>CM046340.1:14280608-15559934 GCA_025403435.1 Artocarpus heterophyllus | reverse complement strand
GGGTGTTGGGGAGAGCCAAACCACAAAATGTAAAGCTTATTGTGTGTGATTCAAAATTGTAGAGTTTGAACTCCTTTTTCAAACATCTTAACTATGATTGTTGTTGTTATGTAATTCTAAATTATTTTTTGCGAGGATTCTGATTGTTGTTATATTTCTTAATAAGAGATTGTACGAGAAGAGATAATGTTTAGGTGGACCCACTTGCAAAAACCTATGATCATTCTTGTTAAAGAATATGGGAACAGTTGGATGATGTTGTTTTATTTATTTATTTTCTTTTAATTGGTGAATAAATAACATGATGATTAAGCACTATATTTATGTCTTAAGCAAACATAGGAAGTACAAACGGTTGACTATTAATCATTCTTTTTTCTTTTTCGCATATTTAAGGTGCGGGAATTGATGGTTAGATTTTCCGGGAATTGAAGGAATATAGGAAAGATAAGCATACATGGGCGATGAAATCGTGGGATTTGAATGTGACCATTTGAGATTCATTGTTTATAAATAACACAAGATAAAATGAGATTTTTTTTAAAGGATATAGATAAAATAAGATTAACATGACAAGTGAGAGTAGCTTAGTTGGTTTTAAGTCCATCCACGCCAATTAGAGATAGAAGGTTCAAGTCACGCTTAGCCCCACTCAAATATTGATGTGACAGTAATTTTTTTTTAAATTTAAAAAATCTTTTGTGCATTAAATTTTGAAATATTGATGTGAAAAAGACCTTAAACCATAAATTTCTTTTCTTTTTTTTTTTTTAAGAAAAGAAATTAAACTTTTCGTTTATGTATGAAAAGAAAAACTAAATGCCCAAAAATTAAAAAAAAAAAAAAGAAGGATGTGGAGCTTTAAGTGTGATGTGTCAATGGAACCACCTTGTACGTTATTACAGATTGTTTTGGATTTCACATTAAGTGTATTATGCTTTAAGAAGAGTCTATACTTACATAAAAATCACACTCAAACTGCGGTTTGGTATGCCTATATTGATGAAATAAAGATGTATTTTTAAATGCTTTTGAACTCTGAAAACCTCCCTTTAGTACTAATGTTCTAACGTTGTGTGATGTAAGGTACATGTATTGGATTAAATTATAATAATATAAGGTATTTTTAGGTGCTAATTTTTTAGAAGTATATTGTAGTATTATCACCTCATAACCGAGCATCTTTATCATGTACTGGAAACTTTATTGAATTATATATTTTATATAGTACTTTTAAAATTTCATATTTTGTGATAAATTTCTATACATTTACTATATGGTAAAAAAAAAAAAAGGAAATATGCTCATTAACTCATCTCTTTGAGTTTTTGTCATTTTTTAGGAATTCCCGCGTCTTAACAAGAAAGGCCAAAATAGCAATTTTGCTTAAAACTTAATATATAATGTCATGTGATTTTAAAAAGTATAGTAAATAGCATATCATAAGAAATTAAAAAATTGAAAAATTGAAAACAAAAATCTCAAAATACGCTCGCCTTTTTCTCCTTCTATCTCTTATCCTTCTCCCTCGCCTGCATCGGCAATATCGTCGATGGCTGGGAAATATCATATTAATATGTAAATACTATTTTTACTTATAATACAAAAATTTATTAGCCATTTTGTGGGACCACCAGTGACCAATAAATACAATATTTACCTATAAATAATGTATATTGATGACTTCATCGGACCACCGGCAACTGATAAAGTAAATACAGTATACGTATAAATATAAAAATATACTGGTGACTTCGTTGGACCAATATTGATTGATAAATACAATATTTACCTATAAGTAGTATATTTACATATAAACACAAAATTTACGAGCAACTTTGTCGGACCATCAATGGCTGGTAAATACAACATTCATAAGTAAATACTGTACTTACATGTAAATACAAAAATTTATCGAAGGCCAGTAAACATAGTATTTATTTGTAAATACTGTATTTATATGTAAACTTAAATTTATTGGTGACTTTGTAGGACCATTAGCGGCCAAAAAATACAGTATTTACTTGTAAATATTATACTTATATGTAAATATAAAAATTTACCGATGACTTCACGAGACCACTAACAGTCGAAAAATATAGTATTTACCTGTAAATATTGTATTTCTATGTGACTATAAAAATCTCACTGGCGGCCAACTGAAAATACTATATTTACACATAAATACCATATTTGCAATTAAATACAAAAAATTTACTAGCAACGTCGCCAGATGAACGACACCTACGTCTTTGTTGACGATTGAAAAATATTATATTTGCATAGAAATTTGTGCAGCCATCATAAATAGATAAAAATCACGTAAAAAACAAAATAATATAAGATTAAAACATTTACAAAAACTCACAAAAAGCAATCAAATACAGAAATCAGTTTCCCTCATTTTCTCATTATCCAAACAAAAATACAAAAACATAGAAAATCAACTCAAAATCAAAAGCAGCTAGAGAATCAACTATTGTCGTCGTTTTCGTGTTGGCATTGATCAGTTTTAGACCTAGACAGCAAGGGTAGTATCGCTGGCACTTACCTGTTCTTCGACGCGGATCTTAGTTCCATATATCCAACAACAAGTGTTGCTATCACAGATCACAATCTCCACCGGAATATGAGGTCGCACGACAAGATTGCTGCTGGCAGACTCTGAATCTAGCGCTGAGACAGTGAGTTTGTCCTCTCCAATAAACGTAGCCCTAGATTCCTGTGCAAACAGGCAAAAAACATGAAGAGGAGACCGGTGCCCGTGCGATGAGATTAGCTACGGAATCTGCAAACTCTATCTTTGGCACCATCGAATCGTGATTCACAGACACCATCGAAGATGAGAGAGAAAGAGAGAGCGAGCTTCATCGCCACCACAGTCGAAATTGATCCACACAGACGCCGTCGATAGCATGAGCGAAAGAAAGAACGCCATCACTGTAGAAGACGAGATCCTGAACATCCATCGTCGTCAAAAAAATCCAGCCGATGACTTTTTACGACCTTCGATTATGCACAGCAACATTGACGAGGACAGTTGGGAATTGGAAGAGAGAGAGGGAGGGAGAGAGAGAGAGTGACAGGGTGAGAGAGAGGAACGAGAAAAAATGAAAAAAAAAAAAAACCAGATTTTTTGCGGGCTATTTTTAGGTTTTTGATAGTTTTAGAATTTTAAATTAGGAGCACCTTTTAAAATATTTGATATTATTTGCTAATGAACTAATAAAGTATGCTATTTGCTACAATTTCTCTTAAGTTAATACATATAAATAGAGAAAGAAAAAAAAAGAAAAAAGAAAAGAAAAGAGAATTATTTAGGCTTTGTTGAGAATGAAAATTCATGGATGAGAACTCATGAGAAAATTATTATTACCATGTGTAAATAATAATAAATCTAACACACAACAATTAAAAACACAATAATTTAATGATTCACCCTGTAACGTCCCGAAATTTATTTAATGTTAATGTACTATAAATGATAAATTAGTGTGCCATAATTAACGTTTTAACATTAATTAGATTATTTGGTTGGATTTTGAATTTTTGGTTGTTTTGTTAAATTGATGTGTTCAAAAGATTTCTTATTTTTTTAAAATGATGTTCTGAGTTTTAAAACACAACAATTTGAAAAATGTTAAAAATACTTCGTTTTGCAAAACCGTGGGCGGCACATGGTTTTCGCACAGTAAAACCGCCCACCGATTTTCTCTATTTATTTCCTTCCTCTCTCTCTCCTCTCATTCCCTCCCGTGAAAATTCTCTCTCTCTCTCTATCTCTCTCTCGGCAGCCCCTCTCTCTCTCAAATTTTGAACTCCATTTCGAATCCAAGCTTCGGGATAGCAAGGAGGAAGCTCGGGGACGTGATTCGGCAACCGAGAACGCGGATTGAAGCTTCGATTCGAGGTTAGATTCGAAAATTCTAAACTTTTTACAAATTTTTTTATTTTGTGTGTTTTTGAAATCTAGGTTTGTTTAAGCTTAGAAAACCGTGGATTTGTGTTAAATGAACCTAGAACAACTAGAATCTAAGCTTAGATTGAAGAAAAACGGATTTGATTCAAGATTTTTCATTTTTCTCCTCATTTTCTCATTTTCGGATTTTTGAGGATTTCGAGTTCAAAATCTTGTTTAAATGAGTCCAAACATGTTTTAGAATGTTTTTCTATCAACTATGATTGTTTTTCATGCCTGGGAATTGAGAAAAACAGGTTGGAATCCAGATTTGGGTTTTGGGGAATTGAAACCCGTGGCTGAAAATTTCTGGGTTTTTCTAGTTCGGCAGGCCGGAGTGATGATCGGCAGGCCGGTGTTCTTCCGACCGGCAGGCCGAATCTGGGGAAATGTTCGGCAGGCCGAACTGTGCAGTTCGGCAGGCCGAAGCAGGGCGTCCGGTAGGCCGACCGAGGCATGAAAATTTTTGTGATTTTTACCCGTTTTCACTGTTTTGAACCCTGATTTAAATCCCAACCTTATAGAATGATTTTAAAGGTACAAATGGCACACTAGGACATCATGAAATGATTTAGTAACATAGAATGTCTCAAACTAGATATTGATTGACTTAGTTTGTATCTAGGATCGTTCGTGGTTCCGTGGAGCTAACGTATAGCGGACCGGGATTACGGTGTGGGGCACCGGCACGAGTACTGAGGTAGGACTTCTATCCTATTTCTTTGGTAGCCTGGTTTTGAAATGATTTGGCTTTAAAAAGGATTTCTATCAAAATGTTTTCAACGGTTGTTTGAAAATGGTTTTATCGGTTATATTTTAATATACCGTGATTATGAAATGAATTCCATAATGAACGTAATTGACAATACTCGGTAATTGGATTTTGAATGATAATGATAATAAACACATAGGCATGATGCCATATCAGAGATCGGGTCGTGTAGCGATCGACCTTGGGGGCAGGTCCCGAAACCCAGCTGGGCCACTACGGTGGTGATATCATGGTTTGCCTAGGTAAAAGTAAAATGGTGTTTTGATTTGACAAGTAGACTGTTCTGTGTCAGGACGGTTCTACTCAAATTATTTATTTACTTATTTATTTATTTATTTAAGTTTCCTTTGAATAACTTTTAATAATGCTATGTTCCTTTGCGTTAAAACTATTTTCATAAAACCTAGTCCTACTGAGCCTTTCGCTCACGTTTTAATAGTTTTAAATTTCCCCCCTTCTAGGTGGTTTCCCATTTAGGTTTGGAGAAGATTCTTCGGACCGAACTCAGGAGCAATAGGAGAATTTATTTATATTCTGTATTATTAATCAAGGCATGTAAGACTTAACTTTATTTGTACTTGGACTGTAATTGTATTTATGATATTGTCAGTACCATGTGTGTGCACAAGTTGTGGGTTGTGGAACCCATATTCGCGGTTTTTATTTAATTTCTATTATTTGCCTAATATTTTATAAACTCTTTTATAAAATGTGGTGGAAAATCTTCTTAATTTTCATTTAATTTGATTCTTAAACTCTCGATTTCAATTAAATCCTCTTTTAATTAATCTAAATATTCCACCACGTCACCTCCCGTACTCCGGGGCGTGACAGAATGGTATCAGAGCTCAAGGTTATGAACCTTGGGAATTGTGCACACATAGGTTTGACAATGAAATACCTCTGACAGTCCAAACTTTGTTTTCAAAAGTGAGAGAATGGCACCTAGATGTCGTTCGACAGCTGACGCCGAGTTTGAAAATGACGAGAGCATGATGAGGTCTATGTTTACGGCTTTCCGGCAGATGGCAGCCAGGGCTAGACCGGAAGACTCCAGTGTTGGTAGTCGGCATGCGTTCTTTAAGGAATTTTGACGGGCGTCTATTCCGACTTTTGATGGTAATGGGGACCCGCAGTTAGCTGAATATTGGTTGGATTCGATCTTGAAGCATCTGGATACTCTTGGTGTGCCTGAGGAGTATCGTGTGGAGTTTGCGGCGTATAAGCTCGAGGGTGGCGCTAACACCTGGTGGAAACAAACTAAGCGTCTGGAGCGCGGTGGCGATATCAGTTGGGACAAGTTCGAGGAGCTGTTCTATGATCGGTATTTTCCGCAGGGATATAGAGACCAGAAGGCAGCTGAGTTTTATAGATTGCAGCAGGGTGATATGTCAGTTCGGGAGTATGAGGCAAAATTTAATGAGTTGGCTACATTTGCTCCATCAACGGTGGCATCGGAGCGCGAGAAATGTATTAAGTTTCAGGAAGGACTCAAGGCTCCTATTCGACGGCAGTTGGTTGCTCTACGGCTTAGGAGTTTCGGAGAGCTTGTGTCGTCGGCGATCTCCGTGGAGAATGATTACGTGCAGTATTGTGAGGACCGAGCCAAGGCTTCAGGAGGACCGCAGAGGAGTGGCAGGAAGAGCACCAGTAGTCGTCCAGCTCCGGGGAAAGGCAAGCAAGGCGGTGCGACCAGTGGCAGCAGCAGTTCGTCTGGCAGCGGGCGCAACAATCCCTACAGCTTTCATTGTCATTTCTGTCAGCAGCCCGGACACATCAAGAGGAATTGCCCAATTAGGAGTGCTCATCTTGGATCGCAGACCGGGGAGGATGCCAGTCGTTCGTCTCAGCCTCAGCCTCAGACCCTACCTCCGCCTCCACAGTACCCGCAGTTGCAGTATCCGCAGTTTTCTCCTCAGCAATTCTCATATCCGACACGGGGGCAGTAACCGTAGTATTTTCAGCGCAGTGTTCCTCAGTACCGAGCGCCGAGTACAGGTAGTGTGCAGTCGTCTCCATCTCAGCAGCATCGGCCGAGTAATCCGGGACCCAGTAATGTCGGTAGAGGAAAAGGAAAAGCGCCAGTGCAGGTTCATGCAATGGCATCTGGAGGGACAGATTCTCAGACTGGTAACGCAGTTGTCGACGGTATGGTTTTGGTTTCTAGATCTTTAGCTCGCGTTTTATTCGATACCGGTGCCTCTCATTCTCTCATTTTGAGTTCTTTTGTACATGCCTTGGGATTAGAGATAGAAGAGTTTAAGGAACCCCTAGTCATAACTTCTCCCTTGGGGCGGGTGTGTGTGAATTGTATGTGTAAATCATGTAAAATAAAGATTGGGGATGAGATTTTGAAAAGTGATTTGATTATACTCCCCATGAGCTCCTATGATGTAATCTTAGGGATGGACTGGTTGTCCAGGTATAGTGCAGTCGTGGACTGCCAACTTAGAAAAGTGACCCTAGTGTCTGATAGGGGGACGATGATCACTTACCAGGGTGGTGGTGATTGGCTAATGAGTGAGCGTCTTATGAAGTCGTGTTTAGGAGGGCGAAGGAATCTAGATTGTTTTGCTTTTCTTGCCAATCTAGATTGCGAGCCCTATGTTTCGAGTGGCAGTGTAGCGATTCTGGTGGTTGATGAGTTCGAGGATGTTTTCTCCGACGAGTTGCCAGGATTACCACCGCATCGAGAGATTGAGTTTGGTATCGAGTTGTTTCTAGGGACATCACCAATTTCTATGGCACCTTATCAGATGGCGCCAGCAGAAATGAAGGAATTGAGGAAGCAACTTCAGGAGCTTGCTGATAAAGGATACATTCGGAATAGCACATCTTCGTGGGGAGCACCAGTTTTGTTCGCTAAGAAGCATGATGGGACTCTCAGGTTATGTGTGGATTATCGGCAGCTAAATCGTGTTACGGTGAAGAACAAGTATCCCTTGCCTAGGATTGATGAGCTATTTGATCAGTTGGGAGGTTCGCGATACTTCTCGAAGATTGATTTGTGTTCAGGTTATCATCAGCTCAGGATCAAGGAAGAGGATATTCCCAAGACAGCTTTTAGGACTCGGTATGGGCACTTCGAGTTTCTGGTCATGTCTTTTGGGTTGACGAATGCTCCAGCAGCTTTTATGGATCTGATGAACAGGGTATTTAGGCCGTATTTGGATCAGTTCGTGATCGTGTTCATCGACGATATCCTTGTGTATTCTAAGACTTGGGAGGAGCATGAGCAGCATCTTCGGATCGTGCTTCAGACTTTGCGGGAGCACCAGTTGTATGCTAAGAGAGAAAAGTGTGAGTTCTGGTTGACTGAGGTCAAATTTTTGGGTCATATCATCTCGGAGCATGGTATTTCAGTGGATCCGTCCAAGATTGAAGCTATATTGGAATGGGAACGACCAAGGAATGTAGCGGAGATTCGCAGCTTCTTAGGTCTTGCTGGATATTACAGGAAATTTGTAAAGGACTTTTCGAAGATTGCAGCTCCGTTGACGAGATTGATCAAGAAAAATGTCAGGTTTGAGTGGGATGAAGATTGTGAGTCTGCTTTTCAGGAATTGAAGAACCGGTTGACTTCAGCTCCAGTGTTGGTTATTCTTAGGAGTGACGAACCGTATGAGGTTTATGCTGATGCTTCAGGGCGTGGACTTGGATGCGTGTTGATGCAGCATGGACGTGTGGTTGCGTACGGATCGAGACAGCTACGACCTCACGAGCGGAATTATCCTACTCATGATTTAGAGCTTGCGGCGGTGATTTATGCACTGAAGATTTGGAGATGTTACTTGTATGGAGCGTCGTTTCAGGTCTTCTCTGATCACAAAAGGTTGAGGTATCTGTTCACTCAGAGGGATCTTAATCTGAGGTAGCGCAGATGGGTAGAGTATATGGAGGATTATGATTTCGTGTTGCAGTATCATCCCGGGAAAGCTAATGTGGTAGTGGACGCGCTTAGCAGGAAGTCTTCAGGGATTCTCGCTTGTTTGATTTTTGAGGACTGGAGCAAGGATGCGACAGTGAGTGAGTATCGGCTACTGTATCATGAAGACGGTGATTGAGTTTCATTATATCATGTGAAAGTGACTCCAGCTCTTGTTCGGATGGTGAAGCAAAGTCAGTGGCAGGATCAGCATTTGTACGGGATTTGGTCGCGGATTCAGAACGGGGAGCAGTTCGAGGAATGGAGCGTGCATGCAGATGGATCGTTGTACTTTTGGGAGCGCCTTGCAGTTCCAGTTATCGCCGAGGTGACGAAAGCCGTTCTAGACGAAACTCATAGGTCTCAGTTTGCTATTCATCCGGGGAGCACCAAGATGTATCGTGATTTGAAGAGGCAGTATTGGTGGAGAGGCATGCAGAAAGATGTTCGAGAGTACGTGGCCAAGTGTTCGACGTGTCTTCAGGTGAAAGCTGAGCACCAGAAGCCTGCAGGTCAGCTTCAGCCGCTTCCTATTCCAGGGTGGAAATGGGAGCATGTGACGATGGATTTCCTCACAGGTTTGCCGAGGACGGAGCAGCGGCATGATGCAGTTTGGGTTGTGGTCGACAGGTTGACGAAATCGGCGCATTTCATTCCGTTTAGGTCGACGTGTTCCAGGAAGATTCTCGGGGAGTTGTATATGCAGAATATTGTGAGGTTGCATGGAGTTCCTTTGTCCATCACCTCTGATCGAGACACCAGGTTTAATGCTAAGTACTGGAGGAGTTTTCATGAGGCTTTGGGTACGGATTTGAACTTCAGTACGGCATTTCATCCTCAGACTAATGGGCAGTCTGAGCGGGTTATTCAGGTTCTCGAGGATATGTTGCGTGCTTGTGCGTTGGACTTCGGTGGGAATTGGAAGCAATGTTTGCATTTGGCGAAGTTCGCGTACAACAACAGTTATCAGGCGAGTATCGGTATGGCACCGTTTGAGGCATTGTATGGGCGACCATGTCGGTCACCTGTGTGTTGGGCCGAGCCGAAAGATAGAGTTATTCTTGGGCCGGATGAGATTCGTGACAGCAACGAGAAAGTCGCGGTGATTCGAGATCGATTGAGGGCAGCTCAGAGTCGGCAAAAGAGCTACGCAGATAGGAGACGTAGACCCTTAGAGTTCGCGGTTGGAGATTTTGTTCTCTTAAGGGTGTCACCTCGTAAGGGAACTATGCGGTTCGGAGTGAGTGGGAAGCTCGCGCCGAGATATATTGGGCCGTTCGAGATCACTCAGCGTGTTGGCGTGGTCGCTTATCGGCTTGATCTTCCGCCCGAACTTTCTCATGTGCACGATGTGTTTCATGTGTCGATGCTTAGGAAATGTCCACCTGGGCAGGATAAGATAGTTTCGTTTCGCGATGTACAGGTTCAGGAAGATACGACGTACGAAGAAGTTCCGATTCAGATTATCGACCGAAAAGTGATTAGCTTGCGTCGTCGTGAGATACCGTTGGTAAAGGTCGTGTGGCAGCATCATGGGGTTGATGAAGCCACTTGGGAATTAGAGTCGAGTATGCGGGAATTGTATCCGCATTTGTTTTGTTTTTGAAGTGAGTTGTAAATTTCGAGGACGAAATTTCTTTTAGGGGTGGAGAGCTGTAACGTCCCGAAATTTATTTAATGTTAATGTACTATAAATGATGAATTAGTGTGCCATAATTAACGTTTTAACATTAATTAGATTATTTGGTTGGATTTTGAATTTTTGGTTGTTTTGTTAAATTGATGTGTTCAAAAGATTTCTTATTGTTTTAAAATGATGTTTTGAGTTTTAAAACACAACAATTTGTAAAATGTTAAAAATACTCCGTTTTGCAAAACTGTAGGCGGCACATGGTTTTCGCACAGTAAAACCGCTCACCGATTTTCTCTATTTATTTCCTTCCTCTCTCTCTCCTCTCATTCCCTCCCGTGAAAATTCTCTCTCTCTCTATCTCTCTCTCGGCAGCCCCTCTCTCTCTCAATTCTCTCTCAAATTTTGAACTCCATTTCGAATCCAAGCTTCGGGATAGCAAGGAGGAAGCTCAGGGACGTGATTCGGCAACCGAGAACGCAGATTGAAGCTTCGATTCGAGGTTAGATTCGAAAATTCTAAACTTTTTACAAAATTTTTAATTTTGTGTGTTTTTGAAATCTAAGTTTGTTTAAGCTTAGAAAACCGTGGATTTGTGTTAAATGAACCTAGAACAACTAGAATCTAAGCTTAGATTGAAGAAAAACGGATTTGATTCAAGATTTTTCATTTTTCTCCTCATTTTCTCATTTTTGGATTTTTGAGGATTTCGAGTTCAAAATCTTGTTTAAATGAGTCCAAACATGTTTTAGAATGTTTTTCTATCAACTATGATTGTTTTTCATGCCTGGGAATTGAGAAAAACAGGTTGGAAACCAGATTTGGGTTTTGGGGAATCGAAACCCGTGGCTGGAAATTTCTGGGTTTTCCCAGTTCGGCAGGCCGGTGTTCTTCCGACCGGCAGGCCGAATCTGGGGAAATGTTCGGCAGGCCGAACCTTGCTTCCGGCAGGCCGAATTGTGCAGTTCGGCAGGCCGAAGCAGGGCGTCCGGCAGGCCGACCGAGGCATGAAAATTTTGTGATTTTTACCTGTTTTCACTGTTTTGAACCCTGATTTAAATCCCAACCTTATACAATGATTTTAAAGGTACAAATGGCACACTAGGACATCATGACATGATTTAGTAACATAGAATGTCTCAAACTAGATATTGATCGACTTAGTTTGTATCTAGGATCGTTCGTGGTTCCGTGGAGCTAACGTATAGCGGACCGGGATTGCGGTGTGGGGCACCGGCACTAGTACTGAGGTAGGACTTCTATCCTATTTCTTTGGTAGCCTGGTTTTGAAATGATTTGGCTTTAAAAAGGATTTCTATTAAAATGTTTTCAACGGTTGTTTGAAAATGGTTTTATCAGTTATATTTTAATATACCGTGATTATGAAATGAATTTCATAATGAACGTAATTGACAACACTCGGTAATTGGGTTTGGAATGATAATGATAATAAACACATGGGCATGATGCCATATCAGAGATCGGGTCGTGTAGTGATCGACCTTGGGGGCAGGTCCCGAAACCCAGCTGGGCCACTACGGTGGTGATATCATGGTTTGCCTAGGTAAAAGTAAAATGGTGTTTTGATTTGACAAGTAGACTGTTCTGTGTCAGGACGGTTCTACTCAAATTATTTATTTACTTATTTATTGATTTATTTAAGTTTCCTTTGAATAACTTTTAATAATGCTATGTTCCTTTGCGTTAAAACTATTTTTATAAAACCTAGTCCTACTGAGCCTTTCGCTCACGTTTTATCTGTTTCAAATTTCCCCCCTTCTAGGTGGTTTCCCATTTAGGTTTGGAGAAGATTCTTCGGACCGAACTCAGGAGCAATAGGAGAATTTATTTATATTCTGTATTATTAATCAAGGCATGTAAGACTTAACTTTATTTGTACTTGGACTGTAATTGTATTTATGATATTGTCAGTACCATGTGTGTGCACAAGTTGTGGGTTGTGGAACCCATATTCGCGGTTTTTATTTAATTTCTATTATTTGCCTAATATTTTATAAACTCTTTTATAAAATGTTGTGGAAAATCTTCTTAATTTTCATTTAATTTGATTCTTAAACTCTCGATTTCAATTAAATTCTCTTTTAATTAATCTAAATATTCTGCCACGTCACCTCCCGTACTCCGGGGCGTGACACACCCTCAATTCTAGAGTTGTGTCCACTAAAAGTTAAGGAGAGCCTCCATTTCACTGTAGAGAAATGAATACAAATGCAAATTGTGCTCAGCGTGAGACTGGTGGTTTTAGGACACTACTCATTTGAATTGGGAAATAAGATAATTCTGTAATTTTATTTTCTTTATCATTTAATTAATTGTAAATCACTATAAATAGACAACAAAATCCCCCCAAAAAAACCCTAAGTCTAATATTGACCTGTCATGACTCATTTGTTTAGCCGTAGTGTTAATGCTTTAGTTTTTGACCCCATTGTAGAAAACCACCCAAGAGAGTGTTAGCCATGGATTGTGGTACTACCCTACTATTGCCAAAGTGTGGAGTCTCGGTTCTAGTTGGCCACTATTTCTTCTTTCAAGGGAGGGCCTTTGGGTTGTGTACACGCCCTTCATTGCTAAGGAGAGTTAGGAGTTGGAGATCAAAATATTTAGCGTGGTCATGTGGAGTTTATGGTGGGATCATAACAAGGTAATCTACGACAAGTCGGGCTTGTTACTTGGGCAGGGAAGTCTTTCGGTGATTTTGAAGCATTTATTTATACGTCTGTTTCCAAAAATAGGGTCGTTAGCTGCTATGAGAGGATATGGCCGCGTCCTCCAGTGTTGGAGGTGGTTAAAATCAATGTAGATGCTGGTGTGAAGGAGTCCTTGGCACTAAATTAATCGGTGGGAGGTGTTGTGATATGAGATGTTCATTAATTGGTTTTAGCTGTTGTTGCTTTGAAGTTTAGGGATTGTTTTCTCCTTGCGTGGCAGAGTGCTTATCCGAAGGAGCTTGTTTGGATTCGCATAGTGGATGTTATGAGTGGTTTTTTGAATCTAATCTAATGCTATCGATGTCGCTTTGGCAGTTCAAGATTTTTTGTCGTGAGTTCCAGAGTCTAACATTTATTAAAGACATTAATGGTTCTTGGCATGTGGATTTGGAATGGTGTGCTTTAGAACTTTATAGTTTAAAATGTAAGTTATAAATTGTATGGTTTAAACAGTATTTTTGAACTAATGTTTAGAATATAAAAGTTATAACGAGAATAAAACATTACATCAAGTTTAAAACAACAACTGTTGTTTGAAAAAATATGGTTTATGAAAGAAAAACGAGAATAAAAATAGGTTTTATTGTAGAAAATGGTTCAAACTGTGTGAACTTGAGGGGAGTAAAGTTTACACTTTAGTGGTTTTGTTTGGTTTTAAAACCACCTTCATGGTTTGAATCAGTCTTAATTATTACTCTGTCAAACGTTTAAACACTCTTTATAGTTTCAACTACTTTAAGTGGTTTTAAACCTACATATCAAATGGCCTAAATAAGAATTGTATTCCTCAAGCTTGTACTATTTGCCATATCCCCACAATAAACTTGTTTATTATTATTCTTATTATTTTAAACTACTTTGTTTAGATTTTCTTTTTAATTCTATGGGACCTTGTGTAAGAGTGCTTTGATATCGTAAGTCTTGAAATAAATTGTCTTCTTTTTTTTTCCTAAAAACATACATCTCATTGTACAATGTGAAAGAAAGGAGCAATGTCTTTTTCCCCCTTTTGATAAGGACATGAAGATTTTTTTCTTCATATATGATAATGACAGATAATGATGATTTCTTTGTAGATTAGAGCTAAGTACGAGACTAAAAAGATACTTCTTTATTCCTAAGCTTTACTTTATTTATAGCATTTGACTTGATATTTCACTGGAATTAATGCAAAAAAATTAATCAATATCCGTGCCATAATATTAATGAATTGAATAAGAAGAATAACATAGTACTATGCTTGTCCATGTCTGCCAATTTATACCGAACGCATCTCTCTTTAGAATAAGAAATAAATGAGGATTGTGGATTCAAATTAATACATAAGAACAAAGTCTGCCTAACAGATCATAAGAGTGCTTTGATTACTCATTCTCATATATTATGCTATTAGTACTATCATAGTTGCAACATCGAAGTTAGCTTTTGTCTTTGCACCTTTAATTGTTGGGGCACTTTATTTATACCTGTTTCTTTTAGATAAACACCGCAAGCTGATCAGCAAACAGTACCATTAATACAATTCGTACATATGCACATAATATGTATATGGCGATCTTGCTAGGTTAAGTAACTACTGAATTTAACTTCTATTTTCATATAAATTTTACTTAATTTATTGGTTTTTGGCGGAATAGAGAGGTTATTAATTATATGATCGGGCATATGGATGTGCTTATGTAATCTGATAGATTAATCACTTTGGACCTTTTAATAATGAACTAGCTGGAAGCAGTTGGCACGTTTGTCTTTAATTTGTTAAATTTTTTTGGACATGCCAGTGTAAAATTTTCTTAAAACTGTAGTTTTTTTTCCTTGATTGATTTTCCGCTTACAGTTTAGTTTAGGAAAAAAAGGTTATTTAAAACGAATACATTAAAAAAAATTAGTGAGGCAAATTAGAAATAAATATGTAGAGGATAGATGTGAGAAACAGTATTCAGAAGGGTTGTAGGAAAAAAATAAAGTAAGTAGGAACACAGTTGATAAAATTATTTTAACGAGACAAAATATTTAAAAGTCTAATATTTGAGAATAATATTATCTCAAAGTGTTGAGAAAAAATATTTTAATACAGACATATATATTTGTTGGAAATGAAACTGATCAAACTTTATTAATTACATAAATGACCGAGACTTTCAAAGTAACTAATAAAAATAGGCAAAAAAGAACGCCGACAAACATTAACAAAATTTAACAGAGCATAACTAGCTAACGTTTAGGGTATATAATTTCCCTCTAAGGAAAAGTAGCAAACAGAACCACAAGAAGCTTCAAGAAAAGGACTTTTGATGTCTTCAAGTACATTGGCTTTAACCCATATCTATCAGGGGTTCAACACCGCTTTAACTACGTTAGCCATATCCGATTCTACTATCCATTCTACAAAGCCACAATCCACTGCCAACTGGGGCTCGGGCCCCTTGTCTAATAGCCATACATTCTGCTATATGAGGGGAGAATCGTCCCATAATATGCATAGCTTTTGCTGCCTGAACTAGTCCACTCCCGTCCCTGGCTACCACTCCAATGCCAATATATTCCGAATTATTCATAACCACGGCATCCACATTAACTTTGATGATATTGCCAGAAAGACGTAGCCACTTACCCCGAACTGGGATGGTTTGAGATTGTTTGACTCCATTAATCCTCCGACACGAACTACACTCGCCAAAGATTCGTCCCACACGTTCTACCATCTCAACTCCAGTGAGAGATTTTCCTTCAAAAAAATTTGCATACAAAAGAGATCTAAATCCTCCTTTTTACCATATTGCTGAACCAACTAACATAGAGAGACAAAGGGACCCCCCTTGAAATGCTTAACTACCTCCCACAAAGAGCTACTATACCATGCACGACCAAAGAGCATGAGTGACGTCCTTAACTTCCTCGTTGCAACGGGGACATACTGACAAGCACTGTGCATTAGCACAGCCCTCCACGTGTGGACTTTAACTTTGCTAGGTGTATTGCAGGCCCACATTGTCTTCTACCATAAGCTAAAAGGATCCCACTTTGCTTACATCTACTAATCTCAACACTATAACCAGACTTCACAGTGTATATTCCTTTGCTCTCAAAGTGCCATAGTGGAATATCTTCCCCTCCCCACCTTCCCAAAGGAACTGCAAGGACTCACTCTTTATCAATCTTCTACAAATGGGCATCCATGGCATTGGTATTCCAATGTCTCTCTTCCATGAGATGCGCAACATACATGTCTTTCTCTGAGTCCCCCGGACGAGTAACCGTTTTAAAAGAAAAAGGTCTAGAAAGCCAAGGATCCTCAAAAACCTCGACTTTATGTCCATCCCTAATCTTCCAGCGAATCCCCGCCTTTAAAAGCTCGCGACCCCACATAATGCTGCCATCCAATTTAACCTTTAAAAAACCAGTGCTCGGGTAATACTTATCCTTGATAACCCAAGTCAAAAGGTCAAAAGCCGCCAACCTTGTTTTACAATCAAAGCCCTGTTAAAAGTCATCAAATTCTTAAAACCCTTATCTCCCTCTCCTTTTGGTCGACTCAATAAATCCCAACTCACCCAATAAATTTTTCGCTCATCGCCACCACCTCCTCATCAAAATCTCGTTACTAGCAATTAGAGATCATCACATAAGTCAGAAGTATCTTGGACCACAGCCTTTATCAAAATCCCTTTACCTCCGATCGAAAACATTTTACCTTTCCACAATTATAACTTCTTCCAAACCTTCTCTCTAATACTATTAAAGAGCCGAAGTTTATTACGCCCCACAAAAGCGGGAATCATGGGCCACTGAACGAACAATCAAGACCAAGAGAGTTAAGAATAGTACCTTGTCTACCTTCATCCAGATTTGGACTGAAACTCATTGCCGACTTCCGGAGATTTATCTCCTGTCTCGATGCATTTTCACACTTCTCTAATATCCCTTTCATATTTCTGTCTCGAAGCATTTTCGCACTTCTCCAAGATTTCTCTCATGTTTAAAATTTTTTTTTTTAAAGAAGAAGAAAAATGGAATAAAATGAATGTGCAAATGAAAACGTGCTTTTTGGTTGAAATTATACATTGCATAGACAAGTAGAACATAACTAAGAGAAAATAGATTTTAGTGGAAAAATTAGATAGAAAACTAGGTTATTGATTTCGTTTTTTGGCCTAGATTATTTTTCTTGTCTTGGTCCGTGAACTTCAAAAAGTTATAAATTATTACACTCTAAACTAACTATGATTGTTTCACCTTAACCAAAAAAAAAAAAAAAACTTTATATGTTCCATATCTCATATTTAGCCTATTATTGTGTCACAATAATTGTTAGAAACTCAATGGAACCAGCTATGTGACTAGTGACAAAGTCAGAAATTTCGATCAAGAGGGCTAATAACTACAACAAATATTCAACTAAAATAAATAATTATTAAAACTACAATTGTTTCCGATAAGTTTTTATGCCCTAATATGTTGCATAGTAACTTTATCGTTAGGACAATTGATGGTTTTTTTTTTTTGTTTGTAATGTACATAAATAAACTGTCATTCATACATTAAACTTTAACACTTGTACACTTATTCCACATTCAACTGTATAGTAGATTTTTCATAATATCAAGACTAAAAAATATCTATTCTAAATGACCACAACAACAAACAAATATATAATAATGAATGCCAAGATCGGGTAATTTATTAGACATAATTTTTTCCTCTATCAATTTTTTATTTCTCTAATCCTTTTCAACCTCAGGAACTAGCACTAGAACACAACACATGTTCAATCTTTACTATTTTACAAAAGATTAATTTATTTCCTTTGCAAATTTATCATACATTGAATAAAACAAATTAAATATTAGAGAAAAAAATCTATTTTCTATGTAATAAGTAAAACAAACCAAGTATAATGTCAAACGAAAACAAATAAATATAATCCAAGGAGAAAAAAGATAGTGTAATCTATCATTTTTTTAAGAAGGGTTATGGACACTAGAGAGAAAAAAATTAAAAAAAAGTTAAAGAAAAATAACAAATACACTCACTTTAAAATATAATCTAAACTTTTATTGAAAGGGATAAGATCTTGTCAAATCCTTAAAAATATATATTTTGTTTTGATTCAAAGTAATATTTTACAATTCTAAGGGGAAAAATAAATAAGATTTTTTTTTTTTTTTTTGCGGGAGGGGGGAGGGGATGGGATTTAAATTAAATACATATATTTAATTTTAAACAAACAAAAATTCAGGGGGCTTAAGGCTTTTAAGGACTTCATCGCTGTATGTGACACTCACATGTTTAGTTAGTGAAGAGAACTTCAAACAAAATATCATACCTAAATAAATTTAAAATAAAAAAATAGTTAAACTTTCTTGCTACAATTTTTTTTTTAAGAAATAAAACCCCACAAGACGAATAATTATAAAGAGAATGAAGCGAAATATATAGATATTTAACAAACATTAGGCTATGTATAACATAGATATAATAATGTTAAAAATATTTGACACATTTTAAAGTTTAGAACAAAAATAAGACATGTTAGGAGCAAGTTTTTTTTTAGTACTTTCATTCTTTTTTATTGAAAAAGGGAAATGCATTTTAAATCAAAAAAATACAAACACACAAAACTATATCCTAAAAAATTAACTGATTTCACCAGTAAATTCAAATGAAGCACTTACATGGAGAAGCATGTATTGCGTCCAAGAACTGAAAACCTAAATATACACACCAAATATTGAACATGTGGATTGCTTTTTAATGAACACCTCCACAGCACCAAGACCCCACAATAGACCACATAGAAGCAATCTAATAGACTACAAACACAATCTACATCGAAATATATTAAAGAAATCACCTCCGTTACTATAAATCAAACCCAGAAATACAATAAAAACATAGCGGAGCAAATTAACAAACTCTGGATTTGATATTTCTCTTATTAGAAAGATGGAAAAACAAGAAAAGGGATGAAAACATCATCAATGAGCCACTAAACATCCAGCACGTAAGAGGCATGCATCACTGGCGCAAATTACAGCCGGGATATGCGCTCCACTAGCGGCATCATGACACTGTGGGGACAAAAATACTAAAGTTGTAGGGCCGTAAAAGCGCAGATAGATATGGAAAACCATATAGAATTACCACATCACATTTGCTTCCCTAAGCCGCGCCCTTTGCCGCCACCGACATCAGGCCATCCATACGGCTTCGAGTCCCAAGATCGATTTTAAGCTCGGGGTGGTCAATGACCCACTTGGAGGCAACATTAGCCTCTGGTTCTTGAAGAAGTAATTGATTTCCCTTGAGTGGCGCAGCGCATTAAATCCCTAGAGAGAAAAACAAAAATCCATATGCTAATTGATAAAGTAATACTATTTTTTTTCAAAATTAATTTCATTTAAACTACCTTACATGTTTTTTACTCCATCTGGCTATTTGCAACGCCTTTCTGAATGATCATCATCTAAAACACAGCCGTTTTATTAAGGCTTAATTTTCACCCTCACACATCCTCTCTCTCTCTCTCTCTATATATATATATATAGTGAGTGTGTCAATAAAGTAGGTAGCGTTTGTGAGTAATTTCGACAGGCTAGGCCCAGATATGAACTAGTCTACAAACATGGTGATAGCATGGGTGTCAAGGCGACATAGAGGATGAGATTTACTTCTTCCTTTAGACAGGCAAAATCAAGCCAAATAATACGAGGTGGAGATATGATGACGTGACCAGATTCAACAAATGGTCTCATTTGAGTTCAAATTGGAAAACTAGTCGATTCTCTTGATCCTGAAGATCATGCCAATCATGAGAAAAGAGGAAACAACCTATTTCACATAGGAAAGAGACAATTCCCTAATTTATTTGAATTAAATGTAGAAGAGCTATAAATGGGGATTTAATCTACAAATTTTTTGTCTCATTCTGAGTATTAGTGTGTGTATTTCTCCGAGAGAGTGAATTTTTTTCCTTCTTTTCAAATTGGACGTAGCTCTTCAAATAATGAACCACTATAGTCCTTGTGTTTTTAGTTGTTTTCTATATTTATGTTGTGCATAAATCAAGAGAGAGTTTGTACAGTGGTAGGGATTATTTCCTGAGAGCCCAGTTAGCGAAATTCCACCATCAACAGGGGCGATATTTTGATAAAGCAGAGTCCGGCCAATTAGATGTACAACAGGACAGCTTATAAGATAATAATAAAAAGGGAGGAGTTGGTGATAATTTTTATTTCGGCACACTAATTTAATGAAGTATACATGATTTACAAAGTTAGACGTAAAAACTAACAGAGCACCTCCGACACCTTACCTCATCTTTGTTCATGCTTCTCCACCTGTGAAAAGTAAAATTTAATGAAGCACTTCTTTAACACACATATATATGTATTCAAATTGTCTGTCTAACTTTAACTTTGATGTCTTAATTGGTGTTTTTTTGCCTTTCGTTTTCATCCCAAATTAAATTGCAAAGATCAATCTCGGCTTCCTTTGACCGCTTTCATTCAATTCAAATACAATGTGAAGTTATTTTCTTCATTTATTTATTTTACTTTTCTTGTCCTTTTTAATTAGGGCGCCATGATACCAGCTGCCGTTTCCAGGCGTAGGCCCACCACTGCCGTTTGATGGACTCCTCTCGTGGCATTGACATAAAATTGTCCTCTCTCAGAACAAGCCCAAGTTGCTCTGTCGATTGTACCATCATATTTTTTGCATTTCTAAACACGCTACATGCGGAAGTTGCACTACCATTTTTTAGAAATTAAAAAAGTAAGTAGTTTATTTTAACCCCCAGAAAAGAAAGCATTTATTTTATTTATTTGAGGTAAACAGCGTATTTACATGTTGCCCTCACTTAGAAGCTCAACTTGACTTAAAATTGTAAGAAAACTAGGCAACATGTCACATTTTTCTCCCTTATTTTATTTAGAGTGCGTCTATTGATATATCTTATTTTATAATACTATTTATTTATTATTGTATTACCTATTAATAAATTACTTTTAAGGATAAAGGTGTTTTAGAAAAATACTCATTTCATACCCTATATTAATAAAATATATACTCCTTTCTAAAAAGATTATTATATTAATTTTTTCAAAAGAATAGGTATGCATTCTAATATGGAAGAGTCTTCCATGAAAAATATATATGGTTTATTTCTTTTCAAAATTCTTATTTTATCATTGTTTTATATATAGTAATTATAATTATATATATCATTGCAAATGGTTTGATTCATAAATAAATGCAAATTGTGTGCTCTAGTAAAAGGAGCAATATTTTTTGTTTGATATAAAGAACATGATATAAAAAAGAAAAAGAAAACCATGTTTTCCTTCTTGTTTTTAAGTGAAAGAAATACAATTTGTTTTATTCATATGTAAACCTTTGCAATCTTGCTACCGATTATTACTTTTTAGAATTTTGTTTAATAAAAAGCAAACAAAATTGTATTAAGCAAAAACTATTGCTTATTATAAAGACTGAAAAAGAAAATGTTTGGATTTGTAAGTTTATTTTATAGGTGGATAGAAAAAGGAAAACCAATAATATTATTTTGATATAAGGGCTTTTTTGGTATTTTAAGAGCAGTGCAAAAGTAAAATAAAGAGTAATGGAAAAAAAAAAAAAGGTGTATGAAAAGTAAAACAAGAGTATCAATTGAACTAGCATTTTATTTATGCCACAAAATAAAATTACTAAAAAGCTTTTGCTGTTTTTGCTTCAAAACAAAAAAATTCTCTCTCTCTCTTTCTCTCTCCCTGTCTCCTTCCCAAATATCTCACTCTCTGTTTGTGCTTTGTTCCACCTCCCACTTGGCTCATTGGATCTTTCTTCTCTGGCACGGGGCATCGTCGACGAGCTCAAATATCAACGAAGGGAGATCGTCACTTGTTGGTTGCAACTACGATAATGGCAAAGTCAGATCTGCTCGCTCGATGTTACCATGATTTCAAACTCACTCACTTGGCTGGAGTTGCGTCGTCTGTCTGTGAGGGGGAGGGCTGCACCATCTGTCGGAGAGAGAAAGGGAGGTCTGGCATCGCTGTCCTCATTAGATCTGAGCTCGCATCGGCGATTCCAATGTGCTTCTAAGCTTCACCTTCCCATCCTTATCAGATCGAAGCTTCGTGTCGTCGTTCTCATCAGATACAGATCTATCGTCAACAATCGTAAAAGTGCAAAGTCCACGGCAGAGGCAGCTACCATTCATCAATGTTGTTGTTGTTATTTTTTTCTCATTTTTTGTTTTTTTGGCAGCCGACAACATCATCGGTATCGAAGATGAGCCCAAGGTGACAACAAAAGAAAGAGAAAAAGAAAGGAGATAGAAAAAGAGATGAAAAAAATATCCGATAGGACACAAAATATGTCTCCATAGAACACACAAAATATTTCAATAGAACATGCGTGTTTGTAGCATAAGAATTTTTTAAATTTTATAGTATAAATAAAAATTGTCAAAATAGTAGCATTTATGTGAAATTATCCGACAACTGTCCTCTTTTAAAAGCCCAAGATGCCTCGTCGAAGAAAAGGAGAGAGGAATGACACCACCGCCCTTGTTAGATATGAGCTTGCATTACCATTCCAATATGCTTTCAAGCTTTGTGTCACGATCCTTATTAGATTTGAGCTCTGCATAGTCATCCTCGTTAGATCCAGATCTATCACAGCAATCACAAGAGTTGTGAAGTCCATGACGGTGGAGGCGGTAGCCGTTCATCTATGGTATTGTTATTCACTATTAAAAATTGGTTACTTCAAACCTTCATGGAAACGTTAATTCCATGATATATAACGGTTAAAAAACTATCATGGAAACATTATTTCCATAATGGTACGTCTCTAAACTTCGTGGAACGCTATACATTTTCATGGTTTTGGATGGCATTGAGAAGGTACTACAATAGTTTACTAAAAGAATCATCGTGTTATGTTGTTTAACATGATTGTTTGAGACAAAAATCGTCATGTTATATCGATCTACCACAACTATTTATTTAGAAAAATCGTCATGGGAATGTAATTAAGGAAAACATAATCCAAATTTTTTATTCCCACAGGATAGCCAATCACATATGATATCCATTAACACAAGGCCCTGATAGCAAAATCAAATTTATAGTAAATTAAAATCTCTACAACACATAGTCAAATACACAAAGTTTTTAGTGATCTACTAACTATACCTAATATACCTAGTTAAAAAATTTGCCAAATCCAACCTCGTCTATATTCATCACTTGTATAAAATTCCTTTTTTAAAAATGCGAATAAACCATTATTAATAAAAATTGTCCCTCAAAAAATAAAAATTATGTCCTGCATGTACATAAAAATTAAAAAAAAAAATGCATTCGATATTGGCTTCTTGCTTGAAACACTTATAGCGAGTATATAACATCTGTCCTCTTGGTCATATTGTTACACCTACTTTTGCTTCACGCTTCCAATCATTAAGGACCCTAATGATTTCAAAAATACAAAATAATTAAGCACAATAATGTAATATATATCAAACAGTATTTTAGAACAAAAAATTTTGCTTACATGTTAGTAACTTTTGCAAAATCTTTACGTGGTGGGTGTCCACGAGGGTCAAATCAAAATACTTAGTCCTCCCATGATGCAACAAGTGTCAACATCCAATGTTCCCCAACATTGTATAGCATGAAGTATAATTTCCTTTTTGGTGCACGTAAAAGGGTGACAACATAATTGGCATGCTTTCTAATGGCATTATCTCCTCTCCTTGCTATATTTGAGATAAGTATAGGAGAAATAAAGCCAAATTGTTGAGCATAACCTCCATGTTCACAACATTCTGTTAAAAACTATAATAAAAACAATTCACAACCTTATTTTCAATAACAATATAAGTCTTCTTGATAAAAAAAAAAGGAAAGAATGATAAACTATTACTTGAGATATAAGAATGATAAACTATTACTTGAGATATACCAGTATACAGTTCACACTAATTTTGTTAAAGTTGATGAAATAATAGTCTTTGTAATTAACATAGATAGACATGTAATTGCCATTGCTTGTTGTTGGTATCGGGCACTCTGTCAATATTCCCCCATGCATGACACTTTGTGCATATAAAGCCAATGGCTTCAATGGATCTGGAACAACAGGAAAGTTAAATAAAGGCAAAGGCTTATTCCCAATGAGTTGTGAATCCCCAACGGGTTGTTCACAGTCACTTGACATTGTTTTGCCTCATATTGTAATTCTATCGGTTTTCTAACACCTTTCTTTGTTTGGCGTTTCTTTCACTTAACATCTTTAGGAAATGGCTAGAAGCTTGACTTGTCTTAGTGGTTGCAATGATTTCAATTAAGCTTTTCAACCATGCCACGAAGGTTTCGACAACTTCGTTCACAATTGTTGCCTCTGTTGCTAGAAAATGTATTTTTACTACTCTAATTTTAGGTGTAATAATGTGAACTCTCATGTTTCCCTCCCCTAGGAGTTTTTCATGGATTATGTCAACTGAAAGACTCTCCATCCATACCTTTCTAATCACAACAAGCATATACCCACCATTAATTGGATCATAAAGAACGAGTATACAATCTTGATGTTCATCGAGCGCTTTATCATGAGGCAACATTGGAGCTTGTTTCTCATGCATTGCGCAGCTAGTCTTGAAGCCGTTATGTAGATCAACAGTCGCTGCAATGTTCTCCTCATCCATTAGTGCAACATCTTGTCATGCACAATGCTTTGCACTACTGTAAGTTCATATTGTCGATCTAATACTTCGTCATTAACTTTCAAGTTTGGCCAAATGAACGTAGATTGATTGCGAAGGCGTCTGGAATGTTTGGATCTTCCCAATGCCTTGGTCGATATGTCATTGATAGTGATGGAATCTAAGGTCGCTTGAGATTGTTGCTCAGTGTATTAATCTTGTAAAATAATAACAAAGTTGTTCTTTATATGTTTCAAAAGTTATAATAGTACAAATTAGAGATTTAAGTTTAATAAACTTATATTAGTTCACAGATTGGTATAAATGACCAAAACTTGAATTGTCCATCAGGATGTTGACTCATTTTGAGCCACAACTCCTCTTAAGGCGGTCGCTCCGTGTCCTCTGCAAGCTGCATCTTACTGAATTAGTAAAACATTAAGAATGAAATCATTGATACATGTAGTAGGAGTAAGATATTAAAATTCCAATTTTTGTTCAAGTTGTCTATATTTGTCTCGGCCTCCTATTAATAGCTATTCAACTTTGTGCTCTTATTTCACTTGCGCGTGCCAATAGTCGTTGGAATTTTTTAGAACATCAATGCTCTACAAATTTTATCCAATATTCCTCAAATATAGTAGAGTAGTAGTGTACTACTATAATAGGCCGCTTTAATTTACTTTCATCCCAAAAGTTGTCCTCTACAAAAGTGACATAAAGGTCATATCTAAACCCCCTTCTTGGTTAACCATAAAGCTTCAAGGTAGTTTTTTCACGGTGAAAATCTGAGAGGTCTCTCTCCAAATAAAATCTTTTATTTTGTGCAAATCCTTAGTTCTCCAATCACAGATTCATGTGGAAACATACTCTCGAGTGAGTACTTCAATCTAGCTACTTAATTTATCTCCCCGCTTGCTTTTTGCTTGGCCTTTTTTCATGAAAGGTAACTTTAATTCTTTTTTGTTTGCCCTTATCCTATGGACTTTTTCCATTGCACACACTATTCACTATCGATTTCAGGATCAAATACGGTTTTTCTTTGGGGTTTTCCCTTTACACATCAGGATGAAAATGAAGCACTCTTTTCATCACCCTCTTGTGTTTTTTTACTTGATCAAAACCAAATCCTCATCAAAACAATCCCATATGCAAAAAAATAAAAAAATAAAAAAATGGCATATGCTAAATCAATATTGCCATAACAATCACATAAATCAAATCAATATACTAAATAAAATAAACCAAAACTAATTAACAAAATAAATAGTAATTAACAAAACTAACACTAATTAACATATAAAGTAACAAAATCAATTCAGACTAACACAAGGCAAAAAAAAAATTAAAACTAATATATACTAAGTTACAAAACTAATTAACAAAAATAATAATAACTAATAAAATAGACACTAACTAACATGCTACATAATGAAATTAATCCACTTAAATACTAAGTAACAAAAAAAACAAAAACAAAATCTAATATATATTAAGTTACAAAACTAATCAACAAAACTAATAATAATCAACCAAACTAATTAACAACAACTCTAGAACTAAAACTGAAACTAATGTGAACTGGAATTTTTAAATTTCAATTAATAACAACATTCGAACTAAAACTAAAATTAAAACTGAAATTAGGCCCTAAATAATTAAAGCTAAAACTAAATATTAAATAAAAACTAAATCTTAAATTACTAAAACTAAAAATAAATCATAGATAACTAATATAGAACTAAAAAAAAATAAACTAAAGTAACCAGAGGTGGAGACAAAGACGATGCCGAGGTGAAGGGGACTTTGTTAGAGGCTAAGAGATAACATCAAGGTGGAGAGGTCGGGGCACATAAGGATACGACAGAGGTCGACTCGAAGGTGGAGAAGTCGAGGTGTTTGAGAGGACGTGATAGCGACAGTGGGGTAGAGGTCAAGAATGAAGTGAAGAATTTGTAGAAAGATGGCGTCAAGGAAGAGAGGTCGACGACGAAGAAGACGTGAGGATGTAGTAGCGAAGGTGGAGAGAACACGACGGTGAGAATAGGGTCAAGGTCGAAGTGGGTTGGGTCAACATAGAGAATGGGTTTAGAGACAGAGAGGGTAGAGAGTAGGTTTAGAGAGAGAGAGAGAATGTTTGAATTGGCGGGTTATAGAGAGGGTTTCGAAAAGGTAAGTTTTTAAATTTACAGAGGGCTAAAACAAGCTTACATGACAATTTCGTAAAAAAAAAAGGTCATGTAACCTAATATTCCACGATAGTTTTATGAGATAACCATCATGGAAAATTGGTCAAAATGCCAACCTTCACGTCCCTTTTTCTTGTTCCCCACTGGTGGCTAAACCCTTTTTTACTCAATTCAATGGCCTCAAATTCAATTTATATGGGTGAAATAAAATGCAAATTCCATAAAGCCTTGGGCATGTACGAGCGCCTTTGTAATGATCTTCGACTTATTGGTGCATATCTCCACCTCAAACTTTGAACCGTGGGGGAGCCCTCTCCTAAGAGTGAAATAAGCGATAGAGTCCTCACAATTTGGTATGTCAGATACAACCTTACGGAACCACTTAATGTAGTCTCGAAAGAATTTGCTTGGGTCATGGATGATAGAGCAAAGGTCTTTTGTCATTTTACACATCTGGATATGAACCAAGTAATTCTCCAAGAATACCTTGGTTAACTCTTTAAAACTACCAATTAAAGCCACAGGTAGTTGACAAATTCACTTTAGAGTTGAACCCTTAAGGCTTTGTGGAAATAGTTTGCACATGATTGCATCTCTCACCTCCCAAGAAAGAGTGGAACTGATCATTACCTGTTGATATTGGCATACATGTTCATGTGGATTAGATGAGCTATCAAATTTGACAAAGTTTTGGCATGTAAAACTTTGCGGGATGATTAGTCTCTATCACTTGTTGGGTAAAAAAGGATTGCTCTACCCCTTCCATCAACTCCTCATAGCCTGTTGGGTGTACAAGAGCTTAGAGCATCTGCATCTCCATCACCTTGATGCTATTGTTCACGGCTTCATTTATAGCCGACTCTAAATTAAAGGCTCCAGGCAGAGGTGTGCCTAGTGGAAGTGGAGGCGGCGTGACTTACAGTAGGAACGTGGAGTTTTGATTTGTCTAGATTGGAGCGCCAAAGGTAGAATCCAGTGCCTGAGGAGTTGCTGCTTGAGAGGTTACTCTAAAAGGGTCATCATTGAAGTGAATGGCTGCAATTGGGGAATAAGGCTATATGGTGTGCAGGCAGAGACCATGTAGGCTATGCCTGAAGAAGGCATTCCAGTCATTGTAATCAAAGGATTAAACACCCTAAGTGGAGATGTTAGGTGGTGTATTGGTGGTGAAGATAAAAGTTGTGCTTAGACAAGACCATAGCTTCAAGTTCTCGATGAGCAAATTAGCGATGCACTTCTCAGTTACTTTTTGCTTTTAAATCAACTCCGTGATGAGTTGATCGTTCGATTGCTCATTAGACTTAGTGCCATTCTTCATTCCGATAGTGACTAGATTGCCATTGTCTTCATCTGTTTGGTTGTCGAAGGCCAGATCACAAAAGTCTGAATTGTCAGCCATGGCCCCACTATGGGCGCTAAACTATAGATGGGGAAATCTGTAGTCTATTGATTAGTAGGGATAATGGCCAATCTAATGTCACATCAATAAGTCTCACGTGTAAACAATAAAGCAAAATGCAAAAAGAAAATAAGAACATTGAAATTTAGAGTGGTTCACCTTTAATATGAGAGCTACGTCTACTATAAAGGTAGAGTTTTCACTATTCAAGAATCAAAGTATATGGAATGACAAGAAAGTGAAAGCTAGTAGCTGGATGCTGTGTGTGACGAGTGATGTCACACCCTATTTATAGAATAGACTCGCCCTAGGCAAGTTGCATGATCCTATCTAGTCTTGGCACTTGAATTTCAAATGTATTCCCCGTATCTTGAACGTGGACATGTACCTAAGAAGGATTCATATCCTTTCGATATCATTGATTCAAATTTGAATAAGACCATCCAATACACATCCTCTCCATAAGTATGCCTTGAATTTGAACTAGATCTTTTATGATATGATCCAGATAAAAAAGATCTCCGATAATCTTGGATAGATTCAAAGTAACCGTCATAGAGTATGTTGGCTCTGTAATATACAACCTATATGAAATACGCAAGCTTCTAGAAGGTGACAAACCACGTGAAATCCACTTATAGATGACGTGTACTAGGTAGCCTCCGAAAGGCAGAGACGACGTGAACCATGCAAGCTTTTCCTATGTTAGATGACATAGAATGGTTGGGCCTCTTGTAAGGCCCTTTATAAAGCCTATTGATTCCTGTTATTGCAGGCAACTCAAAACATGTCTTTCCGCTCTTATTAAGTGGTATGAATCTTGTTAAGTGCATCTATAGGAATCGTGCGTGCTCAACCCAGCCAACACGTGTGTGGTAAAGATCGGCGAATGAGATTTGACCCCAACAATACCCAGCAAAATTGCAGAGGAATTTGCCCTACCAAAAGGAAGAGGAAGAAGAAGAGGAAGAGGTAGAGAGAAGAACAATAGAGGAAAAAAAATAAGCACGTCTTATTTTGTGATCACATTAATTGCCAATGACTCTTTTTCATAAATTGCAATTAGTTTCTCCAAAATCTTTTTCTCCCTTCCTTTTTTATTCCTTTCTCGAACTTAATGTCTTAAAAAAAATCTAGAGAAGGTGAGAAAGAGAGAGAGAGAACCAAAAAAAGAGGAAAAATATAGGCGTAAAATGGAAGGTGAAACAGAGAGAGGAAGGAGAAAGATGGCTGAAGAGCAATTTTTTTTATTTTTATTTTTTGTCATAAAATAATTTAAAAAACGATGAATATCTCCTTTTAAAAAATGAATGTTTTTAATTCCCTTGTTGATTTTTTTTAATTTACTTGGAATTTTTACTCCAAGTTAACGATCGCAGAGTATTTTCTTTTTTTTTTGTTTGTTTTATTTACTTGGACCTTTTATTTAAAAAAAAAAAAATTGGAGTATGGTTTATGAAGAAAATTGGTATAGAAGAAGGTAGAACGCAGTTTCTGGAGAGAGTGAAAAAAAAAAAACCTAACTAAAATGAAATAATAGTTTTTCTTCACTTGCACTTATTTTTTTTAAGTTTATTAATATTCGTAAAGTTTATATTTTAATTGTAATCTTTACAAATATAATCATCTTTTTCAACTCAATAATTACTCGAAAGGACAAATTTATTTTATTCTTTTCTAAAAAATTTGAAAATAAAAATGTAATAATTTAGTCATCATAAAGTTTGCAAGTTAATCGTACAACTTTACAAGTTCTTCGTCGCTTATACTAACTTTCGTAAGTTCATCATCATCCTTCGCAAAAATTATTTTTTTCCTTGGAGTCAACAATTCTTAGAAAGGACAAATTTATTTTTTTTCTTGTTTTGAAAAAACAAAAATAAAAAGTTAGTAATTTAATCATCGTAGATACTTTTAAATTGATCGTGCAAGTTCAAAAAAGCTTTATTGTTTTTCACGTTGTCATTGTAAATTTGTAACTTAATTCATAATTTTCACACTTTTTTTGTTATTTTTACCAAAATAATCGTTCACTTTGTACTGTCTACTCTTAATAACCGTCATCATGTTTTTTTGCGATCGTTGAATAAGTTAAACGATTGTTGAGGCTTGCGAAAAAAAAATAGTTTTCCTCCTACCTTATGTTTAGATCACACAACAATCTGTTTTACATTAATATTACCCAAATTTCAAGGAATTAAAAACCCAAATACAAATTGATTAAAAAAAATGAAATAAATTCATTGGACCTTAGGAATTTAACAAATCATGAATTGAATAGAACAAGGTTTCAAATAGGACCATAAAAATAAAAGAGCATTTGTGAACCATATTTCAACACAATAGTTCAAACTACTAAAATGTAAAACTTCGCATACCAAAGTGTTTTGGTTCTAACTCAGATTTTTAACTATATTCCCAAACACTCTTTGAAAAATATTAGGAGGAAAAAACACAAGGCAGTAAACAAGCCTTGATATTTTTATTTTCACATTGTTGAAAATCGCCTTCTTATTTCATGCGATTTTTAACTTCATTGCACGATTAATGTAAATTTATAGTATTGGGTTTTCCCACATTTATATATTCGTCCAAATCTTAGACATAAAAGAAATTAGCTTAGAATCATACTTGGTATGCTAACAACCATCCTTCTGATCGTTGAATTAGTGTGAGAATGGTTGATAATTTGTGGTACTGGGATTTCCAACATTTATACATTAGGCTAAATCCTAGACATACAAGGAATTAGTTTACAATTGTACTTGCTACACTAACAATTTTTAACAATCGTAGTCACTTTACTTGCAATCGTTGTATAAATTTGACGATGTTGTTCTCATTAATTGCTCCACCCAACTTTTTATATGTCCACGCGTCGTTTTATAAATTCCCAGCACTGGTGTCGGGATTTACCCGGCACCATAGAAGTTCCCCGGTACTTGTATTGCGCAGATTATGACCCGCTTTGTCAATTAAAATTACAACAAAATTCAATCTTCCATTGTTTGTAGATACTTTTAGGAAGAGCTGGATTGAAAATGGATTGCTACTTGTAGCTAGTAATTCTTACAGAAGAAAATTGGGGTACCAAGAACATTTATAAAGTTCAGAAACACCCAAATTCTGTAAACATCTCAAGGTTAAAGACATACTACAGATAGCCATCTCTCCTATCTTGCTCCTCAGCTTCCTTGTTAGCAACTTGAACAGATTTGAACCACAAGAATGCCTATTTCAAATACTAAACATTGGTAAAGGAAAATTTTGAGGGAAATGACGTATATTTTACATGTACATTTTTATATGGCCAATATTTTAAGATGTCAAAATTCAAATTATGTCCCCAAAAGAAAAAATTAACTTGCATTTGTGATGTATGGACCATGATTAAGAGACTGAATTTCGGAAACCGGGGCAACTTACAGAGGTAGGAATTCCAGTAAATGTGAAAAATCCGAGCAGCGGAGCATAGAAGATGCTGTCTGGGTTCACTACCCCAAAGACAGGCCTTTGGTTTACATACTCGAAAATTGAACCTATCTGCAAGTTCAGAAGTTCACAGGAATTTTGAGAAAGAAGTTATAGAGTAAGAAGTATGCCAAGCATGTCAAAAAAAAGTAACATTTCTTCCGAGATAAATGAAATCCATGTGAAGGAATAGGGAAAGGTGACTTAACCGCTGCAATTGCGGTGACCGCTGAGGCAATCAAATAAACAAAAAATGGAACTTCAAATCCACTTTCTGATGCATCCTTTTTTCCTTCATCCCGTGCCCAAGGAGGCGGTTCATCTGATTCAGGTTTGGCCCAAGAGGGCACTGTTTCTTCAGACTTGCTAGACTCGGCAGAGCCTTTGGTAACAGCGTACACTGTAAACCGATAATATGACTCGCCCTCCTTATAACAACAGCGGTTTGGATTTCCTTGTTCAGTGAGTTGAAGCAGTATCCTTTGCCCATCGCCTAGGAATGATCTGGGATATGATCTGTCATTCTTTTTGCGGCATTGGATTACTTTTGAGCTACACAAAAACAAGACGTTTGCAGCCATAACTGTTTGTTTGTCTTGCTCTCAAAATGCCTCTCTCTTTTGTTTCTGTTAATGTGCACATCAAAAAGTTTGCTGTTAAGGGCAATGTGCCACATAGTAGAGCTAGAGCTCAAAAGGGAGACTGGTAGTTTCTTTGACATACTAGTGTACCTGCGACAACTCATTACAAAGGATGTTTAACACTAACAAATGCAATTTTGTTATCATTATTTTTTTCATATGTGAAGAAACTGATATGTTTTTGTTTCTTAAGATGCTTACATTTTGTAAGAACTGGTTCCATGATTTCAATCAGATAGCTAAACATGATAAGTTAAATAATAACCCTGAGAAGAGTTAAGAGAATCGAAAACAGCTTAATACTTGAAAGTGATAAGAAACAAAATTTATCTGACATATTTTTTAGTTAAGAAGATGTCTTGTAAGAAGATCTGTCCCACACAGAAGTATATGACTGCATAAATTTACAAAGTTCTGCACTAGTCTGGTTTTTTGCTCCTATTTTTTAAGGCCAAGATGCTTAAGTAATGCCAAATGACTCTCACTCTCTCATCTGTACATTGTATAAGGCCTTCCCTTTTGTAGTCCTCAAATATATATATATATATATATATATATATATATATATATATATATATATATATATATATATATGTATATAAAATACCAAATTACTGAAAAATTTATATTCATTACATCATTCCTTCTAATATAGAAAGTTCATTTTCATCCAACATAACTTGGGGTGTCTTCGACTTTATTTTCTTACCACAAGATCAAGCTCAAAATCTATTCTGAAAGACGGATGTTATCAATAAGTCGATAAATACAAAGGCAAAAACTTAAGTCCTTTAAAAAAAGACTAGTTAGGAGCAAAACGTGTAACATAACATTAGCGGCAGAAACGTTTGGTAGGAGATCGTGTCAAATATATGTTTTATTACCAATTTAAAATGAAAATTAAAATTCGATTGCACACCTACTTCATAAGAAAAAATGGCAAGTCTACACCACTTAATAACTGAAATAGTTATAGCTATGCCTCTATTCAATAGAAATTATCTACATCTCCACGGAGAAACTTTCTGGCTCTATCACTTGACACTCATCACATATAGAAGTGACTACAAAAGTATGCATTCATCTATCATTTATCCTGTGAAATTGTTATTAGATAAACTAAATGCCATGTTGCACTCTTATTTCTAGATTTTACATGATAGAACCGGACTGAATTAAACCCAGAAGACATTAGAAAAATAATACAGCCCAGAGAATTTTTAACCTCTACTTTTATCCCTCTAAAATGAAACAGAAAATCTAAACAAAAAAAAATCTCTTAAGAACATTACTGAAACAAAATATAACAATTATGGCCGCAAAAACATTAAACCGTCAAAGAATGACAAAGCCCACAACAGCTCAACAGCAGATATGTTCTCACTGAGCTTACCTGGCCAAAAAGCTCTCTATTTGGTCAGCACCCGATGAACCAAAATGGGTTTAGCAAACATGGAACTCTTCACACCAGTAGCAATATCTGAACTTAATATCGCTTTAGTACTCAAAGAAAACAAATGGGCAACACTTTTTTTTCTTTATTTGGAAACTGGTATGTTTGTGGTTCTAACTTCCAAGCCTACATGTTGCAGTCACAGACTGGATTGAAGGATTTTTTTTTTTTTTTAATTTCTGGCTTTTTTTTTTTTTGTTTGTTTCTTTTGGGTGGTGAGAAATTGGATTGAATTAAAGTGGGCTATAAGCTCTAGATACAAAAGATCCGTTGGGAAAGATTTTAGGCCAACAGACCATGAAGCTTCTAAGGGACCATCTCGTGGCTGAAAATAATAATAATAATAATAATAATAAAATATCCTTTTTGTGTTTTTTGATTCTTTTCTCCAAAGAGCGAGAACCACCCGTTGGTGCTAAAGTACATGGATTGAGCCCTCGGATCATCCTCCGGAATGCTGAGGCCCAAATAGGTAAAATCCCATTTCCCTCAACTTTTGCGTGTTAATATGCAACTTATGAAGTCTAATTATGTCTAGTTATTTACATGAAATGTGAAAATTACACTTAAGATTGTTCACAGAAACGATATGTTCAAAAATCTAATTATTTTACTTTGGAAAAAACCAATTATTTGGTGGCGATATTTCTCTAATTAACATCTTTCTTCTTCTTTTTTTTCCCTTCACCAATTGTTAGGAACACCTCATTATTATGAAATTTAGGTATTTAACAAGCATGGTTAAAATTCAATTTTTTAGCTTAAAATATTATAGCATATAAGAGTTTTATACTGTAATATTTTTTTTACTTTTTACTGTAGCATATCAAAATTTTACATTATTTGATAACTAAAAAGTTGGTTTTAATCGTACTTGCTATATACCCTTAGTTAAAAAACATAAAATCCAAGAAACTTGGGCGCTCGTTTTTTAGGCTCTACTCAGAGAGCATTTTTTTTAAATGCCGAATATTAAGACGATATTCTAATTATTGACATATTAATCCACTAATTTGTTAAAAAAATTCCAGGATGTAGTTTTTCCATTATTTTTATTTAGTAAGTCTCATTTATTATAACAATGAAGTGGCAAAGGCCATCAGCTGGAAACATGTTTTTTTTTTTTTTTTGCGCAATTTAAAATTGTTTTTATAATGTTTTTTTTTTTCTTGAGAGAATATGAAAAATAACAGATTTTTGAATTTTTTTGCAATAAATTGTAAATTTTAAAAATATTTATAATAAATAATATTAAAAAGAAAATTTACCTGTAAATTTTCTTTTTCATAGTAAATAGCTAAGTAAAAAAAGTAATTTTTTATACCATAGTTTACTCTAAATATTTTTAAAATCTACTGTTTAGATAAAGAAATTAAAAAAAAGTATTATTTACTACCGTTTCTCTTTTTTCTTTATCATGACAGTGGAAAAGGGTGGAATAAAAAACGACATCAATAATTGTCCGTAAAAACAGCCATTACACTGGAAAGATGGCAGGCTAAAAGCAGAGGCATAAAGAACGGGGACAAAACGGCCACTAAGTGCCCTAAAAGAGCAAGAAAATTAAAAACGACATTCGCAACAGAAACGACAATGACCTGAATTACGACAATGTTTGAAAACGACAAGAAAAAGAAAAAAAAATCAACAACAACAACGTTAACACAAAAAACCAGAGTAAAAGTGAAAACGAGAGGCACAAGAAAAGAAAAAACCAATAACAAGGATATAAGACTGATATAATGTGCGAGAACAAAATTAAAATTGAAAAATAACGAGAATACAAAAACCAGCAATGACACTAAAGATCAGAAAAGACAATTACCTGAAAGAAAGAACGACAGAAACATTAAAAAGGATGTCGTCCTGAGCACAGGAAACAAACTGAAAATGACATCAACGCTAATGCACGCTAAAACCTAAATAATAATAATAATAATAATAATAATAATAATAACATTAACGACATTGACTCCAAAACGACAACAACATCAAACGACAAAAGTGCGACGCTCAAAACAGATCTGAAATCCCCTAAAAGAAAAAGAAAAAACAAGAAAAACGACAATAAAAGACGACTATACCAAAAAAAAAAGGGACAACGGCTGAAGCAACGACAATTTTCTGAAGTAACGACAGCAACATAAGGACACTTCATTTAGTTTTTGTTTCTTAAAAACAGTAAATTGTCAATTGCGAGAGCCAAACTTGTTAAAGAACACAAGCACAAACTTAAATTTTGGAGTGTTTAGGTTCCCTCAAAGTGTCCGACAAGTTGTTAGAAATGTTAAAGTTCAATACTGCATATCTCTGTTTTTGTGGAGTTGCATACAATCCACAACTTTTAGCAGAAAGAAAAGAAGAGGAATCAAAAGTGTTTCCGTTGCAAGTAAAATATTTGTTTACATATGATCTTGATCTTCCTTTTCTCAACACCAAAAGAATTAATAATCCCATTTTTCTGAAATCGTTATAATGTCTGAGAGATCAATCGAAATTTCCCCATTTGACTGCAACCCCACAAAATCAAAATTTTTGTCAAAAAGCATCTGTACCTTTCCAATTTTATCAAAACAAACCCCTTAAAGCATCAAAATTCTAAATCAAGCAACCCCCATTTACATGATTCCAACTTCCTAATCAAATTTGGATTCATAGATCATTAAAAAAAATCCACATTTAAGAAAAACAAAACAAAAAAAAATTAAAAAACAACAGAGAATATATACCCTACCTTCTAGTACAAAAACAAGAAAATTTTCCCAATCTCTCTCTTCTTTCTCAAGCCCATGAATTATCAAAAGCAGCCGAAGTAATCGCCTGAGAGAACTCCTCGAAGCTGATTCTCCCATCTCCGTCGGTATCGGCCTCCTTGATCATCCCGGTCAACTCCTCGGCCGTCAAGGCGTGGCCTATTTTGGCCATGGAGTGAGCCAACTCCGCCGCCGTAATGAAGCCGTTTCCGTCCCTGTCAAACATCTTAAACAGCTGCCGGAGCTGGTCCTCCGTGTAGGGAGACTTTGCCGACAAGATCTCCGGCGACACGAGAGCGATGAATTCGGAGAACTCAATTAGGCCGTTGTTGTTGGTGTCTGCCTTGTTGATCAAGTTTTCTAGCTCGTCTGGGCTCGGCTTTAGGCCGAGCGACCGGAGGAGCGATCCGAGCTCCAGCTGCGTTAGCCTGCCGTCGTTGTTGCGGTCAAAGGACCGGAAGATCTCGCGGAGCTCTGCAATTTGCTCGTCGTCTAGCTTCACTGGCTGCTGGTTGTTCATGACACCCAATAAGGAAAAACAATGAGAAAATGAACTTCAAGAAAACACAATCTTTGATTGCTTTAAATTGAATTCCAAAAGAGAATCAACAACAACCCCTTCTTCTTTTTTTTCTGTGTTAATCTGATCTATTCAGGTGAATGAATCAAAATCTTGGAAGGATCCAAAGATCTCCTTCGATTTCGTTCAAAAGTGTTTCACTCAAAAGTCGGATCTGATTTCTCTTTTCCGCGTGCACGGCAACGCACAAATAAATTTATGTATTGAAATAATAAAAACAGCAAGGTGTAAGAAATTTGGTGGTGGATCTTTATCTACAAATCATAATCAGTGGTTGAATTTTCAATAATAATAATATTATTATTATTATTATTATGTGTTTAAGCATTGCCAAATGAAGTAACAAGGTGTTCCCTTCAAAAAAATAATAATTATAACAAATAACACCGTATTAGATGGAAGTTTAAACTTCAGCACCGCACACACTGGCAGGGTGGGGCACCAAACTGTTCAAAGGACCAAATCAAAATAAACCAAAATTAAACCAAACCAAACCTTTGTAATTGGTTTGGTTTGGTTTCGAATTTTTTTTAGAAAAAACTAATTAAATTAGTTTGGTTTGTGGTTTTACTCTTAAAAAACTAAACTAAACCAATTGAAAATATGAATTTTTAAAAATTATAAAAATTATTGAAACTTGATTGATACAATGTGTTCTGCATGCTATGGTAAGTGATATCTTATTTAGTTCTTCAAATTATTAATATTAACTAAACTAACAAAAACTTTTTTTTTGTTTATTTTTAGGTTTTTTATGAACCATGGAAGAAGTGTTTAACTTATGTTATGAATTGGAAACTTAATTTTTGTGTTATTAATATTTATAATTGAAAAATAAAGGATTATTTACCATACTAAAATGTTGGTTTTAATTATTGTTAAGAAAATGTTTATAAAAAATTAGTTGAACTGACTAAAAAACCAAACTAAACCTATTATAATCGGTTTGGTTTAGATTGATTTTAATTTCTTGAATGGTTTGGTTTAGTTTGAAAATCTCCAAACCGATATATAATTGGTTTGGTTTGTGATTTATTAAGTCTAAGTAGTTTGGATTAATTGCTCATCCCTGTATAACGGTTGTTTGGTATTTCAGTTTGTAAAGTTTTCAACAATTATAATAAAAAGTAAAAAATTATCCCAGTATAAAATTTTTATATGCTACAATTTTTAAAATAATATTATCAGCTGTTATTTCAAACACCATAATAAATCTAAAGTAATATAATGGGATGGTTATATATTACTTCATTATTGAATAAAAAATAATAAAGTAATCGGAGAAGAATTTTCTCGGAGAATAATTTTCATTCTTTTATTATCCGAGAAAATGCCAACGGGAAAGCGCGGGAAAAGTGCCGAGAATTACGTGAGCAGTGGCCACGTCTACCAGCCGGCCTAGTCATGTCCACCGTTGGACTTGATCAAACGGGACTGATATCGTGTGGTACCCTTCTTTGGAAGAATGTTGACATTGGTGCTTTTGAACCAATGAAATGATGACACGTCATTATCGGACAAAGTTCGGTGGAGAGATTTGGATCGGAACAATGCTAAAAAGGCGTGGATTGTATTGACCGTCACAAATTAATTAAATGAAAGTTGAACAATTGTCTACAAAGAAAATTTATTTTGAACCCGACAAGCGGCAAGCGCGTCTCTACACATGTGAGTGGGACCCATTCAAACGTGAGTGATAAGATTTTTGTTTCCTCGGCGGGGATTTTAAAAAATAACCTTAAAAAAATTAATTTTGAGTAAATGATTTTTTTTCACAATTTTTAGATATAAAAAAATATGCTTTTTAGATATAAAAATTGCTCTAATTTTTTTTCTTTTCACTCTGTTGAGGTTCCTCACTTCATTACAATTATTTTTATTTTTTTCCTAAAAAAAATTAAGACAATTTATCTGCCTAAAAAAGCGTGTTTTTTTTGTACCAAAAAATAAGTCATTTTCTCAATTAGGGTTTTTTTTTTGCCTTTTTGTCAAATTCTTCCGGTTAAATACTAAGGTTTGTCAAGAAAATTAGGGACAAAACTAAAAAAATTAGTCGCAAAAGATATATTAATATTGTTAAAAAAATTAAATAAAAAAGATATAAAATTTTAAAAGGATCAGAACATAATTTCAGAAAAGATGGTGTACGATTTTAGAAGAAGTAAAATATAAGTTTTATAAAATTTTATATACAATGCTGAAAGAAAAATAAGTCTAAGAGTGCAGCCACCTACCTTCATCTATGGGTAGTTTTGCCCTTAAATAAGACCAACTTTTTATTAGTTATGGTGCTTAATTTTTATTTGTTTTGCATTGAAAATATGTTGCTTACTTAATACCAACTATGTCTCTAAAGGGGTGTTTGGCAGTGGTGGGAACCACTCAGTTCCTACTACAATCTTAGTTATGAACAGTGTAAAGCTATCATATGCTACAGTAACAATAAAAAAATATGCTACAGTATAAAACTCTCACATGTTACAGTAAAAGTAGTTCTCACCACTGATTCCCACCACCCTTTCAAACACCCTATAAATATTTTTAATTACAAAACAAGCCGACGAGATTTAAATGGGCGAGGGATTGCCGGAATTGAAAAGGAAAAGGTATAGAGGGAATGTTTCGCAAGAATTTGATTAAAAAAATGAGACATTCACTGTGGACAGGGGCCTTGGTGGATGGCCTGATCTGCGTGATTTTGGGCGTTTGCCTTTTCTTTTTGCCCGTTGGTATTTGTTTTGGATGAAACTTTTCCCCTTTATAGTTAATGCAAGAGCACTCTGAGCGGTGGAAACATATAGGGTTAGTTATTTTTGGGTCCTCTAAATATAAAGAGCAATTATCTAAGAAAGATCGGTTGTCATATTTCATAAAGATTACAAAAATTTCAATGAATAAACTCTTTTTTAAGAAAAGATTGTAACTCTTATCAGATACAATTGGTGGTGAAGATCTTCCACCCTAAGAACATGCTTAGCTAAAACCAGGGCTGCATAATTAACGGTTCTTAGCACATGGTCAACTAAACAGCCAACAAAATTTTTAAAAAAAAAAAAGACATCTAATATTTGATCCAAGATTCCTCACTCATAATGGAAGAATTGGAATAAAAAGGCTGTATAATTTTTAAGGCATTAGTCTGTATAAAATTAAGTGGCACGCCACAATCCTTAGTCTAAATGAGATTGTTACTTAGACCAGTAAGTTTCAGCTACATCAGATGAAAGTCTTCCTATGCATTTAGAAGACAAAACAACCATAACAAACCAATTCCAACAAAATTTCTATGTAAAGAGATTCATGCAACAACATTCTATTTTTATATTGTCCAGAGGGTGGAGGAGCCCAAGTCTTGCAAGTACCCGCTAATGGATCTCGACTCCTTTTGTTGACACATCCGATCAGCCTCCTAACAAATCTTTCAAGAATTGAGACATACAAGAAATATGACTAGCTTGTCGTCTTCGTCGGTTGAGTATTATATTGTTTCGCTCATTCCAAATCGACTAGAGCAGGCAAATAACAAAAAATTTGAAACTTTCTCTATCGTAAACATCTTCTTATGGTTAACCAGATCATAGAAAAAACATATTTGAGGGAAGTTGAAAGGCCAAAAGCATCGCTTTAATGTCTCTTTAATCATGCATTTTAGATTTTAAATGTATATCCTTCATGATGAATGAATGCAATCTAACGGTCTTGTATGTCAGATGCGTCGAATTGGCCTTCAACTACGAGTGAACTGATTGTAATTAGGAAGGGCCTCGCCTTTGCTTCTGATTCCGGTCTCCATCCAATGCTCATCGAAAGTGATTGCAAAAATGCCATGAGTTATTTATGATGTTGTTAATCTGTCCTCTTATAATGTTACTGTTTTGACGTCAAAGATTTGGTTCTTTTAACTATATTTCCCGCGATGGGAATAAGGCTGCCGATTCACTAGCTCGCTTTGCTTTGTCCTTGGCTGAGGATCGTTATTGGCTTGAGGAAGGCCTTCTTGTATTGCTTCTGTTTTTAGGGAGATTGCTGCCAATGAAGCTCAGTTTTTCCCCCAAAAAATGTATGTTAGATAACATCTATGTTCATTGGAACAGATTATTGCTTCAAATAGATGCATCAGTTGAAACATACTGATTCAAAACAACGTGACTATTAATAAGGTGTAGAGCATTGTCAGTTTCAGTCTTGACTTTTAGTTGCTATAGTGTAAAGCTCTTACATGTTATAATGTCAAGAAAAAGTAAAATATAATATAAAGCTACTTGTATGTTACAGTGTTTTTAGTCAATTGGTTCTAATCAATGCTCTCAAACACCCTATACAGTTTCACGATTGAGGTGTACGTTGAGAAAGGGACGTGTATATTAATAAATAGCCATGAATTTGGTTATAAACTAGCCTCCGTCACATCTAGCTGAGATTGTAGAATTTGTGAGCTTAGAGTTAAAAAAACTCAGTATTACTCTTTAGTTAAAGTTGAATCTTTTTTTTTTTAAGAGGCAGAAAAGAGAATTGGGTAAATTCTCTCTTTTTTTGGGAGGGGTAATGAAAAAAATATTCCAGTTTGATTCTGGGCAATAGAGCAAATATCAACCTTTGGGGGCACGGAGTCGAGTGTGGCTAGATCTGACATTCAACCTACATACCCCTTGAACTTTTAACATGTCTGACTCGCTCCATAAGATTTTTATTTGCAAGCATGTCCTACTTTACCCTGGCATATTATTTCTACCCCACATATGATAAAATTTCATCTACTTTCTAAACAGTTGTGATGGGCAAAAACCGGGGGGTTTTCTTTTTTCCATTTCTTTTTCTTCTGTTCTTTTTTCCCAATTTGAATGGAGGGGGTTTTCTAGGTAAAATGGGACCCTTTTTTTCTAAATTTAGGAAGCAAAAAATAAGATTTATCCTAAAAGTAGAAGAAAAACCAAAACATCTATTGGCTTCTCCATTCCACATTCGTTCTTGAGGAGTAGGGCCTGTCGTGACGTCTACAAACGTACACGATAACGAGCCAATACAAAAGTAATTTGAACTTCTTTTTTCTTTTTTTTTGCTTTTCCTCTTTTATTAATTAATTAATTAATATTTTTTAGGTGTTTGACAAAGTAGCAATTTGAAAGGTGAGGAGTAACATTTCAAAAAAAAAAAAGTTGAGAAGTAAACAAGACAAGAAAGGGTAGGAATTGATAATGCAAAACCAGGAAGGCGTCCGTACTATGGTCTTAAATGGTGATTACACCACCAAACAACAAAAATCCTATCTCATTGATGAATGCTACTCGAGTTATTTATTTTCTTTGAATTTTAATTATGATATTTCTTTAATGTTTGGAGACAATAGATTGTTTGGTGTCTGGGGTAAGAGCAGCATATTGTCTCTTTTTTGAAATTATTTCCCCCCCTCTCTATACAAAATTTCCAACTAAACACATGTGACAAATGACAACTCTTTGTGTTCATTTGTTTCATTGCTAAAATAGGAAAAGCTAGAACACATTAGACGTCCAATCCGTATGGTAGACCGTTAAAAATTAATCAAATGATTAAGAAACTTACCTTACCATAGAGCAAAACAACGTGCCTTACTTAAAAGTTTTCCTTGAAAAATAAACAATGGGATAATTATCTTTTTATATCCTTTATTTTAAGTTTATTCAAAAACTATACTTTTAGTTTTAGTCTTATCGAATGTGTTCCTTCATATTAGATTTCATAAACAAATCTATGTCTTACCTTAGTCAATAGTTGATTTTGATCTTTAAAAGTACCAAATTATCATTAAGTAAAAGAGAAAAAAAATTTGAACTTTCAAAAAGTAAGAAGAAAATAAGAACAAAAACACACAAAACACCTCTTTTTAAAAGTATTCTCTGTATTTAAAAAGTCAAAACCCTTCTTATAAAGTTTGTTTATTTTTCAATTTGATGGTAGTTTGGACAATTTTTTAAGTCAAAATTAAAGATTGATTTGAAAAGGTAAAAATTTGTGCCTTAAATCTAATATAAAGATATATACTTAAAGACATAAAAAACCAAAGATTTTATGTATGAATAAACCTAAAATATAGAGTACAAAAAGATAAATAATCCATAATGAATTTTTAATAAAAGGAGGTACGCCACTTAATTATCTTAGTTTATTAGCGTAGCATCGTGACTATGTGGAGCGCTAATTTAGATTTTTGTTGGAAAATAAAAATCTAATTATGCATTTCGGCTGGTCCCCGCACCCCCCCTCTCCCCACCCAAAAAAAGAACCAAAAGACAAGGTAGAAGGTAGAAACACAAAAAACTAAATAAAATAATATAAAAATTTGCAAAGTAAGCATGACACATAATCGAGCCCGTTTGGGAACATAGTTTAAACCATTGAATCAAAAACACTATAACAATTCAAATTGTGAAAGAAAACACCATAGCAAAATTGGTTTGAAACCAAAACCTTTTTAGTTCGAAACATGTTGTCAAATGGGCTCTAAATATCTATGAGCAAATAGCAATTCAATTGTTGTAGAACTTCTCCTATCACAAGGGTAAGACCAAGGACAAAAATATCGATGTCGTCGAAGTTGTCGAGATTTGATTTACAGATATTGTAGTGGATATTGTCGATGTCGACGGATATTTGAAAAAAAATTAGATATCTGAAGAAAAACGTGTAATTTTTTCTTACAACTTTACACATGCTAAAAATAATCAAAATTACTTAATTTGAATCAAGTTAATAACATAAATAATACAATTTTGGTTTAATATGATAGTTATATTGCTTATGATAAAAGGATTCCATCATTATATATATTGATTATAATTCTAATATTATTTTATATAGTCATTACAAATCAAGTACAATAATAGTAAATAAAAACTACTACCAAATATAATAAAGTACATACAAACTTCAAGTTTTTCAATAGCAAAAAGAGTTTCTAGCCTGTTGGAAAGTATTATGTGGTTCCGATCTTGATCTAAACAATACATCTGCCAGGATATTACCCTTGGATAATTCTAAAGGTAATTGTCGATATGCCACACGTATGCTTCTTGATCTCTTCGTACTGTTAAACCATAAATTAGTTATTGTTGATTATCCAATTTAATGAGTAGTCTTCATGGAATTATAATGACATCTCAACATTAATTTATGGTGGGGGATATACAAGTTTATCAAAGAAACCATCTTGATTTTGTACTTTTGAACTCGTCCCCATTTGAGAATTATGAAGAACATTAGTGTAATGCTCAAGAAAACTTATTAATTTAAATCCAGAATTAGTTTGGATTTAATTAATAAATTTTCCTCAATAAATTGTATTTACTTAGCAATCTCACAATCATTACAACGAAATTCATGAGGGACATATCCTTTGAACAATGATGGAAACATAAACTTAAGGACACTAATTGATGGATGACCTAAACGACGATGATAGAGTCAAATTTTGCCTTTATTGGAAATGACTGACTCGGAAAGGAATGATGTAGAAAAGGATTTCTCAACTCTTGTTCTTCCACCTTGTTCATCCAAGTAGTAGAGTCTGTTTCTCTCACTACAGTCCAATCGTCCTCTTCATGCCTTGCTCTTGGAACACACAATGAGAAGGGAAAAAGGACACACTACAATTGGAATCTTTAGTGAGTTTTTGGATTGAAAAAAGTTTTGTAAAACAGTTTAGAAACATGAAGAGCATTTTTAAGGGTGATATATTGGTTGATATAAACATCCCCTTCACCTGCAACGGTGGTTACTGGCCCATCGGCTATGGTAATTTTTCTATGGCTAGAACAAGGTGTTTATGAGGTAAAGGATTTGGAGGAACATGTCATATCGTCTGTGGCTTTGAATCGATTACCCACATTTTTGGAGAAATGGCATCCGAGAAATTAGCAATACAAGAAGAGGGTGAAATACCTGAAAAAACCAGAGAGCATGTACCTACGGATATACCCGCTGATGCTTTGTCAAGGGATCCTTAAAAGGCCTTCAACTTCTCAATATCCTCCTTATTAAGCTCGGTGACTGGGTTCAATGAGGTTTCATCATTGCTGGCTAAATATGCTTGTCCCTGCTCGCTTTTCTATTGATCAGCTACGTACCTATTAACCATTGGAGGTCAGCCATGGAGTTTCTAGCATTTTTCTCCTGTGTGACAGTGTTTCTTGCGGTACGTACAGAACATTGAGTCTCTATTAACTAGTTTCATGGAATCGGTCTGCTTGTTGTTTACTTCAGGATGGTGTGCATAACCTGCTTACTCTTTCATTCTCGTGGTTTTTGTTGCCAAGGCTAAACTGTCTCCAATATGAGGCTTAAGCTTCACCTCTCTCCTTCCTTCCTCTACACGGATAATAGCAATTGTGTCATTCAAGGATGGTAGATCCTCCCTTCCTAAAATTTACACCCTTACCACATCAAATTCCACATTAGGACCTGCAAGAAAATCATAAATGCGCTCCTTTTCAACAAACCTCTTAAGGATTGCTGCATCATCACTGCAACGCATTTGTATGCATTGGCAGTGATCCATTTCCTACCATAATCCCTGCAAATGGCTAGAATACTCTGTGACCAAAAGCGTTCCTTGCTTTGTTGTTGAAAGTTTCATCTTAATTTCATAAATTTGTGCGGCATCATGAACTTTGGAGTACGTTTGTTTGACGGCATCCCATATCTCCTTGGCAGTACCGAGGAACATGCAAGTGTCACTGATTTCAGGAAGCATAGAGTTCCACAGCCATGACATTACCATGGAATCTTGTTCATCCCAAGCATCAAACTTCGGATCCCCTTCCTTAGGTCCAGCACTCAACAGGTGACTCAATTTACCTCTTCCCTTAAAAAACATGCAAACCATTTGAGACCACTTCAAGTAATTCTTCCTATTCAATTGATAGGCAACCTATATATTCTGCAACTCTCCCGTCGAAACTGCAACAGAACTCTCGGAAACTAGATTGTTTGAGGCAGGGCTAGTTTCGATGGAGGATGACATGATTGGGTAGAAGAATTCAAGAGGGTCAAAGAAAAAAAAAAGAGGAGGAACTCACGAATTCAAAAGACCAAAAACGAGAAGAAAAATTTTCCAAGAAAGAAAAGTCTTAAAGCTCTGATACCATGTCAGAAATTAGAGGTGAAAAGAGAAAATATTTCTATGTCTCTATTCAAAATCTAAGAACACACAATTATATAGTTGGTACAAGTAGTATAGCTACAAAACTAAATCCTACAAATTCAAGAAACCACACTAACTAAAATATACACTCAAATAATCCTAAAACACTAGAGATTTTCCACCTAATCCTCCTAAAAACTAACTCCATAATCTCGGCTAATCACAACAAATATAAATAAAATAAATAAAAAAACTAGAGATGAAACATATACGCAGAAATCACAACAATTATCGTTTAATATTTACCTTCTGTACCCTGGGCCTGTGATAGTGATTTATTTTGTCAAAAAAAATGTACTTATACAGATGAGCATGTCACCAATACCCTCTTTTTCTCTCCTTGCCAATGAACGTTAAAAAGAGAAAGAAAAAGAAATCACATGTGTAATTTTATGCATAAACTGCACGGTACAATGTACTTGGCTACTCATATAGAAGAGGACTTCCTTCTTTAGCGAGCACAAAGAGACCACCATCACCTCTTGAGATTCGAAAATCCTCGTCAAGGTATGTTGTGAGAAGCCACGACTTGGTCCTCTCACCCGGAATGGGAAACCTTAGAGGTGGCTGACTCGAAATAGCCCGTGAAATGTTTGCCACAACCTCCTGAATAGGATTGAGAGTTTGCTGCAAGGGAGACAGGTTGATTTTCAGCCCAAAGATATCCACTTCTCCGGGGAGATCAACACTCGACTTTATCTCCGGAGGTTGAAAGGTACCTTCCTTAAATTGAACCTGAACATATTGTTAAAGTTATTAGCTAGAAATTTAATGTCAATCATCTAAGCCAATGTAGTAAAATTGATAAACACTTCTACATAATCAAGAAAGGTTTCTTAGTCTGCATGGGTGTTCAAAAAATTGGGTTCTCGTTCATTCATTATGTCTTTGTTTATTTACTTGCTCAACATAGAAAATTCTGCCCACGTACAATGTCATTCAATCAGACACCAAAGCAAGTGAACTAGGGATAACCTGTATTCTGGATGGACTACGAACTTCAAAAGTAGCGGTTGCACTGAAAGAGAGAGTCGAAAAGGGGCTGGACAGTGTGGTCGAGTTCACAATAGTGAGATTGCTGGCATCAACTGACTGGCTTATCTTCTCCACTTTCAATAATGGCGTGGAACCCGCTGCCAAAAGTGGCAACAGCTCTGAAAATCCAGTGTACCTGATAAATCAGAAATCCAAATAAGTCTTCAAAAGAAATAAACAAATGAGCAAAAAAAAAAAAAAATCAATAGGAGACTAAGGAGGAACATGAACTGTGCAGTAGATATCCTAAACAGGCCACTAAACCGGTTATTTCCTAGAACTCCACATGAAAATAATCAAACAAGCTAACATTTCCCTCGACCATTCAAGGCTGTGTTCCCAGTTTCCCACTTTCGAAATTTTTACAAACTATGACCTTTTGAGGGCTGTATGAATGCACCAATAGACATAATCACTTCCAGTACCACTCTGAGACAGCATTCTAATAAGCATGATCGCTGACATAAGGGCATTTCTTTTTTGTTTGCTCAAATCAAATCTGGGTCTTCATTAAAAATCCTCTAAGAGAGTAGTTGCCACATGGGGGAAACTTCCCCTACAGCAAAGTAGCCAACGCTACCAGGGTACAAAGCCCAATAATGAGCAGCTTCATGAGCCGCTTTGTTGCATGAGTAGAAGATGAGGATGGTTTCTTAAGAACATCAGCGTTGCATGAATTGCCATACATTTGACAAATTATTGTCATCCATAAAATAATAGGTTCAAATTTAGAAAATTATTTCATCAGCAGGTACACCATATCATAATGAATTCTGGACTAAAATTTAGTCGCCAAAATTCAAAGGAAAGAAAACGAAATAAAATAAAAGAGAGGACAAGAACTGAAATTCGTATGGTGCAGAAATTCCACACCTACTACACACGATTGTCATTGGCATGCATAAAAATGCTAGTCAGTAACGACGTGCAACATAACCATTGAAACCTAAAGCCAACTTTGAAGCAAAACTACTTCCGCAGCTCCACAACCCTGATCTTCCATCTACTTTTTGGAACCAAGTTTCTGAGAGTAAACTGTAACTAAACAACCGAATCAATATTTTATATGAGGTGGTTATGCACCCCCAAATATCTTCAAAGGCATTGAAGCATATCCACAACTTTCTTGCCTTTTGCCACCACCTCTTTGTTTTCCAGACCCTCAATTTAGGATTTAAAAAACCAACTCATTTCTAGGTTCCCAAATAATTACGCAGACATTCAAACCATTTCATTTATTAAGAAGCTGTTCCCCACTGAAATTATCTGTTATTGCGGCTCTCTCTACGTATCGTTCAAATCTTAAAAATTCACATCCAACAAAACAACATATTCAAACATCTCTCACTCAATAAGCATACCCTGATGTAATATGATCCCAGATTCATTTAATGACCATGACCACATGTTCAAATAACATAAAGTCCAATTCTTCTCACACTACAAAAGAAATAATATCACAACCTCAACAACATTAGAGCATGCCAAATTTTATTCTTATACTAACATTTGACATTTAGATAAGAAAATTGTTCTTCAATTCAATGCCACAATTTGACATATGAAAGTATCAAATTTAACACTAAGTATAACACATCACTAAATTTTGACCTTTGGTTGCTATTGGTTTATGTTTTAAATCTTTTTTTCCTAGTAATAAAGGAATATCTACACTTTTATACACGGCATTTTGAGGTTATTAAACAACTTACATTTTGAACTTTTAAACTGTTGCATATACCTTCATATTGGCAATTTAGGCTGAGGAGCTGAAACGGTATATTATACTTTCATATTGCCAATTTATGCTTAATCTATACAACTTCTTGTTCAATTGTCTATTTCAACTTATGAAATTTAGAGAATACCCTTACAGAATTGACGATTTCCGGTTAAAGTTATTCTCAAAATTTTACAAATCAAAATGGGCATTACATCAAGATACTGCATAGATTAAACATGAATTGATAATTTTAAAGTATGAAGGTGTAACTAGTCCAAAACGCAAAGTATAAGTTTTTAATAACCTCAAAACGCAGGAAGTATAAATGAAGAGTTTCCTAATCACAACACTATTATTTCTAAGTTATTCAAAATTAAGACTTAATTTTGCAGGTTAAGAGTTATAAACAAAAAGTAAATAGCATTTCAGATAACATTATGCAAACAACATAACAACATACTAAAGACATCATTGAGCATTTGCATATTACAAATGGTATCAGAAAACAAAATCAAACTTACAACAGAACCCAGTTGCCATCAAGAAGCTCCGGTGCTTGAGTGGGCGCGGGCGTGGGGTTCAAAGCCTCCAACTGGTTGACGAGCTCAAGAATCTCTGCTCTCTCCTCCAACCTCGCCCGGAACCCCAACTCAGTCCCATACACACTGTCCACCAAACACCTCTTCAGCTCCAGAAGCTTCTCCTTCGTGTCGGCCTCGGTCTCATTCACACCAATTCCACCATTATTATCAGCATCACCGCCATCTCCGATTCCTCCTCCTCCAACGTAGCCATCTTTGCCCCACTCGTCCTCGTCCTTCGGAGGGTCCGAGTCCGAGAGCTTCGTGTAGGAGGAATCGGGGTCGGGGTCGGATTTCTCGCCCCATTCATCGGTGACCTTGGGTGGGTCTTCGGCGGAATATTCTTCGTCGTCGGAGAAAGAGGAGCGGAGGCGGAGGGAGCGGAGGCGAAGAGGTCTGGTTGTGTAGGGGATTTGGAGGGAGAGAGAAGAAGGAGAAGAAGAAGAAGAAGAGAGGGAAGAGAGGAATGGGAGGGATTGTTTGGTAGGGTTTGGGGAGGAGAAGAAGGAAGAAGAGGGTGGAGCAGAGAGGAAGAAGAGCAGAGCCATGGGCTTGGCCTTGTTGTTTTTGCCTTTTTTCCGCTAATGCGACTGTAACGTCCGTCTGTATGTCTCTCTCAAGTTGTGGAAGGATGGAAGATCCCTGTATTGTTTATTTTATTTATTTATTATTAACACAAAAGAAAAGAAAAGAAAAAATCGTCGTCTACGGCTCTATAGAGATTATTTGGCAATGTTAAAATTATAGTGCTTTCACATGCTACAATATAAAATAAAATAAAATTATAATGTAAAGATTTAATTTTTTTGTTCTAAATACGTTGTTAAAGACACACCTAATTTTAGTTAAAAAAATTTAATTTATTTTTTATTTGTCATCTAAATCCATTCGACAAACTGACTAGTTGCAATAAACTCTTAATTGTAATGAATGCTATTGATTGAGCTTTGTTTTTCTAATAAGATAGTAGACCAGTGGTGTTTTTTATGTCCATATTTCAATGCTTTAAGAGGAATCTAATGAGACCATATATGAAACCGTAAGAAAACATGATTCATGCTTTGGTCTACTATCATCTAAAAAGAGTAAATTAGGTGGTTTATTACCATTATTGTCTTCTATCACGGTTTTTCCTTTTCTTTTGATTCATATCATTTTTCTAGTTAAAAAAGTCAAATTTTTTAACAAATTACTTTTAGACAACACATATTTACCTAACTCTAAACTAAAATATTTGAGATCAATTTTGCTTATATATTCTTGAGAAGTGGTATATTTCAAACTTTTTTATAAAATTGATAATTTTTTTAGAAATGGTATGTTTCAAACTTTCTCATAAAATTGATAAACTTCAAAAACAGCACCTCATAAGTTGTATCTATCAAATTGACCCCATCTAAGGAGCCTAAATCATAGAGACCCAAACCATATTCGGTAAACAACACATATTTACCTAACTCTAACCTAAAATACTTGAGATCAATTTTGCTTCTATATTCTTTAGAAGTGGTTTGTTTCAAACTTTCTCATACAATTGATAAATTATTTAGAAGTGGTATTTTTTAGACTTTCTCATAAAATTGATAAACTTAAAAAAAAACACCTCAGAAGTTGTATTTGTCAAATTGACACCATCTAAGGAGCCTAAATCGCAGAGACCCAAACCATATTTGGTAGGCTTATTAAAAGTCATTATTATAGCCTTTGGAGGATAAGAAGAATTAACGTTTAAATGATAGGAGAGGAAAACCTAATAGGTCATTTTCTTGCCACCATCAAGTATGGTATTTATTGGATTTGATTAAGTGTTGCATAATGCTTCGGAATGGACGATAATAGGTAGAATTTCGATAACATGCATTTGTGCACGTCCTAAAATGTTTAGTAGTCATCCAAAATTTAGCACATGCTTTCTAACTAGCTCATATGATGCGCATGAGTGTGTTCTCATCTAAAGTTTAACAGTTGTCTGTCATTTATCGATTTTAAACATCTAAAACAAAGGTAATTTCTGTTGTAAAACCTTAAAAATATACACTATTAGATTTTTTAAAAACACTTTATATTTGTTTAAAAACTTTCAATGTGATGTTGATTAGATCCAACAGTCAAAAAGGCCAGTATTAGGTATTGTTGTAGAAAGATCCAAAACAAATACTCAAAAACAAAAAAAAAGTCCACCATTTTACATTTGGCAATCATGGAAGATGCATTCAAATTTTACACTATCTGTAACTAGGCATGTAAACAAACAAGATGGGTCGGGACTTGCCCTCAACCCATATCCTCCTAAAAGTAGGCAAGGGCAGACAAAGAAGCCCCATCTTTGCCCCATCCTGTCTCGCCCCGCCCTGATCCTTGATACCCATGCTATTAGGAGCGAGTACCCACCAACGCTTTCTAACATGGTTACTCGCAGCAAAAATCTTAACTTCATAATTTAGTTCCCGAGAGTTTATGTGAAACATGTAATTAGTCATGCAATTAGGGATAGGGACCCATAGAAAGAACTTGTTAAATATTGAGAGTTGTGCATACGATCTCACGCTACTACCTCCCTCCCTATAGTGTTTAAATTGGAAAAAAAGTCTTCCTCGTTTTCAAATTTGCAAACCTTTTCACTTAAAATTAGTTTATTGTCTTACTCAATTTTTCCAATCCAAACAACAGAAAACCGTTGTATTTTGGAGGAATTTTGATTCATCTAGTAAGAGTTCGATATTATGTTCCTCTAGCTTCATTTTCTATTTGTTTGGCACTTTAACTTTGCATATTAGTAATTTGGAGGTAACCAGCATAAATCAAGGCTGATGAAGAAAACAAACAATGTTACCATTTCACACGGACACTCCAATAGATAGGATAAAAAAAAAAGGCAAAATTTTGGGGGTACTGTGTAGGTTATTAGAGAGAAAATATGATGAAAACAGAAAGCATTTTCACTTATAATAACTCCATCAAATCAGATTTGCCAACAACATAAACCGAGCAGCAATTTGCCCTTGGAATAGCAGAAATACAGCGTTAAACCTATGACTAAGATCACAATAGCACCATGTTGGAGTTAAATCCAATTTATGGGTTAATATGTTAAATAAATATGTATTATAGGCTATCAAATAAGGTTAGCCCAATTAAAGTGATTAATTTAGGTTTTAAGCTTTTAATGCATCATTAAGTGTAGGCCTCCTATTTGTAGATATTAAAATATAATTACTAATTTTATAATAGGCTAAATTGATAATTAAATATAACTGACATGTGCAATTATATAAAACAATTGTGAACACCAAGTCAGTACATACGCTTTTTTTTCTGGCACCCATCCTCAGAGAGATTATAGAAGAAATACAGAGACTTTCTCTAAAGGAGGACTTACATACCAGACTTGAAAGATCATCAATCTCAAGACTGAGGTTTTTAATCCATAGATTCAAGTTAGCTTTCCATCTTGCTAATTCTCTTGGTGATTTAACATGAACGATATGGGTTTAATAATAGCTTTCATCTAAGATTAAGTTTTACAACAAGTGGTATTAGAGCCTAGTCATGTTAAATCATTGATAATTAATTTATTTTCTGGATTTGATTTGAATTGTTGAATTTGAGGACAATATTGGAGATTTTTTTAGTTTAATTTTTCTAGGCATTTTTTTATGGGTTATCTTTAAACCCAATTTAGAAAGAAAGGTTGTCAATGGCAACCTTTACCACCGCCGGCACAAGGAATCTGGACGCGGTAGTTGGGCTGCATCGACAAGGACAACCGCTACCTGTGCCGCGGCAAAGTGAGCCGCTTCCTAAGGAAGAAACAAAAAAAAAAGGGAGGGAGTCTTTGTTATGGCCAACGACAGGCCCTGCCACCATCAGCATCAACTTCCCCTGGCTGCGGCCAGTGGGCCATGCCAGAGTAGGATAGCCACGGCATTTAGGTGCCTCCTGGTTATCCTAGGGGTTGAAATAGTCTTTGGGCTGCAGCCCATAATCGCAAAGTTACTCACATGGACCCGATTGGGCCCATAACTGAAAAAAGAGCTATAGGCTATATGGCCTGCAGCAATATAAAAAAAATAAAAAAAAAAGGTCTATATGGCCCTTTCAGGCCTTTGGGCTAACATGAGCCCAACTAGGCCCATGACACAAGGAAATGGGTGGGCTGGTTTAGGATCAAGGTTAGGTTGACCCGACCCAGTCCAGCCCTAACCCAGTCAATAATTGACCGGTTGACTTTAACCAATTTTATTTTATTTTATTTTTGGTCATTTTATGCAATTTTGAATTCGAATATTGGTATTTATATATATTTTTTATGAGATGAATTAATTGAAGCAACATGTTGCCAAAGTGACCTCTTTTGTGGAAATTAATTCGTTTTGGGATATAAACAGTTGTGTCTATATAACTTATGTGAATATTGACCGGTACCTTCCGATTCATCCGGTTTATTTTGAGGTGCTATAACTGCAGCTTCCTTATTCTTCTTCTATTTCTTCCCTTTGTCCTTAGAAGTACTAGCCAAATAAGCACTTTCTATCTTCTCTTGCTTCAGCCACTCCTCTTCTTGTATAGAATGTGAGATGAGCTCATTAAGAGGCTAATTCTTCTTTTGGCAGTTGCAGCTCACATTGAATTGATTGAATTGTGTGAAAAGAGATATAAGAACCAAATGCACAAGCAAGTCCTTAGAGAGGTCAAGCTTAAGTGCTTTTAACTTTAAAGCAAGATGAGACATTCTCCATAATATACTCCTTGATGTTCCCTTTTCTTTTGTATCTCATGAGATAAGACTTGCCAAAAGTGTACTAGTTTCAGCTTTTTCATTCTTGGCAAATCTCTTTTTAATATCTTCAAGGAACTATTTAGTTGTCTATATTGTTTCCGATATTATGCTCCTGAATGCTTTCGAAATAACCTTCTTCATGACCATCATATACAAGCGATTTGATTTCTTCCATTTTTCCATGTCCTTCTTTTCATTAGAAGAGCTTCTATCTATAAGAGGTTTAAGAGAAAGAAACCTTAACGCAAGGTCGAGGTTCATGACTCCGAGAACTATAAGAAGGTTCTCTTGCCATGATTTAAAGTTGATGCCATTTAGCATAGGAATGAAATTGATGTTAGCAGTAACATTTGAAGCAAAACTAGTAGTTGAATCAAAAAACAAAAAAACAAACAAAAAAAAGCTCACATAAGAATCCAAAATAACAATAATAAATCCAAATAAAAGTAACCTCATCTCAAGGTACCGGATACTCCATTAATATTTAGTCTTTGGAAAAATATTAACTTGTAAGTGATATCTCGGTATAGTAATCAAAAACTGATAATAAGAACATGTCAAATAATAAACCTTCCTTTAGGTCGATTTATTACTTATATGTAAAACCGAATTATTGTCACGTGTTTGCCACCACAGGTGTACATGCAATTCCATGAAATATTGGCCATCCTTTGGGCTAGTTAATATTCACATAACTTACATGGACACAACTGTTTATATACCAAAACAAATTAATTTCCACAATAGAAGTCACTTTGACGACGTACTGTTTCAATTAATTTATTTTCAAAAAATATATAAAAATATCAATATTCAAATTTAAAATTGCATAAAAAATGACCAAAAATAAAATAAAATAAAAAATTGGTCAAAGTCAATTGATCAAAGTCAACCAATCAAAGTCAACTGATCAACTGTTGATTGGGTCAAGACTAGACCAGGTCAGTGGTCAACCCCACCAAGATCCTGAATCAGCCCACTCATTTTCTTGTGTCACAGGACCAGTTGGGCCCATGTCATCCCAAAGGCCCAAAAGGGCCATATAGACCCTTTTTTATATTGTTGTGAGCTTAGCCTGCAACTCTTTTTTCGGCCACGGGCCCAATTGGGCTTATGTGAATAACTTTATAGCTCTAAGTTGCAACCCAAAGACTATTTCAAACCCTAGGGGTTTCGACCCCTAGGATAACCAAGCGGCTAAGTGGCCGCCAACCTGAATGTCGTGTTTAGATGGCCGAGGTTGTTCTTCTCCGACACGACCCAACGGCCGTAGCAAGGAGAAGTCGATGCTGGAGATGGCAAGGCCTGTCGTCGGCCATAACAAAGACCCCCTCCCCCTTTTCTTTTTCTTTTTTTTTTTTTTGTTTCTTCCTTAGGCGACGGCCTCTTCCTCACTTTGTCGCAGCCTAACGGCCACATCTGGATTCCTTGTGCCGACAGCGACAAAGGTCACCGCTAGCCACCTTTCTTTCTAAATTGGGTTTAAAGATAACTCATAAAAAATACCTAAAAAAATTAAACCAAAAAAAATCTCCAATATTTTCCTCAAATTCAACAATTCAAAAAACATAGATTATTAAATTTGAGAATTCCTACAAGAATCATATCTAGAAAATAAATTTGTTCTCAATTATTTAACATGAAGAGACTCTTGATACCAATTGTTGTAAAACTTAATCTTAGATAAAAACTATCATCAAACCCAAATCGTTCAAGTCAATTCAAGGTGAGCTACAATTGCCGAAAGGAGACTTAATCTCTTAATGAGCTCATCTCACATTGTGTGCAAGAAGAGGAAAAGCTAAAGTAGGAGAAGATAGAAAATGCTCGTTTGGCTAGTACTTCTAAGGACAAAGGGAAAAAAAGGAAGAAGGATAAAGAAGCTGCAGTTACAGCACCTCAAAAGAAACAGCAAAAGAAACCGGATGAACCAGAAGGTACGGGTTGTTTCTTTGTGGAGCTAAAGGGCATAAGAAGAAGCATTACAATAATAGTGCGCTTGGCATGAAGGTATGCTTCTTAATTTGGTTTGTTCTGAGTTTAATTTAACTTTGGTACTTGGACACATATGGTGGATAAATTCTGGTGAAACAACTCACATCAGTGTGTCTATGCAGAATTGCTTGAGTTGCCAAGAGCCAAGTAATACTGAAAGATACATCTATGTGTGCAATGACAAGATAGTTCAAGTTGAGGCAATAAGAAAATTTAGATTATTGTTAAAAAATAGATTTTATTTGAATCTTAATGAGACATTTATTATACAGCCTTTTAGATAAAATTTGATTTCTATTTTTGTTTTGAACAAATCTAGTTATTCTTGCTCATTTGGGAATGGACAATTTAATTTGTTTCATGATTCAAAAGTGGTTGGTTCCGATTCTTTGTTAGATTATAATAATCTTTATTGAATTAGTACAATTCCTTCATTTAATGAATCCCTGTAATTACGTACACGAGGTATAAAGGAAAAATTAACCAGTAAGAATTTGACTGCGTTATGGCACAAGAGATTAGGTCATATCTCTAAATAGAAAATAAAGAGACTTGTGTCAAACAAAATTTTAGACCCCTTACATTTAATAGATATTGATGTTTGTGCTAACTATATAAAAGGGAAACAGACCAATAAAAGGAGATTTAAAACCAACAGAACTTTGGACATCTTAGAACTTATACATACGGATATTTGTGGGCCATTCCCTACGATTGCTTGGAATAGTCAATAATATTTTATAACGTTCATAGACGATTTTTTTAGATATGACTACATACATCTCATTCATGAAAAGTCGCAATCGTTAGATGTGTTCAAAAATTATAAGGCTGAAGTTAAGAACCAACTTAGCAAAAGGATCAAAAGCATTAGATCTAACCATGGTGGTGAGTACTATGATAGATATGAAAGTTCAGGTGAACAACTTCCAAGACCGTTTGCTAAGTTTCTAGAGGAATGCAGTATCGTCCCACAGTACACTATATCGGGTTCGCCCATTATGAATGGTGTTACTAAAAGATGAAATAAGATACTTAAGGACATCATGAGAGTATGATTTCTTATTCTACCTTACCAGAATCACTTTGGGAAGAAGCACTTAAAACTGCAGCATATATCATTAACAGGGTTCCAACTAAAGCGACTACCAAAACCCTTTACAAACTTTGGATAGGCAAGAAGCCTAATTTAAAGCACTTATATGTTTGGGGATGTCCAACTTAGGCAAGGCCTTATAGGCCTAATGAAAAGAAACTAGACTTAAGGATGGTGAGTTGCTATTTTATTGGATACTGTAAAAAATCCAAGGGCTACAAGTTTTATGATCCCACAACTAAGTCAATTTTTGAGACAAGAAACGCCAGGTTCTTTGAGGATGTTGAGTTTGCTGGGGGAGATAAGATTAGAGACTTTGTCTTTGAAAAGGAATATGTTGATATTCCCACAACTATTATTGACATTAATCAAGCTCCTATTCTTGACATTGTTCAATAAGCAGATCCAAATCAAGACGATGTCGGAGAACCTCTCATTCAAAAAATTGTTCCAAAAGAACAAATTCTACTACCTCAAAAATCTATGTCATTAAGGAGATCCACCAGAGAAAAAAAAAAGTACGATGCCATATGATTACATTGTATTTCTCCAAGAACATGAGTTTGACATTGTATTTCTCCAATAAGCAAATCCAAATCAAGACGATGTCGGAGAAGCTCTCATTCCAAAAATTGTTCCAGAAGAAGAAGTCTACTACCTCAAGAATCTATGCCATTAAGGAGATCCACTAGAGAAAGAAAAAGTGCGATGCCAAATGATTACATTGTATTTCTTTAAAAACATGAGTTTAACATTGGTGTGGTAGAAGATGATCCAATCAACTTCTGATAGGCCATGGAAAGTTGTAAATCTCAAAAGTGGATTGATGCTATGAATGATGAGATAAAATCCATAAAGAACAATGACGTTTGGGATCTTGTCCCATTACCTGAAAGAGTGAAACCATTTGGTTGCAAATAGATATTTAAGGCCAAAAGGGATTCGAAAAGCTATATAGAGAGGTACAAGGCTCATCTTGTCGCAAATGGCTTTACACAGAAAGAAGACCTCGATTCTAAAGAGACTTTCTATCTAGTTTTATCGAAAGACTCTTTTACGACAATAATTGTGGCACATTTTGACCTTGAGTTTCATCAGATGGATGTTAAGACTGCATTTCTCAATGGCAACATTGATGAAACAATCTATATGGTACAATTAGAAACTTTTGTCAGGAGATGCAAAAAGGATAGTTTGAACTTAAAGAAATCCATCTATGAGCTTTAGCAAGGTTCTCATCAAAAGTATTACAAATTTCATCAAGTTATTATGTTGTTTGGTTTTGAGATGAATGTGGTCGATGATTATATATACCACAAGTTTAGTGGGAGTAAGTATATTTTTCTGGTTTTATATGTCAATGACATTTTTTTGCTAGCAACAATATAAGCTTATTGCACAAAACCAAAAGATTTCTAGCTAAAAATTTTAAGATGAAAAACCTTGGTGACGCCTCTTTGATTTTAGGCATACAAATACACCAAGATCGCTTTGGGAGTATTCTTAGATTATCACAAAAGTGTTATATCGAAAAGGTGTAATGACGAAAGAAAATTCACTAATAAAATCCAGTATTTAATTAGGTTTAATGAATGAATTTACCCTTAGTAATTGTATTTTTGTAAAAATTAACGATAACGTATAAATGAACAATGTTAATAAGAAATCTCATTTTAAACTTGAGATGATGTTGAATATTGCTAAATGCGGATTTTGTGAGCTTAAATGCTCAAAAATTTACAAATAATATCTATAAAATAAATTTTATATCACAATTATTTATAGTATTGTGATATAAATTAATAGATGATTCAGGTATAAATATATTAGAGAAGCATGCTAAAACCCTAACACAGTGTAAAAAAGGTGCAACACAGTATAAGTATACTACTACGATAAAAACACATATATAAGAAATGTGTGTTTGAGTTCCAAAAGTGAACCAAAGAATAAGTAAGATATTTTACATTGTTCAAGAATACGTTTTTCACCGATTTTGCCTTAACAATATAAAAAAAAATACTATGTGGTAAAAAATTACATTATAAAAAGTTTTGGAGGCCTATAAAATAGACACCTAAAGGGTGTGGATTGGGCCACCATATCATCAAACGTGGCCCCACCACATTAAGCCAACCATTACCCTTAATCATGATCAAAGGTGGTAACTCACCATTTAAAAAAAAAAAAAATCTAAAAGAGATAAGTCTTAAAATTAAGACTTCAGCATCAAATTTTTTTCACTCTCTTCCCCATGACCCACAGCAACCAAAGCCTCTCTTCTCCAAAAAAAAAAAAATCAAGCTCAATTCTTTACAAAACTACCCCAACCAAGCTTTAAGAGTCAAAGTTCAAGGGATTTCACAAACGTCTAAGGTAAAAATCCAAACTTTCCTAAGTTGTTTTTAGGGTTTTTCTTGGTTTGAGGGTTGGGGGGATATTTGACAAGAACTCCTTTCCTATGAATCTTGCCTAGGAAAGTTGCAAACAAGCCCTTGGGAGACCTAGGTTCATCAACTTTTCTTGGTAAGGTTCAATTTTACAATTTAAAATTTATATGGTTTTTGTTTTGTTTTGGTTTGTTTCAAAATGGCATGTAACCATTTAAACAAGTTTGTGGTGTAAATGTTTAAGTATATGGTATGTGATGAGGTTTTGTTATTGAATTAAGGGTTTAAATGTCAAAATTTTTATTTGGTGTTAAAAGAGGAGAAATTTTATAAACTTTAAAGAGTTTTTAAATGAGTTGTGATTTGGCATGAAAAACTGTTTAAGAAGGTCTTGACTCTGTCTAAACAGTGGTTGGAATGCTGCTTTAAAGCTGATTTTTACAAAAATTATCCCAGGGACTAAATTGCAAAAAAAAATTCCTAGTCTCCGTAGATTTAAAAATTGGCTGAAAAATCCCCTGTATTGTGGGAATTACAAAAAAGTTAAAATACGAAAGTTGTAGATTTCAACAAAACTGTTAAGAATTGTACACGGTTTGTCGAAATTCGCCACTGTTTGTGAGATACAAATTTTGCAAATTTTATCGAAGTTGAAAAAAAATTTCAAGGGGCAAAAATATCATTTTATAAAAGAAAGTTGAGTAAGGAACTTTGGAAAGATTTAATCCTTGTAAAAAATAGAAATTTATGGTTTAAAAAGATTATTTTTTATTCTAGGGGCAAAATAGTCAAAAATTTCAAATCCAGTTTGTTAAACTTGGTTTTTAGCGCAAAATAAGAAACCCGACACCCTAAGTCATTGTTTTATAGCTAATGAGAAACAATTTTTATTAAAATAGCAAAATCAGGTTTGGGGAATTTAAAATCGTCATTTTCTTGCAAAATGTCCCGAACAGACCCGTAACATTCGAAAAAGGAAAAATTGTTATTAGCAAGAATTTTCTCCTTTCGTTAGAAACGATAAAGTAGAGTGAACTGAGAAGTATTGAATCCTTAATTATCAGAGTTGTTAACTGTAGAGCAACCCGATCTATTAATCAATGAGTGCTTTGTATTGACACATAGATAAATAGTGATAATTTGGCTAATGACGATACAATTGGCCAAATAGGACACTAGACAACTAAAGGAGGAACTGAAGTCGATCTATATGATATCACATACAAGTAAATACCAACCTCATCTACAGTATGGAATAGTAGGTTTTCGGGTATAATATATATATATACTGTACCTGTGTGTATTATACTGTTAGACAAGTGTATATGTTTTGCACTTAGCATGTGAATATATCATCATGCATGGTATGATAACCATAATAATTGGACTGGTAAATAAATCACTAGAAAAAGATAAAAGTGTTATACCAACTTCCAACTCAATGAGAGTTTAAAGTTATGTTATGGTATCGACATTACGAAGACCTATGTGTGCATATGGTATGAACACTTGGGTCCCAGTTGAAGATAAGATATGACAAGAACAAAGAATGTTCATAAGAAAAGCATAAATGGATCATGCATACTAGTGAATGATACATGTGCACCATGATTAGGCTTACTGAGCATAAGCTCACCTAGTTATTTCATGTTATAGGTATTGCCACTAAGAGGTCAAAGTGAATTCACTTATGAGCTAACGGTAGGGTATGAGCCGTGTGCAAGTCAGGGTAGTGGATACCACCACAATCATGTTTTCGCATATTATGTATTTAAAGTTAACTTAGAACTTGTTGTAAACTGACGTATGGAATGGTTAAATAAGACAAAATCTCTTTTGAAAAATGTTATGTTAAGCATATTAAAAGAGTTTAGTTATGTATACATAAATATAAAAAGAAGTTTGTGTATGCCTGTGTGCTATACTATTACTATTTTAAAAAAAAAAAATTTGAGGCTTTTCATAAATACGTAAGTAAGGAAAATGTTAAAACACGGCCCAAAAAATAACGAGTTGTGACAAAATGTCCTCAAGAGATAAAACATATAGGATTGGACACCAAATAATACCCCTGTAGCTAAGGGAGACAAGTTTAGTCTCAATTAGTGCCCTAAGAATGATTTTGAGATTCAAAAAATGCAAAAGATTTCTCATGCGTCAGCAGTTGGAGTCTAATGTATACTCAAGTTTGTATGCATTTGGATACTGCGTACGTTATTGGGATGTTAGGCAGATATTTAAACAATCCAAGAGTAGACCATTGGAAAATAACCAAACGAGTCTTGTGGTACTTACAGAAAACAAAAGACTACATGCTCACGTATTGTAGGTCTAATCAGCTTGAAATCGTTGGATATACTTACTCCGATTATGCTGAATGCCAAGATAGTATGAAATATACATCGGGCTATATCTACCTTCTAGGAGACAAATCTACCTTCTAGTTGGAAGTGCTGTCTTCTAGAAGAGTGTTAAACAGTCTCTTATAGTCTCTTCTACCATGACAGCAGAGTTCATAGCATATTATGAGGCGTCCAATCATGCAATATGGCTGCGAAATTTTATCATAGTGCTATACATAGTGGACAGTATTGAAAAGCCACTCAAATAATTTTGTAACAATAATTCGACAGTTATGTATTCCAATAACAACAGGAGCTCGATAAAGTCGAAACATATAGATATCAAATTCCTAGTTGTTAAAGAAATAATTTAGAGTTGATAGTTATCTACAAAGCACATCGAAACAAACTCCATGATTGCAGATCCGCTTACTAAAGGATTGCCACCTAAAGTGTTTCATGAGCACACTGCTCGTATGGGTGTCATGTCATTTGAGGATATTTAGTTTTAGTAGAAATTTGTAATTTTAGATGCTTTTCTGATATAAATACATTTTTAGTTATTTTAATTTATTGATATTTTGAGGTTATTTTCTGTAAAAATAAAGTTGTGGTTTATTTACGCTTTGATTTTGGTATGATCTCACTAAGGTTTGAGGTGGACCAGTCGAAAATAGGCATCTTAAGATCACATTGCATGAAATTTTCATGCTACACATCCATGCTTGATCTTTACATTAGTTGTATCAGTATATGTGATCATTGATGAGTCTAGTTACAACATATATAATGAAAATAACTTTGATCTTATATTGATATGGTTAATGGATAAGATTGTTAAGAAGCATCTGGTTTTGATAACATAATTCGTGAGCTCATAATGTATAATTCACACTTACAAAGTTATATATATAACCCAAGTGAGAGATTGTTGGAATTAAATCTAATTTATGGGTTAATATGTTAAATAAATATGTATTATAGGCTATCAGATAAGGTTAGCTTAATTAATGTGATCAATTTGAGTTTTGACTTTTAATGCATCATTAAATGTGGGCTCCTATGTGTAAAGACTAAAAATATAATTATTGATTTTATAATAGACTAAATTAATAATTATGGATAACTGACAGGTACAGTTATATAAAACGGTTGTAGTCCTCAAGTCAGTACTTACTTTTTTTTTTTCTGGCACCTATCCTCAGAGAGATTATAGAGGAAATCCACAGACTTTATCTAAAAGAGGGCTTCCGTACTAGACTTCGAAGATCATCAATCTCAAGACTCAGGAATCATGTTTTAATTCATGGATTCAGATTAGCTTCTATATCTTATTAATTCTCTCGGCGATTTGACATAAACGATTCAGGTTTGATGATAGTTTTCATCTAAGATTAAGTTTTCCAACACACTAAACCACATTCTTTTCTTTCTTTTCTACATTTATATATTTCCCTATTCAAAGTTGTATGAAAAAAGAGCTTAAACGTCAGAGAGCAGAAAATATGCAAACATGAAAGTACCTCAATTAGATGTCAAAGATGTTTTCAAGGAAAGAATGAATACATCCTGTAAAAGACAGAAGAAACACTGGCGTTACGCTTTCTTTTTTTTGGATTTGAGCATCACGAGTCCAATGAATATGCATAAGAAGCAGAGAAGCACCACGCCGGCAAATACGGGTATTAATATCGCATATTCTTGAGGTAGAAAGAACTGTTGGATGAAATGATCACTGTCTACAAATGGCTGAAACATCGTATGACAATTAAAAAAAGGGGGGAGCTAACAAAAGTATAAGAATGCAATACTTGTTACTGAGAAAACGGTTAAAATGTTAGAAAAAGGTAAACTTACAAGGATGATGACCCAAAATGTGTAATAAGTGAATATAGAGAGACTGATGAGCGATAATAAGAACCCGACTGCCCTGTCTGCCAATTCCATTCTGATATTCCTGGCTTTACCACCTGTTAATAGGAATTGGATGAAGATGAGCGTCTTACATGGAGCATCAAACACTAAAGAGTAACAACAGTTTACAAGTACAACTGCAAAGGCTTGTATCTAATCCCTACAAGACAGAAAGCATTTTGAAGGAAAAGATAGGATTCCAAACATTGGGTTTCAGTTAATTCCTCTTTCAAGCAACCAAAACATTCTCAGAAATGGTTTGAGATATAAAAACGTCAAATGCATGGAAAAACACTTAGCATGGGAAACAGAAGTAGGGTGAGTATAGGATAAAATAACATTTGAGTCAAACTATCCACCACTGAAGGATTTGATTTAAAACTTGCCTCAAAAGGGGGTGTCAACAATAATTGCTAAAAGCTACTGATTAGCCAGTACAATCTGCTTAAAAAAAAAAAAAATATCTCGTGCAACCAGTTTCGTTCTACACGTGGCCATGTACATTAGCAATAAAAGCCTTCGAATTCATTTTGCAAGTCACAAAAAACTCTTCCTTCCGATGCTTCTCTTTTTTGTCATAAACCCCCAATTCTATAAAGTTTCACATGTTTGATAAAGGTTTGAACCAATTGTAGTAAAAACATGAGCACGGAGAGCTTTATACCATAGTTTATTTTTTCTTAACAATATAACATGTCAGAGATTTACACTAGTTTTGGTTAAAACCGACAACCACAAACACCCAAAAACATTTCATTTCACACTGAGAAACGTAACATCCAAAGGTAAAATTTGAATCAGGTGCTTTGAAAGGCAGGCACATTTTCATTTAACGGGATAAATCTCATCCATTGGGTTCTTAAGTCTAAACTATGAAAAGTTTTTATATAATCATCTCTCTCTCTTCCCACACACCGTTGTCATAAATTCTTGAGACTTAAAAAAAAGAAAAAAGAAAAAAAAAACTCAATGCTTTGAATTTTCCATCACAACCACAAATTCCCAAAATTCTTAAACCCCTGATTATGCATAAACGGAAGAGAGACAAAGAGAGAGGGGGGAACAATGTTCTCTAAAATTTTGCTAAATATGAAGCATTAGAGGCAAAGAGAGAAGTTGCCTTTTTTTTTTTTTTTTTTTGGTGGGATCAAAGATTGATACTTTCCTAAGATATATTTACTTACATGGTTCAATTCCTCAAGCAAATTTAAGAAATTCCGAAATTTGAAGAAATGAGATAAAAAAAAAAAGGTATAATTACGACACAGATCGGGCGAAATTCACCTCTTATCGATCAGGATCAAAGATCTACGACGCAGCTCAGCCGAGAGATAGAGAGGAGCGGAGAGACAGACGACGTCGTCGACGAGGAAAAGCAAAACGGGAAGCAGAAAAAATAATGCCAATTGCAAAAGCTGGCTGTTTGGCTACACGGACCTAAATATCTTCCATACCCGTTTGGTTACGCCTATCTCGGGGTCTAGTTTACAAATTTGGAATGAATGGATAATGAGAGGAAGAGGTTTTTTTTTTTTTTTTTTTTGGAATATAAAGGAAGAGAAATTTCGCTCAACAATTCTTGTTTTGTTGAAAATGGCTAGAGGATTTGTATCAACAGTGAAATACATATAACGTAATCAATTTGAAAACTATTGGAACGTTTATGCCGTTTTTTTAAGAACTCAAACAGTTCTAAACAACTATAATATAATAATGAAAAAATTACAATACCTATCCATATTACATATTGTATTATATAATTACATATAAATAATTTTAATGATATCATCATAAGACCTTTGTAAAAATTTTATAAATTAGAGTCATATTTTAATTCAATAAACGTAATTGGATTAATTGTCTCATTAACCCTAAATAACAACATTGAAGCCCGTATATACTAAAATATTTTGAACCAAAAGTCGTTTGAACCAGTCTCTTAAACCCCAATAATGTATTTGTATATTAAAAATAATAAACAAGTTTACCATCAATAAATTATCAATTTTTAATTTTATTTTAATGTTCTATAGTTTTTTTCACTTAATGTGATACCCAATTTTGTAAATTATATTATGCCTATTTGTTTTGTATATTTTTTGTACTCAATAAACTTAAATTTAGATTCGAATATCAAGAAACTTTTAGATATATATTTATTTTTTCTAAAATTTAAATCCTTTAAGTATTTAAGAATTCAAGTTTTCAAAATTCTGACATCCCCTAAACTTTTGATACTCCGATATCTTTGCTACAGTAAAAATTGAAATTCTCTTTTCTATATTTGAGAGAAAAAAATTATAACTTCTTCATTTGATATCCAAATGAAATAATTTTTTTTTCATTGTGTTCCTAGTGAAGATAGGAATAAATTAATATCTTTATTGTATATTTTTTAAGATCATTAACATTAAGATTTTATTAAATTTATCAATAAATCAAAAACTATTTTCACTACCTCTTCAAACACAAATTCTAATTTTATTCTATACTCACATCCAAACTTAAATATACATCCAAACGTTAATTCGGTTAACAATTCAAATCACTAACTTAAATTCTAATTCAAATCATATAACTCAAATCAAATCACTAATTTGAATCTATTTATCAAAAAAACCTCAAATTCTTTAGTTAAACCATCAAATGAACAACTTATTGACACACGTCAAATTTGTTAACAGAGAGAATGGATATTGTACCGGTTTACACTCTATCCTCTTATGTCGCTACGCCACCACCACTAGTGTTGTTAAAAAATGGATAGTGGCATCTAGTTTTCCTTGTAAAGAATGCAAACCGAACGCTTTCTTTATAGCTTCTCCTTCTGGAAATGTAACATTTTATCAGCTCCTTTAAAAGTTAAAACAACTCTTTGCAACAAGAAGAGTAACAAGTTATAAAACGATCATTTTCAACATGTTTTCTCCCTTAAAAAATAAAATAAATGAAGTACACCTTTAACCAGATATCCCTCGGTTTTTTCACAAAACCACAAAGTTCTCCAAAAACAAGAAACCAGGAGAAAAAATAACAATGCGTGAAACAAAGAAACAACTGGTCGTCTTAAGAGTCTGAGCACTCAGCCCCACAGGATCCCCTGCATTGCATCAAACGAACAACATCCCAAAAAACCATCAAAATAGTTTGATCTCACCTTTCTCTTATTCCATAAGATATTAGAGCAAAATAAAAAATAAAAAATAAAAATAAAAATAAAAAATCTTTCCCAGTCAGTTTTGTTGCATCCACTGCATTATATCTTTCCTAATAACTCCCTCAAACCTAGTTTTGGTGTAATTTGATCCTACGGCTCCAACCCCATTGACACACAAGTGCCTATAATGGGTCATAGAAGTACCAATAGGCTTTGGCACTAGCATCACAGAGACGCTGGCAAATGGTTTAGGCCAAACATTCTTGTAAGCCGTAAATAGATGCCTGTCAGATTCCTGGTTTCTTGATGTTTGGGTGATCCCCGAACTTTTCAGTTGACCGGAGTTCGATGCCTGGTTTGTCATGCTCAGGTTCGAGCTAGCACCGTTGGACGGTTTCTCACGTGGAGGACCCCGGACTTGAGCCGACGGTTTCATTCGATCAAGCCATCGTAAAATCCAGTTTCCAAGATTTCGACCAACTTCGATATCCCTTTGTTGTACTTTGTGGTGAACCTTGAGTGCCATATCAAACATGGCACGAGTTCGTCTATAAAAGAAACAAGGGGCAAAAGTAAAGAAAAAAAGCAAAAAAACAAAAGAAGGCGATTAATTCCAATTAAAGCAGTCGACAAATTGCTATTCTGCAGAAAACAATCAAAGCCAATGGCTTATCAGCGACAGAGAGTTTAGTGATCACTGTTCTCAAATGTCACTGAATAACAAAAGCTTCTCTAGGCTGTCTTTGTACTTTCCAAGTTTCAATGATTAGCAACATTCATCCAAATACTTGCACCATAAAAGAATGGCCTATACATAAAGTACACTAAAAAAGCATAGTCAAATAACACTCCTTTTACAGCTAATTTTATGCAAAAGTATTTAACAAATACTATATCATAGTGAAATAAGATCAACTTCAGTGTAAATATATGGCAATGGGATGTCCCTTCAAAGTTCATAGATGATTGTTGCCTCCAACAAATACCCAAAACACAACCTAAGGTTAAAGAACATAAGACTTGCTTTAAAATCCCTATATAAATTCACAATATTAGGGCAAATTAGATATATAATTAGTTCATACATAGCTTGTTCAGTATCTAATATCAGATATACATGTTTTGCCTCCCACAAAGTAAACCAACCATTTGTATCTTAGATTAAGTCAATGTCTAAAATCATTATGTTAAACATCCCAAAAAAATTAAATTAAAATTTAAAAATTAAAAATAAAACAAATAAAAAATTAAAAATAAACTTCCCCATCAGAAATCGACCAAAAAATAAGATTGTCATTTTCTTTCTGGGATCTACCATTCATGTAAAAGCTTCACTTAGCCCTTGTTTGGTAGGAGGGAAAAATGAAAAGGAAAAATAAGGGTAAGAGGATTAGTACATGAAATTTAAGACATATAATTGTTTGGGAGGTGGGATTAGAGGATGGAATGTATTGAACGACAGGCTCAAAATCCTCCGTATTTTGATCTTTTTCATTCTTGTTCTTACCTATTACCAAAAACACAGCACAAACTTACAAAAATTGTTGGCGATCATGCAAGTAATTTGTTAGAACCCAAATTCTCAAATCCCAAACAAAGACGATAATAATAACAAATCAAACCCAAAAAAAAAAAGAAACAAGAATTACCGATGAAGAAATTGCCGAATCCTAGGATGTTTGGGGCTTATGAGGCGGCGCTGAATCCTGAGAGCCAATCTGTACGTCCGCTTCAGACCCAAGAAATACGCCGTCCCTAAAGTGATCTCCCATAGCACCATTGCCTCGTTCCCTCTCACTTCTGCTATGCCCGGAAGGTGTTTGTGTTTTGGTCTCTCTCAGAAAAATTAATAATAATGTTTTATTTTATTTACTTATTTAATTTTCTTCTTTGCGGTTTCGTTTCACGCAAGCTAAATGAAAAGAAAAATATGATTCATATCTTGCCGTTTGGATCGCGGACTTTGGAGTAGGAGCCGCCAGAAATTTCCTTCGAACTTTCAAGTGCGAATACGACGTCGTTTTTGTGATATTTGTTTTCGAATTTGAATTTGATTTGATTTGCCTCAAAGAGCTACTGTTGTCTCAACAGCGAGGAGGAGGAAAAAAAGCCCGAGTCGCCGGTCATGGATGGATTGTCAACCGTTGGATTTTTTTATTCAGTTAATCTGAGCCGTTTGTTGCGTTTTTGTGTAGAACTCTCGAGGTCTGTTTGGGGTGGGGCTTTTTCATTTTTTTTGTTTTTATGAGAAAATGAGGAGGGCATTTATTGTGGTGGAATTTGATGGGTGGTCTTGAAACGAACCAGTTAAAGAGTAACCGTATGTTTGAAAATCAAGTTTAAATTTAAATATTGTAACATATGAAAGTTTTATATTATAATAAATTTTTATTTTTTACTATAATATGTGAGAGAGCTTTACACTATAATAGTTAAAACTTTTTAATTTTAACTCATTTTTCAAAAGAAATAAGTCTTTGAGTACTCGTTAAAGATCGTCAATATATGTTTTACCTTATTTTTCTTTTGCCAATCAAAAAGGTGATCTATAAGATTATTATTGGTAATCTATGAGATTCCCTAGAACTCTCAATTATCTATTATAATCTACCAAATCATATGTTATTTTCAAAAAATATATATATATATCAACCATCACCAAGCAGGAAAGAAATCTAGTAGATTTTTTTTTAGTTTCAATAGAAAAAAGTCCATAGATTGTAAAATTTCAATTAGATAATACTGAAAAGTTTGAATGTTTAGTTTTGTAGATTTTAAAAGTGGTCAAAACACCCTAAAACATTAGAATTTGAGAAAAAATTAAAATATTAAAGTTGTAGGTCTTATCAAAACTATCAAATATTGTGGACAATTTGTAAAAATTCTGCTTATATTATGAGTTATGAGTTTTACGAGATTTGATTACGAAATTTCAAAACAATAAAATTAGGAAATATTTTGAAATTGTTTGAGTTTGACCAAGGAACTTTTGTAAGTTTTAATCCTTACAAAAAAAATGAACGCATTAGTATAAAACAATTATTTTTGGCTCAAGGGGCAAAAATGTCAAGATTTTGTGTTTCGGGTCAAAACCATAAAACCATCTGGAACAAAAATTTTCACTTTGTAGAGATGGCTTTCAATACAGTTATGAGCAGTAAGTAATTTTATGTTTGTAAGCCCAAAAGAATAACGGATTTTTCTGAAGAAAAATGCGTTAAGGGCAAAATCGTCAAGATTGTCTTATTAAGGGAAAAAACCATAAAAATTTGCTAAAATAGTTTTTTCATGCAAAGAAAACCAATGTTTTGATTTTCACAATGTTACAAGTAGCAAGAAAATATAAGTTTTGATTTAAACGGGTTCTAAATTTTTTCTAAAACCCGTCAAAGGCAAAATAGTCATTTTCGTAAGAGTGGCTTAACGGACTCCAAAACATCCTATTTAGAAAAATGCCTCTTAGCTGAAATTTTTCCGTAATTTGTTAGTATCAGGATGGTAAAATAAAATAAGAAATTTGGTAAAATTACATGACTTACAAAAAGCCCGTTAAGTATAATATTATCATTTTTTATAAAACCGCTAAAATGGACCCCGGGCCTCCAAATTGGCAAAACGCTCTTAGATGAAAAATACTTCATATCACATTAAGTAACAAAATTGTTAAGACATGAAATTTGACTAAGGAACATTCAATTTAAGTAATAGAGAAATAAACCAATGGTAACAGGACGAAAGGATTAAAATGAGTGTTTAATGTTTTAGTTGTATTATCAATCAAGTAGGTTGGTAATAAGAAAAGTTAGCTAATGGTTGGGTGTCATTTGAAGAGGATACGAAGCCAACTAGTAAAAGGAAGGGGGATAGTAGGAACGTTAGAGCAGTATATAGGCAAGTTTTGAATCTCAACTATGACATGAAGAAAATTATTTTCAAATGCTTTATATATATTTGAATTATGTTGCATTTGTTATGCATAATATTTTAAAGACCAAGTCATGATTTGCAATGTGTTTGCATTTGCCATATTTATTGGTTCAAATATTAAGATATGTCATACTTTATGTTCACTAAGATTATAGGATTAGTAATCTAAACCTATAAGTTAAGATGAGAAAATGTCATACTAGTCGCCCGACCTAAAAGGAGATTTATGTAAAGTTATGTTATGGCGTCAGTGTTCGATGATCATGCACTTTTGGTACATACTTTTGGGACTATAATTTATGTAAGCTAAGCATGATAATAAGACGTTCATGATTGAGCATAAATGGAATCATACATTATGACATTACTTGCTTTCCTTTTAAGAAGTATTTTTTTTTTTTTACAAGTAATGTTTATGAAAAACATTTCGAGAAAACATTCTATGAAAAACATTTTATAAGAAATGATTTACAAAAAATGTTTTAAGGAAGAAGTTTTACAAGAAAGGTTTATAGAGAAATGTTTTATGAACAATGTTTTAATGCTTAGTGAGATAAGTTTGAACGTACTGAGTATAAGCTCATTACAAGTTCTTTCATGTTGTAGGTAGTTCTACAAGGTAATAATATGACTGGTTGGTGAGCTTGGTATTACGATGAGACAGATGCGATGATTGGACTATGGATACCACTACAAAAGCTTTCTGATGTTTTAAGAAGAAGTCTTCCTTCTGTTTTAAAAGATGTTTTTAAAGAGTTTTCAGTAAGTAAATGTTTACTTAACAAGTTTTAAGAAATGCTTTGGATGATTATAAAACTATGTTTTGCACTTGTGCTCTAGTTTACATTGCAATGAAAGTTGCAACAGTTTCAAGTATGTTTTTAAGTATGTGAAAAAAATTACTCAATATTTTTCTTACTAGTAAGTAAGATTAAGATTAAGAAATCAAGTTTTAAGCAAGTTAGGTAATGGTTGGAAAAGCCGAGTCGTTACACATAGTGTGGTCCTACCACACTATATCGCACAAAATTAAAATATATTGTAATAATCTCACTAATTAAATATAATTAATTAAATAATTCAAAACATATTTAATAAATCTTATTCATTAAATATAATTAATTAACTATTGCTCAGTTAAATATGTCAACATTTATCACATCATATCATGTTTCATAGAGAATATTTTTCTATGTTACATTAATATCTCTAGTGTAAAAAAATTAATTTAGAATTCAATCATTCTAAATTAAATACAATTCATTGCTTTGTTTTTGTTCCAATAAAATGTGTATAGATGTGGTATTGGAAACCTATAGACTTATAATTCAAGCTCCAACAAATTCGAAAATAAATTGAACTCTTTAATAAATATATCGAATTATTATAGTTTCATTGTAATTCCACTAAAAACCAAAAACTATACTCTTAGAATTGTAGTAAAAATTAATCAAATATAAATAATGATTAATCCATTGATATGGTCATTACGTATAAGGCAATTCTCTATAAATAGTTTATAATTAATAAGAAGTTGGTTCAAATTCTATTCGCCTTTCTTATTCATTAGTTTAAACCTAAAAATTTAATCAATATTTAAATAATAAATTTCTTTAGAAATTTCATATTTTATTATTATAAAATTTTGTGACCATGACATAATGAAATTCTGTGTGCATTGTGTATGCAATTTTTGTAATTATGGTGTGTTTTTATATGTACAAATTTTATGAGTTAAATACTCAAAAAATTGTTAAGCACCTTAAAGGTAAAATTAGTATCACATGAATTATGTTAAAATCTAATTTTTGTAACAAATACCCATAAAGTAAATATGAGATTGTAAGATTAAAAACATAATTTCATAGTCCGAAAAAGTAAATAACTTGATAGTATATGAATCAATTAAACTGGTATAAATTTTAGTATCTACATTACACCTGGTGTTGGAATTCAGTGAATAGAGACATTCAAAATAGTATAGTGAATAACATAATAGAATACTACAGAATTAATACCCGCACATATAGGTGAATTAGTGTTGACCCTAATTAAATAGCATGGGTACATAGTGTACAGGAAATTTTTAGTATCGTACTAACAGAACAAGAAAAATACAGTTTTGAGTAGAATTAGATTTTAAAGTAAAATCTACCTAGACTAGATGCCATTAAAATCAAAAGGTTTTCAAACTTTTAATACCTCAAAAGTGAATTTTTTTGCAAAACTCAAAGGGGTAAAACTAGCTATAGGAGGGGTTTTCTAGCAAAAATTTATTGCCAATCAGTTCTAACTGATGGCTTATAAGTTGCTATGGATTACCATGAAAGTCAATTTTTTCTTATCTCTCCAAGTTTGCTCAAAAAGCCAAAATCTCTTTCACTTTTTCTCCACCAAATCTGCAATTCTCCAAGCATAATCTCTCTCAAAATCTTGTTGATCTAAGCCTCCAACCACCCTAAAAGCAAGATCAAGCATTTTAGAGAAGGTTTTAGAAGGTATTTAATGTAAACATCCAAACTTAACAAGTGAGTTAGTGTTAGAGTTTTATTTAGATGTTAACCATTTATGTTTTATTCTGGTAATTAAGGATTTGTTAGAGGTCTCCACACCAAGAGGAGGAGATCTATCACTTTGGGTCTTTTAGGTAAAAATCCTAAAGCTCAGACTTTGATTAAAGTTTGCATTTTTATTAGTTATGAGTTGCAATATCGATCTTATTATAGGCTTGGGCATATAAATGACACAATATAGCATGATTATTTTACATGATGTATGCTTATAGATGTGCTTAATAAGTTAAAATTAGATTTTTGCCAAGAAACACAAGCTAAGTAAGCTTAAGTGTTACAACTTTTTTTAGAACTTGTTTTCATATTTAAGTTTTTGAGCTAGTTAGAGGCCAAATTAGTTATTGAAGTTAGCATGAGATTTATTGAAAATGTTGAGATAAACAGCTTTTGTGAAGAAATTTTTCTCAAATTCCAATCGGATCAAGCCAAGAAAAAAAATTTCTAACCTAATCGTGAACAAAATGAACCAAAAATCCCCTAAGAGTTTGATTGCAAAGAAAGTTAAAACATGAAAAATATAGATCTCATCGAAATTATTAACCTTCATGAAATATAATTTGCACAAATTCCACGTGGATTTTTAGCCATGAATTTTATAAGATCTGTTCATAAAATTTTAAAAAGATAAAAATAAGAAAAAATATCTTAAAATTAGTTGAATCTTTTCAAGGACCTTTTGGAAGTTTTAATCCATGTAAAAAAAACTAGACATTGCAATATAAAACAATTTCTTTTTGTTCTGGGGGAAAAATATCAAGATTTTTGTGTTTCCGTCCAAAACCATATGGAACTAAATTTTTCACTTACTGAGGCTTTTTTTTTACACCGTTATAGGTAGTGACTAACCACAAATTTGAAGCCCAAAAGAGTATGAAATTTTTCAAGGCCCCATTGAGGGTAAAGTCATTATTTGCATAAAACAGTTAAAACAAACACCATGCTTACCAATTTAGCTCAAAGTCCTTAAGAAAATAATGAACAACATTTATGTAAAGTTTGAAGCCGTATAATGAGACATAAAATTTAACTATAGTGTATCCAAGTCAAGTGTGACCAATAATATAGACTTGAGCTAATAATTGGTGTCGCTTAAACGGGACATATAGCCAACAAATAGAGGGAAAGGATTAAATTGGAAATACTGTAAGTTTCAAACTCATCTATAACTTGAAAAAAAAATGATTTTTCATATGCTGTATATCTGTTTGACTTATAATTGCATGTATTATACTTATTTCTTTAGATGCCAAATCATGACATATAGTATGTCCACTAAGATCACAAGATTGGTAATCCAAACCTTTAAGTCAAGTTAATCAAGATAATATAATTGAGTTTCGTAACAACCTCCACTCAAGTAAGGATAAGAAGTTTCCCAATCCAAGGGTGCATCATGTCAAGTTAAGTTACAATCTCGATGCTCGATGATCACATGTATACGAACACTAGGGCCAATAGCTTAAAACAAGTTAAAAATAAAACTAAAATGTTCATAATTAAGCATAATTAGATTCATCCATTGTGTTGCTTATATTGCTTCTTTAAAAATGTGTTGTGAGAAATGTTTGGACTTGTTAAACAAAAACTTATCCAATTCCTTCATGTTGTATGAAATCCCACTAAAAGGGCGATATAAATGATTGATGAGTTAGGTGTTGGGATAGATGTGAAGGTCGAGCTATGGATACTGCAGCAGTTTAAATTTCACTTTTTGAAAAAACTTATTTAATATAGTATGTGACAATCTAGTAGTATACCAGTACCGCTTTGGATAGAACAATATAAGTATGTGTTTTGTAGTTATGAGTAAAATAGGTGTTTTAAAAATAGTACAATAACGAGTAAGGAATATGATTATATTTTGAGAAAAAAAATATTTCATATTTTTACAATATTAAGTTTAAGAAATTAAAACTAAGTAATGGCTCATACAATTGGGTCATTACGATTATTATCAAACTCGATATCCTGTCATCTTACTTTGCATTGTCACACGTTAACTTGACTACAGCTCAAATAGGTTAGTTTAGTTTTTGTTAATAATATAGTTAGGTGCTCATGATTATTTGATACTATACCAGTTTCGTTGTCCATGGTGCTTGCACCCCTTAATAAGCGACGAGTTGATACAGACTGGAGGGCTACTGTTGCCTTTTAGGATATGATATCTCCATGTTTCAACAATAGTTGTTGGCCTTTTATATTGTTCGAATGGATTCATCCCACAAAGGTAATATTTAGGGCTTGCCATACACCTTTTACCTCCAGGTCTTATTAGCTTTAGGAATGCTATGAGGAGATTGTTTGGTGCATAGGTCTTAGGGTCGAGGAGCAGCACTAGGATTGGTCGAGGTTTTGTGCATAGATTAGAACCGAATTTGGACTACCCCCACTGATAGTTAACACTCAGCCTCAAGCCAACCCATAGAATTGTAATGATTGGCATCAAAGATACTTCGAGCATTGCCATGTGATTTAGGACGGACATCCTAGAGAGTCCTTGGGACATTACATCACAAGATTCCAGCATACTATACTTCTAGTAATTCCTTCAAAGACACCATTGCATCACATCTACGACTTATTATAGCAAGGAGTACCTGGGGACATTTAGATGTTAGTTTACTAACCATGTTATTTCCCGAGTCTTGAGTATCTCATGGCTGAGTCGATGCATGATGAGGAGCTTGTGACGACCCCAAATGAGGATGATAACAGTGATGATGTTGATGATGATCTACTTGAGTATCATCTAGTATAGCCAGAGACTATCTATGTTAGTGACGACCTTTTGAGCAACTCTAATGATAACGAAGAGGAGCCAATGGAGGAGCCTTTTCACAACGATATGTCTGATGTAGACTTATAGAAGTGATAAAGTGACTATTTGACATTTTTCCTTTTGATTATATACTCACATTCTAATAGTAGGGATAAGTAAATCCCTATTTAAACCTAGAAATTCAATCAAGATTTAAACAATAAATTTCCGTCGAAATTTCATGTCATTATTATGAAATTTTATGACTAAGATATGAAGAAATTTTATATGCATTGTGTGTACAATTTTTGTAAATTATGGTGTGTTTTTTGTGTACAAATCTTATGAGTTAAAACACTCAAAAATTTATTAAGTATCTTAAAGGTAAAATTAGTGTCATTGGATTGTATTAAAATCCAATTTTTGTGATAAATACTCACAAAGTAAACATGTGTATGTTACCATTGTCCTAAACAATAAATAAGTTGACCATGTATCAGTTTGTTAAAGTTGTATAGCTTTTAGTGTCTACAGTCTATCCAGTATTGGAATTCAGTATATAAAAACACTCATAAAAGTACAGTGAGTAAGTGAACAACAAAGTAGCATAATACAAGTTAGTACCCATATATATAGGTGAAATACAGTTGATGGATGCAAAATGCACCATAATGTTTGAGATTGACAAGAAAAATATTACCTCTATACCATACTGATAGAATAAGAAAAATAAAATTTTGAGACTATTAGAATAAAACCTACCTAGACTATAAGCTACTAAAGTCCAAAGTTGTCATACTTTCAATACCTCAAAAGTTGTGAAATTTTTCGCCAAAACCAAATGGGCAAAATAAGCTATGGGAGGGATTTTCTAGCAAAAAAATTACTGCAAATTGGTCCCTAACTCGAGGGTTATAAGTACCTAGCATCTCCACTAAATCCACCCCTATCCAAGCATAATCCCTCTCAAAATCTTGCCTCCTAACCATCCTTAGAAGCAAAATCAAGCACTGTAAAGAAGGCTCAAGGAGGTGTTTAAGGTAAAAATCTAAGCTTTCTTAGTGGGTTTGTGTTAAAGTTTAGAGTTTTAATTAGATGTTAACCATTTATGTTTTGTTCTAGTAATTAAGGAGTTGTTAGAGGTCATTCACACCAAGAGGAAGAGATCTATCACTTTGGGTCATTTATTAAAGTTTGTATTTTTGTTGGTTGATGTGTTGTAATATGCTATTATGGACTTTGCATCTAAAGGACACAATATGACATGATTTTTCTATGTGATGTATGTTTATAGATGTGCTTGATGGGTTAAAATTAGATTTTTGCACAAGAAAAGCAAGCTAATTAAGCTTAAGTGTTACAACATTTTTAAGAACAGTTTCAAAAATTTGTTTTTGAGACGGCCAAATTGTTTTTTTAATTAATATGAGATTTATTAAAAATGTCAAGATAAACAACTTTTATGAAAAAAGTCGGTTCCATCAAGTAATGCATCCAACATTGGAGGGACTATGTTTTGTGGGCCCAAATGGATTCATAATCTTAGGAGAATCTATAAGTATGGCCAATCCACCAAACAAACACCCTCTACTCCTTTACGTCCACACCCTACTAAACATAAAGAACTCTCTGTCCATCCTACAATCCACCCTATTAAACATATCTTTACTATGTTAATAGCATCTTACGACGCTTACGTTTCTTAGGGGATGGGCAATTCATCCCTCTTGTTTCGTTCCAATTTATTTTTTTTGTTTGTACAGTTCCTTTTTGTCATTTTAAATCTTTTTTGTTTTTTCTTCGTTTGATTTCTTTTTTTACTTACACTATTATACTTCTTTTCTTCTTTTGTTTTGTTTCACAATCTTATTTCTTTTATTTTGAAATATATTACCAAACTATCTTTCTTCTAATTTGCCTTTATCTTGTAATTTTTCTTTTAAATATATGTCCACTTAAATACTATCGAACATGATTTCTATGACTACTTTTATTTCTTTAATTGTCCTGTTAAAATATTTTTTTCTTAAAATGTGTCGTGTTTTAATACCATTTTTCTTAATATGTATCCCTATTAATTTCTATAAAATTTGTCTTTATCAAAATCAATGTTCTAAAAAATGTGCTACTTATATATGCATGTATAACATTCAAAAGAAATACATGTTTTCAATGACACGTGCATTTTGCTCTTTTTTTTTTTTTTTAAGTATTATACATTTAGGCATGCCTCATTTTTATTGCACGTAAAAACAATAGAGTTTCGTTAAATTATGGTTCAAACTTTTAGTCTATTTATTTTTTATTTTTCTCTTTTACTTTGTTTGTTGAGTCAGATAAGATATAGTATTCTACCCCTTTTTTTCCTTATTTTAGACAAGTTAGTTTCATCGGTCTGGCTTCCTTTTTTCCCTTTTGCTTTATGTTTTATCATTTTTCTATTAAAATAACTTATTTTAAATATGTTCGTTTTATTGTACAATTTCATTTTCTATATGCTTTTTTAAAATATTTTTTTCTCTTATTTTTATTCAAATATGTTTATGTGTTTTTCTAATTAGCCAACTACAATAATCTTTTTTCCTAAAGTATGTCTTTTTTTAAAAGTTTTTTCCATGATATCCTTTCAACTATTGTTTTCTAATAATTACATGCTCTCTAATTTGTTCCTGTTGGACTAATTTTGACGTGTGATTTTCCTTTATTCATGTTAACATAATTTCTTTCATACGTGTCTATGTTTTTTATTTATTTATTTTGTAAAAATGTAATCCATTTTTAATGTACTTCATTTAAATAATTCTTTCACAATATGTTCTTATTGAAATATATTTTCTTGTCAAAAGTGCATTTGTTTAACATTTTTGGTATTTTAAAATCAATAATGATAAAAATATTTGTTTTAGTTGTAAATTAACTAAACAACTAACTAATTTTATTGTTAAATAAATTTAAAGATAATAATACGGTCATCAATTTTCACACAATAAAAAGGAAAATTTCAGTTTAGTACCTTGTGTTATAGCAAAATATGAGTTTGACACTCTATATTTTAGAACATTTTATATCGATACCTCGACCTTTCAAAAAATCTTTTTTTAGTACCTAGAAGCTTTTTTGGGACCAAAAAGACACAAATACCCTTATTATATAATACAATCAGTTGATCTAAAATTTTTAATCAAAAAAATATATTTTAAACCCTTATAACCACAAAAAAATATTTCTCTACATTGATAAGTTCTAGCAGCTAATTGGGTTCGGCACCACCAAATTTGGATAATTGAACAGAAGCAAAGTCTATATATATTCCATCAAAATGTCCCGTCTGTTGCTTCCAAAGAATTGGTTATGTGAATGGTTGTCCTTCCGCACACCTTTTTTTTTTTTTTTTTGAACCGGGCAAAAAAAAGAGTTCAAAAAAAAAAAAGTGCTTGTTGGTTGGTGATGCTGGAATACGCTTGTATCTTTAGGAAAGTGAAGTTGGTGAAACCTGTGGACTGGACAAAATGATTGAAGAAGAAAGCAGTGGCTCTGGTTATACCTATCAAAACAATTAGCTTAGCTACTCTTTTTTTTTTTTTTTAATAAGTTAAAAAGTTGTATGATATTTTTGAATGCAAAATTGATAGCAGTCTATAAATGGAATACAATGAGTTGGACCGAACTGGTAATTCCAAACGCCACATTAGCTATTGCAGGCGATCGGACTCTTTGTGCATCATTGATCCGAGGTCGGTCTAGTCTCCACTGTAAAGCTCACCACCTACAGTCCTTGAACCAAACTTTTATCCTGGTTAGTTACCAAATGAATGCATGAAAAGAAAAAGACTACAATTGAGGCAGATGATCAGTAACCTTATTTCTTAGCTTTCTTTTTCCCCTTGAGTAGAAAAACAATAAAGCATGATTTAACACCAAAATATGCATCAAGAAACGAAATCCCCAACAAATAGCAGATCGCAAATCTTTTCCTCAAAGGGCTTGTTATCCCGAGAATGCCCATCATGAGTGTTATGGATTAATCTCTTCTTTCCCTTCCTAAGATCTTCAAGTTCACTAGCTCCACCACTTCTTATAAGGCCATCCACTAAAACATTGTACGTGCCTAATGAAGGAAGAACCCCTTTCCTCTTCATGGTTTCGAAAATTTCGAGTCCTTTATTAAAATTACCAGCAGAGAAGTAGACTCCAATCAGAGCGGTATAAGTTGCAGTGCACTTGTGATCATCAGGCAACAAGTTAAAAATTCTAGCAGCATATTTGGGCTTTCTAGCACGCCCAAACTTGTATAACAGAACAGAAGCAAAGTATATTCCAACAGAATGTCCAGCCTTGATCATTGACTCAACGGCTTCAACAACTTTTGAAAATAAAGCTGATCTGATCAAAGCTCCTATCAGGGTTAAATACGTGTTTCTCGGAATACTGGTGTCAGTTTTCATTCCATATTCAAAGGCCAGTAGAGCACCATTAGGCCTGCAATGGTCACAATTTACCTCAATGATGGTTGATATTATTTCAGAGTCAAGTTGGATATTCTTATCAGCAATTCCGACAAGTAAGGAATCAACAGCAACAAGATTTTTCTTTTCTAAGAGAATCAATATGAGCCCCTCATCTGCAGTTAATTGGGTATCAGCTTGAGTAGTTCCGCCTGAATCTTTGTTGACAGATTCGATGGAACAATGAGGATTGACTTGCATAAGAAGGAAATTGCTCTCGCCTGCTGCTTTTAAAGCTTTGGATGCTTCGACAAAGACTGGATACCGTAGGACAATATTGTTTTGTTTCATGTACTTAAGGATTTCGGACATTGCCCGCGTCTCCCCAGACTTGCTCAATTTCTCAACCAAAATGTTGCATGCAGCTTTATCTGGCTTGACTTCAGCTTCTTGCATTTTACTGAAAATCTCAAGGGCTTCTTTGCATTTTCCTGAAGATCATCACATGCATAAGCACCATATAGACACAGACATTAGAGACTAAAATTAGTGAGTTGTTAAACAACAAGAAAAAATAAATAAATAAAATTTCTAGGTGATGACAGGAAAAATCTCATCGTTAATAGAGCATTAGAACAATAATAATAGACCAAAAATATGATTAAACTCATCATTGATAGAGCGTTCGAACAATAATAATAGGTCAAGAATATGATTAGTGTATTAAACTAAAATTAATCAAAACCGTAGACGAACTCATTTAGACAACAATTAAGATTACTTGTCTAAAATCCTGATATTGAATTGACTGCAACATAGCCGATGGTGAAAAGAATTAGCGAACTGAATCCCAATCAGATGAAACAAATTCTAAAACCTTACATATCAAATCAGTACTGGAATCAGTTAACAAATTGAATAAAACCCAGATCAAGGGGAAAAATAAAATAAAATAAAATAAAAATTGAGACTATATGGTGGATATTTCCCGCAATAAACTGTATCGTGTCTCTACAACTCGATATGTGTCGGTATAAAAAGTTCAATTGCTACAATCAGAATGGAGAAACACAAACCTAAGAGATTATGAAATAGCCACGGTATGAATAACAGGGTACCTAAATTTTCATATTTGTCTTGCTTCCTTTGTAGTGTTAAGACACTACAAACGTAATGGTTGCAAGAAAATTTATAACTTCGAGGGGAAAAACTTATCCGTTAAGATTAAACACAATATTCTAGTCACCAATAACTCAGAAATACACACACACACACACAAATAAAGAATAGGTAAACATGAACTGGAGGCTTATGGGTGGGATTAGTTTAAAGGCTTAATATGACTTGAGTGCTTTCAAGTTTGAAATTGTGACAAAGTAGGCTACATTTAGTGTTGGAAAAAAAAAAAAAAAAAAAAAAAAAAAAAAAAAAAAAAAAACACACACACACACAGAGAAAGAGATTAAGCATACGGAGTAAACTTGCACTCACCTGACTCAATAAGGTATTCCATTAGAACAGTGTAAGTATGGCAATTAGGAGAAAGCCCTGATTGAAGCATTTCGTTGTAAGCACCAGTGGCTTCCTTCACTCTATTATTATGGAACAGAAGTTTCATATACGCCGTGTATGAAACAACCGTTGGACTGCAACCACTAGCTTTCATCTCTTCCCACAATTTGACTGCCCCGTCAACGTCTCCAGAACTGGAAATCCAGTGCATCAATGAAGTGTAAGTAACTGCATCAATCTTTATTTCTTTCTCTTGCATTTGCTTAAAAATGTAGTTCATCGATGAAATCCTCCCTGCCTCTCCAAAAATATCGAGCATTGTTGTATAAGTGAACTGGTCATGCTTGAACCCTTTTAGTCCAGCAGCCCAATTGAAAAATAACCAAGCTTTCTCCATTGGAGGATGGGTTTTCAAAACTTGGTTGACTGTGAAAGAATCCCATCTTATAGGCAGCCTCTGAAGCTGGTCCTGAGCTGAATCCCATGTCGAATATTTCAGAGTATTATATATTTTTGCAATGGTATCCCGCGTGTAGATCTTTGTGTTTACATCTTCTTCTTTTGATTTGAAATGCTTTAAATTCTTTTTTGTCTGAAAGCATCCACTGGATTTCTCTTGCTTAAATTGGCGAAAAGAGTGCACATATTCAAACGAAATTTTCAAGTAACTATGACCACTGCTAGCTGAAGAAACCAAAAGTTTTTGAGAATTCCGTTGAAACCACAAGAGCTGTATAGAGAAATGATGTTAAGACAATTTTTCAATTTCATCAACATAAATAAGCAAGAAAGAAGCATCCAGTTAAGCAAAAAGAAAACAAGCAGATTAATAGGCCACACATTTAAAGATAAAAAACACTCAAATCAACATTTTGTAATTTGGAGTTTTATTCAGAGAAACATAAAGGAGCTCAAGTTTGATCTAGAACGACGATCTTAATGAGTTACTTGCGCCGTATTTGTTAGGCTGTGAGTAGTCCTCATATTTACATCATGGACTGCGAACATGTTGAAAATTCTCGCTGCTAACCAAACTTGCCAATGATTTTCTTTCACAGTTAGGAGTTAAAAGAACTTGTTTATGTATAAAGTTAATAAGAATCAAGTTTTTCCCAGAGGTGGAAGTCGAGGAAAGTGCATATGATAACAAAATAAAACACAATAATCGTGCTTGTGCACCATCTGCAATACTCCATTAATATATTGTCCTTTTATCTAGTCAACATCATATAATCTAGTTAATACATTGTTTTTTATATATAGTATATATCATAGAACCTTGAAATTATGTAGTTGGCAGCAGAAGTTCCGCATTGTCTTTTCGATGGATAAACTAGTACATCCATATCAGAGACTGCTTCTTAGCACCATGATCCACAGCAACTGCACAAGAAGAAAATTTTGCTTCTGCAACACAATAAGCAATCGCACAGTTTGAACAACATGTCAAGGCCAACCAAAATGTAAAGAATTGAAAATGAGAACAAAGATGCCCAGCTATTGAACTTGGCTAAATGCACACCCGGTAGACAACTCTAAGAATAACATAAAGCAGCAATGAACCAACATTCTTTTTTCATTTCCTTGGCCCTTTTTCTTTTAACAAATTCTCATTTAGTTAGTTGCAGCAATGGAATATCGTAGTTTGGTCGGGCTAAACAATATCAGGAATAAGGAAAGGGAATACCAATCCTAGCATCCCCTTGGTAATATTTCCTGAATGATGAGAATGAGCACTTTACTTATATATTCTTATTAAGTTCCAAAACTAACACCAAACCAGATGAACAGCACATGATAAGGTTGCTATTCCTAAGTTAAGTAGCCGCAGAAAAGAGAATTAGATTATTTCTCATATCACTTCCAAACAAAAATAAATAAATACAAAAAAGAAAATCAATAATCCCCGTTCATATTTCTTTACTTTCCTTTCTAGCCCATTACATTTTCGACTACGTCCCTTTACGGTTTAATAAACATGTCGTAAATAGCCAAAGCCCCAGATGATCAGCACATGCTCACACTACTTCTTTGGCATTAAACCTGCCACTTCAAAGAAACTTTTCTACAAACATTTGACAGGCGAAAAATAAAAACACTCTTTGGATTAAACCCCTTTAATTAAAATGTAATTATAACCATAAACCCATCATAAAACAGATTTCATATCTACCTAACATGCTATTTTCCATGAAAAATCACAGTCGATCAGTCAATTCAAAACCAACCTTTTTTTCAATTCATTTTGCCCTTTTCCAACGTTTAAAATAAAAAATAATAATAAAAGAAAAAGAAAACAAAACAGAAGCCAGTAATAATCACAAAGTAGTGTATCGAATCCACCAAAGAAGAAGATTGCACTAAACTAATCTGACCTTATACATACAAACGGAACTTAAAGTTCTTTATTGCTTAAGAAGCATAGACCCAAGTTGCCAAATAACGTATTTGCCCGCCAACGGAAGGAAAATATTTTGCACGTGCGGACCACGTGAGGGGAGCCTAATTTGCGTGGGCCTCCTCCAAGGTATGGATTGATAATCATTGGTTTTACGCTCGCAGTTACTGGTTGGGGTGTCCCCTTGTATGGAGAAACGTGAAAAAAATATATTTTACACTGGATTTCCAATATATATATATATATATATAGAGGCTCTTGCAAAGGCACGTCAGCTGTACCAATGCTTCATCATGTGTCGTTTGCGTGCGTCAAGTGAAGTCCTGCCATGAGATTTTGTCGGATGATTTAAAATGTGTTTGTTTCGGTTTTTAAATCACGATTCGAATCATTTTATTATAGTATTTTCTCTTATAAAAATTTAAATCTTTATTCAAATACTCTATTTAAATATTCGTACCAAACACGCCTAATAGATTCAGGGTATGTTGGATTGAAGTATTTTTTAGACCCAATAGATTCAAATTTAAATTCAAATATAAAAAAATTTTTAAATACGTGTTTGTTTTTCTCAAAATTTAAATTAAATAAATATCAAGAATTTAAGAGTGCGTTCCGTACGAGTATTTGAGTAGAGTATTTGAATGAAGATTTAAATTTTTGTGAGAGAAAATACTATAGCAAAATGATTCGAACCGTGATTTGAAAACCGAAACAAACACACTCTAAGTTTTCAGAATTCTGACCTCCCTAAACTCTTGATACTCAAATATCTTAGCTGCAACAAGGATTGAAATTTGAGGAAAAAAACATAATGTTTTTATTGATATCCAATTGAGATGATTCTTTTTTCATTGTGTTTCTAGTGAAGAGATGAATAAATTAAAATCTATATTGCATATTTTTTAGAATCATTAACATTAAGATTTTATTAGATTTGTTAATAAATCAAAAAACCTGTTTAACTACCTCTTCAAATACAAATTCTAAATTTTATTTCATATTCAAATTAAAACTTAAATGTGCATTTAAACGTTAATTCAGATAACAATTTAAATCTCTAATTCAAGTCACACAACTCAAATCAAATCACTGATTTGAATCTATTTACCAAACAGACCCTTTGCTACTAGAGTAGAGCTTATAAGGGGAGGAAAACCAGCATTTGCTGGATTTGAAGGCTTTATGTTAGTTGTTGTTGTAAATTGTTGGTTTTTCAATAGACTTATAAGGCGTTTGGCAAAGTGGTTAAAACCGTTGGTGAGAACTGTTTTTATTGTAACATGTTAGAGTTTCACACTATAACGATTTTTTTGTTGTTATTGTAGCATGTGAGAACTTTATACTGTTTATAACTAAAAAGTGGTTCAGACCACAACTACCAAACACAACATTAGTTGTCATTTTTCATGCAAGTTAGTATTAATTTAATGTGTAAAAATTTAGTTGAGAAAGAGTAAAACGATCAAATAACCGTGGGCGGTAACATTACTTGTATTTGGTAGTAACAAAGAATATTTTTTTTAAAAAAAAATATTCTTCTTACTCTACAATCATCCTCTTCATCTCCCCCATGAAACAACCCAAGACCATAAAGCAATGTCTAGCAACCGACCTTTAGAATCTCTGGCGCCAACTCCTTTTCGCGAAAACTAGCGCCTCTTATTCCCTATGAAATTGACGAGGGCAAGCTCACTCATCCTTCCACAAAGACTAGCTTTGCCTTACGTACCTAGCCCATCCGCTCTACCAGCCTTGACAAGCTTGTATGCCAACGCCTCTGAACTGCAACCCAATTGCATCACCGACAAGCTCAATTCTGTGAGGACAAAAGGCTCGCTTCCCTCCCAGAACCCCAACGCAAAACCATTCTCCCCCCACCTCAGGCAACACTCACCAAGATGGGGCTGTAAAGTTTTCATCTACTAATCTATTTTCAATCTCATTTTTTTATCAATAAATATTGGTGATTTTGGATTCAAACTCTTTACTAGTGTCGAGCAAAAAATTATAACGACCCACCTTTTCGAGCAGTCACTTAACTTTCTTAAAGATCGTTCTTAAACATTAATCTTACTTACTTAGTAAGGAAAATACTGAATTAAATTTTTTTTTCTTTTAACATACTTAAAAACTTTTGCGACTTCTGTCACAATTTAAGTTGAGACATTGCTCAAAACTTGACTTTAAAGCTATTTCAAATCATTTCTTAAAACTTAATAAGAAACATTTACTAAAACATAGCTTAAAACTTAACTTTATAATTATATAAAATAGTTCGTAAACTGCATCTTAAAACTTTGAAAATATTTCTTAAAACTGTGATTTTATTAATACTTTGAAAACACTATATTAAATAGTGGAAAACCTTTTCTTTGTGTAGCGGAAGCAAACTGTAGTAGTATCCATACCTAAATCCTCACATCTGTCCTCCGTAGCACTCAGTTCTTCTAACGGGTCCTATTGGTCACCTATAAAACTACGTACAGTACGAATGAACTTTTTATGAGCTTACGCTCAATAAGTTTAAACATAAACTCACAAACAATTAAAAACATAAACTCACAAACAATGAAAACATACTTTAAAAATTTTTCTCATAAAAACCTTTCTCTTACAACATTTTTTATAAACGTTTTTCATAAACATTTCTAAAAACGTTTTCATAAATATTTTTCATAAAACATTTTTAAAACGTTTTTCAAAAAAGCTTTTCATAAAACATTTAAAATGCAGCAATCCTCAAAATGCTTTTCATAAAGCGTCATTTATAAACCTAAATGCTTTTTATAAAGCGTCATTTATGAACATTTTCTTGTAATCATGAAAATGTTTTCATAAACACTTGACATAAAATATTTCTCAGAATGTTTTTCATAACATAAAAACGTTTTATAACAAGAAAAATAAGCAAAATCAAAATACATGTCTCCATTTATGCTCAATTATAAACTTTTGATAATGAGCGTCTTATAATCACTCTTTTCTTATTTTAACTTTCTATCTTTGTTCTTTATCTCTTCTTATCTTACTTTGGTATTCGTACCAACATCATTAATCATAAGATCGTAAACGTGATGCTTTCCTTGTGGAAGACTTAAGACTGTCGAACACCGAGATTATGTACCTCACATCTAGGAGGTTAAACTTTAACTTTACTTGTGTACCTTACATCTAGGAGGTCACAACTTTAACTTTACTTTTAGTATCTCACAACAAGGAGGCTGGTACGACACTTTTTTTTATTATCTTTATTCTTACCTTCTTTTGAACTTTAGTGAGCATATCAAATGCAATCATATTATATGCAAACACATTTGTAAATCATCACTTGTACCGTAAAACTTATTGCATAATAAACGCAGAATAAAACTTATAATTTAAACTGTAAAACATTATACGTTAACAAAATACAAAACATACTTTAAATATAATTATTGCAATTACATTGTAAACTTTTACTTGATCTTCAAAAACTTTATGCATATTAAATGCATTCATGCTTTAAAAAAATTACATTGCAAATCATGATTTAAACTTTAAAATCTTTTGCATAACAAATGCAAACATTCTTTTAAATCAACTTACTTAACAATTACAAACACATTTACAAATATATACATAAACATTTAAAAATCATTTACTTCATACTGTAGGTGAGGTTTGAAACACCTGGATAATGCTCCAGCGTTCCCTATTCTTTTCTTTTTCCTTTCATTAGTCGGCTTCTGTGTCCTGATCAAATGACAGCCGACTTATTAGTTAACTTTCTTTTTATCAATCTACTCGATTGATAATATAACGTAAACATTAACCATTCTTTCCTTTTAACTTAACTCTATAACCCATCAGGTTATCACTCTTTTTACTTAGATCTGTAACCCATCAGGTTACTTTTTTTCTCTATCTAACTTTGTAACCCACCGGATTATTTTTCGTTTACTCGCACATCCCTTATTAAATTTCCCATCTCACATGACGGTTTCGTCACTTAACGTATTACGAAACATTTTCTGTCTAAGATTGTTATGCTAAATCAAAGTGTTTGACTCCGTTCAAGCCGTTTTCTTCAAAAATGATGATTTTACCCTTAACAGGTTTTTTGTCCATTTTGTAACTTATTACACTCATTGCTTAATTTTAACCATTGCATTACTTACATAATATGAAAAAATTCCCGCTAAGGGGTGTTACTTCAACATCAGGCGTTTCGGGTCTGTTTTGGCAATTTTTTATAAAATGACTATTTTGCCCTTAATCTCATTTTCTTTCATTCATTCCTTGCCTAAACTTTAAATTCTTTAAAACTTAACATCTATAATTTTTTAATGCCTACAGCAGTGTAAGAAATTAACGTTCCCTAGTAAAAACCTAGTTTTAACACAATTTTACGGTTTGGGCCCAAAATACAAAAATATTTACAATTTTTCCCCTAGACCAAAAATGACCGCTTTATACCAATATGTTCAGTTTTTCACAATGAATAAAACTTACAAAAGCACTATGGTCAAATTTAGAAACATTTCATAACGTTTTTATTTCCTGAAATTTTGTGCCCAAAATATTATAAAATTCATAACTTCTAAACCGGGCAGAATTTAAAAAAACTGTCTACATTGTCCTAACAATTTCAATGAGTTCTACAACTTTCGTGTTGTAAATTTTTTAAAATTCTAACTTTTAGGAGGACTTTTTGGCTGATTTTTAAATCTGCCGAGAATTCTTTTTTCTTTGCAATTTAGTCCCTTTTGGAATTTCACCAAAACCCTTAGTTTCTTCTTTCCATCATCATCACCATCAACATAGAACATAAACCAATCATGCCATAATATCGATTTACATGCCATAGACCAAAACATTTCATCAAGCACTTAGTATGCATAGTTTTAGCATAAATTTTCAAGTAAAAAGTTTAGAAATTTACCTAAACTTTGTCAACCTTTTGATCATCTTTTGCCAAGCTTAAAACTTTGTCATGTCTTCTTCACAAAAACCATGACAAAACCCCAATCAAATCCTATCTAAAACTTGAAGAAAATCACCAAAACCCATAGAAAAAATTTGGAATCTTACCTCCAAAATTGCAAAACTTTGCACTAAAATAGTAGAACTTGCTTTAAACATGATTTGGAGGCTTGGGAATTCATCTAAATTTCTTGAGGGAGATATTTCTAAAGGGGGCGTTTTTTCTTTGTGGAGAACAAAAATGGAACACGTTGGTTCCTTAATGTATGAAAACAACTTGATAAATAAGACATATTTTTTATCAAGTTTGATGACTCATCATCATGAGTCATCACTTGCTATTATTTGGGGTTGAAATTTTTTTTAGTCTTGGCAACATATGATTGGCCAGTTCAAGGGGTATTTTGGTAATTTTATCAAATTTGATGACTTATCATCATCATCATCATCACTTGACATCATCTTTGGCTTAACTTGGCCATCTATGATTGGGCCACATTAGTAAATGTGGTGGCCCAATCAAAACTCTCAATGTGTCCCCCTTGGTGGGTCCCATAAAACTTTTTACACAATCTAAACTTATACCGATAGTATTTTTTCTATACTGTCGGTATTTCTATCTATACAATTAAGGAAGTCCCACAACCTCCCATATTTATCCTTATCCATCACATAATGTAATTCCAATATTATCTAACTTTATACAGTCTAAATTTATACTGACAATATTTTTCTTATACTATTGGTATATTTTCCATATTGCTATAGCATTCTTTATTCATCCATATTCTCTAAACAGTATTATTCCTATACTACTTTAAGTTAAACAGTCTATTTTTTGTACTGCTTAACTTTAAACAGTCCAATTCCTACATTGCATTACTTTTACAGTGTAATTTTCATATTACATAACTTTATCAGTGTACTTTCTTACACTGTATTATTCTAATACTGTATAATTTTTCATATTATTATATAGTATTTTTCTTAAACTGTATTTTTGTCTTAATATAATCCTTAACTTATTGCATTTTTAATGTAGTTAAAATGTTCGGGTGTTACAAAAACAATCACCATTGTTAATTTGAAACCAATTTTAAAGACACATTGTTCAAAAGATAAAATATGATTTGTAGTGCATATCCCAAAAAGACAGGCAATGTAGAATAACTCATCATGAGCATAACCATGTCCAACAAAATCCGATTCTTTTTCTCAGCCACGTTATTCTACTACGGAGTGTCTGGCGTAGTCAATAGGATAAAATCCCATTCTCCACTATAAGTGTGTTAAGAACTCGACGGAGAGGTATTCACCACCACGATTGGATCGAAGTGTCTTTATGAGTTTACCTAATTGCTTCTCCGCTTCAGCTCGAAACTCTTTAAACTTGTCAAAAGATTCGCTTTTATGATGCATTAGGTAGACATACTCATATCTCTAGTAATCATCAATAAAGATGACAAAATACTCATGCCCTCCTAGTGCCTTTATATTCATTGGACCACAAACATAACAATGTATAAGTTTTGGAAACCCTTCAACTTGATTGCCCTTAGACCTGAATGGTCTTTTTGGTCATTTTGCTCTCCAAACAAGATTCACATTATGATATAGATTGCACCTCTAAATAACTTAAAAGTCTATCCCATACAAAATTTTGAATTCTATTTAGGCCAATATGACTTAATCTCAAGTTCCTAAGATAAGTCTTATAAGAGTGAGAGTTTTCAGGTCTTTTAGAGTTATCATTTATCTTAGTGTTTAGTAGTGAGTCTATCTTAGGTTTGATAAAATATAGGTTGTTTTGCATCCATCCGCTACAGACAAAAGATTTGGTTTTAAGAAGCACAACTTTATTATTAAAAGAAACTGAATAAGAATCGTTAAATAAACAAGCAACAAAAATTAAATTCTTTTTAAGTTTAGGAACATAAAAACAATCTCTCAAAACTAAACTCCTACAACTATCGAAATAAAGATAGACGTCTCTCACTACTTCAGCAAACATTGAGGATCTATCGCCTATCTGTAACGTAAAGTGCTCATGTAACAAACTTCTCGTTTCCTTGAATCCCTACGGAGAAACACAAACACGATTTGTCACTCTAGAATGTATCACCTAAATGTCACTTAATTCTTCAACTAAACAAGTCTCAACTACCAAAAGTTTGTACTTACCTCCTTTAGATTAGAAGTCTTTGTAATTCTTCTTTATATGCCCAACCTTCTCGTAGAAGAAACACTTTAGCTTTTTTGGGTTCCTCTTTTTTTTCTTCTTATCCTTGCCCTTTGTCGGAATAGAAGACTTCTTATTCTTACCTTTTTGCTTTTTTCCATTCACAGAATTGGAATTAGAACTAGATACAACCACCAAGTTCACCTCACCACTAGCTGAAGCTTCCCTGATCAAGTTTTCAAACTCATGCAACTACCTCATCAACTCAGTCAAAGTCACATCCTGTCTATTGCTCAAGTTATGTAAAGCTCTAACGGGATGAACTCTTTAGAAAGAGTCTCAAAGACTATAGTCATCTGCCACTCAGCATTAATGTCAGCTCCATTGGGTTTGAGCCACAGTGAGATAAGCTATGACCAACATCATATGCACCTTCACAGGCATCCATAGTATTTACTTGCAGTTAAGAAGCTTCAAAAGAGCCCCTTGCCGCTTTGTCAAGGCTTGGCCTCCAAACATGTCATCAAGATTATCCATGATAAGACGAATAGTCTTATGATCTTCATGTTGAGCTTGTAGCACGTTATTCATGCTAGCCATGATATAGCAGCGAGCCTGATCATCAGCATCATTCTAGCAATCATATGCTTGGATTTGTTCATTAGTGGATTTGCCAGTAGGCGTAAGAGGGCACAGTGTGGTTAGCATAAATTTTAGTTTCTCAAAAGATAAGATGATATTCAAGTTCCATTTTCAATCATTATAGTTCTCATTAGTTAAAATATTTTTATCAAGTGTCGAAGATAAAGTGTTTTTAGATATTTTGATCTATAATAAAGATTCATATATTAAATATAAGCAAACATTCAATAACAATTTAGTAAGATAACACATACAAGTATGCATACAATGTATTTATATGTCAAAACCTTTAAAAAATCACAACCATATGATGATAATTTCTAACTTAGAATTCAACAAGCTGCGTAGGAGAAACTTGCCAAATTCAATTAGAAACACAAATCCCCTCTGATTAGTATATATCATCCAAGACCCGTCTAATCTAACGTATACTAATAATCATATTTTTTGGCCATTAACTTTATTAACAGAGCTTCTAGAAGAGGTTAATAATAAAATTAATCTTGAGTTTTTAACCATCATTTTAACTACTTTGTCTATGATTTATAATCGACACTTAGGGGTGAACAACTATAAAACATGCTAAAGCAAATTATTCTCTCAGAGATCCAATCCAGTACATGATGCATCCTTTTCTAGGGGTCGGAACCACCATGTGTTACATATGGACCAATGATGAAGGCTTAACCTTCTCTCACACAATATTTTAGAAATGAAGGTTTTATGTTAGCATTCATGAAAAACTTTTAATGAACAGCATTCCCTATTCTACATGATATGTTATCAACATATATGGCAAAACATATTATAAAGCAAACAAGCAATACAATAAACAAAGTTACAAGCAATAAAATAACCAACCATAATATTGTGGTCCTATCATAGAAAAAAGAAAACAAAGATTACAAAAAGATCAATTAAAACATACATCAATTCTTCATCTTATATCTTCTCGTTTTATCCTTCTTCATGTGGCATCCGTCTTCAATTTCCAATCTCATATAGATCAAAAATTATTTTATCATAAAATTCTATGTTTCTCAAAATTGTCTAAAAAAACAAAAATAAAAAACTGCATAAAAAAACACACCGATTTTTAAAAATGATTTTGCCCGAGACCGGCCTGTCGGTCTGTGACCACTGGCATGCTAGTTTCATACAGAACCCGTGACTCTGTCAGCGTCTGGTCGACCAGTCAAGGTAACCAGCCTGCCGTCCGACACTGAATCACTATTTTTCAACCTTTTGCGAAAAAAAAAAAACAATTTTTTATGTAGTTTTTTAATTTATTTTTCAACAATTCAAAAACATAAAATTTATAAACACTAAAAAACATATAGAACTGTAATCATCTCCATCTTCAGGATCCGTCTTCTCTTGGAATAATTATTTAATACAAATTTATAAATTAAAATTAAAATAATAAATCCTAGATGGTGATGATAGATTGCCATCTAATAACATGAAAAACCTATATACATATTCTAACCTCTAAAGAATCATAACCGACAAATTAATTAATTAAATAATAATTAAAATAGAATTTAATCAACAATAATTAACTAATAAGTGTTCACCATATAATATTACGATAACATATAATTATATAGAAACCCTATAGTGTTAACTCTCTAAAAATATAATTCAAGTATAAGGGAGATTAAGATTACATAATTTATGTATATAGCATGATCAAAAACCTATAAAATCAACATAAAACCTTATCCTGATACCACGTGTTGGAAAATGTGAGCGCACAGAATTTTAAAAATTTTAAATCAAAGCCTTTTTTTTCAAATAACAAGTTAGACATGCTATGTATATATATCAATTAAGATTTTACGTACCTCTTAGAATTGAAACCGCACTTTTGACAAGAAGAACTTCGAAAGAACTACTACTAAAAATTGTGTCCAAAAGAGCTTCAACCAACTAGTTTTCTTTTCTGTTTTCTTTTCCACAACTAGAATGCGATGAGGCACATGTCGTTCAATTTTTCTCTTGGTAACATCTCTTTCCAACCACAAGAAAAAAACCAAAAGCTAAGGTTCAGGATATTGAATAATAGCCCTATGGGAGTTTTAGAGTCTTTCTCATTAGAAATACTCTCTCTAAATTTCTCTAGTGATCTAACAATAGGAATAAGTATCCCACTTATAACGGCTGGTAGAGAGTCAATTCTACTTAGATAAAGCTTTTAAATTCAAAACTGGGTCAAAATCTGCATAAAAAACACGTAACAGGATTTCCCACAATCAGCTTACCTATCATACAGTTGTTGTTACTATTTATGCTCTATCGGCTAGCAAGACTAAGGCACCGGCTTGCTGGTCTGCCCAGTTTTGGAATTTTTTATATATCTTATTTTACACGAGAATCTTATATAGAGCCTCGGTTTTAATTCAAATAACCTAATAGAGAAGTTTTCTGCTTAAAATAGTCATATACAAATTAACCTATATCAAATAAAATATATATCCAAATAATTCAACATGTTTATCTTGAAATAATTCAACCAATAAACTAACATGAATTATTAAATTCAATCGACTGAATTAAAACCAATCTAAGAATTAACATGAGTTATCAATATGTAGGAAGAATATGTTGTATTGTTACAGGAAATATTGTGAGCTAGCAAAAGGTATTCGATGGACATATATAGATCAAGCTCCTATAATTAATTATAATATAATATATCCCTTATACTTATATTTTATAATTATTAACTCCAAAGCTATTCCACAAAAGGATTTGAGCTGTACTCTTGAACCATATAAATTTATGAAACTCCAATAAGTTAATCATCCATGACATATCATGATATGTAACATCTCCATAGGATATTTATAATTGGCTTTAGGATAAATTTCGTTTTACCTTCTCGATTATTTTTATTTTATGTTCCATTATCTCACCATTGGAATACTTACTATCATAAATAGTATACCATTGGGTTACACTTATATATCTAATGGTTGAGTGCTTCAGTTTTTCAATTACATGATAATGCCTATAAGATAATATTATTAATTCTACAAAAGAACTATGGATTTCATATCTATGCATAACGAGTTTGTGTCAATCAAGAGTCATGTCTTTAAAGTACCAATGCACATATTATTATCAAAATTAGGATGTCACCTTTTAGTACATTAAAATACACAAGTCAAGAATATAAGCTTATTAATTCATTTTAGGATTAAGATGCAATATGTATGATTGTCTAAAGTGAATTGATTTAAAAAAGCTGAAATATTAATCAGATCAATTCAACTTTGTTCCGATCTAATGTATAGTCGCCTATGATAATATACCAATGTTTCTACTCGCAAAGTCCAACTTAGATGACTAAGACAAGTCATCTTCCGTCAGAGATGTAGACAACATAACAATTTTTATATGAACAAAATGCCTAAATTTATTCCCTCGATTGTAGATCTTATTATCTAGACTATCATCTTTAATAGTCTATCTTCCGCATAATCTGTCCATCATATGCACGATTGTAAAGGTTTAGACTGACAGTCTTAAAATTCTGTTTGCTTATCATATTTTGAATATAAATGAGCATAAAGAGGACATATTTGATAAATGAAAATAAACAATAAACTTTTTATTGATTAAATACCTCTAAAAATTATTATATCATTTAATCCTCAAGGCACTAAGTTTAACAGTTTTCTCTTATTTTCAAAAATACAAAATATGAAAACGGTTTTGAACACGTGTTTCGTTAAAAATTTGAACCCACCTAAAACAAAAACATTTCTAAAAACACCCCCTAAAAGATTGAAAAAATGAAAACAAAAGAAACTTGTTTTTAGAATTTTCTTCTATCTTCTCTCTCTGATTCCCTTGACTCTTTCTCCTATAAACAATACCTGACAAACACCCCTCTTTGACGTTATTGCCTTTCAACCTAGAAATCTGACGCCATTAATCGCTGGATTCCATCATCTCCTAAATCGGAGTTCGTCCCTCACCGACGAACCGAGCAACCCCAAACCCATGCTGTCTAGAGCGACCACAAAGATGACCCACGCCGTCCCTAAGTCACCCCTAAGCACACTATCCAGGCTAACTTAGCGATGCACGCCGTCACAATGAATCGAGCAACCCACGTTGTCGCGACAAATTAAGTGCCCCATGCCATCACCTTTGCCGTGCTCCTCCAAACCAAAAAAATGTTTTTCTATTTCCAGTATAACAGCAAAAATAAAAAATATATATTTTTCTATTTTTATACCTTATATTTTGATGTGATGAACATATCATATCGTATATTTTAGATTGTATCATATTTGTATTTTCACATTTTAAATCCAATTGATGTTAACTTCTTATCATTTTTGTCAAAGATTGATTTTTGTAATAAAAAATACTTTTGTCCTTTACATTTGAATCTTTTTTGTTTTGTTTTCATTTTTAGTGTCCTTTACTTTTTTTCTATATATATATATATATATATATATATAAATCAAACATAAATTTAAAATTAAAATCGAGCTTCTAATTGGATTTTTCATTCAAATTAATATTATTAATTAGTATAATTAAAATTAAAATTTGTTTTGTTCTCATTAATATTTTTTATTTAAAAATATTTTTATTTTAAAAAACATACCACCAAATACAACCAAACATAATTTCAAAAATAATTCTAACATATTTTTAAAACATTATCATTTTCAAATTTTTCAAAAAAACAAGAACCATCTTAAAAATACTGCTAAACGGTTGGAAAATATAATTGTTAAATAACCTCTCAAAATATTGCGTAAAAAATGAATAAATGGTACTTGAATAGATTTTTTTTTTGCCTTTATCCCTATAAAAGTGTGACTAAATACTATATTAAAAAACTATAATATAAAATTTTTTTATATTATATTCCTCAAACTCAAATTAATAATTTAAACTGCTTCTTCGTACGTCCAAACAACGTATCAAACATATTATCGTCGCAATCTGAAGGAAGCGCCCACATCAAACCCAAAAAAAAAAAAAAAAGATATTAGAATTTAGAACCAAGGAAAAAGAAGGGCGTAGGTGTGGCGAAAACAAAAACAAAAGTACTTTCGCCATTAACAACTGCACACCACCCGCACTTAACTAATCCAGTAATCTCTCCTCTCTCTCTCCTCTCTCTTTCTCTCACAATGCAAAGGCAGTCTCTCGGCTCTCCGGTCTCGAAGCTCCACGGCCATGGCGGACAGAAGGAGGCGTCGCTGATAGTGGAGGACGATCCCAAGCGAAAGGATCTCTTCGCCTCCTCCTCCCCCTCCCCCTCCACTGCCTCTTCCTCTTCCGCCGCCGACTACGGCTACGAAGACGACTGTAAAGCCGCAAAGCCTCGCCGCTTGTCGTCGTCGTTGTCGCTGTCGCCTCCTCCTCTCAGGCCCGACAGGTTCATCCACCTCATCCCCCTCCTCACGCTTCTCTGCTTCCTCATTCTCTTCCTCTTCTCCCACACTCCCTCACAGTCCGGTACGTTTTCGATCTCAATTAATCCTCTCGAATCATCAAAAAATTCCAATTCTCTCTTCTTCTTCGTACCTTCTTTTTTAATATTCTGTTTCTGTTTCTGTTTCTGTTTTTCAGATATGGCTCAGTTCAAAGGATTCAAATGGCCTGCGAATCGTATAGGTATAGCAATGCCGAAACGCGTTTAAATTTTTTTTGCGTTTTTTTATATGTTGTTGTTGTTCTCACATGGCTTTTTCTTTTTGGTTTCTTGCCTTCTTCCCTGCAGATACCGCCGAGGACGAAATCGGCGAAATCAGCCGATTCTCGGAGCTTCGTAAGAGCGACGTTCTGGCCATTCGGAGCCTCAGGAACCTTCAGGAGATCCACAAACACGCTCCGGAATCTCGCCACCACCGAAAATTCGCCGATTTCTGAGCAGCATTTCTCCTGGTTCTTTCCTTCTTCTTCTTCTTCTCCATTTCCTTTCTCTGCACTCATCTTCTTCCCCAAGTGAGTTCGCACGAGCGACACCTCCACGCGTGGGAGTTCACGCGTGGACGCCGTTACCACCACCCTTCTCATCTTACCCCATTGTTTTAATTTGTTAAAAAGAAAAATCTCTAAATATAACACGAAATAATGGTGTAATATACACGGATATTCTCATTTTATAAGGTGTTCTACGTTTTTTTGGCCTTTTTTGGCGGCGTACGTTAGCGTGATTCCTTGAAGAAGGCGCTATTTTGCGCTGGTGTTTTAAGAGGAGGACAAAATGCAAGACAGCTGGATTTTTTTTCGTTCGACTTTACCGTTAATTAGTGCGCCCTACGATTCTTCGCTTTCGGGGTTTTGCCAGCCTGGAGAGGTCTGCTTCGTATTTACCGGGAGGGGGAATCGGGTGCTTGTAGTACCCACGACTCTTGCTGTGAACTTCTCCATTCTTCCCGTACGATGCATAAATTTCCGGCGATCGTGATCTTGACTACTTGCCACGTCATGGAAAGATAATGGCATTATTATTTTTTTTTTTTGGTCATTTATGGCTTGTTGCAATATTTGTCGCGAGCTTTATAAATGGGAAATAATGGAAGATTCTTTCTTTTCTCTCTCTACCTCTCATCTTTGTTCTTGGATTCGTATACGTATCTTTTTCTTTTTCTTTTTTTTTTTTTTTTTTTTTTTTGTGATGGGTTATGCTTTTCGCCAAAAGGAAAGTATAGGCTGTTATGAATTTACGCCCAAGTTAAGTTTTATTATGAGTGCGTTCTTTAACGTGACTACTAATGTTCCATGGCGTCTAGTGCCAGTTTAAACAGTCCAGTAAAATTCTAGCATATTGTAATATTTTATTAGCTTATAGCCTAAATTAATAGTTTGAACTAATATTCTAAACACCTTAATAATTTTTTTGTTAATATTATTATTTTTTGAATAAATTGTAGCTTTATGTATCCTTTAAATCTTCCAAATCAAAAGAAAAATATTTTTCTTTGAAAAAAATTTTAAATTCGTTTTCGGGTCTTTTCAAAGGTTGTGTATACTATTGTTAACATTAATATACCATTCTTACTCTAATTATTATTATTATTGATTTGGCTGTGATCAAGAGTATCGGACAAGAACCTACTATAGTTATTATAAAATCTACATTGTATACAACGTATTTTGTATAATTTGTTATTGGTATTGCTCATAATTTTATTTGTAAGCGGCAACATCTTTTTCCTTTTGATTACATAAAAAGGATATGTCTTCCCAATGTCATAAAGATTGGTGTTTTGCATTATTATAATTTGTAAACGTGTGAACTATCAATGTACGGACTATTCATCAAGGAATTGAGTCATTGAATATTTGATTCGTAAATTAATCTCGTAACATTTTTAAAACGAGTCTATACTCAATCATCAGCCATATAAAGTTTTCACGTTTACAGTTTTTATGTTCAAATTATCGGTTTAAGTTTATTTGTCAAGCATTTTATTAGATTAAATAAGATTTTCGATAATATTACTTAGAATCATGTTTATCCTTATTAAATAATATAAAATTATTATATGTTATAATTAAAAAAAATTATCACAATATAAAATTTTTATATTATATAATATTTAAACAATAATTATAGTTATCGTCACACTTCTCAAACACACGTCGTTGGCTTAAAAATTCTAACACATGTCACGACATTGTCATGTGTAACACGAAGAAATTTGTGGTGCAGAAAGTGTCGGTGGGTTAGCGAAAAGCCGCCAGACCCTCCTTACCGTCTGGAGTTTGGGAAGAAAGAAAATTTGAAAATGAGATGATGAGCTGGTGGATGGTCATGATCACGTGCAATGTCACAGGTGTCATCATCCGACGTGTAGGACAAGACTATGTGTCATCGTCTATTTTATGCTTGTTACGTGGAAGGTGTTTTGAGATTAGGTTGTTCTTTTCTTTTCTTTTCTTTTTTTCTTTTATTTCTACTTTTATATTTTTCTATTTTTTTAGGGCCAGCATGTTTCTATCATTATTGGAGCATTAGGGGCCCTCTTTTTGAAGGGCCCACAGTACCAGGCCCCAATAACTAAAGGTTGGATAATCTTTGTTTTGTTTGGAAATTAAAAGGAAAAAAAAAGGGGGAAAAAAAAGAAGGAAATTCCCTCTCTCTCTGGTATAAGACACTCGTTTCGGTTGGCTAATAAAAAAAAAAAAAAGAGATTACAAGGAAAAAATTCCACATTAACTAATGAAGAAACGTACAGGGTATTTGGTTAGTGGCGAGAATAATCGATGGAATTCATTTTTATTATAGCATATAAGAGCTTTATATTGTAGCAAAAAATTTTTTTTTATTGTAATATGTAAAAGTTTTACATTATTTATAACTGAGTTTATAGTATGAATCACTCTTAGCCAAACACCCATGTAATTGATTTGAGACATAGGTCCGTTTGGTATTGTTTTGAGAAATTTTGAAAATGTTTTTACGCGTTTTTTAAGCAAAAATTATCCCAAAAATTTTTTATTTTTCAAAACGAACCATTTTTTCCTATTTTAAAAATAGTATATAATTATCAATTTCTTAACTACTTAACAAGGACCGGTTGCTTGATTATTTTGTTTCTTATGTCGAGAGATGTAACAACTACAAGATTTATTTTCCATGCAAAGTAACCTTATTATGGTATTTACTCGTCTTTTTGTCTTGTCGGAAGTCATCTTTCTATGTTTGCGCTTGTGAACCTTTATATGTAGTTTTGTATGAGAAAATTTCTATATAGTATTTTGATACAGAAGAAAGAGAACCTAATTTGGCCAATACCTTTCTTTGCTTTTGTTCCTTTTCTTTCCCTCCTGTCTTTCTCTTTCTTGTATATATTAATACGACTTTTGGTAAAAGGTTTGAATCTGAAAAATAAATTCAAAATATAGGCCAAAGGGTCAAAATAATACTAAAATATATGAGAGCTTTATATTATAATTACTTTTTACTTATAATATAGCTGTTAAAAATTTTACATGAGGATAATTTGAATTGAATAGTTTAAATTAGTATGTCAAACGAAAAGTCAGCTATTTGTTTTTCTTTCCTTTCTTATATGTGTCTATATATATTTCTTAGCCTCTAAACATATGTTATTTTTGTCAATTTGAGTCATAGTTTAAATCTTTTTATAATATTGTTTTATTTTAAAAAACAAAATTTTGAGAATATTTTCAACAAAACGAGCTGTAAGTTTAAGCTGTAAACTTGAACTAACATCAATTGAAGACAGACCAAATGGATTTTGCATAATCTAATCCAACAAATTTAGAATTTAATATCGTTTCATCATTTCTTTCATTTGTTATTTTCCTTTTTATGTTTTGCTAAACAGACTTTTTCGCATGGTTTTTTGTTTTTTTTTTTAAGTTTGTGGTCCCACGTTAGCGCAGACATACGGTGGTCCCTACATCACATGTGGAGCTTAAGCACATCATCTCGTGAATAATTTGTTGACAGTGCACTTCACAGGCTGGTTTTCTATGGCGGGGCCCTTAAAGCCACAAGTGGATGCCTGATATTAATCTTTACATTTTATAAAATGTTCTAAAAGAAAATATTTTATAGTTCAGGCAGACATAAGCAAAGTCTTAAATCCCCCACAGACCAATCTGATAAACAATTTTTGGTTATCAATATAATTGTATGCTCATATGATAATTAATTTGGTCAAGTTTAACCATCAATATTGCTATAAATGCTGGACTAATATTAAAGTGTTTGACAGCATTGGTTAGAATCAATTGATTAAAGACATTGTAATATGTAATAAATTTACATTACAGCAATTAAAAATTTTAGTTAAAACTAACAATATCAAACACCATATTTACCAAGTGTTATGCTAAAGCAGATTCAATGTTATATGTATCTGTAAAGCATAAAAAATTCAAAAAATACTGCAAGTGTCTCAAAGTATCTAACTAGAGACAATTCCTGTACATATATATATATAGCAGTATTACAGTTTTTTCAACAGAACTGTACGTCCACATCGTATATAAAAATAAGAAGCATGGTATGATAGGTACTCAGCATAGCACTCGCAATAAAAAAAAGAAATTAAGTTCTTTGTACTATTATTGCACCATTTTGATATGAGAGTTTCTAATTGCCTTTATCTCTCAACTTCACCCTCTCTCTTCTCAAGGATTTTTTTTTAGCAACGATGCTAGCACAGGTCTTCTTAGTTAAGCAAGGAGACCACCAACGCCCGCCATCGCTGATAATAGAATGTGGATGCTACGGATCGTTGAAGGGAGGAGAGAAGAGAGATAGAAGAGGGAAAAGGAAGAGGAAAAATGAAAGATTGGGAGGACATGGTGAAAAGATTTTGGGATGGAAGAGAATTATCATAGAAGGTTGTTCAAAATTGACAAGGTCCAAACCCATGCAACACCCAACCCAACACAGCCTCCCACAACTTGGATTGTGAATTTTCTTTTAAAAAAAATTACACAATACGCTAGCTTTTTAAACAAATCTAATTTTTTTTTTGCTATAAATTTTAAAACTTAAAAATATACATGTCACTTTTTTTTAATATCTATAAATTTTAAACTCTCTTATTTGTTTCTGTTAGACGTGTATGTCCTAAGGAGTAAAAATATAATATGTTTTTGGAGACATTTTTGTCAATAAAAAATTTATTTATTATTTATATACCAAATTTTGTCCTTTTTACGTTCATATTTGTTAAATGTATGTTAAGCAAACAAAAGTATGAGATTGTCGATCTAAACCCTTAAAAATTAGGTATATAATGGACAGATTATGCAAAAGACACGATTCTTAAGGTAACAGTCTAAATCATAAGATCCGCAATCGAGGGAATAAAGTTAGGCGCTTTATTCATGTAAAGATTGTTATGTTGTCTATATCTCTATTAGGAGATGGTTTGTCTTGGCCATCGAAGATGGACTCCGCGAATAGAAACATTGACACATTGTCATAGATGACGATGTGTTGGATCGAGATATAAAGTGAATTGACTTGGATTAATAATTTTGTCTTGACAAATCAATTCACTTTAGACAATCATTTATATTGTATCTTAATCCTAAGATAAATAGTGGGCATGTTATATTGACTTGTGTCTTTTGATGTACCAAAGGGTGACACCCATATTTTAATAGTGGTACGCATCCTAGTATATTGGAGGCATGACCCTTGATAGCGTAGATCCGTTATTCATAGATATAGAATCCATAGCTCCTCTTTATGAGTAGTGATATCCTCTTATATGCGTTATCCTGTAATTGAAAAACTGAAGCGCTCAACCATTTGGTTACATAGGTGTAACCGAATGGTATATTGTTGTCACGCCCTGAGGTATGGGAGGTGACGTGGCGGACTATTTAAATTAACTAAGACAGAATTTAATTAAAATCAAAAGTTTTAGGGGTTAAATTAAATAATAAAATGTGGAAGTTTCAAAACAATATTGTATAAAAGAATTCATAACATTAAGCAATTGAAATCGTTCAACGAATAATAAAATAATAAAGAATCGCGAGTATGGGTCCCACTGACCCACAACTTATGCACACATATTGTACTGATAATATAATGATACAACTACAGTCCAAGCACAAAGAAAATTAAAAACATTATATGCTTTGATTAAATGAGACAAAGTGATCTACTAATCCTTCTACTGCTCCTGAGTTCGATCCGTTGAATCCTCTCTAAACCTAAATGGGATACCACCTAGGGGGGATTTAAAAACAAAGAAAATGTGAGCGAAAGGCTCAGTAGGACTATGTTTTAATAAATCATTTAATTTAAAGAAAAATCTCATTATTCAGGGAATTATATATAAGAAACACTGAATAAATAAATAAATTTAAATAAAACCGTTCTTACCTAAAACAGTTTATTAGGTCGACCAAAAACATCATTTTCATTTTCCTAGGCAAACTATAAGAATATCACTACCGTAGTGACCCAGCTGGGTTTCGGGACCTACCCCTAAGGTCGATCGCTACACGACCCGATCTCTGATATGGCATCATGCCTTTGTATTTATTTTCATCATCATTCAAAACCCATTTACCGAGTATTGTTATTTACATTCATTATGAAGTTCATTTCAGTTCACGGTTTATTAAAATATAACCGATAAATTCATTTTCGATCAACCATTGAAAACATTTTTATAGAAACCCTTTTCAAAACCAAATCATTTTGAAACTAGGCTACCAAAGAATGTGGTAGAAGTCCTACCTCGATACTCGTGCCGGTGCCCTACACCGTAATCCCAGTCCGTTGTATGTTAGCTCTACGGAACCACGAACGATCCTAGATACACACTAAATCGATCAATATCTAGTTTGAGACATTCTATGCTACTAAACCATTTTATGATGTCTTAGTATGCCATTTGTATCTTTAAAATCATCTTACAAGGTTGGAATTTTAAATCGGGATTCAAAACAGTGAAAACGGGTGAAAAATCACAAAATTTTCGATGCTCTGTTGGCCTGTCGGAATCCCTGCTTCGGCGAACCGAACTCGAACTGTGCAGTTCGGCCTCTCAAAAATCAGGTCCGGTCGGCCAGACATTTCCCATGTTCGGGCTGCCGAACGGTATAGTCCGGCCTGCCGATCCTTTGAATCTAGCCTGCCGAACTAGAAAAACCCAGAAACTCTAGCCACGGGTTTTCAATCTCCCAAAATCTAAATCTTGATTTTAACCTATTTTTCTCAAATCTCAGGCATAGAAAACATTCATAGATGATAGAAAAACATGTTAGAACACTTTTGAACTCATTTAAACAAGATTTAAACACAAAAATCTCAAGATATGAAAATGGGAAAAAATGAGGAAAAATGAAAAATCTTGAATCTAATCTGTTTTTCTTCAATCCAAGTATAGATTCTAGTTGTTCTAAGTCCATTTAACTCAAACCAAGAGTTTTCTAAGCTTAAACGAACTTAAATTTCAAAAATGCACAAAATTTGAAAATTTTAAAATAATTTAGAAATTTCAAAACTAACCTCGAATCGAAGCTTCAATCCACGTTTTTGGTTGCCAAATCTCGTTCTCGAGCTTCCTTCTTGCTAACCCGAAGCTTGGATTCAAATTTTGATTCAAAAATTTGAGAAGAAATTGAGAGAGAAAGGAGAGACCGAGAGGCAGAGTGAGAGTGAGAGAGTCACGGGAAGAGAGAGATTGAGATCAGAGAGAGTGAAGAGAGAGGAAGAGGAGAGAGGATAAATAGAGAGAAACGGTGGGTAGTTTTACTGTACGAAAACTAAATGCCACCCACGGTTTTGTAAAACGGAATATTTTTAACATTTTACAAACTGTTGTACTTTTAAAACTCAAAACATCATTTTTAAAACAATAAGAAATCATTTGAATTTATTAAATTAACAAAACAACCAAAAATTTAAAATTTAACCAAATAATCAAATTAATGTTGAAATATTAATTATGGCACATTAATTCATCATTTTATATTACATGATCATTAAATAAATTTCGGGGCGTTGCAACTCTCCACCCCTAAAAGAAATTTCACCCTCAAAATTTACAACTCATTTTAGAAACAAAACAAATGCGGATACAATTCTCGCATACTCGACTTTAGTTCCCAAGTGGCTTCATCAACCCCGTGATGCTGCCACACGACCTTTACCAACAGTATCTCACGACGACACAAACTGATCACTTTTTGATCGATGATTTGAATCGGCACCTCCTCGCATTGCATATCTTCTTGAACCTGTACATCGCAAAATGAAACTATCTTACCCTGCTAAGGCGGACACTTCCTAAGCATCGACACGTAAAACACATCATGAACATGAGAGAGTTCAGACGGAAGGTCGAGCCGATAAGCAACCACACCAACACGCTGAGTAATCTCGAACGGTCCGATATACCTTGGTGCAAGCTTTTCACTCACTTCGAACCATATAGTTCCTTTACGAGGCGATACCTTCAAGAGAACGAAATCTCCAACCGCGAACTCTAAGGGTCTACATCTTCTATCCGCATAACTCTTTTGTCGACTTTGAGCTGCCCTCAATTGACCTCGAATCACGACGACTTTCTCATTGCTATCATGGATCTCATCCGGCCCAAGAATAACCCTGTCTTCTGGCTCGGCCCAACACACCGGTGACCGACACAGTCGCCCATACAACGCCTCAAACGGTGCCATACCAATACTCACCTGATAACTGTTGTTGTACACGAACTCCGCCAGATGCAAATATTTCTTTCAATTCCCGTCGAAGTCTAACGCACAGGCACGCAACATATCCTCGAGAATCTGAATAACCCGCTCAGACTGCCCATCAGCCTGAGGATGAAATGCCGTACTGAAGTTCAAATCCGTACCTAAAGCCTCTTGAAAACTCCTCCAATACTTAGCGTTAAACCTGGTGTCTCGATCAGAAGTGATGGACAAAGGAACTCCATGCAACCTCACTATGTTATGCAGATACAATTCCCCGAGAATCCTCCTCGAACATGTCGACCTGAACAGAATGAAATGCACTAATTTCGTCAACCTGTCAACTACGACCCAAACTGCATCATGCCGCTGCTCCATCCTCGGCAAACCTGTGAGAAAATCCATCGTCACATGCTCCCATTTCCACCTTGGAATAGGAAGCGGCTGAAGCTGACCCGTAGGCTTCTGATGCTCGGCTTTCACCTAAAGACACGTCGTACACTTGGCCACGTACTCTCGAACATCTTTCTTCATGCCTCTCCACCAATATTGCCTCTTTAAATCATGATACATCTTTGTGCTCCCTAGATGAATGGCGAACTGAGACCTATGAGCTTCGTCCAAAACGGCTTTCGTCACCTCGACGATAGCTGGAAGTGCGAGACGCTCTCAGAAATACAACGACCCATCTGCATGCATACTCCATTCTTTAAACTGCTCCCCGTTCTGAATCTACGACCAAATCCCCTGTAAATGTTGATCCTGCCACTGACTTTGCTTCACCATCTGAACAAGAGCTGAGGTCGCTTCCACATGATATACCGAAAATCGATCATACTCTTCATGATAACGTAGCCCATACTCGCTCACTGTCGCATCCCTACTCTAGTCCTCAAAAGCTAAACAGGCGAGAATCCCTGAAGACTTCCTACTAAGCGCGTCCACGACTATATTAGCTTTCCCGAGATGATACTGCAGCGCAAAATCATAATCCTCCATATACTCTATCCATCTACGCTGCCTCAAATTAAGATCCCTTTGAGTGAACAGATACCTCAAACTCTTATGATCGGAGAATATCTGAAACAACGCTCCATACAAAATAACATCTCCAAATCTTCAGCGCGTGAATCACTGCCGCGAGCTCCAAGTCATGAGTAGGATAATTCCGCTCGTGAGGTCGTAGCTGTCTCGATCCATACGCAACCACGCGTCCATGCTGCATCAACACGCATCCAAGTCCGCGCCCTGAAGCATCTGCGTAAACCTCATACGGCTCGTCACTGCTAGGAATAACCAACACTAGGGCTGAAGTCAACCGGTTCTTCAATTCCTGAAAAGCAAGCTCACATTCTTCATCCCACTCAAACCTGACATTTTTCTTGATCAATCTCGTCAACGGAGCTGTAATCTTTGAAAAATCCTTTACAAATTTCCTGTAATAACCAGCAAGACCCAAGAAGCTGCGAATCTCTACTACATTTCTTGGTCATTCCCATTCCACTATGGCTTCAATCTTGGACGGATCCACAGAAATACCATGCTCCGAGATGACATGACCTAAAAACTTGACCTCAGTCAACCAAAACTCACACTTTTTCCTCTTAGCATACAACTGGTGCTCCCGCAGAGTCTGAAGCACGATCCAGAGATGCTGCTCATGCTCCTCCCAAGTCTTAGAATACACTAGAATGTCATCGATGAACATGATCACGAACTGATCCAAAAACGGCCTAAATATCCTGTTCATCAAATCCATAAAAGCTGTCAGAGCATTCGTCAACCCAAACGACATAACCAGAAACTCAAAGTGCCCATACCGAGTCCTAAAAGCTCTCTTGGGAATATCCTCTTCCTTAATCCTGAGCTGTTGGTAACCCGACCGCAAATCAATATTTGAGAAGTACCGCGAACCTCCCAACTGATTAAACAACTCATCGATCCTAAGCAAGGGATACTTATTCTTCACCGTAACACGATTCAGCTACTGATAATCTACACACAACCTGAGAGTCCCATCATGTTTCTTAGCAAACAAAACCGGTGCTCCCCACGGAGATATGCTATTTCGAATATATCCTTTATCTGCAAGCCCTTGAAGTTGCTTCCTCAATTCTTTCATTTCTGCCGGCGCCATCCGATAAGCTGCCACAGAAATCGGTGCTGTCCCCAAAAACAACTCAATACCAAACTCGATTTTTCGATACGGTGGTAATCCTGGCAACTCGTCGGGGAAGACATCCTCGAAGTCATCAACCACCGGAATCGCTACACTTCCTCTCAAAGCATAGGGCTCGCAATCTAGATTGGCAAGAAAAGCACAACAACCCAGATTTCTTTGCCCTTCTAGACACGACTTCTTGATACGCTCACTCATTAACCAATCACCACCACCCTGGTAAGTGATCATCGTCCCCCTATCAGACACTAGGGTCACTTTTCTAAGGTTGCAGTCTACAATTGTATTATACCTGGACAACCAGTCTATTCCTAGAATTACATCATATGAGTTCATGGGGAGGATAATCAAATCACTTTTCAAAATCTCATCCCCAATCTTTATTTTACAAGATTTACATACACAATTCATACACACCCGCCCCAAGGGAGAAGTTCTGACTAGGGCTTTATTAAACTCTTCTATCTCTAATCCCAAGGCATGTATAAAGGAACTCAAAATGAGAGAATGAGAGGAACCTGTATCAAATAAAACGCGAGCTAAAGATTGAGAAACTAAGATCGTACCATCGACAGCCGCGTTACTAGTCTGAGAATCTGAACCACCCGATGCCATTGCATGAACCTGCACTGGTGCCTTTCCTTTTCCTCTACCAACATTGTTGGGTCTGGGATTATCCTGCTGATGCTACTGAGACGGAGACGACTGCACGCTAGCTGTACTCAGTGCTCGATACTGAGGGACGCTACGTTGAAAATGTTGTGGCTGCTGCCCTCGTGCTGGATATGAGAACTGAGGGTATGCAACTGCGGGTACTGCTGAGGCGAAGGTTGGGTCTGAGGCTAAGACTGACGACTGGCATCCTCTCCGGTCTAAGATCCAAGACGGGCACTCCTGATCTAGCAATTTCTCTTGATGTGTCCGGGCTGCTGATAGAAATGACAATGGAAGCTGTAGGGATTGTTGCGCCCGCTACCAGACGAACTGTTGCTACCACTATTCGCGCCACCTTGTTTGCTCTTCCCCAGAGTTGGACGGCTATTGGTGCTCTTCCTACCGCTCCTCTATGGTCCTCTTGAAGCCTTTGCTCGATCCTCACAATACTGCGCATAATCATTTTTCACTGATATTGCTGACGACACAAGCTCTCCAAAATTCCTAAGTCGCAGAGCAACCAACTACCGCCGAATAGGAGCCTTGAGCCCTTCCTGAAACTTAATGCATTTCTCACGCTCCGATGCCACTGCTGATGAAGCAAACCTGACCAACTCATTAAATCTTGCCTCATATTCTTGGACTGACAAATCACCATGCTGCAACCTGTAGAACTTAGCTGCCTTTCGATCTCTATAACCTTGCAAAAAATACCGATCATAGAACAGCTCATCGAATCTATCCCAACTGATATCATCACTGCGTTCCGAACGCTTAGCTTGTTTCCACCAAGTGTTAGCACCACTCTCAAGCTTATATGCAGCAAACTCCACACGATACTCATCAGGCACCCCAAGGGTATCCAAATGCTTCACAATCGAATCTAGCCAATATTCTGCCAACTGCGGGTCTCCATTTCCATCAAAAGTCAAAATAGACGCACGTCAAAATTCTTAAAATACGTATGCCGACAACCAACATCAGAATCCTCCGGTCTAGCCCTGGCTGCCATCTGTCGGAAAGCCTCAAACATAGACCTCATCATACCCTCATCGTTTTCGAACTCGACGTCAGTTTTCGAACGACATCTAGGTGCCATTCTCTCACTTCTAAAAACAAAATTTAGACTGTCAAAGGTATTTCATTGTCATACATATGTGTGCATAATTCCCAAGGTTCATAACCTTGCGCTTTGATACCATTCTGTCACGTGCCGGGGTACGGGAGGTGACGTGGCGGATTATTTAGATTAACTAAGAGAGAATTTAATTAAAATCAAGAGTTTTATGGGTTAAATTAAATAATAAAATGTGAAAGTTTCAAAACAATATTGTATAAAAGAATTCATAACATTAAGCTATTGAAATCGTTCAATGAATAATAAAATAATAAAGAATCGTGAGTATGGGTCCCACTGACCCATAACTTGTGCACACATATTGTACTGACAATATAATGATACAACTACAGTCAAAGCACAAAGAAAATGAAAAACATTATATAACTTGATTAAATGATACAAAGTGATCTACTAATCCTTCTACTGCTCCTGAGTTCGGTCCATTGAATCCTCTTTGAACCTAAATGGGATACCACCTGGGGGGGAGGGATTTAAAAACAAAGAAAATGTGAGCGAAAGGCTCAGTAGGACTATGTTTTAATAAATCATTTAATTTAAAGAAAAATCTCATTATTCAGATAATTATATAAAAGAAACACTGAATAAATAAGTAAATTTAAATAAAACTGTTCTTACCCAAAACAATTTTTTAGGTCGACCAGAAACATCATTTTCATTTTCCTAGGCAAACCATAAGAATATCACCACCGTAATGACCCAGTTGGGTTTCGGGACCTGCCCCCAAGGTCGATCGCTACACGACCCGATCTCTGATATGGCATCATGCCTTTGTATTTATTTTCATCATCATTCAAAACCTATTTACCAAGTATTGTCATTTTACATTCATTATGAAGTTCATTTCATTTCACGGTTTATTAAAATATAACCGATAAATTCATTTTCAATCAACCGTTGAAAACATTTTTATAGAAACCCTTTTCAAAACCAAATCATTTTGAAACTAGGCTACCAAAGAATGGGGTAGAAGTCCTACCTCGATACTCGTACCGGTGCCCCACACCGTAATCCCGGTCCGCTATACGTTAGCTCCGTGAAACCACGAACGATCCTAGATACACACTAAGTCGATCAATATCTAGTTCGAGACATTCTATGTTACTAAACCATTTCATGATGTCCTAGTGTGCCATTTGTATCTTTAAAATCATCTTACAAGGTTGGTATTTTAAATCAGGATTTAAAACAGTGAAAACGGGTAAAAAATCACAAAATTTCTCATGCTCTGTCGGCCTGCCGGAATCCCTGCTTCGGCTGGCCGAACTCAAACTGTGCAGTTCGGCCTGTCGAAAATCAGGTCCGATCGGTCGAACATTTCCCAGGTTCGGCCTACCGAACGGTGCAGTCCGGCCTACCGATCCTTTGAATCCGGCCTGTCGAACACGTAGTTCGGCCTGCCGAACTAGAAAAACCCAGAAATTCCAGCCATGGGTTTTCAATCTCCTAAAATCTAAATCTTGATTTTAACCTGTTTTTCTCAAATCTCAGGCATGAAAAACATTCATAGATGATAGCAAAACACGCTAGAACACTTTTGAACTCATTTAACCAAGATTTAAACACAAAAATCTCAAAAATCCAAAAATGGGAAAAAATGAGGAAAAATAAAAAATCTTGAATCTAATCTGTTTTTCTTCAATCCAAGCTTAGATTCTAGTTGTTCTAAGTCCATTTAACTCAAACCAAGAGTTTTCTAAGCTAAAACGAACTTAAATTTCAAAAATGTACAAAATTTGAAAATTTTGAAAAAGTTTAAAATTTTCAAAACTAACCTCGAATCGAAGCTTCAATCCGCGTTCTTGGTTGTCAAATCTCGTTCCTGAGCTTCCTCCTTGCTAACCCGAAGCTTGGATTCGAATTTTGATTAAAAAATTTGAGAAGAAATTGAGAGAGAGGAGAGACCGAGAGGGAAAGTGAGAGTGAGAGAGTCACGAGAAGAGAGAGAGAGAGTGAAGAGAGAGTGAAGAGAGGGGAAGAGGAGAGAGAATAAATAGAGAGAAATGATGGACAGTTTTACTATGCAAAAACCAAATGCCACCCACGGTTTTGTAAAACGGAATATTTTTAATATTTTACAAACTGTTGTGCTTTTAAAACTCAAAACATCATTTTTAAAACAATAAGAAATTATTTGAATTTATTAAACTAACAAAACAACCAAAAATTTAAAATTTAACCAAATAATCAAATTAATGTTGAAACGTTAATTATGGCACACTAATTCATCATTTTACATTACATTATCATTAAATAAATTTCGGGGCGTTACAATCATCTTTGGATGGTAAGTTTTCTGATGGTGAGATAGTGGAATGTAAGATAAAAATAATCAAAAAGGTAAGACAGAACTTGTCCTTAAGCCGATTATGGATAATCCTATAGGGATATAATACACTATGATATGTTATGGAGACTTAGCTATACGGGCTTCATAATTCTATGTAGTTCGAGAGTGCAACTCCAAGCTTTTAATGGAGTAACGTTGGAGTTGATAATTATAAAATGTATATCTGGGATATTGAGTTTTATAATTACCAGGAGCTTGAACTATATAGGTCCATTTGATCCCCTTTGCTAGCTCACAAAAATCATGTAATGATACAGCGTGCTTTTCCAATAATTGGTGACTTATGTCAGATTTATCATATTGACTGAAATTTCATAAAATCAGATAATTCATGTCTGTTTATCGGTTGAATTAACTTTGTGAAAAAATTAATTCAAGATAAACTTGTTGAATTATCAGGTCAGATAATTTATATCTGTTTATCGGTTTGATTAATTTTGAATTAATTCAAGATAAACTTGTAGAATTATCATGAATATTTATTTTCCTAGAGATGATCTAGATATAACTATCTTAATCAAATAGCTTCTCTATTGGATTATTTGAATTAAAATTGAGGCTCTATCCTAAGAATCTCGGGTGCAAATAAAGATTTACAGGGATCTTTTATTGAATGTTCGGCACATCGATCTTTAAGTTCGACCAGCTGATGGAGTATGTTCGGCAAGCCAATCTGTTAGTTCGGCTAGCCGATCTGTTAGTTCGGCTTAACGACCGACAATAAAAGAATCACGTATTGTCCATGTGGATTTTATTAGATATCGATTCTGATTTGAATTTTCAAGGCCTTATCTAATAAGAACTGACTCTTGGGTCCAACACTTATAAAAGCAGAGTGAGTCTCTTTATCATGTAGATCAATTGAGAGATTAAGAGTGAAACTCTGCTAGTGAGATTCTAAAAACTCCTTGAGAGCTCTTGTTCATAAATCACAAACACTAGCTTTAGGATCTCTTAATTAGTTAGAAGGAGAGTCACCTGGTGGAAGAGCTGTACGTGTGAGCCCACACTAACTCCGATCGTGATAGAGAATAGCAAAGAAGGCTAGTTGGTTGAGGTCCTTATAGAACGTTACTTTTCTTCACTGATTGAGGAAGTTTTTTGGCACTTACAAGGTTAGTAAGATTTGGTTAATTTGTGCATATAGCGTGTCAAACTTGTGTTTTAAAAAATACTCTGATATAAAATTTTTAAAATTTTACTACGTACTATTTTTTCAACAATTTCTGCCTCTTTTTCATATTTTTTTACCCCCTCTTTTTTTATCTTTTCTCTCACCTGATTCACTCTCTCCCTCGTCTCACATAGCCTCTCTTTCCTCTTACACACTTTCTCCAATTCTCTCTCTCTTCCTTGTTCTCTATCCTCACTCTTTCTCATCTGCCTTTCTTCTCTCTCTTCTCTCTCCTCCTCTCTGTTTGCATTCTCTTTTTTTTTTTTCACTATCGCCAGAGAAGACAACAATGGGTCTTTACGAATCTTCGAAGAATCTCGCTTATCTTCACCAATTTCTTCACCTCGTTGTGAAATTCATTGAAAATTTTTGCAGATTATCATCGATGTCCATGGATTTTTGCATCTTTGCATAGATATGAGTCAAGTAGTGGACATCAACATTGTGGAAGACGATCAGAGAATAACATCAGGGTAGTAAAGGAGATTGATGGAGATAGAGAAGAACGTCATTGTCGTCGACTCATAAAGAAGAGATAGTCGTCGTCATGACAACTATGGTCATCATCGGCATGTACATTGCAACAGTTCACAATAGGGATCTCGCAATATGGTTGCAAGGTGGTGGGTACATCGTGGGTTGCGACTTCCAATAGCCACCGACGGTGAGGCAAAATTGCGATGGGAATTGTGCCTCACCACCTCCATCCTCAATGAGATATGTCTCCTGCCGTCGATTAGGCTGCTATGGTGTCATGATGGGAACACGACCACCGTGAGTCACAAACCCAGTCGCGACCTCCATCATGCCGTCTTGTTGTGTCTCTACTGAGATGGAGGAGAACTTTGTTAACTCATCCCAAAGATGGAGGAGAAACAATTTTTGAATATACCTTATTATTATTATTATTATTATTTAATTTTTGGTTTATTAATTTAGTGTGATTAGCTTTTCAAATTTTAATCATTCGGATGATGCAGATTCAATGGTCGATAAATGAGTCTTATCAATAAAACTTTTAGAGGGTATTATTATAGTTTTTTCCTTCTCTAGAACTACATAAAAAAAAAAGAAAGAAAAGAAAAGAAAAAGAAAGGCCTCATGATATATAATATAGATAAATAAGTATCTAAACTTTTTTATTTCTACAAAAAGAAAGTATACTTTTTATTAGAAAAAATAGAGGCTTTTGTTGTTGTATGTTTTTTTTTTTTTGTTATTAACACTAATGACTCTTAAACTTTAGGTCTCCTCCACTTTATTTCTAAAACTTTAAAAATCATTATTTTGCCTCTTAAATTGTCAAACCTCCTCACTACCCCTTAAAAATCATCATTTTGCTTTATAAACTTTCAAAGCTCCTCACTTTGCTCCTTTGAACTTTCAATTTTCATTCAAATAGACGGAATCAAGTCTATGTGATTCACACTTGAGAGTGATAAAATCTTATTTTTGCCCTTACAAGTGATTCATGTGCTTATCTGTGACACCCGTTATTCTCCTAAGGGTATTAAGGTAATTAGATTAATTTTTAGTATATATATAAAAAAAAAAAAAAATCAGAAAACCTCTCATAATTCGAAACCCATTTCTTTCCGACGAGATATCTTCGCCGTCCGACGTCCGATCGACGTGATTCTTGTTCCTACACGACCACCGTGATGAGAGGAACAAAACCCACCCTTGGTGGCAGCTCAACAACCACCGGATTGCTCCGCCCGCCTATTGCCGCCGTGCGCCGCCGCCCCCATGGTGGAACTCCGCCTTGCCGGAGGAGGTGACTGACACCACCCCTCCCAATGAGTTCAGAGGATCAAGGGGAGTAAAACCCCTCGATCAATTGCACGGAAGGAGCCGGTTTCGCCGGAGAACGGCCAACGCCGCCGTCAACCGCCGCGGGAGCCTCCGTTTTGGCTCTTCCCAGCCACGTTTCTTCAAATTGGATGAGGGGAAATGCTCATAGGAGGATGGGTAGCAAAAACCCTCAGCCAATTTCAGGTTTCCATCATCGGAGAATCAAGATCGGAGCTCATCCATTTCTACCGACGTTGTACTTCACGACCCGCTATGTTAGAGGCAGAATTAGGTGAAATTGACCCCGCCATTGGACTCAGAAGGGTCGATTTAGGGGGGGTAGGCCCGAGCCCAGCTGCCAACGGACCCCGATTGACGCCGGTCAACGACGGTCAAATTCGGTCAACGGTTGGTCAACGGCGACTTTGGATTTTTGTGATCTGGACCTCCGATCGACTATCCGAGACCTCCTCCTGACTCGTTTCGATGCTCTGGATGCAATGGTGACCTCCGTTCGAGCAAATTCCACTTCGATGAAAATCATCCGGTACCGACTGCACGCGGATCGAGGAGACTCAAACAGTAGTATCGGAGTCCAGAATGACAGTTTCAAGAATGTATGATCTCCAGGAAGCATTCCTAGCCATTCATAGTCGCTCAAGGAGCACTACAGAGGATGCTTTGTAGATACAGCGAGATACAACTGGATCTGTTTTGCTTGGAGTTCAAGATCAAGGGAGTATGGAGCTAACGTTAATTGATTCCAGGATTAAGAGACTGTTGATAAGCTTGAAAGGTAGGGATTCTATTACTCATCTTTTGTGAGGTTTTTATAGAATTAAAATTGATTGTTTTGTCGCAATATATATATATCTATGTTGAACTGATATTATATGAGTATCACATATAAAACTATGACATGGACTCGTCTTGTATTGTACGGCGAGGAACATAATGAATTGACACATGTTATAAATTGAGAAGCATGGTTAGGAAAACTAACTCTATTAATAATGATTTAATATAGAGAAATGGTGAGACATGAAGAGGGCGACGGTTACGTCCTTGGGCATGAATACCCTAAAAGGTAAAATAGGGGGAAGGTGATGACGCTTCCTTGGGTTGAAAGTCCCAGAACACACTGTACAGGAATCGACTTGGTGAGGACTCGGGGCTTGATGTCCCCTCACCGGAACACCCTTGGAATGTTTATAGGGTGATCAAGTGCGCCCATTTGGGTTTCGATGAGTTGAGTGATACTCAATTTAACATGGATACCTAGGAACAATGATGATTGGTAATATTTGTATAAATGTGTAATTATGACACTTGGTAATGATTAACTACGGTATCCATAAGATGTGATCATAATAAACCTCATAATCTGGAATATGATGTAACTTACTAACCATGCAGGTTTTAATGTGGTAATGATAAAAACTTAAAGGTGAGTAATGGCTTTCTCTACTGAGCATAGTGTCGCTCATTCCCTTATGTTTTTATCTTTTTAGGACTCACTAAGTGTGAGGTGGCTACGAGAAATATAGTTGAGGAAGTGATGTAGCTATATTACATTGGGACTGCTTCAATTGTTGAGAATGTTCTTCATGATAATGTAAGCATCAATTGTTACTTTCTGTGACTGTATTACAATGTGTTAAGGGTTAAAATGATGATGACAACAGTTTATACTATTAAATTTAAGGTGCTACATTAAACTGTGGTTTATTTATCGTTTATATTTTTATTTTTGAGTTGAGAGTTTTCATTTAAGTCCCGGGCAAATTTTATTTTTAAGGTTTTACTTTTATTATTTATTTTTATTTTATCTCATTAAAAACTGTTAACCCCCATATAGGGGCGTTACAGAATTTTTGGTATCAGAGCCTAGGTTCGGTTAACCTAGGGAGTGTAGCACCACTTTAAAAAAATATATTTTTGAGATGGTTTTGAAGCTGAATTTTCATTGTCATCATCAAAATGAACCTTCACATTGATTTATACAGTCTAGAAGGATGTAACATGGAAAGGCCATAGAATGAAAATACTAATGGTTATATGAGTACAATAATTATATAGAAGGAAAGTATTAATAGTTATGAGGGAATGATAATTATATGGAATGAGTTTATAAGTAGAATGCTTATGAGAGATTCGTATAATATTAGGATCTATAAGCATATCTAATTCGTATAAACAATGAGAAATTCGTGTAGATACAAGGATTTAATAGCCTTTTATTTTGTGAAAAACAATAAGAAATATAAGGCTTGATTTATTGATTTTAAAGTTTGGCATAGATATGCCAATTTTTTTTTTTCGTAATTGATTCAAACCTAAGTAATGATTATGTGTGGATTCGATGGAGCATATAAGTGTCAATAACTTTTCTTGAAAGTTTTATTTATTTGAGAAATATGATATAAGTTGGGAATCATGGTATTGAATCTTGAGAGAGATAAACGTTAGACTTTTGGTCTGTTGAGACTGTGCAAAGTCTAGAATGCGTGAATCTCAAAATTGGAATATTTTGTTACGTATATTGTATTTAAGTGTATCAGTGAATCTTTATATATAGATGCAATAGAAAAATGATCAATAGGAGTTTCCTTAAGTAAATCATAATACTTAAGGCACTTATAATAATTTTGGATAATTATGATAAAATGTTTAAGTTTTAGATGTTTAGATGTGAATCTTTTGGTTACCTAAGGTTTTGTTATATGAGGAAATTATATATTGTATAAGTAGAATTGTGGGGATTGTAGATGTTCTTAAGTAGTAACATCAAGTGTCTTTGTTCATTGATATGGTCTACGTTGAAAGACGTAAATCGTATTGATTTCAAGGTTAGTCACATTCTAAACCCTTGGTAGTAATGATGATGAATCCATTGATAAATGTTGAGTATTAAGAATAACATATGGGTGTATGCATTGTTCAATAAGGTTTTGATTAAAACAAAATTACTTGAGTTGCTGGAAGATTATGTTGTTATGAAATGATTTTAAATATCATTCAGGAAGATCCTTGTTGTCGTTAAATTAGATTTGTTGTTCATAGTTAACTTTATCTATAGTGGGCTTTAAATTGGGTTTAAGATTTATACAAATTGGTTTTCAATTTTATGTTTGTTATTTAACTCGTTCCAAATGTGTTAAGGCCCGAAACAACCTGACCATTTTCAACTTAGAACATTTGGGCCTAGTTTAAATCTTAAATCAGTTTGATTCACACTGTCTCTCCCACGTGGTCTCTATACGTGTCATATACAGTGGTTTAATTATTGTTTACATATACGTTTACTGTGCGTAAGACCTTATTTCTTCGAGTTCACTTTTTCTCTCTTAATTTGTTATTTTCTCTCTAAATCGCAAATCCTCTTCTTTTTCATTAAAAATTCTTCTTTTTCTCTAAAAGAAGAAGGAATTCTAGGATTCTGCAATTTACTATCTTAATTTTTCCTTTCTATTTACTCTTCTTTCATCTCATCATGGACCCAAAGTACCAACACCTGAGAAAGTATTTCCCATCACTCTCCCAAAAGATTCTCAGAAAGAAATACAAGGCTAGAATTACTCGGTTGTGGATTCTTATGCATTTTGGCATCCCTTGTGATGTGAGAATGTTGATAGAGGGGAAAATCCGTCCGAGTGACTTTAGTCAAGATGTCGGTTTACCAGGAACAAGTACCAGTCGTAGTGCAATGAAAAGAAGAGCTCGTGCCATCGTGGTCACTTGTAACAAATGTGGAAGACAAAATTGTAACGGTAAATGTACTTCACCTGGTTATATGTCTACGAATAGAGAGGATAAAATAAGGTTTTGTAGGGATGGACTTTCAAAGGAGAACTTGGATAGCATCCATCCTCCTCTTTACGGTCACCCTAGTGGATATGTTCAAGGAGCTATTTTTAAACTCTGGCCTAAATTTTATACAGAAAGACAACGCCTCAGGAATATGGTATTTCTAGATCCTGTTTGCCAAGCCATAAGAAAACTGGATGGGGAATAAGTCATCGCTCTATAAAGGTTATTTAGTCTTTGCTTATTTGAAGCAGTTTTAGCTGATGTTCAACAGTTTGTGTTTTTCTTTTACTCAGAATATTTGCTTTTGTGTTTGAAATAATTGTGATTATTAGATTGATACAGTAAGTGTTAATATCTTATTTAATTTATGATTTTCTTAAATATATATATAAAATAAAATATATTATCTTATCAGACACGTCACATACGGTACAGTAACATGTTTGAATTTTGAAAAACTTATCCAGATATTTCAAGATTTGTGTCTCAAATTTCAAAAGTTCTACAGCATTTATCGTTTATATTGAATTTCTAGACTCGGTGTATATTTGTCAAAAAGTCTACAGTTGTGTCAAGAGGGTCTTCTGTCAAATTGTTCTCAATTGTCAAAAGTTATACAATTAGAGTCTAATCTTTTTCAAAAAGTGAATCAGATTTTTTGTAAACTATCAATCACCTTATCTTACTTTCTTATCCGCATAAGATTTTGTTTAAATCTTTGGATTACCTTTTCATTACCTACTCGTCTATCTCTTTAGCCCTTTTTGTATATTTCTCATCTTTAAAATCTCATGTAGAACCCGAAGTCTAAGTGGAGCAGACATTAAGCAACCACTTCTATAAACCAAATCTGTCTACCTCCCAGTCCACGAAGAAAATAAAGAATGTCTGTGTCTTTTGTGGTTCCAGCCTTGGAAAAGATAAAGCTTATTTAGAAGCTGCAAATCACTTAGGGCAAGTCCTAGCACACAAGAAGATTAACATAATCTATGGGGGTGGTAGTATAAAAATGATGGAAAATATGGCACTAGCAGCTAGGTCTAGCGACGCTACAGTTGTAAGAATTTGGCCTCATATTCCAGTTGAAGGAAACCTTTATAAGGAAGCCATAGGTAAGGGAGAAGGAGTCAGGAGTATCCCTAGAAATTTTAAAGACATAATCTATAATTCTGATGCTTTTATAGCATTACCTGGTGGTCTAGGTACTCTTGAGGAAATATTTGTAGTTGCTTGTGGGCAATTGTTGGGCTTTTATTCCAAACCTTTGGGACTGCTGAATGTAAATGGTTTTTATGACGGTCTTTTGAAATTTCTAGATTACGCTGTGGAAGAAAACATCACTACAGAATCGGAGAGACAAATCTTTGTTACTGCTTCAACAGCTGAGGAATTGATAGATAAAATGCAAATCATACATCCAAAATCCGACACTGCAACATCCAAGCTTGAATGGAAAAGGGAAAGCCGGGAGCGGCCAATTGATTTGAATCTCTATCTGTAATCTTTTTGTTTTATCTATGGCATGTAGGCATGTGTGTCCGTATTTCGTGTGTTACGAATAACCGTTTACCTTGTATTCTGTGTTTCTTGTGGTACGTCGTTGTTCAATCTTTTAGATTCATTGAGCCTAATGCCGGGATGGCTGGATACGGAGTATTTAATGCTCTCGAAATGCATCCTTCTTAAGGTCCGACCTTTTGTTTATCGATGTTTTTGTATCCTATAAGCATGCATGATATGGATAGCTGGTATACGGAGTGCCTTGTACTCTCGAAACGTATCCGTATCATGTTTGTAATGTGTAATATTCTGTTAAAATTATGTGGAAGTACCAGAGTCAGTTATGGGGATATTCCATATGAAATATGAGTATATTATTTGGGTTGAATGTTTGTGTCATGAGGATAGCTGTTTAATGAAAAATATGTCGGGTATGTTTGCAACTCTGAGATTCCGTTTAATATCTCTATGAATAAGTTTAATGTATGGTTTTGAATATAAGTGTTTGTGATATATGTTTTATGATTATGTTTTAGTTTATTAGTTGAGGTATGAAATCAAATATATTTGACTTTTCCTTACTCAAAAAGGAAAAGGAACCTAAAGATGAAGTATATAAAATTTCTCTAGCAATCTCCTTAAATGTGATTGTAAATCACAGTCCATGGACAATGAAGGATTGGAATCATGGTATGGTCAATATGTATGCCTGATCAGATTCTTAGACTATTATACGGAGTTATAAGTTGAAACTTGTCAGAAATACTCTCATTGAGGGATTTAGAATTTAGAGTAAGATTTATTATGCAAGTAAATAAGTGGAGATACGATAACATAAATTTGGAGGACAAACAACATTAACGGTTTAGACTCGGAATTGGAATTATAATGGAATCATAATTTTTACTAGTATTACTAGAATTGAAATTTTGAGGACGAAATTTCTTTAAGGGGGGTAGAGCTGTGACACCCGTTATTCTCCTAAGGGTATTAAGGTAATTAGATTAATTTTTAGTATATATATAAAAAAAAATAAAATCAGAAAACCTCTCATAATTCGAAACCCATTTCTTTTCGACGAGATATCTTCGCCGTCCGACGTCCGATCGACGTGATTCTTGTTCCTACACGACCACCATGATGAGAGGAACAAAACCCACCCTTGGTGGCAGCTCAACAACCGCCGGATTGCTCCGCCCGCCTATTGCCACCGTGCGCCGCCGCCCCCATGGTGGAACTCCGCCTTGCCGGAGGAGGTGACTGACACCACCCCTCCCAATGAGTTCAGAGGATCAAGGGGAGTAAAACCCCTCGATCAATTGCACGGAAGGAGCCGGTTTCGCCGGAGAACGGCCAACGCCGCCGTCAACCGCCGCGGGAGCCTCCGTTTTGGCTCTTCCCAGCCACGTTTCTTCAAATTGGATGAGGGGAAATGCTCATAGGAGGATGGGTAGCAAAAACCCTCAGCCAATTTCAGGTTTCCATCGTCGGAGAATCAAGATCGGAGCTCATCCATTTCTACCGACGTTGTACTTCACGACCCGCTATGTTAGAGGCAGAATTAGGTGAAATTGACCCCGCCATTGGACTCAAAAGGGTCGATTTAGGGGGGGTAGGCCCGAGCCCAGCTGCCAACGGACCCCGATTGACGCCGGTCAACGACGGTCAAATTCGGTCAACGGCTGGTCAACGGCGACTTTGGATTTTTGTGATCTGGACCTCCGATCGACTATCCGAGACCTCCTCCTGACTCGTTTCGATGCTCTGGATGCAATGGTGACCTCCGTTCGAGCAAATTTCACTTCGATGAAAATCATCCGGTACCAACTGCACGCGAATCGAGGCGATTCAAACAGTAGTATCGGAGTCCAGAATGACGTTTTCAAGAATGTATGATCTCCAGGAAGCATTCCTAGCCATTCATAGTCGCTCGAGGAGCACTACAGAGGATGCTTCGTAGATACAGCGAGATACAACTGGATCTGTTTTGCTTGGAGTTCAAGATCAAGGGAGTATGGAGCTAACGTTAATTGATTCCAGGATTAAGAGACTGTTGATAAGCTTGAAAGGTAGAGATTCTATTACTCATCTTTTGTGAGGTTTTTATAGAATTAAAATTGATTGTTTTGCCGCAATATATATATATATATCTATGTTGAACTGATATTATATGAGTATCACATATAAAACTATGACATGGACTCGTCTTGTATTGTACGGCGAGGAACATAATGAATTGACACATGTTATAAATTGAGAAGCATGGTTAGGAAAACTAACTCTATTAATAATGATTTAATATAGAGAAATGGTGAGACATGAAGAGGGCGACGGTTACGTCCTTGGGCATGAATACCCTAAAAGGTAAAATAGGGGGAAGGTGATGACGCTTCCTTGGGTTGAAAGTCCCAGAACACACTGTACAGGAATCGACTTGGTGAGGACTCGGGGCTTGATGTCCCCTCACCGGAACACCTTTGGAATGTTTATAAGGTGATCAAGTGTGCCCATTTGGGTTTCGATGAGTTGAGTGATACTCAATTTAACATGGATACCTAGGAACAATGATGATTGGTAATATTTGTATAAATGTGTAATTATGACACTTGGTAATGATTAACTACGGTATCCATAAGATGTGATCATAATAAACCTCATAATCTGGAATATGATGTAACTTACTAACCATGCAGGTTTTAATGTGGTAATGATAAAAACTTAAAGGTGAGTAATGGCTTTCTCTACTGAGCATAGTGTCGCTCATTCCCTTATGTTTTTATCTTTTCAGGACTCACTAAGTGTGAGGTGGCTACGAGAAATATAGTTGAGGAAGTGATGTAGCTATATTACATTGGGACTGCTTCAATTGTTGAGAATGTTCTTCATGATAATGTAAGCATCAATTGTTACTTTCTGTGACTGTATTACAATGTGTTGAGGGTTAAAATGATGATGACAACAGTTTATACTATTAAATTTAAGGTGCTACATTAAACTGTGGTTTATTTATCGTTTATATTTTTATTTTTGAGTTGAGAGTTTTCATTTAAGTCCCGGGTAAATTTTATTTTTAAGGTTTTACTTTTATTATTTATTTTTATTTTATCTCATTAAAAACTGTTAACCCCTATATAGGGGCGTTACATTATTATGTAGGTTTAATTTCATCTATTTGAATGGAAAACTAGATATTTAGAGGGCAAAGTAATGAGCTTTAAAAATTCAAGGAAAAAATGATGATTTTTGAAGTTTAGGAGGTAAAATGAGAAGTTTTAAAAATTTATGAGATAAAGTGATAATTTTTAAAGTTTAAAAATAAAATAAAAAAGGCCTTAAAGTTTAGAGCCATTGTGCCAATAACTGTTTTTTTCCTCACCAATTGGATTTTTTTTTTTTTTTTTTTGGTGTTTAAAAGCAGTTCGCCATTTGTTTAGAAGGACATAAAAAAGAGAGAAAAGAAAAGAAAAACAAAAGTCTCGTGATATATAATACAGATAAATAAGTATCTGTACTTTTTTATTTATAGCAAAGAGCAGTATTACTTTTTTATCCAAAAAAAAAGTAGGTATATTTTGATATAAACTTGGAAGGTTTTGATTTTTCAAGTTAAAGAAAGTAAAGGAAAAGAAAAATTGTGAGAAATAAATAGAGAGAAATAAGAAGAAAAAATAGGAAAGATTGGGTTAACTTCAATTTTGATCTTTAAATTATGTTCTTTGTCCTATTTTCGTCTATAAATTTTAAAATGTTACAAACTGCTCTATTGAAAAAAAAAAGACAGTTGCAGTTTTAGCTCCCTTTCACAAAATCGTTTAAAACTAAACACAAACAACCGCCTGACCTCTCACATTAATTTAGACAAACTAAACCTGCTAAGTAATTTATTTTTCTGTGATTTGTTTACAATCTTCGTTAACCAGTCATAATTTTCATAGTTGATTATGGTCAGCTTTTAACAATTTATGAGGAAAAGTCAAGCGTGAGACTTTTTAATAGATCGAGATACCATTGGCAATATTTTGAGACCAACAATGTTACCGATTTCTAATAACAACGAATACTACAAATCAATAAAAAGATGACTCTAAAATATAAAATTTATATATAAAATGTGCCTTCCATTAATGCAAGTGGTCTTTCAAACATTTTTCTTTGAGAACACGGGGACAAAAACGAGACAAGATGCTTTAATTTTTGTTTGGCATTCACAGTTAAAAAGAGGGTTTCAACTAAAAGTTTTTTGTAGTTAAATATAAACTATAGAATAAAAGGCAATTATACTATAAAACTCTTAATAATTTTAATATGTTAAATTAATATTAGTTTTAATTAATTATTTCAATCGCGTAAAAATAATGCAAAAATGACTTTTTTGATGGGAATTGGGTTGGGAAAAAATGGGCACCTGTGAATTTACGCCAGCTGAGAATCGAAGCATTTTCATACAGTTGTATATAGTGACCTTATCTAAACCAAAACTCACGTTCACCGAGAGAAAAGACAACCGAGGAGATTGAAAAACAAAATGAAACTTGGGAAATAAACACGAATTTCTGCTAATGTTAGGACATTTAAAATCGAACCACAAAGATTTTTCTCAAGCTACTAAATTTCTTTTTCATCTTCTATGGTTTTGTTCAGTTCTTCGCCAACCCAGATGAGTTCTTTCTGGTTTGTACTGTTTTCTTAATTTTGAAGGGTGTTTTCACTATTATTAACATTTTTTTTTTGAAGATTATTGTTTACTGGAAGTGTTTTTTGGTCTGCTTTGCTTGTAGATAATATTGCAGTTAGACATTAATGGCGGCCACATTCTGTAATATCAGTCCCGGTTCTGGTTTGAAGAAACTGGACGAGAACTTCCCAGGGCAGAGATTCTTCAAAAGGCAAGTTCTTTTTTCTTTTTTATATCCCCTGATAGAATGTTTCTTAGACATTGTAATCCAATGTTTCCGGGTGACTTTTGTTTGATAGAATTACCTTGTCACAAATTTGACAAAACACTTTAGTTCTATAATGTTTCAGAATATTAGTTTAGGAGAAAGAAAAATGAAAAATATGGATGACCCATTTTGGCCACCTATTTTTAATTAATGGCCAAACTTCTTTTAAAGTTAATTGGGCATTATTATATTTTGCTGGATTTTATGGTGGTTAATCAATGATATGTTGATGGTTTATTAAACTGATCTACCATTGATTTACCAATGGTTTATTACCAACAGATTGGTAAATTATTAATTAAAATTGGTTAATCACTTACTGATATTGGTCTATTAATAATAAACCACTAAGTTAATCAGTAACAAATAAAAAATCATTCCATCACTGATTAGCTATTTCTAAAAAACAATTATTTTGGTAATTGAACAAAATTTGGATCGTTTACTAAAAAAAGTCTTAAAAACGACCATTTTGAGACATTTGAAAAGGAAAAATTAATAAAGATGCCCAAATAAACTTCTAGGCATGAGTTGAATGACATCTAACATCTGCATGTATTTGCATGATTTAAAAGGAATTTCTATGGGACCAATTATGAGCAAAAATATTGTATAACTCTAATTGGAATTTCACTTAAGTCACTGAAGAAGTGCACCTGAACCAGTTAGAAAGCATTAACTTTTTTCATACAAAAGTCGCATAAAATTGATGGACAAAATTTTCATTGTTTTGAGGCTGATCAGGAAGAAAGAGAGAGAGAGAGTTTTACTGATCATATCCTACATCTCTCAGGTCTAATCTGGGCAACAAAAGTTCATCATGCGGTTATGCTCAAAACTTTCTTCATAGGACACATAGGAGATACTTGAAAACAAAGCAATGGAATCACAATCCCCGGGCTTTTGTTGATAATCAGGAAGATCAATCCAACACCATTCATGAAGAGGATAAAGAAGAGGACATTCCTAAGGCAATCTTGATATGGAGGGCAATTAAGTTGCCAATATACTCCGTCTCATTGGTTCCTGTCACCGTGAGTGCTTTAGACGCTTGTTTATGAAATTTGAATGTCAACCTTATTTTAGTGCTTGAAAACCAACTAAATTTGGTTTCCTTGTTTATGTTTTGTTCTTACATTTTGCAAGTTATAAGTCTTGTTTGATGAAGACATAAGTCCAAAACTCTCTTCTTTGTTCTTGCATCCTTTATGAAGCATAAATACTATTTTGGATTCTAAGAAATGAACACTGACATTCTTCAATTTAAATGGAGTTGGAATTGAATTCTCTTTCCTTTCCTTTGTATGTTATGAACTACTGTTTGCGTTACACGTGAACGTTTCATTAACAGGTAGGTAGTGCAGCTGCTCTATTTCAGACAGGCATATTTTCCGCGGGACGTTATTTTCTTCTCTTGGTTTCCTCAGTTTTCATAATTGCATGGTTAAATTTAAGGTAGAATTTATACTTTATATATTCAAGTATTTCTTATATCTGAATAAGCGTAATTTGCTAACCTTTTATCTAGTGACTTCTAAAAGTGTCTAATTGCAGATCGATTCTTTCCTTTCCTTTGGAAGAATTTAATTCCAGTTTAGTATTTCTCAAGTTAATGCATGAAATTTCACATTGGAGGAGTACACATGTTCATGGCTATAAATTTTTGTTAGCCCCTCTATTTTAGACTCAATTTAATCCTATTTTTGTTGTCCATTTGCAGCAATGATGTTTACGATTTTGACACAGGAGCAGATAAGAACAAAAAAGAATCCGTTGTCAACCTCATTGGCAGGTAAGTGTCATTCTTCACTTTGTTGGTTTGTTTGTTTGTTTGTTTTTTTTTTTTTTTGGTTACCATATGAGGTATTAATTGGCCACTTGTGTGATGTAATGTTTTCGGTTAGCCGTACAGGAACGCTTGTAACTGCTAGCTTGTTACTTGCTTTGGGCTTCATGTTGCTCTGTTGGACGTCAATTCAAGCAGGAAACAAGCGTGCAATATTGTTACTAGCATGTGCAATCACATGTGGTTATATTTATCAGGTATATATAAGGATTGATAGAGATCTGAAATTACTTGAAAACATTAGCTTTGCATGTTCAACAGCTTGAAAACTCATTTCATGCGTGGAAATTTTGTGCTGCGTTGCTGTTGCCGTTGCTAATTCTGTCATTGGAGAGATATTTTAGGACCAAAAATTTTTATATGCTTTGTTATTTCTTTGTAAGAATATTTATCATGTTTGCTTGTTTGCAAAATTCTTTTTTTTTATTACTAAATATGCTTAAAATGATGACTGCAGTGTCCACCATTTCGATTAAGTTACCACGGACTCGGAGAGCCTTTGTGCTTTTCTGCGTTTGGGCCATTCGCTACTTCAGCCTTTTACTTGCTACAGGGCAGCACAAGGTTGTCTAACTCGAATAAACTCAGTAAAATAGTCCTGAATTTGAGGGGGTTTTGTTCCTCTCTATAACATTCAGTTCTTGCTGTTTTGACAGCGGTATCTACCAACCCTTGCCTGGTTCCATTCTTTCCGCCTCACTCCTTGTTGGCTTCACAACAACTTTAATCCTCTTCTCTAGTCACTTTCATCAGGTAGGTTTCCCTGTTTCTTGTCTTACAATAACACACACACGCCCCATTTAATTTTATCCTTCCCTGGGTTTTAAAGTGCCTGAACTAACATGAATATGTTCAAACTCAGATTGAAGGAGACTTGGCTGTTGGGAAACTGTCTCCTCTGGTGAGCACGCTTTGTTGATGCATTCAAGCAATAAAAATGAAATACACTTTAAGTTTAACTTTCACCTATTCACGCCTATTCACGGATTCGATGACAAAACAACCGATGTAATTTCGATGTTTATCTTTCTATCTCTCTGCAGGTTAGAATTGGAACTGAAAGAGGTGCACAAGTAGTAAAGCTGGCAATCACCGCGCTTTATCTTCTTACATTTGCTCTTGGTCTGAGTGGCAATCTTCCATTTTCTTGTATTGTGAGTAATTAAACCATGACTACTTGTTTTTAATTTATTGCCTCAATTTGACCAACTTGTGAATCTGGATCGTGTTCTTTTCCAGCTTCTCTGTGCCTTTACCTTACCCACGGCAAGACTAGTAGTTAGCTATGTTGAAGAGAACCATAAGGTGAGAAATATATTCAAACTTGTACAGCACCTAGATGGCTCAAGCCATGAGTTTCAAATCTCTTCGGGTATGTTTGGTTGAATATTCAAATCAAGGTTCGAATTATTTTGCTACAGTATTTTCTCTCACAAAAATTTAAATCTTCATTCAAATACTTTACTCAAATACTCGAACCAAACGGGCCTATTTCAATCTTTGATTTTCGATTCGAAGGGGGCAACATTTGCTGAAATACTTGTATCTCGAGAAAGTGATACAATTGTTACACCATGTAAATCTAACGCAACCTGGCTTGGAAATTCCATTTTTAGCTAAAAATATTGCGGCCATAAAGGAGCTTAAGGATGCTTTATACAATGACCGAATATGAAATGACAATTTTTGGGAGAAATCCTGAAAGCAGTAACTTTGATTTTCAATTTCTCTAGCATTTGACAGTTTTTTTTTTTTTTTGGTTTGAGACTAGACTAAGTTGTTGTCTTCAAACAACTTAAATGCACCTTTTCTTTTAAACGGGGCAAAAAAGTTAGAGATGAATTTTGTGTCACTGGAGTGCCAGGATGAATTTTGTTTGATCAGAAAAAAAAAAAAAAGATTTCTCTATGTTTTGTTAAATGCAGGGTATATTTTTGTATTTCATTTAAACGGAGTTTTTTTTTTTCTTTTCTTTTTTGCCCTTTTAACTTTTGAAAGTGTACTTCCACAGGACAAGCAGAAGATTTTCATGGCAAAGTATTACTGTGTGAGACTGCATACAGTATTTGGGGCTGCACTAGCTCTTGGCCTTGTGTTGGCTAGACTACTCCGAAGAAGACAAATCCCAGCAGCAATAATCCTTTCTTAAGATTTTTAGGGATGAAGGTTTTATTTCCCAAACATTTATAAACAAAATGAACTTGTAAACGTGAAATCGCACAAAATTAGCAATTCCTTGGCTTTAATCTATGCAAATCTCCGCTCTCTCAAATTCAAATCCCGAACTTTATCCTATGCAGTTTGACCTAGTGGTTATTGATAGAAGTCGTAATTGATGTTAGTACCATAAAGCTTTTATTTAATGAAATAATGCTAAAGTTCTACTGGCTTTAGAAAAATTGATTGAAAACAGAGGAGTTGAACCTTGAAACTTATACATCAAATTTGAACATCGTTGCGACTTCCAGAGTTGGGAATTGTAAATAGTATAAAACTATCATATTAGCCAAAATTAAATGACTTTAGAAAAGTAAGGAGAACCCCAAAAAAAAAAAAACACAAGAAAAATATGAGGGAAGAGAAATGTTTTATCCCCTTTTTCTTACTTGTGAAGGGTGAAAATGTAAGTTCATCATGCAACCTCTGTTTATGTACTAAGAATTATAAACAAAGGTAGGAAGCAGAAGATATAAGTTACGTAAATTATAAATGATATTAAGAAATGAATTATGAGGAGATAATGATATCTAAAGTTATGGATGCCAAATGTTAAAATCTACAAATAATTAATTTAGAACATATATCTTAAACATAAATGAACAACAATTTTACGTCACAAGCCCTTCAATTTCTTTCTAATTGTTTTCCACTTTTGGTGGTAATATCTGTTGCTTGGCCTTGGAGAACAATAGCATTTTGTTTAATTATAACTTTAGCCAATAAAAATAGGCTTAAATAAAACAAAAACTATACGACAAATGACCATATTCGTTCTCTCATATTTTCTCCATTTACGCTTTGTAATTAATACATGTATATTTTCAACCTACATGTAGTAGGTAAGTACGTCTGTTGCTCTTTTATATGTCATAATAAAAATCATGCGAAAAAATTATTAATCACAAAATTGCTCCTTCTATTTAGGCTTGATATTAAAGAGGATTCATTTCAACATTAAAATGTGTAAAAATAATACGTTATAAAAATTAAGAATATTAATATTTTTTGAAATTAATTAATGTAAAAGAGCTAGATGAAGTATTTATGATAGTCATAAGAAAATAATAAAGTAAACACATCAATAGAAAGAGAAATGATTAGATAATTAAAGATTAAAAAAATACTTCTGATGTGCAGTATTCATTGGCCACATGTACTACGGTCGTGTGTCCATGTAATACATCTGTTGTATTGTCTACTGAATAATTCTTCAGTATTTATCGGACTTCCCTACAAAAGATCTCATAAAAACACCCTGGAGGGACACTAAAAAAACGTCCTGCAGGTGCATCAAAAAGCATTCTAGAAGGGCAAGCAACATGCCCCAAAAAGATCAAAAATATGTACAAGAGGGACATAAGACACTTCCTTGATAAACATGAAAAATATCCTAAAAAGACACGCATATATGCCTTAAAAGGACATGTTTTAAATTTGTGACATAAAAACTTTTAATATTTTATAGTATAAATAAAATTAAGTTTAAAAAGTGGTATTTATGTGAATTTCTTTTTTTTCTTTAATGTGACAAGTCAAGCTGGCATTTGTTTAAGGATCCGTTTATTTCATTTCACAAAATTAACAAATATATTATTATAAAATTGAGTAATTTAAAACGATGGTCCGTTAGTACGTAATACTTTAATTTTTCTCTCATTTTTTTTTTTTAATTTTAACAAAACAATCTCTAAATTTTAGGCACTCGTCAAGTCTAGTTACTATTAGATTTTAATGAGATGAGTCATGTAAACGACATGTGATCTCATATGGAGGGGTATTTAGTGAGAGAAAGTTAGAAAGAGAGAAACCTCTGCTATGGTTCCATTTTGCTAAGAGTTCATAGCCCTTTTCCCTCTTAGGTTGGAGTCTGGTGCCACCCTCAGGTTGGCCGTGTTGCAGATATGGAGCCAAATCAAGTAGACAACCCAGCAAAAGGAAGGAGAAGGGAGAAAATCGCGTCCTCGAAGGCAGGGAGCAAGCGCCGCGGCTCTGGCAGAAGAGCGCCGCGGCGCTGGGGCGAAGGCGCCAGGTGAAGAGCGCCTAGGCGCCAAGACAAGAGCGCCTAGGCGCTATGTGGCAAGCGCCTAGGCGCCAAGGGCTTTACGCCTAGGCTCAAAGAGGATGGCGCCTAGGCGCCGCAGCGGAGGTCCCGAGCGCCGCGGCGCTGACGCGCTGTGCTGCGCGATGTGTTTTGAATCAAAGTCGAATTCAAAGGTCCCAAAAACGGAAAACCACTAGGGTTTCCCATTAGTTGCTATTTTCTCCTCCTTTGGTTATAAATAGACACAATGTGGCTAGGGTTGTGTGTGTGAAAATTGTGAGTGGCATAATTTTGTGAGAGACAAAAGTTCTTGAGAGCTCCATCCTTGAGAGAAAAAAAATTCCCATTGGGTGTTAGATAGAAGAGAGTTTTGGTAAGCACAATTTGTGAGTGTGTGAGAAACTGCTCTTGTAATCTGTAATCTCCTTCATCATAGTGGAATCTGCAAGCGGCAGAAACAGGACGTAGTCTCAAATTTGGACGAACCTGTATAAAAATTTGGTGTCTCTTTTTCTTCTTTTCTCCTATTTATTTTCTGCAATTGTTCGTTCTTGCGATCCTTGGAATTAGGAGTCGTCCAATTCCCCAACAACTGGTATCAGAGCGGAGGTTTTGATCAAGAACGATGACTGGAGAAGAAGGTATGGCAGTCGGCATCACCAAATTTGATGGTTCAGATTTTTCCTATTGGAGGATGCAAGTAGAGGACTACCTATACAGCAGGAAACTGCACTTGCCCTTGGGTAATAAGCCCGAAGGCATGAAGGATGAGGAGTGGAGTCTCCTTGATAGACAGGTACTCGGTGTGATCCGTTTGACTTTGTCAAAGAACGTTGCCCACAACGTTGCGAAGGAGACCACTACAGCAGGGATGATGAAGGCTCTGTCAGAGATGTATGAGAAGCCCTCAGCCAATAACAAGGTACATCTCATGAAGAAGCTCTTTAATTTAAAGATGTCTGAAGGTGCCTCGGTGGTAGAGCACCTGAACAGTTTCAACTCCGTCCTAAACCAATTGGTCTCGGTAGAGATTAAATTCGATGATGAGATCAATGCTCTAATCCTCTTGGCCTCGTTACCGAATAGCTGGGAACCCATGAGGGTGGCCATTACAAATTCGCTTGGGAATGCCAAATTAAAGTTTGTTGATGTCAGAAATTCTATTCTGGCGGAAGAAGTTCGCAGGAAGGACTCAGGAGAAGCCTCTTCGTCGAACTCGGCCCTTAATGTTGATAATAGGGGCAGGAAACCTGACAGGCAATCCAACAGGGATAATGGCAGGAGAGGCAAGTCGAGGAATGGGAGAAGCAATTCAAGGAATGGAAGGACCATGGAGTGTTGGAACTGTGGGAAGACGGGCCACTTGAAAAAGAACTGCAGGGCTCCAAGGAAGAACGAAGACAAGACCAATGACGCAGCTAACGCCGCCACTGAAGAGCAACAGGATGCCTTAATCTTGTCTGTCGACAGTTCTTTTGATTCGTGGGTGATAGACTCAGGAGCATCATTCCACACCACAGCACACCGTCATGTCCTGGAGAACTACGTTGCCGGAAATCATGGTAAGGTTTATCTCGCTGATGGAGAACCTTTGGATATAGTTGGCATTGGAGATGTCAGTTTAAAAATGCCTAATGGGTCGGTATGGAAGATTCATAAGGTGAGACATGTTCCTAAACTAATGCGCAACTTGATTTCGGTGGGGCAACTGGATGATGAAGGACATAAAGTGACCTTCAATTGTGGAGGTTGGAAAGTCACTAAAGGAGCGATGGTAGTTGCTCGGGGATGCAAGGCTGGAACTCTCTATATGAACTCTAGTTGCAGAGATACCCTAGCAGTTGTTGATTCTGCTGCCAATACTGAGCTATGGCATTATAGGCTCGGTCACATGAGTGAGAAGGGTATGAAGGTGCTTCACTGCAAAGGAAAACTGCCGGGTTTGAAAACTATTGATCACAGTTTGTGTGAAGCCTGCATCTTTGGTAAACAGAAGAGAGTGAGTTTCTCAAAGATGGGTAGAGAGCCTAAGTCCAGGAGATTGGAGCTAGTTCACACAGATGTGTGGGGGCCTGCGCCGGTGACTTCCCTTGGTGGCGCAAACTACTATGTGACGTTCATTGATGACTCAAGCAGGAAGGTATGGGTTTACTTTCTGAAAAACAAATCTGATGTGTTCGATGCTTTCAAGAGATGGAAAGCCATGGTGGAGAACGAGACAGATTTGAAGGTGAAGTGCTTGCAGTCTGACAATGGGGGAGAGTACCTAGGTGAAGAGTTCAGGCGGTACTGTGCTGAGAATGGGATAAAGATGAGGAAGACCATTCCAGGGAAACCACAACAGAATGGGGTAGCTGAGATGATGAACAGGACTTTAAACGAGCATGCTAGGAGCATGAGGTTGCATGCAGGGCTGCCAAAGATGTTTTGGGCTGAGGCAATTAACACAGCCGCTCATCTGATAAACAGAAGTCCATCCACACCGCTGAAGTTCAAGCTACCAGAAGAAGTATGGAGCCATAGACAGGTTGATCTCTCTTACTTGAGAGTGTTTGGTTGTGTTTCTTATGCACATATTGATTCTACTGCTAGAAGTAAACTGGATGCCAAGTCAAAGAAGTGTTTTCTGGTTGGCTATGGCGGACTTGAGTTTGGTTATCGTCTCTGGGATGACCAAAGCCGGAAGATTATCAGGAGCAAGGATGTGATCTTCAACGAAGGTGTTCTGTACAAGGACAGAGACAGCACGGACTCCAGGGGTTCAGGTTCTGAAGATAAGAAGCCTGGGGTGATTCCATTGAAGGATCTGCCTGAAGTGGAGGTGCAAAATCCAGAGGTTGAAGACCAGGAAAACATAGCTCCAGAAGAAAACCAGAGGACTCCTGCCACACCAGTCAGGAGGTCTAGCAGGACAATCAGACCACCGCAGAGATACTCCCCAACTCTGCATTACATCTTGTTGACCGACAAAGGTAAGCCAGAGAGCTTTGATGAAGCCGTGGAGGCTGGAGATTCGGTCAAGTGGGAGTTAGCCATGAGGGACGAGTTGGATCGGACATGGCAACTGGCAAAGTTACCACAGAGTAAAAAGTCCTTGCACAACAAGAGGGTATACCGGGCAAAAGATAAAAGTGCTGGCAGCAAGCGGTATAAGGCAAGGTGGGTGGTAAAAGGATCCAGAGATATGCTCACCAAGATGGATCCGATTGAGAAACTGAAGTTGTGCGCAACTTCAGTTGGACTTCTCCAAGAGGCGTGAGAAGTCGTTGCCGCTGCAGTGGGAGACATGGTGATTGATTAGTCTCCAAGTGGGAGATTGTTGCAGATATGGAGCCAAACCAAGTAGACAACCCAGCAAAAGGAAGGAAAAGGGAGAAAATCGCATCCTCGAAGGCAGGGAGCAAGCGCCGCGGCTCTGGCAGAAGAGCGCCGCGGCGCTGGGGCGAAGGCGCCAGGTGAAGAGCGCCTAGGCGCCAAGACAAGAGCGCCTAGGCGCCAAGGGCTTTACGCCTAGGCTCAAAGAGGATGGCGCCTAGGCGCCAGGTGAATTACACCTAGGCGCCGCAGGGGAGCGCCGCAGCGCTCGTTTCGAGCGCCGCGGCGCTGACGCGCTGTGCTGCGCGATGTGTTTTGAATCAAAGTCGAATTCAAAGGTCCCAAAAACGGGAAACCACTAGGGTTTCCCATTAGTTGATATTTTCTCCTCCTTTGGTTATAAATAGACACAATGTGGCTAGGGTTGTGTGTGTGAAAATTGTGAGTGGCATAATTTTGTGAGAGACAAAAGTTCTTGAGAGCTCCATCCTTGAGAGAAGAAAAATTCCCATTGGGTGTTAGATAGAAGAGAGTTTTGGTAAGCACAATTTGTGAGTGTGTGAGAAACTACTCTTGTAATCTGTAATCTCCTTCATCATAGTGGAATCTACAAGCGACAGAAACAGGACGTAGTCTCAAATTTGGACGAACCTGTATAAAAATTTGGTGTCTCTTTTTCTTCTTTTCTCCTATTTATTTTCTGCAATTGTTTGTTCTTGCGATCCTTGGAATTAGGAGTCGTCCAATTCCCCAACAGGCCGCCTGTGCCCTGGCTTGTGAGAAGGGAGTGACGAAAGGAAAGATGCCAAGGTGGGAGTACACTACAGGTAAAAGGTGGGAGGTTGGCTCTTGGGTTGGTGGTGGCTAATGGAGCTCAACATCGACAAGATTTATGGGTGGATAGTATAGTTGAAGAATGGGGGGTTCAAGGTTGGTTGGTTCTAGGGAGTTCGGGGGTGGTCAGTTGGGTGTAGATCTGTAAAGTCCATGTCAAGGAAGACACACCGGGGTGAGGAGATGGAGAGCTGGGCATGCTCTTTGCCGATACATGGGTCTCAGATTCATGGGAGATAGGTGGCAGTGGGATAGGCTTATGGTTGACAGAGGTCAGCCAAAACGAAGAAGGTGGGTAACGATGGTTCTGAAGAAGGAGGTATACCACGTGACAAAGACGTTGTTAGAGGATGACCCTGAAGGAGTGGACCTATAGGCATGGGTGGCTAGATCTAAAAGAGGTTTTCTGCCTCTTTGGAGGTCGAGTTGCATACTGTTTCGTTGGATCGACGGGGGATAGTGGCAGGAGAGGGTTCCTTTCACTATGGTGTTGCTTTCACTTTTTTTTTTTTGGCTTATGTTTGTGTAGAATAAGGGTGATGGGATCTTTATCATTTCAATGTTGTATGATGTTTATGCCTCTTGGCACGGTTGCTGTAATAACAAATATGGTCTTTCCGCCTTCGGTTTAGCTTGTATGTCTCCTCCGTTTGATATTAGTAGTAAGTGTGTAGAGGTCCAACTAGACCTTAGTTTAGGCCACGTTATTTATAGTCTATTGAGGGAGGTTCTAATTTCTATCAACGGATTTAATCCTTTGACTGCTGTGGTACCTTGTCGAGCTCTGGTTTTTGTGTTGAGCGGGCTTGTTTCCTGACACTTAAATTTTGTCTTTGTGCTATGTTTATCCTTACTAGTGGATCCACTCAATAGTTAGGGTCAAGTTCTCTTAAAATGGATTATATGCAACTAAGTGCGTAATCTCTTATCATTAATGAGGTTTGTATTTAAAAAATATTGTAAACTCATATACACCCATATCCATGCACTTTTAGCTTAAAGATAAATAAATAAGCAACACATAAAGATATCTGCACCACCTATGACATTAAAAAAGGATGGAAAAAAAAAGTATTAATTTTCTTTAGATGACCCAAAAAAAATGAAGAGAAAGAGCAAAATAGTAGATTTTGGTTAAAACTTAGTAAATAATATCATATGGTTTCAAAATGTATAGTAATTAGTATATTATAAGAAATATCTTATGAGAAATTCAGAACAAAAACACAAAAAAAACCCCCACCTCTTTCTCCTCTCCATCTCTCACACTCCTCCCTCGCTGACATCGACGTGGTAATACTGTATTTCCAAAATAATTAAAAAAATTTACTAATAATGCGCCGATTACCACTGATATTGGCAATGTCGCTGATGATCGGAAAATATTGTATCAACATATAGATACTATATTTCCACTTGGTATAAAAATTTTCCAGCAATTTTGTCGGACCTAGAAAATATCATATTAACATGTAAATATTGTATTTCCATGTAAATACAAAAAGTTACTAGTGACTTCACCAGACCATTGGCGGTCGAAAAAATATAGTATTTATTTTTAAATATTGTATTTACATGTAAATAAATAATTTACCAATAACTTTGTAGAGCCACCGGCGGCTGAAAAACACTGTACAAAAATTAACTGACGACTTTGCCGAATTATGACGGCCGGGAAATATCATTTTAACATGTAAATACTTGATTTACATGTAAATACAAAAATTTACTAGCAACTTTGTAGGACCATCAGCAGTTAAGAAATATGATATTTGCAGGTAAATACTATATTTACTCATAAATATTGAATTTATGTGTAAATACAAAAGATTTATCGGCGATTTTGCCCGTCTACCTGAGGATGAGAAATACAATATTTATCTAAAACTTTATCGACATAATCAGCAACAATGACTACGCTGACGGTGAGAAAATATAATATTTACTTATAAATACTACATTGACATTAAATTCAAAAATTTACTGGCGATGTCGCTAGACACCATTAGCATCGGCAACGTCGCCACTCGGCTGAGAAACATTATATTTACTTGGAAATATAATATTTTCATGTAAATACAAAACTTTACTTGCAACATTGCGGGATTTCACAGGCATCGGTGAAGTCGTTGGTAGCCGAAAAATATCACATTTCATTGCAAATGTTTCATTTTTACAAAAAAGAAATTTAAATATTGCACCATACCAGATTATCCACAAAAAAACACTACCGACCATCGTTGCGCTTCGTCGCCACTGCCATAGATAGACCCATCAGAATCCAATCTACAAAACCTCAGCAAAGTCAAGCTCATTCACTACCATGAATGTCATAGTCCGTCGCTTGATTCATGTCTCCAATGCAAAAATTCTTCTTTGGCAGAAGAACTTGTTAGCGCGAGTTCGACAGAACAAGCACCACAAATCTTTACGAGTTTGATGAAGAATCTCAAAACTTTGCAAGTTTGACTGTGCGATTCCAATGATGTGATCTGGTCCGTGATTCCAACGATACGATCGATTGACAATAGTGAGATATGTCACGAGTTGACTTCGTCTGGTGATCTCCCAAGTTTGCAACGAACGAAGTTAGGTCTGTGTTAAGGTATGATTTGGTTAGGTCTAAATCATTAGGCAAAAGCCCAACTTGGGAGGCCTATAGTGCTATTCTAACAAATCAAGCGCAATGGAAGTATTTGAATCGTACTCGATAGTGATATCGTCTTGAGGTAATTGTTCGTTTGACTAGAGTATTCATTAAGCTCGATCACACGAACTGATGACTTGGTTCAATAAGGGGATCTCTATTCAATTCGAGTGGTGATTGATGATCGCCACTATTCTAAATCCATTAACTTATGGTTCATTGGAATTGATATGCAAGAGTTAAGCTCGATAGGTGCAGGAGGAGACCCACTAACTCACGAGCCAGAACGTGGAAGTATGGTTCGAGACTTGTGCTCAATGTGGAGACGACATGCGTCCCACTACTTCATGCATTACATATCCATTCTGTCCATTAGTTGAAACCCATGATCTTGAGAAAGACCTCTATAGATAGAGGATGGGGACATTATTTGAACCCATCCAACTTCATCCTAATTCACTCTCCCTTGCCAAAAACTCTGCAGAAACATCTCCAGAAACAAAAGAATTGTACTTCCAAAGAATCTACCGTTTTTATACTCATTTACTTGTAATTTGTACCGATTTCAATATAGTGAAGAACAATAAACATAACTCTCATTATAGAATAAACAACTATAAAAATATTGTGTGTGGTATCTTTTATTTTCAGCACTTAATTTCTTATTTTCATTTGAATGATCTTATTTTGCCATAAGGAATCTACTAATCTTGTCTGCGAAGTGTGTTAGGACCTAATAACAATGATTTGAGGGCCCAAACATTTCAAACTTTGCACATTTATTTCAGAGTAAAAGACATATATGGCCGAATATAGATAGTAGAAAAATTAAATGTCTTTTTTATGAAATTAAATTCAATGTTGGCCAAATTCGAAGAACACACTAAGTTGTAAAGACAACAATAATCTCGCCTAAGAAAAGTCAACAAATCCAGCTTATAGGTCTTTGAAGACCATTAATGCTATTAACAATCTAATATGTATGTTTTGACTCTAGACATTCAAAGAATAAAATCTAAAAAAAAAAAAAAAATCCGTGAATGAAATGTTAGTGAGTATTATTAGTAATCTTAATGAAAAAAGTTTTGATGAGAATATAACTGGAAAATAGAAATTAAACATTCACAAATATATATTTTAATAATTGCATTTATATGCTTTAATTCATCAATATAATATATGTTTTTTATATTTTAATGATTTAAGTCATTATAATAATTGTACTGATTACGCTTTTCTAATTATAAACTTAAAAGTAATTAAAATTATATATAAATGCACATCATATTAATGAGGTCATTATTAAGTAATATTATATATAAAGAATGTTTTAATGACAACAATTTTAGTGATCAAAGATATAACATGAAATCCAACGTATTTTAATGACCATGTTTTACTTAGATGTAATGACTTTACATAATGATCAGTGACCAACGATATATGTATATATATGAATAATCTATTTTAATGATTAAAGTATTTAGTTTTTCTAAGAACTAAATTATTTAGTTTTTTTATTGACTAAACCTCTTATTTAAAAAAATGACAGTATATAAATTATAAATGAGGTGTATATATATATGATAAAGATGTACTATAATTTTAATGACTAACGTATTTAGATTTTTTAATGATTAAAGTGTTTAATTTTTCTAATGATTAAACTATTTGGCTTTTTTTAATAATAAAAAAACGTAATTACTTAAACATGATGTAAAAGATTCCCCATTTCATTACTGGAAAAGTTAGGACAAAAAATAATAAAAGGTATGTAAATACGAACAGCAAAAATTAAGGGATGATACTATTTCAAAACTTGACTGATTGAAATGTAAATTGCATATAAATAGGGTGTTTGGCAGTGGTTCTCACACCACTCAGTTCCCATCACAAATTCAGTTATAAACAGTGTAAAGCTCTCATATGTTACAGTAACAATAAAAAAAAGTACTACAATATAAAACTCTCACATGCTACAGTAAAAAGTGGTTCCCACCACCCTTCCAAACATCCTAAAAATTTAGAAAGAAAATAAATATATATTAGTTATCATTAGAAAATTAATATCCAACCAAAAAAAAGCATATTCTTTTTTATCATATAAAGTTAAGATTTGAATATAATAAGTATGGGTAGATTTAGCATGGTGAGAAAGATGTAATAATTGATTTGGCCACAATTAATAATTATGTGAGATTAAAGTAACTTAATTAGCCAAAATGTCTAATTCTATTTTATTTCACGATAACTTATTTGTTTTATTTATAGATCCAACATCTACAGTCTGCTATTATCTAAGGAGAGCGGCGATCAAGAAAGAGAAAGAAGATAGAGAGGAAAACGAGAGAAATACTAAGGGAGAAGGAGAGAGAGAATAGTGAAGGGAGGAGAGAGAGGAAAATATACCTGAAATTTTAAAACCAATTTAACTTTTAAGGGTAGTTTGGTCTTTGGCATCAAATATGCTATCTTGTTTACATTTTCAAAACTACTAATATTACGTTTTTAAAACTAATTAGTACAAAATAACAAAATCTGTTATTTGCTATGATTTCTCAAAAAAAAAAAAAAAAAACAGTTGGTCAAATATTTCTTTCATAAGGAGCGTTGATGTTGAAGCTTTTTCATAAGGAAGACTTCTTTTTTTTACCCCGAAAGATCAGTAGACTTTTTTTTTTTTTAAGGAAAAGACTGGCAAGCTTTTGTGTCATTAAATCTGTCTCCTTTATATTCATTAAAAAAAAAAATATGATTCCTCTTCTTCATTTCCTTTCTAATTTGGAATTTTTTGCTGGTGGTAGTGGGACTCCCACGGTGGAGTCAGGAGTGAAATACACTGCGATATTATTAACCTAAAATTTAAATTTTGAAATTCAAAATTTGACTTATGAGGGTGTAGAAAAAATAAAAAAGCATTCGAGTTAGCCTTTTTAGGACAACTCAAGGGCCCCTCATGTGTTGTTCTTGTAATGTGACCCCCACCTCCCATTTTTTTAAAAAAGAGGATCCAATTGAAAAAGAACCCGAATTTGAAATTACCCTCATCAGTACAAAGACACAAAGAAATGAGTTAATTATGCTGATAACTCTCTGTGTTTTATTTAAATTTTGGTGACAGTTTCTAAATCAAACTAATCACACTAACACCCTCCAAGTTAATTTGATTAAATTTTTGTTTGAAATGACCAAAATACCCCATTTAATCTCAACCATTCATTTTCAACTTTAAATCTTAACCATCCCTTCGAAAAAAACCTAAAAAACTAATCAAACAAAAGCCCAGCCACCACCTCCCCCAAAACCCAACGCTCATGACCTCCCTCTTTCCTCCCTCCGCTTTGCTCGTCGCCGTCAAGCCCCTATCTTCCCTTGTCTTCCCTCCCTCTCTCCCTTGAGCTGTAGAGCCCCCACCCTCATGACTTGCCCTTGTCCTCCCTCCCTCAATCCGTCGCAGCCGTCGGGCCATCATGCCATCGAGTCCCCGTCCTCCCTCGCTTCCTTGAGCCTTCACTCTCATGACTGTTAGGCCATCATGCCGTCGAGCCCCCATCCTCCCTCCCTTCCTTGAGCTTTCACTCTCACGACCTGGCCATGTCCTCCCTCCTTCCCTCTCTTAATCCATCATAGCTCATGCCACCTTCTCTGCATTCCTTCTCTGTCGCATGTCACCAGCCACCATCTCCCACAACAATGGTTTTGTTTTTTTTTTTTTTTTTTTTTTTCTTGGTTTTTTTATTTTTTATTCTAGTTTTATTTTTTTTAGGTAAGTATTTAGTGTGCAATTTGAAATTTGAAGTGTGAATAGATATTTAGTGTTATTTATGAAATTTGATGTGTGAAATTTGTTGAATTAGTTATTATGATTTGTAAATTTGTAAATTTTCATTTTGTTAGTTTTCATTTTGTTGAATTAACTAATTTGTGAAATTAGTTAGTTTAATTTGTGAAAATTATTAGTGTAATTTTTGTTGGAATTGTTGAAAAATCAATACGCAGCGGAATTTTAAATTTTTTTTTACACTAGAGTATTTTTCAAAACATAAGTTTGACACACTATATGCATAAATTAACTGGATCTTACTAACATTGTAAATACTGAAAAGCTCTTGTAGTCTGTGAAGAGATGTGCGTTCCAGAAGGACCTCAACCAACTGGTCTTCCTTGTTATTCTCTATCTACGACCGGTGTGTGTGTAGGCACACTCATACAGCTCTTCCACTAGACGACTCTCCTTCCAACCAATTAAGAAATGCCTAAAGCTATAGTTCATGATTTGTAAACAACAGCTTTTCGAAGAGTTGTAAAGTCTCACCAGCAGAGTTTCACTCTAGATTTCTCAACTGATCTAAATAACAATGAGTCTCACTCCCCTTCATATAGAGGTTGGGCTTAGGAGTCATTCCTTAACAGATAAGGCTTCAAAAATTCGAATCAGAATCAAATAAGGATCAATATCTGATAAAAATCATGCGCAAATACGTGATCTATTTAATGCTCAGTCGGCAGGCCGAACTGGTAGATTAGCCTGCCAAACTTGCTCCGTTGGCAGGCCGAACTTAAAGATCGGCCGGTTGAACTTAAAGATCGGCCTGCCGAACTTTTGATAAATAATCCCCATGAATCTTTTATTTTCCACCAGAGATTCTTGAGATAAAGCCTCAGTTTTAATTCAAATAACATAATAGAAAAGTTATCTTATTAAAACAGTCATATTTAAATAATATCTAGGAAAATAAATATTCTTTATAATTCAACAAGTTTATCTTGAATTAATTTATTCAAAATTAATCCAACCAATAAACAGGCATGAATTATTCGATCTCGATGATTCAACAAGTTTATCTTCAATTAATTTATTCATAAAATTAATTCAACCGATAAACATATATGAATTATCTAACCCTGTTAAATTTCAGCTAATCTGATAATTTGACACAAGTCACCAATTATTAGAAAAGCACGTCATATCGTTACAGGATTTTTACGAGCTAGTAAAGGAGACCTGATGGATTTATATAGTTCAAGCTTTCAATAATTATAAAATCCAATATCTCAGATATACATTTCATAATTATCAGTTCTAACGCTATTCTACTAAAAGTTTAGAGCTGCACCCTCAAACTATATAGAATTACGAAACCCGTATAACTAAGTCTCCATGACATATTATAATGCATCGTATCTTCATAAGATTATCCATAATCAGCTTAAGAACAAGTTTTGTCTTACCTTTTCGATTATTTTTATCTTACGTTTCATTATCTCAATATCGGAAGACTTACCATCCACAGACGGTATACCATTCGGTTACGCCTATGTATCCAAATGGTTGAGCGCTCCAATTTTTCAATTACAGGATAACGCATATAAGAGTATGTCAACTGCTTTTAAAGAGGAGCTATGGATTCCATATATATGAATAATAGGTCTACGCTATCAATAGTCATGCTTTCAACGTACCGGCATGTGTACCACTATTAAAATGTGGATGTCACTCTTTGGTACATCAAAAGATATAAGTCAAGATAATAGGCCCACTATTCATCTTAGGATTAAAATACAATACATATGATTATCTAAAGTGAATCGATTTGCTGAGACAGAATTATTGATCCAAATCAATTCACTTTATGTCCCAATCCAACATATCGTCACTTATGACAACGTGTCAATGTTTCTATTTGTGGAGTCCATCTTTGATGGTCAAGACAAAGCATCTCCCGTTAGGGATATAAACAACATAACAATCTTTGCATAAATAAAGCGTCCAACTTTATTCCTTCGATTGTGGATTTTATGATTTAGATCGTTACCTTAAGAATCGTGTCTTCCGCATAATCTATCCATTATATGCTCAATTCTTAAAGGTTTAGACCGACAGTCTTAAACTTTTATTTGCTTAACATACATTCAACAAATATGAACGTAAAGAGGATAAGATTTGATATATAAATAATAAATAAAACATTTTTATTCCTTAGGGCATACATGTCTAACAGGAATAGCGTAAATAAGTTCATTCTAGACTTTTATTTAAACTATGCAACTTTTAACATATAATGGCTTGTGGACTTTTATTTGGACTATGTAATTTTTAATATAGTATGACTTGTAACTTTTTTGGACTATCTAATTTTATTTTTTCTTTTGCGACTTGCACTATAAAATGCTAATTTGTATTAGATATATTTTTATGTTGTATGCTATTTTAGGAGATGAAGAATAATTATATCCTTTTGCAAGTTTAAATTTTTCAAAAGAGAAATTTTCTCTACTATTAGACTATAATTATTGTAACAATCAATTTCAAATTGTTTGTACTCATTTTTTAATGTCAAATAAGGTCAAAAATGTCATTTTTAGGTGCATAAATAGCTTAAAATGTTTTTGGTAGATAGAGAGGCAATTTTGGTATTTTCTAACAAAATTAAAAGTCAACTAACAGTCAACTCTCATGGTAGGAGGTCTCTTTGTAATTTTTTTAAAAGTCAAGGGTGTCAGTATGATTAGTTTTGGTTTAGAGGTGTCACCATAATTAGGATAAAATACATTACTGTAAGTGTAATTTACCCTAAAAAAATTATAGTAAATAATAATTTATTTTAAACTTAAATAGTTGAAAGATGTTTTTTAATTTTTGAGATAAGTAACATATTTACAAGATAAATGACTTATTAACTCTCATATTTAGGCGTAAATAACCTTTATTTTTAGCATAAATTTATTCTTTATCTCAAATATATTAAAATATGCTATTTATTTATATATTTTATTATTTTATAAATACTTTCTCATTGCCCCCACATACATCTCTTTTAACAAACTTTTGTAATCGATAAAAATATCATATCTATTAAGAGCTACAACACTGTAGTACAAAAATCATCACGTGAACAACCCTTTTTAATGTATTTTACATACTACACCAATTGCCTTTACATGATTAATTTTTAGCACAAAATTACAAAAAATCTAATCAATCACATTCATCAAACTGCCAATTTAACATGAAAACCTAACTATTGATTAAAATAGAGGCTTAATTACATGATTATATTTTCTAATTTTAACTATTTTTAATCCATCCATCCATCTGTTTTTAGAAACTACAAAAAAATCTTTTGAATTTAAAAAAGTTGTTTTCATTTCATACCTATAAATAGAAAAAAATTGAGCAAAACGACATAATTATCTTTTAATAGCTATGAAAAATATAAAATAGATTTAAAAACATAAAAATTCCAAAAACAAAGCATTAAATTAAAAACAAAGTTTTAGTTTATTGCTTTTTAAATCTTAATATATATTTTAAAAAATTTTCTTAAGAAGAAATATATATTTTAAAAACAAATTTGAATCTAAAACAAAAAGATAAATTAAAAATTGTTGAAATTAGAAGGTATATAGTTTTGTAATTAATCCTTAAAATGAATTGAACTCCCTCAAAACTAAATTAAATATTTTTTTTATAATAAAGGAGAATATACTCCAAATCAAATAAATACAAACACCAATATTAACTCATAAGGCCTCAAACTTTAGATTTTTATTACCACAATAGATAATTGTTTTCACTAGTAAAGTTAAGGGCATATTTGTTTTTCAAAGTTTTTGTGCCCAATAGACTCAAACTTGGATTCGAATATAAATAATTCTTTGTATACATGTTTGTTTCCTCTAAAAATCCGAATCAAATGAGTATTAAGAATCCAAGTTTTCAGAGTTCTGACTCCTCCCTAAACTTTTGATACTCAGATATATTTGCTATAGTAAAAACTGAAACTCTATCTCCTATATTTGAGGGAAAAAATCATCACTTTTTCATTTGATATCCAATTGAGATAATTCTTTTTTCATTGTGCTTATAGTGAAGAGGTGAATAAATTAAGATCTATATTGCATCTTTTTTTAGGATCATTAATATTAAGATTTTATTAAATTTGTTAATAAATCAAAAACTATTTTCAGTACCTCTCTAACCACAAATTCCAATTTTATTTCATACTCATATTAAAACTTAAATGTACATCCAAATATCAATTTGGATAATAATTCAAATCCCAATTCAAATTATACAACTCAAGTCAAATCACTAATTTAATTCTATTTCCCAAACGGAGCCTATAAAATAAGAAATAGACATATATTGACTTCTAAAAACGAACACCCATGGGCAACAAACAATCAACAAGCACACACATATCTTTTTTACAAAATCTCAACAATCAATGGAAAAATTTGATCCACCAAATTCCTTAAAAAAGTTGGGCCAATAGAACTTCAACACGTGAAAATAGTACAAATATAAAAATTGTAAAACAAATCAGATGACAAAAAAGAAGGAAGAAGCTAAAACAAAAAGGAAAAAAAATCATAAACTTGACCTAAGCGCAGTGTAGAACTCAACCATCGTATTGTCATGCTCGTTATTGTACCATCATTGTCTTAAAGGGCTTTTATTATCGTAACTTTCAAAAAATAAAAAAAAAGTTTTGTTTAATGAAACGGCTGTCATTGTAATTTTCAAAGTTTTTCAATAGCATTTTTTTTAATATAAGAGGAGAGGGAATGCCACCTACTTTTAAACGGGGCTAAGCATGACTCGAACCTTTAACCTATAATTAAAGTGAAAAAGCTTACAACCAACTAGTATCATTAAAGTATAGGAATATGTTAGCATAGTTTTCCCTTGAAATATTTCACTACATGAAAAATTTATGATTGTGGTGTTTGACAACATAAGTTAGAACCAAAACTTTTGGTTGCTACAATTTAAAGCTCTCATATGTTATAATATCACGAAAAAGTATACTACGGTATAAAGTTCTCATATGCTATAGTGTTATCAACCAAAAGTGATTTTAACCAATAATCCCAAACACCCTAGATAAGGAATCAAAATATTAAATTTTTTTGTAAAATATTTTACTAATAACAAAATTACATAATAATTATTTCAATGATATTCACATTTTATTATGCAATTTTTTCTTTGAACTTGACTCTATATATCTTTTAGTAGAGTCAGGAAAAAAAAGATTTGTCGTTAAATTATACATGCAATCTCCAAAATTATATAGTAAATACTTTATAATTATTGCAAAATAATCCATCTTTTTATATTTATCCCTTCAAAGACAAGGAACCATTGTTCTCCCTTCCAGAGGCGCACAGTAGGCCACGGCCCACAAATTCTTTTACAAAAAGATGGCCCACATTCGTCAATCAGAGCGCGGGCAAACTCCGACACTTGCGCGTTTAGCTGGGCCTCGTAATTGGCCCATCAAAATATCTCGAAACGACGTCGTAACGAACTTGGCACAGCGACTCTGGAAGCGTCTTTGACAAGATTTGGGAATTGGTCTATAAATGGTACAGTTGAACGCATTTCAAATTGGGGTTTCCTCCATTGGAGAGCTTCCATAAAATCTTCTCCTTTCTAAACACAAACAAACTCATTCGGATTTTCCCAGATTTCTGTTCAAGCAGTTTATACCGGTGGTGACAGGTTTTTTTTTTTTAATTATTCCTTACTCTTTCGTCTTCTTTCTATGATTTTCTCTCCTTTGTTTGGTTTCTGGTTTTTGGTGTTCCGTTGTTTCGAATTATTTCTTGGATTGGAATCTGTTGTGTGTGTGTGTGTGTGTGTTTTTTTTTTTTTTTTTTTTTTCTGGAATTCGAATTTTCAGATTTGAAATTGAGGTTTTCAATTGCTAGCTTTTGTTCTATCTCGAATTTTAATTATTTTGTATTTGATCGAATGAAACCCTGGTTTTCGTTTAAGGAGAGCGGTCAGAGTTGGTTTTCCCTCTTTGTTTATCTCTCTAGAATTTTCCTTTATTGACGATGATTTTCAGCTTCTCAATTTACCAGGTTTTTGTGTCCTGCTAATTTCCCTTAAAAAAAAACATGTTTTCGCTATTTTTTTTAATTGGGACTGAGTTAGTTCAATTAGTGCTCACTTAGTCGTGAACATGTTAGCTGAGTATGAATTTGTAGGGTTTTAGTAGTTGATTAGTTTATCTGTGCTTTTATGCTTGGATATCAGATTTTTACTGATGGATTTAGTGGCGGAGCTAGATCTGTTTTTGAGCTTTTCTTTTGCTATATAGTCTATAAAAGTTACAGGAATTTATGTGATATTGATATTATTTTGCCTAATTCGTGAAATGAAGTTCATATTAAGCTATCGGAGAGTATATAAAGACTTTGACGGTAGAAATTTGCGAGGCTGTGCAAGATTGTTTTTTGGTTCTCGAATACAAATCATTTTTATTTCATTTTATGGGTGGTTCTATTGTTTTTGGTTTTGCTCAAATTTATCAAATGAAGGGAATCAATAAAAAAAAAAATTACTTTTGATTTGTTTATGTATTTTCGTCTTTTTTTCCCCGAATTATTTTCAGGGATAGAGTTTTGACAATCTGTGATACCTCAATGTTATTTATGTTTATTTGTGTTATGAAGCATAGGGGTCTTGCTGCAGCTTGAGAAATTTGAAGAAATTTATTTGTGTTATGACGCATGTTTATTTTTAACTATTATCAAATAAATTTTAAAGAAACCCCATGCTTGCTTCTTTACCCTTATGTTCGTATTGGGACAAATGGTTTTCTTTTAGTTTTTCGGATTGAAATGTGTGCTTTTTTCCCTGGAAAACCAATTTTTGGATTTTGAATTGATTGTTTCTTTATCTCAATTTTTAATGGTATAGACTTTGTAATTTGATCGGATAGAACCTAGTTTTCGTTCAGGTTAATCTTAAGGAAGCAGGTAGGATTTGGTTTTCCCTCTTTCTTTCTGTCTCTAGAATTTTCCTCTATTGACGATTATTTTTCCCCTGCTTAGTTTACAAAGTTTTTATTTCATTTCTACTTCTTCAAGAAAAGAATTATGATAATTGTTAACTTTTGTGGGTTTTTATGATATATACGTGCATTTGGATTTTTACAGTGAATTTATGCGAATGTTCTTTTGATTGGATTAAAATAAGAAATGTAAAGTTTGTATGATTAATGATGGGATACAACTACCTATTTAGGCAATTTTTGCATTTCAGATTAAGACGTTTCACTGCAAAGTCATTTTTGTATTATTTTCTTGTTGTTCTTGTTGTGTACTATTACCCTGATATAACTTTTCTCAGAGCTGAATTTGATTATTCTCAAGTACATCTTCATCCCTGTACTTTTGTAAACTCTTGTAAAAGGTTTAAAAATAAAAGCAAACTAAGATGTGATATGTTCTATTGCCGATAGCGTTTGGTTGGGCTAAGGTGTGCTAAAGAAGTTTTGGTCCTCAGTATTGCTGAATCCATTTTAAAATCTGTTAGGGTAGAATACTATGTTTTATTCAAGTTGAATCTTATGGCCTTTTGTTTGGTTAGTTTTTAAGGATTTTTGTTATTACGTTTCTTGATTTGTTTTTTTGTTCTTGTAATTTCAGGATGCCGGCTACAGCAGGAAGGGTTCGCATGCCTGCGAACAACAGGGTGCACAGTAGTGCTGCCCTGCAAACGCATGGTATATGGCAGAGTGCAATTGGGTATGATCCATATGCGCCTAACAAGGATGATGACAAGAAGTCTTCACAGCAGAAGTCCTCAAACTCAGAGCCAGAGGGTGAGAATGCGTATGCAAGCTTCCAGGGCCTCCTTGCGCTTGCTCGTATCACTGGGTCGAATGCTGATGAGGCTCGTGGAGCTTGCAAGAAGTGTGGCCGTGTTGGGCACTTGAAGTTTCAGTGCCGGAACTTTTTAAGTGTTAAGGACGCTGACAAGGAGAAAGACCCAGCTGCTATTCAGGCTGATGTCATGTCTGAGTTGAACAAGTTAAAAGGAAATTCTGATAAGGTGAAAGGGAAAGGTGCTGCTGAGAGCGAGGAGAGTGAGGAGGAGGATGAAGAAAGTGAGATTTCAGACTCAGAATATGACTCAGAGATTGAGAGGGTTATTGCTGAAAGAAATGGGAAGAGAGTTTCTAGAAAGGATAGGTCAATAAAGAAGAAGAACAAGAGCTCAGAAGACGAAGATGATCATGATGATAGTTCTGATTCAGATTCAGGGAAGAGAAAAAAGAGAGGGAGGTCTAAGAAGAGGAGTGGAAGAAGCAAAAGTGATGATTCGGATAGCTCTGATGATGGTAGGAGGAAGAGAAAGAAGGAGAAGCGTAGAAAGAGAGACGAGTCCTCGGATGAGGAGGCTGAGCGCCGTCATTGTCGGCACAGGAAAAGTAGGAAGGAGAAGAGGAGGAGGAGGAGTCATCATTATTCATCTGATTCTGCATCTGATTCATCTGATTATGCTGATAGACACCACAAACGGAAAAGCAAGCGATCATCGTCACCATCTTATTCTGATTCTAGCGACTCTGATGATTCGCGTGCAGGTCGGAGGAGCCTGAAGCGATCTGAGAAGAGCCGGAAACGCCGGTAGAATGTATTGAGATATGGGATTTGACTGCTTTTAGTTTCTGTTGTGTGCAACTATATACCGTTGCAGAACCTTATTTCTATGGTACTTGCTATGTTCATTTGTTTGAAGATGGTTTGCTTTACTTCGTGTGATCTGCTGTGGTTTGTGAAGAAATTATTGTTGGTTTGTTAATGGAATTTGGATTTTATTGATTTGTCTTCTTTGATGTTTGATCTTGGGATTTTTCTTTTTTCAGTTTAATGAATGAATCGTATAAACTCACATGCGAAGGCTTGAATTTATGGTCAGCGTTTTTAAGTTTGGAACCCCAACTTTGAAAGGACAAAAGTGATTGAAAAACACAATAAGCTCTCGTGGGATTGCAATCTTAAAAAGCAGGATAATATTGGAATATAAACTCGAGGGAAAATTACTTGTAATTGTGCCCTTTTTCAGTAATGTTTCTGTGTTGTTGTGTGGTACGTTTACCGTTAGCTTTTTTATTTTTGTAATAACTTGTTGCAATTAAGTCTAAAATTGGGATGAAAAATGATCATGCAAGCAGATGTGATTTATTTGGAAGGAAAGCATCTCATTTGCTTATTAACGAGAGTGAAATTGTTTAATTTCATATAAAAAAAGTACAAGAAACTATATCATCACTAATGATTTTTTAACAGTTTTGTCGGCTTATACGTGTATTTTAATATTTGTAGTGCTTGAATTTTCACCCGTTCTTGAGAAATACTTGTGATTGAGGACTTAAATTGCACATTTAGTTAAGAGTGGGGACTCAATTGTTAAAAAAAAAAAATAAGGACCATATCGTAAAATAAAAAGTAAAACATTGAGGACAAATGTGCCAAAACCAAAGATTCACAAATTACAAAGTTAAGATGATTGTTGCGGGTTGAAATGTTAGATAAGGTTATTTTCAAATATATTTTGCTCGCTCGTGGGTTTTCTATCATCTGAATCAGATTCCTCTATTTTCTACTCCCAAATCATATTCTAATTAAAACGTAATTTCATGCTTATTTCTCTTGATCTCCATTTAATAACTATGCTTTTTGGGGCTCGATAAAGAGCTTGAGCGATACTTTCATTAGAATTAGCAAGAATTGATTTTTTTTTTTTATATTTTAGGACAAAGGTAATTTGGCCATGTAAATAGGTGGATTGTAAAAAATTTTAATTTATAAACCAATTTGCCAAACCCTTAAAGTTCAAAGAGGTCCGGTGCAAAAAAACCAAAAATTTTTGCAAGATCAACTGATTTTTGTTAGAGATGTTTTCAAAACATTAGTTAAGTACATGGCCTAAACATGACAAATCTAAAAAACATATGGCAAAATGAGCATTTTAACAAAGGAAAAAACTATGGTGGGGGCGTTTTTATCCCCCACCGATGGAGTAAGTTATTAGGACCACCAGATTTCAGTCCAAATAGTGAAAAAAATGAAGCAACCCTCAACTAAAATAACGCCTTCCACATACAACTCAACACCAACTATCCATGTATTCTAAAAATAAAAAATAAAATAAAACAAAACACACACACACACATCTACTCCATTGCCACCGACGAACGCCTTCACCACCTTCGGCAGATCAACCTGATTATCGAAACCAATCTTACCTCTCAATTCTCTATCTCATTGAGAGAAATCAAAACCCAAATCCATGAACAAATCATCTAACAAGGATACATTCTAGATTTTTGTTATTATCCCAAAAACATAGCAAAAGAGGCTTAGAACATAGAGCAGGCGGATACCATGGTTCTACCATAAGCACGTCCTAAATAGACAAATTATGAGCTTATGAGGGCATCGTCCGTCATGCCTAGTTGTGGAATGAATGATAGATAATCACCCTCTTGATTAACCATTTGGAACAGTTTTCTCACTCCAAATGGTGCGCATAGCTCGAACTGGCATTTGGAGAGTCAATATTTTGGTTTGTTTTCAAATTGAGTTGAATCTAGTTTGAACTGCCCAAATTAAAGTATTTCCCCTCCTTTTAGGTAGTTAAAACCATTTTCAATGGGGAGCTCTTGTATTCTCGTTTTTTGGCTTTTAAAGTTTGATCTTATTAAAAAAAAAAAAGAACTCTTATAGTAGGATAGACACTTTCTTATTATTTTGACCGTTATATTGACTTTTTAACAATTTGATTTAGACTGTTCATGTTAAAAAATTATAGCATACTATGTAAAAATGCGTCTAGTCATAGATTAGACCAGCTAAAAAGTAATCCCACTGTTGAAGTTACAAAACTTATCAATATTACGAAATCATATGTCCTACTATAAGTTTTGCTTTTTTAAATAGTTAAAACCAACTTATTCACTCTCTCTCTATGCTCTGCACCTATCAAACACAAATTCAAATTTTATTTCATATTTGGATTTAAACTTTAACTACACATCCAAAATAGTAGCTTGAAATTGGAATTTAAACCCAATTCAAATTTTTTAGTTAAAAGAAAAGGTTTAAATCAACCAGTTTGAATTAAAGAACAAACCAAGGCAAATGTAACTCCTTAGACTGACCAATAAGTAATTTAGCATCCCTTTATTTTTTCACTTTCTTAATTAAACATTGTATAGGGATATTTTGTATTGTTTCCCCTTAAACTTATCACACATTTATAATTTGCTTCATGAACTTTAAATTTTTACAAGTTGCATCCTAAATTTATGAACCTATAGCAAATACCTCCAAATAATAGCGATGTTTTTTTAATTGAAGCTGACATATAACTTGCATATAAATAGTTGATTAATGGCATGAATGGTTGGTCATTTAAAAAAAAAACAGGAATTATATTGCATCAAACAAACACTCGAATACAGTAGACGATACCCTTAACTAATCGGATCCATCAGTAACATCCAATGAAGCTCAGGGAGAAAGACAAATACCAAGACCTGATAACAATAAAATTCCTTGGCATACCAATAATAAAGCACACATATGGCTCGTTTTGATAAGATTTCTACAATTGATGGAATTCTCTAATCAATTGAGAGCATGTAATTTGAAACACTAGGACCACCAACAACACTGCATAACAAAAGTCTAGCAGAAACAAAAACATTGACTAGATAAAACGAACCACAACTAAACTTGAAAGATAGGGAAATCACCTCCATTGTTATAGCAGAAAACTAACAAAACAGCCAAAAGACAATAAATTTTGCTGGTGGAAACATCAAGGCCTTTATTTAACAAAAACATAAAGTAAAACAAACAAGAAGAAACCAAGTGATACCAATTGAACTTCCAATAATGAGCTGACCACCAACACAAATAAGTAAGGAAGCCATGTGATGAGACTTAGAAAATGTACATTTCTTATGTAACGACCATACTTACGTGGCTATTATTTAACTACATAATCATAAGCTTAAACACACTTTAATATAAATTACTTAAATTGTGGAATTTTTGTAAAAACAAAATCTTGATAATGATTCCTAAGAATATTTCTTTTAATGAAATATTGATTTTCTTAATAAAAAAATTAGTTAGTCAGATGCAATGCAGACACATTATAAACCGGCAAAAATATGTTTCGAGAATGCTAATCACTCTTTCACTCAGCTATTTCTAACATGGTGAAGATATGTCTCAAGAGAAAACAATTGAATACAATTTTAATCTCCCTAACTCAGCTATCTTCGAGCATGCATATGGATAAGGTTGTACAAAATAATAATTTAAAAAACAGACACAATTATTTTAACAGGCATTGTTAAGATCTAAAACAAACAAAACAATATAAAACACAAACTGATATACAAAGATTATTTTACAAATTCTATTTCAAACTTGATGGATCTAGGATCTGTTTCCCATATAGTTTTCTTATAAACCGACAAACAGGGTCTTTTATTGCCAAATTCCCAAGACGTTCCCTTTCTGCGTGATGTTGTGGCCAAAGTTTATAAATGGCTCCCCAAACGTACCCACTAGGATGAGATTCAAGAGAGGCTTGGAGATCTTCTAAGTTCTCTTTACTAAGACCATTTTTACATAACTAAATTTTATCCTCCCTATTTACAGATTTAAAACTAGGGAAACGACACTTATGCAAACAATTTTGTCTAGAGCATTTATTACATATTGACTTTATATAACGGACTCTTCTTTTCCTAGTAGAAAGACTCGTACCCATCCTGGGCAGGCCTTAACAATTAAGAAAATCACTAGGACGGACTACATCTTCTATATACATTTTGCATCACTAGGAAAGCAAAAACGAGTGAGAACCCAAAGACGAGTGACGCAAGTTTTGTACTTTTTTCGAATTTCTTTCTAACAAAAGGAAGCAAAGTATTTCTTCAGGTGGGCATACTTAGAATCCATGATGAAAATGAGAGAAAGCTGAGATTCTTCAAAGTAAATTGAGAGATTTTCTAAGCGAAGATGTTTGAAGATCGAAGGACTTTGAAGGATTTCTGGAAAATTTTATGGGAAACTTTGAATGTTTTAGAAATTTGGCAGAAAAAATTTGAGAGTTTAGAGCTAGAAAGAGAAATTTAGAGGGAGAGTGGATTGAGAGTTTTGAGCTTTGATGTACAATGAACGTTTAAATAAACAAAAGGGTGAGATACTATTTAGATACTGGGAAGGCTGTACAGACATGTTTGAAAACAGGGTTAGGCTAAATGGAAGATGGGCTAAGTAATCTCACAGGTTGGACCAGGTAATCTAAAAGGATTCATAATTTACTGTATCCTAGTAGTCTACCTAAGTAACCTACTAGATTATCACACACTATTAAACACAAAATTTATTTACAAGCATGAAAACTAAATTAAACTTTGTATTTTAAAATTTTAAAATTTTTATTTTGTTTTTAAACCTCTTTCAATTTTTTATGTTTTTAAATTAAAAATTTACAAAAATTCTAAAATTCTAAAAAATTTATTTCTATTCATTTCATTAAAATGTGTCTCTAGAAGCCGTTGATACAAAGTACCAACCTATCCTAATGATTTTAACCTCCGTTACTCAGCCACTTTAATGAATTTTTGAAAATAACTTTACCGAATTTTAAAACAATAACACATAAATAAAAGAAATAAAAAAAAGGAAAAAGAGAATTGCTAACTTACAATTAGAAACCAAATGATACCAATTGAACTTCCGATGATGAGCTGACCACCAACACAGATGAGCAAGGAAGCCGTGTGATGAGACTTAGAAAATATATATTTCTTATGTAACGACTATATTTACGTGACCATTATTTAACTACATAATCATAAACTTAAACATACTTTAACGTAAATTACTTAAATTGTGAATTTTTTTTTTAAAAACAAAATCTTGATAATGATTCCCGAGAATATTTATTTTAATGAAATACTAATTTCCTTAAAACATAATAATAACATAATAAAAAAATAGCTAGTCAGATGCAATGCAGACACATTATAAATAGGTAGAAATACGTTTCAAGAACGCTAATCATTCTTTCACTCAGCTATTTCTAACATGGTGAAGATTTGTCTCAAGAGAAAACAATTGAGTACAATTTTAATCTCCCTAACCCACCCATCCTTGAGCATGCATACTAGCAAAAAATAAATGCTTGAGAAAACAAAGAATATACAAGAGACACAAGAGTTCAATATCGGACCATTATCAAGATGCATTTCAAGACACGTCCTTCACTCAGCCATCTCGGCTCTAAGAGAATTTGAATCTTAGAGTTCTACAAACAACAAACTATTTTTTTTTAGTTTTTAGTTTTTAATTTTTTCACTTTGTTTTTCAAACTAGTCCCATTTTAAACATAAAAGCAAACACAAAATAAAAAATTTTGACACAACGTTCTCCCCTAATCTAAATTGAATAATGTCATCAATGTTTAAGAAAATTGCAAAGAAAGAGTAATAACATACAAACAAGAGCAGTTATTCAAGACACAAAAAACAAATAGACAAACAAACATAAACGAAAATGAACATAAATAAACAAAATGAACAAAAAATGAACATGTTGCGAGTAAAACTAAACGATTAATCAAGTCAGAGTTGGAAATTCAAATCTAGAGGCCGCTTTCTACTGTCTTTCTTCCATTCCATCTTGGAAGTTGCAGTGTTTGTCTTAGGGGTGATGACCTGCATTTAATCGATTAATTCCTCAGCAGTTGGGGTGGAGATAAAAATCTTCCTTCCCAACTCAACTATAAAATTTTTGTCCACAGCACGATCTAGAAGACTTAACAAACCGTCAAGTAACCATTTATATTTAACTGATGGATAGGTTTCGAATGGATGCCTACAAATTCCAGCTTGCTATAACAAATATTTCTTATAGTGTTCGTAATCCTCCGTATAAGATAATGAAAGCATTAGAGTAAAACATCATAGCATTAATATGATGAGAAGTTAAGCAATATAGAATTAGACCGATGGAGTAGACTTAGGCTAGTCTCTAATAGTCAGGTGTCATTTGAGTAAAACACAAAGCCGACTAATAGAAGAAAAAGGATAAATTAAGAACGCTAGAGCGATATTCGGGTAAGTTTCAAACTTCACTTATAGCATGAAGAAAATAAATTTTAAATGCTTTGCATATGTTTGAAATAATGTATTTTTTATGCATATTGTTTTAAATATCAAGTCATGATTTATGGTGTGTTTAGCATTAATTATGCTTATCATTTTAGACATTGAGTTATGTTATACAATATAATGACAAGATCAGTAATCTAAACCTTCAAGTTAAGATAAAAAAGTATCATACCAGCCTTCCGACCCAATGGAAGCATCAAATTATAAATATGTTACGGTCTTGATGATACGACGACCTTATGCACTTCGTACATACACTTGGGCCCATAGTTCATGATGAGTTATGAAAATAAGTTGATGGTCATAATAGAGCATAATTAGACTCATGCATTATAATATTACTTGCATTCCTTTTTACGATAAGGTTTTATGAGAAAACGTTTTATGAAGATGTTTTACGAGAAATGATCATGAAAGATGTTTTACGAGAAGGGTTTATGAGGAATATTTTTATGTTATGTTTGAACTTATTAAATGAAAGATCATTCCAAGTTCCTTCATATTATAAGTAATTATACAAGTGACAAGTATGATTGGTTGAAAGAGCTGGGTGTTGCAGTGAGACAAATGCGATGGTTAGATTAAGGATGCTACTATAGTTTGTTTTCCGCTGTTTTGAAGAACTTTGTGACTACTAAAAGATGAGTATATGTTTTGAAATGATGTTTTTGTTTATGTTACAACAAAAGTTACAACAATTTTAAGTATGGTTTTAAGAAAAAAAAAATTTCTTACTCAATATTTTTCTTACTAGTATTACTAGTAAGTAAGATTAAAATTAATAAATTAAATTTAAACAAGTTAAGTAACGGGTCTGATAAAATTCGGTCGTCAAAGGTGCCTACAAGGAGCACCCTCTCATCCCCAAACCACAGCGAAGATCGTAATCATCCTGCCCAATCTGCCATCTTCGACTGCCAAGATGTAGACACGTCCTCTAAGGGAGCACCATGTTCAGAAGACAAAGCCCTCCACTCCACAATCCCAGCGTTGCTGACGCTCAAACATGCACGGAGGATACTACTAGACACTCACGGGGAAAGTATCCCCCATCATCCACACTTCCCAAGTCCCAATCCCACCCAAGCTAAGATACTGGTGAACCCTCATTTAAGAGGCCCCTGCCAACCAAGTACCCATCCATGGGGCCAATGGTTGAAAGTATTACCCACTGCGGCACCAAACTCCGACCCTTTAAGGCATCTTGTAGAAACGACGGAAGATAAAAAAAGGAAAGAAGAGACAGACCCATAGATTTGAGTTACTTATTTTTTTCCCCTTTCATAAATGGTCATTTTTACATATTTTAACTCAAATTTAATGTGATTAAGATATTTGATTAAGTTTTAACTAAAAAACGAACATTTTGCATCAAGTTTGTGTTAGAAATAAAATTGGGTTAATATTTATAAAAAGAGCTTTTATACTCTTAATTAATAATCCATGTGAAAATCACATGTCAAATGGAGGATGATTTGCTAAAATTTTGTAAAGTTTATGATGCAGTTTGTTAAAATTAAAAGTTTAAAAGGTTAATTATAAATGTATAATAAGTTCAAGGACAACAATGAAAATACCCAATTATAAAATACGAATAGATGAATCAGCCAATCTGGGCTTGGTCTCTCGAATGAAAGAGAGATGTTACATCAAACGCCCCTTTAGCGTCAGCAAATGATCAATGAAAATGCACGTTAAAGGATCCGTTATAAACGGTCAAAGAAAAAAGTACCTTGGGCACAAAAAAGAAAAATACAAAATTTTTTGTTCACATTTTTCAAAGTCTTGGCAACCACATCGGAAAATTACACAAGAAAATATCAATAGCAACTTGGCGACCTTACAGAAGTTTTACTTATTGACAAGTTTATAAAAGAAAGATTAAAACATAAATTGCATTTGTGATCCAACTAATTGGGCAAATATCCTACACCCCCCACTTCATGCTAGAAGAATAAACCTATGAAAAGACAACTGGATGATCCGAATGTTCAAAGGAATTTACAGAAGTTGCAAATCAAAGGATCAAACCTTGAGCAGGTTCAGGCTTGGACTTCTGCCGCTCACTTGGAGCAGATGCTTTGGTGGGAGAGTCGGAGAGATGAACTTGAGCATAGTCATCCACCATTTTCCTTTTCTGCTCCTCTTCAACGATTCCCACTTTCTCCTTTGTCTTCTGGCCAACTTCTCCAGCAGCTTTCGCAACCTTGTTGAAAGCACCCGTAACCCAAGAGGCACCACTGAAGACATACCGATTCTTCATTATGGAGGATCCAGCATCGCTAACTTTCTGCTCAGCAGCTGCAAAAGCTGACTTGGTTTTCTCTGAAACCTGAAACTTCTGATCCACTTCACGAACTTTGTCACTCACCAAAGAAGTACCAGCACTAATTTTGTCAGACAGACCAATTTTTTTGTCGAGAGAAATAACTTTGGCTGAGGCTGTGGATGTCAGCTGGTGCTTTTCATCGAAGTTCTTTGCCTTGTTAACAGCATCTTTGCCTAATATAAAGCCCTTTGCAAGCATGCCAGAAACCACGTCCTCTGCTTTCCGAAGCGCAGATTCACCACCTTCCGGAGTCTTGTTTTCTGTCTTCTGCAGAGACAGAAGCAAACCAACAGATAAATGACACATTGTGGTGAAGTACAAATCAACAGATAAGCAGCACTTGTTGGACTTTCAAAAGGAGTTACAATACCAAAGGTGCTAAAGCTTCTGGTGGTAGCTCATAATCTGGAGCTAGAGCAATTGTCACAGACATATCAACAATTGTGGCTCCCTGACAACAGCACAGGTAGGAAAGACCCGCTATGTTAAAGAAGAAACTAAGATGCATAAATTGGATGATAATGATTCTTCTATCCAATAAGGCTTACACTTCATAGAAAACGATATACATGGGTTGAAGGCTTACACTTCATAGAAAATGATATACATGGGTTCTGATTTGCACTTTGCAGCGTATTTTTCCTTGGATTGTTATTATATCAATTAATCTGCTTCAAATAGAAGTTCTAACATCCATGATGGTTTTAAAACAGAATCATTTGTGTAAGTAGTTTCTTGCTACACCATTCGTTCATATCCTTTTGTTCAAGGTAAACGATTTACAATGCAATTTGTCTCACTCCGTCCACAAAATCTGTTTCTTTGCAAAGAAAATAGCAAATTAAAAAAAAAAAATGTATGTATTGTTTCCAGGTATCATGGAAATGTTTTTAGGACTATTTGAAACAAACTATCAAGACACTGAAATCCCTCACACTTAAGAATGATCATGCTCTCAACCACAAAAATGCAATTTAGATAGGAATTTTGGATCTGCACATTACTCACAGTAAATCAGTTATCAGCTAGATAATACATGGTGCATGCTTCATATCAGGAAGAACATTAATTTTCTTACAAGACTCTTTTACAAGAAACAAACAATATGCATAGGTGATCATGAATTATTTTTCCTTGAAGTCGTTTCCCCTTCGAGGAGAGAAAGCATGTGTTGCAACTAACAATCACAATGTACACAGTTAATGAGCCTGTGTAAAGTAAAAACAATAGGATAGCAATACAATATGATATAATGAGCCTCCATTCTCTTTTCCAAAGATTAAAATGAGAAGTCACTTACTGAAAGGAGGACTGCAGTCTCTGCCCCTTGTGCATCCTTGAAGGTAACATATGCAATTTGAGACCGTTCAGTATCACTACAAGAGCAAAACATGATAAGCTCAATACATATACAAAATACATAAAATGAGGAACCTGCCAAACTGGATAAAAGAAAACAACCTCTTCATTTCAACATATTCAATATCACCAGAAAAGGAAAAGAACTCCTTTAGGTCTCTATCATTTGCTCCCAGAGAAACATTGCTGACCTTGACAGTTTTTATCTGTAGTAACTACAGTGGCTAAATGATGTCCATAATAAGGAGAGACAATGGTAAAACATATAACATTTTGGTAAAGATCTTGCTATAAGAAAGCATTACAAAAGTTGCAATAATCAAAGACTTTAAACAAAATAGAAATTAGATTTGCCTCTTCAATTGCCAAATCAAAATGGCACACACACACACACACACACACACACGCACACACGCACGCACGCACACACACAAAAGGTTCTTCTAGAAGCTTCCCACATTTCAAGGTACAGCTTCAGCTGAGGAAGTTAATAACTTTCTATCCAAATCTTTACACACAAACATTCCAAATCCTAACCCCTTTTTAGAGTCAACCCCCTTAATAGCTATCTTGTTTACTGGACCTTATAAAATAAGTCAAATCATAATTTAAAAAGGGGAAAAACAAATAGTCCTAATATGAAAGTAAGGTTTATAAAGCAATTTTGGGGTTTCTTTAAATTCCTTGGCTGGCGCCACAACAATTTTTTCAAGCTGCAAGCGAGACTGATAGGCATCCTACCACAAATAAACCTCAATATAACTGACGTATCACGGATTGTCAAACTCTATCCCAGAAAATAATTTGGGAAAATAGTTTAACAATACCGAAATTAATGTAAATTAAAACTTCACTTTTTAATTGATTCTCGTCTTTTGGTTCAAATAAACATGAATAAAATGACGTATCACGGATTGTCAAACTCTATCCCTGAAAATAATTTGGGAAAACAGTTGAAAAATACCGAAATTAATCTAAATTAAAACTTCACTTTTTTAACTGATTCTCGTCATTTGTTTCAAATAAGCATGAATAAAACCGACGTATCACAGATTGTCAAACTCTATCCCTGAAAATAATTTGGTAAAATAGTTGACAAATATCGAAATTAATCTAAATTAAAACTTAACTTCCTCAATTGATTCTCGTCATTTGGTTCAAATAAACATGAATATAACTGACGTATCACGGATTGTCAAACTCTATCCCTGAAAATAATTTGGGAAAACAGTTGAAAAATATCAAAATTTATCTAAATGAAAACTTCACTTCTTCAATTGATTCTCGTCATTTGGTTCAAATAAACATGAATAAAACTGACGTATCACGGATTGTCAAACTCTATCCCTGAAAATAATTTGGGAAAGTAGTTGAAAAATAACGAAATTAATGGAAATTAACACTTACTTTCTTTAATTTAGTTCGAATATTGGGAAAAACCAAAAATTAGACGCATCCCAGAACCAAGAAACAATCTTGCACAGACTTAAAAATTCCGCTCAGATTTCCACAAGCAAAATCTTGACATACACTCCCTTAGCTTAATAAAAACTTAATGTCTCGAAATAGACAAAATCATCTGAATATCACATAACTTCCAGTAACATTAATTTAGCAAAAAAAAAAAAAAAAAGCCCTCAAAATCAGATCTTATATCCGCCACTAAATCCATCAGTAAAAATCCAAAATCCATGCATAAAAGCACGGATAAACTGATCAACTACGAAACCCCTAGATATTCATACTCAACTAACATATTCACAATTAAGTGAGCACTAACCGACATGGCGAGCGACTACAAGAGAAAATCCAATAGGAAAAATATTGAGCGACGATTGCCGATTGCCGAGAGATTGAACGCAAGTCTCCGGTGAATCGCGGAAAATTAGTTGTTTGGTCTCCAAGAAAATGAAAGAAAGCTTTGATTTAAAGAGAGAGAGGAAGAGATTTTATGCAGAAGAGAAACACGAGGGATATGCTGAAGAAGAGACCGTGAACGGCAAGTGCGAGGGACGTCCCACGTGCGATGCCTCGATTGAATCGCCGAGAGCGTGTTTACTCGAAAAGGAGTTCGAGCTTCTTAGGCTGGGCCCCACCTCATACTTTTTGAAACACTCGTAAACTGAGCGCGTGGTTTTTCTGGACGTAGATTAAGGCTAGCAGAAATTATCGGACGGTGGATTTGAGTAATGTTGAAGTTTGGGGAGTGTAAGAATTATTATTTTTATTTTATTTTTTGATAGTATATTTCTTTCTGAGGAAGATAAAAAAAAAAAAATTAATTTAATGGTGGTTTATGTTAGAAGATTAATGGCAAGTATGGGAGATTAATATTTTGTTAAGAAAAATACAATCCTAAGTAGAGTATATTAATTTCTAGTCCTTGTTACAATTAATTAAAAGTAGAAGACTAATTAAAAAGATAGTTACAAATTAGTACTCTGATAACGTGAATGTGAAATAATTTTGCCAAATGTGTTCCCTTTATTACCGTTGGACTTTAGACAAAATATTGGATTTTTTTTTCTTCTTTTAAAAGGATAAATAAGTAATTTTACACTATTTTTTTTTTTAATTTACGGTTGCCACTGCTCATTGTGATGTTTTTAGTTTTCCACTCAAAATTACAATTGTGCCATTAATATTATTTTTTTGTGTTCCCTTCCATTTGACACGCCAATCTGAACCCTCTAGTTCAATCTGTCTATAGTCCAAAGCAAAAAATAGTTATAGTATATAGTTCTTAGCAATTCAATCCATCAAAACTAAAATGGTTCAAACCATTTGTTTAAACTCTTCTTCCAAACTAGGGTTTTGCATAGTAGGGTCTAGTCTCGAGCCACCAGGTTTTTGAGATTAGACTATTTTAATGGTTTGAACAAATATAGGATAGGATCAAACCGTTCTTAACCGTGGTTTGGGATCTTTTATTAAACATTTTTGTGACTTTTACACTACATTTTATACTTTTAAAACTCTAAATATCTAAACTATATAAAAAAATCCTAGAAAAAATATAGAGAGGGAAAATAACAAGCAAAGAAATCTGAACACAATATAAAGCCTACAAAATCCAAAGGGAGGTATATATATTTATTACTTTTTTATTATATATATGTATAAACGGTCTGAATTTGGGACCTCTTTTAACAGTCTTAGAGTGTTTCGGTCCCAATTGTCTAAAAACTACCAAATTGGTCCGATCAGGCAATTTTTTAGATATCCTACACAACCCTATCCCAAACACCCCTAGAAAAAAAAAAAAGTGCACTAAATTCGATGCCCCTCTTGGCTTCATTTAGTGGGAGAAAGGGAGAATATAAAGGGTGGATAAAATTGGAGGGATGAAAAATATTAAGGATAAAGAAGATAATATTAATTTCTTATGTTGTTTAGTGTGAGTGAGGATTAGTTAAAAGGATGAATAATAGTTATGTATCTAATTGATATATTGTGTATCATAGTATTTGTTAATAACTTCTTTTCAAGGATACAAAGGTTTTTTTTGTAAATTTAAATTTTGATGGATTGGTTGAATCATGCCAAATGGTGGGCCCAGAAGGAGAGTCTCTCATTCCACCCATCATCTCCCTCGTCTCCTCCCTTCATCCAAACAATGGATTCACCCTCTCCATCCACCACCTCCCTCCACTCCTCTCCTTCATCCATGTCTTCTTCCCACCAAATATAGAGAAACCCTTCCTCTTTGGTTTGGTCATTTTTTAAAGTAAAATTCCAACTAACTCAGATTTAAATATTTTTTAGGCAATTTGCCTCATGTTTAGTTTACATGTTTAGATCAATATGACCTAGTTTGGATTAAGTTCAAGCACAAATATATGCCTAGTGAAGTATTAATTTAAATTTCAAATACCATTCAAATTGAGCTGAACAGGCTCAACTCAGAATTCACATCCCTCTCAATTTGCCCTCTTTGTATCCTTTTTTCTACAATGAAACTTCGTTATCTTTGGCACAATATATCGTAGTTGGAGATTGTGAGGATTCAGTTGATCCTAACGTCAAATCACAACTACTAAAAATGTTATTTAATGCTTTATCATTTCTTTTGATTTATTAAATGCATTTTTTTTAATTTTTAAAATTTATTTAGTTTAGTTTCTTCAACTATCTACACACATATTCAAATTTATTTTCGGTTTAGATTTACATCTATTTAAGTATTTAAACTCCAATTAATATCATAGTTCAGATTCCCCCATTCAAACTTTTAATCACTCAAATTGCAAGGATTTGGACATACAAACCAGATGGGGCCTTGATATTTTAGAGAAACATCAAATTAAACCAAACCAATTATTATTGGTTCAGACTATTTAGTTTAGTCAGTTTAGGCTTGAACTTAAAAAATTTTTGAGACTGGATAAACATTAAAAATTATAATTACAAAATCACCCATGGTCCCAAAAAAATACATTAACACCCTTTATTTTTTAAAACTTTTAATATAAAACAATGAAAAATACCCTAATTAATTTTAGTCATCTCGGCCATTGATTTTTTAGTTTTAAACGTTAGAGGAAAAAAAAACCCTAGACAATACAACAACCCATCCTCCCACCACCTAATTGTCACCCCTTATCTACCAGAACTCATAAGTTCTTCACTATTTAGTGTGCTCACCACAACGCCTAGCCCCCTCCTTCCCACTTACTTCCCTCCATGAGTTTTTTCTTGTCATGAATCCATTCTCTTCACAAAATAGCACCAAGGCCCTCTCTACCCAACTAGCTACATCATCTTTAGGCCTTCACCACCCATGGCTGCCTCCTTGACCTCCCCATGCCAACCAAGACGACCTCCATTCCTTCATCACGTGATGGACAGTAGTCTCTTTTATATAGTTGATGTATAGGATGTTTGAAATAGTGATTCAAACCGTTGGTTTGAACTATTTTTGTTGAAAATAATGTAGCATATGACAGCTTTATATTGTTTGCAGTTGAAATCGTATGGTTCCAATTACAATCCCAAACACCCTAGTAATTTTATTGGAAGATAATGTAATACTTTTTTTCTTTTTTCTTGTCTTTTTTTTGCAAGAATGTGGCATAATTGATTATCTTAGAATAAATTAGTTGACTTTTAGATAATGAGATAGTTTCAAATTGAAATAGTTGACATTTGAGATAGTTTCAAATTGAAAGAGTTGATGTTTTATTATTTTAAATTTAATTTACTATTTTATTTTTAAAATTTTTAAAGATAAGAAAGAGAGTTTTGAGGAAAAGTATGAAATAATATGTTTTTATTATTAGAGTACGAAACATAGTTGTAAGAGTTGAGAAAAAAAGGATTCGTTGCTACTTAATTTTATGTATATTCCCATCATTCTCAAATGTATGTATCTTCCCATCATTCTCAAATGGGTTATTATCATTTTGATATTGATAATTGCTAATTTCATATATTTTAATATGATTATTCTTCGTAGTTTCTTTGTTAATATCTTGAATTTTCTTGTGTTTTATTCATTTCTGTGTTTTGTAGGTATTTTAAGCTATTGGAATAAAAAGAGGGTGAAAAGCAGGGACTTAGGAACATTTTAGAGATGCATAAGGAATTTTTCACAAGTGTCGGGGCACTGCAGCTTCAAACATGGGTGTTGCGGCCTACAATAAAGCCATTCCAAGCCAAAAACCCAAGAGAGGGGCATTGCAATGCAATCCATGGGTGCCATGGATAGGCCGAGCAAGAGGCCACGTCACGGTGCCAGCACTTAGGTGCCAAGCCGCCAGGTGGAAGAAAACCCTAATTTTGTGTCTTTGATGGGTTGCATTGTGGAAATTCAAATAAGTGGCACATGTGGACAACTTTTTACCAAAAATTTGGTCCAAAAGGGCTCCATTACAATTCTATATAAATGCCTCATTTTAGAACACAAATATAGGGTTTGAACTTAGTAGTTTAAGAGAGCTTTTGACAAATATCTTTTGAAGGCATAATAAATTAGAGAAAAAAATTTGATGTAAGGAGAAGATGTCGAGAAGTGGAGAGAGGAAACGTTCATCATCTTCAACACTAGTTTTTTTTTCTCTTTCTTTATTCATGTTTAAGAATATTATTGTGATTTTATTTTATTTCATCATGAAGTAATTTTCTTTTTTTTCTAGGCTAAATATAGCCTATGCCAGATACTATGTCTTTTATTATTTAATTACATGTAATATATTTTTGTTTAGCTTATTTATATTATTTTGTTCTTAATGTTTATGATTTACTGGCTATAAATTAGATGATTTTATTTAAAATTTGGTTTTCGCGAAAGGGAATTTTAGACGCGATCATAAGATAATATAACCTTAGATTTTATAGAGTTCGAAAAGCCTATAATTCCTTTATAGCTATTTTAAAGAACCACAGATCGTAAAGAATTTTTTATAATTTGATTTTTATAGAGATTAACAACGGTTATTAGGAATATTTTAGCTTAACACTCAAGAAAAAGAGTTGTAGTTCTTTCCTAATACACTGTAAAAATTAATGAGAAATAAATTACCAATAGAAAGGCATAGTTGATGGCTAAATGAAGTCGAAACCTTTAAAGTTTAATACTATTGATTGTCTTGCAATTAGAGTCTTGATTTTCTATTAATTTTAAAATAGTTTTATTTTAATTTGTAATTTTCTTATTGTTTAATTTTTTAGACAAAATTAAGATTATTTTAATTACAGTAATCAATAAGAATTCGAGAGCAATCCTAAGGACGACAACCTTTCTTACTACTTATACTATTAAAGTTGACATCGTACACTTACAATTTAGTTTTGAACGTATTCCATGTATTTTTACATTATATTACGTTGATGTTGTGTTGTTTGGAAAAAAATTGAGAAAGGTGCCTCATGTTTTGGGACAGAGAATGTCCAAATTGCCCTTTTACTAATAAATCGTTAATTAATTTCTTAAAACTTTAAAAAATAAAAATAAATTGAAAAAAAAATACCAAACCTACCTAATAAGTTTTGGTTTTAACTGTTTCTTTTTAACTTTTTTACCTTTGTTTTTTTCTTTTCCTTTTTTTCTTTTTTTTACCTCTTTTGTTGGCTTTTATATATATATTTTTTTAAAAAAGACTTTGTCATCTTTCAATCTTTTTTGTTTTTATTTCCTTTGTTTTTTTGTCATGCCACCTTTTTTCACTTGTAATTTTAGTGCTTCATTTTTGTTTTTTTCTCACTATTTAATGCTCATTTTTTCTTCATTTTTTATTATTATTTTTTAACTTTTTGGGGCTCCACTTATTTATATATTTTAATACTTGAAAAAAAGCTTTCTTTTTTTTCAACTCTACCATTTTGATGCATTATGTTTTCCTTTTTTTTTTTTTAATACTCTATTTGTCTACCATTATCTCTTACAGATGGTATTATCACCAAGCAAAACTTAGCTTGGCCTCTTCTACTATCTTGATCGATTTTTCGACATGGTCACTTCTTTGTACAACTGGTTGTTTCTTCTACATGAGGCTTATCATAACCTCTTACAACCGCTAATTTGGTACGAAGATTAGTCAACTAAAATAAACCCAAATTTTAGATAGGCTTTGAAAACCTATCACTCTTAGTTTGCAAGGATTGAAAAAGTTTAAAAACAAGCTCACACCTGTTAGACATGCATGCTCTAAGGAGTAAAAAATGTAATACGTTTTTGGAGACATTTTTATCAATAAAGAATTTATTCATTTATATATACCAAATATTGTCATCTTTACGTTCATATTTGTTGAATGTATGATAAGCAAACAATAGTCTGAAACTATCAGTCTAAACCTTAAGAGTTGGGCATATGATGGGATGATTATGCGGTAGACACGATTCTTAAGGTGATGGTCTAAAATATATGATCCGCAATCGAGGGAATAAAGTTGGGCGCTTTATTCATGTAAAGATTGTTATGTTGTCTATATCCCTTTTGGGAGATGGTTTGTCTTAACCATCGGAGTTGGACTCCATGAATAGAAACATTGGCACGTTGTCATAGGTGACGATGTGTTGGATCGGGACATAAAGTGAATTGATTTGGATTAATAATTCTGTCTTGGCAAATCGATTCACTTCAGACAATCATTTGTATTGTATCTTAATCCTGAGATGAATAATGGGGCCGTTGTCTCGACTTGTGTCTTTTGATGTACCAATGGGTGACTCCCACATCTCTATAGTGGCATGCATGCCGGTACGTTGGAGGCATGACTCTTGATAGCGTAGACTTGTTATTCATAGATATGAAATCCATAGCTCCTCTTTAGGAGTAATGATATCCTCTTATATGCGTTGTCCTGTAATTGGAAAACTGGAGCGCTCAACCATTTGGATACATAGGTGTAACCGAATGGTATACTATCTTTGGATGGTAAGTTTTCTAATGGTGAGACAATGGAACGTAAGATAAAAATAATCGGGAAGGTAAGACAGAACTTGTCCTTAAGCCGATTATGGATTATCATATGGGGATACGATACACTATGATATGTCATGGAGACTTAGCTACACGAGCTTCGTAATTCTATAAAGTTCGAGAGTGCAGCTCCAAGCTTTTAGTGGAGTAGCGTTGGAGTTGATAATTGTAAAATGTATATCTGGGATATTGGGTTTCATAATTATCATGAGCTTGAACTTTATAGGCCCATTTTGGTCCCCTTTGCTAGCTCACAAAATCCTGTAACGACACGGCGTGCTTTTCCAATAATTGGTGACTTATGTCAGATTTATCAGATTGGTTTAAAATTTATAAGAATCAAATAATTCATGTCTGTTTATCGGTTGAATTAATTATGTAAGAAAATTAGTTCAAGATAAACTTGTTGAATTATTGCGTTCGGATAATTCTTGTCTGTTTATCGGTTGATTTAATTTTGGATAAATTGGATCAAGATAAACTTGTAGAATTATTGTGAATTGATTTATTTTCTTAGAGATTATCTTGATAAAGTTTGTTTTGATCAGATATCTTTTCTATTGGGCTATTTGAATCAAAACTGAGACTTTATCCTTTAGAATCTCGGGTGGAAAATAAAAGATTCGCGGAGATTTTTTCTCGGTAGTTCGGCCTGCCGGATGACGTGTTCGGCCTGCCTATCAGAAAGTTCGGCCTGCCTATCAGCGCACATAAGATTACGCGTTTTTCACGCGTATCTTATCAGATATTGATCCGAACTTGATTCTGTTTCGATTTTTGAGACCTAATCTGATATGGACTGACCCCAAGGACCAATAGGTATAAAAAAGGGAGTGAGTCTAATGATTTACTCAGATCAATTTGAGAGATTAAGAGTGATACTCTTCTAGTGAGCGTCTGTAAACTCCCTGAGAGCTTTTGTTCACAAATCACGAACACTAGCTTTGGGTTCTCTCTATTGGTTGGAAGGAGAGTCACCGGTGGAAGAGCTGTACGTGTGAGCCCACACTCACTCCGGTTGTGGATAGAGAATAGCAAAGAAGACCAGTTGGTTGAGGCTCTTCTGGAACGTTACTTCTCTGCACAGGTCGTGGAGGTTCTTCGGCACACTGAGGTTAGTAAGATCTGTTTAATTTATACACATAACATGTCAAACTTGTATTTTGGAAAATACTCTGATGAAAAATTTTTAAAATTCCGCTGCGCACTTTGTTTCCAACAACACCTCGTAAGATAGAATTGAATACAAATTGAGATTTCTAGGAGATATAAAAGCACACAAAATGAATTTTATGCAAGTTTGGCTCAAGCAAATGATCAAAGGCTTGTAGACACTTCGGATATGATTCAATGTAACTTCAATGTGTTAAAATTTGTCCTAATGTTGAAAATAAGATATTGACATTCTTGGTACTTTAAAAAATATAACGCTCAAACTTGAGTCAACAATCACGGACAACTAAAGAAGGATTGTCTCTGTAGTTTTTTTTAAAGTTCATAGAGTGTTGGAAGGAGAGACTAAGTGAGATGAGCAAGAATGAGAAAATAAGAAGAAGAACAAAGCAAGAAGATGGAATAAGTTGGTTTAGATTTCAAAATTAGTCTTAGGGGTTTTCATTTGTAATGTCTTCAATTTAATTAATTAAAAAATAATGCGTAAATGGTAATTAAGGTGCCAAATTAATAATTATCTGCTGATTAATCACTTTTAAATTTTTATCTTCTTATTTTATTTTATTTTATCTTTTTTTGTCATTACTAATTATTTTAAAATTAAATTCTAGTCATTATTCTAATGTTTATCACTTTAATTAAAATTAGACCATTTTTCCTTTATTTTAATTATTTAAACTAAGACCCAACTTTGCCAAAATCTCAAGACTGCCCCTCTTCCACACTTAGGACCTCTCACATGAAAGCTTAGGCTTGAAACTCTTACTTCAGAAAAACCATCAACAACTCATGGTTGTAAGCCAAACCATCATCAGAGTATTCTAGATTAAAGCTAGAAAACTTTTAGACTTGAACACATTCTCACTCTCTCCTTTTTCACATTTTCCTTATATGTATCACCAAAACAGAATAACTAAGACTTTCCAAGCATGAACAGAGATAGAATCACCCATCTCAGGCCACTATCTTTAAGTAATCCAAGGTTAAAAGCATTTTAAATGATTTATACCTTCTTTTACAAGTTGTTATTGTTGAATCAATTGTTTAAATTCATGTTCTTAAGTCTAGACATTTATATTTATATAAACAATTTTATTTTTGACATACTAATAATAAAAATATGTTTGCATGTGATGATCTAATATTAGGTAAACATAAAACGTATTTTATTCAGAGTGCTAGAGTGATTATGAAAAAGGATTGAGTTTTTATTCAAGCAAATTCAGATTTAACACCATAGTTGTATTATTTTTCTTATTTTTAGAGTTTTTATGAAATTTGTTGTCAAGATGGTACAATTGAGCTATGAACATGGAAAAATGGTTTTATTAAGTTCATATACTGATTTCGGACCTTTAGAATATGTTTTACATGCATCTAAAGTGAGTTAAATTAATTGGAGTTTAGATTGAACTCGAAAGCATGAAAACAGAGCAGAGCTTGAGCTTTATTCAACGACACCATAGTGGACTGCACCTAGTGCATGCCGATCGACCGCTGGGCCCAATGGTTGCTGTTTCAACCACCTAAGCTCCTCTTGCTTGCAATTGTGTTTTAAACAAGTTCTTACCCGTTGTAATGACTAGAATTTATCAATAATTTTTTTTGTAAGGGTATTTTATATTATGTGAATAAACATGGAATTTAGAACAGTTAATGGCACAATAAGAACCATAATCTATAAACTAAAAATTAGTTATTAGCTTGATTTTGATATTAATGATTGAGTTTACTTATAAGATTAGCCACTATCCTTGCAGAGGTGACTGTGGAATTCCGGGCAGGATTTTTATATCCTTCCTTCGTAGCTGTATTATTTAAGCTTTTTAGCCTTGAATTTGTATTCTCAAATGTTTTAAAAATTAAATTATGTTTTAAAGTTATTTTCAAATGTTTTGAAAATATGTTTATGAAAGAGAAAATGATTTTGAAAAATAATCAATATCTCGGGATAAGCCACCCAAGTAAGATAATATTTATCTTTAAAAAGTTTTCAAACACAAATTGGTGTAAGATTCTGTTGTTGGTTGTGTTTTTAAATATATGGTACTATACAAAGTTTAGGTTGTGCAGAGGGCGACCCAAGGGCAGGTCCTAAAACCATAATTGGGTCACCTTGGTGGTGTTTATTCTAGGCCATACAAAGTATTTATTTCTAATTTTACATGTGAGGTGTTCGGTAAGTTCCACTTTTGTTCAAATGATTATATATTATTTATTTATTCCACTTTATTTATTTATATTGTTTTCGCTATATTATTAATTAATGTTTTGAACTTAAAATCCCACTAAGCCTTTAGTTCATAGTTATTTAGCATGTGTTTTTATTTTAATTCCCTTCCCTCTCTAGGAGGTTCACAATACGTAGCAAAATAGAGTGCTGCTAGATCACTCGCAGAGTTTGTGAGTTGAATTGTTTATCTGTGTTCGTTGGAAAAGTTGATTCGGCAAATTTAAAAAAAAATAATAATCACCTATAATCTAACTCAGGTTGCTATAAACAATAAATATAATTCTTATTAAAATACATTTGTTGATGAATCGGATGTAGCATATCTGATTGAAAATCTCAACCTTTAGATCTTTAATGCTATATCTCTTCCTCCTAGATGTTATGTATGTGTGCACAATTTAGCAGAATTTCACCACAACTTCTCTCATTCCAATTGGACTACGTGCTTGAGGAACTTAGGACACTAAAGGGGAGTGATCAAAGCTAAACTCTCTAAAATTACACAATAACAATCTAAAAATAATGTGGACCCAATGCCTCTATTTATAGAGTTGGTGAGATGAAGTAAAAGTCTCTTAGAATTAGAAGAGATTTTCTCTTTTCTCCTACAGGTGTTACACACCAATCATATAGGCCTACAATCAGTATACATGCCCATCACCAAATAGAGGGAAATTGGAATTTAGCCAATCACAGAGTAGGGTTTTGTGATTATATGCATCATTTAGGATAATTTCTATTCAAATAATTCTATTTAAATTAGAATTCTATTATTTAATATAATTATCTAATTTAATTATTTGTGAATAATTATCCTTTATTCAAATTCAAATACAATTAGGATCTAAATTAATTATTCAAATACAAATAATTAATTATCATAAAATCTTAATAATTAAATTTGAATAAATATTATTCTAAAATTAATTAATTAGATAATCAATTCCAGAATTACCTCTTGGTAGGCGCCAACAATCCAGTAGGACTAGGCTTGGTGCCACACATAATCCAACTAGACTGTTGGGCTTTCACACTAACGGGTCTAGTGACTCGTTTGTTGTAACCTCTTGTATTACTTGTGGTAAATCGTTCTACACAACTAGTCAATGAATTCGTAAGCTAACATGGACCCGATGGACATACATTTATCAAACTTCAATAATAACAGATAAATTAATCCCCAATTAATTATCCATTTAATTATATACTTTGGTGTCACTCCATTAAAAAACCAAAGCTACACTTTTGATAATATACAGATTACTAGAATTTATAAATTAGACTTATTCATGACTTCTCATGGATAAGTATCCCTATAGGTTATCCATAATCGAATGAAGGACTTAATTCTATTTTTCCTTTTGGTTATTTTATCTCAAAGTTCTATTATTTCACTTATTTAGAAAATTCCATAAATAACAAATACAAATGGAAAATCATTTAGTTACCATAAGTATCCAAATGAACAAGGCCTTTTTCTTTTCCAATTTCTTTAATAATGCCTTTAGGAGGATAACATTAACTCTTTGTTAGAGAGCTATGGATTTCGTGTCGGTGGATTATACTCTTATCGAATATAGGTTGTACCTCCAATATACCGACGATGGAGCTTTCGTGTGACGACCTGCCTTTTCGGGCAGTCACTTTACTTACTTAAACATCGTTTCGTAAATAGTAATCTTACTTACTTAGTAAGAAAAATACTGAAATAAATTTTTTTTTCTTTAACATTCTTTAAATGTTCTTTAAAACTGATGCGACCTCTGTCGCCAATCAAATTGAGACATCGCTCAATACTTGTCCTTAAAATCATTTCAAATCGTTTCTTAAAACTTAATAAGAGACCATTATTAAATCATAGCTTAAAACTTTGAATACATTCCTTAAAACTTTGATTTTCTTTAAGCTTTGAAAACACAACACTAAACAATGAAAATTTTTTTCTTTACATAGCGGAAGCAAACAGTGATGGTATCCATACCCAAATCTTCGCATCTGTCATCCGCAGCACCCAGCTTTTTAACGGGTCCTATTGGTCATCCATAAAACTACCTACAGCATGAAGAAACTTTTTATGAGCTTTCACTCAGTAAGTTCAAACAAAATCTCACAAAGCATTTAAACATACTTTCTTAAAAAAAAAACCTTTCTAGCACGTTTCCCATAAACGTTTTCCTAAAGCAATTGCTATAACGTTTCTTATAAACGTTTTTCACAAAATATCTAACATAAAATAATCCTCAGATTGCTCTTCATAACGTCATTCATGTTTTCATAAACATTTAATACAAAACATTCCTCAGAATGTTTTTCATAGCATATAAATGTTTCACAATAAACAAATCAAATACAATCACAATGCATGTTTTAATTTATGCTCAATTATGAACTTTCGATTATGAGCATCTTATGACCATTCTTTCTTACTTTGACTTTCTATCCTTGTTCCTTTTATTTTCTTATCTTACACTTTAACTTTCCACCTTTTGTTCCTTAACTTTCTTTATCTTATAACTTTTAGTGTTCGTACCAACATCTTTAATCATGAGAGCATAAACGTGATGTTTCCCTTGTGGAAGACTTAAGACCATCGAACTTTGAGGTCGTATACCTCACATCTAGGAGGTCAAACTTCAACTATACTTTTATTACCTCACAACGAGGAGGCTGGTACGACACTTTCTTTTCAACTTTATGTTACTTTCTTATTAACCTTAGTGAGAACATCAAATGCAACCACATCATATGCAAATACACTTATAAATCATTGCTTGTACTATAAAACCTATTGCATAACAAATGCAACTTAAAATGCAAACACATTTTGATAATCATAATTTATACTCTAAAACTTATTGCATAACAAATGCATCATATAACGCAATCACATTTTACGAATCATAACTTTTATTCTAAAACTTATTGCATAACAAATGCAACTTATTGCATAACAAATGCATCATATAACGCAATCATATTTTGCGAATCATAACTTTTATTCTGAAACTTATTGCATAACAAATGCAACTTATTGCATAACAAATGCATCATATAACGCAATCACATTTTGCGAATTATAACTTTTATTCTGAAACTTATTGCATAACAAATGCAACTTATTGCATAACAAATGCATCATATAACGCAATCACATTTTGCGAATCATGACTTTTATTCTGAAACTTATTGCATAACAAATGCATCTTATTGCATAACAAATGCATCATATAACGCAATCATATTTTACAAATCATAACTTTCATTCTGAAACTTATTGCATAACAAATGCATCATATAACGCAATCACATTTTTACAAATCATAACTTTCATTCTGAAACTTATTGCATAACAAATGCATCATATAACGCAATCACATTTTGCAAATTATAATTCTTCTTTGAAACATATTGCATACAATGTAATATATATCACAATCACATATTGCTTATTATAACTTTTATCCTAAAACATATTGCATACAAATGCAATATATATCGTAATTACATATTGCATATCATAAGTTTTATCTTAAAACATATTGCATACAAATGCCATATATATATCGCAATCACATATTGCATATCATAGCTCTTATCCTAAAACATATTGCAAACAAATGCAATATACTACGCAATCACATATTGCATATCATAACTCTTATCCTAAAACATATTGCATACAAATGCAATATATTACGCAATGACATATTGCATATCATAACTTTTATCCTAAAACATATTGCATACAAATGCAATATATTACGCAATGATATATTGCATATCATAACTTTTATCCTAATGATATTACATATCATAACTTTTATCCTAAAACATATTGCATACAAATGCAATATATTACGCAATGACATATTGCATATCATAACTTTTATCCTAAAACATATTGCATACAAATACAATATATTACGCAATGATATATTGCATATCATAACTTTTATCCTAATGATATTGCATATCATAACTTTTATCCTAAAACATATTGCATACAAATGCAATATATTACGCAATGATATATTGCATATCATAACTTTTATCCTAAAACATATTGCACACAAATGCAATATTTATCGCAATCACATATTGCATATCATAAGTTTTATCCTAAAACATATTACATACAAATGCAATATATTACATAGCAATGCTTCATAAAACTTATAACTTACATTATAACACATTATGCATTGTCAAAATGCAGGATTTATACTAATCCTATTTCGTTTCTATGTTGCACGTCTGCATCTAGATCATAATTTGGTACGTAAAAACTGATCAGTAAGTTCATCTTTTTATTATTCAGTCTATAGGCCTTTTATCATCTAGTCATTCTAGACTAGTGACAATGTTGATTTAAAACATGTTTACGTACCTGTCTGAAAACCTCTAAGGGTCATAACAGCGCTTAACTTTTTATATCTTTCTTGAACATGTCTAGCCTTTCCTGGGGATGCAGTAAAAGGAAAAACTAGCTTTATCTTCTTTCTTTTTTTTTCGTATTCATAAAGTCTCTGTCTTGGCTCTGCTCTTGTGACCTAGCTGTCGGTCACGAGAAATTTTCTAAATTCTACTTGATTATCTAAATCGTTCTCACGATTTCTAATCGAACCTAAGGTGTCTTATAGTAATTTTTCTAGTTTCCTATAGACAACTTGAAGATTATATCCTTAATGGATTTCTTATGAACCTTATTGTGCATATCTGTTATGCACTACATGGTATTATACTTATATACTATATCTTGTTACATTATAGATAACAAGCATCAATCATAATATTCTTATCCATATTATTTGCTCGTATAAGTATTATACTTGCATATCATATTCATAAACATATCATACATATACATGTCATTCACACCATACTTCCACATTTCATGCTTTCATATATTACTCATATTCATGTCGTTCATATCATACTTTCACATTTCATGCTTTCACATATTATTCATACTCATGTCATTCATATCATACATCCATTTGTCGTTCATACTTTCATATCGTGGAGTTGCTATACATTTTTCTTCTTTGAATAGCAACTATTTCATATTATATCCATATAATACTTTAAGTCATGTCACATGTATAATACACACACCAATCATAGTTCATAAGGTTCATGCATATCAATATGCAATAGGCTTCAAACATAACGGTTGCAAATTCATTGCAAACCTTATTTTGCACTTTAGAACTTTTTTGCATAATAAATGCAAATATACTTTAAAAATAACTTGCCTAACCATTGCAAACTCATTTACAAATGCATATGGATGCATTAAAACTATTTTCTTCATGCTGTAGATGAAATCTGAACTTACCCGGACTATGCCCTAGCATTCTCTACTACGTTCCTTTCTCGTTCCTTTTCCTTCCATTGGTCGGCTTTTGTGTCCTGATCACACGACAGCCGACTCATTAATTAACTTTCTTTTTATCAATCCACTTGATTGATAATAAAACACAAACATTAACTATTCATTCCTTTTAACTTCGTAACCCATCGGTTTACCTCTCGTTTACTTAAAACATCTCTTATTAAATCTCTGGTCTCACATGACCGTTACGTTACTTAACGTATTACGAAACATTTTTCGTCTAATAACGTTATGCTAAATCGGAGTGTTCGACTCCGTTCTAGCCGTTTCCTTGATATTGACGATTTTACCCTTAACGGGTTTTTCATCACCTTGTAACGTTATAAAACTCATTCTTACATAAAATAGTATAACAATCACTAATCATGCATTTCATAACTTTTTATGAAAGCATCTAAAACAATTTATTCTAAAACAGTTCATATTGTAAGCGAGATTCCTACTTACTTGAACTCCAAGCTAAGCAGATCCAGTTATATCTCGCTGCATCTACAGTATGCGAAGCATCCTCTGCAGTGCTCCTCGAGCAACCATGAATAGCTAAGAATGCTTCCTGGAGATCATATATGTGACACCCGTTATTCTCCTAACGGGTATTGAGGTAATTAAATTAATTTTTAATGTATAAAAAAAATTGCTTCATTTAAATTTATTTTATAATATTTATTTTTATCTATTTTTAAATTTTCTAAAATTCTCCTATATTTATTTAGTATGATTACTAAAAAGCCTTAGAACTTCTAATAAATCTCAAAAATGTCATATTGGCATTATATGTGTTAAAGTCTTTAGATGAGACATAAGGATATCTTTTCCAACTACTCTTGACCCTCATTTTCTTTATTTCCTCCGTGACATGCTTCAACATGTCTCCTCTATAATTGTTTCTATCACTTCTTTTCAAAGACTTCATCTTTTCTTCCTTTCTCTTCCACGGTTCCCACACTCTTCTTCTTATTTCTTTGCTGAAGCAAAATACTTAGAGAACTTCTTCAAGGCAGCCATAAAAATCAGCCACCATCACCTCCATTTGAGCAAGAATTTCAGTCATACCGAACTAAAGGAACCTGTTTTGAAGCCATTTCAAGCTTCCAACTAACCATAATCCGAGGTTAGAATCTTATGAACAAATTTAGTCTTTCATTTATAAATTTTCTTTTATACTAAAGGATTATTCAAATTTGCGTTCTTAAACCTAAGTATATGTTTGTTGCTATTTTGGAGCATATGTATGAAGTCTAAGTGTATATGCCCTAGACAGAAAATTTATATTGTTAAACTTTATAATACCTCTATGGGCAGTGGTTATTTCTTGAAATTCTAAGATTAAATTAAAATAAATTTTATGAATGTAGTTGTATGTTGTGCTTTAGTTTTAATTGTCCTTATGCACGCCTTAGGATCAAGGGAGTATGGAGCTAACGTTAATTGATTCCAGGATTAAGAGACTGTTGATAAGCTTGAAAGGTAGGGATTCTATTACTCATCTTTTGTGAGGTTTTTATAGAATTAAAATTGATTGTTTTGCCGCAATATATATATATCTATGTTGAACTGATATTATATGATTATCACATATGAAACTATGACATGGACTCGTCTTGTATTGTACGGCGAGGAACATAATGAATTGACACATATTATAAATTGAGAAGCATGGTTAGGAAAACTAACTCTATTGATAATGATTCAATATAGAGAATTTGTGAGACATGAAGAGGGCGACGGTTACGTCCTTGGGCATGAATACCCTAAAAGGTAAAATAGGGGGAAGGCGATGACGCTTCCTTGGGTTGAAAGTCCCAGAACACACTATACAGGAATCGATTTGGTGAGGACTCGGGGCTTGATGTCCCCTCACCGGAACACCCTTGGAATGTTTATAGGGTGATCAAGTGCGCCCATTTGGGTTTCGATGAGTTGAGTGATACTCAATTTAACATGGATACCTAGGAACAATGATGATTGGTAATATTTGTATAAATGTGTAATTATGACACTTGGTAATGATTAACTACGGTATCCATAAGATGTGATCATAATAAACCTCATAATCTGGAATATGATGTAACTTATTAACCATGCAGATTTTAATGTGGTAATGATAAAAACCTAAAGGTGGGTAATGGCTTTCTCTACTGAGCATAGTGTTGCTATACCCTTATGTTTATATCTTTTCAGGACTCACTAAGTGTGAGGTGGCTACGAGAAATATAGTTGAGGAAGTGATGTAACTATATTACATTGGGACTGCTCAATTGTAAAGAATGTTCTTCATGATAATGTAAGCATCAATTGTTACTTTCTGTGACTGTATTACAATGTGTTGAGGGTTAAAATGATGATGACAACAGTTTATATTATTAAATTTAAGGTGCTACATTAAAACTGTGGTTTATTTGTCGTTTATATTTTTATTTTTGAGTTGAGAGTTTTCATTTAAGTCCCGGGCAAATTTTATTTTTAAGGTTTTACTTTTATTATTTATTTTTATTTTATCTCATTAAAAACTGTTAACCCCCATATAGGGGCGTTACAGAATTTTTGGTATCAGAGCCTAGGTTCGGTTAACCTAGGGAGTGTAGCACCACTTTAAAAAAAATATATTTTTGAGATGGTTTTGAAGCTGAATTTTCATTGTCATCATCAAAATGAACCTTCACATTGATTTATACAGTTTAGAAGGATGTAACATGGAAAGGCCATAGAATGAAAATACTAATGGTTATATGAGTACAACAATTATATAGAAGGAAAGTATTAATAGTTATGAGGGAATGATAATTATATGAAATGAGTTTATAAGTAGAATGCTTATGAGAGATTCGTATAATATTTGGATCTCTAAGCATATTTAATTCGTATAAACGATGAGAAATTCGTATAGATACGAGGATTTAAGAGCCTTTTGTCTCGTGAAAAACAATAAGAAATATAAGGCTTGATTTATTGATTTTAAAGTTTGGCATAGATATGCCAAATTTTTCGTAATTGATTCAAACCTAAGTAATGATTATGTGTGGATTCGATGGAGCACATAAGTGTCAATGTCTTTTCTTAAAAGTTCTATATATTCGAGGAATATGATATAAGTTGGGAATCATGGTGTTGAATTTTGAGAGAGATAAATGTTAGACTTTTGGTCTGTTGAGACTGTGTAAAGTCTAGAATGCATGAATCTCAAAATTGGAATATTTTGTTACGTACATTGTATTTAAGTGTATCAGTGAATCTTTTGGTTACCTAAGGTTTTGTTATATGAGGAAATTATATATTGTATGAGTAGAATTGTGGGGATTGTAGATGTTCTTAAGTAGTAACATCAAGTGTCTTTGTTCATTGATATGGTCTACGTTGCAAGACGTAAATCGTATTGATTTCAAGGTTAGTCGCATTCTAAACCCTTGGTAGCAATGATGATGAATCCATTGATAGATGTTGAGTATTATCAATAACATATGGGTGTATGCATTGTTCAATAAGGTTTTGATTAAAACAAAATTATTTGAGTTGCTGGAAGATTATGTTGTTATGAAATGATTTTAAATATCATTCAGGAAGATCCTTGTTGTCGTTAAATTAGATTTGTTGTTTATAGTCAACTTTATCTATAGTGGGCTTTGAATTGGGTTTAAGATTTATACAAATTGGTTTTCAATTTTATGTTTGTTATTTAACTCGTTCCAGATGTGTTAAGGCCCGAAACAACCTGACCATTTTCAACTTAGAACATTTGGGCCTAGTTCAAATCTTAAATCAGTTTGATTCACACTGTCTCTCCCACGTGGTCTCTATACGTGTCATATACAGTGGTTTAATCATTGTTTACATGTACGTTTACTGTGCATAGGAGCTTATTTCTCCGAGTTCACTTTTTCTCTCTTAATTTGTTATTTTCTCTCTAAATCGCAAATCCTCTTCTTTTTCATTAGAAATTCTTCTTTTCCTCTAAAAGAAGAAGGAATTCTAGGATTCTGCAATTTACTATCTTAATTTTTCCTTTCTATTTACTCTTCTTTCATCTCATCATGGACCCAAAGTACCAACACCTGAGAAAGTATTTCCCATCACTCTCCCAAAAGATTCTCAGAAAGAAATACAAGGCTAGAATTACTCGGTTGTGGATTCTTATGCGTTTTGGTATCCCTTGTGATGTGAGAATGTTGATAGAGGGGAAGATCCGTCCGAGTGACTTTAGTCAAGATGTCGGTTTACCAGGAACAGGTACCAGTCGTAGTGCAATGAAAAGAAGAGCTTGTGCCATCGTGGTCACTTGTAACAAATGTGGAAGACAAAATTGTAACGGTAAATGTGTTGGAAACCAAGTGCGCAGCGGAATTTTAAAAATTTTTCATCAGAGTATTTTCCAAAACACAAGTTTGACATGTTATATGTATAAATTAAACAGATCTTACTAACCTCAGTGTGCTGAAGAACCTCCGCGACCTGTGTAGAGAAGTAACGTTCCAGAAGAGCCTCAACCAACTGGTCTTCTTTGCTATTCTCTATCCACAACCGGAGTGAGTGTGGGCTCACACGTACAGCTCTTCCACCGGTGACTCTCCTTCCAACCAATAGAGAGAACCCAAAGCTAGTGTTCGTGATTTGTGAACAAAAGCTCTCAGGGAGTTTTCAGATGCTCACTAGAAGAGTATCACTCTTAATCTCTCAAATTGATCTGAGTAAATCATTAGACTCACTCCCTTTTTATACCTATTGGTCCTTGGGGTCAGTCCATATCAGATTAGGTCTCAAAAATCGAAATAGAATCAAGTTCGGATCAATATCTGATAAGATACGCGTGAAAAACGCGTAATCTTAGCTGTCGCGGTCGGCATGCCGAACTGTGAGATAGGCAGGCCGAACTTGCCAGTTCGGCAGGCCGAACTTTATGATCGGCAGGCCGAACTGCCGAGAAAAAATCTCCGCGAATCTTTTATTTTCCACCCGAGATTCTAAAGGATAAAGTCTCAGTTTTGATTCAAATAGCCCAATAGAAAAGATATCTGATCAAAACAAACTCTATCAAGATAATCTCTAAGAAAATAAATCAATTCAAATAATTCTACAAGTTTATCTTGTTCTAATTGTCCAAAATTAAAACAACCGATAAACAGACAAGAATTATCCGAACGCCATAATTCAACAAGTTCATCTTGAACTAATTTCTTACAAAATTAATTCAACCGATAAACAGACATGAATTATTTGATTCTTATAAATTTTAAACCAATCTGATAAATCCGACATAAGTCACCAATTATTGGAAAAGCACGCCGTGTCGTTACAGGACTTTGTGAGCTAGCAAAGGGGACCAAAATGGACCTATAAAGTTCAAGCTCATGATAATTATGAAACCCAATATCCCAGATATACATTTCACAATTATCAACTCCAACGCTACTCCACTAAAAGCTTGGAGCTGCACTCTCGAACTTTACAGAATTACGAAGCTCATGTAGCTAAGTCTCCATGACATATCATAGTGTATCGCATCCCCATATGATCATCCATAATCGGCTTAAGGACAAGTTCTGTCTTACCTTCCCGATTATTTTTATCTTACGTTCCATTGTCTCACCATTAGAAAACTTACCATCCATAGATAGTATACCATTCGGTTACACCTATGTATCCAAATGGTTGAGCGCTCCAGTTTTCCAATTACAGGACAACGCATATAAGAGGATATCATTACTCCTAAAGAGGAGCTATGGATTCCATATCTATGAATAACAAGTCTACGTTACCAAGAGTCATGCCTCCAACGTACCGGCATGCTTGCCACTATAGAGATGTGGGAGTCACCCATTGGTACATCAAAAGACACAAGTCGAGACAACGGGCCCATTATTCATCTCAGGATTAAGATACAATACAAATGATTGTCTAAAGTGAATCAATTTGACAAGACAGAATTATTAATCCAAATCAATTCACTTTATGTCCCGATCCAACACATCGTCACCTATGACAACGCGCCAATGTTTCTATTCACGGAGTCCAACTCCGATGGCTAAGACAAACCATCTCCCAAAAGGGATATAGACAACATAACAATCTTTACATGAATAAAGCGCCCAACTTTATTCCCTCGATTGCGGATCATATATTTTAGACCATCACCTTAAGAGTCGTGTCTACCGCATAATCATCCCATCATATGCCCAATTCTTAAGGTTTAGACTGACAGTCTCAGACTACTGTTTGCTTATCATACATTCAACGAATATGAACGTAAAGAGGACAATATTTGGTATGAATAAATTCTTTATTGATAAAAATGTCTCCAAAAACGTATTACATTTTTACTCCTTAGAGCATACATGTCTAACAATCTCCCACTTGCACTAAGTGAGTAAATACTGCAAATTTCGCATCCCCATAGCTTCCACATGCCTTTCGAAGACTCTCCCAGAAAGTGTCTTCGTAAATGGATCAGCTAAATTGTCCTCTGACGCGATCTTGCACACCGTGACATGCCCGCTCTCAACGAAGTCCTTTATCACATGATACTTCCGATCAATATGCTTACTCTTCTTGTGAAATCTTGGTTCCTTAGCATTAGCTACCGCCGCACTGTTATCACAGTACAGTGATACCGCTTTATCCATACCAGGAACTACCTCAAGATCCCCAAGGAACTTGCGGAGCCACACTGCTTCTTTCGAAGCATCACTAGCCGCCACATACTCGGCCTCCATCGTTGAATCCGAAGTGCAATCTTGCTTCGCACTTCTCCAACTGATGGCACCGCCACCCAGAGTAAACACAAACCCTGAAGTCGATTTCCTAGAATCCAGGCAGGATTGAAAATCCGAATCAGTGTATCCTAGAGGAGTTAAATCCTCACCCGAATACACAAGCATATACTCACGAGTCCTTCTCAGGTACTTGAAAATATGCTTTACCGCAACCCAATGGTTTGGTCCTGGATCCGCCTGAAATCGACTCACAATCCCGACCGCATAGCTAATATCTGGTCGAGTGCAAAGCATGGCATACATGAGACTACCCACTGCCGAAGCATAAGGTACCTTCTTCATGTATTCTCTTTCTTCATAAGACTTTGGAGAGTCTTTCTTAGAAAGAGTAATTCCAGACCTAGATGGTTGCCCACCTTTCTTGGAATCCTGCATTGCAAACCTCCTGAGAATTTTATCTATGTAGCTGGCCTGTGACAAAGCTATCATTTTGTTCTTCCTATCCCGAAAGATCTGGATACCGAGAACAAAATTAGCCTCACCCAAGTCCTTCATGTCAAACTGCTTGGTCAACCATAATTTGACCGATGACAATGCCCCAACGTCATTGCCAATTAGCAGAATGTCATCTACATAGAGTAGTAGAAAAACCACCTTCCCATTCTTAATGTGTTTGTAAACACATGGTTCATCCACATTTTGTGAGAACCCATAAGTCTTGATCACTTGATCAAATCTTATGTTCCAAGAACGAGAAGCCTGCTTAAGTCCATAAATAGACTTTAGCAACTTACAAACCTTACCCTCTTGACCCGTGACCTTGAACCCGTCTGGTTGTTCCATATAAATGGACTCATCAAGATAGCCATTCAGAAAAGCCGTCTTGACATCCATCTGCCAAATCTCGTAGTCGAGAGCGGCAGCTATGGACAAGAGAATCCGGATGGACTTAAGCATGGCTACAGGCGAAAAGGTTTCCTCATAATCGATTCCTTCCTTTTGCGTATAACCCTTAGCTACCAGTCTAGCCTTAAAGGTTTCGACCTTTCCATCCACTCCTCTTTTCCTCTTGTAGATCCACTTACACCCTATGGGTTTTACCCCTTCGGGAAGATCCACAAGCTCCCAGACCCGATTAGTCTCCATAGACTTCATCTCAATGTTCATGGCCTCTGTCCAGAGTCTTGAATCAACATCCTCCATAGCTTCTGCGTAAGTATAAGGATCCCTGTCATGTTCATCCGGTTCAGCCAAAAAGACCTCCCCATTGAACATATACCTCTCAGGTTGACGCCCGATCCTCCCACTACGCCGAAGCCCCTGTGGTTGTTGTTCAGGTTTGTTTGGTTTTTCTACACCGATCGGAATGGTTTCGTTCGGAACCTCCGGAGTAAACGGATTACCCCTCAACTCCTCAAGCACCACTTTGCTTTGAGGTTTAAAGTCGTTCATGTAACTCTCCTCAAGGAAAGTTGCATTAGTTGAAACCACGACTTTATTTTCCTTTGGGTTATAAAAATAACCCCCTTTAGTCCCTTTTGGATATCCTACAAACACGCAAACTTCTGAACGTGCTTCCAACTTATTCGGATCCTTAAACAGGACATGAGCTGGACATCCCCATATGCGAATATGGTTTAAGGATGTCTTCCGTCTTGTCCACAACTCGTGGGGAGTTTTAGGGACCGATTTTGAAGGCACATTGTTCAAAAGATAACATGCGGTTTGTAGTGCATATCCCCAAAAGGATAAAGGCAATGATGAATAACTCATCATGGACCGAATCATGTCCAACAAAGTCCTATTCCTTCTCTCCGCTACGCCATTCTGCTGCGGAGTGCCCGGCGCAGTCAAATGGGATAAAATCCCATTCTCTAACAAGTGTCCCAAGAACTCATCAGAAAGGTATTCCCCACCTCGATCAGATCGAAGTGCCTTTATGGGTCTACCCAATTGCTTTTCCACTTCAGCCCGAAACTCCCTGAACTTATCATAAGTTTCGCTTTTGTGGTGCATTAGGTACACATACCCATATCTTGAGTAATCGTCAATAAAAGTGACGAAGTACTCATACCCTCCTCGTGCCCGGATGTTCATCGGTCCGCAAACATCACTATGCACAAGTTCTAGAACCCCTTCGGCCCTATTGCCCTTAGACCCGTATGGTCTTTTGGTCATTTTACCCTCCAAACAAGACTCACATTGAGGTATAGATTCCACCTTTAAGTGACTTAAAGGTCCATCCCTTACCAATCTTTGAATCCTATTCAGGTTAATATGGCCAAGGCGCAAATGCCAAAGATAAGTCTTATTAGAGTGAGAAGTTTTAAGTCTTTTTGAGTCATTATCATTTATCTCAGCATTAAGCAATAAGTCCATCTTAGGTTTGATAAAATATAGATTATTTTGCATCCATCCAGAACAGATAAAAGATTTGTTTTTACGAATCACCACTTTTTCATTAAAAGATACCACGTAGGAGTCTTTAAATAAAGAAGATACAGAAATTAAATTCCTTTTAAATTTAGGAACATAAAAACAATCTCGCAAAATTAAATTCCTATAATTATCAAAATAAAGATGGACATCTCCCACTGCTTCCGCTGAGACCAAGGATCCATCGCCCATCCGAAGCGTTAAGTCTTCACGAAGTAGACTTCTCGTTTCTTTGAATCCCTGCAGAGAAACACAAACATGATTAGTTGCACCAGAATCTATGACCCAAATGTCACTGGATTCCTCAACCAAACAAGTTTCTAAATATAGAAGATCACACCTACCTCCCTTGGAAAGGAAGTCCTTGCAATGCTTCTTTATATGCCCGACCTTACCACAAAAGAAGCACTTAAGCTTCTTTGGGTTCTTCTTCTTCTTCTTCTTGCTCTTGATAGCAATAGGAATAGAAGACTTCCCACTCTTGGCCCGTTGTTTCTTTCCATTCCCAGAGTTAGGATTGGAACCAGAAGCAGCTACCATATTGGCCTCTCCACCAGCAGGAGACTCCCTGATCAGCAGTTCAAACTCTTGTAACTGTTTCATCAGTTCTGTCAAGGTCATATCCCGTCTATTGCTTAGATTAAAAGTAGCTCTAAACGGAATAAATTCCTTAGACAGAGTCTCAAAGACCATAGTCATCTGAGTTTCAGCATCGATGTCGGCTCCATTGGTTTGAGCCTCAGCGAGGTAACCCATGACCAACATCATGTGCTCCTTTACAGATGTCCCCGGTCTCTGTCTACAGTTTAAGAGTTTCCGAAGCGCCCCTTGCCGCTTTGTTATGGCCTGGCCTCCAAACATGTCCTCAAGATTATCCAAGATCTGCTTCGCAGTCTCATAATCCTGATGTTGAGCCTGCAGCACGTTATTCATGCTAGCCATAACATAGCAGCGGGCCTGATCATTAGCATCTTTCCAGCGTTCGTACGCTTGGAATTGCTCATTACTTGAGTCTCCCGTAGGCTCGGGAGGACAAGGAGTTGTCAGTACATATTTCAGTTTCTCAAAGGATAGGACGATGTCCAGGTTCCGTTTCCAATCATTATAGTTCTCACCGGTTAATTGGTTTTTGTCAAGTATCGATGATAAAGCGTTTTTAGACATTTTCAATCTACAATAAAGAATCATATACCAAACATAAGCAAACATATTTAATAATTTAGTAAGATAACACAATCATGTAAAATCATACAAATGTGTTTATGTGTCAAAACCTTGAAAATATCACAACCTTACAACGATAATTCCCAACTCAGAATTCAACAAGCTCCTAGGGGAGTCATGCCAAATTCAATCAGGAACACGGATCCCCTCCTGATTAATATATGCCATCCAGGACCCGTATGATCCAGCATATACTAATAATCGTTTCTTTGGCCATTAATTTTATTAACAGAGCTCCTAGGGGAGGTTAATAATAAAATTAACGTGAGTGTATAACCACCGTTTCAATATTTTATCCATGATTTATAATCACCACCTAGGGGTGTGCAACCATAAATCATACTAAAATACCTTATCCTTTTAGAGATCCAATCTGGTACATAATAGAAATCCCTTCCTAGGGGTTGGGACCATCATGTTCTTCCTATGGACCAACGATGGAGGCCTTAGGTTCTCTCTTCGAAAACCTTCTCCCACTCAATCTTTTGAAGTCAAGGTTTTATTTTAAAATTATGCATGAACAATTTTAATATGAGCGGCACTCCCTATTCTATATGACATGTTATCAATATACATGGTAAATCATATTATAATGCAGACAAGCAAAGCAATCAAGCAAAGCTACAAGCATAATAATAATAACCGTAATATTATGGTTCCACCCTAGAGAATAGAAAAACTAAGATTACAAGAGAATAATCGAGACATTTATCGATTCTTCATCCTTGAATCCTCAAGCTGTATCCTTCTTCATGTAATATCCATCTTCAAGTCCTCAATCCCGTATGAATCGAACACTTCATATTTCCGGTCGTATCCAAATTTAATGTTTCTCAGAATCGTCCCAAAAATAAAATTAAAACTGCACCAAAAATTGCACCTTTTCTGGACACCTGGATGCTCTCTGTCGGCAGGCCGATCTGGGTGATCGGTCTGCCGATCATGGTGGTTCGGCCTGCCGAACATGAAGGTTCGGCCTGCCGGCAGAGCACCAAAATTTTTGCCCCACTGTCGGCCTGCCGGACTGTACGTCCGGCCTGCCGATCTGTGACCTTCGGCCTGCCGAACTGTGAGGTCCGGCATGCCGACCGAGCAGAAAACCTTCAATCCAGAAAATACAATTTTGATGCAATTCATCAATTTTATTTTCAACAATTCAAAAACATAAAATTAGAGACTCAGGAAATACCTGGAGGCGCCATCATCTATCTTCGAGTTCCGACTTCTCGTTCCGTCTTCTCCGAATAATTATTTAATTACAAAATTCTTACAAATTAAAAATTAAATAATAATTCCTAGACGGAGATGATAGTCCGCCATCTAATTACATGAAAAACTTAGATACACATTCTAACCTCTAAGGAACCATAACCGGTATTAATTAATTAATAAATAATTAAACAACAATTTAATCAACCATAATTAATTAATAAACATTCACCATATAATCCATGACAACATATATATTATATAGAAACCTAGAGTGCCATCTCTCTATAAAATTTAATTCAAGCATTGGAGAGATTAAGATCACAAAATTTATGCATATAACATGATCACAAACTTGCAAATTTATGTAAAAACCTCGGCTCTGATACCAATTGTTGGAAACAAAGTGCGCAGCGGAATTTTAAAAATTTTTCATCAGAGTATTTTCCAAAATACAAGTATGACATGTTATATGTATAAATTAAACAGATCTTACTAACCTCAGTGTGCCGAAGAACCTCCGCGACCTGTGTAGAGAAGTAACGTTCCAGAAGAGCCTCAACCAACTGGTCTTCTTTGCTATTCTCTATCCACAACCGGAGTGAGTGTGGGCTCACACGTACAGCTCTTCCACCGGTGACTCTCCTTCCAACCAATAGAGAGAACCCAAAGCTAGTGTTCGTGATTTGTGAACAAAAGCTCTCAGGGAGTTTTCAGATGCTCACTAGAAGAGTATCACTCTTAATCTCTCAAATTGATCTGAGTAAATCATTAGACTCACTCCCTTTTTATACCTATTGGTCCTTGGGGTCAGTCCATATCAGATTAGGTCTCAAAAATCGAAATAGAATCAAGTTCGGATCAATATCTGATAAGATACGCGTGAAAAACGCGTAATCTTAGCTGTCGCGGTCGGCATGCCGAACTGTGAGATAGGCAGGCCGAACTTGCCAGTTCGGCAGGCCGAACTTTATGATCGGCAGGCCGAACTGCCGAGAAAAAATCTCCGCGAATCTTTTATTTTCCACCCGAGATTCTAAAGGATAAAGTCTCAGTTTTGATTCAAATAGCCCAATAGAAAAGATATCTGATCAAAACAAACTCTATCAAGATAATCTCTAAGAAAATAAATCAATTCAAATAATTCTACAAGTTTATCTTGTTCTAATTGTCCAAAATTAAAACAACCGATAAACAGACAAGAATTATCCGAACGCCATAATTCAACAAGTTCATCTTGAACTAATTTCTTACAAAATTAATTCAACCGATAAACAGACATGAATTATTTGATTCTTATAAATTTTAAACCAATCTGATAAATCCGACATAAGTCACCAATTATTGGAAAAGCACGCCGTGTCGTTACAGGACTTTGTGAGCTAGCAAAGGGGACCAAAATGGACCTATAAAGTTCAAGCTCATGATAATTATGAAACCCAATATCCCAGATATACATTTCACAATTATCAACTCCAACGCTACTCCACTAAAAGCTTGGAGCTGCACTCTCGAACTTTACAGAATTACGAAGCTCATGTAGCTAAGTCTCCATGACATATCATAGTGTATCGCATCCCCATATGATCATCCATAATCGGCTTAAGGACAAGTTCTGTCTTACCTTCCCGATTATTTTTATCTTACGTTCCATTGTCTCACCATTAGAAAACTTACCATCCATAGATAGTATACCATTCGGTTACACCTATGTATCCAAATGGTTGAGCGCTCCAGTTTTCCAATTACAGGACAACGCATATAAGAGGATATCATTACTCCTAAAGAGGAGCTATGGATTCCATATCTATGAATAACAAGTCTACGTTACCAAGAGTCATGCCTCCAACGTACCGGCATGCTTGCCACTATAGAGATGTGGGAGTCACCCATTGGTACATCAAAAGACACAAGTCGAGACAACGGGCCCATTATTCATCTCAGGATTAAGATACAATACAAATGATTGTCTAAAGTGAATCAATTTGACAAGACAGAATTATTAATCCAAATCAATTCACTTTATGTCCCGATCCAACACATCGTCACCTATGACAACGCGCCAATGTTTCTATTCACGGAGTCCAACTCCGATGGCTAAGACAAACCATCTCCCAAAAGGGATATAGACAACATAACAATCTTTACATGAATAAAGCGCCCAACTTTATTCCCTCGATTGCGGATCATATATTTTAGACCATCACCTTAAGAGTCGTGTCTACCGCATAATCATCCCATCATATGCCCAATTCTTAAGGTTTAGACTGACAGTCTCAGACTACTGTTTGCTTATCATACATTCAACAAATATGAACGTAAAGAGGACAATATTTGGTATGAATAAATTCTTTATCGATAAAAAATGTCTCCAAAAACGTATTACATTTTTACTCCTTAGAGCATACATGTCTAACAAAATGTACTTCACCTGGTTATATGTCTACGAATAGAGAGGATAAAATAAGGTTTTGTAGGAATGGACTTTCAAAGGAGAACTCGGATAGTATCCATCCTCCTCTCCACGGTCACCCTAGTGGATATGTTCAAGGAGCTATTTTTAAACTCTGGCCTAAATTTTATACAGAAAGACAACGCCTCAGGAATATGGTATTTCTAGATCCTGTTTGTCAAGCCATAAGAAAACTGGATGGGGAATAAGTCATCGCTCTATAAAGGTTATTTAGTCTTTACTTATTTGAAGCAGTTTTAGCTGATGTTCAACAGTTTGTGTTTTTCTTTTACTCAGAATATTTGCTTTTGTGTTTGAAATAATTGTGATTATTAGATTGATACAGTAAGTGTTAATATCTTATTTAATTTATGATTTTCTTAAATATATATATAATAAAATATATTATCTTATCAGACTCGTTACATACGGTACAGTAATATGTTTGAATTTTGAAAAGCTTATCCAGATATTTCAAGATTTGTGTCTCAAATTTCAAAAGTTCTACAGTATTTGTCGTTTATATTAAATTTCTAGACTTGGTGTATATTTGTCAAAAAGTCTACAGTTGTGTCATGAGGGTCTTTTGTCGAATTGTTCTCAATTGTCAAAAGTTATACAATTAGAGTCTAATCTTTTTCAAAAAGTGAATCAGATTTTCTGTAAACTATCAATCACCTTATCTTACTTTCTTATCCGCACAAGATTTTGTTTAAATCTTTGGATTACCTTTTCATTACCTACTCGTCTATCTCTTTAGCCCTTTTTGTGTATTTCTCATCTTTAAAAACTCATGTAGAACCCGAAGTCTAAGTGGAGCAGACATTAAGCAACCACTTCTATAAACCAAATATGTCTACCTCCCAGTCCACGAAGAAAATAAAGAATGTCTGTGTCTTTTGTGGTTCCAGCCTTGGAAAAGATAAAGCTTATTTAGAAGCTGCAAATCACTTAGGGCAAGTCCTAGCACACAAGAAGATTAACATAATCTATGGGGGTGGTAGTATAAAAATGATGGTAAATATGGCACTAGCAGCTAGGTCTAGCGACGCTACTGATGTAAGAATTTGGCCTCATATTCCAGTTGAAGGAAACCTTTGTAAGGAAGCCATAGGTAAGGGAGAAGGAGTCAGGAGTATCCCTAAAAATTTTAAAGACATAATCTATAATTCTGATGCTTTTATAGCATTACCTGGTGGTCTAGGTACTCTTGAGGAAATATTTATAGTTGCTTGTGGGCAATTGTTGGGCTTTTATTCCAAACCTTTGGGACTGCTGAACGTAAAGGGTTTTTATGACGGTCTTTTGAAATTTCTAGATTACGCTGTGGAAGAAAACATCACTACAGAATCGGAGAGACAAATCTTTGTCACTGCTTCAACAGCTGAGGAATTGATAGATAAAATGCAAATCATACATCCAGAATCCGACACTGCAACATCCAAGCTTGAATGGGAAAGGGAAAGCCGGGAGCGGCCAATTGATTTGAATCTCCATCTGTAATCTTTTTGTTTTATCTTTGGCATGTAGGCATGTGTGTCCGTATTTCGTGTGTTACGAATAACCGTTTGCCTTGTATTATGTGTTTCTTGTGGTACGTCGTTGTTAAATCTTTTAGATTCATTGAGCCTAATGCCGGGATGGCTGGATACGGAGTACTTGATGCTCTCGAAACGCATCCTTCTTAAGGTCCGATCTTTTGTTTATCGATGTTTTTGTATCCTCTAAGCATGCATGATATGGATAGCTGGTATACGGAGTGCCTTGTACTCTCGAAACGTATCCGTATTATGTTTGTAATGTGTAATATTCTGTTAATATTATGTGGAAGTACCAGAGTCAGTTATGAGGATATTCCATATGAAATATGAGTATATTATTTGGATTGAATGTTTGTGTCATGAGAATAGCTGTTTAATGAAAAATATGTCGGGTTTGTCTGCAACTCTGAGATTCCGTTTAATATCTCTATGAGTAAGTTTAATGTATAGTTTTGAATAAAAGCGTTTGTGATATATGTTTTATGATTATGTTCTAGTTTATTAGTTGAGGTATGAAATCAAATATATTTGACTTTTCCTTACTCAAAAAGGAAAAGGAACCTAAAGATGAAGTATATAAAATTTCTCTGGCAATCTCCTTAAATGTGATTGTAAATCACAGTCCATGGACAATGAAGGACTGGAATCATGGTATGGTCAATATGTATGCCTGATCAGATTCTTAGACTATTATACGGTGTTACAAGTTGAAACTTGTCAGAAATACTCTCATTGAGGGATTTAGAATTTAGAGTAAGATTTATTATGCAAGTAAATAAGTGGAGTTACGATAACTTAAATTTGGAGGACAAACAACATTAACGGTTTAGACTCAGAATTGGAATCATAGTGGAATCATAATTTTTACTAGTATTACTAGAATTGAAATTTCGAGGACGAAATTTCTTTAAGGGGGGTAGAGCTGTGACACCCGTTATTCTCCTAACGGGTATTGAGGTAATTAAATTAATTTTTAATGTATAAAAAAAATTGCTTCATTTAAATTTATTTTATAATATTTATTTTTATCTATTTTTAAATTTTCTAAAATTCTCCTATATTTATTTAGTATGATTACTAAAAAGCCTTAGAACTTCTAATAAATCTCAAAAATGTCATATTGGCATTATATGTGTTAAAGTCTTTAGATGAGACATAAGGATATCTTTTCCAACTACTCTTGACCCTCATTTTCTTTATTTCCTCCGTGACATGCTTCAACATGTCTCCTCTATAATTGTTTCTATCACTTCTTTTCAAAGACTTCATCTTTTCTTCCTTTCTCTTCCACGGTTCCCACACTCTTCTTCTTATTTCTTTGCTGAAGCAAAATACTTAGAGAACTTCTTCAAGGCAGCCATAAAAATCAGCCACCATCACCTCCATTTGAGCAAGAATTTCAGTCATACCGAACTAAAGGAACCTGTTTTGAAGCCATTTCAAGCTTCCAACTAACCATAATCCGAGGTTAGAATCTTATGAACAAATTTAGTCTTTCATTTATAAATTTTCTTTTATACTAAAGGATTATTCAAATTTGCGTTCTTAAACCTAAGTATATGTTTGTTGCTATTTTGGAGCATATGTATGAAGTCTAAGTGTATATGCCCTAGACAGAAAATTTATATTGTTAAACTTTATAATACCTCTATGGGCAGTGGTTATTTCTTGAAATTCTAAGATTAAATTAAAATAAATTTTATGAATGTAGTTGTATGTTGTGCTTTAGTTTTAATTGTCCTTATGCACGCCTTAGGATCAAGGGAGTATGGAGCTAACGTTAATTGATTCCAGGATTAAGAGACTGTTGATAAGCTTGAAAGGTAGGGATTCTATTACTCATCTTTTGTGAGGTTTTTATAGAATTAAAATTGATTGTTTTGCCGCAATATATATATATATCTATGTTGAACTGATATTATATGATTATCACATATGAAACTATGACATGGACTCGTCTTGTATTGTACGGCGAGGAACATAATGAATTGACACATATTATAAATTGAGAAGCATGGTTAGGAAAACTAACTCTATTGATAATGATTCAATATAGAGAATTTGTGAGACATGAAGAGGGCGACGGTTACGTCCTTGGGCATGAATACCCTAAAAGGTAAAATAGGGGGAAGGCGATGACGCTTCCTTGGGTTGAAAGTCCCAGAACACACTGTACAGGAATCGATTTGGTGAGGACTCGGGGCTTGATGTCCCCTCACCGGAACACCCTTGGAATGTTTATAGGGTGATCAAGTGCGCCCATTTGGGTTTCGATGAGTTGAGTGATACTCAATTTAACATGGATACCTAGGAACAATGATGATTGGTAATATTTGTATAAATGTGTAATTATGACACTTGGTAATGATTAACTACGGTATCCATAAGATGTGATCATAATAAACCTCATAATCTGGAATATGATGTAACTTATTAACCATGCAGATTTTAATGTGGTAATGATAAAAACCTAAAGGTGGGTAATGGCTTTCTCTACTGAGCATAGTGTTGCTCATACCCTTATGTTTATATCTTTTCAGGACTCACTAAGTGTGAGGTGGCTACGAGAAATATAGTTGAGGAAGTGATGTAACTATATTACATTGGGACTGCTCAATTGTAAAGAATGTTCTTCATGATAATGTAAGCATCAATTGTTACTTTCTGTGACTGTATTACAATGTGTTGAGGGTTAAAATGATGATGACAACAGTTTATATTATTAAATTTAAGGTGCTACATTAAAACTGTGGTTTATTTGTCGTTTATATTTTTATTTTTGAGTTGAGAGTTTTCATTTAAGTCCCGGGCAAATTTTATTTTTAAGGTTTTACTTTTATTATTTATTTTTATTTTATCTCATTAAAAACTGTTAACCCCCATATAGGGGCGTTACAATATATTCTTGAAACGGTCATTCTGGACTCCGATACTGCTGTTTGAATCGCCTCGATCTGCATGCAGTTGGTACAAGATGATTTTTATCGGAGTGAAATTTGCTCGAACGGAGGTCACCATCGCTTCCAGAGCATCGAAACGAGTTAAGAGGCGGTCTCGGATCGTTGATCGGAGGTCCGGATCACAAAATCCCAATTTGGCCTTTGACCGGCCGTTGACCGACGTTGACCGCCGTTGACCGGCCGTTGACCGACGGTGGTAGGCTCCGTTGAGGGCTGAGCTCGAGCCTACCCCCCCTAAATCGACCCTCCTTAGTCGATTGGTGGGGTCAATTTCACCCAATTTGGCCTCCATCTGCTCTAATCTAGGATGGGCTTCACGGCCAAAACCGGCGGCTCCGTTCTCCTGTCTCCGGCGGAGACACCGTGCAATTGAGGTGGGGGAATTGTTCCCCGACCTCCTCTGAGTGTTTTCGTGCCATCAATTTAGCACGAAAGCATCGGGGATGGTGAACCCGAGGTGCTTACGGTGGCGACAGACGGCGGAAGCCGTTCTCCCTCGATTCGACGGCGTCCCATGAAATTGGGAGAGGGAAAACGTTCTTTGTCCCTCTCTGAGCATAAAGCTGCTGCCAATTTGGTCCAACGGTGGCAAAAATGGTTGCCTAGACCTCTCTTGCGGCGGCGCACGACGGGGGAGATCAATCTCCGACGAGGGGCGGCGGAACGACGCAATTGACCGAGGGGTCTTGCTCGTCGTCGCCCTCTGATCATTTTGGCACCAGCGGTGTGCCACACCGCCGTCAGATACGGCGGCTTCGACGGTGGCTTCACGACGGCGACGGGGCAGCTTCGACGAAGCTTTTCCAGCCAAAATTGAGCTGAAAAAATGGTACCCTCTTGTTCCTCTCCTCACACTGAGTCCATAGACACCAAAATCATGTTGATTGGTGGTCGGACGGCGGAGAAATGGCGTCGGGAAAAAATGGGTTTCACCGCCACTTTGGGCGGCTATTTGGGTGGCACGACACCTCGTTGGACTCAGCTCAACGAGAGCTTCCCACTGGTGCGGGAGGTGTCGAAAAAATAACGCCGGAATCTCAAACGAGATTTGAGGAGAGAGAGAGAAAGTAGAGAGAGAGAGACCCGAATTTTCTTTGAATTTTCTGATTTTTTTCCTTTTTTTTTCTTCATTCTTATAAAACAAAATCATGGTCCATACAGTCCAATTATGTACTGTATGATCTTAAGCAGTGTAATTCCTATACTACTTTGCTCTAATACTGTATAATTTTTTATGTTATTATACAGTATTTTTCTTTACTTGTACTTTTCATCTTAATATAATCCTTAATTTAATGCATTTTTAATGCATTAAAAATCTCGGGTGTTACATTTCGTTCATCATAACTCTTGCCTTTAGCATATCAAAAAATATAAGCTACAAACATGAAATCATAAATCCACTTAATAAGATTACACATAGATGACTGTCAAAATGAATTGATTTAAGATAAACGGAATTATTATTAAATCAATTATACTTTAGGTTCAGTCTAGTGTGCGACCACCATTAGGTCTACCATACTAATGTGCCTATCATGAATCAATCTACTTGGATGTCCTAGATAAACCGTCTCTCCAATTGGATGTAGATCCTCATTACAGTCTTGTCATAAATAAAGTGCCCAGCTAAATACATAGACTGTAGACCATATAATTTAGACTATTAATCTTGGTCCCTTATCTATACCATATATAAACTCCATATATGCCCAATCCCAAGATTTGATTATAATAGTCATAGATTACATGTTTGCTTAAACGCTTAAACATAACAATAAAAGCAATATGAGGACTGTTATTAATTCATGAAACATTTGAATTATTTATTTAATCCAAAATGCCTTTAATTACAAATAAAATATTTATTACTTAGGGCACCGATCCTAACAGAGTTTTTATCAAGACAAGTAATAATGAGACTATATTCATGCACTATGATATATTTATGTTGGACTATGATTTGATAGCTATTTTCCTTTTTGTTTGAATTTTGTATCCATTATTGTGTGGTCCGAAGGACCCAAATGGTATTTGGTGGAGTTTTATTTTAATGTAATTCATCGATGTTATTTCATAAAATCCGTTAAACTCTACTTAGTTTTAATTCAATTTACTTTATTTATTTTATTTTACTTGGCCTTTTGTAAAAATGGTGTACTCTTGATTAAAATTTTACGAAAATATTCAAGGAATACAGTCTTAATTAAAGGAGATTAAAATTTAGGGGCACGACATCTTCGGCTCAAATCAACCAACAAAAATGACCATTTCAATCCAATTTAATCTATTTTTAGCGTTTAACCAATCTCAATTGGATTGGATTAGATGTGAATTTTCAAAAAAAAGACATCGATTAGATTCAATGCTCATTTTACCCTCAAAAACATCTAATATAAACTAATCCAACCTCTTTTTAAAATACCTACCAAAATTATAAATATATATTGTATTATTGGCCTAAAATTTAATGTATTTTTTCCACAAACTTATACATACTAAATCAAAACATTGTAATAAAAACCTAAAAGGATGAATCTATTTATTATGTTCTTTTTATGTTTATTAATTTTTTTTTGCTAAACTTGTTAGGTTTGCCAGTTTGACTTTATTTTCATTATAAGTGTTGGGTGTTCCATCAACTTTGAAGTTTGTAATTTAGAGTTTAAATGTTTATTTGGATTATAAAGTTGAATTTTTGTTTTTTTGTTAACTATAGTTAAACTATGTTAAAATGATCATATGCATAAGTTAAAAAGGAAAAATACAGAAAAAGCCTTAAGCTAAAAACCGATGGGACCAATCCAATCTAAATCGAACTAAATCAGTTTTGGATTGAATTGAATGATATGCTACTACTGGATTAGATTAGATGGAGTTTTTGAAAACTAACCTTTAATTTGATTAGATGTTATATGACTGAACTAAGTTAGATAGGTTAGATGAGCATCCCTGCCTAGTCCCATACTCCTAACCAAGGATCGAGCTTATGGCGGAGCCACAATTTGTTGAGCGGGGGAAAATATATATTCTTTCCCATAGATTGTTTTTAAAATTTTAGTGATGTCTGTATTTTTCAAGAAAAATTATAACTGACCGAAACGAAAATTTGGAATATGTTGTTTCGCTTATAGTTTATAAGAAAATTATAATCGTGCCTTCACACAATAATTTAAATATACAACCATGTCTCCTATCAATAAATGCTATCTATAATTTCTTTTATTATTGCCCCATTGGAAAAAAGTTTCTAGCTTTGTTGCTGCACCAAACCACCCAAAATTTTAAAGGACATTTAGATTATCGATTCAAACTATCGGTTTAAATTAGAAATACTATGGCCCTTTTGTTTCACTGTTCAAAACAAATTCAAACTTTTTTTGCTACAATATTTTATCTCACAAAAATTTAAATTTAAAATTTTTTATTCAAACTTTTAAACCAAACGGGCTATATAACAATTTAAATTTTGTGAACACTATAGCAATTTAAATTTTGCGAAGAAAAATATTATAGCAAAATCAGTTCAAATTGGAATCTTTTTATATTTGGACTAAGTCACCAAACACCTTATTGGATGCTTAGGGTTAATGATTGACAAAAATCTATTCTAGCAGAGTGTCGATCCCGTTAACTTTGTTAGCGATCAGTTCAACATATTGGTTTATTTTTTCAGCTCTACATAGAATCGGCCTTATATTAAAACAAGAAGAAAATGCCCAAAACACCATTATGTTTTGCCTCTCTTATTATAAAACTACCCAAAATGCCTCTTGTATTTTAAAAATCATACTTAAAATACCCCCTGAAACAAAGGTAAATTATACTAACACCTCATGTGTTTTACTTAACTTACAAAGACACCTCCTGGACTAAAACTAATTGCATCGACACCCCTTGATTGTTCAAAAAAATCACACAATGTCTCCCTTTATTAGTTGACTGTGAGTTGACCGTTGGTTTTGTTCAAAATACTAAAAATGCCCCTTTATCTATTATAATATGTTTTGTAGTTATTTATATGGCAAGAAATAACAATTTTATCCTTCTTTGACATTGAAAATGAGTTTAAATATTTGCATACATTTTTAACAATAAATTTCAGTCTAATAGAAAATAAAATGTTGTTTTTCTTTTCTTTATCTTTTCATCCAAAAATAACAATTACGTCTAAAATAAGATAAAATACAAAGATTAAAATTATATAGTCTAAAAAAAGTCTACAATTAATTGCCTAAACATGTAACATCCTAGTTCTCATTATTAATCCTAATCAAAATCACATGTCAATCTTAATAAATCTAAAATAAATTAATTCCAACAAACCAAAACTAACTAATTCCAACAAAACCATAAATTAATTATGAAAATATATTATTTTTTATAAAAGTTAAAATTATAAAAAAATAAAAAATAGATATGTTTCTTTAAAAGTAAAATAGATATGTGTTTATATACAAATAAATAACATATATAAAACTTAAAACATTACCAAAAAAAAATCTTTTCTCTCCCACACTATCTCTTGATGGACGATGGCAACTAGGGTGGATAGGGGCTTCATGGATGGTGAGGAGGTGGACAGTGACGGGCTTCGCAGGAACAAGTTGGTGAAGGTCTGCGCGGCTTCATGAGTTTGGCAATGGGCTTCGTAGGAACGAGCAAAGGAGGGAGGGGCGGCCGGATGGTGGACTTTGCGGCAAGTCAAGGGTAGACTATGGGCAAATGGCAGATGGATGTGCAGGAATGAGTAGACGGTTGGAGGGCGTATAGATGTGCATGGGTCATTGGCGTAGGTTAGGAGGAAGAAGTTTTAGGGGGAGGGGTTGTCCTCGGAAGGAGGTGGCATCGACACTGGCATGGGGCAGGACGTGGGGGGGTTGTCATGGGGAAGGTGGGTGATGTTTCACCCAAAGTGATTCTCTAAACGCAGTCATTTGTAGTATAATAATGGTAGTTGTATCTACAGGGATGTGCAATTTTCAAATGGTAAAGTTGGCAAATTTTAACGTTTTAAGAGGTAAATGAGTTTAACAAAATTAAACTTAAAAGAAGGAAAAGTTTTTTTTCTTTTCTTTGGTGATTTCAAATCTTAAGGTTCAAAACATACAATTAAATCTGTGAGGAGTCAAGAATCCTTCATATGTTTATTATTGGTATGGACTTTGATTTTAATTAGATTTCTAAAGTATTTGGTTAACTAAATCTTTTCTTGTTAAAACAAGCACAATTATTTTTACAAGATATCCGAAATCGATGATATTATAAGCAATAATGTAGTAAGGATATTTTATAAAATTATTAATTTATGTGCACCAACTATAATAAATAAATCCAATGTCACTTCGAAAATATTTATCACAATTATAAAATAGAAAAAATAAAATTAATCAAAAATTAATATATTTTAGTAGAATAATATTTGCGTTAAATTCAACAGAACCTCACCTTATGAAATATCTAAAATTGATAATATACCTACCACTGGCATAACTGCAATACAAGATATTTTATAAAATTTAACAGAGTTTATTTTTACAACAATTTCAAAGCGACAATAAACCTTTCTCTGACATTAATGCAATAGAGAATTATTTATCAAAATAATAATATCAATATTATTGTACTAAACAATTAATACATAAATAAAGTATGACTAAATTTATATAAAAATCATTAGTTCAATAGTATTAATTTAGAATATAAGAAAGTATTGTTTCTACTAAAATATAAGTGTTATAACAGCATTAAAGAATCAAAATCTACACCCAATAATTATATATATGAAATCATCTCTCACCTCACTACACTACGTTAGCCTAGCTTATTCAGCATTTCCACAAGTTCTATAGAGAAAATATGGAAATAAATGTAAGCATAATTTTGTTATACTCTCAATGGTGTGTCCTACAACGGAGCCTTTAGCTTCCTTTGATAGGCATATATTAGTATTGTGGGGGCACTATAGCGAAGAATAGTTTTTTTGGAGCAAGTAAGATTTTTCTATCCTTTTTCTCTTCATTAGCTCTTGATAATGCATATTTGCAAGCATAATCGTGTGCTTCGTGGCTATTGGAGGCATGAAAATGTCACGATCTAGGCTTTTGAAAGCAATATCTAATGACTATAGAGGAAAGGAGAAGAGATGTGCTAGTTGGGACCAGTGAGCTAGCTGGAACCGAATAGAGACCGTCATATTAGTTTAGTCAACAAATTACATAGTTGAAAAGATGAGCTCACGGGTTGAAGAAAGAAACATGCGCATTGGATCTAACACAACTCTAAATTGCAACTGCGAATGGGACCCATTGACACGCGTCAGTGTTGATGCATGGATGACGTCTCAACACGCGGACGATTGAGATGCATTTGGCAGCAAATCTGACGGTCTACTACCACGTGTCTTGTTATTTAAATTCGAATTTCTTTTGAATTTTTAAACAATTGTCGTCTAATTTTACCTGTTTTGATAGTGTTGTGCTTCGTTTTTGCTCTAGATTTTAAATCTAGAAATAAAATATTAAAATAAGAATAAATTTTTAAAATTAATGGACGTATATGGTTTCACACAAATATATTATTTAACACTTAAAAATATTTTTAGAAATTACTAAAAATATATTACAACATATTCGAACACTAAAACCAGACTTTAAAATATATTAAGACTAAAAAAATCACAACACATTATTTTTATAATTTTAATTTATTTCACAACAAACAAATATTTTACACCCAAAAATACTTCTAAAAACTATCAGAAATATACTTAGACATAAAAATACACTAAAAATACGCAATTATACATATTTATACATTAAGACACTAAAATATTGTTTAGCATTAAAATGTTATTTATTAGAGAATTTAATGAGAAATAAAAGCATAAGAGAATGATTTTCGACTTACAAAATGTATATTTTTATAGTCTCATCAGTAGGAGATGGTGCCGGCAAGGGGCAAGAGGAGGGGGTCGCGTCGTGGGGAAGAAGGGGTGTTAGGTGAGCAAGCGTTGGCGTCAACTTGGGGAGGGAGGAGGGGCGTTAGTGTCGGCACCAACGTGAGGTGGGCAGAAGGAGTCTCGAGGGCAAGGGCGGTGAGGCTGTTGAGAGTTTAGGATGAGGGGAAAGGATGGGGGTATTGACTAGTTAGGGTTTTGTTGTTTAAAATCAATGGTTATGATTAAATTTTGTAGATCAATGGCTGAGATTGATCAGGGTGTTTTTGTCATTTTATATAAAATTTTAACTGAATTAAGTCTAGGAGATGTCAGTATGATTAGTTTTGGTATATAGGTGTCACTGTAATTTGAGTAAAACGCAAGGGGTATCGGTGTAGTTCACCCCTCAAACAATTAAACTTTAAAAAAAAAAAATTATCCTTCCTGACATTAATTACGTACAATTTAAATATTATTAAACCAAAATAATAAATAAAATCAATCTTAATAAGTTAAAAACATGCAAAATAATGGAAGCCTTTATTTAATTTAAATATTTATTTGAATATTTTGAATTGTTTTTATTTAACTAAAAAATGGAAGCATTTGTTTAATTGAAAATTTTATTTGAGTATTTTAAATCATTTTTTATTTAACTTTTTTTTTTCAGTAAAATCATATTTAAAAAAGTTAAATCAATTTTAAAAAATTAATATCAATTAAGAATGATAATTTTGAAATTTTCAATAATTTAATTGTTTTAAGAGGTATTTTGAGTGATTTGGAAAACACATGGAATGTTTATGACGTTTGTATAATAAGAAAGACAAAAGTGATATTTAGATAAAACATAGAAGTGTTTTGGGCATTTTTTATTTTGTTATTTATTTATTATTTTTAAAAGGACTAGAACCACTCCGTTGGCATTCATTACTAGAGTATTTGGAAAGCATAGTTAGAACTAGTTTTTTGGTTCATAAATAATATAAAACTCTTACATGATACAAAAAAAAAAAAATAATCATAATACAAAGCTCTTATATATCATAATATTTTAAACTAAAAAATTAGTTCTAATTATATTTTTCAAATATCTTATACAGTAGCACCAATTAGATGAGTTTTCTTATAAACAAAAGAGAGAGAAAAAAAAAAAAAAGCCATTATCATGCACAAACGGAAAAGGATAGTTTTTTTCTGAAACTTCATACTTTTAATAAATCTGATCAATGAACAGCCACACCACATTCCTCGAAGGTCCACAACAACGCATAGAAAGCAGACACATCATTTAGCTATCCAGTAATCATCTCATACGTTAACATTGATCAGGTCCACATCAAGGTGCCGGCCAGTTTGATGAACGAATGAGAATATGCAAACAAAACAATATTGAAAATAGCTTCATAAATAAATGAATCTATTTTGGTTGGCATGTTTGAACTGACGTACGTTAAAACTATAAAATATAACTTCAAATGCATTTTTAAATAGGCTTAAAATTTGAATATAAGTTTTAATTTTTTTTTGAAAGAAAACGTAGCAATAAAATGATTTAAAATATAACTCAAATTTAAAGTCAATCTAAAAACTTAGGCTTGAATTTACTGTATTTGATAAATAAGTTTAAATTTAAAAAATAAGTTTAAATATTATTAATATTATAGTATATAAAAAGCTAAAAGTTTTATATTGTAGCATTAACTGTAACATATGAAAACTTTAAATTGTGAATGTTTCAATTCAATAAATTTAAATTATTCTCCCAAATACAAAGTTTAAATTTTGAGACAATTTAAATTTTGTGAAAAAAACATTGTAACAAATTTGGTTCAGATTACAAATTTTTTTGTTCAAACCTATATGTTAAAAAAATTAATCAATATACAAAAAAAAATAAAAATTATAGCAAATGTCACATTTTTAAAACTAATTGTAATAAATAACAGGTTTTGAAAATAATTGTAGTAAATATCAATCATATGATGTAAATAATTTTTATTACCTTTTTGTTTACAATGTAAAAGTTTTTATTTACATAATAAAAGGATTTAGTACAAATAATATATTTATCTGTTGTTTATAATACAAATATTCCTTATTTATATAGTACATAAGTTATTTACATTCTGCTGTTTACTACAAATATTTTTAAAACTTATATTTACTTCAAAAAAAAAAATCTAACACTTGCTTTGTTATCTTTTGGCTGTTTGGCAAAAACAGTCTTAACCAACTTCTCAATTATGAATAATATAAAACTCTTACGTGTTATTATAAAAAAAATTAATAAAACTTTTATATATTATAATAAAAATAGTTCTAACCATCATGCTAAATAAAAAAAAACCAAAAAATTTATAAAACAAATAATGAAATAAAAAAAAAGAAAAAGAAAAAACTTGAACCGCCTGCTGGCCGGTGCCCCACGCCCCAAAAAACAAAAGAAAATTTCCTTTTTTCCTTCTTTGTCTCTCTAAAACTATTCGTTTCTCTCTCTACCATCGAAATCGAATTCGGAATCTGTTTCTCTCTCCTTAATCATCGCCTCGATCTTCTCTCTCCTCCTTCTTTTAACCCTAGCTTACCTGATCGGCTTTCGGGGAATTTATTTTCTCGGGAATCTTCTCGAAACTCGAATTTTCTAGGGAAAATTATTTTTTTTTCCGGAGGGTCCAGCGGAGATGAGCTTTCAGGATCTGGAAGCCGGGCGGGGTTTGGCCGGCTCCTCGAGGCGAGAGCTTTCCAATGGCAGCAGACAGGACCCTACCCAGGCCGTGGCGTCCGGAATATTCCAGATCAACACCGCCGTTTCTACGTTCCAAAGGCTCGTCAACACCCTTGGTACCCCAAAAGACACCCCCGAGCTCCGGGACAAGCTGTGAGTCTCGATTTTCTTGATGATTGTTACGTTTCTTGACGATTTTCCTTTTTTAAGGTTTTTGTGATTGATGAATATAATTGCCAATTTTGGTCGTTTATTTTTTTTATTTTTGGCTTTTGTGAGAACTGAATTTGAAAATTTTGTGTCTGTTTTGTCTAGATGGTAACCTTGTGTATTCTTTCTTGTTTGGCTAGCATTTTTGAGATACTTTGTGAAATTTGATTGGAAGTAGCGAATGGAATTGTTTTTTCAGTAAATAATAACATTTGAGCATAAGGATTGATATTCAGAATTAGAAATGTGGCAGTGGAAGTCTCAGACGGTGCTTTATCATTTTTTTTTTCTCGGGTTACAAACTTAAATAAGTTAAACCAATTAGCTCTCTCCATATTTGAAAAACTTGATTTTAGAGCCAAAATTTCTGAAATTTTTCATGTATGAGGTATTGTTGAATGCTTGACGATATAGTTCTGTTTGTTTGTGAGGATGCCAGTTCAGGACACATTTTTGTGGAACCTGCCTCTTGTTCTATTTGGTTTTAGAACTTTTACTGACTCGTACTCTGAAAAAGCAGAAGCTTTTAATTTCGTTGCTATTTTGTGGCATGAAGCTGTTAGTCTCCATTGACTTTTTTTTTTTTTTTTTATAGCATTTGCAGTAAATTTGATGCTGAAATCTTGTGCAAAAGCGGGAGTTAAAATTATATTTTTTCAGTACTTGCGCATGAAAATTTTCTTTTGGTATTCATAAATCCCAAAATCCCATATAAGCGAAGAAAAGTTGTCGTATTTTGGAGTATTGCGCAAAGTTTGCTCGTTATAGAAGGAGCACTTCATGGTTTGACTTCACTGATGCTGGGTTAGTTTGACACGTTAACTGACTTTGTTGAATGTTTCCTATTAGTTCATAAAGATAAAAGTCCATTCTTCAGAATTCTAATATCCATGTTAGGACATACCACCATCACTTGTCGGCGAAGAGTTTATGTTTATGAGAAGGAAGTGAAAATGGTGCAACATGTGATATAGGCGGCAAAGTACATTATTATAAACTATAAGGCTGCATACTGCCGTCACTGATCTAGAAGAAAGATTAGATGATTTTTTGAAAGACTCTAGTTATTGCGTGCACCATATGATTATTGGAAATCTGTTTAGTTTGTTCTGGGTTAGACAATTGATTGTGCACTTGACACGAGATTCGCAAATGCTTGTCTGTCTAGCTAACGGGAATGAGTGCATGTGTTCATGCAATAAATATATACCTTTATCATAAAATAGAAGCTTAACCATTAGGGACTCTACCCTCTCCTTTCTTTACTTCTGCTTGGTCCTGTTTGTAGGTGGTTGGCTTAGCTTACTGTTTCCCAATTTTTCATTTTAAACATTTATGCTTTGTGTGTTATACTTTCTACTGGCCATAAACTAAAGAGTTGAATCCCAATATAAAATTCCCATCACTTCCGTTTATCTATTCAATTTTAGGATTAGAAGAGCTTTTGTATATTCACTAAGCCCCCCATGTGAAATGCTGTTCTTTTGCGCATTTTGAGGTGAACTAATGTTATTCTAATGCTATTAGAGTGTACTTGTTGCTTTCATGTTTCCTTTGTCTTTTTCTACCGAAGTGTAAATTTCAGTCTTCAATTATAAGCTACTGTAGCTACACATGTTGGTCAAAGTTTAAACATACATATGAGCATATGCCTATTTTAAACCTTTCTATCTTCTGATTCTGGTTGTGAAATCTTAGGTGAAAGACACACGATTCTGTAAGTTTACCTGTGACGTATTTCATAGGCTACTATATGTTTATCATGAATTTTTTTCTTGGTTTTGTTTTCGTTGGATGAATCATCAGATACTAGGTTCATAAGAGTTTTCATCTCTCAGTGTTTTAACTTTGACTTTTGCTGATTTGCAGGCACAAGACAAGGCTACATATTGGGCAATTGGTGAAGGATACTTCGGAGAAACTTAAACAAGCTAGTGAAAGAGATCATCATGGTGAAGTTAACGTAAGAGTACACACACGTGTGCGCATATAGGCACATATATATTTATTACACAGACACATTCTCTACAAGTTGCAGAAGCTCTTATATATTTTTAGTGAATGAGGAATTTAATGTCTTCAAATTTTATTTTAGGCGAGCAAGAAGATTGCAGATGCTAAACTTGCAAAAGATTTTCAAGCTGTCTTAAGAGAATTTCAGAAGGCCCAACGGCTTGCAGCTGAAAGGGAAACCGCATATACTCCTTTTGTTCCCCAAGCAGTTCTTCCTTCCAGGTAAATTTGATCAAAGGCTTTCAATAGTATAATTCTTGCCTGTTGTTTCTGTGTTAAACGCAGTGAGTTTTATTATCCTTGCCTGTTGTTTCTGTGTTGAATATAGTGAGTTTGGAAGGAAATCAGTTTTTCTTCTGTGCACCTTGTTAGTGGTTCCAGTATATGCATTTATGCACATGTATACAGCTACTTTTCCAACGTGCTTGATAAGAATTTAGATAAATGCAGAACAGCATGCTGACCTATGTTTGTATTTATTTTTTTTAACTTGTGTCAATATTTTGATTCTTTACAGCTACACTGCCAGCGAGCTTGATTTGAATTCAGATAAAAATGCAGAACAGCGTGCTGTCCTTGTGGAATCTAGGAGGTGAGTTCTATGGCTCTGCTGCAGCATGCTTCACCTATGTTCTCATAAGTGTGATTCCTCTTTATTTGATGTTCTGTGGTATTGAAATTGTTTTTGCTGTACCAAATTAGGAGTCCCTATTCTTGTAACTTTGGACAAGAGAGTAAAGTCTCATATGATGAACTTCTCCAATGTATAAAAAAAATCAAACTGTTCTATACCTGTGCACCTTTTCAATGTGATTTCAGTTCACATTTTAAGTTGCACAAAATGATGGTAATCTTCAACTATGGGGATTCTTGGTTTCCCAGCACATTGAAGTTGACCATCTCTACTTTATGCTTGTTGCTTCTATAAATCATAATCATCCAAGTGACTATTGAGTGTAGTTTCTATAACCAAGTATTTTTTAAGGTCTTTTTGAGGATGGAGGTTAAATTGTTCACTTTTGTTTTTATATGATTTTGGCTGCAGACAGGAGGTTTTGCTGTTGGACAATGAAATTGTCTTCAACGAGGCTATAATTGAGGAAAGAGAACAAGGAATACAAGACATTCAGCAGCAAATTGGGGAAGTGAATGAAATTTTTAAAGATCTTGCTGTGCTTGTTCATGAGCAGGGTGCGATGATTGGTAAGTCATTTTCCTCTTTTGATGTCTAAATCATTTATGAGACTTGTGTTTTCTCATTTCAAGCGTATCCATTTCACAGATGATATAGGATCCAATATCGAGGGTGCTCAGGCTGCAACTGCACAGGGGAAATCTCAGCTTGCAAAGGCTGCGAAGACCCAAAGATCAAATTCATCTCTGGTAATTAATTACACTATATATTTATTGTTTCTTTGTATTAACACTTGAATAAAAAAGACAGTAGGACAAAATGGTGGAGTTCAATCTTCTGTATCCTGTCATTAATCCTCCATTTCTAAAGATTTCTCACAAATCGAGTCTATGACCAGTTTGTTATTTAGTTGGGTGCAAATTATACAATGCAGCGCAATGCCCGCGCACACAGGTTTGAATAAATGTGGGTGTAGAATAGCATACATTTAAGTAATCTGAAAATATTACATCTTGGAGTGCTTGAGAAAATGTTGTCAATATTTTTAAAAATGTTATGACAGAAATTGTTGTCTTGTGAGTTTTTATGAAATACTCTCTCTCGTTTTAAGCTCTATAGTCTGAAAATCTTGTTCTTAATGTGTTTTTCTATGCAGACGTGCTTGCTCTTGGTGATATTTGGAATTGTGCTTCTCATAGTAATCATAGTACTTGCAGCATAAGATTGTTTGCTGATTCAATCGGATGACCATCCAAAATCTTCTGAACCGCAGAAGAGTCTTTGCTAATCCGTCTGACGTGTCGTCCTAGTGGACGAGCTTGATTGCAGTTTGTCGCTTCTAGTCCAAGTTAGTAGATAATATGGTGAATCCTCTGCGAATGGTTGTTTGTTGTGGGGTGGGGTGTCTGGTTCTCTTTTCTGTAAGTTGGTGTTTATGGGATTTGAGGTTGTGTTATGGGCTTGTTATATAATTGGTGTTTTACTACAGTAATATGATAAAATTCATAATTCTTTTGGTTTCTCATATTATATATGTGCAAGTAATTGTCATCCAAGGCTTTCCCCTGTTCTTCTTACTATTTCTTGCATCTCCTTTTACTTCCCTTTCAAGAGTTATGCGTCTTTTGCTAAGATAGACAAATTCCTCTTCTTCTTTTTTCTTTTTTTTCTTTTTTTTTCTTTTTAAGAATGCATACGATATAGGACTCTTTTAAAGTATAACACTCATTATGAATATATGTGAGTACAAAAAGGATAATAGTAATTAACAACTTCATCATTAATTTCATTAAAAGAGAACTACATGTTCTGCCGTGATGGAATCTGTAACTTTGTTGGCCTCTTGCCTAGTTGGCAACAAATTGCCTCGTTAGCAAGGATGATTCGATGATTCATTCGAATCGGGATGCAGGATGAAACATTCAACACAAAAGGTTTCATTGAGCGTTGGGATATTTATTTTTTTATATTTTTGTTTTAGGTTAATTTAAAAACTATATTTTTATTTTTTATCTCATCGAATGTATTTTTTAAAATTAAATTTAGTAAACAATTTTAATCTTATTTTAGTTAATAGTTAATTTTAACATTTGAAATGATAATTATTTTTAATTAAAGGAGAAAAAAATTAGTTTTAAAATCTCAAACTTTAGTTACAATTGAAGTGTCAAATGGTTTATAAAAATTTTAAAAAATAAGGAGAAAATAAAAATAAAAGCACATAAAACACTTATTTGTTTAGAATATATAATATTTTTGAAGTCAAAAGCTTTAGTGTAAAGTTGTTTTTAGTTTTTAAAATTCTCTTATATTTTTAATTCAAGGGCATTTTGGAAAATTTTTAGTTCAAAATTAAAAATTGATAAAAAAGAGAGTATAAATTTATATATTAAATGTAATCTAATAGTATATATTTGATGAAATAAAAAATAAAAAATATAGCTTTTAAATAAACTCAAAATACATAGAGTAAAAAGTAAATAATCTTAAAAGTTTCGATGTCACGTCTCAAAAGATCAAACAACCACTGTTCTTTCGTAAAGTCTTTTGCCAAAGACTGGTTGACGGTCATGGAAGGGGCATATCTTCCTCTCCAAGGGCTGCCCAAATCTCTTGAAGGCAACTTATATCTTAAAGCCCAGTGGCATTAGGTTGAAGTGGATCCTGACTTGTGTCGTGCTTGGCAAGTTAAGGCGAAATGGCTCCATAGAGTTCATTTTGCTCGGGTGGAAGGGATCCATTCTCACAATCTCCGACCACCCCCTCATCAATCGCCAAGCTGCCCCCCACCTAACGAGGTAGCGGCAATGAGTCACTCGACAGCAGAGGAAGCTTGCATGACTCAAGTCTCTTCATTGGAAAACATCAACGCCGTCCTTTGTTTGAAATCAAAACGAGAAATGAGTAGGAAAAGAGTTCACTAGATTGTTTCCATAAACTCCCACTTCCAATCATCATTGGATTCTTCTTTTTTTTCACCTTTTTTTTTTTTTTATTTATACTTTGATGAAGTGCTAAATATAGTCAAGAAAATGACGACGACTGTAGAACATGTAGAAATCTTCACAATATTTTGTATGGAGAATCCTGAGTTTGCAAGTTCCACGTAAACTCCACAATGTACAGTAATGATATTTCAAGAGTATGCACTGCCTACAATTAAAAAGATGGAGATTTCATATTTCTAAGGAGACCGTTTACAATTGTTGTGATGATTTATGGCTAAGGGCACTGATTTTCACCCCCGATAGTGCTTGATTCTTAATTTGTGTGATCAAAAACTGTTAAACCAGTTGATATATATGATTTGGTTTATGAATTTGGTGTCTATACTCCAAAGCCAAAAGATACGCATCACAAGCAAACTAATCAAGCAAGTGCAAAAAAACATATTTGATGACTTAAGATTGTTTCAAACTTTTGCACCTGCTTATGTTTGAATGGCATATAGATGTCAAAACAATTAAAAGAGCAGCTAGAGAGGCTGAGACAAAAGTAACAACATATACAACTCCAGCATGTGCCTGTATCCCAGATGGTATTTTCCAGATAATGGAGCCATAATGCAGGGCAGCATCATAATCTTCTATCATATACAAGCAGCTCTGATTACGCAACTCCCTTTCAACATTGCAGCGCAGGAATAAATCCGGTGTGCCAAATCTGACTTCTGAATAGCCGGTTTCATTTAGAGGCTGTACCCAAAAAAGCAAGTCTAATGAGGTTTAAGCAAATGAAGAACGTTACAAGCTTTATTTTTATTGCAGCCATTCAGCTGTTCCTAAAGAAAAAAAATGCTGTGCTCTACACAACGATATAGTCCGGAAACAAACCACTTGGACTGTGTCCCTTTTCAAGGCTTGCCAAAATGTTACCACTTAAAACTGCATTTGCAAAACTGTAAAAGATGGTCTATTTCAATGCTGCGCTTGCCAAAACACATTCTATTTAAAAGCATAATTATCTGTTTTCAATGGTGTAGCGTATAGCTAGTATGAAAGAACTGTTTTATTCATAGCATTCTTAGATGGTCCATTTCACTACCTGGTATCTTGCATGTAATGGAAGATCTAACTTGATGTTAATCTCGTTCTTTTGCTTTAAAATATTGCAACCAACATCAATGTGAACCTCAACAGCAGAACGATTTGAAAGGAATGAAGGTAATTCCAAATTCGTATCTCCAAATACAGCAATGTCATTAAAAACTGCATCAAACAGATTAATCCAATTAATGATTAAGGGAGACAATGATATATTCCTATATGACAGAACATGAGTAGATTTCATGTTCATTAGAGAAAAGAAAAGCACAATTACCACCACGCTGAAGGAGATGTTCAAGCTCAAATGGGTCAGCAAAAACTCCACTAGGCAGCCTCTCAATAAGTATGACCCCACAATTGCAATGAGACAGCTCAGCTATGGACCAAGGTTGGATGCTAATTCTAATAGACGAAGAGAGATGACGATGAGAACCTTCACCAATCAGTTTGCGCTCTAAAACTGGTAGCCTTGGCACAAGATTCAGACCATCTGGCAGAGCCTCACACAAGCCAAAGGGAAGTTCTCGTGCAATAAAATCTTTATAATCTGAATCGTCCAGGCATTCATATTTTTCAAAGTACGATTTCATAATATACGTCAAATAAGCAAACGAGCTGCTATCTGAGTTCCCTGAATCAAGATTTTGATCACTTGTTCCAACCTGAAAATAAAGACACCTTTAACTTGCATTGGAAGAGAAAATGGACAACACAAAGGTTACTTCCTCTTTTACACTAAGAGGTTAAAATCCTAGATGGAAGAGTCATACGAGGGATGAGTGGAGAATTAAAGAACAAGAATCAAGATCCAATCACAAAGAGTAAAACTAAAACAACACACATTAAGAGCCATATGAAATTGAGTATATTAAGAGAAACTCCGTATTTACACAGTAATTCCAGCAAAGAAGCCACAATTTAGACAACAACGTGATTTTCTCTACTGTTGTCACCAGTGAAGCTTCTTCTATTTTTCTCCCTCCATCGGTTATGAGGAAGGCAAGAAGGCAAAGCATTAAAAAACTCAAATGACCCACTGCCTAAACAAATTTGGGACACCCACAATCTGCAACAATTTTAATGTTATAAAGCACGATTTATAGAATGTTAACCCTCTCAAAAGGGCAATGATAATAAAGCAGTTGTGGTAAAGTTCAATTAATCGTCTGATGGGAGGGAAAAGTGGAAGGAGGGATCGGTGAGAGGATTAGTGAAAGGGTTTTGGGACTTGTAATTAAGGAACTTATTGGGGAAGAGATTTCAAATCCAATCCACCAAAAACCCACAATGTTATTATCTTTCAATATGGACAGATAAGAAGAGAGAATCCGTACCAAACATACAAGAAAAACAGAAAAAGGTATTCATATTCCTATGCATTTTCCTCACCTACGAAACACAGCCTTGAACTTTAGGAATGACTAAGAATTATCAAGTTCTCAAACACTACAAACACACAAGAATAACATCAAAGGAGGGAACAAAAACCAACAAATTCACCAATAACCTTTAGCAAGGGAAATTGAAATCACTTTGCAATCCATTAATGAAAAAGCATACGACGCTATTTTATTATGGAAACAAAACAGGAAAAAAAAAAAAAAAAAAACCTGACCTTGCTTGGAAACGACGAGCAATCTACGCAGAATCCAAGAGCAGAGAAGCCCATCAGAGAAATCCCAACCAACAAGCAAATGCACAAGTTAACTTGTCCCTGATTTTCCATATACGAGGTAACTGAAGTACAAACCCAGAAATAAAATAAATCCAAAATTAAAAAATTTTTCTTTCGTTAATGAAGTCAAATCTATTGACCGAACATACATAAATTTGAACATAAACTTCGTGACAAAAGCATATTATAAATCACGCCATTAATGAATTCCAATAAGGCAAATAAAGAAAAGAAAAGAAAGGTGAAAACTGACCCGAAAAACCCATTTCTGGTACAGATCTTCTGCTTTACTGCACTCAGAGCGTGGCTGGAGGATGACAAAAACGAAGTGGGGCTGGGCAGCAGCGGCGGCGGAGCTGAGGGCTTATCATTGGGGAGAGCTGCTGGGGCGACGGTGCCTTGATAGGCGTGAGAGAAGGCTGGTAAAGACAAGAAAAAAAGCTAGAAACTTAAGGAAAAAAAAACCCCCCCACGAAAACGGCGTGCAGATAGAGGCTGGGCTTGATGAAAAGACACGCGCAGAGGTCGGAGTCGACAGAAGGGGCTTGCACGGAAGAAAGCTTTGCGCCGGCAATGGTTTTCAGAATTCCGTCGCTCGCAAGAGTGCTCTCGCCGGAGAGATCACCTAGACGGTGGACGCCGGAGCGGGAACGACGGTGGGGTGGTTCTCACCAGTGGCTCGTTCGCAAGAAGAAAGAATTGAGATGGGTTTTTCTGTATTTGTTGTTTTTATTTTTTAAAAAAAGACCTTTTGTTTGTTAAATTTCAATTTGACCTCTTACAAGCTATGCACATGAAAAATGCATGAAAATTTCTCCCAAATTATAACGGTGTTATTAATTAGACTTGTTATGTAACAGATTTTGAGATTGAAGTAGCCAATTATTAAAGTTTTAAGTTTAAGAACTAATTTATCAAACACAAAGTTTAAGAAAATCTCATGTAAAAAAGCCAATTTTCTTGAGTTCTTGAAACATTTTTTAGGTGTAAAAGAATTTCATGTCAACTGAAATTAAAAAAAAAATGAGGGAAGTGTTTTTGTTTTTTTTTTTTTTGGAGAAACTTTTGTCCAAAAACTAAATAGTAGTAAAAGTATTATAGTAGCATATTATGATAAATTAAAATATATCTCATGAGAAATTGAAAGCAAAAACTAAAAAATTAATCTTACCATTTTCTCCTAATCCTCCTCCCTCACTGGCATTGACAGTGGCCGAAAAATAATGTATTTATATGATAATACTGTATTTTCAAATAATGAAAAAATTTAGCAGTGACATCGCCTACGACCGAAAAATAATATATTAACATGATACCAAATTTATCGGCAACCTTACTGAACCCGAAAAATTAAACTTAATGGGTTTATTGTTAACATGGTTGTTCAGCAACTTAAATAAAAGGTTGGGATCGATTTGGTAAAAAAAAAAAAGCTTGGGGGACTAAAATCTCAATTTCGTAAAAAATTGAGACCAATTGAGCAATTTACCAGTTTCTTTTTAATCATTTGTTTTAATTTCCTTTTATAGTTTTACGAAATTAACAAAATATTTTTGAAAACCACAAATACCTTTTTAATATTTACTAAATATAATAAGAATGTGCCAATGTGATGTTTCTTTGAAACCAAGATACTAAATAAGGAAAAAAAACACACACTTTTCCTTTTTCGTGGAAGTATTGTTAAAAAAATAAAATAAAATAATCAACTTATGGTGCAACTCAAGTTTCATGATGGAAAGTTTTACTTTGTTGACATAAATATAAAAAATTAGGGCCAAATATAATTTCTTACAAAAAATTGAAGAGCCAAAATTTATTTTCGTGACTTAAATACTTTTAAAATTTATATTTTTGCTCCTCACCTTTTAATAAATTATAATTTGGCCTCAATTTTTAAAAAATATTTGCAAAAAAAACCTTTATCCTAATAATACAACATCACAAGTACGATTGAATTAACTAAAATTTGATACACTCAAATTTAATGCTTTTAAGACTATCCCATCAAGTATAATCTCATTTTGCGCACCAACAGGTCCTTCAAGTTTGCTTTGTTGCTTTGTTGCTTTCTACGTTTGAAGGAGAGTCTGAAACTTCCAGCAAAAAAGAGATTGTAAAAGGACACGCCAATTCAATGATCACGAGACACTTTTCATAGTTTGAATGGCATGTCATTAAACAATTTTTTCAGATGATGACCAACCAAATGCTGGATGACATGAATATCAAAAACGTACTATCAGAACATTCCCTAAAAAATAACGAAGAAAAGCAATGGTTTTATTAGATGCGTCTTGCTACCTTTTGGACCTGGTCAGGTGATAATAACAATGAAATAAAAGAGGTGGGGTCCATAGTAAATTGATTAACATTTAGATAATTAGACCCTGTTAATATTCAATCACGAGGAGCAAAGAAAATTGGATCTGCACTGTGCCTTTTGGAACATGGAAGCAAACTCTTTCTGCATGCGCAATGTGTGACTAGGAACAAGCAGGAAGAAAGTTATCTTATTTGCTTTTAATGACTTTATAATTAATAACTTACAGGGTTAAAATCTATAAGAGCCCAAAGATTCTCATTTTCACTTGTATTAACTCAAGTCACATGAAAATGTTCTTTATAGTAGAAATCATGTTGTTAAAAATAAAAGATAAATAATTGTATCACTCGCGACTGTTCTTAACATTGTTCAAATTTATACGAAGATAGTAGTGGTTTTTTTTCTTTCCTTTTTTTTTCCTCTTCTTCTTTTGGCACAGCAAATCAAATTTGATGCCTAGCCTACAAAAGGAAAATGCCCTAGCGAAAGATACTAGCAACATTCACTCAAGTCTATTTTGAATGGCAAAAGAGCAGTTGGAAGTTGGGAATATGTCACCATGATAATGGGTGTCTTTAGATTCTGCAGTAGCCCTTTGGAAGGATAACAGAAGAAAGGCCCATATATCAGCAAGAATGATAGATATCTGATAAGCATTTTCATTTTAGTTACTTCTGCACTGTTGTCGTTAGAGTAGTACAGCAGATTAGAGATTCTGATAAATGTTTTTTGCATAAGCTAAACTCCATACCGCCTTGAAATGAACAGAAGTGATGAATAATAAAATAGACTATAAGACCAAATATCACATAGAAAATTTCCATCCCCATTACATTTTGCTTCAGACCCAAAAAAAGGAAAAAGAAAAAGAAAAAGAATTCCCCACACCAATGACCAAACCAAGCCTAGAAATCCAATTAATAGATTTAAGCCAAAAAGTCAAAGACAAGAAATCAATCACTACAAGGGGCAATTAGCACAAACATTAGGCTCTAGAGGAGAGCCATTTAGTGTTCTAAACCATCATGCACTGGCCTCCACCGGCGGGCCGGGAGTAATCCTCAGACCTCCATGAAGGCACTCTCTCTTGACCAAGCACCTGTGATCCTCTTCCCACCTGCTGCTGTTCATGACCATCTCGTGACCCCCTTACACCTGCAAGCTAAAAAGTAGTAAAGCCAAGAAAAACTAAGTACTATTCTTTAGTCTTTGCCTGTATATTCAAAAACTCTTTGCTTTCTATTACCTGGGAAATGTGTTCTAGCTGCAAGTGTCTGGTATTGACAAATAAACAAGAGATGAAGAATCATCTTAAGCACCAACCTGACCTTCATATATTTCAATCTTTCCCCATACCCTCTACTACTCCCCAAGTATATTCTAATTTGAACAAGTAGTTGCTTTTTCCTACTATGTTCAAACTTTCGGATGGCCCTTTTATATGCAAGATTTAGATATTGTGGATAAGACTTTAGGTTAGGATTTAGGAGGCAGATATTGAAAGAATATATGTTTCCATAGGTGAATCTTGGTAACGCGGAAATCTAAAGAGAAAGGGATTTTTTTTGGGTTTGTATAGGGATGTGCATATAGCATGTGTAAGGAAGTTTCTTTTTGTCTTTCTGCGACAGGAGTGTCCAATTTCGGAAAGAAAAGGCAAAAAGAATGCTTCCGACTGCGCACTGCCTTCCACACTTCAATGTCTCCGTAACACAATGGAAATCGCTATTAGAATATTATATATATATATATATATATATATATATATATATGTGAGTGTGTGTGTGCCTGTGTGTGTGCGAGTGTGTAAATGTATGTATTTGATCTTCCATAGATGAGAAAGGGCCTTGCTAGTTGCTCCTAATGAGCACTAAATATTTTATTTTCTCGACTCTTCCAAGCCTCAATAAGTTGGGAGGATTATTTCCTGGAAAAGCAACATTACAAACGTGATTGTTAGTCATTTGTTCAAAATCACTTTCTCATATGTTGGTCAAACACTATGATTCAAACCAATAAAATTGTGCACAATTATTTGAAAAATCTCACGAGAAAATTCGAATTTTCTTGCGTAGAAATAGCCGTCGTGCACGTACAAATGGTTCTCTGTGACTGAATTTGTATTAAGATAGATGCCATTGTTTAGCTCAATGCTGAAAAGATTCTCCGTGGAGAACAAAGATCATAAACCTTCCCAGAAGTAATATATAGAAACTCTTCAGTAAAAAAAAAATAATCGAATTTTATTCTGACAAAATCATCTTGTAGAGAATTCTTGTTCTCTATCTTTGAGTCTTGAGAACGGAAAATAATATTAATCGCAGTGTACAATCAATATGACGCATAAAAATGGTCGGAGTTGTTGCAAAAATTATGAGAAGATGGAGCAAAATTATTTCCCGAATACAATGACGATTATCTTGTCAAGGAATAATGATATCCAGCGTCAAAGACACAGCACCAAATAGCAGAAAATTTGTTGCTGCAGCTGGTTTGGCATCATAAGGTGGCTATCTTTGTTATCAAGGAGCTCTGTCAAAGGGTTTTGTATCATTGTAACAAATATCCCAGACAGCTTCCATGGCGTCCTTTGCGGCTGCTTCTGAGCAGTAAGGATTAGCGATAAGTGATTTCATGACTCTTCGTCTCACACACTCCTTCAAAATCAAATCCAGAATACAATTCAAATTCAATTGTGAACAACAGAAAATGTAAGTAAGCTAAACCATTCAGAGAGCTTCGTGTTGGAGCAAATTGAACAAGCATATGGTATGCGGTGATGAGTTAGAAAATAAGTTGACAAATGCAAAGCCGGCCTATTTTCTTTCTCTTTTGTAATTAGTGACAATATGAGACTATTAATACTGCAACAACCTACGAAGCAAAAATACATCACAGGATACTATTCTCGTTTGACATACTTCAGCGGTTCACAAAAGCATAAAGAGAATACCTTCAAAAAAAGTCTATAATGTCCATTTACAATTTCAATACCTTTCATAACAAGATACAAAAGACGCCCGTGTACAATGATAAATGGACCACAATGACTTATGTAATCCAGACTACTGCAGACATAAACTTAGAGTGGAAAAGAGGACAAATCAACGATACAAAACTTGTGCAATCCCTCATTTGGCCTCCTACATGACTTAACCCCTTTAAACTCATTATATGATAAGGAGCAAGATACGGGTGTGTTTCTCATCATCTAGGTCATGATAACAGTCATTTTAAGCAATCTCCGTATCCCTATTATTTCTTGTCCTCCCTCTCTCAATTTCTATTGCGTTTCTTGTTAAAAAGTGGGGGAGTACAATTACCTCAGACAGATCTCAAACAAAATGCAAGAAAAAAAAAAAGCAGGGAACCAATTAATCAAGGACTGAACATGGCAACATGCTACATCCCAAGTTTTCAGTCAAAAGAAGAAAGAACTCACTTGTTCATGACCTCGAATTTTTACAAAACCACGCAGTAGTTCCCTTTTGTAGTGACAATCACCACTTAAATGGCCAGCACGAATCTGTTCCACATGGACAAAAATGACTTGATGGAAACAAAATTTGAGAAAGAACATTTGTATACATTCATCAAAGGAGTCCATTGTTCACAATGACGCTCACCTCACTACAAGCATGATGCGCACAATTAGCCCAGTCCAAATTGGCTGCACGACAATCATCATACGCATGAATTAGCTCATGTATCACCACCTGGTTGACTTCATCTTGGTAATGCATGTGATTGCTACACACCATAATCTAACATAAATTCACAATCACATGACAAATGAGGTTAAAATACTTGATTAAATCTTTAACAAGCTAGTTCCAAAAATCCAAAATAATTGAAAACAACAATGTGCATGCATAACTACAGCAACAAGGCCAACAAACCGCATTCTTTAAAACCAACCAAAGCACATAAAATCGCAAGAAGTCCTGCAAACTCATCCAAAAAAACTACAAATTATGATCCAAAGCTTAGTTTTTACTCCCAAAATCTAATTTTGAATAAGCAATTTTTTTAAATATTAACAATAGAATGAAAAATACCAATAAATAAATTTGCAACAGCCTTCAAATTCAAAATGTTCCTAAACCATTAATTCTGCATATAAAATGCGCAGAAGCTCCTAAACAAGTAATCATAGGATTTGCCAAAAAATCTCCGTCATTAAAAGTTAAAGACTTTGATAACATTTCCCTAATTTCAGTTATAACGTAAAGTTTTGTTCTTGGAACTTAACCAATTGAAAACACAAAAATGGAGAGAGAGAGAGATAGAGAGAGAAACAGACCCCTTCGCCGCGGACATAGCCACCGGCAATCTGCTTGTTGCAATGAACGGCCTTGATGAAGTTATCTCCAATGGCACATCCAGATTTTTCGAGATGCTCCATGAGAAACTTCGCCATCGGAGCTGCATTAAGCATGGACTCACAACAAGTAAATCATACATTCGAAGTAATTCCATGTTCGGTTGCAGATAATACAAAACCCTATAAAAACCCTACGACAGTTTCTTTTTTCCCAGATTGTTTTTGGTTCTCTCAAACGCAGAAGAGAAACGAAAGAAGAAAGGAAGGAAGGAAAAATACTTCGAAGACTTCGTCGGATCATGTTTTCGCATTCTGAAATGGTTTTGCCGCGGCCTTTGACGGCGGCGCTGCTTCCGGGTTCCGGAGCGGGTAAGTCTTCCATGCCCCTTTCCGCTGCTCTTTTTCCCTGTTGACGTTGAATGTATGTCAGCAGCCCGGCCTTGTTTTGCAACTCAATCTAGTTTGCTTAGCCCACGGTTCGATTCGCTGGTGCAATTTATGGTAATTTAAACTTTTTTTGGTTGGAGTCTAAAAATCTAAATTTTATAATTTAAACAGTAATTTAAATTAATATTTAAACATGTAATTTAATTTAAACATACTATCTAATATAACTTTGTGTTTGAATAAGTATTAATAATTTTAGTTTGAAGTATAACAAATTATTTAATAAAAAAATAAACATTAAATATGTAAAAAAAAAAGTTATTTAATTAAAAAATAATATAAAATAATAGTGTTTAATTATAAATACAAATATATAAGAGTGAATTCACTATTTAATATTGGTTTCAAATGTTAAAATAGAGATTGGATTTGAATCTTAAGTTGGATAGTTTATCCCAGTTTAAACTATCAGTTTAGTTCGAATTAAATGTTTTATCAAACACAAATTCAAACTGTAATGGCCATTGAAATTGAGCCAAGCTAAACTGAATGAAACAATTTAAAAAACAAAAAACAAAAGAAGGCTACTTGAAGGAGGAGAATTTTTCCTATTTCATAACGTTTTCAAGTTAAATATTAGGCAATTTTTAGGTTAAAAAAAAAAAAAGTCAGCCAATAGACATTTATATTTCAACTGTCAAATTGTAAAAAAAAAAATAATCATAAAAAATATACATCACTGGTAAGAGTTCTCACAAGAAAAATGTCCTAAATACTCTCTTTTTCAATATATATATATATATATATATATATATATATATATATATATATATTTTAGTGAATTCAATCTAACATTGGCACTCTGGCTGGGGCACATGCACTTGCCCATCCAAAATTTAACGTCCTTTCCGTTTTGGTCCTTTTGCAACCATTTTAAGGATCTGGGGTCTTTTTACATCAAAAGTTTTTGAGACTAATGTGGTGTTAATAAAAAACTTTTGGTTTTGGCTCTGAACAAAAAAACTTTTAGTTATTACAATATAAAGCTCTTATATATTATAATAATTAAAAAAATAAGATACAGTATAAAGCTAAAATAAGTTTCTAGTCACACTTTCTAAACACCTTTTAAGTTGTCATCTATTAAACAATTTTATGCACTAGACTAGCAAAAAAGTTCATAAACTAATTGTGTTAAAAATCTTTTAGAAATTAAGTCCACGTGCTCTCAATTTAGTTACAAATTTAGTCAAATCAAAAAAGAAAAAAAAAAGGCTACTTGTAGGAGGAGAATTTTCTTTAATTTACAATATTTGGCAATTTTTCTAATGCAACAAAAAAAGAATCCACTTGTGGATACTAATTTTTTAACCGTTAGATCTGTAAAAAAATATAATAATTTAAATTAAATTTAACGGTTTCAAAATATACATTATCTATGGAAGTCTTCTCAAAAAAGTGCCCTAAATATTTTCATTAATAGTAGCATTTCTCTCTCTTTCTTTTTCTATATATATATATATATATATATTAGTAAACTCAATTAAACATTAGTACTCTAAAATTTAACGTCTATATATATAAATATATTAGAAAAGTGAGGCGCAAGCACTTGCCCCTCCAAAATTTGACGTCCTTTCCATTTTGGTCCTTTTGCAACTATTTTAAGAATTTGGGACGTTTTTAATCAAAAGTTTGAGACTGAGGAGTCATCTATTAAACAATTGAGGGACTAGACTTGCCAAAAACAGTTCATGAAGTAATTGTGTTAATTACAAATTTAGTTAAATAAAAAAACAATTGTCTAATTTTTGCAAAAAAAAAAAATAATGCATGAACGTTGCACATGAATTACTATTTAAGTGTAATTATAAGAATTAAAAAATAATTTACATCTTAATTGAAATTAAAACTGATTAAAGGGTTTACCTTTAACTAGCTCTATCTTTCTCACTCTGTTGCTTGGAAGTCTTGTTGCGCCCATGCATGAGTAGTGGCGGGCATGCGCCCTGCAGGTGACGTACTTGTGGAGGAGCTCGCATGCGAGACGCTTGAGGTGGGCTTGTTGCTTGCGACAGAGGGCAACGAAGCCTTGTTTTGGTTTGGCAGTTGTTAAGTGTGTTGAACAATTTTAGTTTCAGTTAAAATTTTTAGTACCTATAATATAAAGATATCATATATTATAATATTAAAAAAAGATTACTTACAAAAATCCTCCTTCAACTATAACTTTTGCAACACTTTGTCCCCGAACTTCAAAACGTAACATCTGTTCTCTTAAAATATGAATTATTAACAAAAATAATCTTTTTGTTAGAATTTTAACGGTAAATTGATAAACCATTTTAAAATTAGGGGTATTTTGATTATCCTAGTTATAAAAATAACAAAAAAATTAAGATTATAATAAAAATAGTTTTATTAATTATTAAAAAAATCAATTAAACACATACTACTATTTGGATCCTTCTTTTTTCGATATACTTTTTCCTTAAACCTTTGTTTACTTTTTTCACACTTAAAAAGTCCTTTGAATTTTAAAAGGTATAAAGACCAATGAAAACTCAAAAATATGAAAGAAATTTTATTAATACTATCAGAGTTTTTTCTCTTTGAAAGAATTGTGGTATATTGAATATATTTGTGTTATATTCTTTTTCATTTTACTAGTATATATAACTTTTTTTTATGGTTTTAATTTTTTTTTTTTTTGCTTTTAATCATTGATAGAGACTATTTTTATTATAGATTCAATTTGTAATTTTATAACCAAAATTATCAAAATACCCTTAATTTTATAATCATTTGTCAAATTTCAGTTAAAATTCAAACTGAAGGACTATTTTTGTTAACAGTTCATACTTCAAAGGAAATAGATGTTACGTTCTGAAATTTTTAAGATAAAGTGTTATGAGGGTTATAATTTAAAGGAAATTTTTATAGTTAATCCAAAAAATAAACTATAATATAAAGTTTTCACATGCTACAATAGCTTTAAGCTAAACTTTCCAAACATCTTTTTAAAACAAGCATTTCTTTAAAATATGTTATTTATTTTAAAAGAAATATTTTTTGAAAATTTTTCGTTATTATTATTATTTTCTACTAATCTTAAAAGATAAATAAACCAAGCACCACGGAGGGCAAAAAAGCTTCATCAAACTTTTTATTTGCCCCCTTTTTTCCTTACTATATTTATATAATTAATAAGTATTTAAAAAAATAATTTAAATCAATAATTAAAACTATTAATAATATAAAATTTTAATATATTATAATAAAAAATTATAATATAAAATTTTCACGTGTTACGGTTTCTCGACCTCTCAGGAACACGGTGCAGAAACACGCCATTTAAGGTGCCAAAAGAACTTGGTTTTGTTGACGGTGGAATAGAAATTCCAAAGAAAATGAATAGCTCGTCACCAGCAAATTCGTCGATATCAACGACAGCAATTGTGGGAGGCGGAGGAAGTGGAAGCAATGCTCCTTTCTCCACTGACGATTTGTACTTCCCTTCTGATCTCATCTCTGTTCAAGACCGCAAAGACGAGGCCATGCTTGGTTTGCTTCCTTCCTCCCTTCATTTACTGCTCTTTCTTCGTCTTCTTCTTCTAATTATTATTCTTCCTAGTTGACCCCCCTTTCCTTGAATTTTTGCATTATATTTACTGGGTTTTTTCTATCTGGGTCATATTTTTTCTGCCCTTGTCTCCATGGGTCTTTGTACTCATGAAAAACTAAACTACTGATTTTTTTTTTTTTTTTTAATTTCTGGGTCTTGTTCTATTTTAGTTAAATTTTTACATAACTTTTTCATGGTTGGTGAAAAATTAATGCACTGAATTGTGGGAACGACTCCATTTTGAGCTACACTTGATCGGATTTTTTTTAACGTCAACTTTTAATGTGGATTTTTCAGTTCCAAATTGTTGGAGTAATTCAAAATCGTATTCATTTTGTTTTCTCACTGAGAAGAACTGAATAATTGAGCCAATTTGTCAATTAAACTCGTGAACATGTTGTTCTGTTTGTAGAGAATTTGGCTGCTACTATTAGATTGTTGACACGATTAATTCTACAGTTCTAACTGTGAATCATAGAGTAGTATAATTTCTCTTTCCTTTTGTTTCTTGGCTGCAAAAGGCTTTCTATTTTGATATGAAGAATGGTTACCTTTTATGATGCAGTTATAAAAGCTGATCTAATGGCTGCACTTAACAAGGAGGTTAAATCTCTTGATGAAGATAACTGGATGTTTGAAGGACCTATCTCCCGCATCAACCTTATATCAAGAAAAGGTCAGTTTAACTATAGCAGTTGTTCTTTTAGTTTTGTTATGTTAATTGTTTGTTTTTCCAATATATTACAAAGTAAAACAAAATAGAAGTTTCACCATTTGAACCTAGCATTGCTTTTCTTTTCATCGCTCATGGCGGATTTGTGGAGACAAGGTTTACAGTAAGGGTAGGAATTATAGCGGATTGGTTGGATTGGTTTAGAGTTGTTGGTTGAACTTTTGTTGGGTCCTAATGGTTTGGGAAGTTAGACCATTTGCTATATTTGGCACCAAAACGTGTGAAAATGGCATATTTGATATGTTATTACATTTTGTGCTTCCATTTCAAATGTTGTATCTACTTTGTTATCATAATTATTAAGCTTTGAAACTTGTAAAGAATAAACATTTTTTAAAAATGATTTGACAATAAGAATATTGTAATGATTAAATGAAGAAGTCAATACATTAACTAAGAGCAATCAAAAGCAAATATGTGATATATGCTAGGAGCCAAACTTGGCACCAAGTATTGTATATGCCAAATTTAGCCTTAGAGTGGTACTACATTGGAGAGCGGTTTTCAATATAGGCCATTTAGAAGAACAGTTAGAACTAGCATTTTTAGTTTGAAAAATGTTGCATCTGAGAGTTTTATACTACAACAACTTTTTACTTTTTACTGTAGCATATGAGAGCTTTATACTATTTATAGTTGTAATTGATGGTTCTAACCATCCTTTCTAACGGCCTATCAAATGCTAAAATGTGGTATTGCCACACTAATTTGGCACTGCATTGAGCTTTGCTATGTTAGATTATTCTGTAATTCTGGTGCACTCTGTCCTAAAGAAAAGCAAATAGCCCATACTTCGTTGGTAACTTGGTAGTTCTTTACAAAACTGTAATTGACTCCTTGTAGGTAGCTTATAACTTGCGTTTGGAAGTAGGATAGTCAAGGAGCTAGTGAGTCTGTGAGGTAGTACCATAGATAGAATAGGTCAGTGACGAAGCCAAAAACATTTTTCAGTGGGGGGCGCAACGAAAAAAAGAAAGTTATGGACTTTTTTTAGTAAATTGACAATTAAGATATCCTTATGTTTTTCAACAGGCACAGTTAGAATTTGTCCTTTGAAATGGAAGCACAACTAAAGTTTCTCATTTCCGAAATTTTAAGTTTTGATCTGGGTAAGAAAGAAGAGAGAATTGGAGATCATTATCATTTTGCTCTAAGACATAACATGTCAGTGATGAAACCGAAACCTTTATTCAGTTAGACATGCATACGTATTCTATTGTTCTAATGCACAGTACAATTATAATTTGTCTTATAAAATGGGAAAAGAACTAAACTTTTTTGAGAAATTTTAGGGATGAAAATCAAAATTTTAAACTTTGATAGGAGTAAGAAAGATGAGAGAATTTGAGATCAATATCATTTTGCTCTTAATCCTGAAGATTATCTTAATTCCCCTTGGAGGCTCTCTTGTCCAGTTTTTGGCCTCTAAGGATGATTTTATGAAGTGCTTGTATGGTTTCTGTCTTTTAAATCTCTGAGCCAGACCTATAACTTCAACTAATAGTCATTTACTTCTATGTTTTGCATCAAAATGATGCTTTTCCTGCTCAGGTGGTTTTCTTCAGAAGCAGACAGAGACGTCAAACATTAAGAGCACAGCCCCACCAAAATAATTTGCACTTTCTCATCCGCAAAAGGATCTTGCATTTTCAAACTGTTCATAGGCTGCCTCTTTGATTTTTTTCAATTGGCGAAATAGAAGATGTGGAAGCACTACTAGAGGGATCAAAACACGACATCTTGATTGCTTCCAAATCTTCAATGTTGATAGCCTGCAAAAAATTTTGCCTTTTCCTTGGAGGAGATGAATTGACATATATATGATGTTCCGAACAAAGATCTCAAGGGTGTTTGTGACCGGTATTTGGTCCAGTTATGATAGTTTAGCATGATTTTGGAACTTGTGGTTCTGGTTCTAGTTTCTGATTGTTTATCTTTGCACTTTGAACAGGAACTACGGTCTTTCTATATCCTTGGTAGAAAAAAAAAATCTCATTTAAGCTACTCCATGAATTTTACCAAAGAAAAACTTTTTTTTTTTTAATCATAACCCTCTATTAACTTGATGAAATGTGGAACTCTTCATGTAGATATAGGGATAAACTAGATCAACTGAAAAGAATGAAAGAAACATCTCTACTTGTATGTAAATAGAAGAATTGTACTAACACTAGTACTCGTGTCTAACCAAGCAAAACGAGGTACTCAACTAATTCACAAAAGGGTGTTCAAGAAGCTCGTCTAACTTGGCTCTCTTCCTCCAATCCTTCTCAAGACACCTCTCCACGAAGCTCTTAAGCTCGGGCAACGCTGTCTCAGGCACCTCAACCCTCTCCCCATAGCACATCATGCACATTAGTGTCGCCAAATCAGGCCTCTGCCCCGCCCTTGGGAGCGGAAACCGGCCCATAAGGCACTCCAATGCCACCACCCCAAGTGACCAGACGTCTCCGGCAAACCCATGTTCGCCACCCCACCTTTCCGGATCAAATTTCTCGGGGCTTATGTAAGCACATGGGCCCATACACGAGTCCAGTGGCATATTCCATCCAACACTGCCACCATCGGCCACCACATGGACCACGCCAAAGTCCGCGATCTTCACTTTTCGTTCGCCGTTCAAGAGGAGATTCGAGGGTTTGATGTCTCCATGCACAATCTGTATGTCATGAAGGTAGTGAAACCTAGGACGGCACGCCCAGCGACCACGGAGATTTACTTCTCTGACAGCGTTTTCCAAGATGTAAGCAAATCCTGCAGTGACCCTCCTTCCATGTCCTCCATCAAACGACAAAGGTCACCGGCGCCCGCGCCGTCATCTCCGGCGACGAGTCCATTGTTGTAAAAAGCGCTGTGACATCTTATGACAAACGGCGAATCGACGAGCTTAAGGATCTCCGCCTTGCAGGTTGCTTGTTGCCGGACTCTGTTGGAATCGTCATTAAATCGGAGGACTTTCAAGGCATAGATTGAGGAGGTGCTCTTGTCAAGGACTTTATAGACCATACCGCCATTGCCATGGCCGAGACCGGCCTGCTTTTCGAGCTCAAAGAGGTTTTCGATAACCGGAGAGCCCGGGCTGGCAGCCGGGGACAATGCCGGAGAGTACATCGGGCTTCGGAACTTTGAAGCCGGAATTGGTGGTGGTAGGGAGAGCTTCAATGCTTGATGGTGCCTTCTTGCACTCACCAATGTCGTCATTTCACGCTAATTATCAATTAGTGATTAATTAGTACTCAAACACAAACATGAATATGAAAGTGATTTGATGATTTTTGTGTTATCTCACGTTTGGTGAAAGCTAAAAATGGCAAATAAATTGATCTGACGGCACAAAGATGGTGAGGACAGAAAGGAAGAGCAAGCCAGCCTAACGGACAGAGATTGAGTTTTGATCCAATTTTGTTGGTCGAGAGAAGTTTGTTTGGTGATACTCTTGGCTGCTAAGTGGCAGTGCATTCATGACAGCTAGTTGATCTAACTGTATGTATATGTTAGAATATGGAGGAGAATATTTATGTGCTAGGTCATGACAAAAGAATAAACGTATGAATGCAACATTTTTTAACCGTTACATCATGTCAAACCATATAATTTAATAAAATATGATGTAAATATGAGAGTTTGTTGAATATATATATATATATATATATATATTCTTTAACATATATATATAAAATTGAGAATAAATTTCGTACGATATTTTTAAAATATTTGAAATTCGATACTTTAAAAAGACATTTTTAATTTTGAGCCTTTTTTATTTTTCGGAACTTTTTTTTCCTAAAAAAACAAGTTTTTCTTTTTTGTCCCCAAACTTTTCTTGTCCAAAAATGTTTTTTTAAATTTTAAAGTTTTTTTTTTTTTGTAACACGGACAAAGCGCTGCTATTCCACTAGTTTTATAAATATCTATATTTTTGAAGTATGAAACACATGAGAGTAAATTAGGTGGTCTACCACTCGTTTATTATTATTATTATCATGTTTTATAACTTTTTTCTCCTTTTTATGGTTCATATTATTTCTTCTAGCTGAAGTGGTTAAAATATCCTTTAGATAATATATATTTACTTAATTTTAATTCAAAATATTTTAGACAAAGAGTGTTTTTATAATCATTAAAAGTGATATGCTTCAAAACTTGTATTTCTTAAATTAAGCCACACATGCACGTGTTAGTGTCTCAAACTATCCCAAAAAGAAAAAGTGTAGGTGAGGCTTTATGGGGATGATATGTGTAAGCTCCCTTTATTTAATATACCTCAAACTTGTAGTTAGTTGCTAATTGGTTTAAGAGCTGATTACTCATTAATGCTCATTAACGTGTTATTTTGCCACGTAATCTTTTTTTTTTTTTTTTTGGGAAGCTTTGATCCCTTTTGGTAAGGCTGGATTTTTTTTTGAAGGTTTTTGTTAAACCGTGCCGCCCTAAATAAATGGAAGAGTTGTGTAACAAACTTATCATTCAATAAAAAAAATAACACTTATTATTAGCACCAGAATTTTTGTTAAATATACGTGACACTTGGTTAAGTATAGGAAATCTGGATACGGAATATAAGGATATAGGACCCTTAAGTAAGTATAAAAAATAAAAATAAAAATAAAAATAAAAGCCTTTAAAAAGAAAGAAAGAAATGGCATATTTTAAAGGTTTTTGAGTGTTTGGTTGCATCTATAATAATTCTTTAAAAAAATTTTCTTCAAATTTCAATCAACTGATATATTTTATAAAATCGGTAATTTTATCTTTTTGTGTCCCAAAAAGGCATCTCGATGTACTAAAAAAGATTTTCTAAAAGGTTGAGATATCAGCATTAAATTTTCTAAAACAGAGAGTACTAAACTTATATTTCGATATAACATAGAGTACTAAATAAAATTTTCCTATAAATTATTAAAAAAAATTTAACTGACTTCCCTTAGGCTTGCGCCAACAAATGCACTTTTCTTTCTCTAATTTTTTTTTCTTAATATACTTTTCTACTGTTGAATGGACCTTGCCAAGGGTGAGACTTCTTTCTATAATCCAAAAAACTATAAACTGCCCACTTTTATAAACCCACTTTTATCATCTTCCTCGCTTCATTCTTCGAAGACAATGTCTTTCATTTAGTTCATTTCTTTTTCTCTCGTGTGCAAGTCCTTCAAAACAAACAAATGGATTATGGACCAAAAAAAGATGAACAACTAATTAAAAATGGTTTTTTATTTGAATAATTAGATTTGTAGTCATAATTTATTTTCCATAATCAAATTTAACGTATAGCAAATGTATCACTAGACTCGTAATCTTCATTTTTAATATCAGTAGTATCATGATAATTTGGATTTACTTAAAAAATTATCTGCATTCACGTTGATAGTTATTATAATTTGTTAATCATATGATTATAAATATGCATATAACAATACCAATTTAATTTGGGCACAGAAGATTATCTTTTTTTATTACGCGACCATGCATAAGAACGACAATGCGTTAATTATCAACCACCTTTTTTTTTTCCTTGTTTGGCGCCTAACTATGAGTGTCCGGCTAGTTTCGCTGATTATCATTTTTTTTTTTGTTTCGTTCTAAACGACAATGTAGAAAGGAAAAAATGAAATCTGAAGTTTAGATTTTTGGTACTTTTGATTAATTTTTTTTTTTTTTTTTTTTTTTTACTATTCTAAGTTTGGCGAGTACAATGGGATGGTGGAGGATTGTTATTGTGATTACGAGCTTTCCTTGTTTGGTACTTCTCTTTTTATAAAGCAAGAATTTTTAAATATTTCTAATTAAGATATATTTTTCTTGGATTTTCCCTTCAAAGTAATTTTTTTTTCTCAATATGTCAACGCTTTTTCACACGAAACTCCTTTAAAATATAAAATGTTATTTTCTCAAATGTAGTGCAAGTAGATACTCTTTTTTTCCTCCAATTGTCCGACTAAATCATTTTTCTCACTTGTATCTAAAGTCTTTTTTTTTTTTTAATTCTACAGGTCTACAATATAATTCTTCAATGTTTGTGAAAACCAATAATACAAAAGAATTTTAGAAATCAGATCATAAAGATTATAACATATGGTACTAATTATGTTAAAGTAAGATCATACTAAAATGTTCATGTACACCTTTAAAATTAAACTTTCGCGTCTTAAAAATCATGAATTAAAAATTATAATAGATAGAATCTTCATAATTTTTGTGCAATATAGAAAAAAACATATATATTTAGATAAAATAGAAAGTTGTGTGTATGTATTCCGGAAAAACAAAAGCTATTATGTATGTATACGGGCCTTGCAACTCAAGGAGCCTTAAAATTGCAGCTCGAATAAGAGCCATAGAGTATCAAATCCTAGTCGCATCTTAGGATGGAGGCATGCAAGTAAAAGATATCCTCACTGCGACACCACCCTATCAGGGGTCAGGACGGTGCTCTCTAATCAAGTCAAAACCCATGAACCCTACCAGAAATGTAAAAACTAAAAAGAAGCAGCTGTTTGCAGAATGCTTAGTACCCTGATTTCGCTAAAATTACAATATACACACGCAAAAAGGACAGCAAAGAAGTTGTTTCTTCCACGCTCTCATTACATGGGGATGTGAGGGCCTCCTTCCAGGAGAACCTGCAAAACTCAGCTTAAAACTTGTTTCGGAGTGGCAAGAGACAGGCACAAGCACCAAGATGCATGGCCAAAGCTAGAGAATAGGACTGGTAGAGTATATGATGTGTCTGAAACATGTACACTATTACCACACATAATATACAGAATATATATATATATATATATATATAACGTCTCTTGTTGGATTGTCATAGCTCTAATTATGGATAAAACGTCTGAATGTAGAGATTACCTACTCTACGACATGGTGGGTTATAGTGAGTCATACCTCAAAAATGATTATAAAAGGAAAGAAAATAAAGTGAAAATGTATTATACCAACTTAATGTTTGGAACGGATATCAAAAAGGTGAAATTTCAACACGTAGCGTCATTCCTCGGGAACGAAGGCTGTCTATCTAGGGCAAGACATCAACATACAGAAGATTACAAAATAAAAAAAAAGAGAGAGAGAGAGAGAGAGGAATATAGCCAAATACATTTGATTTGTTTGTGAAGAGAGAGTATTAAATTAAATGAGAAAAGAAACCAAAACTAAAGTCTGGTTCCCCATATGTGCAAGCAAACGTCAGGTTACACCAGCAAACAAGGCACTAGCTGCTTTTCAATGGCCAAACAAGATGACCATATGATTAAGACGATTAAAGGTATATATGCGGGGTTTACCGCAAAAGGTAGGCGAGTAATGTGCACTTGTTAAACAGGATCAAACCCCTTTAGCATCCGAAGTAAGAAGCCCCATTTGCTCAGTAAGCTTATCCATATGCTGAGTCTTGCTCCATCCATTCTCGTTTGGTTCTACTTCAATTTCCTTGGAAGTTCCATCTAGAGATGATTCCTCTGGCGTTGGGCTTTGAACAAGAAAATCCCCCCAAAAGTTAGAATCCTCTAGTAATTTATCAATATCAGGATCAGGAGAGAAATCACTAAGATCTATGGGACTTGACCCATTCACTCCCAATGGTGTTGAATCTAAAAATCCATCGCTAGATTCAGTTACCATGAAATTTTCTTCGGGAATGCTAGGTAATCCCTCGGGCACCATTTCGGGTAATTGAGAAAGCTCTGGCATTACAACATCTCCTTGAGAAATAGGAATTGACGGGGCCTCTTGTTCCTCAATCAGCATGCTTATGTCTGGGAATGGAGCTGTTGTAACTTTTTCAGAAGTTGAAGGTTGTGGAGTAGATTGTAGTTCAGATATGGCAACAACAGGGATTGATATTCCTGGAGACGCTGAAACACAGGATGTCGGCCCTGAAGCTGGCAGTACCTCTTGCAGCCTCACTCCTGATACACGATTAGAGGGGCTTCTATTGTCTATTGAAGTGGACGATGATGAACCATCACCAATCAAGAAGCCATCTGAATTGTTCTTAAAAGAGTCCAACCCGGAAGAAACATCTGCTTTCATAAACTGCCTGAGCATTGCTTTTGCAGCTTCATTCATGGGTTGATACTTGACAATTTGCCCATCAGAAGCAGTAGAAATCTCGCCCTCGGCAATACCATCTTGCTTCAGCCTCCGTTTCTTGTTTGCTTCAGTTATACGTCTATTGCTCTCATTTTGCTGTTGTACAAACTGAGCCAAGAAACCAGGGCTCTGCATAGCCTTTGCAAGGAAGGACATCATCTGCTGCTGCCGCTGCTCCATCCCTTGAAGACGCTGCACCATGGTTTGCAGCTGGTTATCAGTAGTCTGCTGCTGCTGCCTTAGCCGAACAAGTTCCTGCATGAGAACATTTTTGTCTCGTTTAAGCCTCTCAACCTCTTCTTCAAGACCAAACTTCCCAACCTCTACGCATGGCCCAACTGAACTCTGTGAATGTGATGGCTGTGGCTGTTGATTACTGTGTCCATGGGCAGGTTTCCGCCGATTGATGCTCCTAAGAAGATGCTTTTGACCTCTCAAAAATCCCTCATTTGCAAATTCCCAGCGATCTGGATCAACCTTCCTAAAACCCTATACGACAAACCATATACAGAACAGAGAAAGGGAGACGAGAGAGAACAACTTCATCAGAAAGACAAACGATAAATATGAATTTCATACCAAAACATCAAGTAAAACAATTAGAAAATGTAAGACCAGTACAAGTCAAATATAAATATTGATGAGTGGAAAAAAAAAATACACTAACTAGAGTCACAACAAAATAATATAGTTATATTATACTGATTAGCTAGGCCATTGCAAGTAGCAGGAAGCTCTCTAGAAAAAACAAGGGATGAGAAGGTTTTCATTGAAAAGCTACTGTGTTCCTTGTTCTAAATCCCAGCACCAACCAATGGCCCAAGATACCCCTCACTGCATGCACACTTAGCACACTCCCCAGCACCAACGACCAATTGGATTTGCAAAATAAAGTTCCACCAGAGTATAAGAAACGAGAAGAAAACTAACAAAACATCTTTCAGACTAGAGAAAATTCAACAAACCAGAATGTTTTTAAAATTTAATTGACTTCTGCCTTTAAAGCTCACACCTTTCTTTTTCAAAAAGAAAAGAAAACTATATAAAAGCAGAAAAAAGTTGCATAAATATAAATAAATAAACAGAGAAACAAAGAGAGCACATGCAGTCCTTGCAAGCAAAAGAGCACAAACAGAAGAGAAAATTTTCAACAACCAAGAGCAATGAGAATTAATCCAGAGTCTAAAAATAAAAAGAAACTATCATCTCTAAATTCGTTAAAAAGAGAAGCCAACCAAAAAGCCCAAAACTGAATCCCATCCCAAAGAAAAATTTCTTCCTGAAATTTGCCCTTAAAAAATCTTAAAGTTCCCCTGAAACCAAATGGCAGAAAATAGCAAGAATGAATAGCTCCACAACTCAACAGCCTTGCTGTATGCAAATTGCCCTCAGAGCAACATCAGCACCTGGTATGTTCAAAATGACCTATACACTAAATAATATTGAAACAAAAACCTCTTGGAATATTCAGCTCACAGACCAGAAAACCTTTAATTCCTGGCATGACCTAAGAGCCCTAACTGGCAAGCTTTAGACTACTGCAATCACTCTTTAGTCTTCATTTCACTTTTCTTACAATTAAGCTGTTAGTTTCCCTACATTCTAGTTTTCCTAGTCACCCTCTAGTCATGACTTCACGTTTCTTACAATCACAGCTGTAAATTTCATTTGTTTTATTGTTTTCACCATGTCTAGATTATTCCTGAACTTCTAATTCCAAACATGGGCTATACTTGCAGCTTATCATTCTTATCCAATGTCATCAGGACAATTTTTTCCCTTTAGCAGAATAAAATTCATCAGTTTAATTCTGTTACTAACACCCTCATGAATTTGATAACATCCAATTCAAAACAACTACACTGCAAAGAAAGCTTTATTTTCTACACCACCTGAATGCAATGCAACATAATGGAAACAGCAGGATAAACCTTAGTTTCTATAAAATCAAGCATTTTAATGCTAAGTGAAAGTTTGCTAATCAATAAATAAGCTGCACCAAACCAAGGCCTTAACAATATTAGCACCCAAACCAAATAGCACCGGTAAAAAAAAAAAAATGTAGAGAGAGCATTAAGACATCTAAAAAAAACAAAGGAAAACTACGGATGGCAATATGTTGTTAACTAGTAGAGCACAACCTACAAAATCGTTAGCATTAAGAAATGTTAATCGTATATATATGTTTGTGTGTGTATGTGGGGTCTATGTGCTAATTCTCCCCTTTACAAGCTAAGAGCGGTAAATACCAAGGAAGACAATAAACTGACAGCTAATAACTTACTTGAAAAGATTCCTACACTGAGATATAAAATTACATGGCAGAGAGTGCTCCTACTATGTATCCTTATTGTTTGTGATTACAAACAAGGTCACAAATATTCTTATGGTTGTATTTAGCATTTTAAAACTTACACACATCAAAAACTAAAAGTTAACAGCCCAACCTATGATTTTTCACAGTTGAGTTGGAAATATTTTTGCATCTCCAAAGAAAAGCAAGCAACCATGTAGCAAACTAGTTACATGTAGGGGACAACCTAACACTTAATAAGGCATCGACACCACAAAGCACTCTCATGGTTAACCCAGCTTGAATGCAGATTTGAAATCCCAAGTTGTCATCATTCCAGTCTAGAGATCAGCCATGTTTACACAGGTCGAAACGAAAGTACTGAAAACAACTAAAGCAAAGAAGAGAGAGAGAGAGAGAGAGAACCCACCACCCAAAAAGATGAAAGAATCTAATATATAATGCATAATTGCAAAAGTCTGATTTCTTTTACTCCTAGACCGTGTTAAATTAAATTAAATGCGGAAATTGGAGTTTCACTCTTGACCTTTAGATAAAAGTCCAACTCAGCACAAAAAATAAAACAAGAGCGCACTGAAATTGTATTCCAACAATTACAAATAGGATCCCACCAAATGAGATCCTACACCAACGTACCTATGTTGCATATTGAATCTTCAAGGTAACCAGCTGCTGACCAAAATAGCAAAATTTATCAAGAATCTGGATCAGAAATTACATTAACCAAAGACGCATGAGGTGGGACTGCCAAGGTTACTTTGAGTACACTTGAGCAAGCAGAACTCAAACAAATTGATCAGATACCCAAAACCCTGAGTTAAATCTCTATTTTTCCATGCCAGGAAAAGTAATGCCTCAAGAAAGGAGTCGAGGACTCTTATGATTGACTTGTCCTCAGACATAGCTATATTAGATATGCAACGCGGGAAAAATGTGCAGGAGAAGCCATTTTAACCTTGAATTTAGGTCATCATTTTCCCTTTATCTTCATCAGCTGCATTTAATTACTGACAGCATATAGGAGGAAGTGGCATCAAATTCCGGAGGGTTTTTCCATTCTCTTGAGATAAACAAAGTCATCAAAGCCCCACCTAAACTACTCAACAGAAGCAACTTACTCATGCTTGGAAAGGAAAAATAAAAATAAAAATTGCATTCCAATAGGAACACTAACACACACAAAAATATATAAATACATAAAATAAGAGTAAAAAAGAAAGAATTTTTCCCACAAATCACTAGCGATGAATGAAGATTTTCAATCTTGTTCATCGTTACAACCTAACCTATTAATTTTCCTCTGCCACTCAATTGCATTGCTAATTGCTATCTCAACCCTCATCTACACACAACAATCAAACAATCAAGGCTTTGTATAGGACGTTCCTAGGAAGAATTTCTATCTCCAGCAATCAATTGACCAACACTTAAAAAAAAAGAAAAAAAAAAAACTCGAGAAGCTTAAGTACAAGATTGGAGATAGAAGAAACATACATAAGTGTTCAACTGCCTAACGAAGCTCGAGAAGTTGTTATGCTTAAAGTATTTCGGCAAGAGGTCCCTGGCGAACTCCGGCGGGTTCCACACCACGAAGCTGTTGTTCGTAGGGCTCCACGACACGATTGGGTCGGTCGCCGGATCCTCCACCATGTCGTACGTCTTGCTCAAGAAAGGCGGCGGAGCGTTCGCGTTCGGAATCGGCGCCGGAGCCGGAGCTACAACAGCAATTGTAGCCGCCGCTGGCTGACTCCCTTCTCCAACGCCAACGCCGGCGCCGCCGCTCGACGGCGCCTCGCCGCTGTTCGTAATCCCGTCCATTGGGCCGCCAAAGAGGAGAAACAATCAAAACAAAATGAAAAGGAAGACGAAGAAAGGAATAAATGCGGAAAAAATAATCGGGGACACTTTATCGGCTAGGGTTTGTAAGACGCCATTGGAGATCGAGGAGAGGAGCTTAAAACCCTAGACTGCAGGGAGTGGTGAAATTTTGGGGGGGGGTGGTGTGGGAGTGAGAGGCGGATTTAGAAGTCAGATTGTTTTATTAGAGAGAGAAGGAGAGAGGAATTGGGATGTAGAGAGAGAAAATACAGTTTGTACGGACGGCTTTGGAGAGAGAGGGGACGGGGGAAGAGTGTATAAAAGGTGGGCGGACGCGACGGAGAGAAACGGACACCAACCGGTTGCCTTGCCCTTTTTAGGGGGTGTGACGACGGCTGACGTCTCCCAGATTTTCTAAAATTGGTTTTTACGAAAATAACTCTTTTTTATTTGGATATTCTTACCGAGAGAAAAACATTTTAGCTTCTGGCCGTGGGTTAATTTTTAAAATTTTTTGTATTACATGCCATAAAATTTAATACAGATAGTAATAATTAGACCGTTACAATTTTAATTTAAGGACACAGTATTTCATTCAAAGAGGAATATTATCTTCTCTATCATAAATTTTTTTTATTTATTAAATGCTTTTTTTCCTTTAGTTTTCTCTTTGAGTTTGTAATTTTTTTTCCTTATATGTATTTATATTTGTGGAGAAGGTTTGTTTATCCTTGAAGGCATTTTCTCTGTTTTTAAAAATAAAATAACATAAAAATATATGAATTCTCCGATTTCACGTGAGTGAGATAAAAAGCTCCTAATGTATAGTAGTTGTGACAAATGACACGTGTGTTTGTTTATTATGATGCTAAATTCACTTCTTTTTTTCATGTTATATGTTGGTTTTGTCTTTTTGATGCAAGTTATCTGTTTACAATGGCTTGTATAAAGACAAAAAGTTTAATTAGCAAAAAGAAAAACACAAGAGGCTTATAATATTCCGTAGGTCTTTTTTAAATATACTAGCAGATTTGCACGTGCATTTGTTTTAAATCACATTGTCAATCTTGTACTAAAATTTATTATTTTGTGGTTGAATTTTATAAAGAAACATAAGTTGGAGAGAATATGATAATTGTGTATTATATCACGTATTTATATTAAAAAGAATTTACAAAGGATTCTGTCATTAATAAATGTCCCCAAAGACTTCACATCAAGCACATGAAAGAACCAAAGAGATTCCAATATTTTGTTGTAGAAAAATGAAAAAATGAAGAAAAAAATAAAGTATCTTTTTAATGAAAGGGGGTCAGCTTTTATAATTCTTTTTTGCACTTTTCTCTTTAATGTAAAACTCAAGAAAAAGAATTGGTCATTTTTGTCTTTCTATTTATTTCCACAAGTCACCTGCAAAGTCCATATCTTAATACCATACAATTTTATCGAACAAAAAAGCAAACAAAAATTTGCTACAAAAATTACCAGAAATTTCATAGATTCAAGTTTTGATTTTTCCCTCTTTCTTTTCCTATATAGATTCAAGCTTTGCTATTGTCTCTTTGAGTAATAAAGAAGATATATATATATATATATATATATTTTGCTTTTGTTTTGATATGATTATTATTATATATATGTATATTATGTTAATGATTATATATTATATGATACCTCTAATTTCTTTCCATTAAAACTCTGAAAAAGCTTAAGATTTAACCCAAAAAAGAAAAATGTAAGGGCTCCACTTACTGCTGTTTTATCAAACATATCGATTTTCCTCACGTATATATTTTCAAAATTGGAAAGATTGAAAAGTAACAGGTGGCATGAATATCCTCCTTTGTTCTCCACATTCCTCCACGTTATTTCACCTCAATTTTTCACCAAGTACATAATAATATAATGAAGTCCTCCGTAGATTGTGTTTTAAGTTCTAACTGCTAATTACATCCCAATTTCTTTAAGGTTTTGCACCTTCGATTAATTTGCAATATAAGAAGAAATAGTTTAGCGACAACTAAAGCTGAATTACCCATTATTGAATGTAAAATGAATTACCTATTATTTTTTTATATAATTGACCTTAAAATCTGTTAATTGTGTAATTACATATTTTTCAAAATTTTTAAAAGCAAATATTTTCCAATTCATTCTAAAAAATCATAAGTTTGTATATTTATATATATATATATATATATTTCAGCTTACCATAAATGCAAATAATATTTTAAGTAAGTTCAAAAAAATATGAAAACCTACTAATACTAATCATAATAATATTGTAGTGTGATCGTATTAAAGTTGGAATTAAATTTGGTTATGGGAAAGATAATGACTACAAATTTTACTATTCCAAAGAGAAACCTCTAAATTAAATGTTCACGTTGATAATTTCTAAGATTATGTTTCTAACAATATAACACAATATAAGAAAAATTAAAATAGATATTAGCTGGCGTGCGGGTAAGTAATTAGAGAAAGAGAAAAAGAAAATATAAAAGAAAAGGAAAAAGAAAAAAAAAAGATGATATGTTGGTTTAAGAAAAATTTAAAAATAAAATGAAATGCAGTAACATATTAAAGGTGAGAGAGTTTAGGGGAAAAAACCATAACCGACTTAGATAAACTTACCAAAGGCGTTGGAGCCTTAGAATACACGTGCTGGTAAGCAACTAAGCAGCCTTTTTTATGCACGTATGGTTGCATGCTTGGTTATTTCGCTTTTTTTTATACTTATAGATTTATAGTTATATGAGTTGATTTGGGAGAAAAGAAATGAAACAAATTGTATCAAGAGTGTTAGTGTAACGCTCTTAAGTGAAGATTAACAGTTTTTAATAAATTTAATAAAGATCAAAAAGCCAAAATAAAACTTCAAAGTAAATTTGCGTAAGACTTAAATGAAAACTCTCAAATCAAAATTAAAATATAAACAATAAATAAACTACAGTTTAATGTAACACTTTTAATTTAATAATATAAAATTGTTATCATTATCATTTCAACCCTCATTACATCTTAATACAGCCACGTATAACATTCGATACTTATATTATTATGAAGAACATTCTTAATAAATGAAAAGATTCTAACTCAGTATGGTTACATAGCTTTCTCAACAACTATTCTCGTCACCACCTCACACTTTATTAGTCATGAAAATATAAAAATATAGGAGAATGAGTGACAACAAGCTCAGTTGCGAAAACCACTACTCACCTTTAGGTTTTTATCATTACCACATTAATACCTGTATGGTTAGTTAGTTTTCAATATTATTCATCAATACCATAATGTTCACTTTCGAAGGATACCCTATGTTATTCTTACCAAGTTTCATATATATACATATATATATATATATATACACATATTAGTTCAAAACTTAATAATCCTCATATGTATCCACCGTGCAATAGAGTATCATATCACTCAACTCAACGAAAACAAAATTGGTACGCTTGACCACTCTACAATCATTCCAAGAGCATCCAGTGAGGGGGCATCAAGTCCCAGATCCTCACCAAGTCATTTACTATACAGTGCGCTTTGGGACTTTCAACCCAAAAGAGCGTCATCACCTCCCCTATTTTACCTTTTAGGGTATTCATTTCCAATGACATAATAGTTGCCATTTTCACGTCTTACCATTCCTCTCATAACTATTACTATTATGTATAAAGTATATTTTCTAACCACGCTTATCAATTTATTCAATACATGTCAAATCAATTTATTCCTCATTGTATATTATAAGACGAGTTCATGTTATTGTCTCATAAATGATATTCATATAATAGTAGTTCATCATATATATATATATATATCTTGCAATGTAAAGAACCAATTTTAATTGCACAAAACCTTATAAAAGATGAGTAATATATTCCCCACCTTTTGGTGAATAAAATGCTAATAACTTTTAGCTCACGATACCAAGTTCACCACGTAAGTTCCAAGTACTTCGTTATCTTACGACGTATAAAACAATTATACTTTAACTTAATTCCTAATCTATAATCATGTTAATTTATCATTTATTCTTATTAGTGTACCATAATCATTAATATGAAATCCTTAAAACATTTCGTAACACAAAATGATGAAAAGCATATGAGTTTGGACTGCTTAATCGGCTTGCTGATTAAACTATACGTTTCAGACCCCTATTCCAGCCTGTCGATCAGAAGAATTTCTAGAAATTTCAATTTTTTTTTCAAAGGTTTCAAACTTTAAAACTCAATCCGACCCTTTATATCAACTTCTAGGACATAGAAAATGTATAAATACTATAGAATATCACCGTTAAACATATGTAGATCATTTTTCTTAAAATTTTCATGCTCAATATACAAATCCAAACCAAAAATAAAAAATTTTCAAAACTAACTCAAAACTCATTTTAAACAAAGATCTATGTAAATTATGCTGCAAAAATGTTGTATAATTACCCATAAACATCAAACACATACTTCTCACAAATCTCATGCTAAAACACAAATTTAAATTAAAGTTTTGGCTTAGAAAACCTTACCTTAAGCTTGAAGAAACTTAGTGAATTTGTTTGCAAAAATCCTTAATCTTCATTTTGTGTTTTTGGAAGATCTAAGAAAATAACTTTGGAATTCTGTTTTGATTACCTTGAAGCTAGGTTGATGATCATGATTTTGAGGTAAACAAAGAAGAGAGAAAGAAGAGAAAGATAGAGAGTTTTGACGTGAGAGGAGAAGAAGAAGAAGAAGAAGAAGAAGATCAAAAGAAAGAGGAGATTGGGCAGGTAAGATCAAGTCTCCATTGGAGACTTTTTGAGCAAATAATGCCAAATAGCATTTTTATAAGTAATTAGAAATTCTAAGGTCATTTTGGTAAATATATTAAATAGGTATAGAGAAATTTTAAAAAATTTAAAAATAGGTAAAAATAAATAATGTGAAATAAATTTTAGATAAAACAAAAATTTAATTGACACTAATAATTAATTTAATTATAATAATACTATTAAAAAATAACAAGTGTCACCGCTAGAATTAAGTCCAGAGCAAGGAAAGAAAGAAAGAAAAATTATTAGCATTGGTCTATAGAGGTGTCATGATAAAGGGCAAGAAACAAATGTGCTATGTACAATGATATTGGATCTACACTGTACAAATAGATACGTGGAAAACAATAACCGAGTTTTCTAAAAAAACCTTGTGTACTCCAAAAAAGAAAAAAGAGAAAATTTCTCAAAAAAATTTGTCCCATTTAGTTTTATTTTGAGAATTATTAAAAATATTTATGTATTTTTTGAGACAATAATTTTAAAAACACTTTATGCATAATTCATTAAAAAAAATTATTTTTCGAAATAAAATTATTTTCATCTATTTTAAAAATAATATCAAACATTTTTTAAAAAAAGATATAAAATTAGCCTTTTACTTGGGAAGCAGACAAAAAGAAAAACAAAAAAACAAAGCAAGTCAAGCCTCATTGGTCATATTAATTGGAACTGGACAAAAAATAAATAAATAAAGAATAAAGTCTCACTGGTCCACCGTCTATATCCTCTTTCTGTACGCCACCGCTTGGTTGAAATAAAGAACAAAAAAAAAAAAGGGTGGAGGCAAACCGGCAAGCTTGTTAAAGTACTTTTATTCTGGTTATCCCGCTTTTTTATATAGTTACCGATATTTTTCTTTTTTGACTTCAACGTCTTAAAACATATATTCATTAACACAGCCACTAAACACCAATTAAGCTATCTTTAATTGGCTCAATTTTGTTAATTTTCTATATAATTCACGTAAATGTGAATAAATTTAGTATGAAACTAAATTGGAAAACAATGAAGTGGCCCAAAATTCCTCCATTTCAGATTTTCATTGAAGATTTTAACATTTGAAAAAAAAATTTAAATTAGTCCAAAATGCCATGACTTACGGGATCGTTTTCATAACTTTGTGATAGACATATAAAAGAAACGTTAAATGGGCCCTTAAGCTATTACGTTTTATTTATTATTTCACCATCATTCTGAGATTGGAACAAGGCTTCAGAAGCTCTCAAACTTGGTGGTGTTTTTTGTTTTCAAAAAGTTTTTCACGTCGTCAATAGTCGGAGGTATTTCGATCCTTCATTCTTTTGTCGAAGATTGTGTTTGATATTGTTTTATACATATAAGATATTAACAAATTTTTCATAGGTCTTTAGTTAACAAGGTAATTCTTTTCCATTTGAAGATGAACCAAAAATAATAATTTGCATACATGGCACTAGGTTTTTGAGAAATTCACATAAATGACACTTTATTAAATTTAATTTTTTATTTATGCCACAAAATATTAAAATTTTTCATGTCACAAACTTGAAACATGTCCTTCCAGGATATGTCCACGTGTCCTTCTGAGACATTTTTTATGTCCCTCGAGAACATGTCACATGTCTCTCCAGGATATTTTTTGTATCCCTCGGAGATATCGCATATCCTTTAATGATATTTTCCGATGTCTGTCTGGGGACATTATAGGGGATTTTAAAAGACTTTCTTTCTTGGAGGGCCTATTGATGCTCCATGTATGTAGATGAAGGATCGTGGGAGAGCAAGAGATTTAGAGGTCTTTTGTATGATTTTATGGCACATTTGCATTGATAGGAACAACAGGGCCTTCGAGGGGTAGCTAAGGGAGGTTGTGCGCACGTTGGGTTTGGTGGGGAGAATTCAACATGACTATCAATCTTGCACCAAAATTAATGTCTTAAGAAGTGGACCTACTACTCACACAAATCACAAGCAGGTTGTAGGTGGGTAAAATCAAAGTGAATGTTGACGCGGGTATTAAAGATCATTTAGACTTTATTGGGATTAGAGTTTGTGTTCAATATGCCTCTTGCTGTGTTTTGGGAGCTGTTGTCCTAAGATGTGTCAAGAAATCAGCCCTCGTATGGTGGAATTCTTGACGATAAGAAAGGGTATCCGTTTTTGCTGTGCTAGGTGGGTTTTGGGATTGGATAATTGAGTTAGATGCTATTAATGCCGTAAATGCTGTTTGAAATATGGCTTTAAGAGGCCCGAAAGCAATAGTCGTCAAAGAGGTTCGAGATGCTATTTATCAAGCCGACGGTAGATTGTTTGCTAATTGCCCGTCAGGGGAACTCTGTAGCCAACAGTTTAGTTAATTTTGCTTGTGTTCAGTGTAGACACTTTTGTTGGGTAAGGTCTTCTCCATTGTTTATAGGTCCTTATGTTTCTCTTAATTGCGTTACCATTTGAATAAAATTACTTTTTCCTCTCAAAAACATCAATAAACAAAATAAGTGAGAATGTAAGGCAAAGGCCCGACCCAAGTACAGGAACATAATCATAAATCCAACGTTTTTCTCTCTCTCTCGATGGAATATGCTGGCATCTTTCTTCTTTTCTCCCCGGATGATTTTGACGAAAGGACAAAAAAAAATTTCAAATTGAGTAAATGACTTTTTTTTTTTTTAATAAAAAAAACACGTTTTTTTTATAGGTAAATTGTGTTAGTTTTTTTTAAAAAAAGAAGAAAAATGACTGTAGCAGGATAAAGAACCTCAACATGATGAAAAAAAAATGGAACCGTTTTGATATCTAAAAAGCCTTTTTTTTTGTGTCAAAAACTGTCCAAAAAAAAAAAGGTCATTGACCAAATAAAATTTTTTCAAAAGGCCATTTTTAAAAATGCCTCCCCCTCCCCCCTCCCTTTTTCTTTATTTTTAATTTTATTTGGGGGTTTTTCTGTTTTATTTGGAGTTTGAAATGGAAATGGAGTATGGTCAATTCTATTTTGCAAATTGAAGATATAACATAAAAGAAAAAAAAAAACAAATAGGTTAGTCTCAACCACTATATATAATTATAGCTATATTTTGCTGTTAAAATTTCAAAGTTGGGCCCTTCAAAAACACTTCAAAGTTAAGGGGTCTTGTCTGAGCAAAAAAGAGTCAAGAGATCTTTTATATAGATATATATATATATATATGTATGTACGTATGAAGAGAGAGAGAATTTTATAACAGGCCTGTGAAAAATCTCATAGACCGTTGACAACACCCTTTTTAAATATTAGCTCATATCATAATTATAATAGTTTGGCATCATGTACGAAGCAGGTGGGATTAATTTTATAAGTTTTATCCCCTGTCGTAGTTTGATTATTGTTTTATTATTTTTTTAGTTTATTTAATAATAGAGGTCTTATGTGGTTGTTAATGTGTAGTTAACCTTAACATTATATTTGTTAAATAAAATGATGAGAGATAAAAAAGTTGTTTAAAAGAGAGGAACGAGACAAGAAAAAAAGTATTTAAAAAAATACATTGCTTCCCTAAAAACAAAAGCATTGCAAATTTATAAAAACTTGATTGTTGACGAATCTTTAACAAAAAAAGAATAAAAAAAAGAAACTATAAAAAGAGAAAAAAAGAATAAGAAAAAGTGCCAAAAAAAAAAAACAAAAAAAAGGAAGAAGTTAGGAATGAACATCAAGTGGGTTGGGTGGGTTTTTAAAATTATCAACCCACCAAATCAAAGTTTGGGTGGGTTCATTTTTAATTTAACTCACCCAATCCAAAGTTTAAAATTAATTCACCCAATTAAAGTTTTGGTGGATTTGATAGGTCAGTAAAATTAAGTGTTATTGAAAGGGAAAAAACTAAAAATTTAACCCAAAATAAATCAAATTCAAAATTCATAACTTATTGGTCTTATAAAATTCCAACGTTGTCCCAAATAAGTCATAAATCAACAAAAAGAAAAAGGATGATGTAACACCCCTATTGTTGGAAAAACGGTGCGCAGCGAAATTTTAAAAATTTTATATCAAAGTAATTTTCAAAACGCAAGTTTGACATGCTATATGCATAAATTAACTAGACTTACTAACCTTTGTATGTCGAAGAACCTCCGCAACCTGTGAAGAGAAGTAACGTTCCAGAAGAGCCTCAACCAACTGGTCTTCTTTACTATTCTCTATCCACAACAGGAGTGAGTGTGGGCTCACACGTACTGCTCTTCCACCGGTGACTCTCCTTCCAACCAACCAAGAGAACCCAAAGCAAATGTTTGTGATTTTTGAACAAAAGCTCTCAGGGAGTTTGCAAATTCTCAGTTATAGAGTATCACTCTTAATCTCTCAATTGATCTGAGTAACTCATAAGACTTACTCCCTTTTTATAGAGATTGGTCCTAGGGTCAGTCCTTATCAGATTAGGTCTCAAAAACTCGAAACAGAATCAAGTTCGGATTAATATCTGATAAGATCTGCGTAAAAATACGTGATCTTATCCTTCGTTGATCGGCAGACCGAACAACATGATTGGCAGGCCGAACACGTAGATCGACAGGCCGAACTGCCGCGTAAATATCTCCACGAATCTTTTATTTTCCACCCAAGATTCTATAAGATAAAGTCTCAGTTTTAATTCAAATAACCCAATAGAGAAGTTATCTGATCAAAACAACTTTATCTAGATAATCTCTAAGAAAATAAATCAATTCACAATAATTCTACAAGTTTATCTTGATCTAATTTATCCAAAATTAAATCAACCGATAAACAGACAAGAATTATTCGATCCCAATAATTCAACAAGTTTATCTAGAATTAATTTTATCACAAAATTAATTCAACCAATAAACAGATATGAATTATTTGATTCTTTCAAATTTTAAACCAATCTGACAAATACGACATGAGTCACCAATTATAGAAAAAGTATATAGTGTCGTTACAGGATGTTGTGAGCTAGCAAATGGGACCAAATGGACCTATATAGTTCAAGCTCCCGATAATTATGAAACCCAATATCCCAGATATACATTTCATTATTATCAACTCCAACGCTACTCCACTAAAAGCTTGGAGCTGCACTCTCGAACTATATAGAATTATGAAGCTCGTATAGCTAAGTCTCCATGACATATTACAGTGTATCATGTGCCCATATGATAATCCATAATCGGCTTAAGGACAAGTTCTGTCTTACCTTCCCGATTATTTTTATCTTACGTTCCATCATCTCACCATCAGAAAACTTACTATCCAAAGATAGTATACCATGCGTTTACACCTATGTATCCAAATGGTTGAGCGCTTCAGTTTTTCAATTACAAGACAACGCATATAAGAGGATATCTTACTCCTAAAGAGGAGCTATGGATTCCATATCTATGAATAACAAGTCTACGCCATCAAGAGTCATACCTCCAACGTACCAGCATGCACGCCACTATTAAGATATGGGTGTCACCCTTTGGTACATCAAAAGACACAAGCCAAGACAACGGGCCTACTATTCATCTCAGGATTAAGATACAATACAAATGATTATCTAAAGTGAATCGATTTGCCAAGACAGAATTATTAATCCAAATCAATTCACTTTATGTCTCGATCCAACATATTGTCACCTATGACAACATGCCAGTGTTTATATTTACAGAGTCCATCTCCGATGGTCAAGGCAAACTATCTCCCAAAAGGGATATAGACAAGATAACAATCTTTGCATAAATAAAGCGCCCAACTTTATTCCTTCGATTGCGGATCATATGATTTAGACCATCACCTTAAGAATCGTGTCTTCCGTATGATCCGTCCATTATATGCCCAACTCTTAAGGTTTAGACCGACAGTTTCAGACTATTGTTTGCTTAACATACATTCAACAAATTATAAACGTAAAGAGGATAAGATTTGGTACATAAATAATGAATAAATTCTTTATTGATAAAAATGTTTCCAAAAACTTATTACATTTTTACTCCCTAGGGCATACATGTCTAACAATCTCCCACTTGCACTAAGTGAGTAAATATGACAAATCTCGCATTCCCATAGCTTCCACATGCTTCTCGAATACTCTCCCAGTAAATGTCTTAGTAAATGGATCAGCTAAATTGTCCTCTGACGCGATCTTGTACACCGTGACATGCCACACGCGATCTTATGCATTCACCTTATGAGAAACACCTTGAAGCAGTTTATCAAATTCTTCAATATTTGAAAGACACTCAAGGCAAAGGTTTACTTTTTCAGAAGACCCCACAACAGAGCATTGACGCATACACTGATGTCAAATGGGTAGGAGATCCATGTTAGGATGTTGTACTTATGTTTGAGGAAACCAAGTCACATGGAGAAGCAAAAAATAAAATGTAGTTACAAGGAGCAACGCTGAAGCAGAATACAAAGCTATGGCTAACGGAGTTTGTGAGATGCCATGGGTGGAAAGAATTCTCAAGGAGCTAAAGATGCCGATAAACATGCTAATGAAGCTGTATTGTGATATCAAAGTAGTTATCAACATTGCACAAAATCCAGTACAACATGACCGCACGAACACGAAGAAATTGACAGACACTTCATTAAAGAGAAGATTGATTGCGGAACTATTTGCATGCCTTTTGTCCCTTCTACACAACAAATAGAAGCAAGTTTCAAATTTAAAAGTTAAATTTATTTAAATTTGCTATTTTTAGATACTTTCCCCTTATCTTTTAGGAAAGCTCGACCAGAAGGAATTACTATGGGCTAAAATGGGCTACTCTGCAGATCTCAATCTGAAACGAAGAAAAGAAAGGAAGGGACGTAAAACGAAAAAATATGCTGATGGGGCTGATATTCTCACCAAAGGGTTGTTTAGGCCTAATTTTGAGCTTCTTGTAGGCAAGTTGGTCATAATTGATATCTACACATGAACTTGAATGGGTGTTGGATTTGTAGGAGCTAAAAAGGCTATTCTAGGGATTGTAAAACATGTGCATTAATTGTAGTTGTTGGAAATTGACTACTTTGCTCCATAGTTAGACTTCTAGTTACCTGATGTTAGGCTGCCTAAATTAGGTATAGAGTCAATTAGGGAATCACACTAGGATTTGTTTTCCCATTAGCTATGTAACACTATATAAAGCCATGTACAATCTTTCTAATGGCAATAAAGATTATTTCTCTCTCAGAAAACTACATCTTTCACTTTGTTCTTCCTGTTTGCTAGGTATTAAACGAAAGCAATTTTAATAGTCCACAAAGGCCATTTGATCATCAAAGCAAGAAAGCGTAACACCCTGGAAGAGAAGTTTCAAACAAAATTCAGTGTGGCAACAGCATAGGCAAAAGGGCAAAAGCAAGCTCTTAGAATAAGGTTTGATTCAAAGAATAGATAGAGAAACGAAGTTGGACATCAAAATCTTAGAAACAAAAGAAACCAAAACTAAAATAAATACAGGCTTGGTCAAAGCGAGCTTCACTGTCTCTATTCTTATGCTTTGTTACACATGGTCATTGTAGAATCTAAACAACACCATTTAAATATTTAAGAGAAGATATTACACCACTGTGTAGTATCCCACAACTATACCCCTTGTAGATTTGTCCTTAATCAAGCAAGAAATAGAAAATTATGCATTACAAAAGAAAAAATTGCTCAAGTGACATTATTCATGCTTGGAATAGCTAATGCACAAAAACGCCCTTAAGGAACACAACTTGTTTGGATAACAACATCGCTGCAAGAAACTGGTGGTTTTGCTTGTGATTTAGTGAACAGGCGATAGGGAAGCATAATGAGGGTTTTCCCAGGAAAAAAAAATAGCAGCACTATGAGTGCTCATTGGACACTGAAACGGTCTAAATGTAGAATTTAGCTAAAAGATTGTATGGTAGGGCAGGCAAGAGAGTATTGGAAAGTGCTAGTTTTGTATTGTTCCCTTTTTTTTTTTTTTTTTTGAGCTGGGATGGACAGAGGTCAACTTGTCTCCATTCCCTCAACAAAAACATGTATCTTCAACATAAATGTGTTTGAGAAAATGGAAATTGTAGTAAATATCATTTTTTTAAAACTAATTGTAGTTAATATTAGGTTTTGAAAATGTTTGTAGTAAATAGCAGATTTATGATATAAATAATTTATTTACCTTTTTATTTATAGGGCATAATTTTTATGTATATAGTAAATAAATTTAAGGTGTAAATAATTTATTTAACCTATTGTTTACAGTATAAATAATTTTCATTCACTCAATAAATAAGTTATTTATACTATAAATTTGCTATTTACTGTAATTATTAAAGCTTGTTGTTTACTTCAAAAAGTTTTAAAAATATGCTATTTCCCTTATTCTCCCTTGAGAAAATCCATAAAGTTCTTTGAATGGTCTATTAGAAAATATTATCTTTATGGTAAGAAGACAATTCTTGTAGAAGTTATTAAAAAAAGTAACGATAGCAAGAACTATGCGCAGAATATGAGGATTACTAATGATTTGCTTAGTTAGCCCAACCGTAGGGTGAGTCTTGAAAGGTTAGCCTGACTGGTTCCGACTCATTGGCTTGCTTATATTGCAGGTTCTAGCTCGTCGGTCTGACTTTGTATTTGGTCTTAGCCCGACCCTGATGACAATCTCGACTCGTCAGCCCAACCTTAGTTTCAGTCTTGATGGGATGACTTGCTCTAGATGAAAGTCCCAGCTCGTAGGCTTCAATCGGACCCCAACTCTGGTCTTGGCTTATTGGCTTGATCCCACAATTCATCCACCTCTAACTCTACCGTCGAACTTGATCCGTTGACATGACTCATAACATCAGTTCCAGTCAGTAGACCCAATGTAAATAATATTTGTATTTGCATACTTGCATAAAATTTGCTTTATCTTATGAATTGTGCTTAGGAAACACTGAAAGCAACACATGTGGCCCTGTTTGTTTTTGTTCTTATAATTCTTGAAAATGTTTTTGCACGCTTTTTGAGGCAAAAATTTTAAAAACACTCTTAGTATAATTCTCAAAAAAATCTCATTTTTCAAAATAAAAACATTTTAACATGTTTTAAAAACAATACCAAATGGCTCAAATGTTGTTTTCTAAATTTTCTATTTTTTTTTGTTTTTAAATTTGCTCTCAAGAGATATTACCTAAGCACGTTTGTTCTTAGAGAACAATTTTTGTCTTTAAAAACATAAATATGTTTTTAAATTGCATGATCAAACATGCCTTTAGATGTTCATTCTTCCTTTCTATGGGTATGAGAGTAAAGGGAGATTACTTTCCGTGAATGTTTGTGTCCTTGTTTGGTTGGATGATTATGAGGTTGAATGAATATTCAATCTAGTGATTGGAATAATTACTCGATATGGTATGTGAAATTAAGTGAGAAAGAAAAGCAAAATATAATGGCACACAATTCAAGTTGTATTTGCACAGAACAGAAGCATTCCTCGTTGTAGACTTGTGCCTTATAGCCTTATTTGCAGCATAAAATAGGACAATATTGGATAGTATATTAAAGATTTTGGAATGTATAGAAAAAAATAAGATTAAATTTTACCTAATTCAATCCTATATTTGATGTTATATGTTATTAGGATATGGCTTTTTTATTAAAAAAGTAAATTAATAAAATTAGGGTCAAATTGTAATTTTATTAATTTTATAGGGCAAAATATTATTATTAAAAGTATTTGTCACGTTATAATTACAACTTTATCTCTCAAATTTAAAAAACTACAATTTGACCCTAAATTTTATAGTTTTTTTTTGCAAATTGTTATTTGAAGTTTTTCACAATATACAAATATTGTGTTTAACCTTATACTTTAGTAAGGGATAGTTTAATCGCATTAAAGGAGAATTCAAACATAGACGGAATAAGAGCTTATCTAATCTATTTTTTTTCAAGATTTTTACAAAATAAAGTATTAAAATTTAAGCAAATATAATCCAATTTAATCATATACAATTAACTATTTTCTTTTCTTTTTGTTTTTTAATATATCTACATGTGTCATGTCTCTGGATGCACGAAATAAAAACTTTTTCTAAATAGCATTTGGTGGAAAATAAGAAAAAAAAAAACAGTGAAGGCGGTTTTTGTTAAGAAAATGAAAAATGGTTAAAAATTGTTTACTCATCTTTGTTTTTATTTTTCAAAACATTTAACTTAATATAAAATTTTGAAAACATACTCAAATAAAACTATTTTTTTCTTATATATAAAACAACCTCTCAAAAAAAAAAAAAAAAAACATAATTTCATAAACATTCCCTGCATCATTTCCAAAATTCTCATCTCTATCTTCACGTTCAAAACAAAATTAAAGATAGAGAAATGCAATACAATTTAACAATGTAACGCTTAACTTTCTAGTTTCATTTTTGTTTTAGAATTTATTGTTAAACAATTATTATTGAACCTACATAAATTTTTTTAAGGAACTACGAACGAAAATAATCACTGTCTTCCCTTGAAAAATCACTCTTTTGTTTGTTTTAGGGGTAATTAGCCATGTTTAATTATTAAATCATGAGAATTAGGTCATTTTCGTTTCTAAACTTCTATTTTTATAAATTAACTCAGCTTTTTATTTTTGACCGCTTTAATTGCTTCATACTAAGATCGACAATAGATTTCAAAGTGATCATCACATCACAGATATATAATAACTGAATTTTTATAAAAATAATTACATTTAATGCTTAATAGTGGAGTCATCATTTTTTTTGAAAATTTCAAAAAAACCATAACTATAATATCTTACATTTAGTATAACTATTTAATTAAAATTCAATTATTATGTGGGAGGTGGTTATCTCTTAGAAATTTCTGAATTCATATGTTAATTTTAGTGTGTAAGGATAAAAAAGGTCAAAGACAAAAAATTTAGAGACTAATTTCTCAAAATTAAAAGTTTGGGAAAGAAAGTGAGGTAACTCACATAATTTAAGGTCTAATAGGGACTAATAACTTTTTAAGCACTCTTATTTAACACTATAAGATTATAATCATGTAACTAATAAAACAGTAGTTCTTATTTAAAAAATAAACTATATATTAAATTAAAAACAGTAATTTTTATTTAAAAAATAAACTATATATTAAATTAGAACCTATAATTTTATAAGCAGATAAGGTTTGAGTTGAAAAAACATTTTTAATTTTTTTATTTCGGTTAGAAGAGTATATGTGTAATTTCACCGCAGGAGAAGGGGTATCAGTGTAAATAGCCGTAACAGAAAAGAAATGAAAAATCATAAATATGAAAACAAAAAATAATAAGAAAACGTAAAACCAGAAAGCGAGAAAACCCTAGCCAAACCGCCTCCACACTCTTTCGTCTCTCAGCATAACTCCGGTGGCTTCTGCGACTCTCGATTCTCACATCTCCCAATCTCTGGTAAATTTTCCTCCGCCCAGTCTCTTTTCTCAAGATTCTATGAAGTTTTTCCGCTTAATCTGAAATTATGCTTGCTATCTGGTTGTAATTTCTCTTTCTATTTGGAATTTTGATATCCAATCTCTTTCTCGCTAGCCAAACAAAAGTTCATTCTTTTTCCATGCCTTAATAATCTAGCTTTGAACTATTTCATAATAACGTACATCGTTACAACGGTATTATTGATTTTTTGTGTTGAAATGCAGATTTTTCGCACTTTTTGCTCTTCAAGTCGCGTAGGTTTTCTTTAACGAGACAGGATGGCATCGCGTTTCTGGACTCAGGTTCCGTTTATTTCTATGAATTTTGCATTTTTTATTTGATTATTATGGAGAATTTGTGGAGGTAGATTTATTATTTTCGATTAAGAATTTTTTCCCTTCTTTTGCGTCTAAATTCCAGCCCGGAAGTGATTCCGAGACAGAGGAGAGCGATTATGATGAGGGGAGTATTAATGGAGGTGAGCCTGCCTCCGAACCGACTGTTAACAGGTACCTCAGGGAGAATGCTAGTGACAGCGACGATTCCGATGATCAAAAGCGTGTCATTAGATCTGCCAAAGACAAGCGTTTCGAGGAGATGTCGGCGACTGTTGACCAGGTGAAGAATGCTATGAAGATCAACGACTGGGTTAGCCTGCAGGAGAGCTTTGACAAGATTAATAAGCAGCTCGAGAAAGTGATGCGCGTCACTGAGTCGGACAAGGTCCCGAGCCTTTACATCAAGGCCCTTGTGATGTTGGAGGACTTCTTGAGTCAGGCTTTGGCCAATAAGGATGCAAAGAAGAAGATGAGCAGTAGCAATGCCAAGGCGTTGAACTCCATGAAACAGAAGTTGAAGAAGAACAACAAGCAATATGAGGATGCAATCAATAAATTTAGAGAGAATCCCGAGAGCGAGGAGGAAAAGAACGTGGATGAAGAGTCAGAAGAGGAGGAAGAAACTGATGAAGAGATTGAGGAGGATCTTAACAAGATTGCTGAGTTGGGTTCTGAGGATGATGATAATGATGACGATGATGAAAGGATTAATCAGCCTGAAGCCGGGTGGGAGCGGAAGATGAGTAAGAAAGATAAGCTCATGGATAAGCAGTTTATGAAGGATCCTAGAGAAATCACATGGGATATTGTGAATAAGAAATTCAAGGAGGTTGTGGCTGCTCGGGGACGGAAGGGTACCGGAAGGTTTGAGCAGGTTGAACAGCTTACTTTCTTGACAAAGGTTGCCAAGACTCCTGCACAGAAGCTTGAGATTCTTTTTAGCGTTGTTTCTGCTCAGTTCGATGTCAATCCAGGTCTTAGTGGGTACATGCCTATAAATGTGTGGAAGAAGTGCGTACAGAATATGCTTTTCATACTTGACATTCTGGTGCAGCATTCTAACATAGTGGTAGATGACACAATTGAGCCTGAAGAGAATGAATCCCAGAAAGGAGCAGACTACGACGGAACAATCCACGTCTGGGGAAATCTTGGTGCCTTTTTGGAAAGGGTAGATACTGAGTTTTTCAAGAGTTTGCAATGCATTGATCCACATACTCGTGAGTATGTTGAAAGACTTAGAGATGAGCCAATGTTTTTGGTTCTTGCGCAAGACATACAAGATTATTTAGAGCGAGCCAGGAATTTTAAAACTGCTGCGAAGGTGGCGTTAAGGCGGGTAGAACTCATCTATTATAAGCCACAGGAGGTTTATGATGCCATGAGGATATTGGCAGAGCATGCTGGAGAAAGTGATGATGATGAAGAGTCAAACGAGGGGCCCAAAGTGGAAGAAAGTAGGGGTCCATCTGCATTTATTGTTACTCCTGACCTTGTTCCTCGGAAGCCCAGTTTTCCAGAGAATAGTAGAACGTTGATGGATATGTTGGTGTCCTTCATATATAAACATGGAGATGAGCGGACTAAGGCCCGTGCAATGCTATGTGATATTTACCACCATGCTCTTCTGGATGAGTTTTCCACTTCCCGTGATTTGCTGCTAATGAGTCACTTGCAGGATAATGTTCAGCACATGGACATCTCAACCCAAATCCTTTTTAACAGGGTTATGGCACAACTTGGTCTATGCGCATTTCGGGTTGGACTTATTACTGAAGGGCATAGCTGTCTTTCTGAGCTATATTCAGGTGGAAGAGTAAAGGAGTTGCTTGCACAAGGTGTTTCTCAAAGTAGATATCATGAGAAGACTCCAGAACAGGTACTTGCTTTTGTGGTTTTATTCGTTGGCAGTATCTTTTGTGGAGCCCACATATCATGTTATAATGGAAGAAAAATCTGCATGTTTCCCTTTCTCTTCAGGTTGAATTCTTACGACTTTAGAACAACGATGTGCAAAAGGTTTATTATGCACTGGAATTGTATTGCATTATTCTCTCGGTAATTTGGGCTAGTCATAACATATATAAATTCTTATATGTATAAATATATTCATTCTTATATATATATATATATATATATATATATATATTTGTCATAATGAAGTTACTGTGGTAAAATGTCCAGCCCTATTTTAAATCTTCAGCTATTCTCAGAAATGAGGCCGTAAAGAGCAATTTAGCATAATTGACATAAAGGACCAATGTAGAGACAAATAGTGGACGAAGGCCTTGAATAGCTGAAATAAATACATGTTAGCAATAAGACTTACTGGGGTCTAAGGTTCGAGTTGTACAATTTCAGTGCTTGAGATCTGTGTTATGCTCCAACTTATTTCTTTTTACTCCTGTAGGAAAGTCTGGAAAGGAGACGTGTCATGTTCATAGCAGATTAAATTTTGTTGAACTTTTCTGTCATATTCTATTTTTTATTTTATTGAGTTGGAAGGAAAATGGTTGATGTTTTATTTCTACTTTAGGATTGAATGTATTTAATTTCAGGATGTATTTAATTATGGATGAGCATGTGTAAAGGATTCAATGGTAGTTTATGTGTAGCAGCTGAAGTAAAAATAAGACGTCTAGAATAATATTGTTCTCTAAGTTAATATAATTTGAGCATGTTTTGTTGTATGTGTCAATGGAGTTACGGAGATAAATGCTGGAATGCCAAGCAAATATCACAGAATCTTTAATTGTACTCATGAAACTAAGAAGTTAGCTTTTGAAAGCTGAAAGAAATATTGTGATGTTTTTGTAGAATAAAAATTTAATGGGTTCTATAAATAGAGGACTACATTTTAGAACAAACCCTTATGTCAGTTTATAGCAGTGTTATGCTCCAACCATGCTTTTTTTTTTTTTAATAGTAAATAATCAATTTGTCCCTTTTACCTCCTTCAGGAAAGGCTGGAAAGGAGACGGCAGATGCCTTACCACATGCATATTAATCTTGAGCTCTTGGAGGCTGTTCATTTGATTTGTGCCATGCTGCTGGAAGTGCCTAATATGGCAGCCAATATCCATGACGCAAAGCGCAGAGTCATAAGTAAGAATTTCCGGCGATTGCTTGATGTAAGTGAGAAGCAAACATTCACTGGCCCCCCTGAAAATGTTAGAGACCATGTAATGGCTGCCACTAGGGCCCTCACCAAAGGGGACTTCCAGAAGGCCGTTGATGTCATCATGTCTCTCGATGTCTGGAAGCTCCTGAGGAATCGTGATGACGTTTTTGACATGCTGAAGGCTAAGATAAAAGAAGAGGCTCTGAGAACCTACCTTTTTACTTATGCCTCATCCTACCAGTCCCTGAGCCTGGATCAGCTTACCAAAATGTTTGACCTCTCAGATGCACAAACACAAAGCATTGTTACCAAGATGATGGTCGACGAGGAGCTCTATGCAAGTTGGGACCAGCCAAGTAATTGCATTGTATTCCATAATGTTGAGTACTCTAGGATACAGGCATTAGCATTCCAGTTGACTGATAAGTTATCTATCCTTGTGGAGAGTAATGAGAGGGCTGCAGAGGCACGCATTGGTGGTGGCGGAATGGATCTTTCTCTAAGGCGTAGAGATGGTCAGGACTATGCTACTGCTGCTGCAGGTGGTAGATGGCAAGATAGTTTGTCTTTTACTCAAGGGAGGCAAGGTGGTGGCAGTGGACGTGCCGGCTATGGTGGTGGAGGGAGAGCATTGGCATACGGGCAGGCTCTGAGTGGTGGGTATTCGAGGGAAAGATCTGGGCAGTTTCGAGGAACAGGTCGGGGAACCCGGTATCAAGATGGGTCTGGGAGAGCTGGTTCGGGTGCAAGGGGATCACAGATGGATTCTTCCAGTCGTATGGTCAGTCTAAACAGGGGTGTTCGAGCTTAAAAGGAACATAGTAGTTAGACTAGTGGAAGATAAGACAACATCAAGATTCAGGCATTTTGATTCGGAAGCCTCTTCTGTTTGATCTCTGGTTGCTCTTAAATTTGTTCATTTAAGTTTAAGAATCACTGCTAAATTTAACTTTTGAATTTTTTCGTCTTCTGGAGTCAAGACCTCGAGTTTGGAATTTTGAGGCGAAGGTGATCTTGTATCCTGGATGTTATGCGCCCTTTTTTGTTTTGTTTTTTTTTTTTTCCTTTTTTCCTCTTCGTTTTGTTGAAAGTTGTTTATGGCCTATTTTCACTGCTTTCATAATTTCTTATGCTTTTCAGTTTGATATTAAAATTCATGCAAACTGGTTATAATCTTAGGCAAAGCTCTCCAATCCAGTACCATCTGTGAGCCGGTACCCTTGTGCCTGTTGAGGTCATAAGTTTTTGGACAGGTGTGAACGTGCCATCGGAAATCAAGGTGGTGTTGTTTGACAGGCTACCGACCTAGGCACAAAAATAATATTTAATTTTTAAAAGGGGATGAAAATGTAACTTTAATTGAATTAAATAACAGAGGGATTTAAATACGTGGTTACTCTGTTCATAAACAACAATGTACGTAAAGCACAGAAAACAGTGAATCGAATCGCTAAAATATGTAACTCAGACGTACTAAACTAGAAATCATGCCATTTTTATTGTGAAGTGGATACGAAAAATTTAAGTTGGAAATAATAAATTGTAATTTTTTTTTTAATGAAGCAAAATAATTGTTACTCAACTAATTTAATGTCGTAATTTTTTCCCTAATCGATCCTTAGAGCGTGTTAAGATTGTTTATGAATCTTGACAATAGATTGTGTGAAGAAATTTTAGTTAGGATAGTTCCATTGGAAGTTAAAATGTATATAAAGGAGATGACAAATGAAGTAAACAGAAAGACGATTAAGTTAAAAGTTAGGATAGTTGTTGTATAAGAAATTGATTCAAAGAAGAACCAAAAATGCCTCCTCTTTGAGAAGCTTCTACAATCTTCACAACAAAATCGCATTTCTTCATTGGGAAAGCACAATTCTTCGAACTCTTCACCAACTCTCCTTTTGTTCATACGCAATTTGTTTTCATGACTTTTTGAGTTTAAAAGAATGAAAAAATTAGAACCCTTAATGCAGTCGGTTTGGGTGGACAGAAGTTCAATGCTGAATTCGGTATACAATAGTGCATAAATCCCAAATAAAACAAACCGTGATTCTCTTTGAAGTTTTTTAATGGGTTGGTTTCACCCTGGAACTGAAATTTTAACCCAAGGCCAAGAAGGAAGACTCCTAGAGATTCAAATTTGTTCCAGGTTTAAACAAAACGACAATGCGTTTCCTCTTTTACATTTTCTTATTTTGTTTTTACATATTTTACGCCCACTTATATATATATATATATATATATATATATATATATATATATATATATATTTTGGGATTTTACACTAACTGGGGCATGGCCACATAAGGGTACTAATTGAAAGTGTACAGTATGGGATACCCTTGAAAGAATCTTGATCGTTAGTATTTAATCCAACAGCAGTGGAGAACGTCCAGATCAGAAATGGCTTTAAATTGAAGACTCACCCTGTAATCTTATCGATAAGGGTGTGGTTCGTCAGTCCACTTTTGATTTTTGAAGAATCAAAACGACAATGAGAGACGAACAGATGATCTCAACAATTGATGCATTGGTCGATAGCTCCCACTTTTGATTTTTGAAGAATCAAAACGACAATGAGAGACGAACAGATGATCTCAACGATTGATGCATTGGTCGATAGCTCATGTCAGTTGTCTAGTCAGTTGCTACTTTATTTTGTTAGGGGTTATTTATCTTTTTATATCATATTTTTTTAGGTTTATTTAAATATTATTTTTTTGGTTTTTTTATTTTATCGTATATATATATTATATTAAATTTAATACATAAATTTATATATTTTTAATTAACCTTTTAATTTTCATTTAAAAATTACGCAAAATATACTCAAATTAAAAAATAAGATAACTTTAAAAACTTTAAAAAACTTTATAATAACGGTTTTTTATTGCAAAATTGTATAAAATATCTTAAAAATACGTGTTTTATGTGTTTTTATTTTTATTTCCTTCTTATTTTTTTAAAAATTCTATTTTTTTCTCTTTTACTTTATTATAATTGGTCATTCTAAAGATGAAAATCAACTGTTGACTGAGATAAGTATAAAATTATATATTAAAATCTAGTCTAAAGACATAAATTTGGCGACTTTAAAAACTAACGGTATAATTTTTGAATTAACTTTAAAAAGTATCAAAAGATAAATATCATTTTTAAGGAAAAAAAGGTCGAATCTTTATAAAAGCCAAAGCACACTGTATTCCTACAAATTTAGTTTAAAAAAAAAAAAAAGATAAGGAAGATTGGATTAGGCATAACAGGAGTTCTATCTTTTTAAATTGCTATACTATTAGAGTGTTTAAAAAAGTAGTTTAAACCACACTGTAAATATAGTATAAAGCTCTTATATGCTACAGTGTAAAACTCTCACATATAATAGTTTTAAAACCCAAAATGAAGGTTTAAATTATTCTCTCAAACACCCTATATGTTGCAATCACAGGCGATTTTACAGGCATATTTGGCAAAAATTCCTACAAGTTGTTTTTTGCACTATAAATTCAAGAGTTATTTCTTGAAGTGTTTAGATAATATGTTAAAAAGTATTTTGGTTTTTCATAAGCATTTTTAATTAAAGTAATAAAATATGACTTTTAAAAAACAGTACTTACGAAAAAGATGCTAAAACTTGTATTAGAATTTTATAGGGTGTTTGAAAAAAGAGTTTAAACCCCATTAGTCTAAATGACACACTATAGTGTATAAAAGCTTTATAATGTAGTATACTTTTTTTTTTATATTATAACATGTGAAAGCTTTACACTATTTACGATTGAAATTTTAAAATTCAAATCACTCTTCTAAATACTATATTAGAAAGACATTATAAACTTCATTATAACATTTTTATTAGCAATTAAAAAGCTTTAAAATTATTTTGACCCATTTAAGCTTTCTTAAATATATGATTTCAAATACTTATGAAAAAGTCAAACAGTTTGTTCTACTGACTAAAACCACAACAAAAAATTCTATCAAAAGGGCCCCTCCGACGTAGTGTTGCATGCGTAGTCTTGGTGGGTCTAAAGTGTAGCTATAAATGGTAGTTAAAGTCCCATTGTGCTTCATTCCATTTTCAATCCTTGTTTGCAACAAGCCAACAAGAAGTTTCAGACGATGAAGAGGGATGGTTCTTGGCAGAAGATGTGAATTTTTTTGGCCGAGTAGGAAGGTCCACGAGCTCCGACCTTTCAAGAGGCGAGTCTCTCTCACAAGTCATGAAGCTAGAGATGCGACTTGCAATCAATAAAAATCATGAAAAAATCGTATTGCAGATCGGAGTCGTAGCTGGTTACAACTTTATGAGTTTTAAACCGAGTGTGCCCAACCAATGGTCAAGCACTTTTCGCAATGGCCAATTATACTCTACCCCTGATCCTCCACCCCTTGCTTTGTTGGTTGTCAAGAGCACTATTTCATTGAACATCCTTGTTAGCATTTGAAGAGTCTTTTTTGTATGCTCGGGGAGGATATGTTAATGCCAATTGTCTTTTCCTAAACTTTTTGGTCTATAACATGTATAATATATATATATATATATAATGAGAATAAATTTTGTACGATGCTTTCAAGACATTTGAAACTCTAAATGTTTTGTCGTTTTTTTTTTATGAAATATTTTTTTAATTTTTAGATTGAAACATTTTTTTTTTTCAAATTTTTTTTTAATTTTCAAAGTTTTTTTTTAACACACATGGAGCGCTTGCTCCTCCACTTGTTATTAAAAAGAAGCGTTCGACCCGAGGTTAAGAGCTCTATGCTATATCCAGTGCACAAGCAAAGTGCCTTGTCCGACCGTGCCTAAATTTGGGAGTAGAGCAGCCTTTCTAAACCATACTTGGTTTTGATTTGACGTGATTGTTTGCCGTTATCCGATACCTGGTTTTGTTGTTATCATTATTATTATTATTTTTTCCGGGCTGGGATCAAATAGCTGGTTCAAACAATAATCTTAACTTTTGAAGAAAACAATTCTTTAAGGGCCCATTGAGTGCATTGGTTCGGATAATTTTAGAGGATTGTAGTGGATTGTATTGGAAAGAATATAATAAAATTTTAGCTAATTTAATTTTATGTTTAGTGTTGTGTTATTAAGATAGTGGTCTTTTTGTAAATTTTTTTAAAATTTAAGTCAAAATGTAATTTTTTAAAACTAGAGGGGCAAAAAGATAATTGTGAAAAATATTTTCTATTACATAAAAATTACATTTTGACCTATCATTTTTTAAAAAAATTATAGTTTGACCCCAGATTTTATGAATTTTTGCAAATAGATCTTTGCAAATTTTCACACTGCACAAAAGTTATTTTTAATCCTATGGTTTAGCAAGGGTTTACCTAATCCCCTTCCAAGAGGATTGAAGCATGTATTGGATAAAAGCTTATTCAACCCAATCCTTTAAAATTTTTCACTAAAGCTTTAATCCAATCCAATCCTTCATAATCTTATGCATCAAACATGCCCTGAAACTACAAAGTACATACAGATAGGTACTTACGTATATACTCACACATCCAAACGCCAAATTGGCAACAACAAAATTAGAAAATAATCTCTCTGCAAGAAAATTGTTTAACTAACAAAAGAGAGCCACACAAAAGAATGAAACGGGCTTATTTCCCCTTTTACTTCTCGCAAGGGTAGGAACCAAAAAGTCCAACAACAATATTTTTGTAATCACATTGTTTATTTATTATTTATTTTTATTTTTATTTTTATTTTTGATAGACAGCCACTCAGCTAAACTCAGAGACACCAAAGTGTGCGCTAAACATGCATTGCCTAGTCAAATATCACCCCATATGACGCCATTGTTCAGCTTAAATTTGAACCAAACAGAAATTCCACGGTCGTGCCTCGGAAAATGCCCGACAAAGCAACCAAAGAATCTAACGCGCTACCAAAGAATGCTGCTGCCGGATAAGAAGTGGCTGAAACATTATAACCAGGCATGTGAGATTGGGGCCGTTAACTGCCTTGAGCTTTGTGGAATGAATAACCAACCAACCAAGGTTAAGGCCATAAATTGATGTCAAACACCATGATCCTACGTTCGGGCAAGCTCAAAACTATTTGAAATGATTTCCCGAGCCTTGCTTGCATTCGATCTCAATCCATTGTCATACGCCTCTGCATCTAGTTTATTATGAAACGTTTTCCTTTGCTATTTCAAATGGAATACGCCTTTTTGTGTAGTACTATCCGACTGTGTGCTGTTTGCAACCCTTGGGGCCATAATGCAGTGAGCTGCGCTTTACAATCTTCTTGCACAGGTAACAATAGTGGACTTGGCACGCCCAGCAGAATAGATGATTATTATTGCCCACCTGTTAAGGTATCAAAAATAGGGATCATAATGTATATTCATTAGAAAAAAGGAAATAAAAATTCTTCAAGGCAAGTTGAAAGAACGCAAAAGTCTAAATAAACTAACAATGAGACAAAGCGGTCGGATCAGAGTATCTGATAATCATGTTGAATTTAGATAGAAGACATTTTTTCTCCAGTAACTACTGAAAGAAACCATCAAAATGTAAGACTTGTCAAACCTAGTCTTTTGCTCACCTTTGCATTAAATTGACGACAGTTGGGGCAAATTTGACCTTGACCTTGTTCACCGAACAATTGCGCTTGAGCCTGACCCAAAACCTGTCGTGGATTTAGGCGCTCTTCCCACTCCCGAATCATTTGTTGAGTAAACAACTCACACATCCCATCCCTTCAATTGATAAAAAGAATTAATTAGTTCTGCATGGAGTTGGCAAACATTTGCACCTGTAAAAAGATTAGCTAAACAAAAAAAGATGGACTCGTAAAAATATAGATAACCTGAAATGATCATAACCATCAATTGCTTTGTTACACACATAGCAGAAGTATTGCCCACAGTTGCTACAGACCATCTTGTTGCAACCTTCGGTTCGGGAGATGACCATCTTGCAAGATGGGCATTGCTTACCATCGCGAAGCATTTCTTTGACACTAAGAAGTTCATTAATCATGTTAAGTTCTCTACGCTTTTGTTCATCCCTTAATTGAGATGAATTTTGGCGATCCTGCAAATTACAAGTAATCCCGAGAAAATAGATGAAGGTTGCAGTGGACTAGAAAAAGCATGAAAAAATATCTTTTTTTTATTAAAAAGAAAAAAGGGCAATAAGCAATGACTCAGATTAGCCCTGCTCAAATAATTACATGGATTTACACAACTTTAAAAAAGAATCCACACAAGAAGATGAACTGGAATTTCCACTGATATGCTACAAAAAGGCTCTTTTGACAATATAGGCCACAAAATACTAATTTGAATTTTGGAATCAAAGTTCTACGATGGAAATTAAACTCCAAGAGCCAGCTATTATTTGGCAATTTGTGTTAGCAAGATGGTTTTATTTAGTCAAAAACAAAAGATAGCATGGGGGAAACAAAATCCGTGAAAAATAACAATAACAGCCAGAGCTAAAAATAAAAAATAACAATAAAAAATATATTACCTGCAGGATTTGAAGCTTCAATTCTGCGGTCACACATGCAACACCTACATGGCGTTTCTCTCTGCAAAGCGTGCAAAAGCTAAAGAAACACTTTGAGCATTGAGCATGCTGGGCTTCATCCTCTATGCAAGGTGCTTCACATCGTGGGCAAGAGGCAATATCAGACATAGACTCGAGTGTTTTCTGTAACATTAGAGACTCCCATCGCTCGTACTCTTCTTGATTGAGCAATTGTTTCAACAAACTAGGCGGGACCATACCCCCACATTTTGCCTCAGGACATTGTAGCCTGTTCACTGTGCCTTCACTGATGTGCATGTCAGAATAAGTCTTCATGCATTTCCAGCAGAAGAAATGGTGGCATGGAAGCCTGACAAACTCGGTTCCTGATAAGGTACAATAATCGAATAAACAAGCAGATAAAAAGAACCAGATTTGTACGGTTAGCTCCATGTAATGAAACTGGATTTTCTATTGACAGAAAGTCATTGCACTCAAACTACATAAAAAAAGAGGATTCTTATGTAGAGAAATCCGATGTGCAGGAAATCAATGGTTTTCCTGGAACCCACGCTCACTTAATTTTGTTTGAAAGTAACAGGCTAACAGTCAATACCCTTGACAGGAATTAACAACGCGAAAACCCATGACGTAAGACAACGAATGATGGTGTAGAGAGACCAAAATCTTCTATAACCATCGATTTCCAGAGAAAAAACATGTCATATCTAAAAAATAAAGTTAAATTTTAAAAATGCAGCTATTTATGAGTTATTTTAGTGGCTGAACAATTAACGGTCATATATAGATTAAGAGGAAAATAAAAGAAGATTGTAAAAAATACAGGTATTTATGCATTATTTTAGTGGCTGAACAATCTAAGGTCATAGACAGATTAAGAGGAAATCGAAAGAAGATTCAAGGCTAATTTAGATTTTTTTAGACATAAGTGTCGGAATAGTTTGAAGTATAATCAGTGCGATACATTTCACATCTAAGAGATTCAGTGTTGACTCGCAATAGTTTCTTTCAGTCAAGGATCATTGAGAGTAATTTAGACAAAACAAATGTTGTCAAGCAAATGCAAGAGAGGATAGGATACCTGCATACTCGCTAAAACAAATGCAACATTCATGAAAGTTTTGTCGAAAGTTCTCATGGAGCCTCTCATCATTGAAGCTTCTAATAAACGGAACATCCATATCGGGTGAAACACTCCTTGAAATTGCACGCCTATCTTCTATATGGCTTATGCCATAAGGACCAAGAAATATTTCATTGTCAAACCCAAGATATGAAAGAGAACTGTTTAACCATTCCACCCACTGGTATATAACCTCTTGCCCTTGTTGCTCCTTCCATATGTTGTCAAGCATGGAGCAAAGATCGGCAATTCTTATATAATTCAACCACTGAACAGACAACGTAAAATAAGGGGGTAGGTGGCTTGGGTACGATTTAGGTAATAAACATGTCAACACAATTGGCGGGAGATATTGGACTTTAAATGAGTATGAGAAGTCATCTTTATTGTAGTTGTCAATGGCCTTGACATCACTGGATGAATTTAGCTTTGTAGTAACAGTGATTCCATTAGGAGCTGCGATGGGGATATGAACCTGTAAACGCATATAACTATTAGACTATTCGCTTGTTTACACTTTCCTGATGTAACAAGGAACTTCAGAGTTACTAGCTTATTTCAAGACCTGAAAAGATTGAAGGCCATCCTCTCTGTCAAAGATGAAAACATTATCTCCATAGATGGACTCGATGACAAGCAACTGCAGAAAGCGTTAAAGATGAGATAAGGTGGGAGTTAACAACAATTATAAGTTTACCATTGTTTCTATTAAGTGAAACTAATTATTATTCTAAAACTAGTTTAAAATCAAATACTACTTTTCATTCCAAATATTTAAATTCTGTATCTCTTTAGATTCTAGCATGTGTTAATTATCTCACCAACTATTTTAGATGTTCGTATCATAATGTCAAAATACTAAGGGAAGCGGAACCCCTTCTTGAAACCTGTTGCTCAGCTTGTTTATTTTGATGCATCTTCAATTTATTTTCTTAGTATTGAACATACTAACTCTTCGTAGCCTTTTACTTTCAACATAATTTGTTTAAAGAGTGAGTATGATTTGTTGCTCTTTAGCAATGATGGCAAACCAATCAATAGTGGCATCTAGCTTTATTATTAAAAGCGCGAAGCACTTGTTTTATTTACCTATAACGAATGTGTTTTTAAAACCAAAATAGCATAGATAGCATTTACAATGTACTCTGCTTTCAGCAATCCTTATAGACATCTCACACTTTATCTCCCCACATAGACTTGCTGTTAATGTATTCAAAAAAATAAAAAACAAAAACGCCTTTTATAGAGGGGCATATGCCAGAATATTTTTAGCTTGTAACAAAGCAAGGACATTACAATTGCACCAAGAACTATTATGCCCGTCTACATAGACAATATCTAAACACATTTGCCATCGCACACTCACTCATAGTTGTAGACATATATAGTCAATAAGCATGGAATTCAATCTCTAATCCATAAATTCAATTCTTCAACACCAAGAAGGGGAGGAACAACCATCTAAAAACTAGGCAACATGTTTCAAACTCTCTTTCAACAATCCTCTCTTAATTGCCAAAAAAAAAAAAAAACCATTATGTGCATTCACCAAGAGTGGGAGATCAGCCATCAAAACTAGACGGCATATTTTAAGCTCTCAGAGTATCCTTTTAACAATTCTCTACTCATTGCTAATTATAAAAATAATAATTAAAAAAAAAAAAACCTAAGTCCTGACAGACGGATTTACTTGTGACTTACAAGCCCAACATTTACGTACCAGTTAACAAAAACAAGTAAACAGTCATAAAACAAGCTCATAGAGATATTAGAAATATTGCCAACTAAAATTAAAAAAAAAAAAAAAATCAAACATAGGCACTTGAATTAGCTGAACTAATCATTACCTCATCCATCTGAGACTGAGAATTGATCCTAAACTCCTCCTCTGACAACTCAGGCTCTTCAACGCCCAACCTTAACTTCTCCAGTCTCACCATGACATTACCATCATCATCATTCTTTTCCTTGCTGGACTCAGGCTCCTCCTTTCTAACTTCTCTCACATCATTGATCTCTTCTCTAACCTCACTATTCAACACTGTTAAACCATCTTTACTTTCCTCTTTCCCATCCACTTCTTCATCAATAGTCAACGAGCCCACTTCATTATCCAAAAAACCCACCTCGGATTTCTTGACGGACCAGCGTTTGGCGCCACGGCCGCGCCTATTCCTCGATGCCCACCTGGGATTTCGGCGCCGTGGGGGAGCGAAGTTGGAGAAGATGGTGGGTTGGTCGGTTGTGGAGGTAGTAGATGGCACCGGCGGTGAATCCGGTTCGTGATTGGGATTGTGATCGTGAGCCTGAGATTGATCGATGAGAGGGTTTAGAGTCCATGGCTGGTCGGCTGTGATGGAGATATGGTCGGATTTTCCTCCCCTTCGTCTGCTCTTTCTCATGGCGGCAAACAGGGCAAAGAAAGGCGCAGCAACCAGACTTGATAAGCAAACTTATCTTTTAAGCAAGCTTACTCGAGCGATTAACTCTTATTCTCACTTTCCTAACCTTCTAAAAAGTCTTGTTTTTGCCTTTAATCTTTTATTTTATTTTAATGTTGGTCCTTTCTCAGTTGGATCTTAAATATTTAATATAAAACTTTTAACACGTCGAACTTAGTCTTTTTCCTACAACTTTATTTCGCTCCAGGTCCCTCTATTAGCTAAGAATTATGAGAGACCAAATTTTTAAAGTCTCACGTGGGAAACTAAATATTAAAGTTTAGATGCATGTAATTAAAATAAAACAATTTTTTATATTGTTAATAAGATAAATTTTAATTTAAAAAATAGTAAGTTAACTATTAAAAGATCAACTTATATTTTTTAAATTAAAACTCAATTGACTAACAACATGATAAATTTGTTTTAATTTTAGTTATGTGCAACAAAATTGTTGTATTTTGTATTTTACTTTAGATCTTTTTTCAATTTTGATCCATAGTAATACTTTGTTAATAGATGGATCAATAGTGAAATAAAGTAATAGATTAGGGATTAAAGTAAGATATTTTAAAAAAATTTCATCAAATATTTAATACCTAAATAATATAGGGATTGAAATTGAAACAAAGTAATATATTAAGTACCAAAATGGGTTTTTTAATAAATTAAAGACTCAAATAGGATTGTATGTAAGTCATAGGGGCCATTTATGATATTGATCTTTTTTAAATATTTATACAGTAAATATACTATTTATTTTAAATATTTTAAAATTCATTTCTATTTTCTTAAATTTTTTAATTGTTATTTATTAAATTTTCGTTTAAAATAACCAATACAGTAATTTATGAGTTCCTATATTAAAAATAATATTTCATGTAAATATTGCTCATATGAATATAACAAACTGTTAAATTTGATTTAATGGCTAAAAAAAATTACTCTATTAATAGGACAAAATAACATGTCATAATGTATTTTTTTCTATTGGAATATGGAAAATAGGATTTGATAGGCATTTTTCGTTTTATTTCTAAAATCTTATTTGGTTTGTTACTTCTTGTGTTTTTTTTTTTAATTTTTATTGGATTGGCCAAGCCCATTGTTTCGGCTCTTTTGCAGCGGACCTTCCTACATGGAGGTTGCAAGTTTCATGGCCTCTTTCGGTTGGTCCAAGTGATTTATTTGTTAAGTACCAAGTAGTCAGGTGATAGAGATTGACGAATCAATGAGGTTGGTTCCGACGTTAAGGGTGGTTAGAATGGACTAAGCAAGTGATGATATTGGCCCTGGCTAGCTATGGCTAAACCCAGGTAACCTCAAAGACAATGACATCTGAGGGCTAGACTCGTTGCAAATCCAGCTTCGTGGTGTTGAAGACTTTTCTATAGAGGATCTTTAAGCAAGCAGATGATATGGGAGAGGACTGTAACCGGTTTACGGAGGATTTTTTCAAATTCTTGATAGTGAAAGCTTGTTCATTGAGTTGAGTGACCTGGTTGCGTGATATGGTGATGTTTAACAGCCTATTGGGTGGAGTAATTTCTACAAAGAGAGTGAGCTATAGGCCTTGTTTGGTGAGGCTGTTTGATGTCTAGAGAAAGAGGGAGAAAGAGTTGCATATTTCTAATGGTAGGAAAGTGACTTGGGGCTATGAGCTTCGCTTAGGTCATAAAAAGGGCGTGCTTTTGAAGAGTTTTATGGTGTTTTTGTTTCCAACATGGAGGAGGCTTAGAACTTAGGTTTTCTTGGTGGGTCTTACCATAAGTCATGGAGTTTGGGAGTTTTTCGATGAGTTGAAACCGATGATTGAGGTTGTACGATTCCCTCCTTTAAAATATTTGGAGTTGGTGGCCATGTTTTGGTGGTGGATTTGGGTGTTGTTGAGGTATGGTGGGTTGCATTGGTGTTGGAGAAGATGATGATAATATGGGGAAGAAGATTAGAGAGTTGTTTCTAGTGTTTTAAATAAGGGTTGAGGGTTGTGTTCGAAGGTGGTAGTAGCAAGGGAGTATTTAAAGGCAAGAGGTGAGGTTTAAAGAGAACTAGGAATCCTTCAACTTGGCTAATGGTCTCTTCTTTGGGATCTTGGTATGGGAGGTTATTGGAGATGGTTTAATGAATGAGGCCAAAAATGGGAGCCACTCAACGCAGGTGAAGTTCTCTCCACTCTTTTAAATTTGGTCAGCCCTATTTTATTGGGCCATCAGATGCCTTGATGTCCAACTACCCTACGAGTTTGTTTCGGGTGATCCATTTGGAGGGAAGCAAAAGTAGAAGACGTTGCCTTGCCATTTTTGTACAAGCAATCAGGTCTTTGGGGCTTGTTCCCATGTTGACCAGCCGGAGCAAAAGGCTAATTCGGCTTTTATGGAGAGTTGGTTGGTTGGTTCACGTGACCTCATGGGCTGATTAGTTCGGGTGATCTGGTGGATTGGTCACATGAGGAGGGATGATTAGGCACATCTATTTTATTCTAATTTCTTATATTCAAGCTCCAAGCAGGTTAAAAGTCTAATAGAACGGAGTAAAATAAATTTGTTTATGTTACTTGGCTTTCTAGACCGCAACCCACTTAGACATCCCCCAACGTGGCTTGAGGCCATGCATTGTGCCCAAGGCCATATCGTTGAATATGAATTGGACTTGAACCTTGCAAAAAAAAAAAGTACCAACACCCATCACTTCATAGATTCCATCATCTTCATCATTATTCCAATTGTGATATCATTGTAAAGGTCCACTATAGTCAAGATGAAAACACAATACCAAACGCCTCGACGAAGCTCAACTCAGTCATTTTTATCTACAAACATATAGCGACTCTAAGCAACCAGCTAGCCCTTGCCCCAGACGTCACAATATAGTTGTTACCCCTCATCATGCCAACTACAATAGCTCTTTATGCAAATCGTCCAGCCCTTTTGTGGCTTTGTCAAGACTCAATGTTATTTCCAAACTACATCAAACCTGTTTTGGAGCCTGTAAAAATGATATATAATTAGTGTTCTCTTGGCAAGAGATTCTTGGATCGTGCTTTTGTCGATTATAGAATACAATAACTAAACAACTTTTCTTTACTTAAAAAAAACCAAAACCATAAATTTAGTTTTGCAACTGGAACCAAACGAACTTTTTCTTTTTCTTTTTTTGTCTTTTTCAAGAATCAGACAGGCGTGTTCAAATTAATTAACTATTGGCATACATATTTGGCATGCATAAGATTGCTTGATGGTTAGACGGGAAATCAATCACCACACAAAGAATATTAAAGTCTCGGATCTCCTTTCCAATTTTAGTGTCTAAGTAACTATATTATAGCACATCAACCTTTTTAAATTTCTACTATTTCTTTCTTTCATCTTTTCAAAGCAGTGGCAAGAGTCAGAATTTTTTGTCGATAGAGGCACTATGTAAGAAATTGATAATTTTTATCGCATACAGCCATACTTGTATGTCTTAATTATTAAGTGTGGATATAAATTATAATTTTTCTAAGAAAATAAGGATACAATAATATATTTTAACTTTTTAGTAGAGACACACTTATAATTTTTCATATGAAACAAAGACACAACTAATTTTTTTAAAAAAATTAGTGAAAAAAATAATACTTCAAAAGTTGAATAGGGCACATGCCTCTACTCAACTATAAGTGGCTCTGCTATTATTTCAAAGTTTTTCAATGCCATGTAGTTAGTAAGACACCATTTAAAATAATGAAAATTAGAGATTAGATCTAAATCGGTAGAATATTTAAAGTTACTAAAAAAATTTCCTGTAGAAGACAGGAAAAGTCTCGGAAGTATCTGGGCTTGTTCGTTTCGAGAACTCTTTAGACTCAAATTTGAATTCGAGTATTAAAAATCTTTTGGATGCGTGTTTAATTTCTCCAAGATCCGAATCCTTTAAGTATCAAAAATATAAATTTTCAAAGTTCTGACTCCCCTAAACTTTTGATACTTAGATATCTCTACTGCAATAAAAACTAAAATTCTCTCTCCTATATTTGAGGAAAAAAATCATAACTTCTTCATTTATTGTCCAATTGAGATGATTCTTTTTTTATTGTGTTCCTGGTGAAGAGAGGAATAAATTAAGATCCATATTGCATATTTTTTGGATCATTATCATTAAGATTTTATTAGATTTGTTGATGAATCAAAAACTATTTTCACTACCTCTCCAAACATAAATTTTAATTTTATTTCTTACTCAGATTAAAACTTAAATGCACATTCAAACGTCAATTCGGATAACAATTCAAATCATTAACTCAAATCCTAATTCAAATTGCACTAACTTAAATTAAATCACTAATTTACATTTATTTACCAAATAGACCCTAAAAGAGCTTTAGCATCAAGCAAATTCAATTTCATGATTAAAAAATGGCACCACATAGGCTTGTTAGATTAATTGGCTTACCCATTGTGACCGATAAGACCACTTTGATACCAATTGGCAGTGTCGATGCAACATCGACATCATCGGCCTTGGTTTTTGTCATTGGTTTTAGATTCGAACTTTATGGTGGAAATCGAAACCGACCAATAAGAATTTTTTTTTTCGACACACAAAGTTCTTGAAACAATTTGTCATTCATTCTCTTAAATTATATATATATATATATATTAAAAATAAAAGTAGAAAATTCTAGTAGAGTAGTCATTACATCACCACTTTTGTTCACCAAACATAGTGTGTTTGAAAAGCAAGTTAAAACTTATTAGTTTCAATGTAAAGTTCTCACATGTTATAATATAAAGTAAAAATATGTTACAATGTACAACTTTCACATGCTTTAAAATTGGACAATTTTATTTTAATTGTTTAAAACAAAACCTGGTGTTCTCATGAAATCAAGGGTCAATTTGGAAAACATCACTTTTATGGCATTGTTTCAATCTTACCGCTATATAAGAAATTTTCAAAAACACAATTTTTAAAGAGTATAAAGACACAATTAGTCATTAGTATTTTGAATAAGAGTTAAACAAACAAAAATTATCTAAGAATATTTCAGTCTTTTTTATGAGAAAAGGGATTTAAATCAAAAGAATAAAATCTAAATACTAAAACATAATAATAATAATAATAGTAATAATAAAGAATCTGCATACCACGTCACTTACTCTAAAATCAGATGCTCCGCTATTCTTTTTAGGCCCAAATTATGTAAAAATTACATAATCTGTCTATTTTTTAATGAATGAATTAATATCTACTTTCGTTATGTAAATATCACTTATATGTCCCTTTTTAAAAATTTCATATATTTAGAACCTTAAAATATCATCTAACTAAATATTATCATGTATTTAAATTTTTATATAACAAATTTCTTATTTTTTGAATAGTTAAATTAGGAAAAAAATATACACATATATTTTTTATTTTAACATATATTACATTGATGCCTTATCATTATCATTGAATGTCATTGAATATCATAACGTATTACATTGAAGCTTAAAAAATGAAATAAATGCCATTGAGTATCATTATCATTACGCATTATTAACTTAATGATATAACAATTATATAACCTATAAGATACACAAAAAGGCTTAATAAATATTATATCATTAATTTAATTACATATTACAAAAAAAAGAAAATATCATTCACTTGAAGTCTTAAGAAATAAATGTCATTGGGTATCATTATCATTACGTATTATTAACTTAATGATATATCAATTATATAACCGGTAAGATACATAAAAAAAACTTAATAATATTGTGTCATTAATGTAATTAAAATACCTTAATTTCAATTTTTCATTAAAACTATATCATTAATTTAATTACAATACATTAATTCCAATTTGTCGGTAAATCCAACTTGTCAATCAAAAATTCTATCCTTTTAGAGAATTTTAAAACCGTTATTTTATATACTAATTTGAATTTAAGCAACAAACACCTTAATTTTAAGGGTTTTTTTTAAAATATAATGATATCATAATCCATTTGAAATCTTAACTACGTATATTATAGTTATTCTAAAAAAATAAATTAAAACTAACAATATTATTATTATGGTCATTAATGTCTTTATACATATGCTTTGTGACATATAAAGAATATTTATAAACTGCAGACATATTTTAATTCTACAAATAAAAAAGGGGCTACATATCTCATTAACCCTCAAATTATTTCATGTTAGGCTCAAAGTCCACCACGACAAACATAAACGAAGAAGCCCATTTTCAACCGTATGAGGAGTTAACGAGGCACATGACCCTTTTTTATTTGTAGAATTAATATATATCTTCGGTTTATGAATAGTCTTTATATGTTCTAATATATATGTACAAAGACATTAATGACCTTAATAATGATATATTTTATTTTACTTTATTTTTTTATAATAATGATAATATATGCATTTAAGATGGATTATGATATCATTATTCCACAATGCGTGGGATCATTATCATCTTTTGAAAAAAAAAACACTAAAATTAAGTGTTTGTTGCCCAATTTCAAGTTGGTATTTGAAAACACGATTAAAAACAGTGCTTATTTCAGTTGTTTTCTACATTACTATTATTTTGGGTTTTTTTGGTGATATGTAATTAAATGAATGATATAGTATTTATTAAGTTTTTTTGTGTCTTGATGATTATATAATTGATATATTATTAAGTTAATGTTACATAATGATAGTAATGCTTAATTACATTCATTTTTTAAGAGTGATAACGATACTTTCTGGCCCGTTTGGTTCGAGTATTGAAAGAGAGTATTTGAATGAAGATTTAAATTTTTATGAGAGAAAATACTGTAGCAAAATGATTCAAACCGTGATTCGAGTATCGAAACAAACGGACCCCTCGTTTTTTGGGTGATATGTAATTAAATTAATAATATAGTATTTATGAAGTTTTTTTGTGTGTCTTACAGGTTATATAATTAATATATCATTAAGTTAATAATATGTAATGATAACGATACTTAATAATATTTAATTTTTAAGACTTAAATAATAGTAATACTTCATATTTAAGTTGTGCTGATGTTATCAATCGGTAATATTAATAATATTATATTAAGCTAATAATATTTTTTTATTCATTCATGCGGGAGTGCCCGACCAAGACGCACTACCCACAATGCCCACATTATGGCCATAAAGATACAATCACCGGTTTCCCATGCGGAAGGACCATGTAACCTAACATAAATATTACCGTATTGTGTAAAATTAAAAAAAAAAAAAAGAATTTTTTTTTTTTGCCAAAAAGAAAATTTAAAAGGCGATCGGTAATTTACACCAAAAGAAATATAGCCATCAATTTCATTTCTCCCTCGTTTTCTTTTTACTTTGAAATAGAATTGGGTCAATGAGGCAGACATAGAGGCTGTTGGAGCTAGTCAAACATGTGCCAAATAAGAAAAAATTATTTTCTTTTCCTTTCCTGCAAAATCCTACAACAGATTCCTATTTCCATTTTCATTTCCATTTCTATTTCCTTCTATTGATTTCCTTCTTTACAAATTTTTATTTTCTCCGTAGCTTTCCCTAAGATTTCGATTTGAAGATTTTGCCTCCGATGATCGTAATTATATTTTCTTAAGCTTCTAATTGTTTTTATTACATGGCAGTTGAGAAAATCGATTTCACTTTCTTTGCGCTTTGGCTTCAGTTTCTCTTTATTTAACTCGTCCAATGGGTATGTCGTAAATTTGAGATTGTCAACACCAAACAAAATAAAGAAAAATCCCTAGCCACTGGCCTCATGTTTCGTTGATCAATCAATTTGTTTATTTACTTCTTTATATATATATATATAAACTTGATTAAGCTTACTATAAGAGCAGATGAAGCAGATGAAGCAGATAAAGACCACTATATAAATACATGTAGAATGGTGTTCCAAGTAAGCTTGCAAGCAAGAAAGTGCATCCATCCATAGCGATAAAACACAATTAAGAGTTTTCTTTTTTTTTGTTTTTGTTTTTGAGATAACAAAAGAAAGTTTCTAACTCAAAAGATTTTCAAATCTAATCTGTGTGTTTTTTCATCTGAATTCTAATTGGTGGGTTGATAGAACCAGTTGCAAAAGAGAGAATGAAACAAAAAAAAAAAAAAGGAAAAATAGAAAGGTGCAAATCTGAAATAAAATTACATTATGTGTATACAACACTACAATAAATTTGATACACCTTATTTTATGACCATTGACTTCACAGCCGTATTCTCTTTGACCATGGGATTAAGCACCATCGGTAGTGCCCCTGTAGATATTCTCATTAAATGTTTAACATAATGTTTAGAGTAGTTTATTTTTTGTTTTATAGTGTATGTCATACTTGGTTCAATGCTAAAAAACATTAGTAGAATTTTTTGGTATATTTTATTTCTTGAGTATCCATTTGTAATTTGAGCGATATATATTATATATACGTGTGTAAACACAATATGAGATTAAACATCCTTTCAAACTCAAGCTCGTTACGTGCATGTACATACAGTCACAAGTAATAAAGTAAGAGTAAATATAACACCTATTATTTTTAACGAGAATAATTATGTATAAATTAATTATTAGTGTGTCAATTTAAACTTTAATTTGCATCTAAAATTACTCCATATTATTTATTCCACTTATTTTTAATTTTTCTAAAATTTTTCTTACTCCTATTTAGCATGTTTACTAAAATGCCCTTAGCATCATTAGTTAATTATAAAAATGCCATTTTGGCGTTTTTCTTCAAAACTCTCCCGTGAGCTTTTCCTTACCTTCTCCTTTGTTGTTTACCACCGAATCTCAGACAAACATCCCGCATTCAACAGGATGTTGATTAACTTTTTTTCTTTTTCTTCCTTTCCTTTATTTATTATTGTTTCCACTGTCTTCTTCTTCTTTCTTTCTTCCTTTCTTCATCTTCTTCTCTGCTTCATTTCTTCCCATACGGCAACCACCATACCAAGAGAAACCCAAGAGACCAAACCTCAAATCCCACTCATTTTTTCAACAGAAATCACATAAACTTCATCCTAGCAACTCATAGATCAAGGAAACTCGAGGATATTCAAGATCGAACAACACTTTGAACTAAGTTTTGAGGTTAGATTTCTAAAACTTTAACTTTGATTTTAAGGTGTATTTTGGTATGCAGATTGTGAAATATATGTTTTTGATGTTTAGAGATGACTATGTATTGCTTATATATAGTTTTTATGTTTAAAAGCCTGTTAGGAAACTAATAGGGTGTTTGGAAGGGTGGTGGGAACAACTTTTACTATAGCATGTGAGAGTTTTTTACTGTAGCAATTTTTTTTATTGTTACTGTAGCATGTGAGAGCTTTACACTGGTTATAACTGAGTTTGTGGTGGGAACTGTGTGGTGGGAACTATTGCCAAACACCACCTAAGAATTGGATTAAAGGGCTTAGAAAACAAATTCTGGGTTTTCTGTATGAGTTTTTCCAAGTGATTGAAGCTTCAGGTAGGATTTGAACCCCAACCTCAGGTCAAGTAAAAGGAGGCCAGACCACTTAGACAAGAATAGTTATTTGATAGTTAATGGTTCGAAAATAATAAATAGTTTTCTATACAGGTTATAATTTCAAATAATTTTATAACTATCAAAATTTTTAATTATTTTAATTATAAATATTTTAAAATCGTATTATTTATTTTAAAAATCTAATTTAATATATTTTATATCAAAATAAAATTTAGATATATTTCTTTATTTTAGAATTTTATTGTTATTTTATAATTTACTAAAATTAAGTTAGAAAATTTATATTTACAATTTTAGTATGTTAATAATTATGGCACACTAATAAAAATAAATAATAAATTAACACAATTAAAAATTAGGATTTAAGTTAAAGTATGGTTACTTTATACGTGTTAGAATAACAACGTACTTGGAACTTAGTGAATTATGTAAGCTGAAAATTATCAGTGGATATTGTGGAAAGGTAAGGATTCTATTACTCATCTTTTGTGAGGTTTTGGTAAATTAAAATTTGGTTGTTTTATGTCGTAAGATATGTATATGATATTTTGAATGTATATGGTTAGATCTATAATATGATGATATGGAACTCGTCCTGTATTATACAGCAAGGAACATAATGATTTAACATATGTTGTAAATTGAGAAGCATGGTTAAGAAAACTGACTCTATAAATAACGATTTAATATAAAGGAATAGTGAGACATGAAGAAGGCGGCGGTTACGCCCTTGGGCAAGAAATACCCTAAAAGGTAAAATAGGGAGGAGGTGATGACGCTCTCTTGGGTCAAAAGTCCCAGAACACACTGTATATGAATCGATTTGGTGAGGACTCGGGGCTTGATGTCCTCTCACCGGAACATCCTTGGAATGTTTTAGAGGGTGGCCAAGCACGCCCATTTGGGTTTGATGAGTTAAGTGATACTCTATTTAACTTAGATAATTAAGAATGATGATGAATTATAGTATTTATATATATGTATAAGTATGAAACTCGGTAATGATTAGCTACAATATCCACAGAATGTGATCATAATGAACCTTATAATTTGAAATATGACGACAATTAACTATCCATGCAGTTTTAATGTGGTAATAAATAAAACCTTAAGGTGAGTAATGGTTTTTCCCTACTGGGCATGTCGATGCTCATCCCTATCATACTTACATTTCTTAGGTAGAACTCAATGCAATTTGTCTGACGAGGAATAAGCAACAACACTGTTAGTTTCGTGTTTGAAATATTTTTTATTTGTAACTCATCTAGACCATATAAGATTTGTATTACTTTTGTGTGGCTGTGTTAAATTATTTGGGTATTGTACTACAATGATGATGACTGTATTCTAAAAATTTGGTGCTACACTAAAATTGTGGTTTGTATTTTAAGTTTATTTTTATTTTCTGTTTATTTTCGAAGACCCATTGGCATTGTTTTGATGTTTTTGAATGTTATTGAATTTAAGTTTATTTTTATTTATTCAATACTGTTAACCCCCATATAGAGGTGTTATTGTAGAGTATCGTTTTCCTTAAGAATTAAATTACTAAAATTTTACTATCTATTGCTACTTAAGCCCTCCTAACTTTATCTAAATAATATTGATTTAATGACAATTTTAATTAAAAATAAGAAATTAAAATAAACTAAAATTAGATTAAGAAAATTAAAATCAATAGCGAACACAAACTAAATTGAACGATAATAGAATGGGTCTATTTGACCTATTTCATTAAGTTTTCTTGCCTAGATTAATGACAAATTAATTTCATCAAATTATTGACATAGAGCACTCATTTATTCTAATTTTTCACTTCCAAGTACTCAATTGAAGAATACCTAAAATAATAATTCTAATGTCCCTAATGTTCCCATTCAAAATTAATTATTAAGGGTTCATTAAGTACGTTCTATTACTTAGCCACAAAGTAAACCGTAGTCTCCCAACTCTATAATCTTTTAGGTTGTCTTTGCTAAACCTACATTTAGAACCCTCCTTTTCCAAGTGCTAATCCTAAATGCAAAATTAACTAATTGGTAGCCAATCCATTAGAGGCATTAAACTCAAGAAAATACAAATAAATGGAAATAAAAATCAACTTGCATTAATCTATAGCAATAAACCAATACAATCTCAACTTCGGTCCATAGCCCTCTAGACTAAGAAATTTAGTTACACATAATCACAAATAAAACTAAAAACACAAACCAAAATATGAAACAGAAATCCATAGCAATTTACAAGAAATTTAAAGAAAAGAAAAAGTAAAGAATAAACTTATAGAGCTCCAAGATAATCTTCATGCTTCTCTTCTTCTCTTCCTTTGAGCTTCAATATGGCTGCCACTTCCTCTCTAACAAATAGTCCAAAAGTCCCTTGCACAAAACCTAGAAGAGTATTTATATGCCTCCAAAACAATTGAGAAATTTAATCTCAAATAGCACAAATGACACATGCTCAGGAGTGCGTGCTTTTGCAAAACTCAAGCTGGGACAAAAACAAACACACGTAGCTGCGAGCTTTATAGGGTGTTTAGAAGGGTGGTAGAAACCACTTTTACTGTAGCATATGAGAGTTTTATACTGTAGCATATTTTTTTTATTGTTACTGTAGTATGTGAGAGCTTTATACTGTTCATAACTGAAATTGTGGTGTGAATTGAGTGATTCTCACCACTGCCAAACACCCCCTTAATATTGCGCAGCCACGTGCAACGGCTTTTCGAACAGGCCTGATGTTGGATTTCGTGCAGCCGCAAGGTCATTTTGCACGGCCATGCAAGTGTTCAATGACACCATGTGGGGGCAAGGCACTGGGTGGTAATATCTTGCTGATTCAAAGGCTTTAAAATGCTTTTTGATCTACCAAAACAAATAAAATAAAACTAAAAAAAATAAAAGCAAGACTAAACAAATAAAAATAAAATATAACAAAAACACAATTAACTAATTTTATTAATACTAAACTAAACATAAAAACTTAAAGAAAAACTATCAATTCATCTAAAAACGAACCAAATACAAGCCCCACCCTTATTCTATATTGTCTGATATAATAGTCATTGGCCAACTCACGAAGTTTCAAATTAGGGATTACATAGATGAACCTTTTGTGGTTTGTAGATTGTACAAATGCACGTCCTTTGAAATTCTTTCCGAAGGTGTATTGTTCCATTTGTAAATGGTAACCATGACCACTAAATTCATCGCACAATTTAAGTCCAAATTCCATTCTTTCGTCGAGGCAGATAGGCAAGGGAAAAAAGGTCACCTCACTTGATTAACCAAACAATTAGAAAAGAAAAGAAAAAAAATTATGACAATTAAGGGAAAAAAACAAGGTTTAACGTCAATTTCATACCCTTTGTTCTAAGATTATGGAGAATTTTGAATGGGGGTTTATATGTTCAATTCTACTTGTAATTTTTATTTCTCATTAAACGGTTTAAAATAAGATAAGGCAGAACTAAAATTTAGTAAAAGCAAGTCCAACACGAATTTCACATTTTCAATCGGAATCATCATATGTCCACCAACACTAAATTCCACTTTGAGCAAAAGTGTCGCAGATGAATTATGTGGACTCCAATCATTGGTGAGACCTTCAGCATATTACAAAACATTACAACTACTAAAATAAGGTCATAAGTGACTGTGCTGGAATAGTGGAGCTTACTTTCCGACTTCCACACTTGTCAATGCTACATCCACTCACAACATTTTAAAACAATTGAACTGTGTGACATCCTATTAAACTGAATAGTAAATTTTATTGCCATTATTATTGTTATTATTTTTTAAATTATTGTTATTATTGTTGTTGTTGTTGGTGTTGCAGTTATTATATTACAAAAAATGCCATTTCTATTATTGTTGGGCCCATTGACAAATTAGGAGCTTAAAAAGTAGGTTCATGTGCTCTCAATATGAAGTATTGTAATATCATTAATGTGGTCATTGCCACTATAAGATATTACTTACAACATTTATAAATGATTATTATTTGAAGTTTATTTTGTCTTTTTTTTTTTTAGGGAGAGGGGATTTTGATTTAGGTCACTTTTTGGAGAAAGAATTTGAAAGTGATATTTTGCTAATATTATTTCAACTTATTAGCTTCAACTATTATGTTATAAAGCTTTTATATAAGCAAAAACTATAATATAAAATTCTTACATGTTATAATGTTGACATTCTAACTTGGTCCCAAACACTCTACACAACTTTGATGGCTAACCAAATAATTTCATCTACAAATGCGAACTAGAACCAACCACGTCATTCAATTATAATTTTAGTAGATAGTTTGGGGATCAACGTAAATTTTTGAACTCTTGAGACTGAGTTGCCAGTTTCTTTTCTTCTCGGTTGGGACGGTGGAACCTGAAGCTTGCATGCTGTTTGACAAAGAGTGAAAGTGTAAAACTCTCACATGCTACATCAAAAAGAAAAAAAAAATTGCTATAATGTAAAGCTCTTTTTTTTTTTTTGGTAAATGGAAGCAGAGTTGTTGTTTGGCGAGAGAAAGAAGAACTGATTAGCCATATTACGTGGCTGTTTGGCTGAGTTTATGAACAGGGTAAAGCTCTCACATGCTACAGTAATAATAAAAAAAAATTACAACAGTATAAAATTCTCATATGCTACAATAAATATGGTTCTAACCAAAAGTTTTCACAACCTTTTCAAATGCCCAACTTTTTGAAAAAGTGTTTCGTTTTAACCGAGACTTCCATGAGAAGCACATCTTAGCAATATTATTATTTTTATTATAATCAGTCACAAGCCGCTATCTTGAGAAGCAAAGAATGATGGCACCGACATTTGGGCTTGTAATTATAATGGGCCTTATGTGATTGTCTTTATTTTTCAGTCCATTAATTTATTTTTTTCAGTCATAAATGATAATGATTTGGACCTTTGAAGGGAAAAGAAGAAAATATACAATTTTAGGAAGGAGAGGAGTATAGTTTCAAGGGGAGTGAAATATGTTTTATATAAAATTTTTATGTATAATGTTGAAAAAAAAATTCAGAGAAGACGGCCACTTGGACCATGAATAGCTTCGGTTCTATTGGGCCCATAATTCCTATCATAACATTGCGGTTTAACATTTTCGGATTTTACAATTCCCCTTTTAAAACCCATTTGAAAATCTGTTTAGGTTTATTAAGAAAATCTGTACTTTGTACATAAGAAATTTCATATCAAAAATCACATTTAAAAATAGTCTGAATTTGACAAAACATTGAATTGTAGTCTTGTATAATTTGTCGAGCTCTACAATTTCTTTATTAGTCGTAAATTGTAATTCTACCCCTAAATATCTATTTTGTTTAAAAACTAGTATCGAAAGGTACTTTTTTGTTAGTTTTAAAAGTCATCATATAATTGTATGTTAGAGAAAGGTCTCTTTGAAATTTTCTTCACAAAAGTTTCTCATTTTGATAACATCTAGAACTTTCTATTTTTCAAGTTCTGTTTTATGCCTTTAACAAATCCGTTTTTAATGATTTTTGCAAACTTCACCGAATTAACAGTAATCTATACAAAATTTTGACTATTTTTATGAATCTGTCTTAAAGTCTATTTTAGAGGCATAATCTTAATAAAAAAATTCACAAAAGTTCTTCGTCTTATCGAAAATTAAAGCTTTCATGTTTTGCGAGAATTATTATTCGAATTTTTCAGGTGTCATTTTTGTCAAAACAAAAATTACACTATTTTGTAACGAAAATTTGTACAGCTTTATAAATTTGTCCATAATGGTGTCTTAAAGGCAAAATCATAAAAAAATTTCTTAATAAAAGTTCTTTGTCTCATCGAGATCTAAAACTTTCATGTTTTACAAAAATCATGATTAAGCATTAGGAGGCCTGTTTCTATAAAAAAAACAATAGTTGCCCGCTGTTTACATAGTTTTTAAACAATTTTTAAAAAGGGCCTAAAACCTTGTTTAGAGTCAAAATCACGAAAAACCTTAGTCATGGAAATTGATTTAGAACATTAGGATCTAAAAGTTTTGTGTTTGAAAAAAATTCCAAAATTGACCTCTAAAGAGTCCATTTCTATGCTCAAATTAAGCAGGAATTTATTTTGAGCCTAACCATAACCAAAAATCTAAACTTCCTCATACTTCAACTTTCTTAAACTAAAACCATAGCAACTTAAACTTACAAAACCATATCAAATACACAAATAGAATATCATTTACAAGTCAACATCACCAAAAATCATAAACTAAATCATACTCAAAATAAAAGAGAAAAGATTATTTGACATATTCTTGAAGACAAACTTTGAGTGACTCCTCCTAGATCACCTTCCTCTCTTAATTTTTTAAGTTCGTGATTTTGGTGGCGTAGGAAGTGAAAAATTTGAGAGAGGAATTGTAACACCCGTATTTTTAACGGGCATAATTTTGTAAAATTTAATGAATAAAATGTGACTATTTAAAATTACTAAGTTGTTTATGATCATTTAAAAAAAATACCATTTTAGTATTTTCTTACCAAGTCTTCCTAAGAAACATTTAAAACTTACCAACACTTACTTCTACCAATCTTGTCTCCCTAAATTATTGCTCAATTATATAGACTTCTTCTCATTTTGCTAAAGGTATCCGAAGGGGACATTGAATTATTTTTCGTCAATTCATAGAAGACATGGAGATATTTCTCAACCACCTAATTAATTATTTCCTTATCTTCTTCTATAATTCACTCCAATTATCCCCTCAATTATGTTGGCATTATTTGCTAAAAGTCTTCATGGGAGACAAGATGATATTTTCCTTTAAGACTCTTTTGTTTCTTCTTACAACTTTTCCCCGTAAACATCTCATTCCTCTTAAGCATTTTGATATCTTTTTATTTAACTATCACCACCTTCTTCTCTAGTTCTCATTCTCTCCCTTCTCACTTCAAATTTCTAACTAAAGACATAGAGCACAAAGCTCTCTTTGTGGCCAAGACAATTATAATTCCCAACGATGATCGAGGCGGTTTTAAAGTTAATTCAAGCTTGATTGATAACCCAAACTTTGGTGCTTTTCAAAGAAGTTTTGAGGTAGGTTTTCTTTAATCTAAACTTAGTTTTTAGTATGCATTTTCTCCATGTTTAATGCATAAAAATACTTTAATGGCACTAGTAGACGGGTTTACACATAACTCACTTATGAATGTGATTATACGTTGTGCTTTAGTTTTAATTGTCCTTATGCATGCCTTAGGGTCAAGGATGTGTGGAGCTAACGTTAATTGATTCCAGGATTAAAAGATTGTTGATAAGCTTGAAAGGTAGGGATTCTATTACTCATTTTTGTGAGGTTTTTATAGAATTAAAATTGATTGTTTTGCCGCAATATATATATATCTATGTTGAACTGATATTATATGAGTATCACATATGAAACTATGACATGGACTCGTCTTGTATTGTACGGCGAGGAACATAATGAATTGACACATGTTATAAATTGAGAACATGGTTAGGAAAACTGACTCTATTAATAATGATTTAATATAGAGAAATGGTGAGACATGAAGAGGGCGGCTGTTACGTCCTTGGGCATGAATACCCAAAAAGGTAAAATAGGGGGAAGGTGATGACGCTTCCTTGGGTTGAAAGTCCCAAAACACACTGTACAGGAATTGATTTGGTGAGGACTCGGGGCTTGATGTCCCCTCACCGGAACACCCTTGGAATGTTTATGGGGTGATCAAGTGCGCCCATTTGGGTTTCGATGAGTTGAGTGATACTCAATTTAACATGGATACCTAGGAACAATGATGATTGGTAATATTTGTATAAATATGTAATTATGACACTTGGTAATGATTAACTACGGTATCCATAAGATGTGATCATAATAAACCTCATAATCTGGAATATGATGTAACCTACTAACCATGCAGTTTTTAATGTGGTAATGGATAAACCATAAGGTGAGTCATGATTTCCCTACTGGGCATGTCGATGCTCATCCCTATCATATCTTCATATCTCAGGTGGAACTCAGTGCAACATATTTGAAGAGGAATAAACGAAAACAATCCTGCTGTTTTCGTGTTAGAAGACCCTGTTTAATTACAACTTATCTACAACATGTAAGAGTTGTATTATTTTTTTTTATGGCTGTGTTAAGTTATTTGGGAATTGTACTATGGTGATGATGACTGTAATTATATATATTTGGTGCTACACTAAAAACTGTGGTTTGTATTTAAAACGTTTATTTTTATTTTTCTTGTTGTTTAAAGACCCATGGGCATTGTTTAATTGATTTAAATAATATAAAATTTAAAATTATTTTTATTTATTTAAAACTGTTAACCCCCACATAGGGGTGTTACAGAATTTTTGGTATCAGAGCCTAGGTTCGATTAACCTAGGGGGTATAGCACCACCTTAAAAATTAATCTTTGGGAATGGTTTTAAAGTTAGGTGTTAATGTCATCATCATTTGGTACTGATCCTAGTTAAATTTTCGCAGCCAGTAGAAACTATGCCACCAAGACGTCAAATGCAATCGTCTGAGCTGTCACAACCGGTTGAACATGCTCAAGAAGTTGAGCAACCGGAACCGATGGAACAAGCTCAAGAAGATGAGCAACTACGACATGCAACACAATCCCCGCCAGCTGCACCAGAAGTAAATAATTTAGGACAAATTCTTCAAGCATTACAAAATGTGCAAAGACCTGTGGAGGTTCGTGATCCCGAACAACGACATCTAACTCTGTTGAAGGAGTTTATGAAGCAGAAACCACCCACATTTAGTGGAGAACCTAACCCGGTCATAGCAGAACAATGGCTAAAGGCAGTCAAAAAGAAGTTGGACACCTTGAGGATTCCACGGGAGTATTGGGTTAGCTTTTCAACATATATATTTGAGGGTAAAGCCGAAGAATGGTGGGATCTTCAGAAAGACGACTATGACGTGCCGAATCTTACATGGGAGCAGTTCGAAACCATTTTTCGCAACACCTATATTCCTCAGAGCCATAGGCAAGCAATGATGCGAGAATTTGAAAACCTGGTGCAGGGAGATACAACAGTTGCTGAATACCATGCTCGATTTATAGAATTGTCTCGCTACAATCCCGGGGCTGTATCGGATCCAATGGCGAGATGCGAAAAATTTAGAAATAACCTGAGGCCGAAAATCAGACAAATGATAGCTGCTGTTCCATCAACAGATTTTCTTGATCTTGTAGCTGCGGCACAGCGGGCAGAGACAGAACTAAATAACTCCTATGGAGAGTATAAGGGTTCTGGTGGGCGTCAAAGGAAAATAAGTAAGAAAGAGAAGTCACAAGGGCAAGTCATTCAGCATAGTGGAGTGACTATTGGTGGTGGATCTTCTAGCAGTGGTCGTTTCCAACCGTATGCTTGTCATAACTGTGGACAAGTGGGACATCTGAGGAGAAATTGCCCTAACCGCCCTACACAATCATCCTTTGCACCAAGGCCACAAGGAAGTCATTTTGGCTCCACTGTTTGGGGAGGGAGTCAAAATCGTGGAGCGCCTCAGCAAAACACTCCAGCTTCCCAAGTCTCAGTAACTCAACCTCGAGGGTTCCAGCCTCAGTACAACTATCAACAGCGGCCACAGGGTTCCAATTTTTATGCTAATCAGAACTTCCAACCGACTCCACAAGGCTCAGTGAATCAAAGGCCATATTTTTCTGGGAGAAATAATAATAAGGCTAGTAGTAGCCAAGGAAACCGAGGAAAAAGTGATAAAGGAAAAGCACCAGCACAAGCTTATGCAATTACAGCTACAACTGGACAAGGAAAACAGGCTGATCACTCAGTTGTAGACGGTATGATTCACGTGTCTCATTCTTGGGCTCATGTATTATTTGACACTGGTGCCACTCATTCATTTATATCTATGTTATTTGCTTCCATACTACAATTAGAAACTGAGACATGTAGTTCATCATTAACCCTTAGTACACCAATGGGCGGGATAGCTGAAGTATCCATAATTTGTAAATCAGTGTGTATTGTTATAGGAGAACATAAACTATCGGCTGACCTATATGTAATAACTATGACAGAGTTTGATGTAATCTTAGGAATGGATTGGCTAACTAAATACCAGGCAATAGTAGATTGTCATAGGAAACGTGTCTCTTTATTCACCAAGAATGGACAAGTCATCGAATTTCAGGCAAAAACAGGAACAGTGACGCCAGCCCCGGTGCTAAAGGCTTGTATTGGAGGACGAAGGAATTTCACCAATCTTGGGACGATCTTTGCTTCAGATGGAGAACTAAAGAAGAGTGACCTATCCTCTCACACTCCTGTGGTGGACGAATTTTCAGATGTTTTTCCAGATGAATTGCCCGGACTTCCGCCTGATAGAGAAATTGAGTTTGTCATCGACTTAACTCAAGGAGCAGCGCCTGTTTCTATTGCCCCGTATCGAATGGCACCTGCTGAGAAAGTGGAATTGAGGAAGCAGTTGGACGAATTACTGGAAAAAGGATTTATTCGACCAAGTACATCACCTTGGGGAGCTCCAGTACTTTTTGTGAAGAAACATGACGGATCGTTGAGGCTCTGTGTCGATTATCGCCAGCTTAATCGATTGACTATCAAGAACAAGTACCCTCTACCCCGAATTGATGAGTTGTTCGATCAGTTAGGAGGATCTTGCTATTTCTCAAAGATTGACTTACGATCCGGATATCACCAACTGAAGATAAGAGAAGAGGACATTCCAAAGACAGCTTTTCGGACTCGCTACGGTCATTTTGAGTTTCTTGTCATGCCTTTCGGGTTGACTAATGCACCAGCGGCTTTCATGGACTTGATGAACCGTGTCTTTCGACCGTACTTAGATCAATTTATCATTGTTTTCATAGATGATATCTTGATCTATTCTAAAAACGAAGAAGAACATGCTGAGCATTTGAGGATCGCTCTACAAACGTTGAGAGAACATGGTCTTTATGCAAAAAGAGAAAAATGTGATTTCTGGATTACGAAGGTCAAGTTCCTTGGACACGTTGTCTCTGAAGAAGGCATCTCAGTGGACCCCTCCAAAATTGAAGCAGTGCTAAATTGGGAACGACCAAAGAACGTGTCAGAGATTCGAAGTTTCCTCGGACTAGTTGGATACTATCGACGCTTCGTAGAGAATTTTTCAAAGATTGCTTCTCCATTAACAAAACTCACAAGGAAGAATGTCAAGTTCATGTGGGATGATAAATGTGAAGAAGCATTTGAGGAACTGAAACGAAGACTCACTAGTGCACCTGTGCTGATCATACCCAACAACGAGGAGCCTTACACAGTATACACTGATGCCTCAGGAAACGGTTTGGGTTGTGTGTTAATGCAGCATGGACGAGTAGTTGCCTACGCCTCACGCCAGTTGAAACCCCACGAGAGGAACTACCCCACACATGATCTTGAGTTAGCTGCTGTGGTTTTCGCACTCAAAATTTGGAGATGTTATCTATATGGTGCAAAGTTCGAGCTATATTCAGATCATCAAAGTCTGAAATATTTGTTTACTCAAAAGGATCTCAATCTAAGGCAACGAAGATGGACTGAGTACATGGTGGACTATGACTTTAGTATCCAATATCATCCTGGAAAAGCAAATGCCGTGGCAGATGCTCTAAGTCGTAAGAACAACGGACATATAGCCAGTTTAGCATTGGAAGATTGGAGACGAGTCACCATCGCCGACTTCAACTTGCAATATTATGAAGATAACGAGAGAGCTTTCTTATTCAATGTGATAGCAACTCCTACGTTAATTCAGAAAGTAAAACAAGGACAATGGCACGATGAAGGATTACGTAGGGTTTGGAAACAAATACAAAATGGAGAACAACTGGATGGATGGCAGATTGAGCCAGAAGGATTTTTACTTTACAAAGGAAGATTAGTTGTTCCAGAGGATCCATATCTCAGGCATGCGGTGCTAGATGAGGCTCACCGTTCAAAGTTTGCTATTCATCCTGGAAGCACAAAAATGTATATGGATCTAAAACGACAATACTGGTGGCGAGGAATGAAACGAGATGTAGCAACCTTTGTCTCTAAGTGCATGACGTGCCAACAGGTTAAAGCGGAACATCAAAAGCCTGGAGGCGAGTTGAGGAGCTTACCTATTCCAGAATGGAAGTGGGATCATGTGACAATGGACTTTGTTACTGGATTTCCTAAGACTCAAATAGGGCATGACGCCGTTTGGGTAATTGTAGATCGTTTAACTAAGATAGCCCACTTCATCCCAATCAGAACTAATTATAGTGTCTCAAAATTATGTCAATTGTACGTGGAAAAGGTAGTGACATTGCATGGAGTGCCAATGTCAATAGTTTCCGATAGAGATACACGTTTCACGTCGAAATTTTGGAGAGGATTGCAGAGGGCCTTGGGAACTCAATTGAATTTTAGTACAGCTTTTCATCCTCAAACAGATGGACAATCTGAACGTGTCATTCAGATTCTCGAGGATATGCTTCGGGCTTGTGTGCTGGACTTTGGAACAAATTGGGCTGCACAGCTGCCATATGTTGAATTCGCATATAACAACAGTTACCAAGCAAGTATTAGAATGGCTCCATATGAGGCCTGATATGGTAGACCTTGTAGATCTACATTGTGTTGGGCTGAAAAGTAAGAGCGTCTTGAACTTGGGCCTCAGTTTATCAGAGAAACAACGGACAAGATCCAGATTATTCGCGAACGTCTTCAGACAGCTCAAAGTCGACAAAAGAGTTATGCAGATAAGAGGAGGCGACCTTTAGAGTTCATGATCGGAGACTTTGTGTTCTTAAAAGTGAAACCAAAACGAGGTGTATCTCGATTTGGTGTTAAAGGAAAGTTAGCACCAAGGTATACAGGACCGTTTGAGATTATGGAACGCATTGGAACGTTGGCATACCGTTTAGACCTACCACCACAATTGTCTCATGTACATAATGTGTTTCATGTATCGATGTTGAGAAAGTATGAACCCGACCCTTCACATGTGATCATGTGGACAGATGTGCCAATTCAAGGAGATACGAATTATGAAGAAATTCCAGTTCAAATACTGGATCATGAAATAAAATTATTACGTCGTCGTGGAATTCCTCTGGTGAAAGTGATGTGGCAACACCATGATGTGGAGGAAGCCACATGGGAACTTGAATCTGAAATGAGAGAAAAGTACCCACATTTGTTTTAACATTGTAATCAGTGTACGAAATTGCGAGGACGAAATTTTTATAGGAGGGGAGAGCTGTAACACCCGTATTTTTAACGGGCATAATTTTGTAAAATTTAATGAATAAAATGTGACTATTTAAAATTACTAAGTTGTTTATGATCATTTAAAAAAAATACCATTTTAGTATTTTCTTACCAAGTCTTCCTAAGAAACATTTAAAACTTACCAACACTTACTTCTACCAATCTTGTCTCCCTAAATTATTGCTCAATTATATAGACTTCTTCTCATTTTGCTAAAGGTATCCGAAGGGGACATTGAATTATTTCCGTCAATTCATAGAAGACATGGAGATATTTCTCAACCACCTAATTAATTATTTCCTTATCTTCTTCTATAATTCACTCCAATTATCCCCTCAATTATGTTGGCATTATTTGCTAAAAGTCTTCATGGGAGACAAGATGATATTTTCCTTTAAGACTCTTTTGTTTCTTCTTACAACTTTTCCCCGTAAACATCTCATTCCTCTTAAGCATTTTGATATCTTTTTATTTAACTATCACCACCTTCTTCTCTAGTTCTCATTCTCTCCCTTCTCACTTCAAATTTCTAACTAAAGACATAGAGCACAAAGCTCTCTTTGTGGCCAAGACAATTATAATTCCCAACGATGATCGAGGCGGTTTTAAAGTTAATTCAAGCTTGATTGATAACCCAAACTTTGGTGCTTTTCAAAGAAGTTTTGAGGTAGGTTTTCTTTAATCTAAACTTAGTTTTTAGTATGCATTTTCTCCATGTTTAATGCATAAAAATACTTTAATGGCACTAGTAGACGGGTTTACACATAACTCACTTATGAATGTGATTATACGTTGTGCTTTAGTTTTAATTGTCCTTATGCATGCCTTAGGGTCAAGGATGTGTGGAGCTAACGTTAATTGATTCCAGGATTAAAAGATTGTTGATAAGCTTGAAAGGTAGGGATTCTATTACTCATTTTTGTGAGGTTTTTATAGAATTAAAATTGATTGTTTTGCCGCAATATATATATATCTATGTTGAACTGATATTATATGAGTATCACATATGAAACTATGACATGGACTCGTCTTGTATTGTACGGCGAGGAACATAATGAATTGACACATGTTATAAATTGAGAACATGGTTAGGAAAACTGACTCTATTAATAATGATTTAATATAGAGAAATGGTGAGACATGAAGAGGGCGGCGATTACGTCCTTGGGCATGAATACCCAAAAAGGTAAAATAGGGGGAAGGTGATGACGCTTCCTTGGGTTGAAAGTCCCAAAACACACTGTACAAGAATTGATTTGGTGAGGACTCAGGGCTTGATGTCCCCTCACCGGAACACCCTTGGAATGTTTATGGGGTGATCAAGTGCGCCCATTTGGGTTTCGATGAGTTGAGTGATACTCAATTTAACATGGATACCTAGGAACAATGATGATTGGTAATATTTGTATAAATGTGTAATTATGACACTTGGTAATGATTAACTACGGTATCCATAAGATGTGATCATAATAAACCTCATAATCTGGAATATGATGTAACCTACTAACCATGCAGTTTTTAATGTGGTAATGGATAAACCATAAGGTGAGTCATGATTTCCCTACTGGGCATGTCGATGCTCATCCCTATCATATCTTCATATCTCAGGTGGAACTCAGTGCAACATATTTGAAGAGGAATAAACGAAAACAATCCTGCTGTTTTCGTGTTAGAAGACCCTGTTTAATTACAACTTATCTACAACATGTAAGAGTTGTATTATTTTTTTTTATGGCTGTGTTAAGTTATTTGAGAATTGTACTATGGTGATGATGACTGTAATTATATATATTTGGTGCTACACTAAAAACTGTGGTTTGTATTTAAAACGTTTATTTTTATTTTTCTTGTTGTTTAAAGACCCATGGGCATTGTTTAATTGATTTAAATAATATAAAATTTAAAATTATTTTTATTTATTTAAAACTGTTAACCCCCACATAGGGGTGTTACAGGAATGAAGAGTGGAACCGATTTTCTGTAGAGAAAATAGAAGAAAAGAAATGCAAAAATGACCTCTTGAAACGCAAGGTCTATATGTAAACAAATGGCTAATTACATTTACCTTTTTAACCATGGATTATCTTATTTGGGCTAAATTTTTTGTTAATTTATCCTAAGTATGGCACCATAATACAAGAGAAAATGGAGGGAAAAAAGCTCATTTTAATACCAAGAATACCCATCGAATTAAGTACTAATCGAGGTCAAACTCATGGTCATTTCTTAGTCCTTCTTGTCCTCATCACTATCTTTAAGAGATTCCTTAAAACAAATATTTATCATATAGGCTGGAGGTGACTAGCTAGCTGACAGGAGATTTTCAATTTCTATTAAGTTCTTTATCATTGCTTATTTACAGCCTAAACTAATCTTTGAATAAATCAATACCGATATTAATTCTTAATCGCAAAATAAAGTTGGACTGTTTTAAATCTTAAAAATATTTTTAAATTGAATAAAATCTAAACTTGACTTTTCTTACACTTTGCCTTGGTAATGACGTATAGTCTTTGACAGTGTCAATTTTCGAGTTTAGATAGCACATTTCTACCAAAAAATGCTATTAGCGTAATTCATATTTTAGCTAATAGGCAATTAAGGATCTGTTATGTATTAAAGTGTTTTTTGGTATACTACTAACACCGTACTACACTTGAAAAAATTCTTTTAAATCAAATTCTTAAGTTATTTGTGGATTAAAATTTCTTCCACCTTAGATCACAATGAAAATTATCAATCGAATTATTTGATCACAAAAGGTTAATAAATTTAGCTTTAATATTTATTATAAATCCTTCAAGCAAAAAAATCAAACACAATATTTTTTAAAAAAATCCTTAGCTTAAAGGTGTATATTTATTCAATTCTACGATTTTCTCACTTATTACATATATCCAAGTGTTTCTTCCTTATTTGTGCATATTTTTCTTTATTTTAATTCACAGTAATATAAACTCAACATAAGCCATATAAGGGAGAAAATTTGATAAAACTTTTTGAGAAAAAATAATAAAACTTTTATCCAACAAATTATATATAAGAAAAATAGTAAAACTTATATATAATGGAGAAACAAAATTTATGGATTTTATCTTCAAAATATATGTTGAAAAAACTATATAGAACCAAATGATCAAAATACTTATTTGTTTCAATATCCCAATATTTAATAAATTTAGTAACAGAAGAACTAATATAGAATGAGTTTTATAGTTTAGGGTTGTGATTTGTTACATTTTAAAGTTTAAGGGTCAAAATTGGAGAAGTTGTATAGTTTAGGAGCCTAAAGTAAAATTATTGGCTCAATTTCGTTAACGAATTTAGTAATGGAAGGGTTAAAAGGGGGACAAATTGAATAGTTCAAGAGTAGGATTTGTCACGTTTTATAGGGTGTTTAGTAAGTATAGTTAAAACTAATTTTTTAGTTTAAAACACTGTACTATGTGAGAGTTTTATACTGTAACAATTTTTTAATTTTTTTTTTCACAAAAAAGAAAAAACATAATGATTTACTATAGAATAAAATATTAGTCATATCAAAACTATTTTATTGAAGGAGGTGTTTGGAAATTAACCCCCCATTAGCGGCCGTGCAATCTTTCATTGTTATATTAACTATGCTTGTCAAACACCCTATATTAGGGTGTTTGACAAGCAAGATTAGAACCAACTTTTTGGTTAAAAATAGTGTAAAGCTTTCACATGCTACAGTAAGAAGCAAAAAGTTATTACAGTGTAAAACTTCACATGCTACAGTATTTTTAAACAAAAAGTTAGTTCTAATCATGCTTATAAATACCCTATATATTTCAAGACTTGCAATATTGATGGAAGAAGAATCTAAATCTTGTTCGGCTAAATAGAAAAGCTTGCAAGAATAAAAAGGCTTCCCAATTCCTTTTCTTTTTCTCTTTTTTTTTCTACGTAATAACATGTTTACTCTCTCTTGAGAAATTTACATATATGTATTATATATTTTAACTTTAAGTAGAAAATATACCACATTCTTTGGCTCCCGTTTCAGCAATGGCTATTGAGGCATTGAGATGGTAAGACAAATGGACCCTTTAGCATGGGAATTATTTTGCATTATTCACTGAGTTGATAATTTCAGCTGCACACATTTATTTATTGAAGTAAATATTGGAAAGCAAATGTCTTGCACTTCCACCCTATGCCCCAAAGTATACTGTGGATTATTCAGAATAAAATCCCCTTACTCCTTGCGACAGGCTGGAAAGGAGATGTGTCGTCTTCTGTTAATTTTTGTTGAAACTTCTAGTCATGTTCTCATTCTTTTATTGAGTAGGAAGGAGAATGGCAGATGTTTTGTTTCCATTTTGGGACTGGAAAGGAGATGTGTCGTGTTGTTAGGCAGTTATCTTCTGTTGAAACTCTTCATGTTCCAATTCTTTTATTGAGTTGGAAGGTGAATGGCAGATGTTTTATTTCCAATTTGGGATTAAGTATATAGATAACTTTAGCACAAGGATGTGTGAGGGTTAAATGGTATTTTACGCACAGCAGCTAAATTTAAAATAAAACATCTAGAATAACAATTGGGATAGAATAAATGCTAGCATGGCTTTTTGGATACATCGCATATCTTGAGAAGGATTTCAGAAATCTTCCCTTTTCTGACCTAGTTAGAGATTGGTCTTTTTTGTGGTCTTTTCTACTTCTACCTGAGGAATTCTCTTCCTCTCTTGTACATAATGTCTTCTTTTTTCTTTTTCTTTTTAATTTCGTTTCCTTTCCAAAAAAAAGGGGATTTTCTTTGCTATTGTTTGTTAACGGAGGTAATGGTGGAATGCAAAGCAAATATCGCTTATTATTCTTTAAGTATTCTCGTGAAATCTAAGAAGTTAGATCTTGAGAGCAATTTAGCATAATGACGTATTGATTAAGAAACCGTAGTCTTTGGCAAGCTGAAAGAAATATAGCGTGGTTTTGGTAGCATAAAGACTTAGCGAGGTCTAAAAACAGAGGACTACAACATTGTGCAAACCCTTATTTGAGTGTATGGCAGTGCTATGCTCCATTTATGTTTTTCCCCCTTGATCATAAACAATCAATTATCCGTTTTCTTTCTTTCAGGAAAGGCTGGAAAGGAGACGGCAGATGCCATTCCACATGCATATTAATCTTGAGCTCCTGGAGGCTGTCCATTTGATTTGTGTCATGCTGCTGGAAGTGCCAAATATGGCAGCCAATATCCACGACGCAAGTGCAAAGTCATAAGTAAGAATTTCCAGCGACTGCTTGAGGTGAGTGCGAAGCAAACATTCACCGCCCCCCCGCGCACCCCCCCACCCCCGAGAATGTCAGGGACCAAGTAACGGCTGCCACTAGGGCCCTCAGCAAAGGGGGACTTCGAGAAGGCCTTCAATGTTATCGTCTCTTGATGTCTGGAAGCTCCTGAGAAATCATGATGACGCTTTTGACATGCTCAAGGCTAAGATCAAAGAAGAGGCTCTGAGAACCAACCTTTTTATGTATACTTCATCCTACCAGTCCCTGAGCCTGGATCAGCTTACCAAAATGTTTGACTTCTCAGGTGCACAGATACACAGCATTGTTAGCAAGATGATGATCGATGAGGAACTCTATGCGAGTTGGGACCAGCCAAGTAATTGCATTGTATTCCATAATGTTGACTACTCTAGGATACAGGCTTTAGCATTCCAGTTGACGGATAAGTTGTCGATCCTTGCGGAGGGTAATGAGAGGGCAACAGAGGCACAGATTGGTGGTGGCGTAATGGATCTGCCTCTGAAGCGTTGAGACGGTCAGGACTATACTACTACTGCTGCAGGCGGTAGATGGCAAGAGAACCTGCCCTTTACTCGAGGCAGGTAAGGTGGTGGCACTGGCCGCACTGGATGTTGTGGAGGGAGATCCTTGGCATGCGGGCAGGCTCTGGGTGGAGGGTATTCGAGGGACAGATCTGGGCAGTTTCGAGGAAAGGGTCGGGGCACCCGGTGTCAAGATGGGTCCGGAAGACCAGGGTCGGCTGCCAGGAGATCCCAATGGATTTTTCAAGTCGCATGTTTAGTCTGAACAGGACTGTTCGAGCTTAAAAAGGAACATAATAGTTAGACCACTGGAAGAGAAGGCGACTCCAAGATTCGGTCATTTTAATTAGGAAGCCTAAAGTTAAGAGGGAGAATCACTGATAATTTAGCATTTGAATTTAGCCTTTTTGGGCTTGACCTCAAGTTTGGAATTTTGAAGCAACGGTGATGTTGTATCCAGGGTATTATGCCCTTTTTTTTTTTTTTTTTTTTTTTTTTTTGTCTCATATTTATTGAAAGATCCCGTTTGGTAGTGTTTTCAAAATAAATAAAAAATTTTGTTTTAAAAAATAAAAATTTGTTGAGAATTTTACTAAAAGTGTTTTTGAAATTTTTACCCAAAAAAATACAAAGACATCAGTTTTACGTTCTGTTTTCACTGCTTTCTTAATTTCTTTCGTCTTTTGCTGTTGCAAACTGGCCATGGCTATTGGCTACAATCTAGATATAAGCGGTCACACTCGGTACTGCAAGTATGGGAACTTGCTATGGTCCTGTAACTAGCCGGACGCCGGTGGTGTCACCTACCATATTCACTTTGATAATGTGGTGTGGTTGTTGATTGCGACCTACGATTTTAATATGACAGATTATATGATATAAAAGCGTAACGTAACAGTGTTATTATATGGTTGCGATTGATAACTCTCTTTTGCTATAAAAATTGCAATAGATAATTGCCGTTTTTTAGTTTATAGGAATATACGTAATCGAGGTTGCGTACTCTTTTTTAATGTAAAAATTGTCCTTACATAATTGATTCTATCTTTCACTCTTATGTTATGACTTACGATATTTTTGTATCTATTATTATTATTATTATGATCAATTTTTTATATGAAATAATCAACTGTTATATGTTTATGTGATTATACATCGCAACTAATTGGGTGGTTGAAAAGTGTGGTTAGAATTATAATGGTGGTTTAAAATATTGTAGTATGTAAGAGTTTCACATTGTAATAATTTTTTACTTTTTACTATAATATGTGAGAGTTTTATATTATTTAATAACCACAACCCACGGCCATTGTGACTTGCTTGTTATAGTAGTGGCTCTTGATAGGGTCTGAAAAGTAACCTAATTATTTGGGTATATTAAGTTAAAACTATATTTTCAAAGGAAGAATGAGAGAAATAAGTCATTTCAAGGGGAAAATGAAAATTAGAAAGCAATAGTATATTTTATATGAATTTGGAACCCTCAAAATTTCCATGTATCTCTTTCTTTCACATAACTTTTCCATCGTTGTTTTCACTATTTTCTCCTATATCTTTCTATCAAATGTCGTTTGTTGTAATTTTAATATTTTTTTTCTTTACAAATTCACAGAAAATGTTATTTATTACTATCAATTTAAGATCTTGTTATCAATTACAATTATTTTTGAGAACCCATAGTTGTTTTCACTATTTTCTCCCATAACTTTCTATCAAATGTAATTTGTTGTAATTTTAGTATTTTTTTTTCTTTACAAATTCACGGAAAATGTTTTTCATTACTATCAGTTTAAGATCTTGTTATTAATTACAATTATTTTTAAGAGCGTGCTCTTCGCAATTTCTGATATATTTTTTTAATAAAAAATGTAAATAAACATCTGTACATATGCAATTTTCATATTTTTAAGCGTTTCCATGGTTTCCAAATTGGGAATACAAGAGCAGTGTTACACTATTTAGTAGAGTGTTTCTAAATAACACAACGTAGTATAATTTTTAGTAGAGTGAGTGCAAAATTATGCTAATAACACTAATTGCTTCCCTCCCACTTAGATTATTTTAGAAATGGGTGTAGAACTAGTGCGATCACATATTATATCTTATATTTATTATTGTCTAGATATTATATAACTCTTTTTTCATCAAAGAGAGGTATAAATTAAAATGGAGACAAATATTATTATGCTTTTGAGTGATACTCCTATATCTACTACTTTACTTGTGAATAATATTTATTAAAAAATTATGATTATATCAGGCATCTCATTGTTAAAATATTAACGGGTCAATCTTCTTGGTTTTTAGTTTTTCATTTGAACTAGTTCATGGTTTTATGTTAAGGGGGTCTCGATCTTGTTTTTTTTCCACCACCACCAACAACAAATAAACAAATTTGAGAAAAATAAATGAGCGTTATTTTTACTCATTGATGAGTCACGTTTTTAACAGTAAGATGAAAATTCAATAACCCAAGATCACAAATAAAAATAAACACAATCACATAGGTTGTGTCGGAGGTCGCAGACTCCCTTCATGTGGGTGGCATCGTGAAGGCACCCAAATCCATAGGCTGTGTCGGAGGTCGCGACTCGCAATGGCTATGAGGTTGACAGTGCTGTGAGGTCATGTCAGTGAGTTACACAACGTTGTGGTTAGGCTAATAAGATGTACAACGTTGCTACTTATATTGGTGACCTCCACCACCTTCGGCGACTCTCATTGCTATAGACGATAAAAGTGTTCTTTTTTTTTAATGGATGATTAACCATTTAAAAAGAAAATAGAAAATATATATATAGTTTTTTAAATTTTTTTACTAATTTGAGTGAAATTTTATGTGATGTTTGGGTGTATCGTTACATATATTTTACACTTTTGAATTCCAATCTGACGATTTAAATTATACATCTCATCCATGAGGAAAAGCTATTCCTCTTGGTAGTCGTCTCCGATGAGCAAGAGGAATTTGAAATTTTTATTACAAGGAGTGGTACTTATAGGATAACTGTACATAATGACCCTTAATACAAAAAATTGAAAAAAAAAAAAAAACTTTTCTCCCGGAATTTGAACCTAGATCTCCCTTCTTCAAAAAAAAAAAAAAAAAAAAAGATAAGAAAATAGATCTCCCCGTTGCCCAAAGGATGACGACCTCCTATCCTGCTTACATTGATTTGACCTCCACTTCCGACGGCGGCACGAGCGTCTGTAGCCCTCCTAACCCCATGGCACAGCCTCTTTGGCCGCCCTCCACGATCTGGTCTCCTCTTCTTGTTTTTATTTCGGATTTTTAATTTTTTTTTAATTTATTAAGGGATTAACGTGACAGATAGACCATATATGTTTATTGATTTAAAATATAAATTTAGTTTGTAAATAATTTATATATGGTCTAAAATGATACATTTAAAATAATTAATATAATTATAGTATAAAATATGATATTATTAAGATAATTATTATGTTATTAAGGATATTTTTAATATATTTTAAATATGTATAGAATTTTAATTTTATAATAATAATTTGATCATGTAATTCTTTTTTAAAAAATATAGAGTGTACTTAACTTGATGATAAGCTTGTTTATCCTTCTTTCTAGCGGAAAAAAAAAAGCTTTTTATCCTGTGCAGATGGTAAGCTTGTTTATCCTTTTTTTTTTTTTTTAGCTTGTTTATCATTTTACTAATGCTTATTATTCTTTCCCTTTGATGGAAAAGAAGCACTCCTACCACAAAGACATTTTCAATGATAAGAATGCTCAAAAATATTATCTGTGAAGATTTTTTTTTAATAGATGACAGATATGTTAATGTATAGCATAATTTAAAATATAATATAAATAATCATATAACATAAAATTTTTAAAATATAATATAAATAAATATAATTTTTAAAGATATAACATAATATCTAATTATATCTTTCGAATAATGGTGTAGAAGATAAAGTACATGGGCTTGACTTGTTCAGAAAAATCTTGACACCAATCAAACAGCATAATCTACTCTCATAAGGCATAACGTAATCAGAAGATTCTTTTAAGCATTTTTTTATTTGGGCTGAGATATGGAATTTGAGGGGCATTTGTTTAATTCCCACGTATTTACCTATATCAATTCATTGTCAGACTTTTATGTGAGCCGTCAGTAGTTCTTTTGTGACGAATGCTGAAAATCAAACAATACTTGAATCTAAGGGAGTCTTGTCTTTTGTTTTGATTTGTTTTTGTTTTGTTTTTTTTTAAAACTTAAGTAGGAGTTTTAAACTTTACTAGAATATTTGACAAAAAAACAGTTTTAATTATTACTTTAGTTATAAATAGAGTAAAATTTTTATATATTATAGTAAAAAAAATTATTACAATATAAAATTTTTAGATGTTATAATAAAAACAACTCTAATTCATAGTTTTAACGATCTTATTAAAGGCTTTAGAGTGCACGAGTCTTAATGAAAATCATAGGCTTCATGAAAGTTGTATTTTATTAGACGCTTTCTATATTCTCCACTTTTTCTTTTCTTTTCTTTTCTTTCATATGCTTTTTAAGGTGAGATTTTGACAGGGAAAGTCCTAGAAACAAGTTGGGAGTAAACGTTAGTTAACTTTAGGGGCTAGTTGTATGCGATTGCTTGGATAATAGTCTTTGCCAGGAACAAGTTGATACCCTCGTAATGTGTTTCTCCATAATATCCAAGTTTCTTAGAGGGTAAATTAATTATGAAGGGAATAAGAAACATAGGGACAACAAAACCACTCAACAGTCAACATCCAAGAGAGAAAGGAAAAAAAAAAAAAACAAAAACAGAAAACATTAATGAGATTTTTCACAATCGGGTATGAAAAAAATATCTTAAAGTGGCAAGGTTTTGCACAATGACACAAGTATCATTGTCTCTCAGTTTCATATACTTTTTTATTTTGAGGTAATTTTAATTAAATTTTATTTGGTGGTAATTTTAATCAAATTTATAACGAGTTTAGAAGCACCGTTTAAAACATAATTTTGTAGTTTTAACTTAATTTTTTGTAGCATTTTCTCTCACATGGTATAATATTTTTTGTTCTAACTTATGGTTCCAACTACATTCTCAAAAACCCTATTAATATTCTAAAACATGAGCTACAATAAAGTATACGATATAAAGCACCAAAAAATAAAAGAGAATTAGATGACATGTTAAAAATTTTATATGTACTAAGATTTATGCCATGACTTTTTGTAGTTAGGATTTCATCATTTCTCTCACATTTCTCTCATATTTCTCTCATCATTTCATTACACTTTTTTTTTTTCTTTCAAACCCAAACCTAATACGCAGCACATACCAAAACCCTAACTGTCTTTACATTTTTATATTTCTTTACTTACTAACAAGATATTTTTCAAACACTATCAAGTGTGGAGAGCACTATTGTAGGAAGTTTAGGTCAAAAGTTTGAGTGCTAGATGATTTTTTTTTTTTGAATTTCAATTGTGAAGGTCGATCTTTATCGTCAGCACATTAATGGACTAAGATGATACCCTCCTCATCGAGAGATAAAGCCCAATTGTAAAGTCTCTTTCCTCAATATCTAAGAGCATGCTAACATCGATTGCTGTATTTTTAGACTTTTTTTCTTTATTCAAAAGTAAAAAAAAAATTACCCCACTAAAAATATCTCATAAAAATATAAAAGTAAAACTAAAAAAAAAAAACCACTTAAGAGACAATAACCTATAAAATAACTCTAATAATTAATGTTTGCATCATGTCTCCACGTAATTTTAACATTAATACATTTGATAGGGTTAAAATAGTGCCCTTTACTTTTTTGATAACATTCAAGAATGCGCTAACGTGAATCGCCTTGTTACTGTCTTACTTCTTTACCTTTAAAATAAAACCATATGAATAAGGCATTTAAAAAAGTGGTGAGAATCGTTTGTCAAAATTATTTTTATTGTAGCGTAGAGAGTTTTATATTATAATAATTTTTTTATTATTACTGTAGCATATAAAAATTTTATACTATTTATAACTAAAAAAATGATAGATAATTATTTTTATCAAACACAAGACAAAAAGATCATAAAAATTTAGGGGGTGTTTGGAAGGTGGTGGGAACCACTTTTACTATAGCATGTGAAAGCTTTACACTGTAGCAATTTTTTAAATTGTTACTGTAGCATGTGAGAGCTTTACACTGTTTATAACTGAGTTTGTGGTTCCCACCACAATGCCAAACAGGGGGTTAAAAATTAAAAAAATAAAACCATTCAAAGAGGCAACCACTCAGAAAATGACTAGCTTATGATTAGTCCGTGACATGCACGAGCCAGAGAGTGTGCGTGAGCCTTGGCTCTCCTCGCTAGATTCCAAACATCGAGTTAAGCAGTCAGCTTCAAATATTAGCTGTAACCCACGTTAAAGAACAACTTTTACCAGAGTTTATTTTAACAAAGTTGGAGTCTACTGTTTTTCCCTTGTTCCTCATGTCATCACTCATCATTCACTGGACACAGTGAGAGGGAAGAAAGAGAGAGAGAAACAAAAAGAGAGAGAATCCGATTCTTACTCTTCTAAAGACTCCCTATTTGCTGTTTGATGTAAATAGTAAACACAATAGTAAAAAAAAAAGAATCAGAATGAAATTTTTCTGTATGAATAACAATATGAAGTAAGGCCAACCAAAAAAAAAAAAGAAAAAAGATGAAGTAAGGCAAGGCTCAAGAGATCAAAAGGTATTGGGTGTGCTCCTCAGTCCATTGCTGTCTCTTCTTTCTTGTGTTTTGCAAAAATAGAAAAGGAGTTTCTAGAGAGAAGAAAAAAAGAGAGAGAGATACGAATCTTTCTAAAGCTGCACAGCCCATTCATTCTCTCTCTCTCTCTGACTTCAAGGGTAAGTTTCACTCCCTCCTGAGGTACTAAAAAAGCTTTCTTTTTTTTCAATAGTTCATTATTCTCTTTTTCTCTCATGCTTAGCATGCCACTCACTGGTATTTTGCTCTTCTTCCCACTTTGTCACTCAGTGCTCTTTCACTTGCTAAGTTGACTCTCTGTCTCTTTCTCTCTCTAATCGATATTTTTATCAATGTGAGATGGATTGTTGAATATGCATTTGGAATCTTTAAGATGCTTTGATCCATTTTGCTGTGTTGATAGGCCCTTTTAACATTCTGGATTTTTTTTCCCCTTGGGTTGCTCTGTGATTGGAGTTTTTTTAAGGTAATATTTGACTGTTTGAATCCCCCATCCCCCCCAAACCACCCCCCGCCCCAAGATTTAGCCTCTGGGTACTTATGACAATTATTTTTACTTGTGCTTTCTGGGTTATCATCCTCAATTTTTCAACTTTTGTCACTTCATGAAATTATTAATGTTCCTTTTGAGTGGTTTTTTTTTTCATTTATTTGTTTTGGTCATGAATAGGGGGTTTAATAATGGATTCTTCCATATCTGGTACGAAGTTTCATTCCCATGTTAAGATTTCATTTGCATTGACACTGCTAAATTTCTTGCCTTATTATTACTTCTGGCACAATTTTCCCTCATGGGTATTTTTTATTTCAGTGTAGAACTCAACCAGGAGAAATCAAATTCAAGCATAGTCTTGGTTTTCTAGTCCGAGTTTGAGTAAAGAAGTTCATATTTTTTTTGTTCGCTCAAGATGGTTTCGAGGTCTTATTCCAACTTACTAGATCTCACTTGTTGTGATTCCCCAACTTTTGGCCGTGAGAGGAAAAGGCTCCCAAGAGTGGCGACTGTTGCCGGAGTGTTGTCCGAAATCGACGACGACAACACGAACAGTGTTGGCTCTGATGCTCCTTCTTCTGTCTCCCAAGAGAGAATGATCATTGTTGGAAATCAGCTTCCACTAAAAGTTCAAAGAGGAGGAGATGGCGATTGGGATTTCAGCTGGGATGAGGACTCTCTACTTTTGCAGCTCAAAGATGGCTTGGGAGAAGACGTCGAAGTGATCTATGTCGGCTGCCTCAAGGAAGAAATCGACCCGGATGAGCAAGACGATGTGGCACAGACTTTGCTAGACTCCTTCAAATGCGTTCCGGCGTTTCTCCCTCCTGAGCATTTCAGCAAGTTCTACCATGGATTTTGTAAGCAGTATTTGTGGCCTTTGTTCCACTACATGCTTCCTCTGTCGCCTGATCTCGGTGGCAGGTTTGATCGGTCTTTGTGGCAGGCTTACCTTTCTGTGAACAAGATATTTGCTGATAAGGTGATGGAAGTGATTAGCCCTGATGATGATTTTGTCTGGGTTCATGATTACCATTTGATGGTTTTGCCTACTTTTTTGAGGAAGAGGTTCAATAGGGTGAAGCTCGGATTTTTCCTTCATAGTCCTTTCCCTTCGTCCGAGATATACAGGACTCTTCCCGTAAGGGAGGAGCTCCTGAGAGCACTTCTGAACTCTGACCTTATTGGATTCCATACCTTTGATTACGCCAGGCATTTCCTCTCTTGTTGTAGTAGAATGCTCGGCATTTCGTACCAGTCCAAGCGAGGCTACATCGGGCTCGAGTATTACGGTCGAACTGTTAGCATCAAGATTCTCCCTGTTGGGATACACATTCGCCAGCTCGAATGCGTGCTGAATCTTCCTGAGACAGCATCAAAAGTCGCAGAGCTGCAAAATCAGTTCAGGGACCGCACTGTCTTGCTTGGGGTTGATGACATGGATATCTTCAAGGGGATAAGCTTGAAGCTTTTGGCTATGGAACAGTTGCTCATACAACATCCTGACAAGAGGGGCAAAGTTGTATTGGTTCAAATCGCGAACCCTGCAAGGGGGCGGGGGAAAGACGTGCAGGAGGTGCGGTCTGAGACTTATGCCACAGTGAACAGGATCAACAAGACATTTGGAAGGCCGGGGTACGAGCCTGTCGTCTTGATTGATACCCCACTTCAGGTTTACGAGAGAACTGCTTATTATGTCATTGCAGAATGTTGTCTTGTTACAGCAGTGAGGGATGGGATGAATCTTATACCTTACGAGTACATAATATGCCGGCAAGGCAATGAGAAGCTAGATGAGACTTTGGGGCTCAACTTGACAAGCCTCAAAAAGAGCATGCTGGTTTTATCTGAGTTCATTGGCTGCTCCCCATCGCTAAGTGGTGCGATTCGTGTTAACCCGTGGAATATTGATGCTGTGGCTGAAGCTATGGATTCTGCCCTTATGGTCTCCGAGGCAGAGAAACAAATGAGGCATGAGAAGCATTATAAATATGTTATCACGCACGACGTTGCGTATTGGGCGAAGAGCTTTTTTCAGGATTTTGAACGGGCGTGTAGGGATCATATGAGGAGGAGATGCTGGGGAATTGGTTTCGGTTTGGGGTTTCGGGTGATTGCTTTGGACCCAAGTTTTAGAAAGCTTTCTGTTGAACATATTGTTTCCGCTTACAAGAGGACCAAGAACCGAGCAATCCTACTGGATTATGATGGTGCCTTGATGATGTCAAGTTCGATTAGTGCGATTCCTAATACTGAGGCTGTTGCAACTTTGAACAGCTTGTGCAGAGACCCTAAAAATATTGTCTTCCTTGTTAGTGGGAAAGACACAAAGACTTTGACTGAATGGTTTTCTTCCTGTGAGAAACTTGGAGTTGCAGCAGAATGTGGTTACTTTCTGAGGTACAACGTCTGCTTTCTCGCCAAACCAAAAAAAAAAGAAAAAAGAAAAAGAAAACGCGTAACATTTTTGTCCTGCTAAAAAAAAGTCCTACACAGCTTGATGCTGTTCTGTGCACTGGACATGTTAGATTTGCGGATATTTTCATGATGTTAAAAAATTATTTCCCATGTTTTTGTTGTTGGTGTTGTTGTGCAGACCATCCAAGTTTGTAGGATTTTGTTTTCTGTGAGGAAAGAAAAAAGTTTTTCTGATCTTCACAGAAGACCTTTTTGTTCTTGGTGCTGTTTCACAAAGTAGAAAGAGGAATGAGATGTATATCATAGATCAAAAAAACTTTCAGTTGACCTGTGATACTTTCAGTTTTTAGTAAAAACTCAAAGAAGTACTAAAAGAAATCCCCCGATAGATATTCATAGGCAAATAATTGGCTTACGATGCTCCTGCTAATTTAAAGACTTCATTGCCAGAAAGACCAGCTTCTGCCTCTAGGGGACGGCCAGTAGTACCTAGTGTAGTAACACATTTCTAATTTGGTTATAGTTCTTATTTCATTTTCTTTATTTCAATGAATGATAGTATTGACTATTAACTTTGCTTATTGTAAATTGAACTCAATGATATTACCATCCGTTGGTGCACTAATCTTCGTATTAGAGTAAGAGATTAACATGCATGGCAGATAGTCTCTTTTGATACAAGTGGGGGTCATCCATTTTGCAGGACAAACCATGATGCAGATTGGGAAACTTGTGTTTCCATTCCAGACTTTGATTGGAAGCAAATTGCCGAACCAGTAATGCAGTTATACACTGAAACGACGGATGGTTCTGCAATAGAGGCCAAAGAGAGTGCTCTTGTTTGGAATTACCAGCATGCCGATCCAGATTTCGGCTCTTGCCAAGCTAAGGAGCTTCTTGATCACCTCGAAAGTGTTCTTGCCAACGAGCCAGTTTCAGTCAAGAGTGGTCAGCACATTGTAGAAGTTAAACCTCAGGTTAGTGGAATTTTTTTTCTCCCTCTTTTCTAGTTTTCTGGTTCATTAAACTCATGAAGCGAATGGGCTGTTTGAAGATGTACCTTTGCATGGATAATATATCCAAATAATTTCTGGAGTAATTGATTCTTACTGTCACCAACATTAAGGATGTTCAAGCCAAACATGAAATGGAAAATGGGAATTTATTATGCAGGTTGTGTTACATTATGAATCCTAAAATAATGTCTCATGCTAAAATAAATCTAAGGCAAATTTTGAGACAGTTTATTTACCTCCTCATGACTCTGAATCAGTTGTGTTACATTATGAATCCTAAAATAATGTCTCATTATGAATGCTAAAATAATGTCACATGCTGAAATAAATCTAAGGCAAGTTTTGAGACAATTTATTTACCTCCTTATGACTCTGAATCACATGAAGCATTCGAACTTAGCCTTTGTTTATTCCATGGGTTTCAAAAAGTTTTGGTTCAAACCTTTTTTTGCTACAGGATTTTCTCTCACAAATTTTAAACAAATCTGAATTTCTTTTTAAATAGTCTCTTTAAATCTATGAACCAAACAGGCTACTATAGTATTCTGATAAGCCTGCAATGAGCGTGTCATGACATTCTGCTAGTTGAAGAGGCATCAAGCTTATACTGCATTCTCATATTTGGATAATATTGGATTTGAATTTCAAGCTTTTTACCTGCATCTATAGAGAGGTTAACAAGAAAATAAATTTTTAATATGGTTAATATAGTATTATGCCTACTGTCCAAATTTACATGTTAACGTCGTTCGTCACCAACTCAACAGGGTGTGAACAAGGGTCTCATAGCAGAACGTCTCCTCTTGACAATGAAGCAAAAATCAATACTTCCGGACTTTGTTCTCTGCATTGGGGATGACAGGTCCGATGAGGACATGTTTGGGGTGATAGCGAGTGCAAAGGACTCTCTCTCTCCAGTTGCCGAAGTCTTTGCTTGCACCGTCGGCCAGAAACCAAGCAAGGCCAAATATTTCCTGGAAGACACATCTGAGATTCTGAGAATGCTGCAGGGCCTTGCCAACGCTTCTGAGTAGGCGGCTAGGAGTGCTTCACAAGCTTCCCAACGAGTGGCTATTGCAGAGAGTAAATAGACTTCTGAATGTCTCTCCTCTTTCTATCTATCTTCTTCTTCCTCCACTCCCTGATCGTGGTGAACATTGGGTTGGCCTGTTTGGATTTCTGGAGGTATTTCTAGATGTCTTTGTCCATTCATCAAAATGGGCAAAAGACAAAGTGGTATGTTTGATTGTGTTTTTGTTGCGTAGCAGTTGTCTTGTGCATGTGGTGGTTTGTAGTGATTCTACTTGGTGAAAGAAGTGAAAATCTTCTTTGGCCAATGTCATCAAGAAGCTGCAAAATTACATTCCAGATGGCCTTTTGGCTTAATTACCAAAAACTATATTTGGGGCTGTAAAAAGCAGATTGTTGGAACGATAGGCAGACAAAAGACAATAATACTGTATTATAACTAGGAAATAATATTATGGAGCATTCCGTACAAGGAACAGGTGTTACAAGATCTTTTCGTTGATAATAATATGATTTATATCGAGTAAAAAACAAAGTTTGAATTTGCTTAATAAGGAAGCATCAAGGTCACATGTACTTCATTCCTGTTTGAGACGTTTGAGGCATTATCTATGCTGGCCGTTTGAAATGAAATGTAAACATTCTATTTTATTCTGTGTTATTAGTTCTTTAGAAGTTGATATAACCCCGTTAATCCCATTGATCAACAAGCAACTTAAGTTGATTGGCCTGTCCAGACGTATGAGCTATTAAAAGTTAAGAGAGACAAAACAGGTTAATTATGTTTGTATATATAGGTATATATATGTATTTATGTATGTATGTATGTATGTAGGACCGAAAGAAGAATAACCGTTTGTTATTTAGGTTCAAAATTGTTAGTTTAAATCATAAAGGTGGTTCAAACTGACGTTTAGTAGATAAATAATTAAGGCTAGTTTAAACCATAGAGGTGGTTTTAAAACCGTCAAAATCCTCGAAGTTTAAACTTTGTTTTCTCTCAAGGACACACGGTTTGAACCATTTTCTAAAATAAAATTATTTGCATTCTCATTTTTATTTTACAAAACATAGTTTTTTAAACACTAGTGTTCATTTTAAACTTGAAATGATGTTTTATTCTTGTTTTAAATCTTTATATCTTAAACGTCAATTCGACACCACCGTTTAAACCATACAATTTAGAATGTATAGTTCAAACCATAAAATTTTTAACCATATTATTCTGAATATGCACACTAAGCGAACTAGAAAGTCTGTCATGAATAACATAGTTTTGATTATTTTCTTTCGCGTAGCTGATTACATTTTTACTAAATTGTTATTTGTATATTATTGGTCGTCAAAATGGTCAGGAACTAGTTTTGTTTTGTTTTTGTTGTTTTTCTCTGGGAAACAGGAGCAAGACCTCACATATTGCCTTTTTTTTTTTATAATTAATAAGTACTCCCTCTTTTAAACAAGGTCTAAATAGGCTTTTGAACTGTGTCAAGTTTCCTCAAATTGTGCCTTATTAAGGGGGCCTGTTTCAGTTGCAATAGCAAATCCCCATCTGTCCATCCTGGTTAATTATTGGTTTTGGTTTCCATGGGTGGAAAGGTTGGTAAGAAACCTTATTAAGGGGGCATGTTCCAGTTGCAATGGCAAATCCCCATCTGTCCTTCCTGGTTAATTATTGGTTTTATTTTCCATGAGTGGAATGGTTGGTAAGAAACGACCATATATACTAATGGCTTATAACTGTAATGGTCAACTTCTACCAAGTCATGAGGAAGAACAATAGGACAAGTAATTGAATAAATATTTACATGATGAAAGCAATGAGTGTTCTGTTTGTCGCATGCATTTTCTTTAATAATAATAGTAATATTATCAATGTGGTACTCAATGATGTTTTGCTATATTTGGGTAGAAAACCGTTAAGAAGGCATATATTAGAGTTGTTTGCAGCCATGAAATGACACAATTAAAAACACATATATATAGAAAGAGAATGAAAGTTTTGACAACTTGTAGTTGCACTAATTATGCGTAATCAAATATATATATGTTTGTGTGTGTGTGTGTATATATATATATATATATTGTAAGAGTATACAACTAAATTCTTTGTTTATTCGATATTACTATGACATATCTTTAGTGCCAATTGGACTATTTTAGAAACCAACTGAGGAACGTACACCATATAATTGCATGCAATGCATGCATGGTTTTAGATTTGAGGAGGAGGGGCAGCCGCGCCGGTAGAACTCTCTTCACGCCTTACTTAAATGCAGCCGTCTGATCCGATAGTAAGACAGGCTATGAATCCGTTGAAACCCGCAACGAGATTGGCTACATCAACGCCAACTGATCTCCTGTTACTTTTCTGAAAAGCCCTCCAGTTCCACCAATATTCACATTGGCTTGGCCGTCCTGAGGCTTCCTTGCATCGCAGCTGCAGACTGCGAAGTGCGAAGGCAACAAACACAACAAGAAAGCCGAAGACTCCTGCTACAAACTCATTTTCATTTTTGCCTTATTAATGTTCAAAATTATCCTTAAGATGAGATGACATGTTGTCTAATAAGTAAAATGAAACTATACTATATATAGACATGCAGCCTTAGGCGAATGGAACTTTTGAGTACTAGGCCTTTTAAAATTATTTTTATTTTTGTAAATCAAAGTTTATGTTTCAGCTTTTGATATGCAAAAATGTTAGAATATATCTAAAAAATAGTCTCTGAATTTCACACGAAATTTATTTTGATAAGCGTCTCAAAACTATCCCATTTATCCTGGGGTCACAAAATTATTCATGCGGACAGCTAACTTAAAGGGGGGAAAAAAAAACTGAGGAAAACAGCTCTCGAGTCCTGCGTGTACAAGTTAGAATATAAAAAGTGGATTATAATAGGCTAGCTTGTGCCTTGTTTGACAAGGTTTTTGTTTTGAGGATGAGAAAGGGTGTGTATATGTATATATTAAAAGCTGTTTTAAAGATGATTCTATTATTTCGTTTTTTATTTTGAAAATAAGAAGGTAAAAATGATGGCAGACAAATTAATTGTTAACTCATCACTTCAAAAAGGAGACGCTGTCCATATTCCAAACTTAAATGCAACTACTGTTGCTTTGAATGATGCTATATCCTATCATGCACATTGTGATGATTACAGCATATATTCTTCAACTAATAATAAATTCACATGTCAATTGGTTTACTCACTCATCCACAATTTTTTCTTATGTCAATTTCAAACCGATTAAAAATCCAATATTGCAATATTTTTCTATTGCTTTTTGAGTACTCATCATGGAGACAAAAGATTTTTCGTGGGGCAGGTCCAGTGCCTCATTCTTAAATTAAATGGTGTCTAGAGTTTGGCTTCCTCTAAGCTTAGCTAAAGGTAGCGGCTTAGCTAATTAGTTGCTTTGACCTTTTTATTTTGTTCTCTGAAAGAAAAAACTTTCATGAAACTAAAACAACTGTAAACATATTCGTATTACCACTTATTATGAAAAAATTTGATCCTAAATATTTGGAGTTGTTTGGTATAGTTTTTAAAATAAGTGAAAATGTTTTTGTTTAAAAAAAAAATTTTGAAAATTGTGCTGAGAGTGTTTTTAAAATTTTTTCCTTTAAAAACGTGCAAAAATATTTTTAAAAATTTTGAGAACGAAACCAAACGGGGCATTAAGAGTTTAAATTATGATGGTTTGAATCTTTTGGGTTTGAGATGAAAAGTTTGACAAATGTAGTTTGAATTGAAATCTGAATTGATGTTTAGATGTATACTTAATTTTGAGTTTGAAAATAGAATAAAATCTGAAACTGTATTTAGATATGTATTGAAATGTGAGATAGGTTCGAAAATTGAACTTAAGTACTGTTCAAGATAGGTTTGAAACATCCAAAATCAAGGGGGATTTATACCAAAAACATGTCCATTTTCATCTCAATGGGTCAAATCAGTGTCTCAAAATCAGCTAATATTTTTTTGTTGCCAAACACCTTTTCATCTTGAAACTTGGGTTTAAAACATGAGAACATCTCAAACAAACGCACCTTAATCGTTACGTTTGGCATTAGACATGGGAATAAAAATAGAAAGGTTATTAATACTAATAGCATTGAAACTTTAGTCTTTTTTCCCTTTACTTTTTGAATTATAAAAATCATTACTTTACTCTTTGAACTTTTAAAACTCCTCACAATTTGCAACATAAATTTTAAAATTTACCATTTTACTCCTAAACTTTCAAAACTTTTCACTTTGTTTCTTAAATTTTCCATTTTTCATTTAAATAGACGGCTTACGTGATTCGCACATGGATCACTTATAAGGGCAAATGTGACTTAATCACTCCTCATTTTGTTTCATATTTATATTGTTACTTAACGCCTTTGTTTTTTTTATCTGAACTCTTATTTATGAAGGGTTTACCTATACATTTTTCTCATTTTTAATGCGTAATTCATTTAATAAGTCAATATTGTTGGCCGATATTTGAATTTAAATACTAAATAAGATGAGTTACACATTAAAGATAATGAGATATCGACGAATAATATTGAGAACAAATGTGCATATAGACCCTTCTTAAATGAAAGCAAATAAAAAAAATTAAATGAGAGTATAAATGTGAAATAGAACTTGAGAGTGATAAATTTTTGTCTTTATAGGTGACTTATGTACTAGTCATGCAGGTTTAATTTTATCTATTTGAATAGAAAATCAAAACATAGGAGACAAAATAAGGAGATTTGAAATAAGGGCAAAATTTAAAAATTCAAGGGGCACAAAGTGAAGAGTTTTGAAAGTTCAGGAGGTAAAGTGATGATTTTTAAAGTTCAGGGAACAAAGTGAGGTAGACCTTAAAGTTTAAGGACTATTAGTGTTAATAACTCAAAATAGAAATCATCTTATCTTTGTAACAAAATGCTTAGAGACACTAATATTGTTAATCACCACAATTAGTAGAAGATAAACCTCATTTATGGAGTTCATATATGTTGTGGAACTCATCTCCAATCAACATTGATATAATTAGCGAAGTTGTTAGCGTTGTTAATGATGTTGATGTACATGAAGTTAAGAGGCTCCATTATTTACTCAAGTATAATTTTATGTTAAATTCTCTCTTTTATTGACTGGATGAAGGAAAAAAAATCCACTTACCAGAAGTTCCTATTAGATTCGCGCACAGTCGCACTTAAAAGAATTTACGTAGCTAAGCGACGTACATCGTCAGGCCTATTCTTGTGAGCAACACATTTTGCATGAATACAACATTACAGTATCGCTTACTACAAGGAGATTATATGGTGCATGTATAGCCATATGCTGATATACAAACAAGGAGATTAATATCATTCATAACCTCTGCCAAAGAGGAAGTCTTCAGTCTTAGACTTGTAATAAATATACATATATATATATATATATATATTCAAATATATGATTTTAGAAAGCCCCATATAGCCAACAACAAAAAGATGACCTTTAGTCCATCCCTTTTCTCGCGGAAAATGAGCTCAACCATGACATAGGACACTTTGCCTTGCTCAAACTATTCAATTTTTCTCCTCAAGCCCTTTCACTCTCCGCTAGCAAAGAGTCCCCAGCTGTGGTAACACAACTAGATACTTACTTTGTTCGAAACTTTAATTGTAACCAACATTTTAAATTTAAAAACTGTAAGATGTAAGGGCTTTATACTGTAATAACTTTGCTTTTTATTGTAACTGTTGAGAGTTTTATATTATTTACGGTAACTGATGAATTATGATTGATGTTCTAAATACCCTTTAGGACTAGCATATTGTCATCTCAATGAGAGTTTCAACTTTTTCTTTTCTTTTTTTTTAATCACCTTGCAAAAGACAATTTGTGTCTTCCCTAAAAAAGAAAAAAAAAAAAAAAAAAAAAGAGTTATGTCAAGCCAGGCAAAAGTCCAATCCGTTGAAGCCCCAAACATGCATATGTGTGAGCCCAAATAAAAGCTCCTATTTGGAGACTCTAGGGGTGAGTCCGGGTCGTCGATTTAGGAGGTGTTTAACAGTGATAGGAACCACTTAATTTTTATTATAATCTCAGTTATAAATAATGTAAAGCTTTCATATGTTAGAGTAACAATAAAACAATATGCTACAGTATAAAACTCTCACATGTTACAGTAAAAATAGTTCCTACCACCGGTTCCTACTCCGTACAGCTGTGTATTTTATTCTTTCACTATTTTAGCAGTTATTTTCTCATGTAGTCAGAAACATAACAAAAACCGAATACAAGGATAAATCTTCTTAACATTTATTAATTCAATTTAAATACTAAAAAAAAATAGTATATGTATTAACATGTTGATTTACATAAAACATTAGAAAAATAGACATCAACAACCTGGGCGACATGTATGGTATCCAGATAATCAATTAATATACGCACAAATTCGTTGATTCTGACAAATACCAAAACCTGACGCAGAGCTGTTGGGAGAATCTCATAGTATATGTTTTTAATCCTTAAAAATTGACTTATAAAATGGCCAAAAAGCTTCAATACTAAACGCTAATATTATAATCCTATTCAAATAATAATAACGTAATTAATCAAATAAAATTATTTAAATTGCTTATGCCCATGAAAACATAAAATGAAGAGAAAATTACACTTCATGTCATGTTTTTTCCCCTCAATTTATTTACGCCACAAAATAAAGTTACTAAAAATTTTGTGCCACTTTTGCCACAATATCCATTTAACAGTTATTTTTCATAATAGTATAATTTAAAAATTCTTTCTCTATCAAGTCTCTCTCTTCTTTGTTTTTTTTTCTCTCTTTCTTCTTTGAATGCAGCTTTGCCAAAGCTTCTCCTCCTCCGGCGACGAGCTTTGTAAGCGGCGACGCTTCTTGGGGTGGCTCCGACAGTCACAGCAATACACGACACGAGGAAATCTCCGCTGCAAAATCTGACGACTGAGATCTACGGCATCGTCGCCCATTGCCTGCGTCAGAAAAGATGACATCAACGGAATCTCATAGCTCCGATCTAGCTTGCTCCCGATCTGGTGGCTAGCGTCACGCGCTGGACTCGTTGTCATTGTCATCACTTACGTCACCCATAGGACGAGGTCTGTCTCCGCGGATGTTGTCATCACCCGTGTTGCGTCGAGGATTGTGGCCGCACATATTTGAGTCGAGGATTGTCGTCGTTTCGTCGCCATCATTTCTTACTCCTTTGCCGCCTCTTGGGATCACCAATGCTATTGCCATCATTGTGTTACCGCCGCCACCAAATATGGTGGGCGTGAGTTTCGGCGAGATGCTATTGTTGTCATTGTTCTGTTTTGGCTTTTTTTTCCGGGTTTGATGATATGTAGTGGCCATTGGCGACGTCATCGTGCCGGTGATGTCAGAAGAATCACCATTAAATCGGGGACGAGGCAGCGGCTGTGAGAAGAGAGAAAGAGAAAGGAGACAGAGAAATATAAGAGAAAAAGTGTCCCAGTTAGACATAAAAATGTCTGGGTAGTGCACACAACATATCCTAATAAAATACAAAATATTACAGTAGAACATACAATGTGTCCTGACAGGACATATATCATGTTTGTGGCATAAATTTTTTTATATTTTGTGATATAAATAAAAATTAAATTAAAAACATAATATTTACGTGAATAGCCTAAAATAAGATCTAAAATTCAATTAACGGCCCAAATGACCACAAACATGCCCATATTACCAATTCATGACCAATATGCTATTACTCTCAAAAGCAAACCCATGAAAATAAGTATATGATCAAATCTTAAACTTAATATCTAAAATAAATAAAAAATGAGTTGTATCCTTGTATAAATTTATAATATTTGGGCTCCAAAATTTTGAAATTGAACTAAACTCTATTATAAGATTAGTTTATTTAGAGGAAAGAAATCAAAGACGCAAATATATAATAAGAGGGAAAAACTCATAGCAATATTATAGTTTTAATTTGAAATGTAGGTCGAAAAGAAAAATTTTGGTCCAACCACTACGTATCATATAAGATAAGATTTTTTCGAACGTACGGAAACTCTTATCTTGTGGATATTTTATGATCACCAAATGCCTATAATGAATTACGTTATTTTAATTACAATTAAAATTAAAATTTTTAAATAAATATGTATGATACAAGATGTTGAGTTCAATATTTATCTTTCTAATTTCCCTACTAGCCTAAGGGCATTAATAACAAAACTTTTTCGGCAACAATTTTTAACCCTTAGCATAACCACCAAATTTACACTATAAGCCCAATGCTTACCTGTATACATTTTCATGTTTAAATCTTCACTAATAAGCATAATGCTTGTGTTTACATTTTAACTACTTGAGAAGGGTTGCGAAATTGAAATTATAGCAGTGAGTGAGTTGAGGAAGAATGAAAAGACCAAAGTTAATTCCAATTGACATGTAAAAATGAGAGTGAAAGAAGACACTCGAAGGTATACAAGAGCCTGCCCCTTAATAGGCCAAGGGCGATATAAACAGAAGATGGGACTATTATATAGAAAGTTGACAATTGTTGAAGGTTTTTTTGGGTGCATGTGATCACCATTTGATGTGTGATTTTTGGTGGAAATACCGATGAAATAGTATGGGATTATGTGGACTTGTGCTCCTATCCATTTTCTTTGGCGTCAGTATAATCTTCCCAAACGCGTTATTGTAGTTTGGCCGGCCTATACAAAGACTGCATGTAGAAAGAGTCTAGAACACCACTTGTAATTCTTGATTGAAGCTCCGTCGGGCTTTTAGTCGGGGTGAATAAAAACCTGATAACCCAACAAATTCAGTTAACCCACTCAACCTAACCCGAGATAACCCAAACATGACGAGTAATTCAACCAAACCCAATCTATCCTCAGGTTTCATCGGGTGGGTTTGGGTTGGGATTTTTCCAATCCATCTTAATTCGAACTCACCCAATCTATTTACATATATACACACATGTATAAATTATCTATATGATATATTTATAAATTTTTTGAGTGATTATATATTTATAATTTTTATACACATATTACACATATACAAAGCTAAAAGTACATTTTGATATGTATTATTTTATAGCATCCCTAAATTATTTTGATTTTTCTTGCTTTTAATTTTTTTGATAAGTGCCCTTGTTTGGAATACCCGTGAGAAGTTAACAAATGTATTTTGATAAAAAAAAAGTAAATGTATATTATTTGTTTTGTATTTGCATTAACAAACAGAAGTTTATTATGTTTTACGTCAAGTGATGGATTTTGCATTAATTTTGTAGAGGACGTTTGAGTAGAGATGCTTGGAATTAGAGATTGACAAGTATACACTATATTGATCGATATATCTTAGTATTTTTGTTGTATTGGTTTCTATTATGTTTATTTGTTAGTTTTAGACTTAATATGTTTGTTTGAACTTTTTATTGCAGAGCCTTTATCTTTATGATGATTTTAACTTACTGAGACAATTTTGGATCTTCACAAGACCAATATCTTATGAATTTTGGCTTTCTGATTCATTTTGAGTTAAAGTGAGTTTTGATTTTTTTTTTTTTTTTTATATTACTCAATCCAACCAAATCACTCAACCCACCCAAACTTTAATTAAGTGGGTCGGCTTTAAACTTTGGATTGATTGGATGGATTAAATTTAAAATCAACCTACCCAATTGATTAAGTAGGTTGAGATTTTTAAAAATCCCACCCAATCCATCCGATGTTTATCCTTATTTTTAAGTGGTCAAGTTGGCATTTGTATGCGCAACTGAGATTGCTTCTCTCTCTTAATGATCATCTGGTTATAAGAATAGAATGCAAAAGGACAAGAGCTAAGAGCTAATGTTTATTTATTATAAGTACTTTTTTTTCTTCAAAAATGTTCCTACTAATATAAGGCGTTTAAACGTAAATGGCCGATTTTTAAGCTTCTTTTTCAGTAATTTTGTTAAATTAAGAAGATGACAGTTTTTAAAAATGGTTGATTAGTGATGGACTGATTTATAGTTTATCATTGATTAATTTAATAGTCTATTATTGATTCATTTAATGGTTTATCACAGAAAAACTGATATTAGTCATAAAACTTTTACATTAACATTCGTTTAGAACTTTAGTCTACTCTATGCTCAGTGATGTTGGTTTAAAGCCAGTGATTTACTATCTCAACTTTGACTAATTTGAGCACACTGCTTAAAGAGATTATAAATTGTTTGGCTATATTTTTATCCTAAAAATCATTTTCCAAATAACATTAATTGTTCAATGAATGTTGATCCAAAGAAGAAAAGAAAAATACTAAAAAAAAAATGGAACATCCCAATCATGAAAGGGATAATTGCTCTCACTTCCGAAGGGAAATAACATTAATCAAAAAAGGGTCCTACGTAATTAATTTCAGCGATTTTCAAACGTTGCGGATGATGTAATAATTGGATAATATATTTTCTGGATTACTAACTATATAATGTGGAAATTAATACCAGTGAAGCTGATCAATTAAATACTTGCCTAGTCAAAATTGAAAGATAGGCATATCAGCTTCCTGATCTTCATTGTGGCATCATATATCTATCAATCCGTACTTGCGTTAGGTTTAAGCCACTTCAAATCATAAAAACGTTCAAATCAGTATTTAATGGAACAATAATTGAAAAGTTTAAACTTGATAAGACAGTTTTAAATCGATTAAATCACTTAAAATCTAAGCTTTGTCCACCTTAATTTTGTATGGTTTGAATAAATTTTTTTTATAGTAAAAACCATTTTCATTTTTATTTATCTCTATAAATCATAATTTTCTAAACATTAGTTCTTGTTTTAAGCTTGACGTGATGTTTTATTCTTGTTTTAAACCTTCACATTTTAAACGTTAGTTCAAAACCACTATTTAATTCACATGGTTTAAAACTATAAATTCAAACTATAAAATTTAAAATCACATTATTTCGCCGCATACTAAACAAACCCTTTATCATTGAATTAGGTGTTGAGTTTTAAATTCCCAAAACTACAAGTACGTGTTTGTTTTGTCACTTTTTTCTTGAGAATGAAATTATCAAAGAAAATAAACGTACATATGTTTTATGAATATTTTAACAAAAACATTAATTTCAATGAAAATTGTCGTGAAATTTACAAAAGGTATAATTCTTTAAGACGACAGAACTCTTAAAGAAAATTTTGTTTACCTTTTAATTACTCATTAATAAACGTGTTAGACAAATTTTTGAATTAGAAAAGAAAATATATTATGATAAATACGCTTTGGTAAGAAGTAATAATATATATAAAAGTCAACAACAAACATGTATTTACAAAATTACGTAATAACTGAAGATCATCTTCTTTTATTTAGTGTTCTAGGTTTTAGTATTTGATACAGTTTTTATCTATTTGTGTAGTTGGCAGAGTGGTAAAATGTTTGTAACAAGGATAGAACAAAAAAATGTTTGCGGACATTATTATTTATTTTAATTTTGAGTACATACATAGTTAATAATTTTATTATATGATTGTAGATATAGCCTAACCATAAAACTATACCCGACTCCATTTAAAGATAAAAGTTTAAATTTCCATCTCAAATTCAAAAAAAAAAAGTTTATTATAAAGTGGCACATAATTGAAACTTTAAATAAAAATAAAAGGAAAAAAATTGAAATTTTAAAATTTGAGTGGGCACTAAATATAGCATAGCTTTGGCAATACATGTTCATCCGCCAGTCTTCTCCCTCTCTCCCACTATTCTTTATCAAGAATATGGATCAAGAATTTTGTCCTTAATCCTTAAAAACAAAAAGGAAGGGTCGACTTTTAGAAATTTTAGAATTTTTTTTTGGTTTATAGCCATTATTCACGTTGATTAAGTAGTTTTGAGGGTGGATTTGAGTGTTTGTTTGTTCTTTATATATGGTAAGTTGAACAAAGATGATTACAATTAAAGGCAAAACTCTCTTTTAAATCTCAAAGTTAATGCTATAGTTCAACCATCTAAAAAGCACACAAAGAAAAAGGTAAACTATTAAGCTCTCTAAGACTATTACATATGGTATGGGTTGGAAGTTGAGATGGCGTTTTGAGTACGGGCTGTGGGTTGGTTTCCACTTGTAATTTTTTTAAAAAAATATATATTTATAGAACTTTCACATATGATAAATCATATTGGGAAATATCAACTTAAATTAATACCATTAGGTGTATATTGAAAAATTCCAACCATACTTTTATAAGTTGTCCCAATAAGAGATAATGGTGTATATCGGAAAATTCCAGCCATACACTTATAAGTAGTCCCAATAAGAGATAAATTGTCAAGGGACTCTTTTATTTTTAGAAAGCAACAAATCAACAACATGTGATTCAAAAGCAATTCTAATTGACGCGACTAGCAAAATCGATAGCGGTAGTAGCTCTCTTGAATCCATATCAATGGATTCCTAAAATTGTCTTATAATTAATATCAACGACCTCTTTATACAAATAAAAATTATAATTACAGAATTGGATAAATTACTCAAGACTATCAAATCTTCTAAAATAAAATATTTTCCATTATAAAAATAAACGTAAATAAATTCAAAACTCCTTATAAAACAATGTAAAGTATCACCTTTTCCGTCTTACTAAATACACAGTTCCATACTTGCATAAAAAAAATACGGAGTTGCGAGCTTTTGAATTGTTTTGGCCTTGTTCATAAATGGGAATATACAGACACAAATGCAAAGGCCAAAAGCTGACAAATTTTAAAACAAAGCTTGTGGGCAAATTAATCAGCAAGCTGATCCCACTCCCATGAAGTCAGAATAAGACATTCTACCTCTCCCACTCTCAACTGTTCTATTTGCCTCTATTGATTCATTGTTAACATACATACATACATACATACATACATACATATATATATATATATATGTATATATATATATTTATGATGGTAAAAGCGTAACATGATATTAATCCAACATAAAATTAAGGTAAAAAAAAGTAAAATTCTAGTGCTGTGTAACTATTTTTTAATGTTGTACTTTTATAATGTCAATATAAGTTGAATAAGTGTCGTGTTTCACTTCTCATTTTAATACTTTATGTGAAAAATATACGATCTTTCGAAGAGGATGGTAACTATGTCTTTGTATTATTCTTTGATCATATCATTGTCATTTTTTGAGTCTTGATCTATTGCTCCTCGTGCGTCTTTAATTTACATTTTATAGCTTTTAAGGAACTTAAAACTATCCTGGCCCTAGCTAAAAAGTCACGATTATAACCAACTGGTTCCACTGCTGACATTTGCTACACCAAATTTAATTAATTTCATTAATTCCTTTAGTTTTCTTGTCACATATAAACGCAACAAAAAGTAGTCTTGCCAATTATATTACGCTTGTCCAATTTTCAAATGAAAAAAGGGATATAGTCATCAGTACTATTGTCCCACATTATATATATGTGTATATATATGTATATATATTGCCTGAATAGACAAAGTAATAACAAATCTTATCATCATTTATTCTATTATACGTTTTTCGTCTTTCCTTTTTTCCCCTCTTTTTCTTTTTCAGTACAAATAGATCGAATGGCAGCCACAAGTTGGTGGCCATCCAAAATGCAATATTCTTCGATAAGTACTCATGAAAAATTCAATTTTTTTTTGTCTCCTACTACTATTTTTTATGTAGTTTGAATTTTTAATCAGTGCATTTCTTAGATCCGAATTAAGTTCATAAATTGTTTCCACTCTTTCTGGTGCTTTAGCGGTGAAAGCAAGTTGTTATGGAGATGCACCATTGAATGATTATCCTATTAATGAAATGGAACTCTCTCTCTGACTCACCCATTATTTTTATTATTATTATTTCCTGTTGGTGGGACTCAAAAATTTTTGGGCGCTCAATAATAGGTCAGGAGGTAACAAAAGGACACGCGTAGCCAACGTAGAGAGGGACCAAATAGTAATAAGAATACGTAATACGCATCTTACACATTTGCTTTTACCTACACGCGGTTGTTTTGAAAATTACATACCTAATACATATGTTTATTCCATTTCAATAGATAACAAAGGATTCCATCTAATGTACCGTATTACTTTGTTTCTTTTATTTATTTATTTGTTTTTTGAAAGGTTGTTTCTTTCTTTTTTTTTTTTTTTGGTTGCAATGGGATCTTTGTTTAACAAACCACGGACACTCAAAGAGACAAGAAAAAGAAAAAAGAGAAAAAAAATATCATATTAGGTCTTAACTCGGTTCAATTGCTAAATCCCAGAATGTGGCCTGCATCGTTTGGCATAGACATGGTCACGGCCTACATAAATATCTGGCCCGATCCTAGCGACTGGTCTAGGCTGGGAATAGTTCTTTGGCTTGCATAAAGGTCGGGACCTAGTTTTTTTTAATATAAAAATAAAGCACTTTTACTATTATCTGTATAAAAATGCAGAATAATGTCTCATTCTAGACTCATTAGATTGCCGATCGGTTGCTCTGGACCTCCCTTAATGCTCTTTAGGTCGGCTTGGATCCGTTTTGACTTTTTTTGGCTTGCTTAGGCCAAGTTGGACCGAATAGCCCAAATTGACACCTCCTTACACCAACAACAAACTAGCTGAAAATTGTAAAATATATAGATACAAAGAAAATGTTACATGAATTAAGCATCCTAACCCCTAATTAAGCGAAAAAAGCTGATTGGACCTGAAAAAGTTATTAAAAAGGTAAAAATTACATTACATGACGTAATTGCAATATTGAAATTGAAATTTAATCAATAAGCATATAAGTTTAGGTACTAGTCATTTAAGCCAATAAGTTTTGAAGAAAATAAATAAGATTTCAACAAAATTGAAGTGAGAAAAAAATGTATTGATAAAAAGAGATGAGATTTCGTCATAAAGATTGGAAGAGAATATAAATATACATGTTATGATGGCTACAAGATGAAGTGAAAAAAAATAAGTGGGGTTATTTGGTGTATAATCGATGTCTCTCTTATCTCTGATCCCGCATATTTAATGCGCCTCTATTCTCTCCATGTGCTCTTACATCCTACGCCTCTTCTTTCTTTCATTTTCTTCATCATAGTCATTTGCTCCAACTAGCAATGCTTCCTATACCAACACAAAATAAAAGAAAAAGAGAAATATATGTCACTTCTCTGTTCTCCCCAAAGTCTTTTCCTCTATTGCTCAAACGAGCAACACTAGGATCTTTCGACGATTGCCCTTCCATCGCCCCTTGTGCCCTCCCTTGATGATTGTCGTCCTTGCTTTCCTACGCTCTTCTCGACATGAAGTTTATTTTTTGCAACCTTGTGTCCACGATGATTGTTGTCCCTATCAATTGTCCCCTCTATCTTTATATTCTCAAAAATAAAAAAATAAAAAATTTAATAACAATTGAAATCTCTTATCTGAACTCTACTTGTGGGCACAATTATATGTGTAGTTATCATTATTAGATCCCCAAAGGGTAGCTTAAGTGGTTCAGGGCCTCACCTTAAAATGGGATAAACCATCGTCTAATTGTTGTGTGGACTAATAATTGGCGTGCCTAAGGTGTATATTAGACAGCGATTTCGTCTAGAAATCACCCTTTAAAGTGTTTTGCTAGGAAATATTAGATGACGGTCAAGTACTGGCAAAAAATTGCAAATTTCTTTCGTTTTTCCCAAGTGTCCTACTCGTGTGTTATCCATTATATATTGGCCTCATAATTCACTGATAATAATCAATAAAACAATACGATATAAGAAAATAACTAAATACAAGAATTTAATTTCAATATACATATATGGTTTATTGAATGTGTTGTTGTACATAGTATCCCTATTCTTCAAGCACCTCTAACTAATGGGTATGAGTATAATATTCTTGTTGTGTCATGGCTTTTGACCCTTGTATAGAACATCTTGCATGTAGCATAGCACAAAATAACTGCAATCTTTGTCTCCCTCTTGCATTCAACAAGACTACACGCACAACTGAAGCATCACTTTGAAGTCGGGATATACTTCTTGGGCAAGTGGATTGAACCATAATACTTTATATTCTTTGTAGGAAAATGAGGGCCAATGTTATCTATTATTGAATATAAAAAGTTAGGAAAATGATGAACCCATGTTATTGAGACTATTTTTCCTCTCCCACGCATGCCATAAATAACTGCATAAAAAAAGATTGTTATAAGTAGCAATTATGATTAATAAAAAGTGTAGATATAGTATTATACTCTACATTTCAAGACACTTCCTAAATTCATTTGGAGTAAAATGGACAAACTAATCAACATCCTTGGCAGTGAATAAAGGGGCATATCGAGATGTGAGGCATGTCATAAGGCATACGAATTATAATCTTGTTGGAGGCATCCATGGATTGTTTGGAGTACCTATATAAGCTTGCCATACTTGAAGGTGATCTTTCATAATCAATGGGTTGTGTTACATCCATTGCATCATTCTTTGCTTGTTACTGTTTCCTCATCGTTCTTCTTCCTCGACTTTCCTAATTAGCTCATCCATAGATTCTTTGTTTAGCGAATGTTGTTGGTCAATTGGAGCTTTGCTAAGTTGACTTAATTATCTGATTGAATCTATGTCTTGGGCCAAGCCATAAATCCTCCTAAAGCATCACTTACGATCTTATGTTCCTTGATTAGGAAAGATAAATGCACATCTTTCATGTACTAAGTGTTAAGTATGACCTGCACATTTTCCCCAAGTGGCTCACCATGAAGGATATCTATGGGTAAAGTATCCATCCACGCTCTTCCTCTCTACAATGATGGTTAAATGAATAACCCTACCTCCTTGGCTATCAGGGGTCTTAGAAGAAGACAATTGTCACCCTCATCGAGTCTTGATAAGGGTGGTTCTGCAGGTAGTGTTGGTATTATATAAACTGTACAACTTGCATTCGCACTAATGATTTGTTCCATTATCAGAGTCATTTTTCCTCTCCATGGGATATGGTGGTATTTCCATGATCTTGGCTTCTCATCATTTCCATCTTCTCACGTTGCTCGATCACCTTTACACTGGAGTTGACCTTTCGATGGAATGAAAATAATTAGACTACTTGATAAATTGAGATTGGCTACAAACCCTTCCAGAATATTCCAGATTGCCCACTATGGCGGTCAATACATTAAACGTCCCTCGAGATTGGATTGAGCTTTGCAACTCTTTCTCAATGTAATCATCCTATAACAAATAAATAGATTTCTTGCTCACAAAATGAAATGTTGTAAATTCTACTAATTTCTAAAGTTAAAGACATAAACTAACTTACCATTCGTCAGTCAATCTCTTTACATATAAGATATTTAAATTTTCCGTCCTTCCCTTGTCGAATAAACTTCCATATAACGTGTTGAGGATGAGATAACATTTTGTTGTATCATCAGCATTAAAAGGTAGGGCTACTTAAATTTTATATTATGATTACAAGTAAATAAATTTTATGTACCCATTCTTTCTCCACACCTTTTCTTGAAATCGAATTAAGCTATTATCTCCTTTGCATGTTGTAAAATCGCTTGTTACTCCTCACTAAGCTTGTATTTTACAAACTCCTTTCATTGGTTGCTACTAATGGATGAGTAATTATTGATTACTTCTTCCAAGAGTTTGTAAACATTAAGGTCATATTTGTGATTATTAATAAAAGTCGTTTTAAGATTGCACCAAAAGTCACAAGCTATATTTCTGGTGCTTATCATCAACTTCTTCTTCCTGGTTTTAAGAATGGTGAAGGATGAAACAAGACCTTGCCATACATGTTCTACATTATCTTATATCCTGCCTTTCTCCAATTCTTTATTTTAATGAAAATGTGCTCTCAAACTAAAACTCCAATATAACTTTTGAGCATATTCATTGCCTTTCCAAAATCTTGTTGTTGATCTTTTTAGTCGAACTTCCTTTCAATTCTTCATCCTTTCAACCTTAACTTTGCAACATGCTTCTTTATTGTTGCCTGTCTTTTCCCATCATTATCAAGATTAAATAACTCCTTTTTTCAGGAGTTGATACCTATCTTCTTGCTCGGTCGTGGGCTTGTCCTTAATGAATTCCTTGCCCAACATATTGATTTCTTTTTCAATACTTCAATCAATAATAAAACAACAACATATATAATCTAACACAAAATATTTGTGATCAACAAATTGATAAAAAGGGGAAATACATAAATAACTAATTTAACAAGATAATTAAAAAACTATAACAGTCATTAACGTCAGCAAAATCGCTAAATAATTAACTAACAATAAACAAAACATGGTAAGATTTTAAAATTGATAACAATATGTCCCATCTAAAATACTACATATGAACATTCATTGAAATTAGACACACTAATATTGATTAACATGGCAAACAAATAATAACGATAAAATTTATAATGCTCATCCAATAAATAAAAACTAATTCTAAAATAACTTAACTGCTATAGTTAGCTAAAAAGCTAACAATTTTTTTTCTTTTTGCTGAAGAAAACAAAGAATAAAACTAACAACCCTTAATAATAACCTTAAATAGCTAAAATTAATAACACTAATAACTTAAAAATTAGGTATTAAACCAAGTAAAATAATGCATATGGATGGAAGGCAAACTAACCTGGTGGAGGATGTGGCAGAGGTAGGTGGAGGATCGCCTTAGAGACAATAGCAGACCTAGAAAAGCAAGAATGCGATGGTGATGGAGGCGGAGAACAACATAGGTGACATGAGGGCAAGAGATGGCAAAGACAATGACGAAGGCAGAAGGTGAGAGGGGAGATGATGGCATAGGCAACGATGAAGGCGAAATAAGACTGAAAGAAGTAGAAAGAGAGAAGTATTGTTTGAAGGGTTTGATTTTTGAAACCCATGCTTATACCGGACATTAGACGATGGTTTCTATGAAACCTTTTGTCTAAAGTGAAACAATAAATGGTGGTTTCCATAAAAACGTTGTCTAAAATACGGCACAAAACTTTGAAACAGGGAGGTTTTTGTGTCGTGTTATATATATGATGGTTTCTAGGAAACCATCATTTGATAGGCATTGCCTTAGCCTCAATTTGTAGTTGTGACGTCTTTGGTTTAATTCTCATTGAGATTATCTTTCTTAGTTTGTATCTGTGTGTTCGGATAGGAGTGTTTACACACACCTTGAATTACAAAAAATAAATAAATAAATACAAGTTACCATTATTAGAGCTTTTTGACTTTATCTTTATTAGTATTAGATAGTTTATCCCTTTTTTGAAGGTATAATTTATTTAATTATATTGAGATATTTATATTACATGCCCTACACTTTCTACTTGGATGGATTTATGCCACTTATATAAAAATTATTTAAAAATATGCCATAATGGCGTAACTAAATTTAGTATGGTGGCCAAAATACCTATAAACAAGATCTAGGGTTTTCTTTCCCACTCTTCCCAATGCTTCCCCTATCTCTTTCACTTCCACTACTTCCTTCTCTTCTTCCTAGCTTTTCCTATCTCTTTCATTGCCTTTTAACTCGGCCTCGCCCATTTCTCTCACCACCTTCTTGCCCCTGCCTCCCCCCTCTCTCCACGCACAAATCTCTTCCTCCCATCTAGTCATTGTTTGTCGAGGAAGCACTGGTGCAATCGAATTCTCAAACATGAGCTGCGTACATCGTCGGCCTTCGACTTAAGCCGAGCCCCCAAACAAGATCCAACATATCAAGCCCCCAAACGAGATCCAACGTTTGCAGAGACAAGATCTGAAGTTCAACACGGTGCATGACCAAGTCTGAGCTTCCCCGCGCTGAAGATACGAGGATTAGCCACCCCTCGTGGTGGTCTCCATGCATAGAGGGCATCTTTAGAGAGAGGTCTGAAATTCAACAAGGTGTATTGTTGAGATATGAGCTTCCTTACGTTGATGGTATGCGGATTAGCTGCCCCTCTAGTTGTAGCCGCTATGCATGGAGGTCACATTTGAGCATGAAATTTGATTTTGTTTTTCTTCTTTGGAAATGCCTTTTGTGCTTTGTCTAGTGTTTGTTGGCATTTGATGGATTTTTGTGTTTTGCATTTTCCAAGTATTCTATCCGCGATGATGTCGCCGATAATGGGATGTCGGGGTAGATAATAGTTGGTATCGGGATGTAAACCAGCGAGATACTATATTGCACGGTTAAATACTGGCTAGTATCTTGGTCGATACTAGTATTATTGTGGTTGCCAATCAGTATTGTAGATAGATATGAAATACAATATGATGAAGTAACGTGTTATTCTCTATAATTATTTTTTGATGGCATAAATCAATCCAAATTTTATTTTTTGTGGTATACATATAAAGAGCCCAATTAAATTGTTATAACTTGTATTTATATGAAGTTTGGTTATTGTATCCCATACTAGTGAAATCTCTATTTTTCAGTCCGTGGATACAAGAACATCGTAAAAACAGATTAAATCTATGTTGTATAAGATACAGGTAGGCCTATAACCTTTTGTTTTTTTGTTTTGTTTTGTTTTGTTTTGTTTTTTGTACAACCGGCCAGGAGTCAGTTTGTCATTAGCATTTCTTTAAAATACATACACGCATATATGCATTCATATATTTCCACCAATTATCTGTCTTGCTGGTATAATGATATCTCTTTTCTAGCTTTCTTCATATGGTGTTAAATAATGTGTTACTTCATTATTCGCATTCATTCGCTTGAAAAGTTGGATTTTATTTGCCTCCATTCATTTGAAAATTTGGCATCCAAATAATGGACGGTGATCATGATCATTTCTTTTATCCGCAGTTAATTCTGTTTCTATCATGTGCTCATGTATATGCTTTTTTTTATTATTATTTTTTATTTTTTTACATTTGTTTTTCTTGATCACCAAGGACGCCATTGATTCCATATTGTTGGGGGGGGGGGGGGGGTGGGGTGGGTAGGGTTTGCACTTGAACTTGCTACTCTCTTGAAAATGAGCAAGGTCGAGCTAACCTTGAGCCCACTCATGTTCTTAATTGTACTACTTTAAAGTCAAATGTTTGAATCCTACATAGAATATCTTTTTCTTTAATTTATTCTTAAGCATATTGAAGGAGTAGTAGAGACCTGGATGCTACAGATAACGCAATAATATGTATGAATGTGAGTTATATATATAAGGCAAGAGCTTGATAATTTTTAATGCAAGTTAAGCACACCGGATTGATAATGTTCTTCCGTCCATTTTTTGTAATATCTTTGAATATTGGTACGTCGACTAAAAGCTTTATTTGTTTATTTGTTTGCTTGTTTATTTATTTATTTACTTATTTACTTATTTTCAGCGCTCTCTCTATATATATATATATATATATTTTTTTTTTTATATTGTATTTTTCACTTTATTACAATTGAAAAAAAAGCACTAACTTTAAATTGGTGTCGTGATGAGTACCATTACTTTAGAACATGGATACCATACGCTGTGTCCTTGAAACTTTTAATGATCTTTCTTTCTTTGAGCTGTACTTTCCCACGTTCATAACTCTTTTCTGTTACTTAATGCTCCCCTAAGCACATAAAAGTGGAATTCAAATATGGATAAATAGTTGTTTGGCATTTCAGTTATAGCTGAAATTTTAAGTTTAAGAACTATAGCATGTGAAAGCTTTACACTGTAATAATTTTTTGCTTTTTACTATAATTATTGAGAGCTTTACACTGTTCACAGTTAGAATTGATCAATTGAAACTAAAATGCCATACAGATAATAGACAATCAATTTCCTGAAAATCAATAGATAGACAATCAATTTGTTTATATATATACAAGGTTTTGAGAAACATAACATGAGAGTTCAACGTAACAATATGTAATACCAAAAAATATAAACTAGTAATTTGTTTAAATTAACACATATTGCGAACTCAAAACCCTTTTTGATCCTCGTACCACTAGACCAAAAAATCTTAATTATCTATATCATTTGTTGCACCACCACAACAGTCATATTATGTTTCTTATTACTATATGTTACGCAAGAGTATGATATTTTTGGAATGGACCGTAGACAAATCATATACCTATTTGTACATGATAATCAAAGGGTGCAATTAATATATATACGAGGTGGTCGGTGAAAAATGTGCATGCAGGTAGGGAATTTCATGCACTACACGAGCAGATTCGTGGTGGGATTCATAATTGGGTTCGCGAGGGTGTGGCAGATCAGTTTGGTGACACTTTCAATTGTGCCATTAATTGCACTAGCCGGTGGTATCTATGCCTATATCGCCACTGGTCTCATTTGCTAGGGTTCGCAAATCTTATGTCAAGGCTGGCGAGATCGCTGAAGAGGTCTGTATATGCATATATATATATATATATACATATATACACATATATATATATGTATGTAGTATTACTCTCTCTCTGCATGTGACAAAATTAATGAGAGGTATTTCACATTATGAGTCCATGAAATAAATAATGTATTGATGTACTTTTTATAGGTTTTTTTGTTACTGTATGAAGAAAAAAATATTATTGGGCGTCACATTCTTATTAAGTTCAATTCATTTATCGTATATAGCTTTATTAATGGAAATGAATTTTATATGATCTATGATCTGACGCTGTCATATCAATAAGGTATGTTCTCATACACTCCCCAATATTCCCACACGCAGACTAAGACAACTTTAATCCTCACATTTTTTAACTTCTTTGAAAGGGATATGTATGCTGATAGTCTTATATATTTCCAAGGTTCTTTTTTTTTTTTTTTTTTTTGCTAATGAAGAAATTTATCCACCAATGATTGTTAAGAAAAAGTGAGAACTCCTGTATTATTTGTAACAAATTGGAAAAAGAAAAAGAGGAAAACGAAAAAGAATAGAGAGAGAACCTAGTTTAGCTACCAATGGTTGTGACCTATGAGACATGGGCTTGTTTTATTGGTTGGAATTGCCAGGTATGCTCCCATAAGGTCCAAGGTTCAAACTTTGCCATGGGCACTTACATGGTAAAAGTCGCAGTTTCTTGCCTGAAGATTGTAGGGGGAGAAAAAAAAAAAAAAAGAAATTAAAGTTCGTGGTATACATCAGATGTAGGATGATTGTTTTGGTGTCTATCTCTGAATTGATGGCATTGTGTGTTGGGCTTGTTTAGGTGATTGGAAATGTAAGAACAGTCCAAGCATTTGCAGGAGAGGAAAGGGCAGTGAGACTGTACAAGTCAGCATTGGCACATACTTATAAGTATGGGAGAAGAGCAGGCCTAGCCAAGGGTCTTGGCTTGGGATTCAAGCACTGCACACTTTTCCTCTCGTGGGCGTTGCTCGTGTGGTACACCAGTGTTGTCGTTCACAAGAGCATCGCCAATGGCGGCGAGTCCTTCACAACCATGCTCAATGTTGTCATTGCTGGCCTGTTAGTAACTCTTCTTCTATTGTCACTTTTTCTGCTTTTACGAATTTACTAATTCCATTTTTTAGGTAGGACCAAAAAAAAGTCAGGAAAATTATCTATATGTTACTAGCTGACTATTTTCATTGAGCAATGTTCAGTCAGAAGACTGCCGTATGTGAATTTGTGTTAAAATCTAATATATCAAAGTTAACATTGTTTAAATGTATGGGTTATCATTAATTTTTTTGCATATAAAATTGAAAACTTTCCAATTTAGTAGGTTTGAACACAAATTTGAACAAAATTTCAAATTTTTATGAGAGAGAAAACTATAGCAAAAAGATTTAAATTGTGGTTCAAATTCACGAAACAAATAGCACATTTGTTCCACTACTTTGTTTTGATATATAGACCTTAAATATCTTATTTAGATCAAAGGGAAATTTCAATTTCTTAGTAGATTCATTCTTTTCTTACGTGTTGTTATTTTATGGCTAATTTTGCATGCAAAGAACAGAAATATGACACAGTGCTTTGTTAAATATTGCTTCGCAGGTCACTAGGACAAGCTGCGCTAGACATTTCTTCGTTCGTTCGAGCTAAGACGGCTGCATATCCCATATTCGAGATGATAGAGAGGAACACGACCAGCAAATCAAGCGCCAATATGGCTGGCCGGAAGCTGGACAAACTGGAGGGACACATCCAATTCAACCATGCGTCTTTCGCTTACCCTTCTCGGCCTGATGTAGCCATCTTCAACAAGCTTTGCCTCGAGATCCCTGCAGGGAAGATTGTTGCACTTGTGGGGGGAAGTGGCTCCGGGAAAAGCACGGTTGTTTCGTTGATTGAGCGCTTCTATGAGCCCCTTTCGGGAGAGATACTGTTAGATGGGACCAATATCAAAGAGCTTGACCTCAAATGGATGAGGCAACAAATTGGGCTGGTTAATCAGGAGCCTGCTCTTTTTGCAACAAGTATTAGGGAGAACATTCTTTATGGGAAAGATGAGGCTACTCTTGATGACATCACCAGTGCGGCTAAGCTTTCGGAGGCCATCTCCTTCATAAACAACCTTCCTGACAGGTTTGAAACTCAGGTATTGAAACAACCATAAGAATATTTCTAACATTCTCACATCTTTTAATCAAACTTGGCTTAACTTTAACATGGAAATGATATTTGTAATGGATCTTTCGTCGAAAAAATGCAAGTGATAATTTTTATGTTGGAGTGAATGAATTTTCAATTGTTCAATTTCAGGTGGGGGAGAGAGGTATACAAGTGTCAGGTGGACAAAAGCAAAGGATTGCAATTTCAAGAGCAATAGTGAAGAATCCATCAATTCTTTTGCTCGATGAAGCAACAAGTGCGCTAGACGCAGAGTCAGAGAAGAGTGTGCAAGAAGCACTCGATCGTGTCATGGTGGGACGGACAACTGTCGTGGTTGCTCATCGCCTTTCCACCATCAGAAATGCGGATATAATTGCTGTTGTTCAAGAGGGAAAGATAGTGGAAACAGGGAGCCATGATGACCTCATTTCGAATCCGAACAGCGTCTATGCATCACTTGTTCATCTCCAAGAGGCTGCACCTCTGCACCGTCTTCCCTCTGTAGGTCCTCACTTAAGCCGCCCACCAAGGTATTCATTGACAACTAGTACTATCCATCAAAATACTTTATGATATGTTAGCCTGAAGTTTGTTTTTACATCTTTCATTTATATTGCAGCATTAAGTACTCAAGGGAATTATCGCGCACAACAACAAGTTTTGGAGCTAGCTTCCGTTCGGATAAGGAATCTATCGGCCGTATTGGAGCTGACGTGATGGAGAGTGTAAAAACAACACATGTTTCAGCAAAGAGACTCTATTCCATGGTTGGACCTGACTGGCTTTATGGGGTATGTGGCACATTTTGCGCTTTTATTGCAGGAGCGCAGATGCCTCTATTTGCTCTTGGGATTTCCCATGCTCTTGTGTCCTATTACATGGACTGGGAAACGACGCAGCATGAGATCAAAAAGATCTCTTTACTCTTCTGTGGTGGTTTAGTTATAACTGTCATTGTTCATGCCATAGAGCATCTTTGTTTCGGAACCATGGGAGAGCGACTCACTCTTCGTGTCCGAGAAAGAATGTTTTTGGGTAAGCTATGATCATGTTATTACTAATTATAACATGTCATAATCTGTGTTTTCTTCTGAAGATTATTAGTTTTGATGATTTTTTTTTGTTATTACAGCAATGTTGAGGAACGAGATCGGATGGTTTGATGACACCGACAACGCGAGTTCTATGCTCTCGTCACCTCTTGAGAGCGATGCAACTTTGTTAAAGACAATTGTTGTTGATCGTTCCACAATTCTCTTGCAGAATGTAGGCTTGGTTGTTGCCTCATTCATCATAGCTTTCCTTTTAAACTGGAGGGTCACACTTGTTGTCTTGGCCACATATCGTTGATCATTAATGGTCACATCAGTGAGGTCTTTTAGCATTCCTGTCTTCTGATCGTGTTGCCTCAAAAAAAAATAAAAATCTATAGCACATAAATGACATCTCTTAGATTTTTTTTGGTCCAATATTTCACAGAAACTCTTCATGTAAGGCTACGGTGGCAACTTGAGCAAAGCACATCTAAAGGCCAACATGCTGGCAGGTGAGGCAGTGAGTAACATACGAACTGTCGCTGCGTTTTGCGCCGAGGAGAAGGTTCTTGATCTCTATGCCCTCGAACTTATTGATCCTTCGAAACGCTCATTTACGCCTGGGATATTCTATGGTATATCCCAGTTCTTCATCTTCTCTTCCTATGGTCTGGCCTTGTGGTATGTCTCTACGGCTCTTTTTTCTGTTTTGGCCACATTTTCCAGACAAGATAAATCAGATAATACTCATTGGTTTTCTATAGTACATCTAACATAACTTTACTTCATAATAAATAATTACTTTTTGACTAGGTTTTTGTTCCTTAAGCTACCTTCTTCCAGTAACTTTATTTCAAATGTTAGAAGAGCTTAAAGAGGGTTCGCTTGGGGACTGTAAACTTATGCCATAGCTTGAATGCGACTTTGTAAACTTTATTCAAATATTTTGATTGCTTATCCAAGCATGTGAATATCATCTTTGTCCCATTAAGCTCTTTTGAAAAACATGGTTTGAAACACTCACTAAAATCGATAGCTTCTATTTTATTTCTTTTGTTAACTAAAAGCATAAGCAAATGTAATGTCAAACAGGCCCTTACTACCTTAGATCTCTCTTTTTTTTTTAGGTATGGTTCTGTTGTAATGGGAAAAGAGCTATCTAGCTTCAAATCTGTCATGAAATCGTTTATGGTTTTGACAGTGACGGCACTAGCCATGGGAGAGACTTTGGCATTGGCCCCTGATCTTGTAAAAGGAAACCAAATGGTCGCCTCAGTGTTCGAGGTGTTAGACAGAAAAAAGGAGGTAAGCGGGGATGCAGGTGAAGACTTGACAGCAGTAGATGGAACAATTGAGCTAAGAAATATCCAGTTTAGCTACCCTTCAAGACCAGAAGTAGTTATCTTCAAGGACTTCAATCTAAAAGTGCGCTCAGGAAAGAGTATGGCATTGGTGGGGCAAAGTGGCTCCGGTAAGAGCTCTGTGATTTCTTTGATACTCAGGTTCTATGATCCTACAGCTGGGAAAGTGTTGATTGATGGTAAGTTCATTTAACCAAACCAATCTTCTATTTTGCGAGGACCAACATCTTAAGAAAGATTTGAACATTGATGAAATTCTGTCTCTCTTTATGGTCTTCATCGTTCAATTATTGGTGAATTCTGATCTTTCTATATCTCAGTTTTAGACATCAGAAACAGTAATGCCAAACATGAAAACTTTTATTCATGTTCTAGAGGTGTCAGTTTTTTCTTGAAAAATGATATAAAAAAGGGTTTCAAGGCTTATCAATTAAAAAAAAAAACTAAAATAAATAATGTTAGTTACATCAACTCTAATATTAATTTTTTGTACGAAGTTCGAACTTTAACTCTTTTATTGATAGGTATTAGTTAAAAGATAGCCACGTCAATTAATAATAAAACATTACATTTGTACATAAAAAGATGATAACTCAAAGTTGCAATATAACTAGAGACTAAACTGGACGTCCCTAGCACTACTCAAATGTAATATTAGGAGTACAAAAACTAAGACAAAACAGAAATTTTAGTTTTTACGGAACCCATAGAATTTTAAAACATGCATTATTAAAATTTTTCACGAGTTATACATTGTTCTTTTATTTTTCCCCTCACATTTTATTGGATTATTCTGTTGCTATATCAGGAAAGGATATCAAGAGACTCAAGATAAAGTCACTTAGGAAACACATTGGACTAGTGCAACAAGAGCCAGCTCTTTTTGCAACATCAATCTATGAGAACATTCTCTACGGAAAAGAAGGAGCCACCGAATCAGAAGTGATTGAAGCAGCCAAGCTTGCCAATGCTCACACTTCCATCAGTGCACTTCCTGGTGGCTACTCAACCAAAGTCGGCGAGCGAGGTGTCCAGCTCTCCGGTGGCCAAGGACAAAGGGTAGCCATCGCGCGGGCGGTCTTAAAGAACCCGGAAATCTTGTTACTCGATAAAGCCACGAGCGCGCTAGACGTCGAGTCAGAGCGCACGGTGCAACAAGCACTGGACAGGTTGATGAAGAAGAGAACAACAGTCATGGTTGCTCATAGGCTGTCAACAATAAAAAATGCGGACCAAATTTCGGTCATACAGTATGGGAAGATAATAGAGCAAGGAACTCATTCAACTCTTATAGAAAACAAAAATGGAGCATATTACAAGTTAATAAACATTCAGCAGCAACAGCAACAACAGACATTTCAAGAACATATATTATTCAATGATCAATAAAGAGGGGGCTTCGGTTTTAATATACTATTCTTATAATTTTGTTTCCTCTTACCAAGAAAAAAAGAGAGAAGATTTTGACTTGTTAATTGAGGAAATTGTTTTTTTCCCCCGAAAATAATGATATACATTGTTCAGAGAGTTCTTTACAAATATAATAAGCTATGAATATCCTGTCTTTTGGCTCCAAAAGTGTACATGTAAAATTACTCCTTTTGGAATGGCAGATTATTTATTAGGCACTGGCGAATACAAAACAAACTTTGGAAAACAAAAATATTACGTACTAGAAATAATTATTCTTCATCAATGCGATGATACCAAAGAACTCAACAGAATACACAAGTTTGCTGCTCTCTACTATAACCAGACCATGCACTTGAATTAGTACAGCATAAAATGGTGTGCGAGCGGGTGTTTACTTTCTTTTAACATTGTTGACATGAGTTTCTTGCTACTGAGGAAAAAAAAATAAAGCAGGATAACAAAATAGTACATAATAAGGATATATATATATATATATATATATTTATATATTGAGTTTGATCAATCTAAAGGTTAAATGTATGTGCCTTGCATGCGGCAAAGACTCATCGGCAAAACTAACAAGTTTGGAGCCTCATAGTCAAAATTTTCAAAATTTTAGGGACCTGCAATACAAATTTTTCTTTTTCTATTTTTAAAGCTTTAAAACAAGTAGATGGGACATGAGTACCCCAAACCTCGTGATGGGAATAATAACAATCCCAAGGCTTATACGGATTAATATATAGGACGAAAATATAGAATTTTTGTCTTTGTATAGCGGGTTCGCAGTATAATCTTTACTGCTAATCGCCTGAAATCTGTCACGTTGCCAATATTCCTTAAAGTATTCCTTAAAGTACTGACGTTTTGCAAATAATCCATAATCTCGTCAAATCTATCAAATGACTTTCAAAATTTACTTCATCTTTTTTATTAAGACGATGCATTGTGGAATTTTTGTACTTTGAAATAAAGAATATTTGTAGTGTTCTTTTAATTATTTTTTTTCATGTAATTAAAGTTTGTTGGCTTTGAACTGAATAAAAATTTCTTGATGAAGATTAAGGACCCGTTTGATTATGTTAATACTTTAATTTTCTATAATCTATCTAATATATTTTACATATAATATTATTGTAGTATGCTATATGTAATTAGATAGGCAGTGACAATGTGAATATAATTAAAGAACTGAATAAGTTAATTATTTGATATAATAACAAAAGAAAAGATCCCCAATATAGTAGTTGTAAGCTAACAGTGCTTCTACACCCGATTGCTGTAGAGTGGGAATCTGAAACCCCCAAGTTCATAAAAAAAAAAAAAAAAGCTTCAATGTCAAGAAACTTTTGTTTGGCTGCAGACAGAAACTATAACTAACTACAGCTAGGCTCAGCATCGTTAGTTGCTGGTTGATTTTCTTCTGGTTGAGCAGCAGCACCAGCAGAAGAAGAAGCCGTTTCGGCGGTGAGGTTAACGAGGGCAAAGCAGGGATTTCGATTCCTGCAGCGGAAGAACCAAATCTGCACAATGTCGCCCACCTTAAGTCCGTTATTCTCGACGAACTCTTTCACTTTTCCGGCGAACATGTAGGAGCTGCTTTTCTCGTAGTCCCATATCCTCAACGACAGCACCGACGTCCTCCGGTACGCCTGCACAAATGTCACGTCCATGCCCCTTATCCGATTGTTATTCCCCTCCTCCTCGTTCCTGCCCTTAACATTCCTCATCTCCTCCTCGCTTAGAAACTCCCCGTCTCCTCTTATTTGCCTCATCGGCATCGATATCCGATTCTGGTTCCTTTTCAGATCGCTATCGGAAAGTCTCTTCTGTATAAGAAGCCTTCCGCCATCGCCGCCCATGTCTTCAACCGCCTCCCTCAGCCATCTCGGCATCCCCGGTGGGGGCTCCGGTCCCTCCATCTTCACGACTTTCTTGATTTTCTTCTTCTGTAGCTTCGCCCGATCATCGCGGTTTTCAATAATAATGTTTTTGTTTTTATTTTGTTTGATCAACTTGATTTCAATTGCTTTCTTGCAATCGTGATGTTGATCGTGATCTTGACGAAGTTTCGGGTGTTCGGAGACGTAGAGTTTTCCATGACGATTGTCTATCCAACATATATCTATTTTAGGCGTCCTCTTTTTCCTGAAAGCTTTCGCAACAATGCAGTCGAAAGTGCGAAATCCTTCCTGTTCAGTGGTATCCCTATAACCGTCGTCGTCGTCGCCGCCGCTGCCTCCAGCGCTTGGAGAACGGGACCGTTTGTTGGTTGGCATCTTCTCCATGTGATAAGAAACTGAAGAACGTCTAGAGAGAGAGAGCAGAAGAAAGAGTGATCGAAAAGAGACAGTAAACGTAAGAGTAAAATTTCAGGTGGGTTTTGGGAGATTATATATAGAGGCCTTGCTAACAAATATTCCAATTGGAAGTCGAAGTCCTAAGCCTAATGGGTTTCTGTCTGTATTTATTTAACTTCTTTTTTAGGGTTCCTTCTTAAATATATGTATATAAATCTTTTTTTTTTTTTTGAAAAACAAAATAAATCAGGATTGCATTTTGGCGCCGTAGACAGCAACTATGCTCCACAGCAAACTTACGATTGTGTTTAATGTTTAAATTTTTTTTGTTTTCAAAGATTCTCATACTCAAAGAAAAGCACTATATTACATAAAGAAAGAGTATAAAAAGAAACTATTAAACGAAAAAAATAGCATTTGAGAATTCACTTGAATATTGCGTATTAATTTTCTTATTTCATATAAGTACTATTGAACAGGGTTTTTTTTTTTCAATTAACAAAGTGTATTTAACATGAAGTAGAGGATATTCAAAACAATGGTTGATTATATAATGTACCTTCTAATTTTAACTATTTTTTAAGAGAAATTACGAAGGTATTCTTGAAATTTTAAAAACTTATTTCAATGTCATTTCTATGAATAAAAAAATTAGACAAGACAACATGACTTCCCTTAAATAATTATGACAAATATTTTATATATTAAAAACATAAAAAATCCTAAAACAAGATACCAAATTTCAAAAAAATTAAGTTTTATGACTTTTTAAATTTTAAGATGTATATTTTTAAAATTTTCTCAAGAAGAAACATATATTTCATAAACGAATTAGATTTCATTTAGGTATTTTTATTTTATCTCTATATTTTTTAAGTAAAAAAAGTATGCAAAAGATAAAATTGAAACAGGTTTTTCAAATTTAAAGAATATTTTGTAATTTTAAATAACAGAATGACAAATTAAAAAATAATAAAAACTAAAAAGTATAATTATGCGATTAACCCCTCAAAATAATCCCTTCTCTATGTTTGATAGCTTAAATTTTAAAATAACAAAAGTACCATAGATTACTAACAAAGAAAAGCACTATATTTCATAAATAAGAGAATTTAAAAAGAAAGTATAAACGAAAAAAAATATAACATTTGACCATCCAAAAAAAAGCATTTGAGAATTCACATGAATTTCGCGTATAAATTTCCATATTTGATATATGTGTTGAACCCTTTTTTTTTTTTTTTTGTTTCAATTAACAAAGTGTATCTAACATCAGGAAAAGGATATTCAAAACAATCCCTTACCCTATAAGTTTTACAGCTGAAATTTTAAAATAACAAAACTATTACTAGTTATATTACCAAAATCATCTTTTGTCTTTAGAAAATACTACTTTATCCCCTTTCATTATAGCAACGTAAAAAATATATTCTTTTTTAAAAAATGATGAGAGAAAATAACTATCATCACATATAAGAAAAGCATGCGGATTAAATTGACACGCAAATCCTGCCTTAGCTCGCACCAATCTAAATTTAGTAAACTAAGGTCTTCTCCAATCAACTCCATTTTTGTGGAGTAATGTCATATTAACGTTGAAATTGTCTCCAAAGAGACTCCATTTATTCACCCGAATTTGAAAAGATGAACAAGAGCACGTCAAATCTAGCATGCCACTGTTTATCCACACCAATTTGGCTATTTTTTTTTTTGTTTTTTAAAGTTTCTTTATTTATAAAAAACCCCACAAGTTTTGTATTTTGATCCCAACTTCATAGTTTTCAACAAAATTAATTACTTTTTGCTGCCAAAAATTTTTTTTATGTCCCAAATTTTTTGTATTATCTCATTGTTAATTTAAATGGTGTAAAATTAATAAAACATATTATTGGATCAAAACGGAAAAAAAAAAAATTGCACTTGGGCATAATTAGTGAAATAGTTAAATAGTAGGGAATTAGTAAATTAGTAATATAAAAAATAAAATGAAATAGAATATTTCAAGAATATTTTTTTTTAGTGTTAAAAATGGTGTAAAAGGTTGAAAATAAAATTACTATTTGATGTGAAAGTTATACCATTTTGTTGTAACATTTTGGTCCAAAGAACACAAAAATAAGAATTCAACATTTCAAAAAAACATAAGAAGAACAATTCAAAGTTCTGAAATGCCCAAAGGCAAAGAGCAAAATCCAACAATAAATAGAAACTAACAATGAATTAAAAGGAGTAATTGAAACTATAAAAGATTATCTACTTAGTAAAACTAAGAAAAGCCTCAAAAGGCCTCGTTAAAAGCTTTTAATACTTATAAAAAAAAAAAAAGAAGTGTATGATCCATCTGGCCTTTTAACACAGAGTCCTAATTAAGCTAAATTAACAAACTGTAGCGAGGCATCCTTGTAATATCATGACCAATAATTCTGTTGCTAAAAGAAAATAGTCTTGTATTTATAAAATCAATCACAAAATACTCCTATGCAACCTAATATTAACTTTCCCAATTAACATTAAAGATTGTTTAAAACATGATTGTAATATTTAATAAAATGAATCATAAAGCTTAAAAACTCTCAAAACAAAAGAAAAACAAACAGAACCAATAGGGGGCAAAAAAGATTTTTGCTAAGCTAATCTTCTTCCTAGTGTCCCTGTGGATTGCAGTTTTCACTAAGGTTCCTATTTGCTGGGCATGGAAACCTAGACGGTACAATTTGATCAAGTGAGACATGATCAATTATTTTGTTTCCAAACAAGAATTGTATAACACCCGCCTATTTTATGTAACGGATAATGTTATATTAGTGACAACGTTAAGTAATTTTTATTGATATATGTTATGATACATGATATTATTGTCACTAATTTTTATTGACGATCACGTGAAATTAATGTGCTCAAGTGTTCATGTTATTTACATTGTATGTTTAATTATAATTCTTTAATGATTTAAATGTATGATGCATTCATGTATGTAAGGACAGTTTGGCAGGGCAAACCTTCAAGTTCAGCAGGCCAAATTGTCCCTCAAGCATCGGCAGGCCTATGGAAATAATCGGCAGGTCGAAGTAAGGAATCGGCAGGCCGATGACAGCTGACGAGCAGTCAGCCGAAGTCTCCGAAAACTGTGACGATGATGATTGGTTGTGATTGGATAATGATTGTTGATTGAATGGTATATTTATGGATTATTTTCCTCATTTAAGGAAATAAATCCATTGACTTTTCATTGATTGGAATTGTTTTAAATGATTTCCTATTTTTAGAAGGCAAAATATGATAAGAGAGACTCATTGATTTGACCTTCCCTTATTTCTCTCCATTCTCCATGCAAATTAGCCCAAGATTAGTCAGAAAATTTTGATATTATAGAAAGGATAACTTCCCTCTTTTATGACATTCTCATCTTTTACGATAATTTCATTCTCTTTCTCAAAAATATTCTCTTAGACTGTTCCATTTCTTCTTCTTTCTCCACGTTCTCTTCTTCTCTTCTCCCTTTTATTTTTGGTTGCAAATACCTAAACAAATATTGAGTTTTCTTTGGGCGAATTTGAAGGAATTCAAGAAGAATCGTTTTGAGGTAAGAGTTCGTTTTCGGTTTAATTTTGAAATGAAATCCTTCTTGACATCTGACTATTATCTCTTTCTCTACAAAATTTCTTTTGCTCTGAATTTTTAATATGTTATTCATGTATGAGTTATGTGATGTTCCTCCAAATTTCAAGTTAATTGGATTTTTCTATTATAAGATATGAATTTTCTACCCATTGCCACTCACAGTAAAAATGTTGCTGTTTGGTTATGATGCTCGAAAATGTGATTTTTGTTCAAGGGGTAAACGTGCTTTGTTTGCTACGAAATTTGGCAAGAATGTTCATATATATGTTAAGTTATGAACTGGAAAGTTTGGTAATGATTTGATGAGTATTTTATTTGTTATGGAATATTTTTAGTAAGACTAGGTCTAGAAACTGCTTTAACAGTAAAATGGTTGGACTTTTTGGTTATGTGATGTTTTGTGTGATTAAATGATTTTATTGGTGTTGAGATAATTTTGTGGTATTGTGATGTATGTTAATAAGTTGTTAGTAAGAATTTTAGAGTTTAAATTAATATGTTTTAATTATTTGAAAATGATGAACTCATGTAGCTCATTGTATAAGTTAATAGAGGTTAGTTTTACCACTAATTTCAAATGTGAATTTTGACCTACTCTGATTTTTGTTGAAGCCAATTTTTGGATATGTTAGAGTTCTATATGTCTATTATATGTGTTATTTTTGTAGATTTTTCTATGATATCAAATGTGATAAATGGACTTGAATCTTAAGTTGCTCACTGTTTTGTGTTGATTGGCAGATGTTTTTTATGTAATGAAATTATGACTTGTTTTTAAATATTAAATGAAATATGATATAATCTATGTTTCAAGAGATGAATGTATGTGAGATGATATATGGTAATGGATGTTATGTAGTGGTTTTAATTCATTGAAAATATATGTTAATTGCCATTTTCTTTTTAATGAATGTATGACATGAACAATTATGAAGAAGAGCACATCGAGACCATGGCGTCATCACCAACAATATTAAGGTTAAGTAAGCTAGCTAGAAAAGTAAGTACATTCTCACCTGCAACATGATATGTTATAAAGGTTTGAAAATATGTTCTTGATGATATCTATGATGATTTTATGATGGTTTCATTTATATTTCTCATGAAATATTTTGATGTTCATAAAGTTATGAATGTATGATAATAACGTATTTCAAAGCATGAAAGTTTAAATATGTATATATATATATCACCTAAATAAGTATTGCACACCAATGTTATGATATGTTATGATGTCATGTTTGGTTTAGGATTAGCTACCATTTTCCTCTCATGACGGCGCGTCTACGATGATGATTATGGTGCAACACTTGGACCCTTAAGATAAAATGGAATAAGTTTTAATATGGTCAAAGTAATGAATGATATGCTCCCAAGAAAAATGTGCCTAGTGCATTATGATGATGATGATGATGATGATGTTTATAAAATATTTTAAGTTGTGAGATAATAATGTACTTACTAAGCATTAGCTTATCCAGTTTTATATCATGTTGCAGACAAGGGTAAGAAGGTTATGGACTAGGCTGAAGGCGTGAAAACGCGTGTGAGCAAAGCAAGATGAATTGTAATCGGAAGAATGCCAAGGAAGAAAGTTTTTAATGATTAAATCAAGTTTTATAATTTGAACATGTTTATTTGATAAGTTTTAAAGAATTCATGAACTATGTTTTATTATTTTATCTTATCATTTTAAGTATATGGACTTCCGCATATTGAAGCATTGATAATCATTTTAAAAATTAATTTTCTAATTTTTTTTTAGTCGGTCAATCTGTTGAACAATGATGATCGGCCTACCTAACCTAGCAAAAGTTTAAAACCCTGTTTTTGCATAGCCTCGGGCGGCCTACCGGTGGATGTTTTCCAGCCTGCCGATCAAGTTCGGCCTACCGAAGTCTCAAGTTCGGCCTGTCGAACAGTGAGAATTGATTGTTTTAAAATGTTGTGATGTTTCTTTTAAAATTATGATTTTGTTATTTGGAATGTTTAACTAATTTAAGAATGTTTATGATCAAGTAAATTATTATTATTAATATGGATTAAATTATTGAATGTTATAAAAAAATGTATGCATAGATCCTGGGTTATGTTTTCAAACAAACTTTTTAATTAAATAGTTTACCTTAAATAAAAGTATGTTATGAATGAATGCATGATATCTGTAACGTCTGCAAGGGGGCGTTACAAATTGTCTTCCTCTTCTTTATATTTTCACGTTGACCTTGGAATGGGACAACCTTGCAATGGAAGTGGAGGGGGAGTTAGCAATGGCAAACTCACAAGGAATAGAGACGAAGGCTCCCAAGGAAGGGGCTACTTTACTATGTGGGTCGGGACATTGGGTTTTTTTTTTTTATATAGGAAAAAGGAAGGAACTAGGCCATCATCAATTGAAAATAAAAATAAATTAACCAAAATGTTACAATACTTAGTAAATATCCTATTTAAATTAAAATAAAATTTATTTCTATATTGAATGACGTAGAGAGAAACACAAAGCAACAAAAAGTGAATGAAAAACAAAAACAAAAAGAAAATAAGAAGAAAAAGAAAAATAAGGTGACAAAATAAAAAACCAGCAGTCGCAAAAATTACCCTGAAAACTATAAGATGTGCATGATCTTCATCAAATTACTGCGACGCGTCTTCTTGATATTTTGTTAGTATATATAAGATAAAAACAATTACAATTTTCATTTCCATGAAAACAGTAGACATTAATTTCTATATATGATTCCTTCTAGTCAAAACTCATGATCATTCTTGTTTGAAATCTTACTAAATGCCTTCTATATCATATTTGATTTGCAGTTAAGAGTAAAAATAAAAGAAAAGATGATAAAAGAGCTGATGAAGAGGAACAAGATGAAGAGGAACTATCAGGTATGTAAGAATATTATGTGCTTAAATATTTTTAAAAGTGCACTATTTACTTACATTATGAATAGAAACTGTGCTATTTGGTGTGATTTTCCGTTTTTATTGATCTTTTTGTCTTTTTTTTTTCAAGATTTTTCTATGTTTTAAGATTGATTTTTAATAGTTTATTTGATTAATATTTTACATAGGATTTAATGTAGACTAAAAAAGGAAATTTTGCTCCTAAAAAAAGAAAGAAATTTTGGTATTTAAAAAAATTATTCATTTCAAAGGGTCTTTTGTGACTAATTTTATAAACATATAAGATGTTTTAGGCATTTATATAATAAGAGGGTCAAAAGTGGTATGCTGACTAAATGTTGTAATGCTCAAGAAAATTTATTAATTTAAATCCAAAATTTACTTAGATTTAATTAATAAATTTTCCCCAATAGATCGTATTTTTATAGAATTACAATAAAATATAAATCATATGGATAATGTTAATATTTATGTTGTTTGTGAATTTTTATGCAATTTAGGATATTATTAATATACAAATTTTTGTGAGCTAAAAAACTTAAACATTTGTGAATAATATCCTCAAAATGAAATTTATATCACAATTAATACATTTGTGAATAATATCCTCAAAATAAAATTTATATCACAATTAATTATAAATTTTGTGGTATAAATTAATAAAAAACAAAAGTGTTAGTTAAGTAGAAAAGCATACCATAATCCAAAATAGTGTAAACATGATTAGTTACTAGTCAATTAAACTGGTCAAGATTTTGTGCTTACAATCTATCAATTAATGGAATACAGTATGGAAAGACACACAAAAGGAAAAAAAAAGAAAAAAAGATGTATGGTACAGTGTAAGCATACTGTTTAAACAAAAACACCAATATATGGGGTACCATATTATGGTCAAAAAGTGGGTTAAAAAGTAAGTCAATATATTCTAGACTATTTAAGTGCCTATTTCTTCAGTTTTACACTAACAGTATAAAAAAAAAAAGAGTACAGTGTAAAATTATATTGTGTAAAAAGTTAGTAGGACCCACCCAAAGGACATCTAAAGGGTAGAAAATGAACCTCCTTTTCCCCTTGTTGCACCAGTTTTCTACCATACAAGTTAGTCAAAATTTTACCAGGAAAGTTCAAAAAGTGATGACTATGTTGTTGGCAGATCACTTAAGTCTTGCCTATTATATGTTTCAAGAACATGCATCCCTCTAGAGAGTGTAAGGATTTTATACATGTATTGAGTTAGTGCGACTTATTGCCTATTATCTGTGTCATGTTGACTAATAAGGATTGCCTATATTTTGTATAATACATATTGTATTTTTTTCGATTTTTTTAACTTGATGCATATTGTTATGTCGGCATACGTTTGGTTTGACAAGTTGTTAAAAAAGACAACGAGTTCTAAGTCTTAATGTATTTATTGTTTTCAAATTCATATAAATTAATGTCGTTGTCATGCTCTCATGTATCTCTATTGCCCAATTGTTGTAATATATATATATATATATATATATATATATATATATATATATCTTGTCAATACAATGCTATGCATGACTAGCTTTATATGTTTGTTATATGAGATTGTTGTTGATTGAAATTCTAAGGTAGAGTGATGTTGTTGCATCACTGTATTGTCAAGTGAGAAAGTGTTTGAATATTTTCATGTGGACTTTCATAATAATTCACTCTAGGAGGAACTAAAGCATAATGTGGGCAACTTTGTTACTATAGGTCGAACCATATAAAAGGAAATTAAAATAAAAGATAATTCTCAATATCAAATGAAAACAACGAAAAAAACAAGTTATCTTGGATGGTGATCCTAGGAAAAAGAAATTGGCCAATCACATTTTATGTATTATGAGAACAAGCCAATCAAAACAAAAGTTGTGGATTAAAATTCGGTGTCAATCCTAGGAAAAATAAGATGGACAACCACAAGTAAGGTGTCAATCCTAGGAAAAAGGAGATCGACAACCAGAATTAAGCATTGTGAAAATGATAACTCCAATCTTAAGTGGAATGATAACTCCCGCCCAGAAAGATATGCACGCAGAAGATAATATAACTTTCACTTAAATTTGCCTATAAAAGGAATCAATCAGAAACAAAAAAAACATTTGAACAAGTGCAAACAAATGGAACGCATAGAAAGGAAGAAAAAGAAAGAAAGATTAAAAGAAAAAAAAAGTATTTTTTTAGCATTATATGCACAGAGATAAAAAAAAAAAGGAGAGGAAAAAAGATTGAAATTAGAATATATATATATATATATATATATATATATATTCTTACTTTTGTTTATTTATTTTCTTGCATATTTTGTTTTAAAATAAAGATCCCACTTTATCCAGTACATAGGTAGACTAACAAATGGATAAGTAGGAAAATATTCTCTCATAAAATTTTCTCACTCTTTAAAATGGTGCACAGTTTTTGGGGTTCTATGTCCTTGGTTAGCAACCCTTAAAACGAAATATGACAACACAAAAGATTTTAGGGATCTATACTATTTGATTAGTAATTCTTAAAAATGCAACAATAAAGAAGTTCTATACCGTTGGTTAGCAACACTTATGATAAAATATATGATAATACAATTCAAGATTATTTGGGAGCTATGCCGTTTGGTTAGTAGTCCTTAAAAATATCAAAACGGCTTGTAAGATTTTTGAACCCTAAAATGTCAAAAAAAAGAAAAAAAGCCTACTACAAAAAGTGGTTACAAAATCAAAGTCACCATTAAAGGATACAAAAAGCAACCTAAAACTTAGTTCTAAGTTCAAAACAAATGAGATAAAATTTCTCAAAAGTCCAAAATGAGATCATTCACCTTAAAATCAACTAAATTGAAATTAAATGAAGAGGTTGCCCCAAAAGCTCAAAAAGGACATTTACCTCAAAATAATAAAAAAAATCACAAACGTCAAAAAAATCTAATACTCATTTGATTTGATTCCTTTTCAAAGGATGTCTAGACAATTTTAGCGAAGGGCTTGGTGTATTCACAGATCTAAATTCCTTATAAGTCATACACTTTTAAACTTTCCAACCTTAAAAAAATAACGAAAATAAATTGTCCATAAATTCTTAAAGAGGTCATTTATCTTGGAGTTTGTTAAAATCTAAAAACCCATAATAACTACAAGTAGCTTGACCCCATAATGGTTAATGTAGGCAACTCGATCAAAATCTTTCCCTAGCACAGTTGCAAATTTAAAAAACCTAAATTTCCCCTAAAGCAACACGAGTAAATTGTGCATTATCATAATTAATAATAAGGGGTTTTTTCCTTGTACCAAGGGATCGTAATTAAGAGATTGTTCAAAGCAAACTTTTGCTTTTCACTGTAACATATAAGAACTTTACACTGTAGCAACTGAACTTTATTTTTCTAACGTGTTTCCCAAATGAAGCTATAATCTTGAATGCGTTAAACTTAAAATAATAAACTCCTCTACTAAAGCCTAGCTTTGATGGAATTATGTTACGTAAAATAAAAACTAAAATTAGTTTTTTTGCTTAACAATGCGTGTATGTTAAATATCGGGTCATAATGAGATATACACTCTTTTTATTGACTAGCTTGAAGCCCATGGATTCTCTTTCTCATAATTATTTTGGTAAGCTCATTGCGTCAAAAAAACCTCCCTATCATAATTTATAAAGCCCGTTAACACCGCACAATATGAGCCCGTAAGATTTAAGGTGGAACACATTAATATATATTGTGTAGGTGCTATATGGATATTGTTGGCCTAAGAATAGCTACCCAAGAAAAAGGTGAATTGGGTTTTAAAACTATTTTACAATTATTGGAATTTACTAAATTAAACGCACAACACACAAATAACAATTATAATCAACTTCAACAAAATGTAAATGCATTGATGTAAAGAGTTAGGGATAGAGAAATGCAAACACTATTTATCGTGGTTCAACAATATGCCCACGTCTATTATCACTAAGCAAAGTCTTCGACTTGGCCTCTTCCATTATCATGAACATTTTTTGGCACGATCACTTTTTGTACAATCCGGCGCCTTTCGCTACTGAAGGCTCACCACAGCCTTTTACAATCATTAATTTTTATGGAGATTGATTAACGAAGATATCCCACCAATTTTACATGGAGATTGAGAAACCAAAACGGCACAACAATTTTTTATGGAGATTGGCTAACCAAAAAGGCACATCAATTTTCTATAGAGATTGGCTAACCAAAAATGAAACGCCCCTTAATTTGGACGTCACAGATGTCGTTACGTACTTACATTCATACATGCATAAACTTTAAAATTATAAATAATATCAAACTTAATCATTACTATTGATTTTAAAAGTACTTAAACTTATGTTACCAGATCCATTCATATGTTTTTTTTTTTATTTTAAAACTTAATGTTGTTTCGAAAAGCATTGTTTAAATTATTCCTTATCATAATTTATTCATTTATACTCTAAATTAATCAAGAACTTATATAATAATATAGGTTTGTCAATTTGTAAAATCAAGACTTATAAAAATATCACATTAAAACCCTTTGATCATCACATAATTAGAAATCCATTTGTTCCCACAGTTCGGCAGGCCAAACTTGGGACTTCGGCAGGCCGAACATCATCGGCAGGCCGGAGTTCCCTCAACCAGCAGGCCGGCAGAGGCTTTGTAACTCGGATTAAAAATTCATCCATGTTCGGCAGGCTGGAAAATTAGATCGGCAGGCCGAACCTCTGGTTTTTTGCAGGCCATCCGAGACCAAAATTCCTTTGGAAAACTTAATTTAAAACATACCAACTTTGCATAAAATATAGCGGAAGTTCATAATTTATAAAAAAAAATTATAAAATAACTTATAAAGCCATAATATAAGTATTCTTAAAAACTTAACATAAAAAATATGTTCAAAAATATATATAAAACTTGATTAAATCATAAAATCATTTTCTTGACGTGCTTCCGGTTACAATTCATCGTTCATGTTGCTCACACGCTTCCCATGTCCTCCACCTAGTCCATGATTCTCTTACCCTTATCTGCAACATGACATATAAAACATGATTAAGCTAAAGCTTAGCAAGTACATATATTCTCACAATTTAAAACATTTTATAAACGTCGTCATCATCATCATCATTGTCATCGTATCATAAAAGTGCCATAAGCACAATTTCATAGAACATATCTTTCGTAACATTAACCATTTTAAAACTTAATCCATTTTATCTTAAGGGCCCAAGTGTTGCACCATAACATCATCATAGGCACGCTGTCATGAGAGGAGAAGGGTAGCTAATCCCAAACCAAACATGACAACATTTCATAACATTTCATAACATTGGGTGTGCAACACTTATTAGGTGATACATATATACATACTTTTCATTCTTTGAAACATGTCATCATCATACATGCATATCTTTAAAATCATGAAAATCTTTCATATGAAATCCTTTAAGGAAAAATCATCATAAAATCATCATGAATATCCTTGTAAAACATATAATCAATCCTTGTAAAATCATGTGTCATGTTGCAGGTGAGAATGTACTTACCTTATCGTTAGCTTACTTAACCTTAAAAAATACACTTGGTGATGACGTCGCGGTCTCGATGTGCTCGCTTCCTTGAAGTTGCTTCTCAAAATCCTTGAATTAACCAACGAAATAAGATTTTTCTTTCAATGTACTCAAAAAATTATCGTGAGAGAGAGAGAGAGGAAGAACTCGTGGAGAAGAGAAGAGAAAGAGAAATGAAAGATCGTCTCAGAAATTTTTCTGAGAGAAAAACGTGAGAAGGAGAGAAAATAATGAAAAAGAAAACGTTAAAAATTTTTAACGTATTAAACATAATTGATGGGAATTCAATTCCCTTCATTAAGTCAGATTTTTCTGACTATTAAGGGCTGTTGGCGTGGAAGGAAAGAAGAGAAAGAAGGAAAGTCCAATCTCCCACTCAATACTTACCATGTTTTGCCCTATTTAAATTGGAAACCATATAAATTGACATAAATCATGCAAGTCAAACCCCTTTTATTTCCTTAACTGATAAAACATTCCATTATGATGCCAATTAATCACATTAAATCACCCAATTAACGTAATTAACTCAGCCCTAATTTTAGAGAGATTTCTGCTGACTGCTCGTCAGCCATGTTTGGCCTGTCGGTTTTCCCCTTCAGCCTGTCGGTTCCAGCAAGTTCGGCCTGTCGGTGAGGTTCTTCGGCCTGCCATTCTCGGGCAAGAAGTTCGGCCTGCCGAGCTTAAAAGTTCGGCCTGCCGATCTGTCATTAAATGCCATAACATAAAACATTCATACATCATTGCATCATAAATAAACATATGCTTAGAATTTCACATGAGCATTAGAGCACAACGATCACATGCGGTCGTCACCTGTCACAAAACTTGTCATAAAAAGTTAGTAAAATGCACATCACATATCATATCATATAACGTTATTATTAATAACATTCCTTATTAACGTTACTAACTTAACGTGGTTCGTTACATGAAATAGGCGGGCGTTACAATTCTCCCCACCTTATAAAAGTTTCATCCTCGAAACTTAGAATAAATGCGGATACATAATTTTCATGTCATCTTCACGTTCCCATGTAGCTTCTTCAACTTGCTGATTTCGCCATAACACCTTGACCAATGGAATTTCCTTATTCCTCAAAGTCTTGGTTTTTCGATCGAGAATCTTCGTTGCTTTTTCTTCATAACTTAAATCTTCTCGTATCTCGATCACTTGTGGCTCAATCACATGCGTAGGATCCGGAACATACTTCTTGAGCATGGAGACATGAAATACATCGTGCATTGCAGATATTTCAGAAGGCAACTTCAGCTGATAAGCTACTTTGCCTATTCGTTTAACAACTTCATAAGGACCGATGAATCTTGGGCTTAACTTGCTTTTCCTCCCAAACCTCATAACTCTTTTCATTGGTGCTACTTTCAAGAACACATATTCGCCTACAGCGAACTTTAAAGGTCTTCTTCTTTTGTCAGCATAGCTCTTTTGACGGCTTTGAGCGGTCTCTATCCTTCTTTTTATCAACTTTATCATCTCAGATGTTTCATTCACAAAGTCTGTTCTTTCAGCATCTATGCTTTCCATCAATTTCTTTTCACCAGTTTCATGCCAACATATAGGCGACCTGAATTTTCGTCCATACAGTGCTTCATATGCTGCCATTCCAGTTGTCGCCTGAAAGCTGTTGTTGTATGCAAACTCTGCTAACGACAACATTTTACACCAGCTGGTCTTAAAATCGAGAGAACAAGCTCGTAACATATCTTCCAAAATTAAATTCGTCCTCTCTGTTTGGCCGTCAATTTGAGGATGAAAAGCCATGCTGAAATGAAGCCTGGTTCCCATTGCAGTATGGACACTCTTCCAAAACTTAGATGTGAACCTGCCATCACGATCTGAGATAATTGACTTGGGAATCCCATGAAGTCGTACAATCTCCTTAACATAGAGTTTCGCTAACCGTTCCATAGAGTAAGTGATCTTGATAGGGATAAAGTGCGCCGTCTTCATCAGTCGATCCACAACTACCCAGATTGCATCATAACCGTTCGTAGTTTTGGGTAAACCGGTAATGAAATCCATTGCTATTTCTTTCCATTTCCATTCCGGTATTTGGATAGATTGCAGTTCACCACCAGGTCTCTGGTGTTCAGCCTTTACTTGTTGACATGTCATACACTTCTTTACATACTTTGCAACATCACGTTTCATTCCAAACCACCAGAAATTACCCTTTAGATCATTATACATCTTCGTTGCACCTGGATGAATAGAGTAAGGAGTTTCATGAATTTCTGCCAAGATCCTTTCCCTTAAATCATCGACATTGGGAACACATAAACGGTCCTTAAGATACAGAGTTCCGTCATCCACAATACGAAACTCTTGACATTTTCCTTCTTTCATTTCTTGCTTGATTCTTACAAGGCTTACGTCGTCATCTTGCTTACTCCGAATTTCATCATACATCGTCAGAGTAAGAGAGAGTGCTGATAGCTGGCTTGCTATAAGTTCTAAACCGAAGTCTAGAATTTCCTTCCTTAGAGGTGGAGACATTGCTTGCATAGACATCAACATGGCAACCGACTTCCTACTTAAAGCATCAACTACTCGGTTAGCTTTACCAGGATGATAAAGAATTTCACAATCATAATCCTTCACCAACTCTAGCCATCTTTGTTGTCTCATGTTTAGGTCTCTTTGTGTGAAGAAGTACTTTAGACTTTGATGATCAGTGAAGATCTTGTATTGGACTCCATATAAATAGTGTCTCCATATCTTCAACGCAAAAACAACTGCTGCTAACTCGAGATCATGAGTAGGATAGTTGTTTTCGTAGTCTTTCAGTTGTCTTGAAGCATAAGCAATCACCTTTTCATTCTGCATCAGTACAGCTTCTAGGCCCATCTTGGATGCATCACTGTAGATTACGAACCCATCATTTCCCTCAGGAATTGCCAATACTGGAGCCATCGTCAATCTTTTCTTCAGTTCTTGAAAACTCTTTTCGCATGCATCCGTCCATTCATACTTCTTTCCTTTGCGAGTCAAGTTTGTGAGTAGAGCTGTTATCTTGAAGAAATCTTCTACAAATCTCCGATAGTAACCTGCTAGACCCAAGAAGCTTCTTATTTCACTTGCATTCATCGGTTGCTTCTAATTGAGTACAGCTTCTACTTTAGCCGGGTCCACCATAATCCTATCCTTTGAAATAACATGGCCCAAGAATGACACTTTATCAAGCCAAAACTCGCATTTAGAGAACTTAGTATATAGCTGGTATCTTCTTAAAGTTCCAGCACAATCCTTAAATGCTCCTCATGTTCTTCTTGATTCTTAGAGTAGACAACAATATCATCGATAAATACAACAACAAATTTATCGAGAAAATCCTTGAATACCCTGTTCATCAAATCCATAAAGGCAGCTGATGCATTTGTTAGACCGAAAGGCATAACCACAAATTTATGGTGACCATACCTCGACCTGAAAGCAGTCTTGGGGATATCTCCTTCTTTAATCTTCAACTGGTGATACCCTGATCGTAGATCAATCTTGGAGAACACCGATGCACCCTTGAGCTGATCAAACAAATCATTAATTCGAGGCAACAGATACTTGTTCTTGATTGTCACCTTGTTCAGTTCTCTGTAGTCGATTCAGAGTCTCATAGTGCCATCTTTCTTTTTCACAAACAAGACTGGAGCACCCCACGGTGAGTGACTTGGCCTGATAAATCCTTTGTCAAGTAGCTCCTTTAATTGCTTGTGAAGCTCCTTTAATTCTACCGGGGCCATTCTATAAGGCACTTTAGAGATTGGTTCGGTGCCTGGAGCGAGCTCAATCTCGAATTCAACTTCTCTTTCTGGCGGTAGACTTGTTAGATCGTCAGAAAACACATCTTCATACTCATGAACAACATGTACATCTTCCATTCTTGTCTTTCCTTCTTTGCTTTTGTCTACAACGTTTTCCAGATAGCCCATGCAGCCATTTGCCAAAAGCTTCCTTGCTTTCATTGCCGATAAAAACATGTGAAGTTTCTTTCTGGTCTCACCAACATAAACGAATTTCTGATCACCTTCAGGATGGAAGATCACCTTTCGTTTCTGGCATTCGATCGAGGCATTATATTTACTTAGGAAATCCATCCCAAGAATCATGTCATAGTCATGCATGTCGATCACAATGAGGTCGACGAAAAGTTCTCTATCAGAAATCCATAGGGGTACTTTACGCAAACAATGCGTGGACAATATTACTTCCCCAGAGGGTAGTGTCGTAGTGAATCCCTGTCTCATAGGCTCTAAACGAACCCCTAACTTCTTAGCATGTGACATAGATACAAAAGAATGCGTGGCACCCGTATCAAAAAGAACATAAACATTATTACATAAGCTTGTTATTTGACCTGTGACCACATTGGAGGCTTCAGCAGCCACTTGTTCTTTTGTCATGGCATAGATTTGGGCGTGTGCCGGTGGGGCTTCAAGTTTCCCTTGACTAATTAGTAGCCCTTCAAGGGAGGCTTGCATCTGATGCAGCTGGGCTTGAGGAGGAGGTCTCTGCGGGGCATTAGCATTCATTAGTTTGGGGCAGTTCTTAACGAAATGGTCTTCGTGCCCACATATGAAACATTGGTTGGTCCCCAATCGGCATTCCCCTGGATGTTTCTTTTCACATTTGGCACATGGTTGGAATCGTCTGTTATTGTTGTTGCGCTGACCATCATTGTGCCTTTTGTTATCTTGGCCCTGCTGTTGTTAAGGATTACCCTTCCTCTTATTGTTCCTCCAGTTCTGGTTGTTGTTGTTGCTATTGTTGTTGTTGTTGTTGTTGTTGTTCTTATGCGGAGGGCGGTTCTGGTTGTTAGCATTGTTGGCTTGCTGGTTGGGCTGAGGCTGGTTCCTTCTTAATTTTGACAGATGGAACTCAGCATGTTGGGCTCTCATAACAACCTGTTCTTGAGTCCTTGGCGGACTTGCCCCATCAACAATTGCAGCAATGTCCAGTCTAAAGGCCCTGATCAACCTTCTGACCCTTTCACCTTCGTTCATAACCATCCTTGGGCATAGACGAGCAAGCTGGTCGAATTTTGTTACCACATCAGTGACTGTCATATCCCCTTGGCGCAAGCTTTCGAATTCCTCATAATGCTTCCTTGTAACATTCATATAGAAGAGCTTTGTGTTGAACTCTTGAACAAAATCAGCCCATGACATCTCTTCAACATTTCTACTCTGTTCGATGCCATCCCACCAAATTCTGGCATCCATAGTAAGGCAGTACGAGGCACAGAGGACTTTTTCATTGTCCGTGAAATCCATGAGTCGTAAGGTGGCCTCAATTGTCTTTAACCATCCTTGTGCGACCAACGGGTCCTTTGAACCGTCAAAGTCAGCTGGCTTGACTCTCTTTCATCTGACCAGAAGAGGTTCTTGATAAGCCGCTCTTGGTTCAGCAGCAGGAGCTGGGACTTCATTTACTTGGGCTTGTGGCTACGGAGGAGGAGGAGGCATATCATTGCCTCGTGGTTCACCATTCTGGCCATTGGCCCTTAATGCAGCAATCTCCTTTCTTTGATCCTCCAACTGCCTTTGCAGTTCAGCGATCATCGTCATAAGTCTCTCGTTAGTTTGGGTACGGGTCTGCATTCTTCTGTGGTTATCCATTGTAAATTTCCTAAAATAATTAGGACTTAGAAATGATCTTCCATTCATGAGACAGGTTTTCACTACCATATCATTAATCATTAATCATTCAAACCTTAATCTTATCATCATACTTGCAACAATACATCTAACTTAATATCATACTTACTTGGAGGACTTGGATCGACGTGTGGCGATATGAATTGTAATTGGAAGATTTGCTCTGATACTAAAGCCTAAAACACCTCTTAATTCGGACGTCACAGATGTCGTTACATACTTACATTCGTACATGCATAAACTTTAAAATTATAAATAATATCAAACTTAATCATTACTATTGATTTTAAAAGTACTTAAACTTATGTTACCAGGATCCATTCATACGTTTTTTTTTATTTTAAAACTTAACGTTGTTTCGAAAAGCATTGTTTAAATTATTCCTTATCATAATTTATTCATTTATACTCTAAATTAATCATGAACTTATATAATAATATAGGTTTGTCAATTTGTAAAATCAGGACTTATAAAAATATCACATTAAAACTCTTTGATCATCACATCATTAGAAATCCATTTGTTCCCACAGTTCGGCAAGCCGAACTTAGGACTTCGGCAGGCCGAACATCATTGGCAGGCCGGAGTTCCCTCAACCGGCAGGCCGACAGAGGCTTTACAACTCAGATTAAAAATTCATCCATGTTCGGTAGGCTGAAAAATTAGATCGGCAGGCCGAACCTCTGGTTTTCGGTAGGCCCGTCATAGAGTTCGACAGGCCGTCCCAGACCAAAATTCCTTTGGAAAACTTAATTTAAAACATACAAACTTTGCATAAAATATAGCGGAAGTTCATAATTCTTAAAAAATTGATAAAATAACTTATAAAGCCATAATATAAGTATTCTTAAAAACTTAACACAAAAAATGTGTTCAAAAATATATATAAAACTTGATTAAATCATAAAATCATTTTCTTGGCGTGCTTCCGGTTACAATTCATCGTTCATTTTGCTCACACGCCTTCCCATGTCCTCCACCTAGTCCATGATTCTCTTACCCTTATCTGCAACATGACATATTAAACATGATTAAGCTAAAGCTTAGTAAGTACATATATTCTCACAATTTATAACATTTTATAAACATCATCATCATCATTGTCATCGTATCATAAGCACAATTTCATAGAACATATATTTCGTACCATTAACCATTTTAAAACTTAATCCATTTTATCTTAAGGGCCCAAGTGTTGCACCATAACATCATCATAGGCGCGCCGTCATGAGAGGAGAAGGGTAGCTAATCCCAAACCAAACATGACATCATAACATAACATTTCATAACATTGGGTGTGCAACACTTATTAGGTGATACATATATACATACTTTTCATTCTTTGAAACATTTCATCATCATACATGCATATCTTTAAAATCATGAAAATCTTTCATAAGAAATCCTTTAAGAAAAAATCATCATAAAATCATCATGAATATCCTTGTAAAACATATCATCAATCCTTGTAAAATCATGTGTCATGTTGCAGGTGAGAATGTACTTACCTTATCGTTAGCTTACTTAACCTTAAAAAATACACTTGGTGACGACGTCGCGGTCTCGATGTGCTCGCTTCCTTGAAGTTTCTTCTCAAAATCCTTGAATTAACCAACGAAATAAGATTTTTCTTTCAATGTACTCAGAAAATTATCGTGAGAGAGAGAGAGAGGAAGAACTCGTGGAGAAGAGAAAAGAAAGAGAAATGAAAGATCGTCTCAGAAATTTTTCTGAGAGAAAAACGTGAGAAGGAGAGAAAATAATGAAAAAGGAAACGTTAAAAATTTTTAACGTATTAAACATAATTGATGGGAATTCAATTCCCTTCATTAAGTCAGATTTTTCTGACTGTTAAGGGCTGTTGGCGTGGAAGGAAAGAAGAGAAAGAAGGAAAGTCCAATCTCCCACTCAATACTTACCATGTTTTGCCCTATTTAAATTGGAAACCATATAAATTGACATAAATCATGCAAGTCAAACCCCTTTTATTTCCTTAACTGATAAAACATTCCATTATGATGCCAATTAATCACATTAAATCACCCAATTAACGTAATTAACTCAGCCATAATTTTGGAGAGATTTCTGCTGACTGCTCGTCAGCCATGTTCGGTCTGCCGGTTTTCCCCTTCGGCCTGCCGGTTCCAGCAAGTTCGGCCTGTCGGTGAGGTTCTTCAGCCTGCCGTTCTCGGACAAGAAGTTCGGCCTGTCGAGCTTAAAAGTTCGGCCTGCCGATCTGTCATTAAATGCCATAACATAAAACATTCATACATCATTGCATCATAAATAAACACATGCTTAGAATTTCACATGAACACTAGAGCACAATGATCCCATGCGGTCGTCACCTGTCACAAAACTTATCATAAAAAGTTAGTAACATGCACATCACATATCATATCATATAACGTTATTGTTAATAACATTCCTTATTAACGTTTCTAACTTAACGTGGTTCGTTACATGAAATAGGCGGGCGTTACAAAAAATTCCCCCAATTTCTAAGGCTTGGTAACCTAAAGCTCAAAAGATAAGATTTATAATTTTTAGTTCACTCATAAGATAAGCTCTCCAAAGATAGACGAATACAATGTAAAGCTTATGTTGGAGGGTGTGAGCAACTCTCAAGAATGACTATTGAAAATGTAAGCTCAAGAGTGTGTATATAGTATAAATGCTTTAAAAACAATGTAGGAATTCTTTCAATCAAGTTCTTGACATTTGTATAATGAATGGAGGTGTATATATAGCATCCCAAACTCATTTGTAGTTGAGAACATCAATTTTGGGTCAAATCCTAATGGTCAGAAAACTAACCTTTATAAACAATTTGGCAGGTCGGACAAAGGGTTCTATAGGCCGAAATTTGAAATTTTTAGAATTGAACTCCAAACGGTCATCTAATCAGTAGGCCATCCTGGCAGTTCAGCAGGTCAAACTTAGACCACCGATGGGCCAAACATCAAGGTTCGATAGGCTGCCCGAGACTGGTTTTCAAACTCGTCTCAAACGTTTATCATTGGCATGCCGATGCAGGGTATTTGATATGCCTGTTGGGACTACTGATAGGCCAAACTTTTAGAGTTCAATAGGCCATCCAAGCCTGCTTTAAAGGATGTTTCTAAGGAACATCTTCAGCAAGCTAGAACAAGGTTTATGGCATGTTCAACCTAGAGTCTGACACGCTGTCCGAGACATGTGTAATTCTTGCCTCTTAGCCTTCTTCATCGACAGGCAGAAACAGGATTTTTGACAGATCGATTGGTTATTGACAGGCCGATCTTGAATGTCGATAGGTCGATCTGCTTTGATCAAAATTTTTACTTGGTATGTTTTCAAAATGTTGTTTTTATAAAACTTTGTCTAAAGTAATTTTAGTTTGCATTTTGAACACTATCCAAGTAATAAAAAAAAAAAAACAATTTTAGGTCTTAGAAATTCAAATGCGATATTTAAAACAGTTTGTGAAAGCAAATGTGTGTTTGGAATGAACTTGCATAGACTATATATTTTGAGATATTGCTCACCTTCATAAAGACTAAGAAAGCTAAGATTTGTGTTCTTCAAGTCTTCCTTGTGAGTCCTTTCTGCTGCTTGATTTTTCTTGTGATTTGATTCATGCTCAATCTTCAAGCTCTCAATAATTAATCTGTCTTTGTAATTAATCATTTCTAAGTCTTGATAGATTATTCTTTCAATTATCTTGAGATGCTTAAGATAAATATTTTGAGCATACGTGGGAAGAAGAGAGGGTTATCACCCCCTGTTTTCTCTTCCTTGACAAATAACAACTTCGAATGGCTTGCTGGCAGTTTCTGACAACTTCGATTATGGCACCAGGAGGTAACTTGCCGCCTACATGCTTCTAAATTCACTTGGATATTTAAAATTTCTATCATTATGGAGATTACTTATTGAATCTCATGCTGATCTCAGGTATTAGTGCTAAAGCCACTCAACCGTTATTTTTAAATAATGTGTTGAGTTACCACTAATCAACCAACTTTCCATTAAGGCAACGTCAAAACTGTGTTGTGTTGTTGTTTTGTTGTTGAATTGAAGCAGGCAAACGTTTGGTAAATTTTTTTTAAAGCTGTTGTAAATCAAGAAATAAGATTATAGATGTTTGGTAAATTGTGTATAAAATTATTATGGAGATGTATATGGAAGAAAATAGATATACTTTACTAATTATATTTATAGTTTTAACTTTTCATTTTAATTTTAAGGCTAAAGTTTATAACATTTGTACATTAAAATGCTAAAAAATATTATTTTTTATTATTTAATATATTTTTAGCAAGATAAATTACATTTATTAAACAAAATAACATTAAAACTGAAAGTAAAATATTCAAAACTATTAGAAATATTTGAAAGAGATTTAGAATTTTATATTTATAAATTATGTAACTTTTAAAAAGATATTATATTTTTAAGTTAATTACACTAATACCTTTTATGTTTTGCCACAATAAAAGGGACACTTCTTTAACCAAACCTAATTATATTGGCACCCTTAGACTTTATCAAAATTATAGATACACTCACTGTTAGTTAATCATTAATGTTGACCAACCTTTGACTGACAATTTTTTTTAAATCCTAAAAATATGCCTATATGCATGAAAAAACGTTTTTAGCCATAAATGCTGTTCGTATTGACATTTTTACTCTTATTTCGCATAAAAAAGCTAATTGATTTTTATATATTCTAAACTATAATTTTTATTATCATAGAGAGAATTTTTTATCCTTTTTATTTTCAAGAAATTGAAATGTGTTTTTTATCAATAATTTTGAGTATTTCAAATTTAACTAGATCTTACTAAATTAGTTAATTATCTTTTTAATACTCTATCTTTTCATAAAATAAAAATTATAACAAAATATCAAGAATTAAAAAAGCAGAAATGAACTTAAAAAAAAAAAAACCAGATATACAACTTAAACTTTAATTACGAAGTATGCACGTAACAAACTAGCCCTTAGGGGGAAAAGGTGAAGAAGGCAACATGTTGTTATACTGTAAACTTCTCCCACCAAACTCCAACTTTTAGGAAGTTTCTGGGATATGGAATAGGTGACATTCGAATTTCTTCTGATTAATGTTGTTATTTTCCTTCCCCCCTTTTTTGTCTTCTTCTGTTTTCTTGTTTTCGCCTACTTCTTGTTGTCACTGGAGGAGACCGTTGGTATAAAGCTTTCTCATAATTTGTCAAATTAAATAGCTAATCGAGGTCCTAGATCTTAAAAAAAAAAAAAGAAAAAAGAGAGAGAGAAAACTCATGTTAGGGAAATATATATATATATATATATATATCACTCTCTCGAAAGATATGTGTGTTATGACGTTTGAATTGGTTTCCTCTTTATTATTTTCAACTCCAAACTTTTTTCTCCCTATTTATCCAAAGCGGATTATGAGTTAATAAAGGTTTTTAAACTTCTGGCAGTTTCTTAGTGTCTTGATTCTTATAGGTTTCTTGACTGGTGAGAGTATGATATCACTCTCATAAATTAAGTGCACAAAAAGCCTGGAGCTAACCCTCATTAGTGAGGTCAAAGCTCTAAACCAACCAAGATATGGTTGATCCAGCAAATGTCAAAATGTTACCCTTTTACAGAGAATCCTAAATTGTTGTTTTTTGTTTTGTCAAAAGGGAAAACAAGGGAAAATTGCATTCTCTATACCTAACCTATTCAGATTTAGAAGGGGAGAAAAACTTAAATGATAGTACATTAATTTATTTGGTCAAAAGGCCAAAGATTAGTTAACTATGATTTTTTTATGAAAATTATAATTAATTACGTTCAAATGTCAAAAAAATGACGTTCATATACGTCAAATATTTCTTCCTTTTCTAGTGTAAAAATATTCAGTATTTTCTTTTTTGAAATGCCAAAAAATATTTAATAATATTACAATGCTACATTTGAGTAGATTTCATTAAAAACATATAGTAAATATCATAGAGGATATACACACAAAATACCGTTAACACCGTCAGTGTTAAGTAACACAACTAATAGAAAATTAGTTTTTCTGTGAATTTTTTATTGTGGGACTATTTTTTATTAGTACCTAATACTCAACACTAGTGATGTCTTGTAGCATTGTTCTTCAAAAAAAAATTTATCATCTTCCATCCTTCTTTTAAATTAGTTCAAGGTATTTTCGTAAAATTTTGACGGTAAAGTAGGAAACGCTAAAGGAACAATGCTAGTGTACTTCATTTGTTTTTTTCTTTTTTCTTTTTTCGTGATATATAAAAGAACCATAAATCTTCATGCAGAATTTGAAGAAAGTGGACGTTAATTGATATATCATTTAAACGCTAAATATTGGTCTTTTATCCGAGATCCTCAATGTGTCAGTATTGATGAAATGAAAATTTAAATTATAGTAGTCAACTATCCGTTTCTTATTTGTGGTTGTAGATATAGCTTGGTTTGTGGTAAATTCACAATATTACCTGCTTCTCATTGTTCAAGAACTCTAGAGTCCCCTTCTAAAATAAAAGTGCTCTAGAATTAGAATTCCTCACCGTCATTTAAAAAATGAAAAAAGAAAAAGAAAATGGATCTTTTATCTAGATTTAAAGAGTCCACTGGCCACATATAGTTAAAAGAAGGGATTCATAGTAATTTAAACATGTTTTCTCTACTAATATAAAAAAAGGAATGGCTACGGACAAAATATTTAGGAAGAATCATTTACAACCTATTCCTTTTCTTGTTCTAAATTTCTTTTATTGTTAAACTAACAGTAAAAGAAATGTTTTCAAACCCTTTATAGAAGTGACGTAAATGATATAAATTTATGTCATTATTATTAAAAAAACTAATATTTATAAATTTGTAGGCATTAAACCTTATATTATATATTATTAATATTCATATGCTCATCATGCGTTTTTAATGACTTATGTAGTTTTCTGCTGTGCGTAGAATTTTACTGTTTGTCATTCATAAGGGTATAAAATTCCAACAAAATTCAAACCTGAAAGCATTTATAATTTAATTAAAATCGATGAGGCGTTGTAGTATTTGGCTTCAGTTCAAGAAATAGAAGAGACAACGTTTGGTGGGTGATCAACCATGTTCATCATGATTTAGTACTACTGTCGAAGAATATTGACAAAAATAGAAAAATATTGAAAGGCGTGTTACATGCATGTTTTGGAACAAAATTAATTTTGAGATCATCAGATTAATGTATAAGATTATGTGAAAATAATAAGAAAAATGACAAAACTGACTACCTCTTTGATGAGGCATGTGCCGATAATGGTATACCCTTCTTATTTTTATTTTTTTGAAGAAATTATGGTGTACATCGGATGATAATGGATAGGAAAGCAGCTTAATTAATTTATATATATTGTTAATGACCACGTATATGATGTCTTGCATGATGCGATACCCCAATTCGCTCTTAGAACTTCAAAAAAAAAAAAAAAGTAGGCTTTTTTCTTGCTTTAGAATTTTAACTTGACATTTTTTATCAGACTAATCGAAATCGCCTGCTATGTGCATGCATATTTAGTTTTGTTATTATTATTATTATTATTATTATTATTTGCTTGGTAGGAGATCATTTTAAAATGCTTGTCATGTCCAAAAAGTGATTTGCATAAGAAATTTCATAAACAATCTCAATCGAGAGGGAGGCAAATTATATTTTAAAACAATGCATATTTTACTTGCGTTTTAGGTCTTCATTTTTAGATTTTCTAACAATCTTAGAGCGTTACTCCCAAATATAGTCTGAAACCACTATTACCATCATCAAACTGATGAATCAAAATAAATTAATAAAATTGAGTGTAAAAAAATTAATTATAAAAATCACATTGGATAAATAATAATTAGAGTGTTGAAAGAAAAACACTCAAGAGAGGATATATTTGCAACATGCTATTTAAGTATAGGAAAATTAAAAATAAAGGACCAAATGATGTAATAAAAATAGAAGAAGGGAGGACAACAAAAAGGAAAAACAAGAAAAATAAACAACAGAGGACACATGGCATCCATTGGAGCTAGTATGAAAACTTGCACTCTCTCTTTCATATATGTAAAGATAACAATTCATTTTGTAAGTTGAAGATCATCCAGTGATGGCATGAGAACTTCTTTTTTTTTTTTTTAATTGTGCAAAGTTCACTCAATATAACATTATGGAACTACTTCTAACAAGCCAGTAACTTCACTGAACAATGTAAAGAAGTACTGATGTCGAATGTATGTTATTCTTTTATGTGTGTGTTTATAGTACTATACGTACTATGGTTGTTTTCATTAGCTAATGCAACTTTCAGTATTTTATAAGCAGAAGATCTTTTGACCTGGGGTTGAAGAGATCAAACTAGTTTTTCTTCCATCTTTATTAACATAGAGCACTTGTTCGTCCTTTTATTTTACATAGTTGAGACTTGGGAATTCTACGATACGAAGAAGTAAGATCTGAACACATGAAAACTGCTCATAAAACATATGAACACTTAGCAAATACATATACATGTATATAAAATATATGAATAATTATACACACACTCACACACACACAAACATGATGCATATCATTCCATGAGAGAGTATTTCAGGAAAAAAAAAAAAAAATGCACTACTCTTCCTTCCCCAAAAAAAAAAAAAAAGTTCTACGCATGGTACATGATGCCTCTGCAAAACAAATACGTTCCTCACTTTTTGTCGATGTCACTACTTAGGGTGTTTGGAAACATTGGGATATGTTTTAAACCAATTTTAGTTAAAAACTACTTTAGTATGACATAAGAGCTTTATATTTTAGCTTATTTTTTCTTAGCATTGTATTAAATAAGAGTTTTACATTATAGCACCTAAAAATTTTGGTTAAAAATGAGAAATCCAAACAATTAGTTATTTCTATATTTCCTCACTATGCTAGTTTTACTTTTTAGTCTGGAGATAACCTTATATCTCACGCAAACTTGCATGGTCAATGATAGAATTATTTCCTCATAAAAAAATAGTAGACATCAGACTCATGGCTTTTGAGCAGAACATGAATTTCACGTAAATTCAACCACATTTACCATGTCTTTAGCAGATTAATGATACCTGCACTACCTAATCCCGATATGATTTTGGTTCCATTCATTTGGTAAGATTATAACTTATTCATCAATCCTTATTTTAATTAATTCACAAAGATATTGGTATACGCTTTCTTTATTCACAAAGATCAATTCCATAATCAATAAATTAAAAATGACTATGATCTCATCGTTTTGAACTGTGTCTCTCTCCCATGCGCTTATAAAACCCACATTGTCTTTGCAAATAACTTTGGAATACAAATCTCAAATTCTGGTTTTATCTGAAAATATTGTTTGTCTTTAGTTTGGCATAATTATAATAATAATGGGAAGGTCCCCTTGTTGTGATGAGACTTCTGGCTTGAAGAAAGGGCCATGGACTCCTGAGGAAGACAAGAAGCTCATTGATTATATCACCAATAATGGCCATGGATCTTGGAGATCTCTCCCCAAGCTTGCAGGGTTAAATAGATGTGGAAAAAGTTGCAGATTAAGATGGACAAATTACCTCAGACCTGATATTAAGAGAGGCAACTTCTCTGAAGAGGAAGAGAGAATCATCATCAACCTTCATTCTCTTCTTGGAAACAAGTGAGTCAATTTTTTTTGTTTAATTATTTTTCTAAAAAAAAGGTTATTCTCTTTTTAAAAATATTGTTTATTCAGAAGTACTCTAATTAATATTTATGCCAATTCCTCAGAAATTCTTGGAGGAATTTTCCAAGAATTTCTTACTTCAATAATATGCATGCTTATGAAAGTGGTCAATTTTTTTCTTGGAAGAGATTGTGAGAATTTGTCACTAGAAACTTTAAACAAAGTCGATTTCAAACTCAACGTGTAAAGGGATTAGATTTAATAAAGTCAGATCCTAATTAATTTTATACAAGTCATGAAGTTTTGGATTTTCATTTTAATGATACAACTTTTTTCTTTTTGTTGGTAAATGATGATACGACATCTTTGCAGGTGGTCAAAGATTGCAAGCCATCTTCCTGGAAGAACAGATAATGAGATCAAGAACTATTGGAACACCTATCTTAGGAAGAAGCTTATCCAAATGGGCATTGATCCAAACACTCACAAACCAAGGACTGATCTGAATCACCTTCTGAACCTTTCTCAGCTTCTTTGTTCACCACATCTTATGAATATGATGAACAACATAAATAGTAGCAATAATAATACTCTAATTAGTAATATTCCTTGGAAAAATGCCCTAAAGTTACACACAGAAGTAGCTGATCAATTGGTCAAATTTCAGCTATTCCAAAACTTCTTCCAGCTTATGAACAGTACTAATTTAAATGCTGTTCCAAACATTCAAAATTGCGCTAATCTCTTGAGTGCCCCTCAAAACTTTAATCCATTTCAAGCCCAAGTTGAACATGACATGCAAAGCATGAGTTTTTTTCCTAGTAATGGTAGTTTAAATGATTCCAAGGATATCGATAAACCAAACTCGAGGAATAAGGGCATGATCATCAGTGATTCAGCTGAGCAAGAGATTAGAAATTACATTCATCCACTTCCTGCACTGGTTTCAGAGCCATTTCCAGGGACTACTTCTTACCAAATGGAAAACATGAGTACTAGTGAACCGAGGTCTCCCATTATTTTTGAGGCTTGGGACAAACTCATGGATGATCATGATCAAACAAATGAATCCTACTGGAAAGATATTCTAGAGTACGTTACTATTAATTTGATCTATATTTGATTGATTTTATCTTCTAAAATCTATACATTTTTTTTGCTTCTGGAGAAAAATTTTGACTAACCAAATTAAGTTTATTTGTTAGTTTTATCTTTAACTAAGTAACAGTTTGCTTTGAACTTATGCAGATTAATGTCCAACTCGCCAGCACCTTTCTGACGGTAGAATACAAAAGTTAGAAGTATCTCAACTTTTCAACTTCATACGGACATTGATATATTGTTCATTCAGCAGTATTCTTTCGTTATATATGTTGTTTTGTAATTTGTAATTTCCTTTGTTTTTGTTTTGTCCCCCTTTTAAGTTGTTGGGACTGATGAAGCTATACCATATTGTAAGAATAATTTATACACATGCAAATCTATGTGGACTTAATTTGTCGTAGTTTATGTGTTTATGTTAATTTAGTTCTCACACGCTCCAACATATGTTCCATAGTTGAACACACACATGTAATTTTTAGCAGCCAAAAAAAAAAAAAAAAAACAAACAAACAAACAAAAACAAAAATCTCCCCCACACCCCCCCCAAAAAAAAAAAAAACAAAAACATACACGCAAAGATACGTATACTTCCTGAATAAAACCATTAATTCCGATTTACACCCACATTATTACATATAACGACACGGGTAAGGTACTTGTTGATCAATTTCGTCAAATAGCACAAAAATTTGAACTTGGTGAAAAAGTATGTATTAATTCGTTACATATACATACACATACATATTCGTTAAAAAGAAGTATTGAAAAAAAAAATTAATTAGCCCCAAGAAGGGAAAAAAAAAAACCATTGGAAGCAGCTAAAAATGTTGCATGATTATGAAAAGAATCCTAATATGATAATGAGATATAGTGGGATTGGATCAAATAATATGGAAGGTTTTGACCAATTTTAATCACGTCAAAGTCAGCCATATGTCACTATAGATATTCTTCTTGATAGACCACCAAGTCTAAACATCATAACATATATACACATTAAAAAGATAAAAGAAGTGAAAAGGTGAATTCCCTCGACCACCTTGATGATTTATTATTCGATGGTTGCATAAGTTTAGTCACTAAAAGTCAGATTAGTTGTTGCATTGTGAACTATTAGGTGAGATTGTTTACGTTGAACACAAGCAATTGACTAGCGCTATGTGGTTATTTAGGAAGACTTCTTAAAAACTACTTTTGGTTTTTTAGATTTAAAAACTGTTTGTAGAAGTATTTTGATGATTTTACGAAAATACTTTGACTTTCTAAAAAAGTTTCTAATCAAAACATAAAATGAATGGATACTTTTTTAAAAAGTACTTTTTACATATACTTTTAAACTTGTACCAAATTTTTAAAATTCATGCAAAAACTTACGTAGATGTTAAAAAACTTCCACCCACAAAAAACCGTCCCAATCTAATAAGTACGGAAATCTATTAGGGTGTGACCCACTAATAATTTTTGAAGATAAAATCTATGGGATTATATATAGGAGTGCTTTATATTTTATTTATTACAACCAGACAATTCCTAATAGTTGAATTTCTGCTTCAGAATTAAATGCCTCTTGATTTTGTTAGCAATTTCTATTACTAGTCAGCTAGACTGATTTTTATAAGAAACATCATGATTATATAATTTCAAATTGAGTGTTTAAACAATAGTCTGTGAACCTTGATATACTTAATGATATATAAGATGTGAAAATAATTAATGAGGAAAATCATCACCTAAATTAGAACGTCTTTAAGATATTAATTTTATCATAAGTTAAGACAACGCTAAAATACAAGCATATGTGGAGATTGTGGCAATTATATACAACCTGCAGTCAATTATCCAAAAAGAAAAAGGATACAACCTGCAGGGCATTCTCTGAGTATTTTGGCCAAAACATATAAATGTAGCCCTATCATTTTATTATTAAATGGACAACCATTTATAAATAAATAAACAAATAAAATGGATAGCTTGGCAAATGGTGGAGGTTTGAAAGAGTAGTGCTCAAGTTTTTATGATGGCTTTACTCATCGTTTTTATTCCATTTTTTTAGGAATAAATGTAATTCCTTCTATCACTATTCATTAGGGTTTTACCTCAAAAAAAATTTTCATTAGGGGTAAAAAGTCAAATATGACCATTTTACTAAAACATGCTCTTTATGGTCTCCACAAGAAATAGAACTCTAAAGGAAGTATATAATTTGATTCGACTAATATATCTTTTTAAGCGAAGGTATTTACTTTTCAAGCTGTTCTACTTTGGTGTTTTATAGTAATTATATGAATTAGTGTATGAAGCAACTATCTACAAAGCTAACTAGGCAAGTTAAACCGTTAGGTGGCTGAACAATAATGGACCATAATATGTTGGTAAAATTTGAAAACGAAACTAAACCAACTTATCTTCAAAAGACAAATGAAACCAACACAATGCAAGTAGAGATCAAGTTGCACCATTTGTTTTTGATACTTCATGGGTATATTATGAAGAAACAAAAACAACCCAAATCCAAACCCTGGATCATACGTTCATGCACCCACTCACTTGAGGTAGTCTCAAAGGGTCAATATTGATGGAATTTACAAAAACACATACGTTCACTTGAGTCACCACAACAATAAACATTTAGACAAATCCATTTTCACCATTTTAAAAAACTCCCTTAAAATACGATACAGAAAGTTCCAATGATGTTGTCAAATCCTAACATAAACAATTTTCTGCTTTTATATATAACCATTGTTATTAAAAAGGGAAAATTTTAGTTTAGTATCCTGTATTATATCGAAATATGAATTTGATACCTTTTGTTTTAGAAAATTTTATGCCGATATCTCGACTTTTTAAAAATTCTTTTTTTAGTACCTCGGAACCCTTTTTTGGGACACAAAAAGTTAAAATTACCTTTTTTATAAAATATAATTAATTGACCAAAATTTTAAGTAAAAAAATTTAAAAATTGTTATGCTTGTAACCAAACACCCAAATACCCAAACATAACAATTTGGTTGCAGGCATAATAATTTTTAAATTTTTTTACTCAAAATTTTGGTCACTTGATTATATTTTATAAAAAATGGGTAATTTTATTTTTTTGTATCCCAAAAAAAGGTTCCGAGGTACTAAAAAATTTTTTTCTAAAAAGTCAAGATACTGGCATAAACTTTTCCAAAACATAGGGTACCAAACTCATATTCTAATATAATACAACTATTAAAATTAGGGCTAGCAATTCGTATTCACGTATCATGTTTGGGCCAACATAATTACAGCACGATATGATTAGCCTGAACACAAACACGATACAATTAATAAACATGGTAAGAACTCAAACATGAACATGAACTGCATGTGAAACACTTAACACGACACAATATGATTAACACGATTATTAAATAGACCATGATGGTTTGACATGATAAAAACATGTGTATGACATGTTTATGACCCAGTTAACTAAAAATTAAAAAAGAAAAAAGAAAAAATTTAACAAAGACCCAAAATATCTAAACTCAAGCACAACTAGCCCTAGGGTTAATGGTGGGATTAGGTGTTATATATTTTTATATTTAAAATTTAAATATTTTTATTTTTTGGTCTATATGTGTCATAAACGGGTAGGTTCGTGTTGTGTCGTGTCGGTATGTTTACGGCCCGTTTAATTAAACTTGTTAAAGTATGTTGGCATGAATCCAGTTTGTTTATTTTCGTGTTATTATTGCCAACCCATTTACGGTCCTACTAATAAATGTGTGGCCTAAACCTGTTTATCTCATGTCGTATTTGCATCGTGTCATCGTACCGCATCCAAAATTAGTGGCTCTATCCAAAATGAAATTTTTCTAATTAAAAAAAATAAGCCTCTTATCTTTTCGCATTAAATTTTCCCCATCAAAAAATACAAACGTCTTATCCTTTTGTATTATCTTTTATGTTTAAAAACACGGCTACTAAGGAAAAGCTATAAAGTCCTACCTCAATCACTAGTACCGACCACGTCCACATCATAATCTTATTCCACTACACGTTAGCTCTAAGGGACAATGAGCAACCTAAGGTGTAGACCCAACTTATTAATACCAAAACTTAGACATAATACATTAATATGCATTCTCATGGTACCTTAATGTGCCTTTAAGATATAAAACTTACATTTATATATAAGATAATTAATTTCTCTTTTAAAATATTTACACAATGATTCTTGATTAAAAGACAAGTGAAACACACTTAGAATCCAATTTGAGACAAGAGGTGTTCAGGTGGTCAAAAACTGAGCATTTTGGTATAGTTCTATCGACCACAGTGTACTACTCGCATGTCTTGCAGTTGCACAGTCGACCGCGTCTTCATGATCAAGATGCTCTTAAACACTTCAAAATCACTTCCAATGTATTCAGAACATGTTCTAAGGGGGATCATATACGTTCAGTTTTGCACGCATGCAACTTATTTTCATCATTTTCAAGCATTTTTCATCATTATTTTGTAAATAAGTAAAATGAACGTAAAAATGATTTTAATTTGTTTTTGGCTCGAACAAAAACTTGAATCTTATCTTTAATCGTTGTACTATCTCCGATAAAACATAGTTTGTATTCATGTAGCCTCGAATCATAACATGCAAACACAACTCACAACAAATTTCTTCAAAGACAAGACTGTACAATAGGAAATAAACTACTAGACTTATGAACACAACTTCTCATATTATTAATCTGAAAATTGTTAGTAATTATAACATAGAATATGGATAAAGGAATTGCAAACAATATATTGCATGAATATAACAAACAAGTTACAAAGTTTTCAAAAATGAAAACAACAAAGTAGGTATAACAAAACCTTCAACTTCAACTTCAATGGAAGCAACACAACCTGAAAATTAGACAAAAAATGGTCGAGGCACGTGTAGGTCACGCTTTCCTTAAAACAGATTCGTCCCCTCCGGTTGTGCATGAGGATTCTAAGGACGTCTGTCTCCCAGGATACAATGACTACCAACATAATCTTAAGCACTATTGGATACCGTTTCCGGCGAACTTGAAACTGTTTTTCTTCTATCACCAAAAATGACTACAACAAAAACTAGATGGAACTTGAAAAACAAAGGAAAAACTCTATGATTTAGTGAGTGCAAATTCTATGCAATTGTGTATATCTCAAACATGTGGAGGAGAGTTCATTATATAGGCTTAGAAAATAGATGTTACAATCCACATTATAATGAGCATTATTCAAAATTTATGTGCATAATGACATTGGTTGCAACCTTCCATTTTCCATGATAATGGTGCTCATTATCTCCCATTAAACCATTGGTTGTAACCCTCCATTTTCCATGATAATGGTGCTCATTATCTCCCATTAAACCATTGGTTGTAACCCTCTATTTTCCATGATTATGAAGCTCATAATCACCTATTAATCCACACCTTTGGGTGTTACAACATGGGGTTTATGACCTCCATTAATCTCCACCAATGAGCATCAATTTCTCATTCATCCAATTACCATTTTTCTAACAATCCCCCACATGAATGAAATTGACAAACTACAGAGGAAAAACAATGACACTACACGATGATAGAGTTCTACGGTTAATATCTGCATAGGATAGGTAGGCGTTAACCCTTGAACCTTCCCTTGTGAAAGTATGTTTACTTTACTGGCTGACTAGTAGACGCGATGTCCTTGAACTGTTTTGCCATTTGTGTAAATGATAACATACCTCACACAGATATTTTCCTAACACAGTTTCAGTTCTCATAGTTATGTTCATTTTGGCCATGAACATCTCCCTGGTTCTGCAAGAGCTTCTAAAGAATTGAGCCCTAGCAATTCTCCTTTGAAGCGGCCCCACTTCTCTCTCACATAGGTGATTTCTTACTTATGAGTAACCCGTATTGCTCCGCTCGAATTCTCAACGTATTCGACGCGTAAGAATCATTAAAAGCAAACTGCTTAACCTTTCCCTACGGGTATCACTGTTTTATTATAGGAATGGGTTGGGGTAACCCCCACAGTGATCTTACTCAGTCTATTCAGCTTAGTTATCCCATTGAACCTAGATCTTGGGATCTCCAGTCAACAAGGTTGGGTTTCCACTGTTTCGACCTATTCTTTATGGGCTTAAGTCCCATTCCTCTTGATGTTTTCTCAACTTGATCTCTATTCAGTCCTTTGGTTAACGGATCCGCAATATTTTCTTTAGACCTTACATAGTTTATTGTCATGACTCCAGTTGAGATTAGTTGTCTAACGGTATTATGTCGACGACGTATATGCCTCGACTTACCATTGTACATCACATTCTGTGCCCTGCCAATAGCAGACTGATTATCACAATGTATGCATATTGCAGGCATAGGTTTAGGCCATTCAGGGATATCATCCAAGAAATTCCTTAGCCATTCAGCTTCTTCACCGCTTTTATCCAAAGCAACAAATTCAGATTCCATAGTAGATCTGGTTATTACCGTCTGCTTTGAAGACTTCCATGAAACTGTTGCGCCTCCCAAAGTGAATACGTATCCACTTGTAGCTTTAGAATCCTGTATATTAGATATCCAACTTGCGTCAGAATACCCTTCAAGAACTGCAGGATCTCTTGTATAATGTAGCCCATAACTACGTGTATACCGTAAGTATCTGAGTACTCTAACAATCGCTTTCCAGTGATCATCTCCTGGATTACTCGTGAATCTACTCAGACTACTTACAGCATAGGCAATATCTGGTCTTGTACAATTCATTAAGTACATTAAACTGCCTATCACTCTAGCATATTCCACCTGGGATATACTTTCTCCTCTATTTTTGGACAGATGTTGACTAGTATCAATTGGAGTTCTGGTCACACCAGTGTCATTTTTACTAAATTTGTCAAGTATCTTGTCCACATAGTGTGACTGGCTCAAGATGAGTCCATCAGGCGACCTTTTGATTTTGATTCCTAAAATCACATCGGCAAGTCCCATGTCTTTCATGTCAAACCTAGAGTTCAACATATCTTTAGTTGATTTGATCATCCGATCATTGCTACCCACGATTAGCATGTCATCTACAAACAGACAAAGAATAACATATCCATCGTCTGTTCCTTTGACATAAACACACTTGTCACACTCATTAATTTTGAACCCATTTGACATCATAACATTGTCAAATTTCTCATGCCATTGCTTTGGTGCTTGTTTAAGCCCATACAAAGACTTCACCAATTTGCAGACTTTCTTTTCTTGTCCTGGAGCAATACAACCTTCTGGTTGTTCCATATAAATTTCCTCTTCAAGGTCTCCATTAAGAAAAGCAGTCTTTACATCCATCTGATGTACTTCAAGATTCCACAAAGCGGCAATCGCTATGATCATTCTTATGGAGGTTATTCTCGTTACAGGAGAATAAGTATCAAAGTAATCAAGGCCTTCTTTTTGTCTATAACCTTTTATAACAAGTCTAGCCTTATACTTGTCAATTGTTCCATCAGCTTTCATTTTACGTTTGAAAATCCATTTAGAACCTAGCGGTTTACTTCCTGGAGGAAGGTCCACTAATTCCCAAGTATGATTCTGCATGATGGAATCAATTTCACTCTTTATGGCTTCTTTCCATAAAGGACCCTCCGATGAGCTTACAGCTTCTTTGAAAGTTTGAGGTTCAGCCTCTAGCATGTAGATCAGAAAGTCAGGTCCAAATGATTTTTCTGTTCGTGCCCTTTTGCTTCGTCTAGGCTCTTCCTCTTCATATTCGGTTTCAACTTCTTGATGATCCTGACTATTCTCTTCAATAGTCTTAAACGTTCGTTTAGATGAACTTGGACCATCCTCTTTGGATTTGCAAGGAAATACATGTTCAAAAAATGATGCATTCCTAGATTCCATTATCGTGTTCCTGTGAATCTCTGGGTTTTTAGATTCATACACACGAAATCGATAAGCACTACTGTTGTGGGCATAACCAATGAAGATGCAATCAACTATTTTTGGACCTATTCTCATCTTCTTTGGTGTAGGTACCATTACCTTTGCAAGACACCCCCACACTCTCAAGTATTTGTAAGAAGGCTTTCTAGCTTTCCACAATTCATAAGGGGTCTTGTCTTCTTTCTTTCGGGGTACCTTATTTAAAAGGTAATTAGCCGATAAAATGGCTTCTCCCCACATGTTCTGTGGCAATCCAGAACTTATCAGCATCGCATTCATCATATCCTTTAAGGTACGATTTTTGCGCTCAGCCACACCATTTGACTGAGGTGAATAGGGTGGCGTAACCTCGTGGATAATACCATGTTGTGCACAAAATTCACTAAATGGTTCTACATATTCACCACCACGGTCACTTCTTACCATCTTAATTTTCTTATTAAGTTGGTTTTCAACTTCTTGCTTATAGAGAGCAAACTTCTCTATAACTTCATCTTTGCTTTTAAGCAAATATACATAGCAATATTTTGTGCTATCATCTATGAATGTAACAAAATATTTATTCCCACCTCTAGTTTGAATAAATTTTAAGTCACAAACATCGCTATGTATCAAATCAAGTGGCTCAGTATTTCTATCAATCATTTGGTATGAAGATCTCGTTAGTTTTGCCTCTACACATATTTCACATTTGTGTTTGGGATCAATATTAAATGTGGGTATGTGATTCGAGTTAATTAATCTACGTAAAGTATTATAATTAACACGACCTAGTCTACCATGCCATAAATTAGAAGACTCAAGCATATAAGTGGAAGACTTTTTAATTATATTGATGGAATTGGGCTTAACAGCCATTACATTCATTTTCCACATCCCATCTTTCACATAACCCTTTCCCACATACATTCCATGTTTAGACAAAACCATTTTATCAGCTTCAAAGACCATCTTGAAGCCATGTGAACTCAGCAGAGTTCCAGAAATGAGATTCTTTCGAATATCAGGCACATACAACACATTTTGCAGCTTGACTTCCTTGCCTGATGTCATTTTTAGAACCACCATCCCTTGGTCCTTGATCTCAGATGTGGCAGAGTTGCCCATATATAGCTTCTCCCTAACTTCTGACAGTACGAGTTCAACAAAAGCAGCTCTATCACAGCAGACATGGCGTGTGGCCCCAGTGTCTAGCCACCACTCCTTTGGGTTGGAGTCCACCATGTTGACTTCAGAGACCACCGCAGAGAGACTGATGTCTGACACTTCTTGTGTGATGGTGTCCACCACATTAGCCTCTTTCTTCTTGTTTCTCTTTGGCAGCCTACAATCTGCCGACTTGTGACCCATCTTGTCATAGTTGAAACATTTTCCTTGGAATTTCTGCTTCTTTGAAATTCCACCCTTAGGCCCCAGCTTGAACCCCGACTTGGTTTTCTTGTTCTTGGAGCTTTTATCATGCTCCACCACATTTGCTTTGGCAACAGACTTGTTAAAAAGCTTTTTCTCAGATCTTCTATTGTCTTCCTCAATGCGAAGTCGAACAATAAGATCTTCAACGCTCATCTCTTTACGCTTGTGCTTCAGATAGTTCTTGAAGTCATTCCACGTCGGGGGTAGCATCTCTATGATTGCAGCTACCTGGAAAGACTCACTAATTACCATTCCTTCAGCATGAATTTCATGAATGAGTAATTGCAGTTCTTGTACTTGACTAATTACAGTCTTAGAATCCACCATTCTGTAGTTCATGAACCGTCCAACTATGAACTTCTTAGCACCAGCATCTTCTATTTTGTATTTATGGTCCAAAGACTCCCATACTTCTTTGGCCGTTTTTTTCAGATTGTACACATTATAAAGTGCATCAGTCAAGCCATTCAGAATATAATTCTTGCACAAGAAGTCAGAATGCTTCCATGCTTCAACAGCAAGCAAGGTCTGAGCATCTGTTTTATCCTCTCTAACAGTAGGAGGATCCTCTTTCAAGAATCTCGCAAGATTCAGTGTTGTCAAATAGAACAACATCTTTTGTTGCCAAGTTTTAAAATTTAGTCCATTAAATTTTTCAGGTTTTTCATTGTGGTTCACAGGAACTGTAACCGACAAAGGTTGCGTCGAGGTTGAAGCATGGACCCTAGGAGATGGCATCGGTGTCTCAGAAGTGCTCCCAGTTGGAACATTCTCAGTTGGAACAACATTCATGTTATCACCCATTTCTTCAACTTTTCAATCAACTTTAAGATATGTATACATGTTTTGAAATAAAACTGTTAGAAACAGTAAACTTACTACATATATATATATATAATGAATGTGGAAAATGAATGTAATGGCTGTTAAGCCCAATTCCATCAATATAATTAAAAAGTCTTCCACTTATATGCTTGAGTCTTCTAATTTATGGCATGGTAGACTAGGTCATGTTAATTATAATACTTTACGTAGATTAATTAACTTGAATCACATACCCACATTTAATATTGATCCCAAACACAAATGTGAAATATGTGTAGAGGCAAAACTAACGAGATCTTCATACCAAATGATTGATAGAAATACTGAGCCACTTGATTTGATACATAGCGATGTTTGTGACTTAAAATTTATTCAAACTAGAGGTGGGAATAAATATTTTGTTACATTCATAGATGATAGCACAAAATATTGCTATGTATATTTGCTTAAAAGCAAAGATGAAGTTATAGAGAAGTTTGCTCTCTATAAGCAAGAAGTTGAAAACCAACTTAATAAGAAAATTAAGATGGTAAGAAGTGACCGTGGTGGTGAATATGTAGAACCATTTAGTGAATTTTGTGCACAACATGGTATTATCCACGAGGTTACGCCACCCTATTCACCTCAGTCAAATGGTGTGGCTGAGCGCAAAAATCGTACCTTAAAGGATATGATGAATGCGATGCTGATAAGTTCTGGATTGCCACAGAACATGTGGGGAGAAGCCATTTTATCGGCTAATTACCTTTTAAATAAGGTACCCCGAAAGAAAGAAGACAAGACCCCTTATGAATTGTGGAAAGCTAGAAAGCCTTCTTACAAATACTTGAGAGTGTGGGGGTGTCTTGCAAAGGTAATGGTACCTACACCAAAGAAGATGAGAATAGGTCCAAAAACAGTTGATTGCATCTTCATTGGTTATGCCCACAACAGTAGTGCTTATCGGTTTCTTGTGTATGAATCTAAAAACCCAGAGATTCACAGGAACACGATAATGGAATCTAGGAATGCATCATTTTTTGAACATGTATTTCCTTGCAAATCCAAAGAGGATGGTCCAAGTTCATCTAAACGAACGTTTAAGACTATTGAAGAGAATAGTCAGGATCATCAAGAAGTTGAAACCGAATATGAAGAGGAAGAGCCTAGACGAAGCAAAAGGGCACGAACAGAAAAATCATTTGGACCTGACTTTCTGATCTACATGCTAGAGGCTGAACCTCAAACTTTCAAAGAAGCTGTAAGCTCATCGGAGGGTCCTTTATGGAAAGAAGCCATAAAGAGTGAAATTGATTCCATCATGCAGAATCATACTTGGGAATTAGTGGACCTTCCTCCAGGAAGTAAACCGCTAGGTTCTAAATGGATTTTCAAACGTAAAATGAAAGCTGATGGAACAATTGACAAGTATAAGGCTAGACTTGTTATAAAAGGTTATAGACAAAAAGAAGGCCTTGATTACTTTGATACTTATTCTCCTGTAACGAGAATAACCTCCATAAGAATGATCATAGCGATTGCCGCTTTGCGGAATCTTGAAGTACATCAGATGGATGTAAAGACTGCTTTTCTTAATGGAGACCTTGAAGAGGAAATTTATATGGAACAACCAGAAGGTTGTATTACTCCAGGACAAGAAAAGAAAGTCTGCAAATTGGTGAAGTCTTTGTATGGGCTTAAACAAGCACCAAAGCAATGGCATGAGAAATTTGACAATGTTATGATGTCAAATGGGTTCAAAATTAATGAGTGTGACAAGTGTGTTTATGTCAAAGGAACAGACGATGGATATGTTATTCTTTGTCTGTATGTAGATGACATGCTAATCGTGGGTAGCAATGATCGGATGATCAAATCAACTAAAGATATGTTGAACTCTAGGTTTGACATGAAAGACATGGGACTTGCCGATGTGATTTTAGGAATCAAAATCAAAAGGTCGCCTGATGGACTCATCTTGAGCCAGTCACACTATGTGGACAAGATACTTGACAAATTTAGTAAAAATGACACTGGTGTGACCAGAACTCCAATTGATACTAGTCAACATCTGTCCAAAAATAGAGGAGAAAGTATATCCCAGGTGGAATATGCTAGAGTGATAGGCAGTTTAATGTACTTAATGAATTGTACAAGACCAGATATTGCCTATGCTGTAAGTAGTCTGAGTAGATTCACGAGTAATCCAGGAGATGATCACTGGAAAGCGATTGTTAGAGTACTCAGATACTTACGGTATACACGTAGTTATGGGCTACATTATACAAGAGATCCTGCAGTTCTTGAAGGGTATTCTGACGCAAGTTGGATATCTGATATACAGGATTCTAAAGCTACAAGTGGATACGTATTCACTTTGGGAGGCGCAGCAGTTTCATGGAAGTCTTCAAAGGATAATCTGTTTTAAGATTGTTAGTAATTATAACATAGAATATGGATAAAGGAATTGCAAACAATATATTGCATGAATATAACAAACAAGTTACAAATTTTTCAAAAATAAAAATAACAAAGTAGGTATAACAAAACCTTCAACTTTAACTTCAATGGAAGCAACGCAACGTGAAAATTAGACGAAAAATGGTCGAGGCACGTGTAGGTCACGCTTTCCTTAAAACAGATTCGTCCCCTCCGGTTGTGCACGAGGATTCTACGGACGTCTGTCTCCCAGGATACAACGACTACCAACGGAATCTTAAGCACTATTGCATACCGTTTTCTGCGAACTTGAAACTGTTTTTCTTCTATCACCAAAAATGACTACAACAAAAACTAGATGGAACTTGAAAAACAAAGGAAAAACTCTATGACTTAGTGAGTGCAAATTCTATGCAATTGTGTATATCTCAAACATGTGGAGGAGAGTTCATTATATAGGCTTAGAAAATAGATGTTACAATCCACATTATAATGAGCATTATTCAAAATTTATGTGCATAATGACATTGGTTGCAACCTTCCATTTTCCATAATAATGGTGCTCATTATCTCCCATTAAACCATTGGTTGTAACCCTCCATTTTCCATGATAATGGTGCTCATTATCTCCCATTAAACCATTGGTTGTAACCCTCTATTTTCCATGATTATGAAGCTCATAATCACCTATTAATCCATACCTTTGGGTGTTACAACATGGGGTTTATGACCTCCATTAATCTCCACCAATGAGCATCAATTTCTCATTCATCCAATTGCCATTTTTCTAACAAAAATAAGCCTTAAAATCAAAGGATAAAATGATTTTCAAGTAACCTAACCCCAGCTTGTTGAAAATTGATGTCTGGTGTTAGAGAATTCTGCTTCTGTCTTGCTTGAAATGGAGGTTTTGGTTATGAGTTTTTGGAAGCAGAATGAGAGAGAAAAAAATAGAGAGGAAGACGTGAAAGAAAGACAGAGAGAAGTGGTAAGGTTCTCAATTATGTCTGGCATTATTCAGAAACTCCAAGGATAGTTTGGCTCAAAACCATAGGTGGTTTGCTGGTTTCTGAAATATGAGTTTCAAGATTTGGAGACTTCACACGATTCTGGTTTGAACAAGATAGTGGGGACTTGTTGGGGATTTGGGCATTTGTTGGACTTAATTCTAAATAAATGAATCTAAGGGGAAAGAGAAAAATCTAAGCAAAAACTGTTTTAAGTAATAAAATAGCATATCGGAATTTTATTTAAAACAATTCAATGATTGCTGAGAATTAAATTAAAATAAAATTTAATAAAACAAAACAAAACAAACAAGAATGCCCTGAGTTGTAAAACAAAATATTACAAAAGTGACTAATTCAAGATAAAAATTCAATTAGATACACTAATTTATCAATTTGCATACTAATTATGATTAATTTAAATTCAGGACATTACAATGGATTTTCCTAATTGTCTTGTTAAATTAAAAACTTCGACATAAAACTTCAATAATGTGATCTTTGTTTTAAGGGTAATGATGTAATCTTTCCAGCACAACATCTTTTTAAATTCCAACACCATATTTGAATATAACGTCATGCAGGCTTCTTGAAACAAAATATTTTCCCTAATTCAATATATGACCTATCTTGAATCACTGAATTATATTTAAAGATAAATATACTTCAAAAAATTTGAAATTTAATCAGAAAGCTGATAATTTTTTTGGAGTGTTATGCATTTTTTAGTTTTAATTTAACTCTATATTTTAGAAATTATAAAAGTACTCTTTCAATTTTTATAAAACAGGAGATAAAAAAATATGAAAATATCCTTAAATAATTTATAAAGCAAATCCCTAAAACATATCCTTTGAAATAATTCCAATTAGTGTAACATTAACCCAATAGGTTCTTTGAAATAAAAACTTGTTTATTCCATGCAAATCACTTTCACGGCCAATAATTTTGTCTTTGAATCTACATATTAACGTGGAAGCAAACTAATATATAAATTTGTAAGCCATTAGATAAACGATGGAATTGTTTAAATGTAAATAGAAAAAGATGACGTTTTGATAATCAAGTCTCACTTGTCCGACATGAAATGGTAGCAAAAGTGTTTTTGACACTTTAAAAAGCTACTAATTTAAAAATTTTAAAACCATGTTCTCATTTAAGTTCTTTTAGAAATATTGGCTCTAAACATTCACCGAAAGTCACATCTTTTAGCTATTTAAAAAAAAGCCACACCTTTTAATTATTTTCTTCTACAAAGTAAAAGCACAAGTAGAAGGTCCGCCACATAGATCATTAAACAAGTTACAATGCTTTTAAGGTTTTTCTCTATAGGTGTCATATAAATAAGGACTTGAAGTAAGGGGATTGGCGACGTTGGAAAGAAGAGGGAGGTGTAATTAATTATGTATCCTATGATTAATTTACAGCATTAAAATTTTTTCAAAAACAATTACATTATTTAATATGAGCAATAAATATTAAAAAACAAATCCCTTGTTTGGTTTTGTTCTCAAAATTTTTGAAAATGTTTTCACACATTTTTTGAGGCATAAATTTTAAAAACACTCTCAACATAATTCTCAAAAAATTCTTATTTTTTAAAACAAAAGCATTTTCACCTATTTTGAAAACAATGCCAAATACCCGAAGAGATTTTATAAGACACACATGCAAAATTAATGGGATTGAATTTAAAAACAAAACAAGATTAGTCTGAACCTGTTGACTATGAAATTTGTCAACTTCAAGCTTAGTCAAATACTTAGAGTAAGATTTAATTAGAAGATAACAAAAAAAAAAGAGAATAAACAAAGATTAAGAATGGTTTAACTGAAATCAACCCTACATTCCCTATTTTTGTGCTTTGATCACTAATGAACTTTCAAAAATACGACAAATTTCCTCCTTTTCTCTCCCTTCTACAAACAACAAGATGCACAAAATGACCTAGAAATTCCTCACAAGGAAAGGATTTCCTCTAGAGTTAAATAAAAGAATTACAATCTGACGAATCTAATATAACCCACCCAATGAAATCCAAAATAATCTAAATAATAAGAATTTCTATTATCTCATCTAATCCGATTTTTCATTGGGTGAGTTTGAGTTGAGTTATTCAAAATTCAAGATAATCCGAACCCACCCAATATATATATATATATATGTAAAATATTTATTATATATTTAATATTGTAATTTCAAAATAATCTTACACTTGAAAAAAAAAACTTTATTTTCTTCAAAAAATAATATAATTTATAAAGACTTCTTCTCTTTGGTTCTAGACTTTTACTTTTTTACTTTCTAGTTTCTAGTTTCTAATACACACTACACTACATAATCCCTTAAGACATAAAAAATAAAAAAATAAAAAAAAACTTTACCACTTTCCATTCCAGTATAAATACCTAATACCTCGTTTATGTTTCATTCACAACCATACCTAAGTCTCTATTTCTTCACTTTAAAGTACAAAAAATCCCTCTCTCGTTTCGTTCTATCGCTGCCAACTTCTACATCCACGCCTCTCTTTCACCTGGTCTTCTTCTCACCGGTATCATCAGCCCATAAGTATTTGTTTGCTTAGTTTTTATGATATTTTGTTTGTTAAGTGTGACTTATATATTTGAATTTTGTTAGATAGTCAATATGTAATGAATTTTCGTTCTTTTTCTTTATATATTTCTTATTTTAGTAAATTATTAGTTTGAATTTTTTTCTTCATTATAATTATTAATCCAATCAATCCACTTAATTCACCCGAACTTTAATTGAGTGGGTTGTTTTTAAAATTTAGGTTCATTGGATGAATTAGATTTAAAATCAACCCACCCAAACTTTAATTAGATGGGTTAAAAAAATCTCATAAATTTATTCAACCCACACACGATATTCACCCCTAATTTCCTCAATATATAGAATCCACACTACATATGGCTATCATCATTATAATAATAATTATTATTATTATCATTATTATTATTATTATTATATAAGCACCATCCGCTTTCAGGGTTTGAACTCGAGACCTCCTAATCCCCCTCCCCATTATCTAGGCTAACTCTAGGGGTCCGTTTGGTTAGATATTATTATTATCATTATTATTATTATTATATAAGCACCATCCGCTTTCAGGGTTTGAACTCGAGACCTCCTAATCCCCCTCCCCATTATCTAGGCTAACTCTAGGGGTCCGTTTGGTTAGATATTCAAATCACGGTTCGAATTATTTTGCTATAGTATTTTCTCTCACAAAAATTTAAATCTTCATTCAAATACCCTACTCAAATACTCGAACCAAACGAACCCTAGATGTATTCACGCTACAAATGGTTTTAAGAAGGGAAATTGATTCTATTTTTAAGTCATTGGTTTTCCAAGTGAAAACTTTCAAACTGTTCCTAGTTTCTGATGGGACAAGAAATCGTGGATTTCAGAAAATATTGTGCCCTTTTATCCTCACACTTTCGTACTTTCTAAGTAGACTTTTTTTTTCCCCCTTTTTGGTGCAAGGGCTTGTGTAACCTAGCGTTGCTAGCTTAGACATTTAACAACCCCAAAAAAAAAGAAAAAAGAAAAAAGATGCTAGATCGTAACGATATCTTGAAGGATATTTTGGCTCCTATTGTCAAGAGCATGATTTTACTCTGTCCAAATAAAACTTTACACTTTACTTTGTCCAATAGTTTAAGTTAAAACTAATTTTGTCTAATTAAAATTTTTTTTTGTTACATTGTAATATTTTCACATGTTATAGTTTTTCTATTCAAAAGTTTCAATTTTAACCACACTTTTTAATACTTTATGTATAAAAATATACAACATTACCTTAGTTCCAATTATCCTAAAAGGCCTTTTTTCCCCTCCCCTCCCCTCCAGAGTTCGACTGTTTTTCTATCCCTCGTGTTGTTTAAACTAGAGAGAGGAGTATTCAAATTTGAAGACTGCCACAGGCCACAAAGCAAGCCAAAACAATAACCTATTATATCACATTTTAATTTACAAAATTAATACCATATATAAACAGCAAATTTTATAGCAAATGTTTCTATTCAAACTAACAGATCAATATTTTTTGTCACGTTTTAAGAACTGAAAAAACCACAATCTTTTAAAGTGTGGCCCCAATATCTAAATATACATTTATCATAAGATTTCTTATTCCTAACATGTATGAAATGGAGTTTTGTTTCTTAAATAGCATAAATGAGAGAAAAAAGACTAAGCACTTTATATGACTGAATATAGGACCCACTTAACTCATAGAATTGTTTTCCAATGGCACTGGGTGTCCTAACTTTCTATGATCAAAATTTAGGCCTACATAGTACAAGTCTAATAAGCTGTTTGGCATTTTAGTTGATTCCAACCAACAAACAGTATAAAACTCTCAGCAGCTACAATAAAAAATAAAAAATTGTTACAGCGTAAAGCTCTTGTATGCTATAGTTTTCAAACCAATATTTTCAGTTTCAAATATTTAAAATATTTTGTTTAATTTTTTTAATATAACACAAGATCGAATTCATGCCCTTTCAAATTCAAATCCTGTCCCATTATATCTTATGCCATCTCATTTAGTGTTCATTCAAAATATATCGCTTAGATTTGATATTCTTCATTTTGTTGTTAACAATTTAGGGAATTCATATAGTGGAGAATATAATTTTGCTTCAAGAATAAAGCATGGTGTTTTAACTGTTGGATTAAGATTTTAATGGTCTAATCTGTGATTGTTAATGTTAAAAATTTACAACATGCAATACAAAATTACTTTCAATCGTAAATCAAATCATTAAAAAGCTAATTTGATGGGATATAATATCCATGTTCCTACCAATGAACAAAATTACTTTCTCCATTTTACGAATTCTCTTTTTGACAACAATATAAGTTGGTCCACTAATGATATAGGCTCATCCAATGCGTTTAAAATGGTCTAAAAAATAACTTATTTTAATAACATAAATCCAATAATTCCTCGTAAATTAGGCCACTCAATTAATAAAATTTATGCCTTAAAAATTAATAGCATTTTATGATAGTACAAAATTTTCTTAGTCTACCGTGCTTGACTTTTAATATAGAGTTTTTTGACCTCCAACTTAACACAGGAACAATATTGTATCAGTGATTCACCGATTAAGCTTTTCTCAATTTGAAATAACGAATTGGATTGTGAACTGATCTTTAATTCTTAAACACTCGTATAAAGAACAAGCCTTAAAAAAATTGTTGGGGGTAAGTAAAAAATACAAGGGTAATTGAGTGATTAGAAGGTTGAAGAGTAATTAATGGGCTATTTGGTACATAGGTCAAAACCGTTTAAGGCAATTTAAATTATAAAAACGATTTAAATTGACGTTTGATAGAATAATAACTAATGTAAGTTCAAATTATAAAGGCGGTTTAAAACGGTCAAAACTTCTAAAATCCAAACTTTGTCTTCCACTCAAATTTGCACGGTTTGAACAACTTTTTTACAATGAAAACCATTCTCATTCTCGTTTACCTTTCATAATTTATACTTTTTTCAAATATAATTCTTATTTTAAACTTAATATGATGTTTTATTTTTATTTTAGATCTTTCATTTTTAAATATCAATTTAAAACTATCATTTAAATTCTATAATTTAAACCATAAAACTTTATGCCACACCATTCTTATCTCACCCGCGCACCAAAACGAATTATAATTTGGGAGATGAGTGCGAGGGTGAGTTGGAGCACTAGATCTAAAAATGCAGTGGAGAGAAGGACGCGCAGCGCACATGCGGCGGTTGACTTCCTGCAATTATTATGGTTAATTTCCTTCTGGTCGGCCTTTCACGTGCTTATCGTGGCTCACATGTCACCATCCCATGTCTCTAAATATCTTTCATTAATTAAAAACAATTTCATTGTTATTCTCGAAATTAAAAAGAGAAAAAAAAAAATTCAATTCAATTCAGTTTCATCGTTAACATTTTGTTGTTAACACTCGTCTTTCCTTAAAAAAAATTGCCCCAATTTATTCGCGTTCTTACAAATTATAGGAGAAATAAAAATGATAGACAATTAGCAAAAAATCACTTAATAGCGTTTTATTCTGTTAATTTTTTTTTAGGTACAAACACAATTCTTTCAACTTCATCAATTTGTAATTCATTTGTTAAGAATGATTTACGAAATGAAATTTATTATTAGTTTTTGTTCTATTTTTTTTTTTACTTTATAGCCATTTATTCTGTATATTTTTTTTTTAAATAAACCACAATTCTGTTAACTTTTATCAATTTGTAATTCCTCCCTTTAAGAATGGTTTTTGCGAATGAAAAATTCACTGTTAGGTTGTTTTATTTTATTTTATTTTTTTTGACAGACACAACAACACACTGACACGAGCCGACACTGGATTTGGTCCCAAAAAAGTGAAAATAAAATATTCAATTAATTCTTTTTTTTCAATTTTTTATACAAAGAAAAAAATAAAATAATATTTTTTAAAATTTAAATGCCATTGCATTTTTCTTATTTTTGAGGTAAGTCCATTGTGCTTTTTGGATTTAATACCAGAGAGCAGCGAATATTCTTCACCTCTGAGAGAAAGAAGAGAGAGAGAGAGGTGAAACAAAAAAAAAAAAAAGAAAGGGGACGACCAAAGAATAGAAGAAGAAGAAGTACCTCCAAAGGAAAGAGGTGGAGAGAATTATAGAGAAGGAAAAAAAATTAAGGCTTTTCAGTCTATTTTCCTTCTCTTTCTCTCTCCATCTTTTTTTCCCGAGAAAACGAAGGAAACGAAAGGGAAATTTTAGAGAAAGCGAAATGGCGACGAAGATAGCGGAGAATGTGGATTCGACGGCGGGATCTAGCGGAAACAAGTTTCCGTTGAGCTTTTGGGAGGTGACGGTAGCTTCGACGGTGGTCTTGGGATTCGTGATCGGATTCCTAGGCGTTTATCTAACCATGCCTTCCTCCGATTACAGCTTTCTCAAGCTTCCTCGCACTCTCGAAGATCTTCAAATTCTCAGGTTTTTACCTTTTTGCTCATAAATTTTTAATTTTTGGACTTTTTTTATTGTTGGTTGTTGTTTTTGGTGATCAATCATGCATGTGTGTTTTTTGGTGATAATTTGATCGTGCATGTTGAAGCTTCTTTGGGTGATGGAATTGCTGGATTTTCTGGTGCTGAATTTGGTTTTGTTGTAAGATTGATTTTTGCGGAATTGTCGAAGGGAAAAACTAAAGAGTTTTTTTTTTTTCTGGAAAAAAAAAATTGGTATTCTGTTTTAATTGACTGAGAATGAGATGATTTTGTGGCTAAACTCTTTGTTTGTTAGGTTTTTCAGATTTATGACAAGGTCACTGGAAGAATTTTTTATTATTATTATAAAATAGCAAATTTGCTTCTAATTCTCAGTTTTATTCTGGCATCAAACGTGTTGATTCTTTGCTCTGCTTGTTCTTGAAAGGAATACACACACACACACACACATATATATATAGCCTTAAGAGAAAGAGTATTGTCTTTTTTCTCCCCAAATCTGAGTAAAACCTGGGAAGTTATTCGCATCTCCGCAAGCATTTTTTTCTTTCAAGAAAAATTAACGTATAAGTCAAAAAAATCCCCCAAGTGAGATGAGGCATTTATCACTACATTTTAGCGTTGCATGTTGATATAAGCATGAATAATTGCTTTCTACTGGCATGCCCAAGGCCTATAATCTTCATTATTTCTAAAATAACAGATTCTTTATAGCAAGACTCAGAGAATCTTGGAAGTAGCTCAAAAGGGTAGAAAATAAGTCAGTGAAGCTCAATAAAAATTGAAATGGTTTCTAAAAATGAGTTAGTTTGTTCTAAAGGTGCATAAAGCTTAAAAACATCAGGACTGTATCTAGATGAGAGGAATAATTTTGTTGCTTAGACCTTCATAGAACATTTAGACCAACTCAAATGGAGATGTGGAAGCAAGACTATCAGAATTGTCTCCTATGCAATTCTCTAGAAGAAGCTAACGTTGCAAGCTGATGTATTCATTCTTCTTATTTTCCTGTTTTGAGCAGAGATAATCTGGAAAGCTACACAAGTGACTACACTGCACAGGTCCTGGTGGGGTATTGCATGGTTTACATCTTCATGCAGACTTTCATGATTCCCGGGACTGTATTTATGTCTCTGCTTGCTGGATCACTTTTCGGAGTCTTCAGAGGTGTAGCCCTTGTTGTTTTCGCTGCAACAGCTGGTGCTTCTTCTTGCTTTTTCCTGTCAAAGCTGGTTGGGCGTCCCCTTGTATTCTCGCTTTGGCCCGACAAGTTGAGTTTCTTTCAAGCACAGGTAAATGGCGAAATCCTGCCTTTTATTTCTTCAATTTTGTGAAAATCCGAGCTTTGGAATAAATTGCTTCTATTTACTCTCAGGTCGCTAAAAGAAGAGAGCGGCTGTTGAACTACATGCTTTTCCTGAGATTGACACCAACCTTGCCAAATACCTTTATCAATTTTGCTTCTCCAATTGTTGATGTGCCTTATCATATTTTCTTCTTGGGAACTTTAATTGGTCTCATTCCTGCTGCTTATATCACTGTCAGGGTACTACACTATTTGAATCTAACTATCGCATAATTTTAACGTGCTGCACGCTCGGGTGTGCATATATTTTATGAATGTTTTACGCAAGGGAAGAAAACACAGGTCTAACAATGAAGTTTATAAAATATTGATTCCCTTCATCATTGAGCTTGCCAATTATGGCGCAGCAGGAATGTAACAACTTGGTCTTGTGTCATTGACTCTTTGGTTTTTTTATGTTGCAGGCTGGACTAGCTCTTGGACAGCTTCAGTCCATTGGTGATCTCTATGATTTCAATTCAGTTGCCACTTTATTCTTCATAGGAATTGTGTCGGTTACCCCCACGCTGGTTGGCAAAGGCAAATCATAGAGCTTCTTGCTGCCTGACCTTGGTGGTGTACATGGACTCGCGTTCTCTCCGCAGCCATTTCGGTATTGTCTCATTCTTGTACATATTTAACCGGAAATTATGGCTGTGCGGTCATGGTTTTCAGTGCATCGTGCAGCTGTTGCTGGTAACAAGTAGTTGGCTTCAGGGAAAGGAGACAGCTTCGTCTAATGAAAGCGGGCTTAGGAGAACTGCGAAGACTGGGAAAAGGCGGGGGAGGGATGTTATGTGGTGTTTAATTTCATTGGTAGGGAAGAACTCATGTTCGTTAATGTGTATATTTAATAAGACTTTTATGTAGGCATTGTCTAGTTAAAAGTTACCATGCTTTTAGTGCCGAAACTATTGAGATCATTGGCGTTCTCTTTCTCTCTCTCTCTCTCAGAGACACGCAAAACATGGATATTCTCTTGTTTATCGTCCGTAGGGTCGAACACTAGAGAGTTATGTTCTCTTGGTGCAAAGTAAAGAAGAGGCGTGAAAGCAAAAAAAGAGGACCGGAATAAATAGTAGCAAACATTTCTTGCGAACTTCCACGGCAAAACGACCTTTGACAAAAGGATCTTTGACAAAAGGATAAATTTTATTTTTACCCCATAAAATATGATAGCTTTATCATCTTGGCATTTGAATTTTAAAAATTGACATGTTGCCCTTTGAACTTTAAAATATTAGCAAAATATCCCTTGAACTTTTAAAACAATAGTAAAAATTTTGCTTTTTTGTTGCATTTTATCTACGATATTTTATTTGTCTCTCAAACTTTGGTAACTAAGTTATTTGAACCTCACAAAGTGGTGTGTTTACTCCCCTAAACCTTTTGTTTTCTTCATTTTTTTCTTACTCAACAGTTCTTCACTGACTTCAAAACTCAAATTGCTCATTCAAGAGTCATGAACTGCACCAAGACAGAAGGGTACTCTTTCATCGAGATAAGGGTGAGCTTGTAGAAAATGCATGATGAACAACATAATTAGCTAGGAGCAGAATAAGATTTGTTGAGCAATTATAGAGGGAGAAAGCCAACAAAGAATGACAAGGAAGAGGAAGAGGAGGAGCGTGGAAGCAAGCTCAACGTCAACGAAAATCTTTCACTTTATTCTTGTTCAATCATGCCTCTCCCTCAAAAAACACAATTCTCTCTTTTTTAGTTCACTCAAAATCTGTAAATCTTGCTCAGTCTTAAGCTCAACCTTCTCAATGGTTGTGATTATAGAGCTTAGGCTTCAAGTTCAAGCCCACACTTGCCCCTCCTCCTTCTCATTCTTTGTTGTCTTTCTCCTCTATTGTTTAGCAAATTTTGTTCAGTCTTGGCCTAGTCCTGACTCTTAGGTGAGCGATTTGAGCTTTGACTTGTGTCAAGAATTATTGAATAAATAAAAAAAAAGAAAAAAAAAGAGTTTAAGGGGTCAACATATGAATTTTTGAAGGTTAAAGGGTAAGATGATATCATTACCAACGTTTTTGGGGCCGGAGGATTTTAAGGATAGAATGTAACAAAAGGAGATATTTTTGTTAATATTTTAAAGTTTGAGAGGTATTTTACTAACTTTTTCAATTTTGAGAGGAGTGCATGTTAGTTTTTAAAACTTAAAAGACAAGATGACAAAATCATTAAAATTTAGGGGACAAATAAAATTTATCCAAAAAATATTGCAAGGAACAAGTTGACTAAGAAATCAGTTTAACATTTATATTTCTTGTCAAGATTTTATTTTATTTTTTGTTTCTAGAACATTGTCAAGATTTTTTTTAGGGGACATTGTCAAGAATTCATGTGCATAAATTTTTTTTTCCCCTGTTTGATAATATTTACATGCATAGTTATTTGCTTTGAAATGTGCCAACCAAGTCTAGGACATTGCCCACCCACCAGCGCAGCTTTGAAATGTCCACCATGTGTGTGTTAATGTAACCTTCACAAAAGCTGAGCCATTAAATCTCATGAAGTAGAATACTGAGATGATACATAAATGCGAAACAGTTCCCAATGACGCAACTAATTCAAGAAAAAGTCGAGGCAACTTATGGACGCAGTCAATGTCATTATTTCAGAACTAAAGTAACCGTACCAACATAAGAAAAATACATGAACCCGTTGACTTTCAAGATGGTTTACGTCACCATTAAAAAAGTGGGGGTTGCAAAGAGAACTCTCACAACCCTCTCTCTCTTTCTGTGTGCGTGTGAGCCTGAATCCAACTGTGCAGCATTTGGAATGAGGTTTCATTTCAAAGGCAAATATCAGAAGGGGCCAGCACTCGGATGTTGAGGATTCAAAGAAAAGTTTCAATCGAGGCTAGCTCAATTGGTGCTAGTGGGTGTGCGAGTTGTTTTTTATGTTGTCAGTTATAGGTTCAAGTCATAGGGCATGCAATTAAAAATATAATAAAAAAATTGTCCACTTAGGTTAGAGGATTTGGAACCGGAGGCATTCATGGATTTACTCAAACTAAAAATTGGGAAGAACTATTGTTAATTTTCTTATATACTCTAAGTAAACTTTGCATTTTCAGTATCAAATCTATATTAATTAGGATAAATTTTATTTTTGCCTTCGAATTTTAGTTATTTTGTCATCTTGTCCCTTGAACTTTAAAAATTGACATGCACACCCATCGAACTTTAAAACATTAGCAAACATACCCCTCAAACTTTAAAATATTAGCAAAAATGACCCTTTTGTTACATTCCGTCCATAACGTTTTATTTTTGCCCGCCGAACTCTCATAACTATGTTATTTTGCCCCCTGAACTTCAAAAACTGGTATGTTTACCCCCTAAACTTTTTTTTTCCTTTTTCTTTTGTAGTTAATTTTTCACACAAGTCAAAATTCAAATTGCTCACCTAAGAGTCATTAACTGAGCCAAGACTGAACAAGATTTGTTGAGTAGTCAAGGAGGAAGAGAATAAGGAATAAGGAGGAGGAGGAAGAGGTAGCAAACTAGGGCTTGAACTTGAGATTGAGCAAGATTCACGGATTTCAAATAGATTGAAGAAGAGAGAATTATGCTTTCTGAGAGAGAGACATAATGGACCTTAAATAAAGTAAAGGATTTTCCATTGACGCCGAGCTTGCTCCCACTCTTCTCCTCTTCCTCCTCCTCATTCTTCATTGGCTTTTTCTACGAATACTTAACAAATCTTATTCCGCTCTATGCTGACCGTGTCGTTCGTAGCCGCATGTTCTAGAATTTCACCCTCATCTCTATGAAGTAATGTTTTTTAGCCTTGGCTTAGTTAACGACTGTTCGATAAAATTCACAAACGCAAGTGCACGTTATCAATCAAATAGTAGAGTACTGAGTACGGGTATCATCTCACAGGGACTATTGTATAAAAACCTAATTAAATACTAAAATTGGATTAACCCTAGAATTTATCTAGCAAATCGATTGAAAGTGAAATGAAACTAGGTATAATACTAAAACTGAAACTAATTTTAGAAAAGAATATAAGTGAATTAAAGGGATTAAAACCAATGAGAATTAAGCGTTAAGGCATCCGATTTCACCATAATCGCTATATGTGAATTTCATATAATTATGCACCCTGATTGATAATAAACATGTGATGGCAGAAATTCCCAATTTATTCATTATCCTATCTCGAGGTCTAGTAAGCCTACTCAATTTATTAATCCACTATATCTTTATGTGAATTTAAATAAACCTAAGTGCATTAATATCCATGAATATTCCCGGTTTACAATGAATCTGTTGGGTTATCTTATCACCGAAAGCCACACAAATAACATGATATATCTCTATCCACATTTAATTTATGGTTACAAGCTATATGAAGCATCTGCATATTCTCTCTTCTCAGTTTCAAACATGCACATCAAATCATTTAAATGGTAGCTAATCATTCAAATGCATTACGAGCAATAACATGCAACTCACATGAATAAAATCAATTAAGATGCATAAATAAATATGAAATTTATATCATTGTGATTAGGCTACATCGTAGCCCTAACTAAGAAAATTAGAACATAATTGAAAAAGAAATAAAAACTAAAAATTTAATTGAATCAAACATCAAGAGTTAAGAGAACAAGAAATTACGTCGCCAATCTCTCACTTCTTACTCCGGATTGCTTGAAGGCTCCTAAGAAAAGTAAACAATGCTCTAAAAAATAAAAACTCTAGATGTCTTTTGATAATTACATCGTTGTTTATTTATACTACTCTTAAGTTAACTAAGCCCTTATTTCACGTCTAGAAATCATGCATCAGAATCACAGTTGGCACCACGGCTCTCTCTTCTGGCACCGCGACGCTGTCTTCTTTTTTTTTCTATCATAGCGCCGGCGACCCAATTCTAGCGCCGCGGCGCTGGCCCTCTGACAAAGCTTGGTTGAACCACCTACATTCGAGCACGCCTGGCGCCTCTGTTCTGCCAAAAGGCCATCTCCAATTTTGCCTGATCTGAAATTTTAAATTTCATTTTCTTGTGCTCGTGCTCCCTTTTCTTTCCTTTTTTTTTCTTCAACCTGCATTATGAAAGGCAAATCTTCATAAAAGTGGGTGTTTCATGTAATTTTTCTCAAGAACATAGCAATATTTGCTAACTAAAAGCGGCCAAATAACTCTCTAAACTAGAGTTATCAACGACTCTTGGGTGAGTAAATTGAGTTTTGATTTGTGTCAAGATTTGTTGGCTAGAAAAGAAAAGGAAAAAAATTATGGAAAAAACATACCAATTTTTAAAGTCCAGGAGGCAAGATGATGTAGTTCCCAAAGTTCGAAGAGAAAAATAAGTTTATAGAGGGAATATAACAAAAGGGGCATTTTTGTTAACATTTTAATGTTTAGGGGGCATTTTTGCTAACGTTTTAAAGTTCAAAGGGTGTGCATGCCAATTTTCAAAGTTCGAAAGGCAAGATAACAAAGTAACCAAAGTTCAAGAGGCAAAATAAAATTTATCCTATTAGTTATAATAAACTCAATCATAATTAGATTATAAATTAGAATGATTACTATCATATTGGGACAAAATAATAAAATTATTTTTTATAACTATTTAAAAAATTAAAAGTAGTGTCAAAAGTTGAATATAATAGATAAAAAACTAAAAATATACTATTTTGTTCGAATAAAACAAATTGTGTATTTATTAATCCCACAAATAGTTCCTGAGGTTTACCCTTGGTCTCATTTTAGTCTCTAACATTTTAAAAGTCTCACTTTTTGGTCCCTAATCTCTTATTTTGTTTTAGTTTTGGTCCCTCTATTAGGTAAGTGTCAAATATTTAATAGAAAACCTTTTAACAGAGGAACCAAAAGTGAAATAGTGAAATAAAGAAATAAATTAAGGACCAAAATGAGACATTTTAAAGGTTTTTCGTCAAATGTTTAACATCTAACTAATGGATGGATCAAAATTGAAATAAAGAAATGAATTAGGGATGAGAGAGGGATTTTATAAGTGTTAGTAATTAAAGTGAGATTGGGGATAAATTTCAAGAACCATTTATTAGATTAATCTTAATAAGAATTAAAGTACTTATATAATAATAAGAAATAAAATTATAAATAAAAGGATATAGTTATAATTTGTTGCATTGCATTGTCTTACCCAACATTATGAAGTATATTAGGGGTAAAATATTAATTTAATAATGATTGGAGATTAGGAGGGCATGCGATTACCAATCTCATTCCTTAATTTCAATTTTGTGCGATGACCACCAATCTTTCTCAGTCAAAGGTGAAAATGAATGAGTAGACATGATTATCATCCTTTATAATTAAAATGCATCAATGTTTTACTCTAAATAAGAAGCAAGACAAGTTCCATCACAAAAAGAAAAACCAATCTCAAATGAAACCTTCTGTACGGCAAAGATCGGTAGCTAAAAGAAAATAACTAAATGTAAAAAAAAAAGAAGAGAATTTCACAGTAGGATATGAAAAAATAAAAAAAACTCTATCGGCAAGACAGTTTATAAATGGCTAGTTCTGCATTTCTTTTTATAATTTTTGACCAAATATAATGGTTAGAAACATACATTATGCTGCTCTACCTTGAAAAGATGCTTCTAAAAAAATGCATTTTCGTGGAGGAGATTGATCCATAGAAGGGCGAAGCTATTCTCACGAGATTGGCGTCGTGTAATCTCCCCGAATCTAATAATCTATAAAAGGGCAAAGTTTTTATCCAACATTATCGCCTTTGTGTAATCTCCGGGCCTACTTATTTGTGCGCTCAAAAGGCGACCTGTTGAAACAAGCATGTTGAACACACTAACATATGGTCATTTTATCATAAAGTACACATTTTGAGAGTTTCTGACAGAATCCAGATACAATATGGAACTGCGGATCTTTAGGCTAAAACTCATTGGTCTTACTCATCTTCTACAATCTATGGAATCAAAATCGATACTCAGTTGAAGAAACGGAAATTTCCATGCAGGAAACTACAAGTCCTTGTCATCGATTATGCTTATAACTAAAGAGCAGCTAAAGCCTTTCAACGGTATTCATGCCCACAATACAATACCGTTTATTTGGCAACAATCTACTGCAATTTCTTCGCCTTCTTCCTGAGGGAACTCTCTGGAGTCCGGCTATCCATCTTACGTTTCATTCCCGCTTGTTTCGAAGCACCGACACCGATTTCCTTGAACGCTTTCGCTTTCGCCTTCCTGGCAGCAACTGCTGGTCTTTTCCGTTTCTGTTCTGGCAGCAATCCTTTCTGAGCTTTTCTTGTTGACTTTTCTGGTCTACCGCCTTTTGCAACTTTCTTTTGGACACCAGATTTGCTCGCACGCAAGCCCTGGTAAGAAGTTGAAACGTTTGTGAAAGCCCTTTTGCTAACATCTGCACTCCCTGAATTCCGAAACTTCTTTGCTGGGGAACCAGTCTTCTCTGTAGATGATGGACTCCTTCTCTTTGATGGTGTCGAATCTGGTTTGGAATGAAAAACCCTCAGTTCCCGATCTCGAAGCTTTAAATTTCGTTTCTTAACAACCAAATTCGCAGCTTCCTGCTTGCTCAAAGAGAATAAAAACAATCAAAAGTCATTTAAGTAACATTGGGCAATACAAAGTAGCACAACATCGTCTAGATGCATACATACACTCATGAAATCTGGAGGCAGAAGGAGAGAAATCTTAGCATAAACTATAATATCTCCTTACAAATGTAACACACAAATGCATGATAGACCTTCATTGTGGTCAGCAATTAGCTTCAGCTCGAAATAACCTAATTGAAATTCTTCCCCACTTAGAGCACCAAGAATCAAAAATTGACGCACCCGATAATTTGAAGTTTGGCTTGTAGAACACACTCAAGGACTACAAAGCTGATTCTGCTATATACACTCATTTGGAGACATAATCAAACTGAACCAACACACTATATTAGTTTTAGGCTTCGTTTGGGAAACACATTGAAACTTGAAGATGAAACTTAAACAGTACAGCATGTGAGAGCTTTACACTGTAGCAAACTTTTGCTTTTCACTGTAGCAAGTTAGAATTTTACATTGTAGCAGTTGAAACTTATTATTATTTCCAACGTGTTTCCCAAACGAACTCTTTCTTGTTTTTCTATACATGGTTCTTGCACATGCAAAACACTCAAGAAAGGCTTATGCAAAAATAAAAACATGATGACGGAGGTGAACGTAACATGTGAAGCACTAAAAAATGATCTCCGAAAGGGAACTCTATAACATACTCTTGTCTTAAACAAAACATAGGCAAAACCCTTTCCAACATTATTGTGAGGATCTCTGATGACACGAACGCCTTCAATACTGGATTCAAGATTGTTTATACCACAAAACAACTGATAAACTTCTTCATCCTGCAGAAAAGGATCCAATGAGCACATATGGATACAGACTAGAAAAGATAAATTTCAAGGTAAAAAGTTTCATAGTGAGAAAATTACCTTTACATCAAATGGAAGATTACCCACAAAAACAGTTCTCTTATGATCATAAAGAGCAACTTCATCCCCCTTCATCTTCTTGCGAGGTGGGCATGCCCTGTCAACTCGGATATGATGGTCTCCGACCTAAAAACACATCGATTAGATATCAGTAAAGTCAATTTATCTTCCCTTTACTGCTCGACCTTAACTAAAAATTTAAATTTAAAAAAAAATAATGATTTTAATCTAGAGCTATTCATAATAATCGGGCTAATCATCCAACCAAGAAAGAATTCGTACGTACCACAGCCATATTATGGGACAAAGAAGCCTGTGCAGATTCCTGTGTTTTGAAAACGACATATGCATGAACGCTGCAAGCAAACATTCTATTATCGGTAAAACGACCACATCAAGAATAACAGAAGAAAAAAAAAAATCCGACAACAGCAATACTAAAACCAAAGCAGACATGTAGTCAGACATCATTGATACAGCTAAATTATCAAATACAAAGGCCGAACGAGAACCCATCTGATTGACAGAGTTAGGTTACAAAATCTACCAGCCAATCTCAAGCAAGAAACTGTTGGTTTTCAATGCGTGTAATACATGGTTGATTTATAATCACTAACTCAATCATTGGAACAGATTCAAGCATAAGACATTCCAGAAAAACTGAAAACCAAACAACTAATGAACACGACCAAACGACATCACATGAGCAAGCAACCCGAAATTCAGCCAAAAATATTAGCAACGATGGGCCTAAAAGAATTCGACTCAATGCATAAATCCAATTATCTTACAAGTAATAAGAAAATAACAACCAAGGATGAGCAAATTAAGAGCTTTACCTGTCAGCAGATTCATGAAATTGTTTCCTAATTACTGCTCCTTTTCTCGGTGTTTTGGTCTAACAAAACATCAAACATGTAAACGAAATGTTCATGATCACCAAAATGAAAAAAAAAAAGAATCAAACTTTAAACATCTGAAGAAGAGAAAAACATTAAATTTAAAGTTTCAAGCCAAAAAAAAAAACTCACATCGGTAATTGGCACGGACCGAATCCTCACAGACTCAACCTCACCGAATTTACTGAACTCCTTGATCAATGCCTTCTTCTTCACCGTCAACGGCAAATTCCCAACGAACACAGTCCTCAGAAGCTTGCTCTCGTCGTCGAAACCTTCCTTCGGAACCAAAGTTTCCGACGGATTATCCACCGTCTTCCTCTTCTCCCCAACTCTTCCGCTCAAGCGCTTCTCTCCATCCCCCGCATTTTCATTCACATCCCCATACTTCCTCGCCTCGTATTCCTTCTCAATCTCATCTCTCTTCCTCTTCTTCCTGTTCTCCTTCTTCTTCGCTATATCCTCCTCATGTCCATCTTCCAAATCGTAGCTCGTCAATTTCCCTTTCTTCGACTTCTGAGCCTCCGGAGCTTCATTGTCCGAATCCAAGCCGCCAGGACTCGCCTTTTTCTCGTTTTTCCTCTTCCTATTATTCTGCTCGGCGACGTCGGGATCCTCGGCGCCGCCATTGTCGGGGCGTCTCGAAGGTTCTAGGGTTTGTTGCTCTTGGGGCTTTCGTACGAAAGGGTTCGCGTCTGAGAAGATTGAAACGACGGCGCTTTTGTCCTTGACGACTCCGAAGAGGGTCGTGAAAATGTCGGGCTGAGACGAAACGCCGTCGGTCTGGGTGCTGGTTTCGGGGTCTTTAGGCTTCTTTTTACCCATTTTCTGGTACGATTGAGAGAGAATTGAAGAAAGAGAGAGACCTGAGGCTTGAAGTTTAAGGAGAATGGGTTGAATTGAAACCCTAGCCGGCGATTTTCAGCGTTGCTCGACGGAGACGAAGCAAATACAGGAGGGAAATTATTCAGGTTAGGGTCAGGGTCAGGGTCAGGTGAGATTGGGTGGGTTTGAACAACTGGGCTAACTATAAAACTAGTGTCGTCTGTCGTTTAGAAAACTCGAGAATCTTTTTTTAACCGTGTTTATGTTAAATGAGGATTATTCTCTCTTATGTCCTTTAAATTGGGTGTTTATTGGTCGGTTTCTGTCAGCTTTTGATTGATTGGTTTCTAACAAATGATGGTCGGTTTTGAGAAAGCAAAACTAAGAGCCGATTGAATAGATAAAGAATTAATTGGTTTTTGACCAACAATGGTTGGTTTTGTAGTGATCAGTTTCAGTCAATTTTTTACTAGAGTAACTAGTCAGGATATCGAAAGTAATCCAATATTTAAAAAGCAATAACATGATCTTTTTTTTTGTTCAAATTTAATATATTAAAGAAGCCTAAAATGTTAGCATGAGAATAATAATGTACGAGTTAAGTAATCCAATAAATACTCATTTAAATTAAAAGTTTTACTTTTTATTCATATATTGACATATGAATGCATATATATAAATACTTTTGAAAAGGTCAGTTGATAGCAAAAATATAGCCTTTTTGAAAATCGACCGTTAATTTTTTTGTGGCAGTCGATCTCAGAGTGACTCGGTTGGTTTCTACCTTTAAACTGATTTTGTCGATTTTTTTGATCAGTTTTCAGTTTCTTTGAACAGCCCCTTAATTTTAAGACAATGCTCACTTCGCCCTATCAACTTGAGAAAAAATTCTTGCTATGATTTCTTATTAAATTATAGTTGCACTTAACCTATTATGTTAAAATTTCTTTTAAATTATATTCTCACTTTATTTTAAGGTGTGGATTGTGATGGCCCTTTTAAGTCATTGGGGATGAGGAGTCGACGGAATTCTATACATGGTTGAGAGCCTAATCGGCAATGGGTTTATGGAGGTAGGACATGGGTTAAGTGTTAAGGGATATGTACTGCACAACAAGGCACAAGAGCACTACATTTGTTGTGGTTAACAGGAACGGTGGTTTGGATGGCGGCTGGTGGGCTAGGCGATGTATAAGCTCTTTTTTGTTGTTGTAGTTCTAGGGTTAGGCATTGTTTGACAATTAATAATTTAGATCAAACATAATTAGATCAATGATGGAGATTTATTTAGTATTTTAGTGATTTACATAAAAAGTTAACAAAGTTAGATTTGGATTATAATGAGGTGAAATGTTTCAGTCAAGTGGTTGTCTCTTATAAGGGACTCTGAGATTTATTTTTAGTCTCATTTTATTCCCCAACATTTAAAAATTTCCATTTTGGTCCCTAATCTTTCAGTTTGCTTCAGATTTGGTCCTTCTATCAATTGGATGTTAAAATTTTAAGAGAATATTCTTAAAATGTCATATTTTGTTCTTTAATGTATTACTTTATTTCACTCTTGGTCTCTAATCTGTTATTTTATTTCACTTTGATCCTTCTATTAGCAAGGTATTAATTAAAATAAAATAAAAAACTAAAGCAAAAAATTAAATACAATGATTTTGATTCATGTAACTATAACAAAAACAATTTATCATATTGATTATTATATATTGATTTTTAAATGAGTTTCAATTTTTTTAAATTAAAATTGAATATTTAATGTTAGTATATATTATATATAAATGTGTAAATATAGTAACTATGATATTCAAAATTATGCTTAATTAACACAAGATATAAATATACACATATAAATCGTAACGCATAACTTGTTATTTAAAATGTGTGATTATACTTATATACTGGTATTAGAAATTTAACTTATCTTTCTCTAAATTAAAATTCATCTTACTAACAATATGATAAAATTATTTTTTATTTTTTATTTACATGAATCAAAATTATAATACTTTGTTTTTAGTTTAGATTTTTTAAATTTAGTCCCTAATAACTATTAGTTATAACAAAGTAACTAAAAGTGAAACAAAGTAATAGATTATAGAATAAAGTGTGACATTTTAGAAGTTTTTAGTTAAATATTTAACATCCAATCAATGAAGGAACTAAAACTGAAACAAAATAAAAAATTAGGGATTAAAATAAGACTTTTTACACGTTAAGGACTAAAATAAAATTGAGAATAAATCTCATGGACCATTTGTAAAATTGGCCTTAAAATATATGTGACGTCACTGTAGTTCTTTTAACAAAATATATAATTAGCTTCTCTATTTTTTTTCTTGGTTGAAACAATTTGAAGGAGTACTTCAATTTTCACTTTGTCATCGTTCTCTTTTGTTAAATTTAAAGTTGTTAAACAAAAACTCAAAAACTCCGTTGTTGGGTTTTTTGGCAAAGGAGTTATATACTTTAAGCAAAAATTAATCTGGGTGTTGTTTTTTCTTCATAGACAAAGTTGAATAAAACATTGATGTACACTTAAAAATGTAGAGGCATATTTGGTTGGAGGGCTGGAAGGGCAGAGGGATTGATACAAATGGATTGAGGTGGGGAAAGTGAAGATGGGTGTTGTTTGGTTAGAGAATGAATTAAAGGAGGGGAAAAGAGGTAGGGATTGAGAATTTCTTGGGCCACCAAGTATTTCCTTCCATAATTGGAAGGATTGGTGTGGAGTTGAAGGAAAAAAAGAAATTAAACTCCCTAAATTGTTCTTTATCAATTTATTAATTTTTCAAAACATAAGTCAATTCCGTTTGATTCAAGAGTTTGAATTATAATGGTTTGAACCTTTTAGGTTTGAGAAGCAAAGTTTAAAAATATGGTTTGAAATTAGAATCTGAATTGATGATTGGATATATAATTGATTTTGTTTTCGTTTAGAATAATATTTTATATACTCTACATGTTTTAAACTCGTTTTTCATGTTTTTAATATACGCATATTATATATATCATATATATATATGTATATCTACATATAACATGTAATTTCAACCAAAAATATAGTACCTTACTACAACCAAATATATTAAACTTCAATCCATATATATTACATATATGTACATTAAATAGTGCATATATCAAAAATGTTATTTATATGTATGGACACATATTTGTATTAACTGTTTAAAATGTCTATTGATTGAAATAAATTAAATTTAATATTTGAAAAAAATTAAGCAAATCTAAATCTCTACTATAAGGGTGAATTTGTAATTTACTAAATCCTTCTTTTCTCATTTTAAACTAATATACTAAGCAAGAGAGTGGACAACTATAATGCTTCCCTCTTATCATACCAAACAACTTTGAGGACATTTTCAATCATTCTTTTTACACTTTCCTTCCCTCATATTCTATCCATCCTTCCACCCTTCCATCCCTCCTACTAAAACAGACACTAAAAAAAATGTATAGAAAGGTAAATGGTATATTTGGGTTTTGAAAGCGACTGGAGTAGAAGGCAAAGAAAGCCTTCTAAAGCCCGAGCTAGATCCCCCACTAATTAGGTTTCTTACAACAAGTTATTCATCTGTGCCACTTTTATATTACACTTAAAATTTTAAAAGAAGTGATATAAAGTCACATTATTGTTTAATTTTAATGTCCCAATTTATGTCTAGACAAGTGATTGAAGTCCAAATCTGGATGCTATTTATTTATTTTTTATTTTATTTTATTTTATTTTTTCAAGAGAGTTCTTAGGCATTGGTAGGAATTGAAGATTAATTTAGATAGACAATTGGTGCTCGCTTTCAATAGTGATCCAGGCGTGGCTGTGTCATGCTTCTTTAGAGTTTAGACCATCAAGCTATTAATTAAATTGAATGTGAGAGCAAGATTGACCATGCTTCCTCCTTTCTCACTTTTTATTATAGTCCATATGCTTATGCTCGACTTTGAGGGTGACTGAAGAATGCGGAGAGAAAATGTTTATTATGAAAAATAAATAAATAAATAAATCTGACTAACAATGTATAAGAAAGATCATTGAAATTTAAAGGATTTTTTAAAAAAAATATTCATTATTTCAAGAGAGGAGTAATTAAAATTAATAACAATTGTTAGGACACTACTGTTTTATCAAAAATGCCCCCATTTATTAATTACACTCATTCATCTTCCGCACTCTCACATCCTCTATCTCCCCTCATTCTCCCTTTCTTTTCCCCTCTATATTTTGAAGGAAGAGGGAGGGGAGGGTTAGAGAAGGGAATTTTGAACAATATTGTTTTGTTTTCGTCCTTTAATGTATATAAGGGTAAAATAGGAAATAGATTTTTATTAATATGAAATTTACTAAAGCTTTAAAACTAAATCCAATATTTAGTACCTAAAGGTTTATGAAATGTGACATTTACTATAATTTCCTACCTTTTTTTTTTTTTTGAGGAAATAAATTGCCCTTATTTCAATACATAATCAAATGGCCATTGAAATTAACATTGTAAATCACGGTAGAACAGCCCAGAGTTTTGTTCAGTCCCAGCAGGCTTCAAATCTTCATTAAACGGACCAAAAATATAAGCCTCAATGCTCTTCCCTGGCCTCCTTGGCGTCCCAGACATCCCCGAAACATGTCTTATCAAATTGTTATTATACATCTTGGCCTTCTCAACACTCGCTATATCTCCATTCCCTTTAGAAGGCCAACCACTCTCGGCCACAACAATCTCAGCTGAGCCACAACCAACTCTCTCCAACGCCGAATAAACCGCATCGGTAATGGCATCGAACGGATTTCGGTATTCGAATTAGCCGTCCCTCACCACGACTTTGCTTGTGTTGAACAAAGCATAGGCCAAAAGAAATGTCTTTCTGGTTGTATATGTATGCAAAGCAAGGGGACACGTTTACCAGAAGCGGGGTCCAGTGCTCAGCTAGGAAGCCACCTATTTACCCCATTATCGGAGTGATTTTGATGGAGAATTCACCTTTGGAAGGAGGGAACAAGGCGCCGAGAACAGAAGTAGCGACGACCGTGGTGACGGCGATCGGATAGGGTAAGTTGGAAGCTTGAAGTGCTGTTTTTAGGTTTTGCATGGCGGGGAAGATAGAAGTGTTGCATGGCGCCAGGGATGACCTCGTTGCCGGCAGATATGTAGCGGAATCGGATGGCGTTGGCGTGCGGGATTATGTTGGATTGGACCCATCGGAAGGCGAATGAGAGGTCGGAGGCTACGGGTTGGAGATCTTGGTTTAGGGTTCCGCGGACTAGTTCAATATTTGTGTTATGCACGGCTTGGAGGGCTTCTTCAACAGGGTTGAACATGCGTGTTCGTGTGACGTTTTTGGATATTAAGGAGGAAATTGTCACACTTGTACAAGCATTCCATAGTTTACTCCAATGACTCCAGCTTCTGCAAAAACTAATTACAAAAAACAAAAAAACATTTGTGTTAGCGAAAAATAGTGAATGATTAACAAGGGAAAAATTTCTTTGCGATAACATTGTAATTTTGAGAACCAAACCAAGGATAAAAAGACTGAACAAAATGTGGTATAAATAAAGAGAAAAAAACTAATAAATATTAGAGAATTTTATCAAACTGCTGCACTAATTTATTAATAGCAATAATAATAAAAACAAAAAATGTCAAAAATTCAGAATCGAGCCACAAAAGCTTAACAAAAAAAAAAAATTACAAAAGAACAATATTTATTAGAGGTTTTGTGAATTACCGGATAAGGTATTGAAGCGGATAAAGAGTAGAAGCAAGGTAGCATTGCAAGATAAAGGCAGACTCAGAGAAGGTAAAGAATTCAAAGCTAATTTTCTCATCATCTTCTCCGTGACTTGAATATGCTATCTGTGATAGGAAGATTGTATGTGTCCAAGTGATTTGGGCTTTCATGATGTATATTTGTAACGTCCAGAATTTAATTAAGTAAGGTTATCATGTAAATAGTAGATTAATATGCCTTAATGTGATTTAAATTTAATTTAAACATTTATGGTGTATTTTAAAATTATCTTACCTTCAGTTATTTTTATTTGTTATTTTAAATTTTAAAACAAAACAATTTGTCAAATGTCTAATATGTCCCTTTTGGAGAACCATGTATTAAAACATGATTTTCACTCTGCATAACCACATTTTCTTCTATTTAACCCCCTCTCCCCTCCTCATCTTGACTCACTCTCCCTCTCTTTCTTTCCCAGCCCTCTCTCTCTTCTTCTCTCACGCTCTTTCTCCCTTTCTCTCTTCTCACTTGATTTTTTTTCAAAATTTGAGCAAAAACTTTGAACCTCAATTGGATTGGAAGTCCAAGAAACAAGATTCGGTCTCCATAAATCCAATTTAAAGCTCGGATTTGATGTTAGTTTATTAAACTTTTAAAATTTCAAACTTTTTCCCAATTCTCTAAATTTTATTGAACTGTTGAAATTTGAGTTTTTAAAGCTTAGAAAACCTTCAATCTAAGCTAGTAGAGCCCAAATCATCTAAAATCTAGGCTTGATTTCATGAAAATTGGGTTAAATTACATTTCTTCCTTTTTTCTCTATTTTTTGATTTATTCAAAAATATTTGTGTAAATCTTGTTTAAAGTTGTTTAAAAGTGTTCTAATATATTTTTCTATCATCTATGAATATTACTCATGCTTGAAAATTGAGAAAACAGATTTAGAATAAAATTTTGGATTTGGGGAGGCCAAGGCTCGAAGGCTCGGGTCCCTAGATTTTTCAATTCGGCAGGCCGATCTTAAACATCGATAGGCCGGACTCATGAGTTCGGCATGCCGGATTCATACTATCTGTAGGCCAAACCTGGGCTAGTCTAGCAGGCCAGTGCTGCATGGCCAGTAGGCGAACTGTGTAGTTCGGCAGGCCGGACAGAGAAGTTTAGCATGTCGACATTATTTCATAAAATTTTGCTATTTTTTTACCTGTTTTTCACCATTTAAAATTTAGATAAAGACTGTAGCCTCATGATATGATTTTGTAACATTTAAAGGCATACTAAGACACCATGAGATTGTATAATACTATAGAATACTCTGAGTTAGATATTGATAAAGCCTAGTTTACTTTTAAGGTTGATTGTGGTTCCATGGAGCTAACGTATAGCGGATCAAGACTGCAGTGTTGGGTCATGATGTAGAGTATCGAGAGAGGACTTCTACCCCTTCTTTGGTAGCGAGGTTTTTAAATGGTTTTGGCCTTAAAAATTATTTCAAAATGTTTTAAATATTTTCAAAGAGGGCCTTGGCCACAAAAAGACTTATTGCCAAATGATTTCTTTTAAATTGATTTTTAAGGAATGATTAGAATGAACTTCTTAGTATTTTTTATTTCTTGTTGAAGAATGAATGATCGTGATAAATGAAATAATGAACATAATGAGAATATCCAGTAAACTGGAACATAATAATGATAAGATATCGGACGTGTCGACTAGCACCATCCGGAATGATATGTAACACCCGAGCATTTCTAGTGCATTAGAAATGCAATAATTTAAGAATTACTATTTAATCCAATTTATATGATAAAGTCCATAAAAGCAAAAAAAAAAAAGATTTTTAAGAGTAAGAATCATCCCATAGCCTTAAATAAAGAAGGAATGAATGTTTAATGTTTAAGTAATGTTATCAATCGAGTAGATTGGTAATAAAAAAAGTTAACCATTTAGTCGGGTGTCGTATGATCAGGACACAAAAGCCAACTAATGGAAGGAATAGGAACGGAATAAAGAACGCTAGAGCGTAGTCCATGTAAGTTTAGACCTCACCTACAGCATGAAGTAAATGATTTTTAAATGCTTATATATATATATATATATATGTTAGCAAATGTGTTTGCAATTGTTATACAAGTTGTTTTTAAAAGTATATTTGTATTTGTTATGCAAAAAGTTTTACAATTTAAATCAAGATTTGCAATGTATTTGCAACATTTATGTTAAAGCATGATTGATTTGATATGCATAAAGATTTAAAAGATCAAATAAAAGCTTGCAATGTATTTGCAATAATTATGTTTAAAGTATGTTTGCATTTTTTTAATGCATAATGTTTTACAATTTAAGTTATAAGTATTATGTTGCATTTTTTATGCAATAAGTTTTACAGTACAAGTTATGATTTACAAATGTGTTTGTATATGATGTGATTGCATTTAAAATGCTCACTAAAGTTAATAAGAAGGTAAAGTAAAGATAAAAAGAAGGTATTATACCAGCCTCCTTGATGTGAGGTACACAAGCAAAGTTAAAGTTTGGCCTCCTTAATGTGAGGTATATGACCTCGGTGTTCGATGGTCTCAAGTCTTCCACAAGGGAAGCATAATGTTTATGATCTCATGATTGATGATGTTGGTACGAACACTAAAGTAAGATAAGGAAAGATAAGGAACAAAGATAGAAAGTTAAAGTAAGAAAAGAATGTTCATAAAACACTCATAATTGAAAGTCCATAATTGACCATAAATGGAAACATGCATTTTGATGTTGCTTATTTTCCTTGTTATGAAATATTTTAATGTTATGAAAAACATTCTGATGAATGTTTTATGTTAAGTGTTTGTAAAAAACATTTTCATGTTTACAAGAAAAGATTTAGAAATGATGTTTTATGAAAAGCATTCAAGAAATGTTTTATGAAAAATGTTTATGAAAAACATTTTCAAAAATGTTCATGAAAAACATTTATGAAAACTGTTTTCAAAAATGTTTATGAAAAACATTTATGAAAAAAGTTTTAAGAGAAAAGTTTTTATGAGAAAAGTTTTTAAAGCATGTTAAAATGATTTGTGAGTTTACGTTTGAACTCACTAAGCAAAAGCTCATTAATAGTTTCTTCATGTTGTAAGTAGTTCTACGGGTAATCAGTAGAACCTGTTTGGGGAGCCTGGTGCTGCGGAGGGCACATGTAGAGATTTGGGTATGGATATCACTATGATATGCTTCTACTGTTCAAAAGAAATGTTTTCTCACTATTTAATGTAGTATTTTCAAAGTTTAAGAAAATCAAAGTTTTAAGATATGTTTTTAAAGTTTAAGTTCTATTTTACGAAATGTTTTATATAATTATAAAGCTAAGTTTAAGGCTATGTTTCAAGAAATATTTCTTATTAAGTTTTAAGAAACAATTTTTGAATAGTTTTAAGATATGTATTTTACTAAAGTTTTATATAATTATAAAGTGAAGTCTTAAGCTATAATTTAATAAATGTTTCTTAATAAGTTTTAAGAAACAATTTGAAATGGTTTTAAAGGCAAGTGTTGAGCAATGTCTCAACTTGAACAATGACAGAGGTCGCAACAGTTTTTAAAAATGTTTTAAGGGATGTTAAAAGGAAAAGAAAATTTATTTCGGTATTTTTCTTACTAAGCAAGTAAGATTAATGTTTAAAAACGATGTTTAAGAAAGTTAAGTGACTACCCGAAAAGGCAAGTTGTCACCGATAAACTAGAGCAGGATGCCATACACAGGGATCGGGTCGTGGAGAGTGTGACCTTAGGGGCAGGTCCTGAAACCCAGCTGGGCCACTACGTTGGTGAGACTATGGCTTTGCCAGAGAAAAAATAATAAATAATAATTCCAGATGAATAGGAATTCTAAAGGTAAGGATGAATTTAAATACGTTTTATTTGTCTTTTTGAAATTTTGTGAATTATTTTCAAATATGAGAATTTATGTTTAGAACTAATGTTTTCTAAACCTAGTCCTGCTGAGCTTTATGCTCACATTTCTTTATTTTTTAAAAAAACCTTTCCCCTAGGTGGATTGCAGCTTAGGATTGATTGGGAGGTGAGAGGATAAACACGTGAGTTGTAGGAATTCTGTTTTGGTTTTTTCTTCATTTTAATCAAGGTACGTATTATGTAAATTTTTATCTCTCGTATTGGTCCGTGATTGTAATATTTTATTGTCGATACCATGTGTGTTCAGTAATGCAGGTCCGATGAGGCTCGGCTTATGTTCTTCTGTCTTTATTATTTTATTTTATAATTAACTGTTTCAAAATAACAATAATTGCTTTAAATAGTTTTTTAAACTATTACGTTTTTCAAAATCAGCCAAAACATTTAATTGGTGTCTTTAATCAAAAATTTTAGTTTAATTAACTTAATTAATCTACTATGTCATCTCCCGTATTTCAGGGTGTGACAATTTTCCATTATCCTTTACTTGATTCGTAATTTAGCCGAGATTTTAGTGGCTATATTAGCCACCCATGGCAAATTTCTTCTTCTTGGATTATTTTTTAGGGTTATTTTTTGAAAAAAATAAAGTAATTTTGACCGAATTTAATCAAAACCATTTATAAAGAAAGGAAAATTAGGGTGATACCCACCAATGGAGAAGTCTCCATTTTTTAGATTGCGAGGAAATCTTATATATTTTTTCTGACATTTATAAGAAGGGCAAATTAGGGTAATACTTTTAGATGAAAAGGTCATTTCCTTTGTTGGCTGATCTCTTGATTTCCAGGAAAATAAATTCTGAGTGATGGCCTCGCAAGATACATATGGATGCTACATTCTTTTCTTTTTGGGCACATTTAGCCACATTATACGATCAATATACAACGAGTAACTTTCTACCGTGAGTTTGAGAAATTCCCCTTTTTTAATTTCTTTTTATTTTATTCTAACTTTCCTATTTTGAGTTTGCGTATTTCTTTTTGGCCTATATAGGCCAGGCCGGACGGATGGACCAAATCGATACCTCTACTAACAAGCAGCTTCATCAAAGAATCTATAATTTTTCAAGATAATTCTAGAAGAAACGCTTTTTTTTTTTTTTTTTTTGAGAGGAAAATGGATCATGTATTAATCAATAGCAAACTCAGAAAGTGCAGAGGTCCTAATAAAAGCATGGCGAAACACCAATCCAAATGCAGATCATGGAGTTAAACCAAGCATAATTTGCTAAATAGTGCGGGGACATAGCAAACATGACCATTATTCACACGCGGGATGGCTTCTGGTAGATCATCAATGATAAAAAACCACCACATAGCTTGTGGGCCCACAACAACAACAACAAAAATAAAAAAATAAAAATAAAAATCATCTCAAGTTGATCAGATTCATCTTAAAAAAACCAACCCCAAACAAAAAGTGACAAAACCCAAACAAAAATCATCAAACCAAAATCATCCCAAGTTCAAATCCAATAATAAAATCAATAAATCGAGACAAAAATCATATCCACGTTCAAATTTGATCACAAAAATTAGCAGACCCAATCAAAAATTATGGTAAAGTTTCTTATTCTCGTGGTTGGCCTTGGAGTAGATCTACTTCGCGAGGAGGAAGGATTATTCTCGGAGTTTCTACAGGGCTTAGCGCACGACGGTGCCAATTTGGTTAGCGGCAGCATTCTTGAACCAGCTCAGACAACTCAAGTATGGGTCATTTTTTAGTGTGTGTTCTTTAAGTACAATATTACAGCATTAAATCTATTATTATTTCCAGTATTCTACAGCTCCTTATTTTATTTCATGTTATTAATTATTAACTTGACACCTGGTAGTATGTTATCATCTAATTATTAGAAAGAGTCGTTTTTCGTAATGATTGTCTACCATAACCGCTTAACATAAGATGCGTCATTTCAATTTTGTGACTGACTATTTATTTATTTTGCCGTCATTTTATCAATTAATTGGCATTGCTTTTTGATTTTATAAGTTTTTGAAGATACCCTTCAACAATGACTTAATATAATGTGAATAGTTAGGCACGGCATGGGATATGGAAAAAATTGGACAAGTCTAAATTTCTTTGTCATGATTTTTCAACCTTATGGCAATTATCTTTTAACTGGGTGATTATTTAGATGACCAAGTTCCCAAATTAGATACAACGTGGATCTTAGTAAACCTCAATATATATATATATATATATATATATGGATCCTCTTCAATCAAGCTTGAAGGTTGCAATTGATAGTCTTTTTTCCCTCCCTCTTCGCTAAGCAAATCTTAGAAGTTGATAATCAGAATCCAAGAAAAATTTTCCAAATGGGGTTTTTTTTTAAGCCAATCTGTTACTCTTCATGGTTCATGAAAAGTTGAATGACACGTTGCTTCAACTCGAGTTAAGGTTAAGGCGTTAAGCGTACACATCCATGTGCATCCATCTAGATAAGTCATGTTCTTTTTTTTTTTTTTTGGGTACAAAAGGGTATACAGATTGTGAAAAGATTAGATGACATGGCCTTTTTGTTATGTCTATCTCCCTTCTAGAGCGTCTTCAAATGATGATTTGCCACAAAGAAATGGTGGGTCTATACAAAGATATTTATGCATCCTTGGGGCCATAAGCCATTAATCTCCACAACCACTGATGATTTATATTCTTCCATACTACATACACAATTTATGATATTTCCAAAGGAATAAAACAAATAACGTAAAATCTCAGCCTTTACCCTAATGCTCCGTTCGTTAAGAAGGAAAGAAAATAAAAAGGAAAAGAAAGCTATAAAAAAAAAAGGATAAAGAAAGAAATATAAAGGTATAAAAAAATGATTTTTTTTTTGTATTACAAGAAAAAACAAAGAAATAAAAAAAATTATTATTAATATAATTACTATTTTACCTAAAAATCATTTAACTATTTCTTTAATTTAATACCTAAATTTTCTTAAAATTATTTAACTATTTCTTTAATTTAATACCCAAATTTTCTTGTAAGAATTTTGATAAAAAAAATAAATTGATAATTTCATTTTGTTTGCATTGTTGTCAAATTTTTTCTTTACAAAATCTATCCATATTTAAAAAAATCAATTTGAATAAAACCCACGTACAATTTCTTTCGCACATTTTTTCTTTTCATTCTTATTTCTTTTTTATAAAACATCCGATCATATCAAATTATGTTCCAAAATCATACCAACGTTTTTTTCCCTCCACGTTTTTCACTCATACCAAGAGCATAATGCATTAAGATGGAAACTTCAACACAAATCACGTGAATTGGGGCAAAAATGACATTTTCTTCCACATGCTCATCTCTTGTTTCCCGTAATAATAAATATATCGTGAAGATAAGTCCACCTATTATAGTACACATCTTTATTTATTTATTGGATTCGGATAACACATACAATTATTTTCTTTTCTTAAGAAAAGAAATAACATTCACATAATTAGACTGCATGATCTGGAAATTTATACAAAAAGGCCAAAAAAAAAATGACAAAATACAGACTCTGATCTCTTATGTTACAAAGGATGAGATTAATTTCGGTATTGAGTTTATTTCTTGCCCTTGAGGTTAGTAAAGATCATACAACATACAAAACAAGCAAGACTCCATTTTTTGGGCTAAATCGCAGGAACTAAGGCAGGAAACGACATCATTCCAGTCTGATTATTGATTTCTTCTTCGTCGTCGTCGTCGTCGTCGTCGTCGTTTTCCTCTGCTTCCCACATGAAGTGAGCGTACGACCCCAAAACAGTGCTGCAAGACGCAATTCTAGATAAAATTCAATCGTACGAACGACAACGTAATTTAAAATTTCTTTCCGATTTAATCAATAAACAAAACTTTTTTCATAACTTATCTTGAAAAAAGTAATGATTAAATTCTAAAGAATAAAATAAAAAGAAAAAATATATATTTTGAAAATTCTGGTTAAAGCGAAATGATGAGTACCAGTCATGAGGGGAAGCAGAAACAGCTTGATCGAAGTAAGACTTGGCTCTTTCCTCATCTCTCTGCGTCTCCCAAATCAGCTTTCCGTACATCGCAAGCAACTCTCCATCCCCTGGATTCGCCAGTATCGCTCTTCCGTAATACTCCTCGGCTCGTTTCGTATCCTTCTTCACCTTCATCGTTCGCAAAGTTCACAAAATCAAACCATAATTCACTCCAGTTCCTCAAAAATCTGTGTAGGTGAATCGCAGAATCAGTACTTACCTCGTGCAAGTACTTGCTGTAGTTTCTGAGGAGAAGCGAATCGCCGGGGTTCGCCTTCAGCATCTCCTCGTAATACGCGCCGAGGTCGCTCCGATCGCTGTTTCCGCCACCGAAACTGCCAAAACCACGATCACTGCCGCCGTCCTTGCCGAATCCTCCGCTGGAGGGTCCTTGTTCCTCCAACGGTATCGCGATCTCAGGCCAAGAGGTGGCGAAGCTCGTCGCTCTGTCGCCGGTAGGTAGGGACTCTTCTTCAGGTATCCTCGCCGAAAATGAGCGGAATCCGCCGGAAATTTGAGTCTCACACCGGATCACGTCGCTCTCCGACAACGCCCTTCGGATTCCCCTGATTCTGTGGTGGTTGACCTCGAAATGCACGGAGACGGAAGTCTTGTCTACGGAGAGAGAATCGCTCCGAGAGAGGCACAGTCTGGGAGAACCGGAAACCGGCGGAGATTGGAGCTGGACCGGAATCGAGCCGGTTCGGATCAGAATGGCCTTCATTTCTGAAGAGAGAGAAGATCGATATTCTGTTCACCTTTTAGCCTTTGCAAAGCGAGAGAGTGAGAGCTTTAAAGTGTAAAATCGATAAAATATATAGACAATCTTGATCCGTCAGATGCGCTGCACAGTTCACTTGTGAGCACAAGATGAGGACACGTGGGTGGGTGCACGTGAGGGCTGCGGCAGAGAAGGCAGCTTCGGTGGAGTCGGCGGTCGTGGCTTTTTCTCCACGCATCACGAGAAGAGCATGATCGTATCACCAGAGCTGCCACGTAGAAGGACCACTGTACTTTTTTATGATCTGAAGATTACACTGTACTTTGCTGTACAATGTCGTCCTTTTTTATATTGCTATGCTTTAGTACTGAGAAAAATAATTTACAAATACGTATCTTTCTTTGGATCAAAGTTTTGATGGATAGAAAAATATGATTTTTGGTAAAGATTTAATGATCTAAAAATTTGCAACTCAATAAAAACACTCATGAGAAAAGGACCTTTTTTGGTAAACAAAACAGGGAATACTAGCAAGCACAGGCATCGGGAATAATTACGTCCAAGTGGAGGTAGTCATTAGCAATTTAGTAGTACTTTGTAACCCACTGATTATGCAAAAAGGGTGAAGAGAGAGAGAGAGAGAGAGGAACATACAAAACAAAACTGAAATAATGAGTGGTATCTAGTGTCCCACCTTAAACGGTATTGTTCAACGTACAAAGAGTAGACGACGAACAAAAAGTCTACAAAACCACGTTTCTTCAAGCAAAACAAGCAAATGCAAAAACCAGGTTCCAAAACTAAGATCGCACACTCAAAAACAAAAACAAAACAAAACAAAACAAAACAAAACAAAAAAACAAAAGCAAACCGCGATTTCTTTTACGGGAATAAAAAAAGATATTTGTGGTTCAGCCATTAAAAAAAAATTATTATGTTTAATAATTTTTAAATATGCATTATCAGTGGGATTTTTTATTGAAGAAGTCCTCTAAACAAAAAACAAAAACAGACAATAATCTTTTCAGTAGGAATCAGAAAAAATACCTATAAGTAGGTACATGTATTTTAACGGCCAAATCTAAAACCAAAAAAAAAAAAAAAAAAAAGTGGTTTCGAGGATGCGGTGTGCAGTGGCTAGATCAATTGCCTCTTGATGATGTGATATTAGGTAGGAATGATTTCCTAGCCCCCATCGCTAATCATGATGCATAACGAAATTAATTACATGGCATCCTATGAGTTAGACAAAATCATTTTTATCTCCTGAGATTATAACATTATTACTTACATAAACTATAAATTTTACTTCAGTGTGTTTTTAATTTAAATCTTATTATTTTATTAATAACAGAGTTATGATTTATAGGATAAATAAAATTGTTCTATGAGATAGCACAAAATAATAATCATGTCTATATAATCTACCATGTGAAACCATTAACCCTTTGTTTGGTTGAGTGGTAGAAACCAAACTCAGTTATAAACAGTGTAAAACTCTCACATATTACAGTAACAATAAAAAAAATTACTACAATATAAAGCTGTAACACCCGTATTTTTAACAGGCATAATTTTGTAAAATTTAATGAATAAAATGTGACTATTTAAAATTACTAAGTTGTTTATGATCATTTAAAAAAAATAATACCACTTTAGTATTTTCTTACCAAGTCTTCCTAAGAAACATTCAAAACTTACCAACACTTACTTCTACCAATCTTGTCTCCCTAAATTATTGCTCAATTATATAGACTTCTTCTCATTTTGCTAAAGGTATCCGAAGGGGACATTGAATTATTTTCCGTCAATTCATAGAAGACATGGAGATATTTTCTCAACCACCTAATTAATTATTTCCTTATCTTCTTCTATAATTCACTCCAATTATCCCCTCAATTATGTTGGCATTATTTGCTAAAAGTCTTCATGGGAGACAAGATGATATTTTCCTTTAAGACTCTTTTGTTTCTTCTTACAACTTTCCCCCGTAAACATCCCATTCCTCTTAAGCATTTTGATATCTTTTTATTTAACTATCACCACCTTCTTCTCTGGTTCTCATTCTCTCCCTTTCTCACTTCAAATCTCTAACTAAAGACATAGAGCACAAAGCTCTCTTTGTGGCCAAGACAATTATAATTTCCAACCATGATCGAGGCGGTTTTAGAGTTAATTCAAGCTTGATTGATAACCCAAACTTTGGTGTTTTTCAAAGAAGTTTTGAGGTAGGTTTTCTTTAATCTAAACTTAGTTTTTAGTATGTATTTTCTCCATGTTTAATGCATAAAAATACTTTAATGGCACTAGTAGACGGGTTTACACATAACTCACTTATGAATGTGATTATACGTTGTGCTTTAGTTTTAATTGTCCTTATGCATGCCTTAGGGTCAAGGATGTGTGGAGCTAACGTTAATTGATTCCAGGATTAAAAGATTGTTGATAAGCTTGAAAGGTAGGGATTCTATTACTCATTTTTTTGTGAGGTTTTTATAGAATTAAAATTGATTGTTTTGCCGCAATATATATATATATATCTATGTTGAACTGATATTATATGAGTATCACATATGAAACTATGACATGGACTCGTCTTGTATTGTACGGCGATGAACATAATGAATTGACACATGTTATAAATTGAGAAGCATGGTTAGGAAAACTGACTCTATTAATAATGATTTAATATAGAGAAATGGTGAGACATGAAGAGGGCGGCGGTTACGTCCTTGGGTATGAATACCCAAAAAGGTAAAATAGGGGGAAGGTGATGACGCTTCCTTGGGTTGAAAGTCCCAGAACACACTGTACAGGAATCGATTTGGTGAGGACTCGGGGCTTGATGTCCCCTCACCGGAACACCCTTGGAATGTTTATAGGGTGATCAAGTGCGCCCATTTGGGTTTCGATGAGTTGAGTGATACTCAATTTAACATGGATACCTAGGAACAATGATGATTGGTAATATTTGTATAAATGTGTAATTATGACACTTGGTAATGATTAACTACGGTATCCATAAGATGTGATCATAATAAACCTCATAATCTGGAATATGATGTAACCTACTAACCATGCAGTTTTTAATGTGGTAATGGATAAACCATAAGGTGAGTCATGATTTCCCTACTGGGCATGTCGATGCTCATCCCTATCATATCTTCATATCTCAGGTGGAACTCAGTGCAACATATCTGAAGAGGAATAAGCGAAAACAATCCTGCTGTTTTCGTGTTAGAAGACCCTGTTTAATTACAACTTATCTACAACATGTAAGAGTTGTATTATTTTTTTTATGGCTGTGTTAAGTTATTTGGGAATTGTACTATGGTGATGATGACTGTAATTATATATATTTGGTGCTATACTAAAAACTGTGGTTTGTATTTAAAACGTTTATTTTTATTTTTCTTGTTGTTTAAAGACCCATGGGCATTGTTTAATTGATTTAAATAATTTAAAATTTAAAATTATTTTTATTTATTTAAAACTGTTAACCCCCACATAGGGGTGTTACAGAATTTTTGGTATCAGAGCCTAGGTTCGATTAACCTAGGGGGTATAGCACCACCTTAAAAATTAATCTTTGGGAATGGTTTTAAAGTTAGGTGTTAATGTCATCATCATTTGGTACTGATCCTAGTTAAATTTTTGCAGCCAGTAGAAACTATGCCACCAAGACGTCAAATGCAATCGTCTGAGCTGTCACAACCGGTTGAACATGCTCAAGAAGTTGAGCAACCGGAACCGATGGAACAAGCTCAAGAAGATGAGCAACTACGACATGCAACACAATCCCCGCCAGCTGCACCAGAAGTAAATAATTTAGGACAAATTCTTCAAGCATTACAAATTGTGCAAAGACCTGTGGAGGTTCGTGATCCCGAACAACGACATCTAACTCTGTTAAAGGAGTTTATGAAGCAGAAACCACCCACATTTAGTGGAGAACCTAACCCGGTCATAGCAGAACAATGGCTAAAGGCAGTCAAAAAGAAGTTGGACACCTTGAGGATTCCACGGGAGTATTGGGTTAGCTTTTCAACCTATATATTTGAGGGTAAAGCCGAAGAATGGTGGGATCTTCAGAAAGATGACTACGACGTGCCGAATCTTACATGGGAGCAGTTCGAAACCATTTTTCGCAACACCTATATTCCTCAGAGCCATAGGCAAGCAATGATGCGAGAATTTGAAAACCTAGTGCAGGGAGATACAACAGTTGCCGAATACCATGCTCGATTTATAGAATTGTCTCGCTACAATCCCGGGGCTGTATCGGATCCAATGGCGAGATGCGAAAAATTTAGAAATAACCTGAGGCCGAAAATCAGACAAATGATAGCTGCTGTTCCATCAACAGATTTTCTTGATCTTGTAGCTGCGGCACAGCGGGCAGAGACAGAACTAAAAACTCCTATGGAGAGTATAAGGGTTCTGGTGGGCGTCAAAGGAAAATAAGTAAGAAAGAGAAGTCACAAGGGCAAGTCATTCAGCATAGTGGAGTGACTAATGGTGGTGGATCTTCTGGCAGTGGTCGTTTCCAACCGTATGCTTGTCATAACTGTGGACAAGTGGGACATCTGAGGAGAAATTGCCCTAACCGCCCTACACAATCATCCTTTGCACCAAGGCCACAAGGAAGTCATTTTGGCTCCACTGTTTGGGGAGGGAGTCAAAATCGTGGAGCGCCTTAGCAAAACACTCCAGCTTCCCAAGTCTCAGTAACTCAACCTCGAGGGTTCCAGCCTCAGTACAACTATCAACAGCGGCCACAGGGTTCCAATTTTTATGCTAATCAGAACTTCCAACCGACTCCACAAGGCTCAGTGAATCAAAGGCCATATTTTTCTGGGAGAAATAATAATAAGGCTAGTAGTAGCCAAGGAAACCGAGGAAAAAGTGATAAAGGAAAAGTACCAGCATAAGCTTATGCAATTACGGCTACAGCTGGACAAGCAAAACAGGCTGATCACTCAGTTGTAGACGGTATGATTCACGTGTCTCATTCTTGGGCTCATGTATTATTTGACACTGATGCCTCAGGAAACGGTTTGGGTTGTGTGTTAATGCAGCATGGACGAGTAGTTGCCTACGCTTCAAGCCAGTTGAAACCCCATGAGAGGAACTACCCCACACATGATCTTGAGTTAGCTACTGTGGTTTTCGCACTCAAAATTTGGAGATGTTATCTATATGGCGCAAAGTTCGAGCTATATTTAGATCATCAAAGTCTGAAATATTTGTTTACTCAAAAGGATCTCAATCTAAGGCAACGAAGATGGACTGAGTACATGGTGGACTATGACTTTAGTATCCAATATCATCCTGGAAAAGCAAATACCGTGGCAGATGCTCTAAGTCGTAAGAACAACGGACGTATAGCCAGTTTAGCAATGGAAGATTGGAGACGAGTCACCATCGCCGACTTCAACTTGCAATATTATGAAGATAACAAGAGAGCTTTCTTATTCAATGTGATAGCAACTCCTACGTTAATTCAGAAAGTAAAACAAGGACAATGGCACGATGAAGGATTACGTAGGGTTTGGGAGCAAATACAAAATGGAGAACAACTGGATGGATGACAGATTGAGCCAGAAGGATTTTTACTTTACAAAGGAAGATTAGTTGTTCTAGAGGATCCATATCTCAGGTATGCGGTGCTAGATGAGGCTCACCGTTCAAAGTTTGCTATTCATCCTGGAAGCACAAAAATGTATATGGATCTAAAACGACAATACTGGTGGCGAGGAATGAAACGAGATGTAGCAACCTTTGTCTCTAAGTGCATGACGTGTCAACAGGTTAAAGCGGAACATCAAAAGCCTGGAGGCGAGTTGAGGAGCTTACCTATTCCAGAATGGAAGTGGGATCATGTGACAATGGACTTTGTTATCGGATTTCCTAAGACTCAAATAGGGCATGACGCCGTTTGGGTAATTGTAGATCGTTTAACTAAGACAGCCCACTTCATCCCAATCAGAACTAGTTATAGTGTCTCAAAATTATGTCAATTGTACGTGGAAAAGGTAGTGACATTGCATGGAGTGCCAATGTCAATAGTTTTCGATAGAGATACACGTTTCACGTCGAAATTTTGGAGAGGATTGTAGAGGGCCTTGGGAACTCAATTGAATTTTAGTACAGCTTTTCATCCTCAAACAGATGGACAATCTGAACGTGTCATTCAGATTCTCGAGGATATGCTTCGGGCTTGTGTTCTGGACTTTGGAACAAATTGGGCTGCACAGCTGCCATATGTTGAATTCGCATATAACAACAGTTACCAAGCAAGTATTAGAATGGCTCCATATGAGGCCTTATATGGTAGACCTTGTAGATCTCCATTGTGTTGGGCTGAAAAGGAAGAGCGTCTTGAACTTGGGCCTCAGTTTATCAGAGAAACAACGGATAAGATCCAGATTATTCGCGAACGTCTTCAGACAGCTCAAAGTCGACAAAAGAGTTATGCAGATAAGAGGAGGCGACCTTTAGAGTTCATGATCGGAGACTTTGCGTTCTTAAAAGTGAAACCAAAACGAGGTGTATCTCGATTTGGTGTTAAAGGAAAGTTAGCACCAAGGTATACAGGACCGTTTGAGATTGTGGAACGCATTGGAACGTTGGCATACCGTTTAGACCTACCACCACAATTGTCTCATGTACAAAATGTGTTTCATGTATCGATGTTGAGAAAGTATGAACCCGACCCTTCACATGTGATCATGTGGACAGATGTGCCAATTCAAGGAGATACGAATTATGAAGAAATTCCAGTTCAAATACTGGATCTGTAACACCCGTATTTTTAACGGGCATAATTTTGTAAAATTTAATGAATAAAATGTGACTATTTAAAATTACTAAGTTGTTTATGATCATTTAAAAAAAATACCATTTTATTATTTTCTTACCAAGTCTTCCTAAGAAACATTCAAAACTTACCAACACTTACTTCTACCAATCTTGTCTCCCTAAATTATTGCTCAATTATATAGACTTCTTCTCATTTTGCTAAAGGTATCCGAAGGGGACATTGAATTATTTTCCGTCAATTCATAGAAGACATGGAGATATTTTCTCAACCACCTAATTAATTATTTCCTTATCTTCTTCTATAATTCACTCCAATTATCCCCTCAATTATGTTGGCATTATTTGCTAAAAGTCTTCATGGGAGACAAGATGATATTTTCCTTTAAGACTCTTTTGTTTCTTCTTACAACTTTTCCCCGTAAACATCCCATTCCTCTTAAGCATTTTGATATCTTTTTATTTAACTATCACCACCTTCTTCTCTAGTTCTCATTCTCTCCCTTCTCACTTCAAATTTCTAACTAAAGCCATAGAGCACAAAGCTCTCTTTGTGGCCAAGACAATTATAATTCCCAACCATGATCGAGGCGGTTTTAGAGTTAATTCAAGCTTGATTGATAACCCAAACTTTGGTGCTTTTCAAAGAAGTTTTGAGGTAGGTTTTCTTTAACCTAAACTTAGTTTTTAGTATGTATTTTTTCCATGTTTAATGCATAAAAATACTTTAATGGCACTAGTAGACGGGTTTACACATAACTCACTTATGAATGTGATTATACGTTGTGCTTTAGTTTTAATTGTCCTTATGCATGCCTTAGGGTCAAGAATGTGTGGAGCTTACATTAATTGATTCCAGGATTAAAAGATTGTTGATAAGCTTGAAAGGTAGGGATTCTATTACTCATTTTTGTGAGGTTTTTATAGAATTAAAATTGATTGTTTTGCCGCAATATATATATATATATCTATGTTGAACTGATATTATATGAGTATCACATATGAAACTATGACATTGACTCGTCTTGTATTGTACAGCGAGGAACATAATGAATTGACACATGTTATAAATTGAGAAGCATGATTAGGAAAACTGACTCTATTAATAATGATTTAATATAGAGAAATGGTGAGACATGAAGAGGGCGGTGGTTACGTCCTTGGGCATGAATACCCAAAAAGGTAAAATAAGGGGAAGGTGATGACGCTTCCTTGGGTTGAAAGTCCCAGAACACACTGTACAGGAATTGATTTGGTGAGGACTCGGGGCTTGATGTCCCCTCACCGGAACACCTTTGGAATGTTTATAGGGTGATCAAGTGCGCCCATTTGGGTTTCGATGAGTTGAGTGATACTCAATTTAACATGGATACCTAGGAACAATGATGATTGGTAATATTTGTATAAATGTGTAATTATGACACTTGGTAATGATTAACTACGGTATCCATAAGATGTGATCATAATAAACCTCATAATCTGGAATATGATGTAACCTACTAACCATGCAGTTTTTAATGTGGTAATGGATAAACCATAAGGTGAGTCATGATTTCCCTACTGGGCATGTCGATGCTCATCCCTATCATATCTTCATATCTCAGGTGGAACTCAGTGCAACATATCTGAAGAGGAATAAGCGAAAACAATCCTGCTGTTTTCGTGTTAGAAGACCCTGTTTAATTACAACTCATCTACAACTTGTAAGAGTTGTATTATTTTTTTTATGGCTGTGTTAAGTTATTTGGGAATTGTACTATGGTGATGATGACTGTAATTATATATATTTGGTGCTACACTAAAAACTGTGGTTTGTATTTAAAACGTTTATTTTTATTTTTCTTGTTGTTTAAAGACCCATGGGCAGTGTTTAATTGATTTAAATAATATAAAATTTAAAATTATTTTTATTTATTTAAAGCTGTTAACCCCCACATAGTTGTGTTACAGAATTTTTGGTATCAGAGCCTAGGTTCGATTAACCTAGGGGGTATAGCATCACCTTAAAAATTAATATGTGAAAATGGTTTTAAAGTTAGGTGTTAATGTCATCATCATTTGGTACTGATCCTAGTTAAATTTTCACAGCCAGTAGAAACTATGCCACCAAGACGTCAAATGCAATCATCTGAGCTGTCACAACCGGTTGAACATGCTCAAGAAGTTGAGCAACCGAAACCGATGGAACAAGCTCAAGAAGATGTGCAACTACGACATGCAACACAATCCCCGCCAGCTGCACCAGAAGTAAATAATTTAGGACAAATTCTTCAAGCATTACAAAATGTGCAAAGACCTGTGGAGGTTCGTGATCCCGAACAACGACATCTAACTCTGTTAAAGGAGTTTATGAAGCAGAAACCACCCATATTTAGTGGAGAACCTAACCCGGTCATAGCAGAACAATGGCTAAAGGCAGTCAAAAAGAAGTTGGACACCTTGAGGATTCCACGGGAGTATTGGGTTAGCTTTTCAACATATATATTTGAGGGTAAAGCCGAAGAATGGTGGGATCTTCAGAAAGACGACTATGACGTGCCGAATCTTACATGGGAGCAGTTCGAAACCATTTTTCGCAACACCTATATTCCTCAGAGCCATAGGCAAGCAATGATGCGAGAATTTGAAAACCTGGTGCAGGGAGATACAACAGTTGCTGAATACCATGCTCGATTTATAGAATTGTCTCGCTACAATCCCGGGGCTGTATCGGATCCAATGGCGAGATGCGAAAAATTTAGAAATAACCTGAGGCCGAAAATCAGACAAATGATAGCTGTTGTTCCATCAACAGATTTTCTTGATCTTTGTAACGCCCCTATATGGGGGTTAACAGTTTTTAATAAGATAAAATAAAAATAAATAATAAAAGTAAAACCTTAAAAATAAAATTTGCCCGGGACTTAAATGAAAACTCTCAACTCAAAAATAAAAATATAAACGATAAATAAACCACAGTTTTAAATGTAGCACCTTAAATTTAATAAAATAAACTGTTGTCATCATCATTTTAACCCTCAACACATTATAATACAGTCACAGAAAGTAACAATTGATGCTTACATTATCATGAAGAACATTCTCAACAATTGAAGCAGTCCCAATGTAATATAGCTACATCACGTCCTCAACTATATTTCTCGTAGCCACCTCACACTTAGTGAGTCCTGAAAAGATATAAACATAAGGGAATGAGCAACACTATGCTCAGTAGAGAAAGCCATTACTCACCTTTAGGTTTTTATCATTACCACATTAAAATCTGCATGGTCAGTAAGTCACATCATATTCCAGATTATGAGGTTTATTATGATCACATCTTATGGATACCGTAGTTAATCATTACCAAGTGTCATAATTACACATTTATACAAATATTACCAATCATCATTGTTCCTAGGTATCCATGTTAAATTGAGTATCACTCAACTCATCGAAACCCAAATGGGCACACTTGATCACCCTATAAACATTCCAAGGGTGTTCCGGTGAGGGGACATCAAGCCCCGAGTCCTCACCAAATCAATTCCTGTACAGTGCGTTCTGGGACTTTCAACCCAAGGAAGCGTCATCACCTTCCCCTTATTTTACCTTTTAGGGTATTCATGCCCAAGGACGTAACCGTCGCCCTTTTATGTCTCACAATTTCTCTATATTAAATCATTATTAATAGAGTTAATTTTCCTAACCATGCTTCTCAATTTATAACATGTGTCAATTCATTATGTTCCTCGCCGTACAATACAAGACGAGTCCATGTCATAGTTTCATATGTGATACACATATAATATCAGTTCAACATAGATATATATATATTGCGGCAAAACAATCAATTTTAATTCTATAAAAACCTCACAAAAGATGAGTAATAGAATCCCTACCTTTCAAGCTTATCAACAGTCTCTTAATCCTGGAATCAATTAACGTTAGCTCCATACTCCCTTGATCTTGAACTCCAAGCAAAACAGATCCAGTTGTATCTCGCTGTATCTACGAAGCATCCTCTGTAGTGCTTCTCGAGCGACTATGAATGGCTAGGAATGCTTCCTGGAGATCATACATTCTTGAAAATGTCATTCTGGACTTCGATACTGCTGTTTGAATCGCCTCGATTCGCGTGCAGTCGGTACCGGATGATTTTCATCGGAGTGGAATTTGCTCAAACGGAGGTCACCATTGCATCCAGAGCATCGAAACGAGTCGGGAGGCGGTCTCGGATCTTCGATCGGAGGTCCGGATCACAAAATCTCATTTTGGCCTTTGACCGGCCGTTGACCGGCGTTGACCACCGTTGACCGGCGTTGACCGACTTTGACCGCCGTTGACCGGCGTCAATCGGGGTCCGTTGGCAACTGGGCTCGGGCCTACACCCCCTAAATCGACCCTTCTGAGTCCAATGGCGGGGTCAATTTCACCCAATTCTGCCTCTAACATAGCGGGTTGTGAAGTACAACGTCGGTAGAAATGGATGAGCTCCGATCTTGATTCTCCGACGATGGAAACCTGAAATTGGCTGAGGGCTTTTGCTACCCATCCTCCTATGAGCATTTCCCCTCATCCAATTTGAAGAAACGTGGCTGGGAAGAGCCAAAACGGAGGCTCCCGCGGCGGTTGACATCGGCGTTGGCCGTTCTCCGGCGAAACCGACTCCTTTCGTGCAATTGATCGAGGGGTTTTACTCCCCTTGATCCTCTGAACTCATTGGGAGGGGTGGTGTCAGTCACCTCCTCCGGCAAGGCGGAGTTCCACCATGGGGGCGGCGGTGCACGGCGACAATAGGCGGGCAGAGCAATCCGGCGGTTGTTGAGCTGCCACCAAGGGTGGGTTTTGTTCCTCTCATCACGGTGGTCGTGTAGGAACAAGAATCACGTCGATCGGACGTCGGACGGCGAAGATATCTCGTCGGAAAGAAATGGGTTTTGCCGCCACTTTGGGCGGCGCGTGTGGTCTCCTCCGGCGGCGTTTTGGGCGGCGCGGCACCTCGTTGGACTCAGCTCGTCGAGAGCTTTCCATTGGTGCGGGAGGTGTCGAAAACGGATGCCGAAATCTCAAACGATCTTTGAGGAGAGAGAGAGAATTTTTTTAGAGAGAGAAAGTAGAGAGAGAGAGAGTTTCGAATTATGAGAGATTTTCTGATTTTTTTTTTATATATATACTAAAATTAATCTAATTACCTTAATACCCTTAGGGGAATAACGGGTGTCACAGCTTTTACCCCCTTAAAGAAATTTCGTCCTCGAAATTTCAATTCTAGTAATACTAGTAAAAATTATGATTCCAAATCTGAGTCTAAACCGTTAATGTTGTTTGTCCTCCAAATTTAAGTTATCGTATCTCCACTCATTTACTTGCATAATAAATCTTACTCCTAAATCCCTCAATGAGAGTATTTCTGACAAGTTTCAACTTATAACACCGTGTAATAGTCTAAGAATCTGGTCAGGCATACATATTGACCATACCATGATTCCAGTCCTTCATTGTCCATGGACTGTGATTTACAATCACATTTAAGGAGATTGCCAGAGAAATTTTATATACTTCATCTTTAGGTTCCTTTTCCTTTTTAAGTAAGGAAAAGTCAAATATATTTGATTTCATACCTAAACTAATAAACTAAAACGTAATCATAAAACATATATCACAAACACTTATATTCAAAACCATACATTAAACTTATTCATAGAGATATTAAACGGAATCTCAGAGTTGCAAACATACCCGACATATTTTTCATTAAACAGCTATCCTCATGACACAAACATTCAATCCAAATAATATACTCATATTTCATATGGAATATCCCCATAACTGACTCTGGTACTTCCACATAATATTAACAGAATATTACACATTACAAACATAATACGGATACGTTTCGAGAGTACAAGGCACTCCGTATACCAGCTATCCATATCATGCATGCTTAGAGGATACAAAAACATCGATAAACAAAAGATCGGACCTTAAGAAGGATGCGTTTCGAGAGCATCAAGTACTCCGTATCCAGCCATCCCGGCATTAGGCTCAATGAATCTAAAAGATTGAACAACAACGTACCACAAGAAACACAGAATACAAGGCAAACGGTTATTCGTAACACACGAAATACGGACACACATGCCTACATGCCAAAGATAAAACAAAAAGATTACAGATGGAGATTCAAATCAATTGGCCGCTCCCGGCTTTCCCTTTCCCATTCAAGCTTGGATGTTGCAGTGTCGGATTCTGGATGTATGATTTGCATTTTATCTATCAATTCCTCAGCTGTTGAAGCAGTGACAAAGATTTGTCTCTCCGATTCTGTAGTGATGTTTTCTTCCACAGCGTAATCTAGAAATTTCAAAAGACCGTCATAAAAACCCTTTACGTTCAGCAGTCCCAAAGGTTTGGAATAAAAGCCCAACAATTGCCCACAAGCAACTATAAATATTTCCTCAAGAGTACCTAGACCACCAGGTAATGCTATAAAAGCATCAGAATTATAGATTATGTCTTTAAAATTTTTAGGGATACTCCTGACTCCTTCTCCCTTACCTATGGCTTCCTTACAAAGGTTTCCTTCAACTGGAATATGAGGCCAAATTCTTACATCAGTAGCGTCGCTAGACCTAGCTGCTAGTGCCATATTTACCATCATTTTTATACTACCACCCCCATAGATTATGTTAATCTTCTTGCGTGCTAGGACTTGCCCTAAATGATTTGCAGCTTCTAAATAAGCTTTATCTTTTCCAAGGCTGGAACCACAAAAGACATAGACATTCTTTATTTTCTTTGTGGACTGGGAGGTAGACATATTTGGTTTAATTTTCTTAATGTCTGCTCCACTTAGACTTCGGGTTCTATATGAGATTTTAAAGATGAGAAATATACAAAAAGGGCTAAAGAGATAGACGAGTAGGTAATGAAAAGGTAATCCAAAGATTTAAACAAAATCTTGTGCGGATAAGAAAGTAAGATAAGGTGATTGATAGTTTTCAGAAAATCTGATTCACTTTTTGAAAAAGATTAGACTCTAATTGTATAACTTTTGACAATTGAGAACAATTCGACAGAAGACCCTCTTGACACAACTGTAGACTTTTTGACAAATATACACCAAGTCTAGAAATTTAATATAAACGACAAATACTGTAGAACTTTTGAAATTTGAGACACAAATCTTGAAATATCCGGATAAGCTTTTCAAAATTCAAACATATTACTGTACCGTATGTAACGTGTCTGATAAGATAATATATTTTTTATATATATATTTAAGAAAATCATAAATTAAATAAGATATTAACACTTACTTTATCAATCTAATAATCACAATTATTTCAAACACAAAAGCAAATATTCTGAGTAAAAGAAAAACATAAACTGTTGAACATCAGCTAAAACTGCTTCAAATAAGTAAAGACTAAATAACCTTTATAGAGCGATGACTTATTCCCCATCCATTTTTCTTATGGTTTGGCAAACAGGATCTAGAAATACCATATTCCTGAGGCGTTGTCTTTCTGTATAAAATTTAGGCCAGAGTTTAAAAATAGCTCCTTGAACATATCCACTAGGGTGACCGTGGAGAGGAGGATGGATGCTATCCAAGTTCTCCTTTGAAAGTCCATCCCTACAAAACCTTATTTTATCCTCTCTATTCGTAGACATATAACCAGGTGAAGTGCATTTACCGTTACAATTTTGTCTTCCACATTTGTTACAAGTGACCACGATGGCACGAGCTCTTCTTTTCATTGCACTACGACTAGTACCTGTTCCTGGTAAACCGACATCTTGACTAAAGTCACTCGGACGGATTTTCCCCTCTATCAACATTCTCACATCACAAGGGATACCAAAACGCATAAGAATCCACAACCGAGTAATTCTAGCCTTGTATTTCTTTCTAAGAATCTTTTGGGAGAGTGATGGGAAATACTTTCTCAGGTGTTGGTACTTTGGGTCCATGATGAGATGAAAGAAGAGTAAATAGAAAGGAAAAATTAAGATAGTAAATTGCAGAATCCTAGAATTCCTTCTTCTTTTAGAGGAAAAGAAGAATTTTTAATGAAAAAGAAGAGGATTTCCGATTTAGAGAGAAAATAACAAATTAAGAGAGAAAAAGTGAACTCGGAGAAATAAGCTCCTATGCACAGTAAACGTATATGTAAACAATGATTAAACCACTGTATATGACACGTATAGAAACCACGTGGGAGAGACAGTGTGAATCAAACTGATTTAAGATTTAAACTAGGCCCAAATGTTCTAAGTTGAAAATGGTCAGGTTGTTTCGGGCCTTGACACATTTGGAACGAGTTAAATAACAAACATAAAATTGAAAACCAATTTGTATAAATCTTAAACCCAATTTAAAGCCCACTATAGATAAAGTTAACTATAAACAACAAATCTAATTTAACGACAACAAGGATCTTCCTGAATGATCCAGCAACTCAAATAATTTTGTTTTAATCAAAACCTTATTGAACAATGCATACACCCATATGTTATTCATAATACTTAACATCTATCAATGGATTCATCATCATTACTACCAAGGGTTTAGAATGTGACTAACCTTGAAATCAATACGATTTACGTCTTTCAACGTAGACCATATCAACGAACAAAGACACTTGATGTTACTACTTAAGAACATCTACAATCCCCACAATTCTACTTATACAATATATAATTTCCTCATATAACAAAACCTTAGGTAACCAAAAGATTCACTGATACACTTAAATACAATGTACGTAACAAAATATTCCAATTTTGAGATTCATGCATTCTAGACTTTACACAGTCTCAACAGACCAAAAGTCTAACATTTATCTCTCTCAAGATTCAATACCATGATTCCCAACTTATATCATATTCCTCAAATATATAGAACTTTTAAGAAAAGACATTAACACTTATGTGCTCCATCGAATCCACACATAATCATTACTTAGGTTTGAATCAATTATGAAAAATTTGGCATATCTATGTCAAACTTTAAAATCAATAAATCAAGCCTTATATTTCTTATTGTTTTTGACGAGACAAAAGGCTTTTAAATCCTCGTATCTATACGAATTTCTCATCGTTTATACGAATTAGATATGCTTATAGATCCAAATATTATACGAATCTCTCATAAGCATTCTATTTATAAACTCATTCCATATAATTATCATTCCCTTATAACTATTAATACTTTCCTTCTATATAATTATTGTACTCATATAACTATTGATATTTTCATTCTATGGCCTTTCCATGTTACATCCTTTTAGACTGTATAAATCAATGTGAAGGTTCATTTTGATGATGACAATGAAAATTCAGCTTCAAAACCATCTCAAAAATATATTTTTTAAAGTGGTGCTACACTCCCTAGGTTAACCGAACCTAGGCTCTGATACCAAAAATTCTGTAACGCCCCTATATAGGGGTTAAGAGTTTTTAATGAGATAAAATAAAAATAAATAATAAAAGTAAAACCTTAAAAATAAAATTTACCCGGGACTTAAATGAAAACTCTCAACTCAAAAATAAAAATATAAACGATAAATAAACCACAGTTTTAAATGTAGCACCTTAAATTTAATAAATAAACTGTTGTCATCATCATTTTAACCCTCAACACATTATAATACAGTCACAGAAAGTAACAATTGATGCTTACATTATCATGAAGAACATTCTCAACAATTGAAGCAGTCCCAATGTAATATAGCTACATCACGTCCTCAACTATATTTCTCGTAGCCACCTCACACTTAGTGAGTCCTGAAAAGATATAAACATAAGGGAATGAGCAACACTATGCTCAGTAGAGAAAGCCATTACTCACCTTTAGGTTTTTATCATTACCACATTAAAATCTGCATGGTTAGTAAGTCACATCATATTCCAGATTATGAGGTTTATTATGATCATATCTTATGGATACCGTAGTTAATCATTACCAAGTGTCATAATTACACATTTATACAAATATTACCAATCATCATTGTTCCTAGGTATCCATGTTAAATTGAGTATCACTCAACTCATCGAAACCCAAATGGACACACTTGATCACCCTATAAACATTCCAAGGGTGTTCCGGTGAGGGGACATCAAGCCCCGAGTCCTCACCAAATCAATTCCTGTACAGTGTGTTCTGGGACTTTCAACCCAAGGAAGCGTCATCACCTTCCCCCTATTTTACCTTTTAGGGTATTCATGCCCAAGGACGTAACCGTCGCCCTTTTCATGTCTCACAATTTCTCTATATTAAATCATTATTAATAGAGTTAATTTTCCTAACCATGCTTCTCAATTTATAACATGTGTCAATTCATTATGTTCCTCGCCGTACAATACAAGACGAGTCCATGTCATAGTTTCATATGTGATACACATATAATATCAGTTCAACATAGATATATATATATTGCGGCAAAACAATCAATTTTAATTCTATAAAAACCTCACAAAAGATGAGTAATAGAATCCCTACCTTTCAAGCTTATCAACAGTCTCTTAATCCTAGAATCAATTAACGTTAGCTCCATACTCCCTTGATCTTGAACTCCAAGTAAAACAGATCCAGTTGTATCTCGCTGTATCTACGAAGCATCCTCTGTAGTGCTCCTCGAGCGACTATGAATGGCTAGGAATGCTTCCTGGAGATCATACATTCTTGAAAACGTCATTCTGGACTTCGATACTGCTGTTTGAATCGCCTCGATTTGCGTGTAGTCGGTACCGGATGATTTTCATCGGAGTGGAATTTGCTCAAACGGAGGTCACCATTGCATCCAAAGCATCGAAACGAGTCGGGAGGCGGTCTCGGATCTTCGATCGGAGGTCCGGATCACAAAATTCCATTTTGGCCTTTGACCGGCCGTTGACCGGCGTTGACCACCGTTGACCGGCGTTGACCGACTTTGACCGTCGTTGACCGGCGTCAATCGGGGTCCGTTGGCAGCTGGGCTCGGGCCTACCCCCCCTAAATCGACCCTTCTGAGTCCAATGGCGGGGTCAATTTCACCCAATTCTGCCTCTAACATAGCGGGTCGTGAAGTACAACGTCGGTAGAAATAGATGAGCTCCGATCTTGATTCTCCGACGATGGAAACCTGAAATTGGCTGAGGGCTTTTACTACCCATCCTCCTATGAGCATTTCCCCTCATCCAATTTGAAGAAACGTGGCTGGGAAGAGCCAAAACGGAGGCTCCCGCGGCGGTTGACGGCGGCGTTGGCCGTTCTCCGGCGAAACCGACTCCTTTCGTGCAATTGATCGAGGGGTTTTACTCCCCTTGATCCTCTGAACTCATTGGGAGGGGTGGTGTCAGTCACCTCCTCCGGCAAGGCGGAGTTCCACCATGGGGGCGGCGGTGCACGGCGACAATAGGCGGGCAGAGCAATCCGGCGGTTGTTGAGCTGCCACCAAGGGTGGGTTTTGTTCCTCTCATCACGGTGGTCGTGTAGGAACAAGAATCACGTCGATCGGACGTCGGACGGCGAAGATATCTCGTCGGAAAGAAATGGGTTTTGCCGCCACTTTGGGCGGCGCGTGTGGTCTCCTCCGGCGGCGTTTTGGGCGGCGCGGCACCTCGTTGGACTCAGCTCGTCGAGAGCTTTCCATTGGTGCGGGAGGTGTCGAAAACGGATGCCGAAATCTCAAACGATCTTTGAGGAGAGAGAGAGAATTTTTTTAAAGAGAGAGAGTTTCGAATTATGAGAGATTTTCTGATTTTTTTTTTTATATATATACTAAAAATTAATCTAATTACCTTAATACCCTTAGGGGAATAACGAGTGTCACAGGCACAGCGGGCAGAGACAGAACTAAATAACTCCTATGGAAAGTATAAGGGTTCCGGTGGGCGTCAAAGGAAAATAAGTAAGAAAGAGAAGTCACAAGGGCAAGTCATTCAGCATAGTGGAGTGACTATTGGCGGTGGATCTTCTGGCAGTGGTCGTTTCCAACCGTATGCTTGTCATAACTGTGGACAAGTGGGACATCTGAGGAGAAATTGCCCTAACCGCCCTACACAATCATCCTTTGCACCAAGGCCACAAGGAAGTCATTTTGGCTCCACTGTTTGGGGAGGGAGTCAAAATCGTGGAGCGCCTTAGCAAAACACTCCAGCTTCCCAAGTCTCAGTAACTCAACCTCGAGGGTTCCAGCCTCAGTACAACTATCAACAGCGGCCACAGGGTTCCAATTTTCATGCTAATCAGAACTTCCAACCGACTCCACAAGGCTCAGTGAATCAAAGGCCATATTTTTCTGGGAGAAATAATAATAAGGCTAGTAGTAGCCAAGGAAACCGAGGAAAAAGTGATAAAGGAAAAGCACCAGCACAAGCTTATGCAATTACGGCTACAGCTGGACAAGCAAAACAGGCTGATCACTCAGTTGTAGACGGTATGATTCACGTGTCTCATTCTTGGGCTCATGTATTATTTGACACTGGTGCCACTCATTCATTTATATCTATGTTATTTGCTTCCGTACTACAATTAGAAACTGAGACATGTAGTTCATCTTTAACCCTTAGTACACCAATGGGCGGGATAGCTGAAGTATCCATAATTTGTAAATCAGTGTGTATTGTTATAGGAGAACATAAACTATCGGCTGACCTATATGTAATAACTATGACAGAGTTTGATGTAATCTTAGGAATGGATTGGCTAACTAAATACCAGGCAATAGTAGATTGTCATAGGAAACGTGTCTCTTTATTCACCAAGAATGGACAAGTCATCGAATTTCAGGCAAAAACAGGAACAGTGACGCCAGCCCCGGTGCTAAAGGCTTGTATTGGAGGACGAAGGAATTTCACCAATCTTGGGACGATCTTTGCTTCAGATGGAGAACTAAAGAAGAGTGACCTATCCTCTCACACTCCTGTGGTGGACGAATTTTCAGATGTTTTTCCAGATGAATTGCTCGGACTTCCGCCTGATAGAGAAATTGAGTTTGTCATCGACTTAACTCAAGGAGCAGCGCCTGTTTCTATTGCCCCGTATCGAATGGCACCTGCTGAGAAAGTGGAATTGAGGAAGCAGTTGGACGAATTACTGAAAAAAGGATTTATTCGACCAAGTACATCACCTTGGGGAGCTCCAGTACTTTTTGTGAAGAAACATGACGGATCGTTGAGGCTCTGTGTCGATTATCGCCAGCTTAATCGATTGACTATCAAGAACAAGTACCCTCTACCCCGAATTGATGAGTTGTTCGATCAGTTAGGAGGATCTTGCTATTTCTCAAAGATTGACTTACGATCCGGATATCACCAACTGAAGATAAGAGAAGAGGACATTCCAAAGACAGCTTTTCGGACTCGCTACGGTCATTTTGAGTTTCTTGTCATGCCTTTCGGGTTGACTAATGCACCAGCGGCTTTCATGGACTTGATGAACCGTGTCTTTCAACTGTACTTAGATCAATTTATCATTGTTTTCATAGATGATATCTTGATCTATTCTAAAAACGAAGAAGAACATGCTGAGCATTTGAGGATCGCTCTACAAACGTTGAGAGAACATGGTCTTTATGCAAAAAGAGAAAAATGTGATTTCTGGATAACGAAGGTCAAGTTCCTTGGACACGTTGTCTCTGAAGAAGGCATCTCAGTGGACCCCTCCAAAATTGAAGCAGTGCTAAATTGGGAACGACCAAAGAACGTGTCAGAGATTCGAAGTTTCCTCGGACTAGCTGGATACTATCGACGCTTCGTAGAGAATTTTTCAAAGATTGCTTCTCCATTAACAAAACTCACAAGGAAGAATGTCAAGTTCGTGTGGGATGATAAATGTGAAGAAGCATTTGAGGAACTGAAAGGAAGACTCACTAGTGCACCTGTGCTGATCATACCTAACAACGAGGAGCCTTACACAGTATACACTGATGCCTCAGGAAACGGTTTGGGTTGTGTGTTAATGCAGCATGGACGAGTAGTTGCCTACGCCTCATGCCAGTTGAAACCCCATGAGAGGAACTACCCCACACATGATCTTGAGTTAGCTGCTGTGGTTTTCGCACTCAAAATTTGGAGATGTTATCTATATGGCGCAAAGTTCGAGCTATATTCAGATCATCAAAGTCTGAAATATTTGTTTACTCAAAAGAATCTCAATCTAAGGCAACGAAGATGGACTGAGTACATGGTGGACTATGACTTTAGTATCCAATATCATCCTGGAAAAGCAAATGCCGTGGCAGATGCTCTAAGTCGTAAGAACAACGGACGTATAGCCAGTTTAGCATTGGAAGATTGGAGACGAGTCACCATCACCGACTTCAACTTGCAATATTATGAAGATAACGAGAGAGCTTTCTTATTCAATGTGATAGCAACTCCTACGTTAATTCAGAAAGTAAAACAAGGACAATGGCACGATGAAGGATTACGTAGGGTTTGGAAACAAATACAAAATGGAGAACAACTGGATGGATGGCAGATTGAGCCAGAAGGATTTTTACTTTACAAAGGAAGATTAGTTGTTCCAGAGGATCCATATCTCAGGCATGCGGTGCTAGATGAGGCTCACCGTTCAAAGTTTGCTATTCATCCTGGAAGCACAAAAATGTATATGGATCTAAAACGACAATACTGGTGGCGAGGAATGAAACGAGATGTAGCAACCTTTGTCTCTAAGTGCATGACGTGCCAACAGGTTAAAGCGGAACATCAAAAGCCTGGAGGCGAGTTGAGGAGCTTACCTATTCCAGAATGGAAGTGGGATCATGTGACAATGGACTTTGTTACTGGATTTCCTAAGACTCAAATAGGGCATGACGCCGTTTGGGTAATTGTAGATCGTTTAACTAAGACAGCCCACTTCATCCCAATCAGAACTAATTATAGTGTCTCAAAATTATGTCAATTGTACGTGGAAAAGGTAGTGACATTGCATGGAGTGCCAATGTCAATAGTTTCCGATAGAGATACACGTTTCACGTCGAAATTTTGGAGAGGATTGCAGAGGGCCTTGGGAACTCAATTGAATTTTAGTACAGCTTTTCATCCTCAAACAGATGGACAATCTGAACGTGTCATTCAGATTCTCGAGGATATGCTTCGGGCTTGTGTGCTGGACTTTGGAACAAATTGGGCTGCACAGCTGCCATATGTTGAATTCGCATATAACAACAGTTACCAAGCAAGTATTAGAATGGCTCCATATGAGGCCTTATATGGTAGACCTTGTAGATCTCCATTGTGTTGGGCTGAAAAGGAAGAGCGTCTTGAACTTGGGCCTCAGTTTATCAGAGAAACAACGGACAAGATCCAGATTATTCGCGAACGTCTTCAGACAGCTCAAAGTCGACAAAAGAGTTATGCAGATAAGAGGAGGCGACCTTTAGAGTTCATGATCGGAGACTTTGTGTTCTTAAAAGTGAAACCAAAACGAGGTGTATCTCGATTTGGTGTTAAAGGAAAGTTAGCACCAAGGTATACAGGACCGTTTGAGATTGTGGAACGCATTGGAACGTTGGCATACCGTTTAGACCTACCACCACAATTGTCTCATGTACATAATGTGTTTCATGTATCGATGTTGGGAAAGTATAAACCCGACCCTTCACATGTGATCATGTGGACAGATGTGCCAATTCAAGGAGATACGAATTATGAAGAAATTCCAGTTCAAATACTGGATCATGAAATAAAATTATTACGTCGTCGTGGAATTCCTCTGGTGAAAGTGATGTGGCAACACCATGATGTGGAGGAAGCCACATGGGAACTTGAATCTGAAATGAGAGAAAAGTACCCACATTTGTTTTAACATTGTAATCAGTGTACAAAATTTCGAGGACGAAATTTTTATAGGAGGGGAGAGCTGTAACACCCGTATTTTTAACGGGTATAATTTTGTAAAATTTAATGAATAAAATGTGACTATTTAAAATTACTAAGTTGTTTATGATCATTTAAAAAAAATACCATTTTAGTATTTTCTTACCAAGTCTTCCTAAGAAACATTCAAAACTTACCAACACTTACTTCTACCAATCTTGTCTCCTTAAATTATTGCTCAATTATATAGACTTCTTCTCATTTTGCTAAAGGTATCCGAAGGGGACATTGAATTATTTTCCGTCAATTCATAGAAGACATGGAGATATTTTCTCAACCGCCTAATTAATTATTTCCTTATCTTCTTCTATAATTCACTCCAATTATCCCCTCAATTATGTTGGCATTATTTGCTAAAAGTCTTCATGGGAGACAAGATGATATTTTCCTTTAAGACTCTTTTGTTTATTCTTACAACTTTCCCCCGTAAACATCCCATTCCTCTTAAGCATTTTGATATCTTTTTATTTAACTATCACCACCTTCTTCTCTGGTTCTCATTCTCTCCCTTTCTCACTTCAAATCTCTAACTAAAGACATAGAGCACAAAGCTCTCTTTGTGGCCAAGACAATTATAATTCCCAACCATGATCGAGGCGGTTTTAGAGTTAATTCAAGCTTGATTGATAACCCAAACTTTGGTGTTTTTCAAAGAAGTTTTGAGGTAGGTTTTCTTTAATCTAAACTTAGTTTTAGTATGTATTTTCTCCATGTTTAATGCATAAAAATACTTTAATGGCACTAGTAGACGGGTTTACACATAACTCACTTATGAATGTGATTATACGTTGTGCTTTAGTTTTAATTGTCCTTATGCATGCCTTAGGGTCAAGGATGTGTGGAGCTAACGTTAATTGATTCCAGGATTAAAAGATTGTTGATAAGCTTGAAAGGTAGGGATTCTATTACTCATTTTTTTGTGAGGTTTTTATAGAATTAAAATTGATTGTTTTGCCGCAATATATATATATCTATGTTGAACTGATATTATATGAGTATCACATATGAAACTATGACATGGACTCGTCTTGTATTGTACGGCGAGGAACATAATGAATTGACACATGTTATAAATTGAGAAGCATGGTTAGGAAAACTGACTCTATTAATAATGATTTAATATAGAGAAATGGTGAGACATGAAGAGGGCGGCGGTTACGTCCTTGGGCATGAATACCCAAAAAGGTAAAATAGGGGGAAGGTGATGACGCTTCCTTGGGTTGAAAGTCCCAGAACACACTGTACAGGAATCGATTTGGTGAGGACTCGGGGCTTGATGTCCCCTCACCGGAACACCCTTGGAATGTTTATAGGGTGATCAAGTGCGCCCATTTGGGTTTCGATGAGTTGAGTGATACTCAATTTAACATGGATACCTAGGAACAATGATGATTGGTAATATTTGTATAAATGTGTAATTATGACACTTGGTAATGATTAACTACGGTATCCATAAGATGTGATCATAATAAACCTCATAATCTGGAATATGATGTAACCTACTAACCATGCAGTTTTTAATGTGGTAATGGATAAACCATAAGGTGAGTCATGATTTCCCTACTGGGCATGTCGATGCTCATCCCTATCATATCTTCATATCTCAGGTGGAACTCAGTGCAACATATCTGAAGAGGAATAAGCGAAAACAATCCTGCTGTTTTCGTGTTAGAAGACCCTGTTTAATTACAACTTATCTACAACATGTAAGAGTTGTATTATTTTTTTTATGGCTGTGTTAAGTTATTTGGGAATTGTACTATGGTGATGATGACTGTAATTATATATATTTGGTGCTACACTAAAAACTGTGGTTTGTATTTAAAACGTTTATTTTTATTTTTCTTGTTGTTTAAAGACCCATGGGCAGTGTTTAATTGATTTAAATAATATAAAATTTAAAATTATTTTTATTTATTTAAAACTGTTAACCCCCACATAGGGGTGTTACAGGATCATGAAATAAAATTATTACGTCGTCGTGGAATTCCTCTGGTGAAAGTGATGTGGCAACACCATGATGTGGAGGAAGCCACATGGAAACTTGAATCTGAAATGAGAGAAAAGTACCCACATTTGTTTTAACATTGTAATCAGTGTACGAAATTTCGAGGACGAAATTTTTATAGGAGGGGAGAGCTATAACACCCGTATTTTTAACGGGCATAATTTTGTAAAATTTAATGAATAAAATGTGACTATTTAAAATTACTAAGTTGTTTATGATCATTTAAAAAAAATAATACCACTTTAGTATTTTCTTACCAAGTCTTCCTAAGAAACATTCAAAACTTACCAACACTTACTTCTACCAATCTTGTCTCCCTAAATTATTGCTCAATTATATAGACTTCTTCTCATTTTGCTAAAGGTATCCGAAGGGGACATTGAATTATTTTCCGTCAATTCATAGAAGACATGGAGATATTTTCTCAACCACCTAATTAATTATTTCCTTATCTTCTTCTATAATTCACTCCAATTATCCCCTCAATTATGTTGGCATTATTTGCTAAAAGTCTTCATGGGAGACAAGATGATATTTTCCTTTAAGACTCTTTTGTTTCTTCTTACAACTTTCCCCCGTAAACATCCCATTCCTCTTAAGCATTTTGATATCTTTTTATTTAACTATCACCACCTTCTTCTCTGGTTCTCATTCTCTCCCTTTCTCACTTCAAATCTCTAACTAAAGACATAGAGCACAAAGCTCTCTTTGTGGCCAAGACAATTATAATTCCCAACCATGATCGAGGCGGTTTTAGAGTTAATTCAAGCTTGATTGATAACCCAAACTTTGGTGTTTTTCAAAGAAGTTTTGAGGTAGGTTTTCTTTAATCTAAACTTAGTTTTAGTATGTATTTTCTCCATGTTTAATGCATAAAAATACTTTAATGGCACTAGTAGACGGGTTTACACATAACTCACTTATGAATGTGATTATACGTTGTGCTTTAGTTTTAATTGTCCTTATGCATGCCTTAGGGTCAAGGATGTGTGGAGCTAACGTTAATTGATTCCAGGATTAAAAGATTGTTGATAAGCTTGAAAGGTAGGGATTCTATTACTCATTTTTTTGTGAGGTTTTTATAGAATTAAAATTGATTGTTTTGCTGCAATATATATATATCTATGTTGAACTGATATTATATGAGTATCACATATGAAACTATGACATGGACTCGTCTTGTATTGTACGGCGAGGAACATAATGAATTGACACATGTTATAAATTGAGAAGCATGGTTAGGAAAACTGACTCTATTAATAATGATTTAATATAGAGAAATGGTGAGACATGAAGAGGGCGGCGGTTACGTCCTTGGGCATGAATACCCAAAAAGGTAAAATAGGGGGAAGGTGATGACGCTTCCTTGGGTTGAAAGTCCCAGAACACACTGTACAGGAATCGATTTGGTGAGGACTCGGGGCTTGATGTCCCCTCACCGGAACACCCTTGGAATGTTTATAGGGTGATCAAGTGCGCCCATTTGGGTTTCGATGAGTTGAGTGATACTCAATTTAACATGGATACCTAGGAACAATGATGATTGGTAATATTTGTATAAATGTATAATTATGACACTTGGTAATGATTAACTACGGTATCCATAAGATGTGATCATAATAAACCTCATAATCTGGAATATGATGTAACCTACTAACCATGCAGTTTTTAATGTGGTAATGGATAAACCATAAGGTGAGTCATGATTTCCCTACTGGACATGTCGATGCTCATCCCTATCATATCTTCATATCTCAGGTGGAACTCAGTGCAACATATTTGAAGAGGAATAAGCGAAAACAATCCTGCTGTTTTCGTGTTAGAAGACCCTGTTTAATTACAACTTATCTACAACATGTAAGAGTTGTATTATTTTTTTTATGGCTGTGTTAAGTTATTTGGGAATTGTACTATGGTGATGATGACTGTAATTATATATATTTGGTGCTATACTAAAAACTGTGGTTTGTATTTAAAACGTTTATTTTTATTTTTCTTGTTGTTTAAAGACTCATGGGCATTGTTTAATTGATTTAAATAATTTAAAATTTAAAATTATTTTTATTTATTTAAAACTGTTAACCCCCACATAGGGGTGTTACAAAAGCTCTCATATATTATAATGAAAATGGTTCTAACCAACGGTTTTCACCGTCCTTTCAAACATCACATAAATGTTAATGGAGTCAAATCAATTGCTAATGGAAAAATACGCATCAATGATAATGCACCTATATAATGTTGATTTTCTGATCATGAATATTGTTATATCTTAATTTTCACAAATCAATGTCAGCTTTCTAGTCATTACTATAATGCCTGGAAGGCTTAAGATTGATTATCAATTCTTAAAATTCAAAGAGCAAATTTGCAATAGAAAGTGGTAATAGTTAAGTATTCCCAACCCAATGGTGGGGAAAGCCAACCTAATAATAATGTGAAAAAGAGTGTAAAGTTGAAATCAAGTGATAAGGATTTGAGATCGCCAAAATAAAAGCATGGGGTTGTTTATGAGGAATTTAAGATGGTGATATGTAGTCACTAAAAGGTATCGACCAATTTAGGCTTAACCATGCAAGAAAAATATCTTTGAAAATTAGGAAAAATATTTTGTTGGAAAAGAAGGGATTGAGTTTCAAACAATGACAAATGCCTTTATCAAAACAAATTTCTTCTTGATTCCTTCTGCTAACAAATGATTGAGTTTCACACTATTTTTTCAAATATGACTGCTTATAATTAGAGTGGAGCTTCGTAGGGTGGGGCTGCCGCTTTCTTGAACTTTTTTCTTTTAATATTATATATAAAATTTTACAAAAATTATATTTCACTCCCCTTAAAATTATATTACATTTATCTGAATTATGTTCCACGCCCCTAAAGTTTTGCACTTCTTTCATCTAATATTTCTTGATAATGTTACTATACGCTTATGTTAGGAATACAACCAAAGTCCCACATTGGCTACACATGAAGAGGATTATGGGTTTATAAAAAGGGAAAATATCATCATTGATATGAGGCCTTTTGGGTAAAGTCCAAAGCAAATTCATTAAGGCTTAGATCTAAAGTTGACAAGATTATAACAATGTGAAAATATGTATGTTCTATCGTCCTAACAAGTTGTATTAGAGTCATGCCCCTGACCAAGCCATGTGCTTCACATAAGGTGTGCTCTCCCAATGCCGTGGAGAGGAGTGGCTTCAATTGGAATGTGTGATCCTTTGGGTGATGATTTAACTTATATATCCTCTTTTTTTTGTCCCTTTTCATGTTGCCCTAATAGTATTATGCCAATCAATTGAAATATTTTAACTGACATAATCAGCATTTATCATGTTTGAAAATTTTTGCCCCTCAATATCTATTTGGATAACAATATATTTGATGTTCTTTAGAATCATTTGCCTTTCAAATCTATCTCCCTGAAACCCCTTTTTCGGAGTGGCTTCGATATGAATGTGTGATCCTTCAAGTGAAGAGTATGAATAGATAGGCATAAGGGAGGCCTGGCCCACGAGCATAAAGGTGAACCTTTATTTGAGAGGAGGATCGTTAGATATGCAATCAAAGTCCTACGTTATTTACACATGGGAAGGATCATGGGTTTATAAGAATAATAGATATTTTCATTGGCATGATGCTTTTTGGGTAGAGTATAAAAACAAATCTATCAAGGCTTAGATTTGAAATAGACAATATTTTACCAATATGGACATATATGTGATCTATCGTCCTAATAGTTTTGCCTTTTTGGATTAATTTTTTTTAGCTCCACGGTAGCTTATAATAAACTTTTACGTGCGGTAAATTATTATAAACTTTTACGTTCATGATCCAAAATGTGTGTTCAATGGCCGCACGCATATTGATGCATCTTAGAAACATGCACGGTCGCAAGGCTCCATTCTTACCGGCTGACCATTTTTCTCTCCAAGCTTTCCCTCATGCATATACAGCGCTTGTTGCACTTCATGGTGCGAATCGGAAATTGGGCCATAACTTACGGCATGTGAAGACGTGCCTCAATTGTTCCCCGGTCTCCACGTGGCCTCCCGGCCCATGTGACCTCACGTGGAAATTTCTCATCAACTGCCATTCTGACATATGTTGATGAACATACGACTCTGTACATGTCACAAATTTTGTTTGGTGGGTTCAGCGCTGGTTGTTTCCATAACTTTTTTCATTTTTTAGGCTTAAATTTAGATTCAAGTATTAAAAATATTTTAAATACATATTTGTTTTATTTAAAATTTAAATTTTTTAAGTATTAAAAATATAAGTTTTTAGAGTTCTGACTCCCTTAAACTTTTGATACTCGAATATCTCTGCTACAGTAAAAACTAAAATTATCTCTCTTATATTTGAGAAAAAAAATCATAACTTCTTCATTTGTTATCCAATTGAGATGATTTTTTTTATTGTGTTCCTAGTAAAGAGAGGAATAAATTAAGATCAATATTGCGTATTCTTTATGATCATTATCATTAAAATTTTATTAGATTTGTTGATAAATCAAAAACTACTTTCACTACTTCTTCAAACACAAATTTTAATTTTATTCCATACTCAGATTAAAACTTAAATGCACATCCAAACGTTAATTTGGATAACAATTCAAATCACTAACTCAAATCCTAATTCAAATCACACTAACTCAAATCAAATCACTAATTCAAATCTATTTACTAAACAGACCCTCAAAATATAGTAGTTTGAAATTTTTTAGTTTGAGGTAAAAGTTTTAAAATGTATTTTAAATTATAATTTGAATCAATATTTGAATGTCAATTGATTTTAAATTTAAAAAGATTATACAATCTAAAACCGTGCTTGGGATATACAGACTTGTGTAAGAAAATGGTTTAAAACTTAAGTTCAAACTTCTTAAAATTAAGAGGTGTTAAATCAGAATCTATCCTACTTTTTGAGTTCAATGTTTGAGATTGAGATTGAATTTGAGTTTTTTTGCCTCCAAACAATTGCTCAGCTTAAAAACTAGATGCAAACTCATTGAACCACTCAAACAAACACACTATAAGTTATTAAAATATGATGGTTAATTTTAGAAATGACATGATTTTTATTGTCAACCTAATTTTACTTTCTGATTTTTAAAGCATCTATAATATATCGATTTGTTTTAGTTTTACTCTTTTTTAATAGTTGGGTGTTAAAAAAATAATAAATTATCGATAATAATCGGTTAGCAGAGTATTATTTTACATTTTTAGACCAAAATCACCTACATATCCCGTGGTCTATTAGTAATAATAGCATTTTCTATTAGTATCATGTAACTGATAAAAATGACTAAAACTAAAACAAATTAATAGATTAGAGAATAAATTTAGCGCCTTTTTGAAGTCATACGCTAAAGTGAGACTGAGGATAAAGTTTGAAACGTTTTGTGAAATTAACCTTAAAAATACAAACCGCTTACTCATCAACAAAATAAAAAGAAAAATATTTGCCAAGATGAAAAAAAATTATTGTATTAGTAAATACAAATGTTAAATTTTAGTTTTTTGTTAAATTGTCATATTTTGAATAATCAATCTAAAATCGTACATGATCTTGACAGCTAAAAACTGCATTCCTAAGAGTACCTCTAATACAATGCTCAATTGATGTGCTAATGACACTTTTAGCATTTGAGTATAAAAGAAAAACTCTCTAATATAGTGCTATTTTTAATGCCAAATCTACTATATGGTAAACTTGGTGGCAAAACAGCAGATTTTGCATTTGAGTCCATAAGTTGATTCTTAGTAACCACAACCATCTCACTTTTTAATTATTTTAATAAAGTTTAATAATTATGATAAAAGACAAATATGGTATTTTAGATAGCATTATGCATTGGAGTACAAAATAAAATAACACATTAAAAAAGCTATTTTTAACATTGTTAGTGATATAGATAACATTAACATTGACATTTTCATTGGAAATAGTCTAATAATAATTATTCTCGTGGCAAAAAAATAATAAGTGTTATATATGCATCTCATCAAATCAGCTATTATGCAATGATTCTTGGTGTGACAATGTTGATCCTTATGCTACATCTACTAAAAATCTGGACCAAATAGATCACTTGACACCCATGTGCCATTTAAATGAGAGTAAACTAGACATTTTAGTGGCTTTTGAGGTGGGATTAAGCGATATAATAAGGATTTGTCATGGTGTTCATACTCTAGTCTTGGTATATATTCTGTCTTATTTTTCCTCTAAATGTGTTTTGTTATATGTCTCATATGTCTCTAAAGGCGTGTAAAACCCAAATCATTAATTCAATGGTCCACAATGCATAACTGAAATGTTGTTCTCTGTAAAATGTGTGTTTGTGTTTTTTTTTTTTTTGGGGTGAAATACCGTAAAATGTTTAATAAATTCATTAAACTTTTATGTTTTTATCTTTCTGACATAACCTGCCAGTGAAATTTGCAATACATAGTTGCAGGGTACATTTTCTCACCTGTATATAAGTATTTATAAAAAGAAACATTAGTTTAAAACACACAGTGTATTGGGATAAACAAGAGAAATACAAAAGCAAATAACGGCTGGAACTATTTATTAAGAATACAAGAGATGGAAGGTTCTACATGTGAACTAAACAAGCGTGTTAATTTAGCCTCCTTTTCCACAGTATCAAAACTTAAAAGCCGCTTTTTCCACAGTATGAACACTTTAACACCTTGTCCTTAATATAATGGTTACTGAAGATAAAATGGTTCATTATATTATTCTAATATTTAAGTTATAAACCTTATCTGAATTGGAACTTGTCACGTAGGCAGAGAAAAAAAAGGGTTGCTTTCAACTCTCTTAATAAGAAACAAAAATAAAAATGAAAGAGAGAAGTTGATTATAACTCTAAGTTTTCCGGGCACAAACAAACAAACAAAATATCTAGTGCACATGAGTCATAATGTTTACAAATATTCGTACTATTGGTGAATATCGGTAAAAATCTACCATATTTTTGAAAATTTTCACAAAATATCTAAAAAGGCTGAAATTTTTTTTTTCACAAAAATCAATTTTGTAGGATTTTTTAAAATTATATTTCAATAAAAAGTTATTAATATTTTGAATCGAAAGACAAAAAAAGTATTTATTAAGACTTTTTTTGTTTTTAAATAATTTTTACTTTTAAAATGATTGCATGACCCTAAGTCTTGTTGTATGTAGATATGTGTACTATATTTTTATTTTTTTTGTCTACTAATTTCAATTATTGTTCTTCATGAAGCATATAAATTTGTTACGATTCCGATGACATCTATGATGATAATGATGGTGGTGTTATGATGATTACAAGGATAGAAACTATGAAAGAAGAGAAAGTACAATGTTCAACCAAATACTCTTGAGTACATTTAGTGGAAAATAAAAATTTACACATGCTACGCATTATGAAGATCTTGGTTGTAAGGCAATAGACAATTATAAAGCAACGTATAAGAAGACGTGGTGTCACTCAAATGAGTTAAATTGATGAGGATTCTATTGCCTCGAGTTTTGACTTTACGAGTTTAAGAATTAACAAAAATTCATATAGTTATACTCCTTGAACTAGTTTTAAAACTTGATTGAAAATGGTGTTTTCTTGAGATAATTTTTTAGAAAGGCTTGGGTATAGGTCCAGTTTTGGCATGGAGAAAATGAGAATTTTTTTCCAAGTTTACCCAAATGATGACAACCCTTTTTTTTTAGCACTTAAAGTTATCACTTAGGGATCATTTTGAAATTTTGCAAACTTTGGGGGCAAAAATTGAATTAAATATCTTATCTCCTCCACTAATTAGATCCGTGTGTCTCCCATGGGCTGGTGTGGCTAATTTTCATCCTTTTGTGAAAAGTAAGAGGGTCCCACTACCTTTTTACACTATATAAGTTTACATTATACTATATTTTTCCTACACTATTAGTGTAAAACTATGTAGATATCTTTACACTGTCTAAATTTGCATTGTTTAACTTGAAATGCCAAACAGTCCAGTTTTCAATATAATAGTGCATCTATCTGTGTTTACAAAACTGACTGTAAAATTACATTGTATTATGTACTATTTATTTGTGTGTGTCTTGTTACACCGTATACCAACAACAGTTGGTTTGTACGCACTTATATCCTTACTAGTCTAACAATCTAATATACAGTTCATTCTTACACTGTGTAAGACATGGCATGATTTTCTACTTAACAAATGTATCCTTCATAAATTTATATCACATAAATTATGGTTAATGTGATATAAAATTCATCTTAAGGGTATTTTATAAATTTTTGAGTATATCAACTCACAAAATTTGTAGATTTACAATACTCCATACTGTTTAAGAAAATTTTATTCATATTACACATTAACATCATTCATAAATAATTCACTTTTTGTCGTAGTTATATAAAATACTATTACAAAAGAAAATTCACTTTTTAAATTCGAATTAATTCTTAATTTAAGCTAATGAATATTTGTAGTCTTTACACTATTTAAAGGTAATATCTTAATAGATGTATTGTTTAGATCAAGATGAGAACCAACATAATGATTTCCAATTGACTAGAAACTCCTTTTGGTATTAACAACACGTGAAGTTTGTGTATACTTTATTATGTTTAGTGCTAATTTTTTGTATTCTATTATATTATTGTATCTTATTTGTAATGAGTATATAAAATAATATTAGAAACATGATCAATATATATAATGATGATATCTTTAACTCTTATATTAGATCAATAATTATGTTATTAACTTGGTTCATATTAAGTAATATTGATTATTTGAGCATTATATAAAGTTGTAAGAAAAAATTACAAATTTTTTTCATGATATCTATTTTGTTCCCGAATATTCGTCGACATCGATAATATCCACGACATCATCTGTTAATCAAAACCTAGATAACCTCGGCGACATCAACATTTTCACCCTTACTTTTACCTTTTAGCTTTTGTTTGGCATCTCAATTAGAACCAATAGTTCCAACCAAGAAATAATGTAAAGCTCTCAACATCTACAATTAAAATAAAAAAGTTGCTATAGTATAAAATTCTCACGTGTTACAGTTTTCAAATCAACATTTTTAATTCCAAGTTTAAACCGCTCTCCTAAACACTTTGGGCCCGTTTGGTTGGATATTCGAATCACTGTTCAAATCATTTTGCTACAGTATTTTTTTCACAAAAATTTAAATCTTAATTCAAATACTCTACTCAAATACTCGAACCAAACGAGCCCTTTAGCAATCTTAGTGGAGGATAGTTTCTAAATTTGAACTTCCATTGAAGGAAGAAAAGAAATGAGAGAGAGAGAGAGAGAGAATGTATATTGATCCTTATCATAGTTCTCTTCGTTGAGATGGTCCAGAAAGTTTCTGTTTCACCATTGCGAGTGGCAAAGTACAAATTCTCTTGGCAAGAATTGTACGTTTTCTTCTTCGTTGTCTTGTTCGGAGAACAGATCTCTCAACAAAGAAATGTAAACATTGACTGCATGTTTAGGGAGTAAAAGAGAATGATAAATAAATAATTTAACATTTTATAAAGGATAAATCGATCTAAACATAAATTCTAATTTTATTTCCTACTTAAATTAACACTTTAAATGTATATCTAAACGTTAATTTGGATTGCAATTCAAATCACTTAATTCAAATTACACAACTCAAATCAAAGAAATCAAATCAATTCAATTCGAATTTGTTTATCAAACGGGCCCCTTGGTTTTTGATCTCATCAGATGCATTGCCTGTTTAGAAGAATAGTTGAAACCAACACTTTTAGTTTAAAAATTATAGCATGTAAGAGTTTTATACTATAGAAACTTTTTACTTTTTATATTAACATATGAGAGATTTACATTGTATATAGTTGTAACTGATGGTTTCAACCGTTCTTCCAAACCACTTAGTATTCCTTCAGATTTAGTTTGATATATAAATTTATACCTTAACTAAAATACTAATCGATTGACTAAATTATCTTCAAGTAAAAAAAAGATTAAAACTGTCAAAAAAAAAACAAAAACAAAAACATACAAAACAAAAACAAAAACAAAAACATACAAAACATTCATTTTGGAGGGTATTTTATACATTTTTGAAATAAAATATAAAGATTTTTAAAGCTCAATTATTTTTCTATTTGAGGATATTTTGGGTAATATGTTGTGTCAAAACTAAATATTGATACGAAAAATATAAAAATTTGTGTATTGGATCTAACTTAAAGGTATACATTCGATAAGATAAAAAAACTGAAGATATATTGTTTGAATAAACTTAAAATAATACTAAAAAAAGATAGATAATCCATCTAACTTATGTTGTCAATGCTACCTTACTCCTTAGATCTTGAAATAAAGGTTTTGATACTTTCTATTTTAAATAAACCTCTTGTTGTTTGTTGTTTGGTAAATATCAATACAAGAAATGTCAAAACGATATCGTGTACATTTTAGGGCCAAATCTTCGATACATCAGTTGTAGTGAAACATTATGCACGTGGAAGCAAAATAGGTTGGAGAGCCTGTATGCAAGCTGTCATAACCGTCCATTATAAACCAAGCCCGGTCCTTGAACCTTTGCTTCTCCTGTTCGTTGAAGGCTGGCGTGGCCTTCGATTTACACATGTTCACCTCAAGCCGATTGCCATCCGCTGCAGATGATGACTGGTCTCCGGTAGCAACTAGCGAGTGACGTCGCCGAATTTTGAATTTTGGACATCTTACTCCCCCCTGAATATGATACTCTCAATCGGCTCATCAATAGGACGCTTCAAAACCCCCTCCTTGTGATTGACAACTCCAACCAAATGCTCGAGCCAGGACACGCATCTGTTCAACTTTGTCATCATGTTGAGGATATGACTACGAAGAGATTGCGCGTCGTAGCTCTACTCATCACAGTCCCGCATTTTAACATGCGAAAGCCAACAATATAGATAAGAGCAAAGACTACAGTAAAAAAATTAAGACTGGGGGTTCTCCACTGCTTTCCCACATCATTGCTGTGAAAAGCATCTCTTTCTTCCAGCCAGTAGATCAATGCCTCTGTCTTCTTATCACTCCAAACCGAAATCGGGGTCCTGCCATGGTCCAAATAAATCCCATGACCCCTAATGTGGTGAGGGTAAAAAAACCTGATCGATTAAAAAATGGATCGGAATTAACCAACAACAATCTGGAACAAAAAGCGTTTTAAGACATATTAATAATAAATTGTACTAGGAGAAAGGGATTTCCATTGCATACCTGAAGGAAAAGCATGCAACCACCAAGGTAAGATCATTGCTTCTTTTTGAAGTCGATGATACGATCAACCAAGTACATGAAACAATAAGAAGCCCAATTCTTAGTTCTAACTCTTTCGACCCCATAATAGAAGGCACCAACGACGTGCCGATGCACATGGATGACATCGGCATTGTGACACCCGTTATTCTCCTAACGGGTATTGAGGTAATTAAATTAATTTTTAATGTATAAAAAAAAAAAATTGCTTCATTTAAATTTATTTTATAATATTTATTTTTTATCTATTTTTAAATTTTCTAAAATTCTCCTATATTTATTTAGTATGATTACTAAAAAGCCTTAGAACTTCTAATAAATCTCAAAAATGTCATATTGGCATTATGTGTGTTAAAGTCTTTAGATGAGACATAAGGATATCTTTTCCAACTACTCTTGACCCTCATTTTCTTTATTTCCTCCGTGACATGCTTCAACATGTCTCCTCTATAATTGTTTCTATCACTTCTTTTCAAAGACTTCATCTTTTCTTCCTTTTTCTTCCACGGTTCCCACACTCTTCTTCTCATTTCTTTGCTGAAGCAAAATACTTAGAGAACTTCTTCAAGGCAGCCATAAAAATCAGCCACCATCACCTCCATTTGAGTAAGAATTTCAGTCATACCGAAGTAAAGGAACCTGTTTGAAGCCATTTCAAGCTTCCAACTAACCATAATCCGAGGTTAGAATCTTATGAACAAATTTAGTCTTTCATTTATAAATTTTCTTTTATACTAAAGGATTATTCAAATTTGCGTTCTTAAACCTAAGTATATGTTTGTTGCTATTTTGGAGCATATGTATGAAGTCTAAGTGTATATGCCCTAGACAGAAAATTTATATTGTTAAACTTTATAATACCTCTATGGGCAGTGGTTATTTCTTGAAATTCTAAGATTAAATTAAAATAAATTTTATGAATGTAGTTGTATGTTGTGCTTTAGTTTTAATTGTCCTTATGCACGCCTTAGGATCAAGGGAGTATGGAGCTAACGTTAATTGATTCCAGGATTAAGAGACTGTTGATAAGCTTGAAAGGTAGGGATTCTATTACTCATCTTTTGTGAGGTTTTTATAGAATTAAAATTGATTGTTTTGCCGCAATATATCTATATCTATGTTGAACTGATATTATATGATTATCACATATGAAACTATGACATGGACTCGTCTTGTATTGTACGGCGAGGAACATAATGAATTGACACATGTTATAAATTGAGAAGCATGGTTAGGAAAACTAACTCTATTGATAATGATTCAATATAGAGAAATTGTGAGACATGAAGAGGGCGACGGTTACGTCCTTGGGCATGAATACCCTAAAAGGTAAAATAGGGGGAAGGCGATGACGCTTCCTTGGGTTGGAAGTCCCAGAACACACTGTACAGGAATCGATTTGGTGAGGACTCGGGGCTTGATGTCCCCTCACCGGAACACCCTTGGAATGTTTATAGGGTGATCAAGTGCGCCCATTTGGGTTTCGATGAGTTGAGTGATACTCAATTTAACATGGATACCTAGGAACAATGATGATTGGTAATATTTGTATAAATGTGTAATTATGACACTTGGTAATGATTAACTACGGTATCCATAAGATGTGATCATAATAAACCTCATAATCTGGAATATGATGTAACCTACTAACCATGCAGATTTTAATGTGGTAATGATAAAAACCTAAAGGTGAGTAATGGCTTTCTCTACTGAGCATAGTGTTGCTCATTCCCTTATGTTTATATCTTTTCAGGACTCACTAAGTGTGAGGTGGCTACGATAAATATAGTTGAGGAAGTGATGTAGCTATATTACATTGGGACTGCTTCAATTGTTGAGAATGTTCTTCATGATAATGTAAGCATCAATTGTTACTTTCTGTGACTGTATTACAATGTGTTGAGGGTTAAAATGATGATGACAACAGTTTATATTATTAAATTTAAGGTGCTACATTAAAACTGTGGTTTATTTATCGTTTATATTTTTATTTTTGAGTTGAGAGTTTTCATTTAAGTCCCGGGCAAATTTTATTTTTAAGGTTTTATTTTTATTATTTATTTTTATTTTATCTCATTAAAAACTGTTAACCCCCATATAGGGGCGTTACAGAATTTTTGGTATCAGAGCCTAGGTTCAGTTAACCTAGGGAGTGTAGCACCACTTTAAAAAAATATATTTTTGAGATGGTTTTGAAGCTGAATTTTTATTGTCATCATCAAAATGAACCTTCACATTGATTTATACAGTCTAGAAGGATGTAACATGGAAAGGCCATAGAATGAAAATATTAATAGTTATATGAGTACAATAATTATATAGAAGGAAAGTATTAATAGTTATGAGGGAATGATAATTATATGAAATGAGTTTATAAGTAGAATGCTTATGAGAGATTCGTATAATATTTGGATCTCTAAGCATATTTAATTCGTATAAACGATGAGAAATTCGTGTAGATACGAGGATTTAATAGCCTTTTGTCTCGTGAAAAACAATAAGAAATATGAGGCTTGATTTATTGATTTTAAAGTTTGACATAGATATGCCAAATTTTTCGTAATTGATTCAAACCTAAGTAATGATTATGTGTGGATTCGATGGAGCACATAAGTGTCAATGTCTTTTTTTAAAAGTTCTATTTATTTGAGGAATATGATATAAGTTGGGAACCTATGGTATTGAATCTTGAGAGAGATAAATGTTAGACTTTTGGTCTATTGAGACTGTGTAAAGTCTAGAATGCATGAATCTCAAAATTGGAATATTTTGTTACGTACATTGTATTTAAGTGTATCGGTGAATCTTTTGGTTACCTAAGATTTTGTTATATGAGGAAATTCGATATTGTGTAAGTAGAATTGTGGGGATTGTAGATGTTCTTAAGTAGTAACATCAAGTGTCTTTGTTCGTTGATATGGTCTACGTTGAAAGACGTAAATCGTATTGATTTCAAGGTTAGTCACATTCTAAACCCTTGGTAGCAATGATGATGAATCCATTGATAGATGTTGAGTATTAGGAATAACATATGGGTGTATGTATTGTTCAATAAGGTTTTGATTAAAACAAAATTATTTGAGTTGCTGGAAGATTGTGTTGTTATGAAATGATTTTAAATATCATTCAGGAAGATCCTTGTTGTCGTTAAATTAGATTTGTTGTTTATAGTTAACTTTATCTATAGTGGACTTTGAATTGGGTTTAAGATTCATACAAATTGGTTTTCAATTTTATGTTTGTTATTTAACTCGTTCTAAATGTGTTAAGGCCCGAAACAACCTGACCATTTTCAACTAAGAACATTTGGGCCTAGTTCAAATCTTAAATCAGTTTGATTCACACTGTCTCTCCCACGTGGTTTCTATACGTGTCATATACAGTGGTTTAATCATTGTTTACATATACGTTTACTGTGCATAGGAGCTTATTTCTCCGAGTTCACTTTTTCTCTCTTAATTTGTTATTTTCTCTCTAAATCGCAAATCCTCTTCTTTTTCATTAAAAATTCTTCTTTTTCTCTAAAAGAAGAAGGAATTCTAGGATTCTGCAATTTACTATCTTAATTTTTCCTTTCTATTTACTCTTCTTTCATCTCATCATGGACCCAAAGTACCAACACCTGAGAAAGTATTTCCCATCACTCTCCCAAAAGATTCTCAGAAAGAAATACAAGGCTAGAATTACTCGGTTGTGGATTCTTATGCGTTTTGGTATCCCTTGTGATGTGAGAATGTTAATAGAGGGGAAAATCCGTCCGAGTGACTTTAGTCAAGATGTCGGTTTACCAGGAACAGGTACCAGTCGTAGTGCAATGAAAAGAAGAGCTCGTGCCATCGTGGTCACTTGTAACAAATGTGGAAGACAAAATTGTAACGGTAAATGTACTTCACCTGGTTATATGTCTACGAATAGAGAGGATAAAATAAGGTTTTGTAGGGATGGACTTTCAAAGGAGAACTTGGATAGCATCCATCCTCCTCTCCACGGTCACCCTAGTGGATATGTTCAAGGAGCTATTTTTAAACTCTGGCCTAAATTTTATACAGAAAGACAACGCCTCAGGAATATGGTATTTTTAGATCCTATTTGCCAAGCCATAAGAAAACTGGATGGGGAATAAGTCATCGCTCTATAAAGGTTATTTAGTCTTTACTTATTTGAAGCAGTTTTAGCTGATGTTCAACAGTTTGTGTTTTTTTTTTACTCAAAATATTTGCTTTTGTGTTTGAAATAATTGTGATTATTAGATTGATACAGTAAGTGTTAATATCTTATTTAATTTATGATTTTCTTAAATATATATATATAATAAAATATATTATCTTATCAAACACGTTACATACGGTACAATAATATGTTTGAATTTTGAAAAGCTTATCCGGATATTTCAAGATTTGTGTCTCAAATTTCAAAAGTTCTACAGTATTTGTCGTTTATATTAAATTTCTAGACTTGGTGTATATTTGTCAAAAAGTCTACAGTTGTGTCATGAGGGTCTTCTGTCGAATTGTTCTCAATTGTCAAAAGTTATACAATTAGAGTCTAATCTTTTTCAAAAAGTGAATCAGATTTTCTGTAAACTATCAATCACCTTATCTTACTTTCTTATCCGCACAAGATTTTGTTTAAATCTTTGGATTACCTTTTCATTACCTACTCGTCTATCTCTTTAGCCCTTTTTGTATATTTTTCATCTTTAAAATCTCATGTAGAACCCGAAGTCTAAGTGGAGCAGACATTAAGCAACCACTTCTATAAACCAAATATGTCTACCTCCCAGTCCACGAAGAAAATAAAGAATGTCTGTGTCTTTTGTGGTTCCAGCCTTGGAAAAGATAAAGCTTATTTAGAAGCTGCAAATCACTTAGGGCAAGTCCTAGCACGCAAGAAGATTAACATAATCTATGGGGGTGGTAGTATAAAAATGATGGTAAATATGGCACTAGCAGCTAGGTCTAGCGACGCTACTGATGTAAGAATTTGGCCTCATATTCCAGTTGAAGGAAACCTTTGTAAGGAAGCCATAGGTAAGGGAGAAGGAGTCAGGAGTATCCCTAAAAATTTTAAAGACATAATCTATAATTCTGATGCTTTTATAGCATTACCTGGTGGTCTAGGTACTCTTGAGGAAATATTTATAGTTGCTTGTGGGCAATTGTTGGGCTTTTATTCCAAACCTTTGGGACTGCTGAACGTAAAGGGTTTTTATGACGGTCTTTTGAAATTTCTAGATTACGCTGTGGAAGAAAACATCACTACAGAATCGGAGAGACAAATCTTTGTTACTGCTTCAACAGCTGAGGAATTGATAGATAAAATGCAAATCATACATCCAGAATCCGACACTGCAACATCCAAGCTTGAATGGGAAAGGGAAAGCCGGGAGCGGCCAATTGATTTGAATCTCCATCTGTAATCTTTTTGTTTTATCTTTGGCATGTAGGCATGTGTGTCCGTATTTCGTGTGTTACGAATAACCGTTTGCCTTGTATTCTGTGTTTCTTGTGGTACGTTGTTGTTCAATCTTTTAGATTCATTGAGCCTAATGCCGGGATGGCTGGATACGGAGTACTTGATGCTCTCGAAACGCATCCTTCTTAAGGTCCGATCTTTTGTTTATCGATGTTTTTGTATCCTCTAAGCATGCATGATATGGATAGCTGGTATACGGAGTGCCTTGTACTCTCGAAACGTATCCGTATCATGTTTGTAATGTGTAATATTCTGTTAATATTATGTGGAAGTACCAAAGTCAGTTATGGGGATATTCCATATGAAATATGAGTATATTATTTGGATTGAATGTTTGTGTCATGAGGATAGCTGTTTAATGAAAAATATGCCGGGTATGTTTGCAACTCTGAGATTCCGTTTAATATCTCTATGAGTAAGTTTAATGTATAGTTTTGAATAAAAGTGTTTGTGATATATGTTTTATGATTATGTTTTAGTTTATTAGTTGAGGTATGAAATCAAATATATTTGACTTTTCCTTACTCAAAAAGGAAAAGGAACCTAAAGATGAAGTATATAAAATTTCTCTGGCAATCTCCTTAAATGTGATTGTAAATCACAGTCCATGGACAATGAAGGACTGGAATCATGGTATGGTCAATATGTAGGCCTGATCAGATTCTTAGACTATTATACGGTGTTATAAGTTGAAACTTGTCAGAAATACTCTCATTGAGGGATTTAGGAGTAAGATTTATTATGCAAGTAAATAAGTGGAGATACGATAACTTAAATTTAGAGGACAAACAACATTAACGGTTTAGACTCAGAATTGGAATCATAGTGGAATCATAATTTTTACTAGTATTGCTAGAATTGAAATTTCGAGGACGAAATTTCTTTAAGGGGGGTAGAGCTGTGACACCCGTTATTCTCCTAACGGGTATTGAGGTAATTAAATTAATTTTTAATGTATAAAAAAAAAAATTGCTTCATTTAAATTTATTTTATAATATTTATTTTTTATCTATTTTTAAATTTTCTAAAATTCTCCTATATTTATTTAGTATGATTACTAAAAAGCCTTAGAACTTCTAATAAATCTCAAAAATGTCATATTGGCATTATGTGTGTTAAAGTCTTTAGATGAGACATAAGGATATCTTTTCCAACTACTCTTGACCCTCATTTTCTTTATTTCCTCCGTGACATGCTTCAACATGTCTCCTCTATAATTGTTTCTATCACTTCTTTTCAAAGACTTCATCTTTTCTTCCTTTTTCTTCCACGGTTCCCACACTCTTCTTCTCATTTCTTTGCTGAAGCAAAATACTTAGAGAACTTCTTCAAGGCAGCCATAAAAATCAGCCACCATCACCTCCATTTGAGTAAGAATTTCAGTCATACCGAAGTAAAGGAACCTGTTTGAAGCCATTTCAAGCTTCCAACTAACCATAATCCGAGGTTAGAATCTTATGAACAAATTTAGTCTTTCATTTATAAATTTTCTTTTATACTAAAGGATTATTCAAATTTGCGTTCTTAAACCTAAGTATATGTTTGTTGCTATTTTGGAGCATATGTATGAAGTCTAAGTGTATATGCCCTAGACAGAAAATTTATATTGTTAAACTTTATAATACCTCTATGGGCAGTGGTTATTTCTTGAAATTCTAAGATTAAATTAAAATAAATTTTATGAATGTAGTTGTATGTTGTGCTTTAGTTTTAATTGTCCTTATGCACGCCTTAGGATCAAGGGAGTATGGAGCTAACGTTAATTGATTCCAGGATTAAGAGACTGTTGATAAGCTTGAAAGGTAGGGATTCTATTACTCATCTTTTGTGAGGTTTTTATAGAATTAAAATTGATTGTTTTGCCGCAATATATCTATATCTATGTTGAACTGATATTATATGATTATCACATATGAAACTATGACATGGACTCGTCTTGTATTGTACGGCGAGGAACATAATGAATTGACACATGTTATAAATTGAGAAGCATGGTTAGGAAAACTAACTCTATTGATAATGATTCAATATAGAGAAATTGTGAGACATGAAGAGGGCGACGGTTACGTCCTTGGGCATGAATACCCTAAAAGGTAAAATAGGGGGAAGGCGATGACGCTTCCTTGGGTTGGAAGTCCCAGAACACACTGTACAGGAATCGATTTGGTGAGGACTCGGGGCTTGATGTCCCCTCACCGGAACACCCTTGGAATGTTTATAGGGTGATCAAGTGCGCCCATTTGGGTTTCGATGAGTTGAGTGATACTCAATTTAACATGGATACCTAGGAACAATGATGATTGGTAATATTTGTATAAATGTGTAATTATGACACTTGGTAATGATTAACTACGGTATCCATAAGATGTGATCATAATAAACCTCATAATCTGGAATATGATGTAACCTACTAACCATGCAGATTTTAATGTGGTAATGATAAAAACCTAAAGGTGAGTAATGGCTTTCTCTACTGAGCATAGTGTTGCTCATTCCCTTATGTTTATATCTTTTCAGGACTCACTAAGTGTGAGGTGGCTACGAGAAATATAGTTGAGGAAGTGATGTAGCTATATTACATTGGGACTGCTTCAATTGTTGAGAATGTTCTTCATGATAATGTAAGCATCAATTGTTACTTTCTGTGACTGTATTACAATGTGTTGAGGGTTAAAATGATGATGACAACAGTTTATATTATTAAATTTAAGGTGCTACATTAAAACTGTGGTTTATTTATCGTTTATATTTTTATTTTTGAGTTGAGAGTTTTCATTTAAGTCCCGGGCAAATTTTATTTTTAAGGTTTTATTTTTATTATTTATTTTTATTTTATCTCATTAAAAACTGTTAACCCCCATATAGGGGCGTTACAGGCATCGACACAATACCCACAGCAAAAAGAACAAACCGAACAAGAAACAGCTCGTCCGCAGTTTGGAAATCTAGCAAAACGGTTTCCAGATACGCCAGTGTTAGTCGTGGTGAGCCGGCACTTATTTCCTCACAAATCCTCTTGCTTTTCTCCTCCTCTACGTCCACATGGACTTCCTGCTCTCCATCCCTCAAACCAGTGACCATCTCGAAAATAAATGGGCTAAGAACAATTTCCCTGGTGAACGGACAAATCCACATCCTCCGGGTGAAAATTTTCAACCAACCAATGTACAAGTCTTCAGCAGATGGCGGTATTCGAGAATCCCATCTCCCGAACGACATGCCTCTGTACATCGTTCAATTTACTGCACAGGCTGGCAAGCCTCGCCAAGGAGCATCGACAGTCAAAAAGCTTAATCAAATCCTCATCCATGCAGCTAGTTTCGCATCCGGATGTCTTTGCTGCAGTGAACTCCTAACAAAGATGGGCTGGTTGACAACCCCAGCCTTCCGCGGCCTGACACATCCACGGTGTTCTTGATACCTACAGCGAACCAATTAAGATAAAGTCAACTATACATATAAAACCCTTACTAACTTCAAGGGAATTCAATCATTTTCCATTTAGGTGCCGTTCTAACAAATTCAAGATAGCAAATGTTGGTAACAGGAAGCAGAATAAAGAATAAGAAACGCAAGAAGGAAAATTATGAAATCGATGAACAAAACGACGATTTATGATGATTCGACTCAACATGGACTACGTCCACTTTGATTCACTATATTTTTTGAAAAAGATTACACACTTAAGATCCCACTCTCCAAACTCTCACTACAATTGTCACTCAAATTTGGCAAGAGCAGCGGCTCAAGATACAATGTTTAGGTCCCTTTCAACTGCTTTTCCCACATTTCCATCTTCGGTAATGCAATACCGTCTTCCCACACCCCCTTTGTACACCATGTTGTTCTGTCTCTCCAGTTGTGTATCTTCCCCTTCCCTTCATGTTTGGGGACGTGTAGAAGGGAATTAACATAGGCGAATACATAAAAAGATTGCTTTGAGCGTGAGTGCGAAAGTACGTTTGACGAATAAGAGGCTGAAGGCATCCAATTATACCAGTCAAGAGTGGCAGGATGAGGCCTTGCTCATAGCCTTGCTCACATGCGAGGTTATCATTGGCCCTACTCCCATACAACGTCCATGATCCGACCCTGCTTCCATGCTAGACCTTCAGTGTGGCCTTGTTCATGTGCAAGGCCCTCGCATGGCCTTGCTCGTGCGTTGAACTGTGACAGACCTTTCTTAGTGAGCTTGATCTAGGTTGCGGTTTTAAGCTTCCCTTCTTCAGGCCTTAAAGCCAAGCTAGGAATATGTCAACAACCTTGAGGAGTTAGGAGTTTCCACAAATTAACCACCTTATGTATCCATACATCATTTATGCGACTCTTAATGCCTTGAACAAGAGTCATGCCCTAGCTCTTTGCACCGTTTCTATTTGACGTGGAATGTCCACTTGGTCTCTTGAGTATGATGGTATAGCAGTGTCCTACTAGAATTTTTATCTTACCCTATTAAAAAAATTTTTCCTCCTTTGATAAAAGTGTGACATTTGCCGAAAACCTATTGTTTTTTTTTAATTATTATTTGGGGGCTAGAAAATAAAATTATGGAATGGGAAATAATGTGAATACACATTTGTTTGATTGCCTAAACTATCCCATTTATGGTGTACTAACACTTAAAACACAAGCAAGCTACCAACAAGAGTAATCGGAAGGCCAATATTCAAAATCATCTCCCAATTTTGCTCATTAATCAATGCGAATGGTTTGTTAGTTCAAATGAACATTTGTGTCTTGGTCATTAGCTGTCCCAAGTACTAAATAATAAATAGCCATTGGACTTTCATACCATTCATTCCTTGTAATCGGAAGTCCAATATGGTTAGATATCCTAATTGCAACTTAGATTTCTATTCGCCGTCAAAGAACTACAAAATCTGTTATAATGTGTCTATTCTAGTTGACGTACTTGAAGTTAAAGAACACAAATGATCAATCTCAATATTTTAGTAGTCAAGCAAGGATTCAAATTATCAATCTCAATATTCTAGTAGTTAAGCAAGGATTCAAATTCTCTATCTAATTTTTTGAATTCCAAATGATGTTCGACCAATCATATTATAACACATTATTTAATAAAGAGCATGTAAAAGAGGATTTGAATCCGTCAAGCAAATGTTGGAAGATTAACAAGTATCATCTTTTTTCAAAAAAAATCTTTTTTTTTTTTTTAGAACGAACACTAACTCTTGTTAAAAATTTTAATTTTCATTAATTTGATGTGGCATCTTTAAAATCTTCTCGGATCACAAATATCTATGTATCATTCCCAAAATTAGATTCATACACCTTAAAAAAATAGACTTATATATAAAAAAAAATAACCTCCAACGTCAATTAGACAATACAGGAATCAGCTAGATTTGTTTTTTCTATATAGATTAAGATAGAAAAGATTTCTCAAATGAGGAACATTAGAAGTAGTGTATAATATGAAAATAATTCCGAGTTTATCATGATAAAATTTATTGAAAACACAGAATTATATGACAATATGAATGGGAAAAATGATGGTTCAAAAAGCTCATTAATTTCACGAGAAAATGAGAAATTGCACTAAATAATATAGTTTCACTTCTTATTGTAACCAAATAATATACTTTTAAAAATACTTAAATACATAATATTTTTAAAATTATGCGGTCTTTTTAAACACTCAAATTTTTAAATTTATCCCCTTCTTCTTCTTCTTTTCATTTTTGTTTTTCCTTCTCTCTTTGTCACTTCTTGTTTCTCTCTATTCTATAAAAAAATAAATTAAAATTCGTTTTAGTTTTAGTGAGTTATTTACTAAACACTGTTACATTTTAGTCTATTTATTTCCCAATTAAGTCAAAGAAAATTACATATTATACCACATTTTTAAAAATTATGTTTATTTATGTCACATTTAGAAAAGTTTATACGATATTATTATTTATATTACATGCTAAGTTATACTATAAATATATGTATATATATTATGTTATAAAAAAATAAATTTTAAAAGATAACGTTTTTAAAAATTTTCGATTAAGTTAAAACTCGAGGAAAGAAATCAGTCCATTGGACTCAAGGAAAGAAGTTAGGCCCGTATTAATTTCTTTTCATTTCCCATCTTAACAAGGCTGGTCTTCGTGAAAGTACGTGTTGACGTCATTTTCCATCTTAGAATGGAGTCGACTGCATATAATTTCTTTCACTTAATGAAAATGTGTAGGGCTGGCAAAATCGTATACATGTCGTATTCGTGTCAACATGATTACAACATACTGTTGTTACACTAAACACGAACACGACATGATTAATAAACGTGCATAAAACGCAAACACAAACACAAACACGATATGCTCATAACATGGGTAACACGACACGATTAACACAATTATTAAATAGATTGTGACAAGTTGACACGATTATGACACGTTTAAGACCCAAAAAATTAAAAAAAATAAAAAAATGAAAAAAAATTAACATCATGTTTAATTAAATTTCAAACATAACAAACATTTCCAACTCAAAATTCAAAACATAACCAACATCAAAATATTCCTCTCTTTAAATTAAAATGTTCCTATATTTAAATTATTATCATGTTTTGAACTGTCTTTTTTCTTCAATTCAATCTTTAAAAATCAGATTTAAGAAAAATTATTTTAAAGCCATAAATGGCTTCATTAGCATATGGCAACGCAGGTTGAAGGCAAGAAATGAGTCCTTATATAGAGGACTTGAGAGAAACATTTTGGTTTCCTTTCCATGTGGGACTTTTGAATGTTTGGAAGTTTCAAAAACATAAAACCAGAACCATAATAAATAAAATACAAGCTATTATTTCACAATAGAGGCTCATCAAGCGTGGTGGACGCAAGCATAATAATACACCCTTAGGTGCAAGGTTTGAATCTTTAAATTTATAAAATCATAAATTTTTTATTTTAAGTTTCAAAAGTGTTAAAATCATAATAAATAAATTAAATGCTCTTATTTCACACTACATGATCAGTCAGTGTGGTAGAGGAAACCTCAATAATACACCCTTAGGTGCAAGATTCAAATCCTTAAACTTGAAAAATCATAATTTTTTTTTAATTTAAGTTTAAATGTGCTATAAATGGGCGGATCATGCCGTGTCATGTTGACACATTTACTGGATGTTTATTTTCGTGTTATTTATGCCAACCCATTTATGGCCCAATTAATATACGTGCAATCTAAACCTATTTCTATCGTGTCATTTTCGTATCGTATCATTATGTATTGTCTGAAATTGCTGGTACTAAAAATGTGTCAACCTCTTGAGTGTGCAAAATAGCAAAAGTCATCCCCATCCAACTCAAATTATTTGACGCTTCATTGAAATAAAAATGATTATAATTAAAAAATATTAATTTCAAAAATTTTGCCTCAATTATAACCCTCGTAATACTATATCCGTTAAACTTCAAAACATAACATTTGTTTTTTTTTAAATTTCAAAATATAATATTTGTTCCTTTCGATCTATAAAATATCAACAAAAATACCTCTTTGAATTATGATTCTGAGTATAAATGACACAATATAACCTGAGAGATTATTTGTTTTAAAAAAATCAGTTTTTTTTTTCAATTTTTCAATTTATATTTTTAACGATTAAAATTTTTAAATTATATCAACTTTTTAAATGCAAAATAATCCCAAATTATTTTGTTAAAACAATAAAAGAAATTAAATACAAATAATACAAAACAATATATAAGTCTATATATATGCTTTTCTTTAATGAGTTTTGTTCAATCTTTTGTTTTAAGTTTCTATCGTAGTTTTACAAAATTAATTCGAGATTCATTAATCAAAGGGTAAAAATAAAATTTCATGTCAAAAAATATAAAGTTGGAGTACCAAAATTATATTTTTAAAAACTATAGAGTATTATTTTTATATTTTTCAAATTGTAAAATAACAATATGATATTTCTCTAAAATATAGAGTATCAAAATGATAACATCCCGCTAACATCCAATTGAAGGCAGGATTTGTGAAGTCACCTAGCTAGGATACGGGCAGCTGTGGATGACACTTGTAGAGCGTGGAGGAAAGGAATGGTATCTAACCATAATAATAATAATAAGAGTAAAACAACTCTTAAGCACCTTCTCTTTTCAAAAGCAAATTTTACCTAATGAGTTCGTAACACCAAATTATATCTTGGTGGTTTACCGTCATGTTTTACTATGAGACTAAACCCATATGATAATTCCGTAACACCAAATTATATCTTGGTGGTTTACCGTCATGTTTTACTATGAGACTAAACCCATATGATAATTCTTACCTTTGTACTTTTTTTTATTTCTTCATTTTTGCTTTATATATCTATCCTTTGCTTTGTTCCATGTATAATGTACTATTTTCTGTTCCGTGGAGTATGAGGGATATTTTTGTTTCTTCTTATTCTTCTCTTCTTCCTTTAAAGAATAATGTCCAGTTCCAGTTCTTGAGTATATGTTTGCATTAAATGTTCAATTTCCCCCATACTAGGCTACGATTTTTTTTTTTTTTTGTCTTTTTACTTATTTGATCCACTTTTGTTGCTTCCAATTCTATTTTCTTCGTTTATCAAAATATTCTGTCTCCTATTCTAATATATATATATATATATATATATATATATTCTCTCTGCTTTTTTTATTTGATTACGTGGCTTGTAACCAAATTAAGCGTAGAAAATTGGTTCTTTATTTTTCGGGTTTATAGAAGAGTGTCGATCTGTACGAAATCAAACTTATTTATTAAACAATTCTGAAGAAATTTAAATAATCAAAGATGATGTTACTAGGACGAGTGTGTTAATTAATATATTTTCGTCAAGATCATGACATGATATGTAGAAAAGTCTTTTAGTCACAATGGCACGTTTAGAAAAATTATGTTATTTTATTGAAGCATAAGTGCCCACCATAATTACACATTTATTTTAAGGGTCATCAAAGTATGCTATCATCCTTGACTAACAAAAATGGCACATGGTGTTGATACATTGTCATTTGCACCTAAAATACAAAGGTTTACAATTTTTTTTACTTTGAAAAAGGACAAAATCTTCAATTGACATTCAAATTATAGAAAACAAGGTAACAAATGAGTCTATTCAATTTTGCATGCTTTAATTGAAATATATATATATATATATATATATATAATCTTATTTGTTTTGGAAAACAACATAAACGAATGAGTCTATTCAATTTTCACATGCTTAAATTATATATATATATATATATATATATATATATACACGCGTTATGTTTCTAAAAAAATAAATATGTATACATAAACCATTTGGTTCATATTTTATTTTCTTCAATTATATCGACTAGATTTTCAAATTTGGATACTCCCTTGTCAAAAATAAAATGTCTGGCTTTCAATTCTAACCAACAACGACTATAATAAAAAGCAAAAAATTACAACTGTATAAAGCTCTCATATGTTAGTTTTTAATTAACCTTGGTTCTAATTACCATTGATTCTAATCACTCTTTTCTAACACCCTATTAATTGACTACTGTATTTCAATTTTTATATATATACACTTACATATAGGTGTGGTTTTAATAATTAATTACATTAACAGTTACAACAAAATAAATGGTTGATCACAAAAATTTATAATAATTAATAAGATTGAATTCTTATTACGTCATTTTTGTTAAAATATTAATTCCCCTTTTAAAAGCGTAATCATTCAAAGCTATATATATATATATATATATATGTGTGTGTGTGTTGCATAGATGTGGGCTCGAATGCGAGGATTCGACAAAATCATAAAACGTGCAATTGGAAAACATGAAAAAACCAGATCCGAGAAAATACCAAAACCTCCACGAAGGAAAATAAATAAATAAATAAGTAAATAACAAAAGCATAATACATGTATATACATATATATATCTATGTATTTGTTGTATGTGTGTGTTTGGCAGCAAAGGCCAGCTGCAACGAGAAAGGAAGTTGCAATCTGGACGGCTGTGTGGCAATAATGCTACACGTTCTCACCCGACCCTTTTTCCAATTAATATTGTCAACAACCTCGCTCGTCAAAATTGCCTTCTTCTTTATTTTATTTTATTTTATTTTTTGTTTATTTTTTTGTTGTTTTTGTTTTCAGAATTTTTGAAAATATTTTCATATTTTTTTTGAGGTAAAAGTTTTAAAGACACTCTCAATATAATTCTTAAATTTTTTTTAAATAAAAATATTTTTATCTATTTTAAAAATAATACCAAACGATCCAATGCTTTTTAGTTCGAGACGTCTTTCTAACAACTACTATCTCCCAACCATATCGACTTCCCACGCTCTTTGAATGCCATCGACCCGTCAATATTATCCTTATTTATACATGACTACTCTCTCTTATGTTATATTTTATTTATTTCTTTATTTATTTTTTAAATTTTCTCACCTTTGTCTTCTCAAACAAACACTTTAAATATTCACTAAAAAAACTCATCACACAATTCACAACCATCTTCACAACCCCCCTCCCTCTCTCTCTCTCTCTCTCTCAAGGCAGAAACTTTCTCTCTCTAAAATGGCACCAACAGTCTGTGTCATGGACGCCTCAGGGGAACTAGGGTCAAGCCTCGTCGAGCGTTTGCTCCAAAGGGGCTATACAGTTCATGCTGTTCTTCAAAGTGGCCAAAACCATGTTTTGAATTTTGCTTTATTATTTATTATTATAACTCTAATATTCTTATTCTTATGATAATATTAATGATATGTTTTAGGTGATGATCATGATTTGAAGAACTTTGATGGGATTTGTTGTGATGAGAATGAGAACCTCAAGGTTTTCCAATCGGACCCATTTGATTACCAGAGCATAATTGATGCTTTGAGAGGCTGTTCAGGATTGTTCTACACATTTGAGCCCCCCCAAGATCAACCCACTTATGATGTAAGTAAACATTGTTTTTCCTTCTTATCTCCATCTAACTTTGTTTCTAATTTACCATGAATTAGAATACTTTCCCAACATAATTTCTATTTAGAGTCAAGTTAGAGTTAAAAAAAAATTTTAAAACTTTGAAATGACGTGACAATATGATTATTTACTATTTTGAATACTAAAATTGGTAAAATAATGTCGGTCCTTTATTGATGTTACGATGGAAAAAGAAAATAAGAAAAAAGGAAGCAAAAATTTGTACTGTGATTCCAGCTTGCAACATAAATATACATGAGTTAAAATTGCAAACTCTATTCTCGAAATAAAAAAAAGATGCAAAATATTAGCTGTCAACTGTACTCATGACCAACGGTTTCGGTTTAATTACACGCGGTCTTGTATAGGTCTTGCATTTACATATTTACTATTACTACTAGCTATGCCAAACTAGCCAGTTTGCGCATAATGATCACAAGAAGAAAAGTAGAAAAAAAAAAGTTCATGCATGTGGAATGGGCTTATATATATATATATGTATGTATGTATGTATGTATGTATGCATGCATGTATTAACGAGGGCTGAAATATGACAATTTTGGTGTATAACTGTTTTTGATGAAGTATAATGTTACCAAGGTAATTAAGTAGATATAAATATATATTCAACAAAAAAGTAGATATAAATATATATTATATAACAAATATATATATATATATATATATTGATCAATGCAATGTATAATTGTTGTTCATTTATTGGATACTTGGTAATTGTTTGTCATGTAATTTCAACTTGCTTGTAATTAGCACTAGTCAATTACAAAAAAGGTCAAAAATTTAAGCGTAAGTACTCAGTCCAATATTGACCTTTTTTACTTTTTTTTTTAATTTTTTAATTTTTAACTTTTATTTTTTGCTACTGGGCGCGCATAGACTTGAGTATTGTACTGCCAGCTGTAAAAGTGTAAAACAACCTGTTTTTGTCCGTGCACTCAGCAAAATTACCATTTCGGACAATCACTAACCATGAATTTGTTTGAGGGCAACTGGTGTTAGCTCAATTAGTAAGAAAAGGATGAACAAACAAGACATCTCTAGTTCAAATCCAGAGGTGAAAAAAATTTGCTTGAGCAGCCTTAAACTAACCCCCAAAAGCTTGTAAAACACTTGAAAGGCAATAAGTGACCATGCAAAATTGGTTTAGTTTAATGGAGTATTTGAGAAGCGGGTGGAAGTGAAAATGTTCGTTTAAAAATTGTCAAACTGTTTGGAAGAATCGTTGAAACCAACAGTTTTGGTTTGAGAACTGTAACATGTGAGAGCTTTATACTGTAGCATGTTAAAGCTTTATATTATAGCTCTTTACTGTAAATTATAAAAGATTTATACCATTCATAGTTATAACTTATAGTTAAAACGGCTCTTCTAAACTGTCTATATAGCAAGCTTTTACACTCAAGGTGTCCACCACTATTTCTGTGGAGCTGGACTTGCGGAGGCCCCTAGTTTATATTCTCTTTTGTGGTTGAAAGAAGCTCTAGAAAAATATATTTTAATTCTAAAGTTCTACTATAGTTGATGAATATTTAAAAAAATTGCTGTTACTGCCTACTCGGAAAAGCAACTTAATTATTCTAGGACGTTAATTATCCTAGGGAACAGAAAGAAGATTTATTATTCAATAAATTTACCTAAAGATTTTAGAGATTCATGAATTTAACAAAATATATATATATATATACACACACACACACATGTAGAGAGAGAATATGAAGTTGACATTTAAAATAATAATATTCTAACTGCTATTGAAGTAAGTAATTAAAGAAAATACAGTCAGTGTAATGATTTTTCATAAACTGTGATGTATAGGAATACATGACAGAGGTGGAGGTAAGAGCAGCACATAATGTGCTTGAAGCTTGTGCTCAGACAGACACAATCGACAAAGTAGTTTTCACTTCCTCGATCACAGCCGTCGTTTGGAGGGAAGATCGCACTTCTGATTCATCTGATTTGGATGAAAGACATTGGAGCGACAAGAATCTTTGTCGTAAATTCAAGGTAGCACACCAAAACACTTGCAGCTTCCGTGGTCCTGTTTTTTATTTTTGCCACTTCGGTGATGAAATTTGAAAAACAGGGCTGTTTATTATTATTTTTTAAATAGATAAAAATGTTTTTATTTTAAAAAATAATTTTTTTAAAAAAATTATGTTGAGAATGTTTTAAAAATTTTTACCTTGAAAAATATGAAAAAGTATTTCAAAAATTCTGAGAACAAAAATAAACGAGTATAACTTTGAAATACATAACAGCATAATTAATTTTAAATTTTGGGACTTTTAAAGTACATAACGACATAATTAATTTTGACTTTTGGGGGTGTGGATTGTTATGGTAAAAGTAAAATTGATATTTTGCTGTTCAAAAGTGTTGTGTTTCAAACTTATACGAGGAAGTGAAGTAAGTGGATAACAAGTCTTCAACATAGGTACTCTAGACTTAATTAACTCTTGAGAAAATTACATGTTATATTGTACTTTTAAAAGTTGTATTTATTAATGCTTTATTTTAAAAAGTTATTTTATACTATTATTTATAATACATTTTAAGTTATACCACAAATAAATATAAATAGCATTTATAAAAAAAATAATAATAAGTTTTAAAGATGGTATCTTTAACTCTTATGGTCATGGACAGTTGTGGCATGGGCTATCGAAGACCCTAGCGGAGAAGACAGCGTGGGCCTTGGCAATGGACCGAGGCGTGACTATGGTGTCAATCAACGCTGGCTTGTTAATGGGCCCCCAATTGTCCATTAGTAACCCTTACTTGAAAGGAGCGGCTGAGATGTACGAGGACGGATTATTCGTGACCGTCGATTTAGATTTCTTGGTGGATGCCCACATCTGCGTGTTAGAAGATGTCTCATCCTACGGTCGATATTTGTGCTTCAACCATGTCATCAATCAGTCCGAAGATGCCCTTCAGCTTGCCCGCAAGTTGACCCCGTCAAGTACTCCACACCCTCAAAGGTTGCTAGAATTTTTTTAACTTTGAAAATATATCTCTATTTTCCATTTCTTTTTCATTAAAATGCCAAACTATTCTCTATTTTCATGTAGTTTTTTTGAAAATTAGATTGTTGAAATTTTATTTTTGCTATCGTATCCCAAATTTTTTTTACAACCATCTTTCAATTGGTAAATAGAAATTCATTTGCTAGTGGGATAATGGTCTTCTTTTTTTTTTTTTGAATCGAAAAATAGTCTTTTTCAAAAGCATTTTTTTAATAAATGTCTCAAGCTTTGTTAAATTAAAAAAATAGTTATTTTTTAAAAAATGTTAATCATTGATTGATCGATTGAATGGATAGTTAATAACTAAGTGACAAATATCAATCAATGTTTAATCAACCTTAATAATATTTGTCATTTTCTTAAAGAAAAAAGTCACAATATTTATTAAAAGAAACAGCTAAAATGGGTCATCTCATCTAATTTGTCTAGTAAATGTTGAGATACAATTAGACATGACTTAGATATGACTTTTATTGTTCAATATATTAAGCTATTACTAATAATAACCAGCAAGAAAACTAGCATTAATCATATGGTTTGTGCTTAACAGCTATGAGCAGGATAAGAGGATCATCCAACAAAGGATCAGCAACAAGAAACTGAACAAACTTATGGTGGATTTTGAGAGAGGGTCCCTTGTGGAGTGATCATAGAAGTTTTTCAGATTTTTGACGGTGATTTGAGCGGACACGCCATCATCTATTCTTTTGCTCCTCATCAACCCAAGATTAGCAAGTGGATGACAGTTTGTTGCACATCTATTGATTGTGTTACGGTATTATAAGCCTGTTTGGGAAGGCTTTTTAAAAGCTGTTTTTGATTTTTTGAGTCCAAAAGTTTGTTTTTAAAAATGTTTGGATAATTCAGTAGGAGTGCTTTTGCTCTCTATAAGTACTTCCTATCAAAGCTACAAAATGTGGCTTTTTTAAAAAGCACTTCTAAAAAAGACTTTAAAACTTATACTAAAGTGTTAATAATACATTATTTGCTTAAATATATCATTTTTGTTTATTATTTTAATCCATAAAAGTTCTTTAAAAAATAGTTTCAAATACTTACTAAAAAACTATAGCTTTTATTTCTGTTCTTTTACTGACTAAAAGTACAAATAGAAATCATGCCGAACAAACCCTACTACTATGGAAGAAGGAGAATTACACTCAAACTAGAAGGTTAGCAAGTGGATGACAACAAATACCGAAGGGTTTCATCATCCAAATGGTCAAACCAATGTCTAACTTAAATATGTGATCTTTCCATTTAAATCCAAGGGGAAAAAAATCTTCTCAATTGTGTACCATTTTAATTTTTTAAACCTTAACAGTAAATGAATTGATAGGGGCAAAAAGATTTTTTTTTTTCGTACTTATCATAAGAACTAATTGCCGTTCATGCAAAATTATATGTATTTTTTGAACGGTCAAATTAAATTCCAATCCATGACTTTTAAAACATTTCAAAACCTTACCCTTTATTTATTATCCCAAATTAATCTTTCTCTCAATGCAACTATAAAAAAAAAAAAAGAAAAAAAAAAAAGACGATACTAGACAAGCAAAGATCATGTGCACAAGAGTTTTTTTTTAATTTTATGCTAGGCCAAGCGATTTTTTAAGACATGAGATAATTAGTTGGAATTTGAGCTTAATTCCCAAACCACTTTCTATCCACACCTTGGAAGGACTACAACATGATCTAATTAATGTGTTCAATTTTCTCTAATCATAGTCAAAAATAAAAAATACCAAATATGTAATTTGAATTTAAAATTTATTCATATTTGTCTAAAACATTAAAATAAATATTCCTTCATACTTCGCAATTACTTTTTTATCAATTAAAATAAACAATTATTACACGACATTAACCTCAACAAGTATTAGTAAATGTTTTAGGTGCAATTGATATATACATTGTCACATAAATATATCAATATTTTATAAAAATATGAGCCAATCTGGCACAGAGAGGCATCGGGCAAATTCTACACAATCTCAAAAGAGTGAAAACAGTCCAAAAATATTCCATCAATTTATCTTAGAGCATTTTGGAGCTAGTAATGGACCATATGGACTTATAAGAATTAAACTCCAAGAATATTTCTTGATTCAATTATGCTCATAATTAAATTTAATATAACTATTAACTTTAATTTGCACTACTATAGAATCAAAAGTAGACTCTTAAATTATATACATAAATGATAAAGGAAGCTTTAAATAACAATTTAAACTTACTCGTATTTATAACTAAAATTATTTCAACATTTGTCCCTCGAACTATATTACTTATGTCACTTCCCTGCTGACTTTTAAAATATATCACTTAATCTTCTCAAACGTCGTTCCGTTAGCAAGTTTGTGCATTCCATCCAACTCTATTGATTTTTTGACAGGTTTTTGTGGAATATTTTTATATTTTTCGCCTAGTCTATATTACTTATGTTTGCTGTCGCGGCTTTCAAAATGTGTCACTATATTCCTCAATTTTTTTTTTTGTTAACAAATAACCTCTTTTTGTCTAATTTTATTCCGCTTTACAAGCCAATGTTTTTTTCAAAGTGCTAAAAAAAAGAATGGACTTTCAGTCTAGATAAAAGTAAATCTCAGTAAAATGTCTAATACGACCCTGATTGAAATACAAAAATAAGCAGCATGCTTCCCTCTTTAATAGATATAAAGAGGAATTATATCATATCTCGTATCAAATGAGTTTGAAATCTCATTGTGTACCAAATTAATGTTTATAGAAAATATTACTCTTCTAAATGAAGTAGTGAAATTCATATATATGAAGTAATGTTCTCATCTGCTATCATATTTATCTCTAACTTATCACATTTTTTATCAATTAAAATTAGTCACGTTCATTGACAAAACAAAAATCACAATAAATAGATGGGAGTCCGTTGTTTACTCAGATTAAGGTAAATTCACAAAAAATAGGTCATTTCCTTAATTGTCTAAATAAAACAATTTGAGTCTAAAAATGTCTATTAATTGCTTTGATTACAAAAATGTGAACGACCATGCCTATAAAGACTATTGTAACCTTGAGTAATAAAACAAACAAACAAAATAAAATAAATGTTTAAAATAGGAATATAACAATAGGAATCAACACAAAACATTCAATTTTTATTTTTTTTCCTTCTTAAATATGAAAGTAAAATGCCTTATTATTAGAATAAATAACACATTTGTTTTTTTAAAAGTCAACATAAAAAATAGAAACAATTGAATTAAAAAAAGAAAAGAAAAAGAAATTACCAACGCAAAAAGGAAAACAATTTTTTAAAAAGCTGAATTTTTTAGAACTCTCGTATATAAAGCGACGCAAACCACCACCAACAAATAAAGATATTAATTATCATAAATAACGTCTTCATTACTACAATGTAATTGATAGAAAGTTACATATAAGAATATAAACGTTATCATAAAGAATAAAAGTTTCATGGTAATTGAAAAAATAATAGAAAGAATGTGTGAAATATGTGTGTCAAAGTAGTATGTGTTATCATGAAGAATGTGTTGTACCACCATCCTCCGCCATTAAGATCAAAGGTTTTCTGTAACGCCCCTATATGGGGGTTAACAGTTTTTAATGAGATAAAATAAAAATAAATAATAAAAGTAAAACCTTAAAAATAAAATTTACCCGGGACTTAAATGAAAACTCTCAACTCAAAAATAAAAATATAAACGACAAATAAACCACAGTTTTAATGTAGCACCTTAAATTTAATAATATAAACTGTTGTCATCATCATTTTAACCCTCAACACATTGTAATACAGTCACAGAAAGTAACAATTGATGCTTACATTATCATGAAGAACATTCTCAACGATTGAAGCAGTCCCAATGTAATATAGTTACATCACTTCCTCAACTATATTTCTCGTAGCCACCTCACACTTAGTGAGTCCTGAAAAGATATAAACATAAGGGAATGAGCAACACTATGCTCAGTAGAGAAAGCCATTACTCACCTCTATCATTACCACATTAAAATCTGCATGGTTAGTAAGTTACATCATATTCCAGATTATGAGGTTTATTATGATCACATCTTATGGATACCGTAGTTAATCATTACCAAGTGTCATAATTACACATTTATATAAATATTATCAATCATCATTGTTCCTAGGTATCCATGTTAAATTGAGTATCACTCAACTCATCAAGACCCAAATGGGCGCACTTGATCACCCTATAAACATTCCAAGGGTGTTCCGGTGAGGGGACATCAAGCCCCGAGTCCTCACCAAATCAATTCCTGTACAGTGTGTTCTGGGACTTTCAACCCAAGGAAGCGTCATCACCTTCCCCCTATTTTACCTTTTTGGGTATTCATGCCCAAGGACGTAACCGTCGCCCTTTTCATGTCTCACAATTTCTCTATATTAAATCATTATTAATAGAGTTAATTTTCCTAACCATGCTTCTCAATTTATAACATGTGTCAATTCATTATGTTCCTCGCCGTACAATACAAGACGAGTCCATGTCATAGTTTCATATGTGATACTCATATAATATCAGTTCAACATAGATATATATATTGCGGCAAAACAATCAATTTTAATTCTATAAAAACCTTACAAAAGATGAGTAATAGAATCCCTACCTTTTAAGCTTATCAACAGTCTCTTAATCCTGGAATCAATTAACGTTAGCTCCATACTCCCTTGATCCTAAGGCGTGCATAAGGACAATTAAAACTAAAGCACAACATACAACTACATTCATAAAATTTATTTTAATTTAATCTTAGAATTTCAAGAAATAACCACTGCCCATAGAGGTATTATAAAGTTTAACAATATAAATTTTCTGTCTAGGGCATATACACTTAGACTTCATACATATGCTCCAAAATAGCAACAAACATATACTTAGGTTTAAGAACGCAAATTTGAATAATCCTTTAGTATAAAAGAAAATTTATAAATGAAAGACTAAATTTGTTCATAAGATTCTAACCTCGGATTATGGTTAGTTGGAAGCTTGAAATGGTTTCAAAACAGGTTCCTTTACTTCGGTATGACTGAAATTCTTGCTCAAATGGAGGTGATGGTGGCTGATTTTTATGGCTGCCTTGAAGAAGTTCTCTAAGTATTTTGCTTCAGCAAAGAAATGAGAAGAAGAGTGTGGGAACCGTGGAAGAGAAAGGAAGAAAAGATGAAGTCTTTGAAGAGAAGTGATAGAAACAATTATAGAGGAGACATGTTGAAGCATGTCACGGAGGAAATAAAGAAAATGAGGGTCAAGAGTAGTTGGAAAAGATATCCTTATGTCTCATCTAAAGACTTTAACACACATAATGCCAATATGACATTTTTGAGATTTATTAGAAGTTCTAAGGCTTTTTAGTAATCATACTAAATAAATATAGGAGAATTTTAAAAAATTTAAAAATAGATAAACATAAATATTATAAAATAAATTTAAATGAAGCAATTTTTTTTTTATACATTAAAAATTAATTTAATTACCTCAATACCCGTTAGGAGAATAACGGGTGTCACAGCTCTACCCCCTAAAAGAAATTTCGTCCTCGAAATTTCAATTCTAGCAATACTAGTAAAAATTATGATTCCACTATGATTCCAATTCTGAATCTAAACCGTTAATGTTGTTTGTCCTCCAAATTTAAGTTATCGTATCTCCACTTATTTACTTGCATAATAAATCTTACTCCTAAATCCCTCAATGAGAGTATTTCTGACAAGTTTCAACTTATAACACCGTATAATAGTCTAAGAATCTGATCAGGCATACATATTTACCATACCATGATTCCAGTTCTTCATTGTCCATGGACTGTGATTTACAATCACATTTAAGGAGATTGCCAGAGAAATTTTATATACTTCATCTTTAGGTTCCTTTTCCTTTTTGAGTAAAGAAAAGTCAAATATATTTGATTTCATACCTCAACTAATAAACTAAAACATAATCATAAAACATATATCACAAACACTTTTATTCAAAACTATACATTAAACTTACTCATAGAGATATTAAACGGAATCTCAGAGTTGCAAACATACCCGACATATTTTTCATTAAACAGCTATCCTCATGACACAAACATTCAACCCAAATAATATACTCATATTTCATATGGAATATCCCCATAACTGACTCTGGTACTTCCACATAATATTAACAGAATATTACACATTACAAACATAATACGGATACGTTTCGAGAGTACAAGGCACTCCGTATACCAGCTATCCATATCATGCATGCTTAGAGGATACAAAAACATCGATAAACAAAAGATCGGACCTTAAGAAGGATGCGTTTCGAGAGCATCAAGTACTCCGTATTCAGCCATCCCGGCATTAGGCTCAATGAATCTAAAAGATTGAACAACAACGTACCACAAGAAACACAGAATACAAGGCAAACGGTTATTCGTAACACACGAAATACGGACACACATGCCTACATGCTAAAGATAAAACAAAAAGATTACAGATGGAGATTCAAATCAATTGGCCGCTCCCGGCTTTCCCTTTCCCATTCAAGCTTGGATGTTGCAGTGTCGGATTCTGGATGTATGATTTGCATTTTATCTATCAATTCCTCAGCTGTTGAAGCAGTGACAAAGATTTGTCTCTCCGATTCTGTAGTGATGTTTTCTTCCACAGCGTAATCTAGAAATTTCAAAAGACCGTCATAAAAACCCTTTACGTTCAGCAGTCCCAAAGGTTTGGAATAAAAGCCCAACAATTGCCCACAAGCAACTATAAATATTTCCTCAAGAGTACCTAGACCACCAGGTAATGCTATAAAAGCATCAGAATTATAGATTATGTCTTTAAAATTTCTAGGGATACTCCTGACTCCTTCTCCCTTACCTATGGCTTCCTTACAAAGGTTTCCTTCAACTGGAATATGAGACCAAATTCTTACATCAGTAGCGTCGCTAGACCTAGCTGCTAGTGCCATATTTACCATCATTTTTATACTACCACCCCCATAGATTATGTTAATCTTCTTGCGTGCTAGGACTTGCCCTAAGTGATTTGCAGCTTCTAAATAAGCTTTATCTTTTCCAAGGCTGGAACCACAAAAGACACAAACATTCTTTATTTTCTTCGTGGACTGGGAGGTAGACATATTTGGTTTATAGAAGTGGTTGCTTAATGTCTGCTCCACTTAGACTTCGGGTTCTACATGAGATTTTAAAGATGAGAAATATACAAAAAGGGCTAAAGAGATAGACGAGTAGGTAATGAAAAGGTAATCCAAAGATTTAAACAAAATCTTGTGCGGATAAGAAAGTAAGATAAGGTGATTGATAGTTTACAGAAAATCTGATTCACTTTTTGAAAAAGATTAGACTCTAATTGTATAACTTTTGACAATTGAGAACAATTCGACAGAAGACCCTCATGACACAACTGTAGACTTTTTGACAAATATACACCAAGTCTAGAAATTTAATATAAACGACAAATACTGTAGAACTTTTTGAAATTTGAGACACAAATCTTGAAATATCTGGATAAGCTTTTCAAAATTCAAACATATTACTATACCGTATGTAACGTGTCTGATAAGATAATATATTTTATTATATATATATATTTAAGAAAATCATAAATTAAATAAGATATTAACACTTACTGTATCAATCTAATAATCACAATTATTTCAAACACAAAAGCAAATATTCTGAGTAAAAGAAAAACACAAACTGTTGAACATCAGCTAAAACTGCTTCAAATAAGTAAAGACTAAATAACCTTTATAGAGCGATGACTTATTCCCCATCCAGTTTTCTTATGGCTTGACAAACAGGATCTAGAAATACCATATTCCTGAGGCGTTGTCTTTCTGTATAAAATTTAGGCCAGAGTTTAAAAATAGCTCCTTGAACATATCCACTAGGGTGACCGTGAAGAGGAGGATGGATGCTATCCAAGTTCTCCTTTGAAAGTCCATCCCTACAAAACCTTATTTTATCCTCTCTATTCGTTGACATATAACCAGGTGAAGTACATTTACCGTTACAATTTTGTCTTCCACATTTGTTACAAGTGACCACGATGGCACGAGCTCTTCTTTTCATTGTACTACGACTGGTACCTGTTCCTGGTAAACCGACATCTTGACTAAAGTCACTCGGACGGATTTTCCCCTCTATCAACATTCTCACATCACAAGGGATGCCAAAATGCATAAGAATCCACAACCGAGTAATTCTAGCCTTGTATTTCTTTCTGAGAATCTTTTGGGAGAGTGATGAGAAATACTTTCTCATGTGTTGGTACTTTGGGTCCATGATGAGATGAAAGAAGAGTAAATAGAAAGGAAAAATTAAGATAGTAAATTGCAGAATCCTAGAATTCCTTCTTCTTTTAGAGGAAAAGAAGAATTTCTAGTGAAAAAGAAGAGGATTTGCGATTTAGAGAGAAAATAACAAATTAAGAGAGAAAAAGTGAACTCGGAGAAATAAGCTCTTATGCACAGTAAACGTATATGTAAACAATAATTAAACCACTGTATATGACACGTATAGAGACCACGTGGGAGAGACAGTGTGAATCAAACTGATTTAAGATTTGAACTAGGCCCAAATGTTCTAAGTTGAAAATGGTCAGGTTGTTTCGGGCCTTAACACATTTGGAACGAGTTAAATAACAAACATAAAATTGAAAACCAATTTGTATAAATCTTAAACCCAATTTAAAGCCCACCATAGATAAAGTTAACTATAAACAACAAATCTAATTTAACGACAACAAGGATCTTCCTGAATGATATTTAAAATCATTTCATAACAACATAATCTTCTAGCAACTCAAATAATTTTGTTTTAATCAAAACCTTATTGAACAATGCATACACGCATATGTTATTCCTAATACTCAACATCTATCAATGGATTCATCATCATTACTACCAAGGGTTTAGAATGTGACTAACCTTGAAATCAATACGATTTACGTCTTCCAACGTAGACCATATCAATGAACAAAGACACTAGATGTTACTACTTAAGAACATCTACAATCCCCACAATTCTACTCATACAATATATAATTTCCTCATATAACAAAACCTTAGGTAACCAAAGGATTCACTGATACACTTAAATACAATGTACGTAACAAAATATTCCAATTTTGAGATTCATGCATTCTAGACTTTACACAGTCTCAACAGACCAAAAGTCTAACATTTATCTCTCTCAAGATTCAATACCATGATTCCCAACTTATATCATATTCCTCAAATATATAGAACTTTTAAGAAAAGATATTGACACTTATGTGCTCCATCGAATCCACACATAATCATTACTTAGGTTTGAATCAATTACGAAAAATTTGGCATATCTATGTCAAACTTTAAAATCAATAAATCAAGCCTTATATTTCTTATTGTCTTTCACGAGACAAAAGGCTATTAAATCCTCGTATCTACACGAATTTCTCATCGTTTATACGAATTAGATATGCTTATAGATCCAAATATTATACAAATCTCTCATAAGCAATCTACTTATAAACTCATTCCATATAATTATCATTCCCTTATAACTATTAATACTTTCCTTCTATATAATTATTGTACTCATATAACTATTGATATTTTCATTCTATGGCCTTTCCATGTTACATCCTTCTAGACTGTATAAATCAATGTGAAGGTTCATTTTGATGATGACAATGAAAATTCAGCTTCAAAACCATCTCAAAAATATATTTTTTTAAAGTGGTGCTACACTCCCTAGGTTAACCGAACCTAGGCTCTGATACCAAAAATTCTGTAACGCCCCTATATGGGGGTTAACAGTTTTTAATGAGATAAAATAAAAATAAATAATAAAAGTAAAACCTTAAAAATAAAATTTACCCGGGACTTAAATGAAAACTCTCAACTCAAAAATAAAAATATAAACGACAAATAAACCACAGTTTTAATGTAGCACCTTAAATTTAATAATATAAACTGTTGTCATCATCATTTTAACCCTCAACACATTGTAATACAGTCACAGAAAGTAACAATTGATGCTTACATTATCATGAAGAACATTCTCAACGATTGAAGCAGTCCCAATGTAATATAGTTACATCACTTCCTCAACTATATTTCTCGTAGCCACCTCACACTTAGTGAGTCCTGAAAAGATATAAACATAAGGGAATGAGCAACACTATGCTCAGTAGAGAAAGCCATTACTCACCTCTATCATTACCACATTAAAATCTGCATGGTTAGTAAGTTACATCATATTCCAGATTATGAGGTTTATTATGATCACATCTTATGGATACCGTAGTTAATCATTACCAAGTGTCATAATTACACATTTATATAAATATTATCAATCATCATTGTTCCTAGGTATCCATGTTAAATTGAGTATCACTCAACTCATCAAGACCCAAATGGGCGCACTTGATCACCCTATAAACATTCCAAGGGTGTTCCGGTGAGGGGACATCAAGCCCCGAGTCCTCACCAAATCAATTCCTGTACAGTGTGTTCTGGGACTTTCAACCCAAGGAAGCGTCATCACCTTCCCCCTATTTTACCTTTTTGGGTATTCATGCCCAAGGACGTAACCGTCGCCCTTTTCATGTCTCACAATTTCTCTATATTAAATCATTATTAATAGAGTTAATTTTCCTAACCATGCTTCTCAATTTATAACATGTGTCAATTCATTATGTTCCTCGCCGTACAATACAAGACGAGTCCATGTCATAGTTTCATATGTGATACTCATATAATATCAGTTCAACATAGATATATATATTGCGGCAAAACAATCAATTTTAATTCTATAAAAACCTTACAAAAGATGAGTAATAGAATCCCTACCTTTTAAGCTTATCAACAGTCTCTTAATCCTGGAATCAATTAACGTTAGCTCCATACTCCCTTGATCCTAAGGCGTGCATAAGGACAATTAAAACTAAAGCACAACATACAACTACATTCATAAAATTTATTTTAATTTAATCTTAGAATTTCAAGAAATAACCACTGCCCATAGAGGTATTATAAAGTTTAACAATATAAATTTTCTGTCTAGGGCATATACACTTAGACTTCATACATATGCTCCAAAATAGCAACAAACATATACTTAGGTTTAAGAACGCAAATTTGAATAATCCTTTAGTATAAAAGAAAATTTATAAATGAAAGACTAAATTTGTTCATAAGATTCTAACCTCGGATTATGGTTAGTTGGAAGCTTGAAATGGTTTCAAAACAGGTTCCTTTACTTCGGTATGACTGAAATTCTTGCTCAAATGGAGGTGATGGTGGCTGATTTTTATGGCTGCCTTGAAGAAGTTCTCTAAGTATTTTGCTTCAGCAAAGAAATGAGAAGAAGAGTGTGGGAACCGTGGAAGAGAAAGGAAGAAAAGATGAAGTCTTTGAAGAGAAGTGATAGAAACAATTATAGAGGAGACATGTTGAAGCATGTCACGGAGGAAATAAAGAAAATGAGGGTCAAGAGTAGTTGGAAAAGATATCCTTATGTCTCATCTAAAGACTTTAACACACATAATGCCAATATGACATTTTTGAGATTTATTAGAAGTTCTAAGGCTTTTTAGTAATCATACTAAATAAATATAGGAGAATTTTAGAAAATTTAAAAATAGATAAACATAAATATTATAAAATAAATTTAAATGAAGCAATTTTTTTTTTATACATTAAAAATTAATTTAATTACCTCAATACCCGTTAGGAGAATAACGGGTGTCACATTTTCAGTCGACAAGTCTCAAGCTGTTAGCTTTGAGATTAATTTAATTCGTTATTCCATGAGCAATTATTAGCTTAAGGATCTTGATATCATTAATAATTTCCAACTCAAGGCTGATTGGAACTTAAAAGATTACTCTCAGGATCACATCAAATAGGTCGCAACCTTAAAAAGGTCATGTCTTAAACAGTTCTCCCTCTAAGAGGTTGCGCTTTAAAGAGATCTCGCCTGAAAGAGGTCTCATCTGTTAGACATGGTGCTCTATGGACTAAAATGTTATAATAAGTTTTTGGAGACATTTTATCAATAAAGAGTTTATTAATTATTCATATACCAAATGTTGTCCTTTTTATGTTCATTTTTGTTGAATGTATGATAAGTAAATAAAAGTTTGAGACTGTGGAAGACATGAATCTTAAAGGTGATGGTCTAAATGATAAGATCCACAATCGAGGGAACAAAGTTGGACGCTTTATTCATACTAAAATTATTATGTTATCTATATTCCTAATGAGAGATGGCTTGTCTTGGTCATTGGAGTATAATTCAATGAGTAGAAACATTAGTATATTATCATAGGTGATGATATATTGGATCGGAACAAAAAGTTAAATTAATTTGATTAATAATTTTGTTTGTTTAAATCAATTCATTTCAGACAATCATATGTACTGTGTCTTAATCCTGAAATGACTAATGGGTTCGTATTCTTGACTTGTGTCTTTTGATGTATCAAATAGTGATATCCTGATTTGATGATGTACACACACCGGTATGTTAGAGACATGACTCTTAAATGACGTAGGCTCGTTATTTATAAATCAAACAATCGGTGTAAATCAAGCCATACTTTTGATAGAATTGATACTTTTTCTATTTATTAAACGATAGTTTCTCTTTGTATGTTTTTTTTTTCTTTCTATCAAACTATACAATTGATTTCTTCCTTGCACAGTTTATATAATTTTTTTAGAAGCAGAGTTTATACAATTTCTTTATATGAAATCATTAAAATTAAATGAAAAAATTAAAGAAGAAATAAATAACACGTTTTTTTTAAGACTATGTAATATTGGAATCTATCTCCCTTTTTTTAAAAGTAGGGCACAATAATTTTTTTAAAGGGAACAAGTTTTCTTAAGATGGGGTGTGTAATGAATATTTTTTTAAGTATTTTTTGTCCTTCAAAGTAATTTTATTAATCGGTAATATAGTAATAAGAAATTTTATTAAAAAAGGTGTACGAATAACAAAATAGAAGATGTCAATAAACTTATCTAATAAAATAACAGCATACAAATGAAAAATCTACTAAAATAAACGAAGGATGAAAAGAACGTACTGCCAAACCAACTACTGGCTAAAAAGAAGAAAAAAAAAGACAGATGATGCTCAAAAAATGGATGGGAGGGAAATAAAAAATTCAAAATCACGTGTCTGATATGATTTTTAAACAGAAATTAATGGGATCGAAACAAATAAAACACAGTTGAAAATAAAAATACTCGATTGATATGGATTTTTAAGGGATATATTCTTTAAGGGATTGATTGATATTATGTCGTTGATATGGTCAGATCTTTTATGATGTATACAAGTGATACAACGCGCATACAAAATTATTTTGTGTATGATCCTCTTACACAGATATCTATGCAATAATTAAGACAATTACAAAATTATTAATTGTGGTGAAAAGAGGGGGACGTCAACTATTCAAAAATATAGCCAAAATGTAAAATAAGGTATAACCGGTGTCATAACTCCTATATTTTTAAAACTTAAATACTTTTGTAATATTGTGTATAAATAGCAATTTTAGACTTGAAGGGACTGTTTGTGTAATTACTTCTAACGGTTATACATTCAACGCCTATCATGTAATTATATAATCAAATAACTCTCTACTGGGTTGTTGGAATTAAAACTGATGCTTTATCTTAAGAATTTTGGGTGAGAAATAAAGATTCGCAGAGATCTTTTATCGGAGGTTCGGTAGGTTGATCTTTAAATTCGGCCTGTCGATTGAGGAGGTTTGACAGGCCGATCTGCCAGTTTGGCCTACCGACTGATCGATAAAAGGATCACATGTTTCTACGGGGATTTTATCAGATATTGATCTTGATTTGATTCTGATTTGAATTTTTGAGGCCTTATTTAATAAGGACTGACTCCTAAGCCCAACCTCTATAAAAAGGGGAGTGGGTCTCTTTATTATTTAGATCAGTTGAGAAATCTAGAGTGAGACTCTGAAACTCCCGAAGAGCTATCATTTATAAATCACAAAATATAGCTTTGAGTATTTCTCAATTGGTTGGAAAGAGAGTCACCTGGGAAAAGCTGAACGACGTGAGCCCACATTCACTTCAATCATGGATAGAGAATAGCAAAGAAGACCAGTTGGTCGAGGCTCTTCTAGAACGTTACTTCTCTTCACTGATTGCGGGAGTTCTTTGGCATTCAAAGGTTAGAAAGATCTAGTTAATTTATGCATATAATGCGTCAAACTTGTATTTTGGAAAATACCCGAATATAAAAAATTTTAAAATTCTACTGCGTACTATTTTTCCAACACAACACCAAGCGTAGCTACACATGGTGCACGGCTCTTCCCTGCTCGGGCAGACTTGCAACAAGAGGAGGGATGCTTCAGAGGCAAGGAGGAAACTGGTTAGGAAATAAACAAGGGCTCTCTGACGCTCAAGGCAGGTGTTGCGACCGGGAAGAGTTAAGGGACGGGCAGAGTAGTCAAGGGAAGAATGCTCCTCCCTTTGTGGTGGAGTTGATGCTCCTATTTATAGAGTTTAGCTTGGATCCGGGTGTTGACGGGTTTGGCTCGTGACCCTGGTGTCCAGAGACAGGTGTCACGATCTCCGGAGAAGGAGCATTGCCCAACGGAGGGCTAAGATAGTGCCATATGGTGGTCTTTAGGTATGATCCACTACTATCCGACTAGGTCCAAAAAGGTTACAGCCAACTAAAGAAGACCAGGTCTAGGCTATGGCCAACCAGGTCCCAGACGAAGAGTCCAAGAAGGCTACGATCAATAAGGAGACCTTAGGTCTAGGGCGAAGAGTCCGACCAGGTCCAAAAAGGTTACGGTTGACCAGAGAAGACCAGGTTGAGGCTACGATAGACCAAGTCCTGGACGAAGAGTCCAAGAAGGCTATAACCAATAAGGAGACCTCAAGTCTACGACAAAGAGTTCAACCAAGTCTAAGAAAGTTACGGCCGACTAGAGAAGACTAGGTCCAGGCTACGGCTGACCAGGTCTTAGACGAAGAGTCCAAGAAGGTTACGGCCAACTAGGTCTTAGATTGTAACGCCCCCTATATGGGGGTTAACAGTTTTTAATGAGATAAAATAAAAATAAATAATAAAAGTAAAACCTTAAAAATAAAATTTGCCCTGGACTTAAATGAAAACTCTCAACTTAAAAATAAAAATATAAACGACAAATAAACCACAGTTTTAATGTAGCACATTAAATTTAATAATATAAACTGTTGTCATCATCATTTTAACCCTCAACACATTGTAATACAGTCACAGAAAGTAACAATTGATGCTTACATTATCATGAAGAACATTCTCAACAATTGAAGCAGTCCCAATGTAATATAGCTACATCACTTCCTCAACTATATTTCTCGTAGCCACCTCACACTTAGTGAGTCCTGAAAAGATAAAAATATAAGGGAATGAGCGACACTATGCTCAGTAGAGAAAGCCATTACTCACCTTTAGGTTTTTATCATTACCACATTAAAACCTGCATGGTTAGTAAGTTACATCATATTCCAGATTATGAGGTTTATTATGATCACATCTTATGGATACCGTAGTTAATCATTACCAAGTGTCATAATTACACATTTATACAAATATTACCAATCATCATTGTTCCTAGGTATCCATGTTAAATAGAGTATCACTCAACTCATCAAACCCAAATGGGCGCACTTGATGACCCTATAAACATTCCAAGGGTGTTCCGGTGAGGGGACATCAAGCCCCGAGTCCTCACCAAATCGATTCTTGTACAGTGTGTTCTGGGACTTTCAACCCAAGGAAGCGTCATCACCTTCCCCCTATTTTTCCTTTTAGGGTATTCGTGCCCAAGGACGTAATCGCCGCCCTCCTCATGTCTCACCATTTCTCTATATTAAATCATTATTAATAGAGTCAGTTTTCCTAACCATGCTTCTCAATTTATAACATGTGTCAATTCATTATGTTCCTCGCCGTACAATACAAGACGAGTCCATGTCATAGTTTCATATGTGATACTCATATAATATCAGTTCAACATAGATATATATATATATTGCGGCAAAACAATCAATTTTAATTCTATAAAAACCTCACAAAAGATGAGTAATAGAATCCCTACCTTTCAAGCTTATCAACAGTCTCTTAATCATGGAATCAATTAACGTTAGCTCCATACTTTCTTGATCTTGAACTCCAAGCAAAACAAATCCAGTTGTATCTCGCTGTATCTACAGTATGCGAAGCATCCTCTGTAGTGCTCCTCGAGCGACTATGAATTGCTAGGAATGCTTCCTGGAGATCATACATTCTTGAAAATGTCATTCTGGACTCCGATACTACTGTTTGAATCGCCTTGATCTGCGTGCAGTCGGTACCAGACAATTTTCATCGGAGTGGAATTTGCTCGAACGGAGGTCACCATTGCATCCAGAGCATCGAAACGAGTCAGGAGGGGGTCTCGGATCTTCGATCGGAGGTCCGGATCACAAAATCCCAATTTGGCCTTTGACTGGCCGTTGACCGCCGTTGACCGGCGGCGGTTGGCTCCGTTGAGGGCTGAGCTCGAGCCTACCCCCCCTAATTCGACCCTCCTGAGTCGATTGGTGGGGTAAATTTCACCCAATTTGGCCTCCATCTATGCTAATCGAAGACGGGTTTCACGGCCAAAACCGGCGTCTCCGATTTCGGTCCTCCGACGACGGTAGCCCAAAATTGGCTTGGGTGTTTCCTTCCCCGTGGCCCTCTGAGCATTTCCCTTATGGTGGGGCAGCTCAACATCACGTGGAACGGAGGCTCCACCTCCTCACGACGGCGCTCCACGGTGGATCTTGGTTCTCCGCCTTCTCGCGGTGTTTTCCCAAAATTGAGGTGTTGGGAAGCTTCCTCTCGGTCCTCTGAAGGTGTTCGTGCCTTCAATTTGGCACAAAATGGCCTAAAATGGCCAACCCGAACACACCCACGGCGGCTCACGGCGGGTGCCTTCGTTCTCCGGCGAGGGGCGGCGGAATGGAGTAATTGACCGAGGGGTCTTGCTCGCCGTCGCCCTCTGATCATTTTGGCACCGGCGGTGTGCCACACCGCTGCCATATGCGGCGGCTCCGACGGCGGCGACAGGGCAGCTCCGGCGAAGCTTTTCCAGCCAAAATTGAGCTAGGAAATTGGTACCATCTTGTTCCTCTCCTCACACTGAGTCCATAGACACCAAAATCACGTCGATTGGTGGTCGAACGGAGGAGAAACGACGTCGGGAAAATATGGATTTCACCGCCACTTTGGGCGGCGAATGAGCCCTCCTCCGGCGGTGTTTTGGGTGGCACGACACCTCGTTGGACTCAGCTCAACGAGAGCTTCCCACTGGTATGGGAGGTGTCGAAAAATAACGCCGAAATCTCAAACGAGATTTGAGGAGAGAGAGAAAATTCTAGAGAGAGAAAAAGGAGAGAGAAAGTCTCGAGTTTTGTGATATTTTTTGATTTTTCTTTCTTTTTTTTTCTTTTATAAAAGTATAAAAAGAAATTGTGGTCCACACAATTCAATTCTTATGCTGCATTGCTCTAATATTGTATAATTTTCCATCTTATTATACAGTATTTTCCCTTAATTGTACTTCGTCTTAATATAATGCTTAATTTAATGCATTTTTAATGCATTAAAATTCTCGGGTGTTACATAGATGAAGAGTTCAAGAAGGCTACGACCGACAAAGAGACCTTAGGTTTAGGACGAAGAGTCTGACTAGGTCCAAGAAGGTTACGGTTGACCAGAGAAGACCAGGTCTAGGCTACGGCTAACCAGGTCTCAGACGAAGAGTCCAAAAAGGCTACGACCAACAAGGAGACCTCAGGTCTAGGACGAAGAGTCCGACTAATTGTAAGAAGGTCACGACCACCAGAAAAGACAAGGTCTAGGCTACGACCAACCACGTTCCAGAAGGTTACAACTGACTAGAGAAGATCAAGTCTAGACTACGGCCGACCAGGTCCTAGACGAAGACTTCAAGAAGGATACGCTCACGAAAAATATTTTCCAACCACATCAAGACTTTGGTGCTGATAACCTCCATCACCAAAGTCTTGGGGGGCTACTGTTGGGGGTGAGCTCGGTGTCACCGCTGAGGATCCCTATTCCAGGTGGTCAGTAAATCTGCTCGGACGAGCTATTGGGAGCGTACAACTAACCCTATTTAGCTTGAATTGTCCATTCGAGGTACTCTTCAAGGCCATCTAGGCCGCGACATGAATGGTTGCGTCCTCGGCTTAGACACCAGCTCGGTTCAGATTTATGTAACTTACAAGCAGGCTGCTACTTGCCATCACTGGCCAACATATGGCAAACAATTTACCGTCAGATGGGAACTAATCCGTTGACGGAGGGTACGACACTTGTCTTCTGCCTTTTGACACACCTTAATGTGATACATGGGTTATGGGCAAAACCCGCGTAACACCCTGTACAAGTAGCAACCTATAAATAGAGTGCATTTATTGCATTCAGGCAAGTGTTCTCCTTTCTACCTAACTAGCTCCCGTTCTCTACCTAGCAACACATGCCTTGAGCGTCGGAGAGCCATTGTTTATTGCCTAACCTGTTTCCTCCTTGCCTCTGAAGCGTCCCTTCTCTTGTTACAGGTCCGCTTGAGCAGGCAGAGACGAACAGGGAAGAGCCGCCACCGTGTGCAGCTATACGTGGTGTTGATCCGCAGCCATTTCTTGGTAAGCATCAACACTAATTATTAACTAAACTTTATATATTTTTTTAAATTTTATCTTTGAACACTTTATATACATACTTAAAGGACTTATAACAAGGATAAAAGACCTATGATATTTTCTCACAAATATAATAGAGAATAATTATTTATATGAATTATTAATAAATTGCTCCAATCCTAAGGGTATAACTATCAAGCATAAAGGGTCGGGATTAATCAAATTGGAAATTGATGTATTATTTGGGAACTAAAAGCGATTTAACCCTTATTCCTAGTTTTACTCAAGATCGGAATCATAAACATCTTGCGTGTTAATTTTGTAAAGGCTTTGCTTAGCATGAAGTTGAGCTTGATCTAAGAAGTAAACACTATATGTGCGTCATAATTATGATCTGTGCCTATTGCCTAGTAGTACTTTTTCCATGTAAAATTATTTTGAATTATATATGTATATTTATTGGACATGAGACATCACTGTCTGTGTCGATCATAGAAAATATCAAATTAAGAAAAAATAATATTATTAGTTTGATATTTGTGTTTTAGAGAAACATATATTAGTATGTTGTTGTTTGAAACATATTAAAACAATACTTTATAATTTTTAGTATTTTAGGTTTATATTTTTTAACATAAAATTTCATTTTTATCTTTTTATTAATATATCCCAAAACAATTTTTTAAGTTATAATAGAAAATCAAAACAAGAGATTAAACAAAATTCATTAAAAAAAATATACATGTAAACTTATTAATTAAGAGAAAATACTGTTAAAATAATAATCGAAACTAATTCTAACCGATGCTGCCAAGACAACTAGACGTGACATTTGCACGTATCAGGAAGCAACACCGTGCAAGCGGTGGAATGTAGGAAGGGAAACATCGAACTAGAGTTTATGAGTGAGATGGGGAGCAGAGAATGGGCCTCATGCCAGGGTTGGGCTACGAAATTAGGCCCATTTTCTCATGCTGCTTCCAGCTCGGTTCTTACATCTGGATGTTGTTTTACAACGTGCAGATTATTGTCTGAAAGACTTTCTGACACACATTTACTGTCATAAAGAACACAGCCAATAACATGTCGCCACGTCATCATAAAACTTGGATACATAATCCTTTCCCACAGTCACGGCCAACATAATAAATACCGAGAATTAAACAGTTTATACACTCATGGGTGTTTGATAAGAGCAGAAACCACCTAATTTATATCACAATCTCAGTTATAAACAGAATAAAATTTTTATATGTTATAATAATAATAAAAAAAATATATTATAGTATAAAACTCTCACATACTATAATAAAAATAGTTTATATTATTAATTTTTATCACTTTTTAAACACTTATTAAACACAAAAAATTATGAAATAAATTAAGGAAAGTAAGAATTTTTTTTTCCTTTATTTTTTAAAGTTGAAATGGACATACAGACAGAACTTGTAATGAATTAGCATTTAAAAAAAAAAAAAAAAAACTTGTAACGAATTTCCTTTCCGTCCCAAATTTGAGACATTCAAAAGGATTGGAAGTCTACTATTTTCCTCGCTTTGGGGGCTCCGCGGCGGAGACTTCACCCTCTGAAGTCTGAACCAAATCTATCTCTAAAATCCCATAAATCATCTCCTTTCAAACTCCCATGTATTTTCTCTCCTTAAGCCGTATTTTTCCCACTATTATACATCCTCAAAAAATTTCCCTTTTTTGCCACCAATTCGCAGATGGGCCCTTTAACAATGTTGGGATATTTTGAGCCTGTAGATCTATCCCCAGTTCCAATTTGGTAACCTTTTTTTTTCTTTTCTTTTTAACTTCACAAACTCAAATTCTTTCTCTTCTCACAACTCATACACAATTATTACAAGCAATTGTCTTTGATCTCCCCTTGTTGATTTTCGTTTGAGGAATTTTCATTTTCATTCTGTCCGTACAATCTGGGTATTGGTTTTTTAGATACCCATTTCGCCAATTCGTGAAATTCCGCGGATTTTGATCTGGTTCTAGTGAGAATTTTGGCGATTTCTCTTTCTGGGTATTCTATGTATGCGCCATTTAAAGAGCTTTTAGGGTTTGATTTCTCTGTTTGGTTCAATGGATTATGGGCATGAAAATGTGGTTCAGGTGCTTATTACTGGTAATGGCGGAACTCAGAATTGGTCAAGTGACCAAGCGGTTTGGGCTACTGAAGACGACTACAGAGCTTGGAACAACAGTGAGTTATCAGGGGACGGATTTTCCAATTCGAGTTTTGATCAAAGACAGTCCCAATCTCGCTCGGGAAGTGAGCCTCCCAACAAGAAATCCAAGAACTCCCAAGACGTAACTTCCTCGTCCAACAACAGGTCCAAGGCCATTGGAAAGATGTTCTTCAAGACCAAGCTTTGTTGCAAGTTCAGAGCCGGAACTTGCCCGTACATCACTAATTGCAACTTTGCTCACAGCGTTGAGGAGCTCAGGAGGCCTCCCGCCAACTGGCAGGAGATCGTGGCGGCCAACGAGGAGGAAAAGGCGGTGTCGTCGGAGCCGAGGGAGGAGTTCCAGATTCCGTCGGTGGGGTCTTTGGGCTTTGTCCTGGAGACGCAGAGGTCTTACAAAGGAAGGCATTGCAAGAAGTTTTATACCGAGGAGGGGTGTCCTTATGGGGACAATTGCACTTTCCTTCATGACGAGCAGTTGAAGAATCGGGAGAGTGTGGCGATAAGCTTGGGGCCCGGAGGGTACGGTGGTGGAGGAGGCGGCAGCGGAGGAGGAGGAGGAGGCACGGAAGGCGGCGCGAATAGCAACAGCAAGCCGTCTAACTGGAAGACGAGGATTTGCAACAAGTGGGAATTGACGGGGTATTGCCCATTTGGAAGCAAATGCCATTTTGCTCATGGTGCTGCAGGTATGATACTATGATGATAACTTTTTTAAATCTTTTTTCAGAAAGTAATTGTGTTTCTATTAGTGCGATGAACAATTTTCGTATCTTGCTATATAATGGAATCTTGATTGTCTTGCTTGTACATCTAATTTTTTGCATAGATCTGAGGTTCATAATGTAGATGCTCTGGTGTTTCATGTCTTGGAGAATTAAAATGTTACCTTTTGTCTTCACTGAAAAGGTTCTTCAAATTTAGGAAACAGTTCGAGTATGGTTTTTTCTTTGTTATTGGTCTCGTGTAGCATTGATGTTCCCATACCGCTCTTGATTGCGTTCGATTTATGCTAAATTAGTTGTGTATTTAGGACTAGCAACGCCGATTTGTAACCATGATTGGCACAGATGAAAATGCCTGTGATTTCTTTTGACCTTTAATTGATTTTGACACACGACAACCTCTTATTTTTCGCCTCTTGATAGAGCAGACTCATTGTGGAAGATTTGTTTCCCCCAATCTTTCTTGAGGATTTATTTACTAGCATTTAAATACTGGACTCCTTTTGTTTTCATGAATGTGTGGCAAATTCGAATTGTATCAGCTTAATGATCGGTGTATGTGTATCTATCTCTTTCTTTTCACTTCAAACTTATTGGAGCTTTTGGCTATGCATTAGAACACAAGACTAACTGGAATACCCTTTTAAACATTACCTCTAAAGCCAAGGTCCTCATTATAAATTCTTTGACTAAAGTGAAGTACGCAAAAAAAATTTCTCTCATTGTTGCCATAATTATACTTGGACGTCAGAGATTTTTCTCCTCTAGGGCACTGCTTTTTGAAGCATCAATGGTTTTAAGCAAGTCAATGTATAGTTATTCATGATAACTGAGGGATTAATATCTCTTTTTTTTTTGTTCTGATTGGTTATAATTATTGCTAGCTTGATAAAGATGCAAAACAGGAAGAAGCACAAGCTGCATAGGGTAGAAAAACAAGCCTATATAGAACTTAAGCGGTCTGTAAAGGCCTTCCATATACAGAAGAAATGTTAGAAAAAGAGCTTACATCCAAGAAAATCTAGTATAGTTTTTATATATAGCACAGACATCCAATAAAGTGAATTTTCATATTTAGACTCCTAACTTCCTAATCTTGAAAAGACGAAAGTTTTTTGGTCCAACTAAGTCCTACGTTCTATGGCTTGAACCTCCAGCTGCTGCAAATATTCTTCACTGATTTGGACTAGGGTATGGCAAGCCATTTAAGCTTCCAAATCCTATCTTCTCCCTGTAGAGTAAGCAGACAAACGCTATTGATTTTGTGGAAAGTAAGTTGTAAGGAAAGTTGATGTACATCTCAAGAATCAAGATTTTGGGCCTGGCTCCAACTTTTCATTTTAGGATCATATTTCTCCTCTAACTTGTCAGCCATAGAAATGGTAATAAATTTGTCTGAATGCTTTTATGTAAGGTCATGAGATGTTTTCCTTGTTGCTAGTTAAAACCTTCACGGTGTTATATAACATCTAAGATATTGTGCTCTTGTTGGAACTGTTTTTTCTTTTTCTGCGCCCTTGTATCTTTTAAGCTATTGATAGAGTAGGGTGCTTGAGTCACGGTGAAGTCAAAATACGATGCTTAAACTCATGTCCTATGGTCTAAAAGAGAAGGAAAAACTAGTGAACTGCTATGCTTATTTAGAGTATTCTATTGTTGTTGTGGTTTTCCTGCTTCTGACGTAAGTTCTATATTTCTGACTACAGAGTTACACCGATACGGTGGTTGGCTTGTGGAGACAGAAGCTAGAGACTCTTCATCTGTTCCTGCTGAAACTAAGCCACTCGGTACTGGAGCTCCTCCAAAAACTCAAGCAGACACCGTGGTTGCATCAGTCCCTTCGGTTCCACAATTGGATGTTTATCATCTAGGAGTTCCGTCACAACGGTCGTCTATTGTAGTTCAGAGGCCGGGGCAGAGACCTCATCAGAAATGGAAAGGTCCCGACAAAATTAGTAGGATATATGGTGATTGGATTGACGACATTGAATAGAACTGTGAACAGCTGACATGCAAATGTGGAAACGGAACTTGGTAGGAACTTAATGTCTTTGTATCATATGATGAGATCATGTAACTGTAACGATTTTTTTTTTTTTTTTTTGGGAATGTGAAGCATGAATTTTTCATCTTGCTTCACAGGGGCCATGCAAATGTGCAATGGTTGTTCAAGTTGAGGTACCATATTTATATATGCAAATCTATCTTACCAGTTTCAGTAAATTTTTGAAACCTGTATTTACTTCTGTAGTGTCACTATATTCTAGAGAGACGGCCTTTATGGATTTGGCATATTTGTGTGTTCCGAAATTCTTGGTATTATTTTCATTGATTCTTGCCCATGGGAAGCTCGCGCCTCTACTCTTATCTCCCGAAATGATTGAAGAAAATGGATATCTTCTGCTAATAGTTGTAAGGTGGTGAAGACCATGAACGCAACAAGGCATCAATTTTACAAGTAAACTCGAATGAAATGCTCCAGTGGAGTAGACGTGTTTCGAGTCTCGAAAACGGATTGGGTAGACACATCACTCCTGTAACAAAACCTCTGCAATTGAAAAAAAAAAAAAAACTCCGATCTATCGAAAGCGCCAAGACCACACAAGACACTGCTAAGAAACAAATTTAGTAGACAAAAAACATATCTCAACACTAAAAAAAAAGGTCAAAACATATCACCAAATTGGAGTAAGAACCACTATTGTTATAAATCATAACACGAAGAAAGGCGAAAGAACAATTCCAATCGCTACTAAACCTTCTTCAGTTAGATTATCGATTAAAAACCTATTTATAAAGCAGTAGAACTTGAGAAACACACAGTGCAGTCAAAGAGTTGCCCAAGTCGTGGCACGAATGCCCCATGCGCTACCCCTGTTGTCGTCAGAATACCGCACTTTCCTCACTACAAGAATCCCACCACCATTGTCTAGATCAAACCCCTGACGGATTTCAACCACCAGACATTTCGCGCCAATAAAAACGATGTAAACCAGTGGCCACGGTCCTTCGTTGCACTTTTGATCCACCTCAACAGAAGCTTTACGCTGCACAGTACCCCCACCACCATAAAAGCCATTATTTGGCTAGCTTGGAGAACTAATTTCAGGGTTGGCGGCTCAGCGACACGCCCAAAAAGGGTCCCGAATCCCCAACCATCCGACTCCCTTTAGACTTTTCTCTTTTCCCTCTCTTCTCTCCGGGGCTCAAGGTTCGAGCACAAAATAGTTTGCATTTAATGCAACGACTTTGTAAAGGTTGATATCAATTATTAAAAATGAAAATACAAAGGAGAACATAACACAAAGTTTTAATGTGGTTAGACATCTTAATCCTATGCTTACATCCACTTACTGAAGAAGTAAATATCATAAAAATTAATATGTCCTTTAATTATGTATATAAAATGTTGATATACTAAAGACATATTTTTAAAAAGGTGCAAAAATTAATATTGTCTTGTCATGTCTTCACTCATTTATAATATTGTTTACAGTATTTCGTAAGCAAACACATTATGGTAAGATAAGAAAAGGAATCGCTCTTAATTCTTTAATTCTCTTGAAAATACACCCTGTGAATTTCAAGAGCAATAATTCCCTGTATTATATCACCCGTGTGGTCCCTCCACCTTCGTATCAGTTCTTGCTTATTAAAACTGGAATATAGAAAGAAAAAAAAAGTGTTATTATTATTCTCTCAAAAAAAAAAAAAAAAAAACAAAACAAAACTTCATTTGTAGTCCCATTATTCTTAAAACATTTCAGATTAAGAAAATAGTAAATGGAAAATGCACCCTTCAAAGGTCCTACTTCTAAGAATCAGCTCGAAGGAACGAATAAAGATTTATGTTAAACTTGATTGCTGCCCTCACTTATTAGTTTTTTATTATTTTTTAATTTTTTAAGGATTAGCTCTTATTTCCAACAAAAATTGCAAAGTGTAATCAAATTACATTTAATTCTTATAATATGTCCTTTCATGATTTTTATAAATGAAATTAAGAATTTCTCATTATTATTTGTTTAATATTGAAGAATCAACATACATTGATATATCAAATTCATGATGTTAGATTAAAAATTACATAATGAATTATTATACATGTCAAAAATAAGTATAACATAACTACATGTACAATATATATATATATATATATATATTTACAGAGTTTCAACATTTTACTTGATCTTTTATTATTTATAAGTTATAAATTTTACTTTATTTGTACCTATTGAAATTAAATTCTAGATCTGTAACTACTGGTCGTAGGTCATGAGTTGTTATTTGATGGGCAATGGGATATTAAATGGGAGTTAACATAACTGCCTAATTGTATAACATAGGTTTAAAAAAGGACTACACTTTGTTTTTAATTACAAGGATGTCTAAGACATTTTTATAGAAAAAAAAAATCTGGAAACAAAATATTCAGATTTTTGTCATTTGCCTTTAAAAACGAAAAAAGTCAAACATTTCATTATTTAATGCAATGAAACTTTAATCCTTTTCAAGGAAAGTTTTAAAAAACACACAAAGAGCACAAAAGATGGGAAAATAAATAAGAGAATAAAAATAAAAAAAATACTAACTAAAAATATGTAAATTTAAGCATTATCATAAAAATAAAAATTTTATGACACTGACAAAAATAACAATAAGCATGTTAAAAGTGTACAACAAAGTGTAACTATAAAGCATAGAGAAGAGAAGTTTTATGATAATAAGGAAAACAATCAATAAACGTATAAAATATGTACATCAAAGTATGAATAATATAGTATTTTTATAAAATACGTTTTATGTAATTATTAAATAAATAGCATCCGAACGATTAGCTAAAGTATACATATGTTAATACGGCCATATATTAATAAAGACTAAAATTTCTTTTGAGGAAATAAAGATTATAATTATTTATGATAATTATTTATAGAAAAAAAAAGTAAACAAGCAAAAGAATAAAGAAAAAAACCCACATCTATTAATATGATTTTTATAATTAAGAATAAAATTTTATAGTAATGATTCATGATATAAAAAGTTTAACATGTAAATAGAGGGGAAAAAATCGACGTACCAACTCTCTTTGTTAGTGAATTTATTTGGAGTTTGATATTGTACTAGCTTTTTAAAACTAGTGTTGCCGGCTGTTCTTTAAGACAAAATTACCATATCATAAAACAACTAAGCAATTGTTATTTGCGTTTTTTTTTTTTTTTGAAAAAATTCTCTGTACATATTAAAGCAGTTAAATATTTGATTTTGCCTAGTAACACTATTTCCCTATATTGGAGACATTTGGTGCACGGTGAACAACTTCTTTCAAAACAAAATCAAGAAAGTTTGCCTACGATGCAAGCTAAGAAGACAACTTGGGATACAAAACCAAGAAAATCAAAAAATAATAAGGAAAGAAAAAAAAAAAGAAAAAGAGGAAACAACCCTCAAAATTCAAAGAGAGGAATGAGGAAAATTGCCCCAACTATCTCCAATAGTGTGAATCAACCTCACTATAAATATTGACATCTCTTAATGCAAATATTACAACTTTTTTTTTTTCTTATTCTTGTGTATCTCTTGCATAGATATAATAATGACTCATCCCTTGATTGGTGGCAATGACGAGCGATGGAAATTCAATATAACTCTCACAAGAGATGAAGTGGATGCCCAATTCCTTGCTATACCAAAACACATAGCACGTAATCGAGCATTGTTTAAAGCCCATCTCTCTGAAGAGGAAGAACGCAACTTGAATAATGACAAAATGGTGCATGTAATATTGCGGAGTGTTGACAGGATGGAGTTCTATGATATGAGCGTGAAAAGAGCTCCTGGGAACCCTGATGCTCTCATGCTTGTTCCGTGGAAAGATCGCATCAATGGCAACGTTATTAGTGGGACGAAATTCTTTCAGGATTTTAATGTCCGCAAATCTTCAAAGTTGGAGTTCTGCTGGAAGGATGGGATTTTATTCTTTAAGGTTTTGAAACAAGGTATGAATTCATAGTATTCTTCTTTAAGAATTTTATGTGTCCATTTTTTTTACATTCAAGTCTGGATAATATTCATCACTCATATTACAAGAATTTAATTTTTACATTCAAAGTTATAGAATTGTGTATTTATTTTATATGAAAACTGTACATGTATCCAAAAATAATAAATTAAAATATAATAACTATGCTCCCCTTCAATTGTAAAATTTTTCTAATTTTTCCATAAAGTTGTTACTGAAAAAATTTTGAGATCTACCTCTGATTGTGAGCTCTCTTTTTGTAGGTTGAGCACTACTTTCTTGCTTCGATGGAAGGTCACGTAGAGGACTTGACAAGGATGCTTTTAAAATATTATGAAGATGATAAATATAAAATATTATAGTTTGTCATCTGTTATATCTATATTTTATCTTTTCTTTAAGTTGTTAGGTTGCTTGCAAAATAAAATTTTAATAATATTTTAGTTTCTATTTCCATTCTTTACAGTTTTCATGGTTGTCTTTGAGATGGCGAATTTTAACATGTGGGTGCTTTGTGAATTGCGTGCATGATAAACAAAGTCTGATAAGACGGTTGAACGTTGAAAGTTGGAACTAACTATAAAATTGTATTTCCCTTATAAAAACAAAGAAGAATATATATTCTTGTACATGTTTCCTAAGGACTTAATTTCATAACAATGTTTTTTTTTAAAAAAAAATAGTGAAAACTTTGCTGGTATTTTTGTTTTAAAGGACTCTGCTACGAGGTTTAATTATACGTAGATGAATAACTACATTCAACGTTGAAATCATTGGTTACAAAATGAGTCCACCAATTACCAACCGATCAAGCTATCGCCAAAAATTTAAAAAAAAAAGAACGAAAAAAAGAAAAAAAAAACTTAAAACTAATAAAATAAAAAAAACAAACGAAAGATAAAAACAAAGCAAAACTGATCAAGCGATTGTTAGAACTTGCTTTAGGTAACTACTGGGGTGTTTGGCTAGTAGTGAGAATTATTGGTGGGAATCGTTTTTACTATAGCATGTAAGAGTTTTATACTGTAGCAACTTTTTTTTCTTTTTATTGTAGCACGTGAAAGCTTTACACTGTTCATCAACTGATTTTGTAGTGTGAACTACTCTTAGCCAAACACCCTCTACGTCTTGCGATGCCAATGCTAAGAGGAAATTACTACGTCCTTGTAGGAGGAAAGAACAAAGGAAAAAATGATGAATAACGAAGCAAAATCAAAGGCCACATTTATATATATTTTTTGGGGATAATTCGATTCAACAACATCTAGGTATTCAACCATATATTTTCCACTGGGGTGCGATAAAGAAGAAAACTGGGCCGTGCAATATTTGAAAAAAGTTGTTTTGGGATTTTAACGTCTCCAAATCTTCAAAATTAGGGTTCTATTAAGAGATTAATTTTACAGTACTGAAAAGTTCTGAAACAGGGTATGTGTGCTTTTTTTTCTTTTTTGAACATTTAGAATTGAATATCAATCCTCACTTCTATTTCGAAATTTTGATTTTTACATCTAAAATTCTAGAATTGTGCAATCCTTTTACAAAATAAATTATGCTTAATTGTTAAATTTGAAAGGCTATTAGAAAATATTGGTCTATGACATAGCAAAATTTTTAAAAGATTAGTTAAGCGTTAGGATACCGATTAATAATACTGTTATAAACAATAAATTATATTATTTTAATAATTTATGTTTCTTGAAAACTGGAATGAGCACATTAGAGCTCCAAAGAAAGATCTCAATCAATTAGCCTTCTATACTATTCTTCTTCTTTCTTTTTTCCAAAAAAAAAAAATCATTAAAATCAAAACAGAGTTAAAAAGACAATACAGATGATAATTGATTCTGTAATACATGAGGTAAGACCCTTCAATGAGACCGGATCTTTTAGTAAAATCTGATGAAAATTAATAGGAGAAACCTATGCTAAAATAATATGTAGACGTTTATTAGTAAAATGGGATAAATTTTTAAATTTGAATTTGTCCTACTTATGTAGACAATTCACAAGGATTATATTAGAAGGATATATATATATATATATATATATATATATATATTTCATATTTACATGCTACATCACCTTCTATTGTCATAGTATAATTAGAGGCGTGTATATGTGGTGGTAAAATATTTAAATGAAAGAGTTAATGAGTATACTAGTAATAATTAAGTTATTCAAGTCACTCTTTTGTTCAATTAATTTCACATACATCACCATATTATGACTCACATGTCAATATGTTGTTTGGAGAGGGGTTCTTCCTTTTCAATGTAATGCTAATGTTGAGGTAATATTTTTTATTAAAAAAATGTGAAAATGATACATCATAATACGTAATTGTCGTTTATACACCTTGAATGTTGAATACTATTTTAAATAATATATATTATAGGTGTCAAGCACCATGTATAGCATAGGTTTAATTTAGCACCAAAAATAACACTTCTTGATAAGTGATTTCTTGACTCAATTACTGAAATTCGACATTCACATACTAATTTAGCATTATATTAAAAATGCACTAACCTATACATAAGTGATAATCAAACATTTTGCAACTAATGGGACATATAGATTATTCACAACTGAAACTTGTATTCTTTATTTACAAGCTTACCATGTATTTCCACCTTTTTAATTTCTTGCATTTACAAATCTTCATGAGCAGAATAAGTTATATACACACACATATATATATATATATTTACATATACATACATACACCTTTCTGTATATATAAGACCGATAATCTCAAACTTTAGTCTTCTCTTCTTTGAGAAGTAACCAAAATGTACAGGTATGCAAAAATGAACAGCAATCTGTTACCTTATGTATACATAATCTACTCCTTCAGTATGGAACCACCAAAAAAAAAAAAACTCATAGTTAAACCGGAAAATTAAACATGAAATAATTTAACAAGGCATACACATAAGTCACAAATTAACCATAAACTCATGTGCTAATGATGTGATCCCGAAACCTCGCCGAATCGGTGGCCGACCGTACTAGGACTTCGAAACTCTCCGTACGTGTCGCAACTCGCCGTCCAGTGCCCTCGCAAGAGCTTAGTCTTCACATGCTCCGGCAACCTCAGCCTGTATCTGTCCTGATCATCACGATCATCACGGCCTTCCTCCTCCTCCACCTCTGATCTCGTTCGCGCTCTCGCTATCGAATGCCCTGTTGAATGCGATCTCGAAAACCTTTCCGCGATGATTCTATTAGTATTGTTGCTAGGATCTCCACCGTCTAAGTGTTTTGCAACTCTGAAATCATGAAGATCACCAATTTCGTCTTTGACATCGATCGTAACTGCGGTGTCGACGTCCATGGTGACATTGTTGCTGTTGTGGCTGTTGTTGTCGTAGTTAATGTTGCTTGGCTGATCGATATCCGAGGAGGGTTCGTCGAAGAAAAGATGAGGCGAATTATCGAGGTCCCGGCGGCAGACCGGGCAGGTCTTATGGGATTCGAGCCAAAGATCGACGCATTCCTGGTGGAAAACGTGGTAGCACGGAGAAAGCAGTCGTCCTCAAATTCGACGAGGCAGATTGCGCATTCCAGGCCGTACTTCTCGTTCCCGACTTGTTTCACGCTTGAGTAGACAAAAGATGGGAATGATTTTATGAGCGCAGGATCCAGTCCGGTACTGTGGGCCGCGCCTGGGGTTACGTCGGAGTTGTTTCTGCCAACGAGGTTCCCGGAGGGTGTTCGCCGGAGGTGCCACGTGTTGAATATGGCTTGCATGAAGCACCGGCAGAAGTAGATGGAGAAGAAGCCGATGAGGAAGAAGACAAGGAGGACGACAGTTAGGACGTTAGTTACTGGCGGAGAGCGGAAGGTTTGCCGCAGCGGAGATGGGGGGTAGTTCGAGGCCGCCGACGACATTATTGTGTTCGCTTGTTAAGTGGGTGGCCGGAGATTGGGGTTTTCCGGCCTTGGCTTTTTGCATGGATGAAGGAAGAACATGAAGAGAAGAGAAAAGAAAAGAAAAGAAAAGAAAAGAACAGAGAGAGAGAGCGAGAGAGAACAAAAAAAAAAAAAAAACAATTAGAAAGCAAATGTTTTGTTAATTTAAGTAGGAAATAAAAGAATCAAAAGATGAATATTATTGTGTTTTTGTACTTTTGACCTAGTGTACACACTCACAATATCAAGATTTTTTTTTTTTTTGGAAAAAAAGATTAAAATTCGACGGTTATAATTTTCTTTGAGTTATTTGATTGAGTGGTTTTTTCTTTGCTCTTGTTTTTTCTTCTCTTGGCTTAGTATAAGTCATTAGAAAGAGAGGAACAAGGAGGGTACGCCTATGTGGAAGTGTGTGGGCTTGTAAATGTGAAATGGGGGGCTTAATTTGGCAGGAAGCAAAGCCATTGAGCGAGTCAAGTGAGAACCGAGAAGGATAGGAATAGGTTTTATTGTAACGTCATGGAACAACTTTAAAATAACAGTATTTTTAATTAATTTATATATTGGTTTTGTCAACATCTATATTGAATATTTGAACTTATAACAATTATTTCCAAGTATTAAGAAAAACTAATTTATGGGGAATTTAAGGACTAATTCAGGGAACCAAATTCTGAAAAATAATATTTTAAATACGAAACAGAAGTGGTGACCTCAGAGTTAGGATTCAAAATCTGCTGCTCTATTTTCTGTCTTCTTGACTACGCTCCCAATTAAATTTTAGCACCTAAACGAATTGTATGATTACTTTTAATAGTTAGATCTTATTTATGTGTTTTGCTTGTGAAATTTGAAAAATGTGTTGGTTATATAATGGAGAGATAGCCAAGATGACAGTAAAATATAGATAATAGAGCTCTTTAGGCTATAGTATAATCAGAAGAAAGAGATCAAGAAGCAATTACGTATTCGATAAAGTTGTTTTCATGTCTACGAAATCACTATCCACAAAACCTACCTTTGGCCAAAAAAAAATTTATCCAAGATAGACAAAAAGGTAGATTGAGAAGTCCAATCAAAGTTCAAATTTAGTATCGTTCAAATTTTCTTGTCTTATATGTTGTCTCTCCGCTACATATTTATTATGTCATAAAATTTGAACTTAACTATACGAGTAGGAATTAAATACTGAAATACTTTAGCAAATGATTTGGTGCTCTAAAAAAAATACTAAGAACTGAATCCAACAATATTGTTTAAAATTGTCGTAGAAAGATTTCACGATGATTAAAAACCGTCATGAAATCATCTACTATAGTACCATTGGGATTTTTCATGATAGTTTTTTTACTGTTGTGGAAGGCCTCTTAAGGCAGCAATAAGGAGGGGTTGGCACAAACCTACCATGATAGTTTCCTTTAGAAATCGTCATGGAATTCAATGACTACACGATGATTCTTTTGAAAAAACCATTATATAATTTTGGTTATTTTTTAGCTTACACGATGGTTTTTCAAAAAAACTATCGTGTAAGATATTGTTTCCATGACGATTTCTATTAAGAACCATTGTGGAAAATTGGTCATTAGTAAAAAAAATATCTAGAATTTATGGTTTACTAATGAATGGCTAGTCTCATATGTTATCCATTAATACAAGGCCTTAATTGCAAAATAAGATATTTATATTGAACTATAAAATATTTACAAAATCAATTACCTACTCTAGCTATATCTAAGATATCTACTTACAAAATTGTACCCACTCAATTCTAACCTCGGTTATATCCTTATCTATATAAAAAATCTTTTTCAATAGCCCTTGTAAACTATTAGTAATTATATCCTACATGTAGCGTAAAATTAAAAAAAAAAAACCGCATTCTATGTTTCCTCCTTGTCTAAGACACTTACTGCAGGAATATAACGTTTTGTGTTAGACTTGGTGCCCTAAGGATTAAATGATGTAATAGTTATTGGAGACATTTAATCAATAAAGAGTTTATTATATCAAATGTTATTCTCTTTATGTTCATTTATGTTGAATATATAATAAGCAAAGAAAGGTCTGAAACTGTCAGTCTAAACCTTTAAATTGTGCATATGATTGACAGATTATGCAGAAGACATAAATCTTAAAGGTGATAGTCTAAATAATAAGATTTGCAATTGGGGGAATAAAGTTGGGCACTTCATTCATGTTAAGATTGTTATATTGTTTGCATCCTTAACAGAAGATGACTTGTCTTGATCATCGGAGTTAGACGCCACGAGTGAAAACATTGGTATGTTGTCATAGGTGACAGTATATTAGATCGGGACAAAAGTTAATTGATTTCATTAATAATTCTATTTGTTTAAATCAATTTACTTGAGACAATCATATGTATTGTAACTTAATTTGGAAATGAATTAATAGGCCCGTATTATTGACTATGTACCAAAAGATAACATCTTGAATTACATGAAGGTGCGCAAATCGGTATGTTAGAGATATGACTCTTAATTGACGTAGACTCGTTATTTATAGATATAAAATCTATAACATTTTTGTAGAGTTAATGATATTCTCTTATTGACATTATCTTGTAATTGGAAAACTAGAGCGCTCAACCATTTAGATACATAGGTGTAACCAAGCGGTATACTATTTATAAATAGTAAGTATTCTAATGGTGAGATAATAGAATATAAAATAAAAATAATTAAGAAGGTAATACGAAATTTGTCCTTAAGTCAATTATGAATATCCTATAAGGATATTACACATTTTGATATGACATGGGTGATAAGCTTATTGAAGCTTTATAATTTTATGTAGTTCGAGAGTATAGCTCTAAGTTTTTAGTGAAATAGCGTTAGAGTTAATAATTATAAAATATATATATATATATTTGGGATATATAATTTTATAATTCTAAAAGCTTGATCTATATAAGTCCATCAGGTCTCCTTTGCTAGCTCATAATAATTACTAATGATACGGCATATTTTTCCTATGGATTGATGACTTATGTTAATTATTAAATTGGCTAAAATTTGATAAATTGGATTTAATTCAAGTTGGTTAATTGGTTGAATTAATTTTATGAACTAATTTAAGGTAAACATGCTAAATTATTTAGATATATTTTATTTGTATTGGTTTATCTGTATATGTCTATTTTAATCAAATAACTTTTGTATTGGGTTATTTGAATTCAAATTGTGGCTCTATAAAGGATACTAGGGTCAAATAAGAGAGGATTTATCCAATCAGTTCAAATCGGGTTGACCGCATAATAAAGGCAGGGTCGATCATGCCTGGATAATCAGCAAAGCACGTGAAATGCGTTTTTATCAGAAAGTGATCCAAACTCGAATTTTGAAGTCGAATTTGATAAGGAGTAACCCAAAGTCCGACCATTATATAAAAAGGAACTATTTTTCATTGTTCTTTGGATCATTTGGGAAGTATAGAAAGAGTATTCTAGTGAGAGATACTCTGAAACTCCTAGAGAGCTATCGTTTAACATCTAGAATCTTAGCGCTTGGTCTTCCCAAGTGGGTGGAAGAAGAGGATATCAAAGAAAAAACTATACGATGTACAACTACTCGCATTCCAATTGTGGAAATAAAATAGCAAGGAAGACTAGTTAGTTGAAGCTCTACCAATACGTTCTTTTGTAGTTGCAATTTCTATAGTTTTTGGTCTACAAAAGAGGTACGTAAGATCTTTTATAAATATATGTACTTAGCATGTCAAATTTGTTATTTAAAAAAGACTTTGATTTAAAAAATTTTAAAATTCTACTGCGTATCATTTCTAACAATTTGTATTAAAGCCATAGTTTTATAGAAATTTTATGGGTCTATGATCATGCTATGTGCATAAATTATATGATCTTAATCTCTCCTATGCTTAAATTATATTATAGAGACTAAGTACTCTAAGGTTTCTATATAATTATATGTTGTCATGAGATTATATGGTGAATGTTTATTAATTAATTATTGTTGATTAAATTTATGTTTTAATTATTATATTATTTTAATTAATTTTACCGGTTATGGTTCCTTAAAGGTTAGAATGTGTATCTAGGTTTTTCATGTAATTAGATAGTGGTCTATCATTATCATCTAAGATTTATTATTTTAATTATGTTTTGTAAATTTGTATTAAAATAATTATTCCAAGTAAAGATGGATCTAGAATATGGAGATAATCATGATTCTATGTGTTTTTTTGTGTTTATAAAATTTTATGTTTTTGAATTATTGAAAAATAAAATTAAAAACTACTTAAAAATTGTTTTTTGTAAAAGGTTGGAAAAACGTTGGTTTAGAGTCAATCGAGCAAGCCGGTTACCTTATACTAGTAAGCCGATGGTCGCTGACCGGTAAGCCACTAGTCACAAATTGGCAGGCTAGCAGCGGGCAGAACTATTTTTTAAAATAGTTCATTTTTCCAATGTAGTTTTTATTTTTGGTCTTTAAAACAATTCTTAGAAACATGAAATTTTATGATAACTAGAAAAATAAATTTTTTGATCTATATGAGATTGAAAATCGAAGACGGATGCCACATGAAGAAGGATACAATGAGAATATACAAGATAAAGAATCGATATATGTTTTGATTGATCATTGTAATCTTTATTTTTTTTCTCTAGGATGAACCATGATATTATGACTGTTTATTATATTGCTTCTAGCTTTGCTTATTACGTTGCTTGTTTGCATTATAGTATGTTTTACCATGTGTGTTGATAACATGCTATGTAGAATAGAGAGTGCTGCTCATTTAAAATTATTAATGCATGTTAACATAAAGCCTTGACAGCAAAAATATTGAGTGGGAGAAAGTTTTCGAAAGGAGGATCTAAGACCTCTATTGTTAGTCCATAGGTAATACATGGTGGTTTCAACCTCTAGGAAGGGATTGCATCATGTATTGGGTTAGATCTCCGAGAGGATAATTTGCTTTAGCATGTTTTATCGTTGTTCACCCATAAGTGTCAATTATAAAACATGGATAAAGTATTTGAAACGATATTTAAACACTCAAGATTGATTTTATTATTAACCTCTCTTTGGAGCTCTATTAATAAAGTTAATGCCATGACCAAAAAAATGATTATTAGTCTATATTAGATCAGACAGGGTTTGGATGGTATATACTAATAGAAGGGGATTCGTGTTCCTAATTGAATTTGGCAAGTCTTTCCTAGGCAATTTGTTGAATTTTGAGTTAAGAATTATCATTGTAAGGTTGTGATTTTTTCAAGGTTTTGACATATAAACACATTGTTTGCTTACCTGTTTCTGTTATCTTACTAAATTGTTAAATGTTTGCTTTTTGGTATATGCTTCTTTATTATAGATCAAAATGTCTAAAAATGCTTTATCTTCAATACTTGATAAAATACATTAACTGGCAAGAACTATAATAATTGGACGGAACCTAAATATCGTTCTATTCTTTGAGAAACTAAAATTTATGCTAACAACATCGTCTGCTCCTGCGCCTACCAGTGAATCTACTAATGAACAAATCTAAGCATATGATTGTTGGAAGGACGCTGATGATCAGACCTGTTGTTACATCATGACTAGCATGAATAATATGTTACAGGCTTAACATGAACAAATTTGAACTCTAAAACCTAAGTTGTACTATCTAAATCAGACTCATAAATTACCTCTCCTGAGTGCCTAACTTACACATCAAATCATATAATCCATTAGCCACATAAACTAGAGGCATTAAAAATAGGACAACAAAAATTAACCATAACAAAGCACTTAAAATAAATCAATGTTTCATAATAAGGTAAAATCAAAGCTCTAGAAACAACTCTTCCATAACTAAAATTAAACGAACCAACAACAAGGGTTCAATATTTATAAATCACAAAAATACAAAGAATAGAATGAAAATGAGATCAAAAAAATTAGAATCAGCCTGATGGAGGCCCCAAGGACACGTGGCCGTGCTATTAGGGCATGCTCACATGCGTCCCTTTTGAGCTAGCACACAGCCACGTGCTCTAGGCACTGTAGCGTCATTTTTCAGTGCTATGACACTAGTTGCCAGACATTTTAGCATACTTCAGTGCATGCGGGTGCACCCCAAGCTTACATGGCTTGCTGCCCGACATGCCTTGAGTGGCTTTTTGGCCCCATTTGATACGGGTTCTTTTGCCGGCTTGCTTCCCTTGTTCAATGCTCGTCCCAAATGCTCCAAAAGCTCACATTTTGCCATATTTTTCACCTAAACCTCCATTTATTCATAATTTTCTACAAGAAAACATTAAGACACGTCAAAATGACACAAATGTTTAGGGATTTTCACAATATTTAAGCTTAAAAAATATTTAATTTGTGAGTAAAATACTCACCCAACAAACACCCCCAAACTTAAACATTTGCTTGTCCTCAAGCAAAACGTAAGAACATTGAGAAAAAAAAAATTAAACTAACAAGAAAACGAAAGAAAAACGAAGTGTAAGTTTTGTATCTATTTAGTAATTAGCCAAATGTCTCCATAGCCACAAAGTGCTTTAAAGCTCAAAGGAAATGCAAACATTGAGAACGTCTAGAATTTTTACAATGAACATTGAATTCCCTTCTTTCATAACTCTTTAAGTGTAAGTGTGTACTAAATCACTCTTACTCTACAAATTTAACTCTGGATAGACTTATGTGATTAGATAGATGATGAGAAATCTCCAAATAATAAAATTTAGAACTACAATGAGCCCATTGTTCATGTTGCTCTCCACTAATGTAGTTTAGTGTGACATCAAAGATCAATGACTTTTAAGGCTTGTAATGTAAGGCTAGGGCGCGGGTACATGAGAAAGGAAAATTTTTGGCTCAGATCATTCTAGGCATGTAATGCACCTTGAACCTTACATGAACGCATAGAAACTCACATACTACCTCTCGACTTGATTATTCCTCTACTTTCAAACATTCCCATAAAACATTATTCACAAATGTCCACAAAAGCTCAAAATATGAAATTTGCAAGAATTCATTTTCTATATTTTTTTATTTTTTCATCATTTTTTCAATTTTTTTTGTTTTCATTATTTTTTTCTCTTTTTTTTTTTTTTGAATTTGATTGAAATTTCTCCAAACTTATTTAGTTTTATACAATTGGATAATAGGGAGAAAGACATAAAAGAAACTAAGCAAAACAAAATTAAACTAAGCAAAACAAATAAAAAATAACACAAAAACATAAAATGAGTCACTTTACGGATACAACCAAACCACAAATTCAAATCACATCACCTTCCATGCTCGCTCTCACAAACAATCTTCAAGTTCAAGCAAAGATGCAAGCATGCCTTTAGTGATAGGTTAAGTGGAAGAGAATTCATGAAACGACTTGTTTAATCTCATGTGGGTAATAAACAAAAGAGGCAAAAAAAGCTAAATTGGGGAAACTAGCGGTGAAGTTTACGTAGGTTGGCTGCAAAGGCTCAAACGGTCTAAACATTACCTCAATCGACTTTCCAATGACATCTAACCTAGGTTTCCCCCTCGAGTTTCACTAAAATGGGTTTTAGAGTTCATAAGAAGTAAAAACCAATCTAATGCATATAAGTTTATTCAAAAGTTCAACTTTAAAGCTCAAAATGTCATTTAAAGTTCAAAATCTCAAGTGATTATGACTCATGGTGCTCAAGTGCAGAAAGTCAAAAATGAATGATGCACGTTAAGCACACATAAATCTCAATGAATTACATTTCAAAAGACCTAAGAGAATAATTTATGGCTAACATCACAATCAAATTCTAGTTATCCAATTTCTTAAAACTTACACTTTATTCAAACAAGTAAGGAAACACAACTAAAAAGAAGTAAACAACCTAAAGAAACTAAACAAGAACTATCAAACAAGAGTAATGGAAGAAAAAACATGATAATCAACGAAAAAATTTAAGGCCAAATCCCACAAGTGATCAACAAAGTGTTTCCTTCACCAAACATGAACAAAACATTGTCCTCAATGGGACAATGTTTTTAGCATTAAAAAAGCAAGGGTCGAGAACATATACCTCAAGGGTTTCTAGCCCAATTTTTGAGTTTCGTCCTTATTCTTAAATCATTTTCCACCAAACCTCAAGTCCTTAAGCTCTCGATTATTTCAACACCTATCAAAACACACAAAATTCAGACATTAGTGCAAAACTTTGAAATAAACTAAAACACAAACACCAACACAAACTAAAACAAAATTAAAAAGAGAGAAAAGATAGAATGCTTAAGATGCCTCCTAAGAGCAAGCTTAAGGTGCCTCCTAAGAGTGCTTGATTTAAAGTCATCGATTGACTTTAAAAGAAATGCTCGTCAAAGAGCGGCTTTCACCCATAGTAGGTGTCGTAGAGCATTAACAAATGGGTCTTGTGTTAGGACGCCCTCAAGCTTGGCAAGATATAGAAGTGTGTGGCACTTCACACCAACATAATTCGGCTTCAGAGGATTTGCTTGGTGGGCTTTAAGGGACAATGCTAATGCTGATGGAGGAGGTGTTGGCCACATTAGATCCTCATAAGTATGATTTATTGGTTTGGACATAATTGGATGAGCCGTATAGACTTTTTCGTGTGATTCTTCTTCAAAAACTAAGTCTTCGGTCTCTTCTTCACTTGAAGAATATTCAAACTTTAATGAATTGTCATCAAACCACTTCAAGTGCTCCTCGCATTAGGTAGGCTCCTTAAGATGGCAAGCTTCCTTGTATCCAATTAGAACACAAATAGTAGGAATGGATGCTACCAATTTTTCAATGTGCTTTCCCATTGCCTCTACCCTTTTCAACGGCTCAAATGACTCCTCTACCATTCCATTTAACCTTATCAGCTTCTCATCCAACTTCTCCATGTTTTTGTCACCCCTTTCCATATATTGATGAGTATCCTCTATACAGTCTGCAAATACGGCTTGAAGTTCCAAAGATATACCCATCTCTTGAGGTTGGGTGTCAAACCATGGCTCGAACTTGTTGGAACCAACACCAATGATCATAGTCCGCCATGTCTTCCAACAAGTGATAGGCTTCATCAGCGAATAAGTGGTAGAAAATAGGTGGTACCACTTCCTATTTCTACCCAACTTCATGTCATGCTGCTCAGACCATCAAGGAAGATTTGAAGTTGAACTTCCTTAGAAAAGCCATGATTCAGGAAGTTGATGAGCAAGTTCTTGTAGTGCCATTAATGAAAAGGCACTGAATCTCGTTGAGCAAATCTTAAGAGTACTTGTCGATCATCCATCTCCAAGTACCTTGCACAAAAACACTATAACGTAAAATAAAGACAAGAAAAATAAAACAAAAACAAATAAAAATATCCAAATTAATCCTAAAGCTAATTGGTATCGATATTAATGAAAATTAAACAACAATCCCTGACAACGGCATCAAAAACTTAATGAGGATGGTGCAAACATACTGTGACACCCGTTATTCTCCTAACGGGTATTGAGGTAATTAAATTAATTTTTAGTGTATAAAAAAAAATTGCTTCATTTAAATTTATTTTATAATATTTATTTTTATCTATTTTTAAATTTTCTAAAATTCTCCTATATTTATTTAGTATGATTACTAAAAAGCCTTAGAACTTCTAATAAATCTCAAAAATGTCATATTGGCATTATGTGTGTTAAAGTCTTTAGATGAGACATAAGGATATCTTTTCCAACTACTCTTGACCCTCATTTTCTTTATTTCCTCTGTGACATGCTTCAACATGTCTCCTCTATAATTGTTTCTATCACTTCTCTTCAAAGACTTCATCTTTTCTTCCTTTCTCTTCCACGGTTCCCACACTCTTCTTCTCATTTCTTTGTTGAAGCAAAATACTTAGAGAACTTCTTCAAGGCAGCCATAAAAATCAGCCACCATCACCTCCATTTGAGCAAGAATTTCAGTCATACCGAAGTAAAGGAACCTGTTTTGAAGCCATTTCAAGCTTCCAACTAACCATAATCCGAGGTTAGAATCTTATGAACAAATTTGGTCTTTCATTTATAAATTTTCTTTTATACTAAAGGATTATTCAAATTTGCGTTCTTAAACCTAAGTATATGTTTGTTGCTATTTTGGAGCATATGTATTAAGTCTAAGTGTATATGCCCTAGACAGAAAATTTATATTGTTAAACTTTGTAATACCTCTATGGGCAGTGGTTATTTCTTGAAATTCTAAGATTAAATTAAAATGAATTTTATGAATTGGTTTGCATATTTGAAAAGTAGCATCCTAGGCTTTCTAACGAGCTATCATAAACCTAAATCGGAGTTGTATTTTATTTTCTAAGAATTATTCAATTTTTGTATTGGAAACTAGTAAATCTGCCAGTTTGTTATGGTATACCAACTGCTAACCTGAACCAAGAACCCATCTTTGCTCACCACCTAATTCTTTAATGTCTTGCAACCTTTCCAATATTATCCTAAGTGATTGATGAATCTTATTAGGGACTAAAACATATAGATTACTTGTTCACATTTTATATTGTGTTAAGACAAAAATTGTTTACTGTGGTATTCAAAAGAGATTTATATAAAAGCTTTAATGGCATACTAGTAAGATAGGTTTACACATGATTTATTTATGAATGTAGTTGTATGTTGTGCTTTAGTTTTAATTGTCCTTATGCACGCCTTAGGATCAAGGGAGTATGGAGCTAACGTTAATTGATTCAAGGATTAAAAGATTGTTGATAAGCTTGAAAGGTAGGGATTCTATTACTCATCTTTTGTGAGGTTTTTATAGAATTAAAATTGATTGTTTTGCCGCAATATATTTATATCTATGTTGAACTGATATTATATGAGTATCACATATGAAACTATGACATGGACTCGTCTTGTATTGTACGGCGAGGAACATAATGAATTGACACATGTTATAAATTGAGAAGCATGGTTAGGAAAACTAACTCTATTAATAATGATTCAATATAGAGAAATTGTGAGACATGAAGAGGGCGACGGTTACGTCCTTGGGCATGAATACCCTAAAAGGTAAAATAGGGGGAAGGCGATGACGCTTCCTTGGGTTGAAAGTCCCAGAACACACTGTACAGGAATCGACTTGGTGAGGACTCGGGGCTTGATGTCCCCTCACCGGAACACCCTTGGAATGTTTATAGGGTGATCAAGTGCGCCCACTTGGGTTTCGATGAGTTGAGTGATACTCAATTTAATATGGATACCTAGGAACAATGATGATTGGTAATATTTGTATAAATGTGTAATTATGACACTTGGTAACGATTAACTACGGTATCCATAAGATGTGATCATAATAAACCTCATAATCTGGAATATGATGTAACTTACTAACCATGCAGGTTTTAATGTGGTAATGATAAAAACCTAAAGGTGAGTAATGGCTTTCTCTACTGAGCATAGTGTCGCTCATTCCCTTATATTTTTATCTTTTCATGACTCACTAAGTGTGAGGTGGCTACGAGAAATATAGTTGAGGAAATAATGTAGCTATATTACATTGGGACTGCTTCAATTGTTGAGAATGTTCTTCATGATAATGTAAGCATCAATTGTTACTTTTTGTGACTGTATTACAATGTGTTGAGGGTTAAAATGATGATGACAACAGTTTATATTATTAAATTTAAGGTGCTACATTAAAACTGTGGTTTATTTGTCGTTTATATTTTTATTTTTGAGTTGAGAGTTTTCATTTAAGTCCCGGGTAAATTTTATTTTTAAGGTTTTACTTTTATTATTTATTTTTATTTTATCTCATTAAAAACTGTTAACCCCCATATAGGGGCGTTACACATACACGGTCGCTAATAATAAGGTGATGTGGAGTTTGGATGTCGATTCCATGAGGATTGTGTAAATTTTACATTAATTACTGAAATTAGATCAGACTCTAGGATTATTTGGATGACCGAATAAAGGAAACTAATAAAAATGGCCAAGCAAATGAAATTAAGTAACAAAAACAAATAACTCAAAATACTAGAACAACAACTTTATCATAATTAATCTGTATTAATTTTATTTGTAAATGAATCTAATGATTAATTAGTCGAGAACCTCTTAAGTAACTCAATTGTCTCTCTCTAGTGCCTAATTGGATAATATGCTTAAAACCAGATTCCAATATTCTTATTAAAGATCGAGTAAATTAAACATCCATTAAGCTCTAATTCTCTTAATAACTACGAGGGTATTTTAGGCCTCCCAAACCTAAGTCATGTTATCCAAATTAGATGTATAAATTACCTCTCTCAAGTGCCTAACTTAGATATCAAATCATCTAATCCATTAGCCAAATAAAGTAGAAGTATTAAAAATGGGACAACACAAACAAAGCACTTAAACTAAATCAACACTTCATATTAAGGCGAAATTAAAGCTCTAGAAGAACAACTATTTTATAACTAAAATTAAACAAACCAACATCAAGGGTTCAACATTTACAAATCACAAAAATACAAAAAAGAGAATGAGAATGAAAAAACCTGTTTTGGAGTTGTCACAAGCTCTAAGCTCTTCTCCTTCATCTCCTCTCCAACTTCTTGATCTCCAAATACATCTCCCATAATGATTTATTAAAAAAAAAAAAACCTAAAACTAAAAACTAGAACTAAAATCCTAAGCTAAAACAAAGAAAATATTTTTTTTTCTTTTCTTTTTCCCCATTTTCTTCTTTGGAATTAGCCAAATCCTCTTGGGATTGGTGCCTCCTCCTCCAAAAATGGAGGCTCCCCCTTTTGAAATTGGTCTTTAGGGTTTTAAAAGGGATAGGGTTTCATTTTAGGTCAATTTCGGATCATTAGATCAAAGTTTGGACCAAGATTAGCTCAAGAAAATTGGAATCAGCTTGATGGAAGCCCTACGGAAGCGCGACCGTGTTGTTGGGGCATGCCCGCGTGTGTCCCTTCTAAGCTAGCTGTGACACCCGTTATTCTCCTAACGGGTATTGAGGTAATTAAATTAATTTTTAGTATATAAAAAAAAATTGCTTCATTTAAATTTATTTTATAATATTTATTTTTATCTATTTTTAAATTTTCTAAAATTCTCCTATATTTATTTAGTATGATTACTAAAAAGCCTTAGAACTTCTAATAAATCTCAAAAATGTCATATTGGCATTATGTGTGTTAAAGTCTTTAGATGAGACATAAGGATATCTTTTCCAACTACTCTTGACCCTCATTTTCTTTATTTCCTCCATGACATGCTTCAACATGTCTCCTCTATAATTGTTTCTATCACTTCTCTTCAAAGACTTCATCTTTTCTTCCTTTCTCTTCCACGGTTCCCACACTCTTTTTCTTATTTCTTTGCTGAAGCAAAATACTTAGAGAACTTCTTCAAGGTAGCCATAAAAATCAGCCACCATCACCTCCATTTGAGCAAGAATTTCAGTCATACTGAAGTAAAGGAACCTGTTTTGAAGCCATTTCAAGCTTCCAACTAACCATAATCCGAGGTTAGAATCTTATGAACAAATTTGGTCTTTCATTTATAAATTTTCTTTTATACTAAAGGATTATTCAAATTTGCATTCTTAAACCTAAGTATATGTTTGTTGCTATTTTGGAGCATATGTATGAAGTCTAAGTGTATATGCCCTAGACAGAAAATTTATATTGTTAAACTTTGTAATACCTCTATGGGCAGTGGCTTTTTCTTGAAATTCTAAGATTAAATTAAAATGAATTTTATGAATTGGTTTGCATATTTGAAAAGTAGCATCCTAGGCTTTCTAACGAGCTATCATAAATCTAAATCGGAGTTGTATTTTATTTTCTAAGAATTATTCAATTTTTGTATTAGAAACTAGTAAATCTGCCAGTTTGTTATGGTATACCAACTGCTAACCTGAACCAAGAACCCATCTTTGCTCACCACCTAATTCTTTAATGTCTTGCAACCTTTCCAATATTATCCTAAGTGATTGATGAATCTTATTAGGGACTAAAACATATAGATTACTTGTTCACATTTTATATTGTGTTAAGACAAAAATTGTTTACTGTGGTATTCAAAAGAGATTTATATAAAAGCTTTAATGGCATACTAGTAAGATAGGTTTACACATGATTTATTTATGAATGTAGTTGTATGTTGTGCTTTAGTTTTAATTGTCCTTATGCACGCCTTAGGATCAAGGGAGTATGGAGCTAACGTTAATTGATTCAAGGATTAAAAGATTGTTGATAAGCTTGAAAGGTAGGGATTCTATTACTCATCTTTTGTGAGGTTTTTATAGAATTAAAATTGATTGTTTTGCCGCAATATATATATCTATGTTGAACTGATATTATATGAGTATCACATATGAAACTATGACATGGACTCGTCTTGTATTGTACGGCGAGGAACATAATGAATTGACACATGTTATAAATTGAGAAGCATGGTTAGGAAAACTAACTCTATTAATAATGATTCAATATAGAGAAATTGTGAGACATGAAGAGGGCGACGGTTACGTCCTTGGGCATTAATACCCTAAAAGGTAAAATAGGGGGAAGGCGATGACGCTTCCTTGGGTTGAAAGTCCCAGAACACACTGTACAGGAATCGACTTGGTGAGGACTCGGGGCTTGATGTCCCCTCACCAGAACACCCTTGGAATGTTTATAGGGTGATCAAGTGCGCCCATTTGGGTTTCGATGAGTTGAGTGATACTCAATTTAACATGGATACCTAGGAACAATGATGATTGGTAATATTTGTATAAATGTGTAATTATGACACTTGGTAATGATTAACTACGGTATCCATAAGATGTGATCATAATAAACCTCATAATCTGGAATATGATGTGACTTACTAACCATGCAGGTTTTAATGTGGTAATGATAAAAACCTAAAGGTGAGTAATGGCTTTCTCTACTGAGCATAGTGTCGCTCATACCCTTATATTTTTATCTTTTCAGGACTCACTAAGTGTGAGGTGGCTACGAGAAATATAGTTGAGGAAGTGATGTAGCTATATTACATTGGGACTGCTTCAATTGTTGAGAATGTTCTTCATGATAATGTAAGCATCAATTGTTACTTTCTGTGACTGTATTACAATGTGTTGAGGGTTAAAATGATGATGACAACTGTTTATATTATTAAATTTAAGGTGCTACATTAAACTGTGGTTTATTTATCGTTTATATTTTTATTTTTGAGTTGAGAGTTTTCATTTAAGTCCCGGGTAAATTTTATTTTTAAGGTTTTTCTTTTATTATTTATTTTTATTTTATCTCATTAAAAACTGTTAACCCCCATATAGGGGCGTTACACTAGCGCACGGTCGTGGCAAAATGCACCACGCGGCCATGCTCTTTTTTTTGGCACTACGATGTTGGTTGTTAGACATTCTAGTGCACGCGGGAGTGCGCCAATTCTACGCGGCCATGAGCTGCTTGTTATCCGGCATACCTTGAGGGGCTTTTTGGCCCCTTGTGATGCTATTTTTTGCGCCGGATTTCTTCCCCCATTCAATGCTTGTCCCAAACATTCCAAAAGCTCCCATTTTGCCACATTTTCATCGAGATTCCCATTTGTTCATAATTTACTACAAGAAAAGACAAAGGCACATCAAAATAACACAAATGCTTGGGGATTTTCACAATATTTAAGTTTAAGAAATATTTGATTTGTGAGTAAAATAGTCATACATCGAAAACCCCTTTATCCCTCTCTCTCAATCGATCTATCTTGCTTTCTCTCAATCAACTCTCTATCTCCCTTTCTCTTAATCGATCTGGGCGACTAAGATGGGGTATGTTGCTTGGGTGGCAACTGAGGGTGGGGTGGGGCTGGTTTAGGGGATTGACTAGATGAGGGAAGTGGGTGGAGCAGGCAGGGGCTAAGTGAAAGAGCAACAACGTTAGCTTGGCTCTCGTTTGTGGGCCAACGGATAAGGGGCGATGGGGTGAGTGTTTGACGCTGACGAAGGTGGGCGACGGGGTGAATGGTCAACGAGGTTATGGTGGCTTTAGGGAGGAGCGGTGACAGGGCGGGGGGCATGGATAGGCTGGTTGGGGCGACAATCTAGGCGACATAGGGCTAGTTGTCGTTGGGCTAGTCGTCGTATGGGGGAGACAACGGGATAGAGTGACAGGAGATGGTCGTACATGCAAAGAGGGCATAGAGGGGAAGGTGATAAGGTTGGTGGTTGGAGGGCGTAGGGGCTATTTGGTTTTGGGTTTAGTTTTCCTTTTTTTTTTTTGGCTGAAATGTTTGGTTTGTTGTAATAAATATTATTTTTATTTTCATATTTTTAAAGTCTTTTAATTTTTTAATTTTTTCACAAATATTTTTTTCATTTATGTTTTTATGGATAGAGGGGTAATTTTGGTATTTTAAACAAAAGTAACAACCAACTCTTACAGTCAACTAATAGAAGGGATTTTTTAGTAATTGTCTTGAAAAGTTAGGGGTGTCACTGTGATAAGTTTTGCTTAAGAATGTGTCATTGTAATTTGGGTAAAATACATGGGTGTCAACATAATTGATTTTTTATCGAACCGACCCCTAACTTTTTATTTTAGTTGCTGAGGGACCATTAAAAATGATTAAATATCAATTTTTAATTAAAATTACTAAATTATCCTTTAAATAATGGATGCATTAAAAAATTAAAGATAAACTACAACCATTGATTTAGAAACACCAAATCATAATCATTGGTCTGATTTTTACCCCCAAAAAATTTAAAATCAGCAAAAAAAGGGACATAAAGGTAAATGATCTTTTAAAAGTTCTGTTTTTTTTTTTTTTTTAAATAACCACAACTTTTTTAAATTAAGCAAATGACCGTTTATCAATGATAAACTAAGTTTATCAGATAAATTCAATCTATAGTTTATCTGATAAACTTGAGTTTATCGTAAACTTATAATTTTTTAGAATTAAGCAAATGACCGTTTATCAATGATAAATTAAATTTATCTGATAAATTCAATTTATAATTACTTGATAAACTTGAATTTATTAAATTTAATATTGATAAGCTGCTTAAATTTATGAGATAGACTTAACTTGAATTTATTAAATTTAATATTGATAAGCTGCTTAAATTTATAAGATAGACTTAATTTATTTCTAATAAATGGCTATTTATTTAATTTAAAAAGTTATAGTAGTGTATTTTAAAGAAGCCATCAAAAATACGAGAGAGCCTAATTTCTTAAATAAGGACCAAAAATTTAAATTTTCCTTTTTTTTTTTTTTCATTTTCTTTCCCTCTCCTCTCCTCTTCTTCCGTTCACTCTCTTCTCCCGTCAGGCCAACCACTGCCCACCGCCTCCCCGCGCCGGCGACCCCACCTCCACGCCCCACCACCCCAACCCCAGCGGGCGACCCCACACAGCCTGTCGCCCCTCCCCGACGCGAACCCAACCTTTCCGCCGCCACGAGCCACGAAGACCTCCTGTCGAGCCGATTTCGATCCTAACGCCCTTCACCAGAGCTCGTCCTCGCGTGTCGATTTCAAGCCACCTGCAAGCCAAGCTCCTCCGTGTGTTTGGCGGATAATAGTTAGTTTTGTGCTTGATGTTTTAGTTAGATTGGCTTATGGGAATTTGTGGTGGAAAAACCAACTCTTTTAAGGAAATGTGAAAGTTTCTGTTCTACTTGTTCATTTTCTTTCCCTTTGCTTCGATGATGGGTTTTTAAAGATTTTACAAAATCTCAAAGTGGTTGCTTTGGTATTGAAATCTTAGCTCTTTGGTTAATTAATTACGGTTATTTGTCGAGTTTCCCCATTTGGGTTATGTGGTTGTTCTGATTTGCATAATGGGTAGCTTTGTGAAGATGAGATTGAGACATGGAGGAGAGGGAACAATGGAGATATTAAACAGGCCTATTTGGGGGAAATGAGAAAACAGTAGAGTGACAAAGAGAAGGAGATTTTCGTTAAGATTACACCCGAGGTTGCTGTTGTTGACTATAAGAATGAAAAGAGCTTCAGTTGTGTTTGCCAATTTTTGTTTGAAGTTGAGGTTGGGTATAGACCATAGATTATTGAAGTTTTGTGATTTATGCTTTTGGAATTTGTTTGATATTGGTTAAAATTGCTATTGCGATTAGCTTTCGTGTTTGGCTATTTGTGATTTTCGGTATGGTTTGATACTCTTGGAAGTTTGTATTTGTAAGAGTTCTTTGTGATTTGTGAAATTTCTTTGATATTTGTTGGAAATTGGTCTGATTACGGTGTTCTACAATGTTTGCTTTTCATAATTATTGTGATATCAAAATTGCAAGTAATATGGCCACAACATTCGACTTTGTAATTGTTGTGACTTATGTTGCATTATGTAATGCTTCTAGATATTCTTTAGGCTAGATTTAGATATGTCTCTATGTAATATGTTATTTTAGTGGAGGGGAGAACATCTCTAAGTGTGAATTGTCCCACAACATTATAAAACAAAGCGACTTTTGAATTTTCTTTCCCTTAGAGTAAAAGCTATGGTTACAGGTGTATAAAAAATATTAAACTCATTTTTAGTACTAAATAAGGGTAAAAAAAGGTGCAATGCATGTGGTATCTCTTATTTTTTATTTTGAATTTTTTACTTTGTCGTCTTTGTTTATCTATCTATTTGTTGGCCGTGTCTAAAGACACGTTCTTTCTTCATTTCCTAGCTTTACAGTTGAGGACATAAAAAGCAAGCTGAGCAAATTCCAAATAATTGAAAAAGCTTCTGCTTGTTTCACATCGATGGATTCTCTCTCAAACTCTCTTAATCCCAACAAGCGCCTCAAAGAAGAGTTACTTTTCTCTCTCCTATTCTTCATACTTGTATCTCTTGAACAATTTATTTTGATTTGTTGCAATTTCTGATTCTTCCTCTTTTGTGATGATTTGATGGTCAGATTTGTGAGCAATTTGACTGGTTCGTCGATGCTTGAAATCTCTGCGCTTGCCACATTAGTCCCTGTATGTTTCTCTCTCTCTCTCTCTCTAAAATTTTTTCTCTCTTCAATTTTGTTAAGTATATCTGATGTTATTTTTGTTGTTCTTCTACTTTGCTTTCAGGTTTTGATACTTATAAGGCACTCAGTCGGTTCTGATCGCATCGTTGGTAACTGCCAAGAATACTTCAATTGTTGTTTCTTTTCCATTTTTGATTAATACTTGACTTACTGTTCAAATTACTGTTTTTTTTCAAAGATAATACTTCACTAGTGATAGTCAATTGCTTTGCTCGACTTGATCACTTGCATTCCTGTCTCTAATTTGATTCTTATCACTTTGGGAGCTCAAAAATTTTATTCAGCTCTGAGAGATTTGAGCTTTCTATGGTTTTATCATATGAGAATCTTGCTAGCTTTTAAATTCTGAAGTTAATTTGGGTTCTGAAGGCTTTAAACTTTAATAAATGTGTGATGGATGCCTTTTTGTTAAGCCAGGAAATGTTTCATTCTCTGTTATGTAGATTTACTAGAGATGGGCATGATATATAGGATTAGGTTTTGGCAGTGACTTGGCTTAAGCCTCAAGGAACCACATCTGAACTTATATGATTTTACCCTGCTTTTAGAAGTTGTATGGATTTTACTATGGTGCTGTTTGGTGATTTTTCTTTTGCTGGGAGTTGGGAACTAGAGCATTTTCACCAGCAGTTCGAAATTTGAATGTCTAAATAGTTGAACTACACCCTGTGAACCTCAACTTTGTTAACATTAACTTCTGGTTGTCATCGCTAGGTTCTTGAAATGGTTCCATTGTTACTGTTTAGCATATTTTGCTAAACTTATTATCCATGAAATAACTAGTTTTTATTTGGCTTTTGTTTGAATTTGCTTTCTCAGATACTGTTGTTGTTGAAACCAAATTGAAGAAAAATGACAATGCACTTGTCGGTCCCAAAAGTTGGTGGTATTTTATGGCTGCATTGCTTGTGGATTTTTTCCTTATTGTGCTCCCTATCCTTTTGTCTTTAACTGTAAGTCTTCTCACATAACCATAGACTTCTGCCTGGGGTAAGGATTGTCGCATCAGTAGAAGGGGCTTTTTTTTTTTTTTTCAAATTGCTTACTTTACTTTGGATGTGGTTTTTGTTTTTTGTTACTGTAAAGATCACAAACTTTCGATTTATATTTGAATAATGCCTGTAGGCATCTTTAGTGAAAGTTTTCTTATTGGTGCAGTGTCTTGTAAAGTGGTTAAAATAGGTTTCTGTTGTTTTGGCTAATCTATTGTCTGATGTTGACATGTCTTTTTTATACTTTTAGTTTCTAATCATTAAAATTGACAAACAAACAGGTTGTAGCAGAATGGTTGTATCAGTTGGTTGCTTTGACGACATTGTTACTGCTTTTTTGCGTTGTCTCAAAAAGGTAAAAACTGAAGTACCGGATTTCACTTCTGATTATTTATGCATCTTGTTTTACATGATCTTCATGTGAATCAGTTAGAATGCCATTAAACACTAAATGAGTAGCATATTGTATAACTCGTATTCATCTAATATTTGACATAAATTGCCTGAACATCATCACAGATCAAGTTCTTGTTCTCCTTCTGCGAATGGAGGGCCCCCTTCTCTTAGGATGAATATTTCCTCATACAGGGTTTCTATGGTATGCTGTCTTACATGCATCCGCTTGGTTTATTGATCATTTATCTTGTTCAGTTTTATTTACTTGTGCATTATCTCAAGTGATTGATGCAGATGGTTGTAACATGTTTAAGTATCTTGGCTGTTGACTTCACAATATTTCCTAGAAGATATGCAAAGACAGAAACTTATGGCACTGGCTTGGTTAGTTTGTTTGAGTTGAAGAAGTTGAACTTTAATTTCTGTTAGCTTTCTTTTTGCTTTAATTTTCATTTGATTACATTTCACTTATGGTGCTACTCATTGCAAAAGCATAGCGTTTAATTCTCTGTCTTCTACTGCATTTTGTTCCTGATTGTCAATTGATCATTCATCATATTACTAGTTTCCAATATCGAACTAGTTTTAATTGTCTGGATTTGTTTCAGAAACTATGCTTCAAAGTATTTTTCCATTATCGTACAAATGGAAACTAAAGAGTTCAGTTGGAAAAACTGTGGCATGCAATCTTTGATGTTCATTTGTTGATCTGCTTCTACCTGCTGTGCTTCTTGTCGGTATTTTATTTATGGATAGATTGCACCAAGCTTTTGGCAAGCAAACTTCGTTCTAGAAGGAAAGCTTTCTCTGAGCGGGGAAGCTTCTTACTTTTCTTAATATATGGATTAGATTTTCAGTCACTCCAGCACTAAGCTTCTATTCTGATTTAGGATGAGATCTATCCTATAAATTCTCTCTCTTAATGGTCATGTCGTTATCTTATCATACAACCAATAAAAAAGAAAGATCCAGGAGATCCAGTAACTAAAATAACATACTGAGCTTGAAGAAATTAATTACTGACAGAGGACGTAGCAAGGATGTATTCTTTACCGTCTGTAACAGCTGTACTGCCTGTTTGTTTGTTGACTTTAATGAATTTGTCAGATGGACATTGGAGTTGGCTCATTTGTACTAGCGAATTCACTAGTTTCACGCCAAGCACGTAATACCTCATCTAAGTGAGTCTATTTGTTGTTTATTGTTTTGGACTTGCTGATTTTGACTCCCCTTTCTGCCTTAATGACTCAACAATAAATCAGTCATATCCATTCTTTTCAAGCATAGTTCTTTTAGTAAAGCAATGTTTCCTTTCATATGATCTTTAATCAGCTAGATTTTTAAGAATTTCTTTTCTGGCATCTCTTTCGTGCATAGAACTACAAGCACACATAAAAATTAAAAATGATGTTTATGAAAATGAGAATTCGAAGCCCGAGATACATATGCAGTGTATAATTGCAAAGAACTTCCATAAACAGTAGACCGGACTTGAGGTCCCAAGTAAACCCCAAAGTGAATATAGATCACGAATATCGTAATTTGAGTGAATATCTATTTATTCTATTTATTACTCTTCCAGGAAATTGAAAACTGCAATTCAATCTACATGTCCACTTATCATTTTAGGGTTTGCTCGTCTCCTATCTACTACAGGCGTTGACTATCAGGTTAGGATCTTTTAAAATTTTTTTTTTGTTTTACCTTTGTTGTAATATAGATAATTCAGCTGTTTCTTCTTCTAAATCGATCATATTTATTATCGAAATACAAATTCTAAGCCACTTACTAAAAGATGAATTAAATGTTCACAATTGTGGCGTCCACTTCTAGTAAATGAAGGCAACTTCTTTTAAGAATATCATGTGTGTTGTACACTGGTGGACAAGAGTGTGACGTCTTTAGGTACTCGCACAAAAGATTTGTCGTTGCAAGTGTAGTACAAAAGTTACTTCATACATCTTTACAGATTTGTGATGGTCATACTGTTTATCTTCTAGCTTATACGGAATACATGAGGCCAGTATGTTCATATTCCTTTTAGGTTCATGTGGGCGAGTATGGTGTACACTGGAACTTCTTTTTCACGCTTGCTGCTATGTCGATTCTTACGTCAATAATTGACATTCCTCCACAATATTGTGGAATTCTTGGTTCAGTGATTCTAGTAGGTATATCTTTAATTAGTAAAATTTGAAATTTATTTTTAACTCTGGAAAAAAACAACATTATAAGGCATTTTGTTTGAATTTTAGGTTACCAAAGCTGCTTGATGCGAGGGTTGAATTCATACCTGCTCTCTGAAGAAAGGGGAACTGATCTAATCAGCCAAAATAAGGAGGGACTCTTCAGCATATTTGGTATGGTTGGTGAACGTAAAGTTAAATTAAACTTTGGATTCTGAAATCTGATTTCCTCTGACATCTAACAGGATTGGATTTTTCTTACGACTAAGATTAAGATGATATTCTGATATGCTTTTACTCTCAGGTTATTGGGGTATATATCTTGTTGGGGTCCAGTTGGGAAACTTTCTCTTCTTTCATAACAAAGCGTCTATAATGCGAAGCAATAAATGGGCAAGGATTAGAGTTTGGCTGCTTTCTATTTTGTTTTGGTACTGAACTTTTGAAAAACACCCTTTTCTGTTATAACTATTGTTGGTCTTTTCTAATTCCTTCTCTTAATTCATGTTCAGGTTTCTGACCGTTCTTATAGACGGACATGTTGAAAGAGTTTCCCGTAGAATGGTACGATGTACTTGCACTGTTAGATTGGTTTTTCATGTAAAGTGTAATAGTTGATTAACGAATCCAATACTCTATGCAGTGCAACCTGGCGTATGCTACCATGGTTTTAGCTGTAAATCTGCAGGTTATTTTTGCTTCCTTCAGATTAGATTAACAAATGTATATCATACCAAGATCAAACTAAAAATTGGACTGTTTATATGCTCCATGCCAAGATCAAACTTTCTGTATATATTATTCATTTTTTTCTGTTGTTTAACTCATGATAAACCTAATTCTTAACCTTTCTGACTTGAGATTTGGCGAACTCTTCATTTATTGCTATTAGATAGATAAAAATTCCGAAAGGTTATATAAGGTTTCCACAATTTGGGTAGGCCTATCCTTGTATATAGTGCGTTATTACATAAACAATATTTTGAATTTTAAGTTATTTGGGTGGATCACCTTGGGGAAATCTTCTTCTTATTGTTTTATTTTTAAAAAATACAAGGCAAGAGCATACCTAATATCAATTGACAGAGCCATATTTTTCTTTTATTTTTACCCCTATTTTTTTAATGTAAAATTTTAGTTATATGCTCACTTTGTTAGAAAAACTTGTAACCGTGGCCCCCACTTAATAGTTAAAATATTTAATTATGCCCCTATCTAAAAAAGAAATATCTCTATATTTTCTAGCTCTACCACTACCTACAACCTCTCTCCACAAAGTCTGGCTTCACCTAAAACCTCACCGGTGTCACTAGAACAAACGGCCTTACTCAAAATATGGTCTGCTGATTGTGACCGTTTGTTCTAGTGGCAGTGGTGGGGTTTAGGTAAGATCAGGCTTTGTGGAGAGGACAATCATGTGCCTGATATTTCATAGTCAAAAAGACTGTTCCTGTTAAAAGTCTTGCTGGTACTAGAAGCACCACAATGCGATGCACGTTCTGTTGCTTTCGCGATTTAGCAGACTGCATGATGTCCTGTTTTCCTTTTCAATGCTAACAGAATAGCAACTTAGTCCCTGTCCATGATATGACGTCTCGTCATGCGTTTTTCAGGTGCTAGGAATACTAATGCTTTCCGATTTTATCTCCGGAAGCAAAACTTCGGTGCTTGAACAAGCATTTAATCGAAATTTACTGGCAACCTTTCTTCTTGTAAATCTCAAATCCTCCAGTTTTCATCAGCCCATTTGCAAGTTTTTTTTTTTTTTTTGAATCTTTTTTTTTTGTGCTTAAAGATGATTACCTTATCTGTCTTCATTTGTCTTCAGGCAAACGTCCTCACAGGTCTGGTAAATTTGTCCATGGATACCCTCTCTGCATCGCCAATAACAGCTTTATCAATTCTGATGGCCTATGCATTTACTTTGTGTGTTGTTATTGGATTGGTAGACTTTTGCGGCATTCGACTGAAGTTTTGGTAGTATTGAGATTGCCATATACCTGCTTTCTTTGGGGGAGTTAATTAGTTCAATTAGTTCCTAAATTACGCTCATTTTTATCGCGTATTTTTATCACTTCGCTCCTTGAATTTTTAATTTTGGCATATTATACTTTGTTGTTTTTGTTGTTTTGGTCATTGAAACTGAAACCAAGATAGTTTTCTTCATTCTTGTTAAAAACTCCTAAAAACTAAAACATTTTACATTTATTGTAACTATTTCTTGAAGCATTTTAGTTATTATGCAATTAAGACATGATTATTCTTTGAGAAATTTCAAGTCACCTGTCAATTTATTGTCAGGGATTAAAAAAATCAAAATTTAAGAGGTAATTTGTGAAAATCAAAAGTTTTAGGTTCAAAGTGACAAGAAGCACAACTCACGGACTAAAAATATTAATAATCCATTTATTGTTTAACCCAAAGGTGGGGATTTAAACTATTCACAAGTCAATTGTTGAGGTGCATGATTGAAATTCAATAAGCAGGACATTGATTTCTAATGTTAGCTTGTGACTTTGTGGGAGGGGCATGCTTCAAAAAATACACATGTATATATATATATATATATATATATATATATATATCAAATATCTTTGTTTTGTTATCATTCAACTTGTTAATAGACTAGTAATACACATAATGTAAGGTTATAATCTGCTAACTATAAGTCGCATCTATCTTTTTGTTAGCAAAAAAGCAAGAATTGCAATTGAGCTCATTTTCTTAATCCAGAGTGAGCTTTGTCACACACTACCAAATAGGAACCAATAAAAGTGACTCAATGCGCCGCTTTGGGAATTAACAAATAATGAAAGAAGAGTTCAACTTTTATCAATCATTTTAATTTTTCCACTCCTCAGAAAAAAAAAAAAATCTTTTTTCATTTTTCCAAATCGAACCCATCTATTCCTTTATGCTAAAACCCATTTCTAGTGTGATGTGGCCTTGACATTCTTTTAAGTAAAAAAAAAAAAGTGGCAATAATGCACTAGAGTACAAATTATACTAAAAGTATACAATACTTGTGACCATCATGGTATGTGGCAGGCAAACCTGTCATGGTTTTTGGTCCAGAGCCACATGCTCCAATGGACCCAAAAACTCAAATTAACCACATACACACACACATATTCATGTATATCGTTTTGTATTGGGTGAATATAATGGAAACAAGCCGGTTTAGACAAAGATGGAAACAAGCCGGTTTAGACAAAGAAAAGGCTTAAAAAAAAAAAAAAAAAGATGTCTAGACGTAGCTTATTCGGTTCTGGAGAGGAACCGTGCGGTATAGTGGAAACAAGTTGAATATAAAGTTATAAACATACAAGCATACGAATTAATTGTGATGGGGAGTGGCTATTTAGCAGTGTATGTCTCCGAATTGTACATCTCATAAATTAATTCGGTTCCAACTAATAATTTCGGTTCCAATTGAAACTCTGGTTTAGTTCGATAGCGGCTAGAATAGAGTCTCAGTAGTTAGAACTACTTTTGATTCTAACTGATAGGCCGTTTGACACTTCAATTGTGATTGAAGTTTAAATTTAAAAATTTTAACATGTAAGAGTTTTACATTGTAGCAACTTTTTACTTGTTATTGTAGCTGCTGAAAGATTATACCGTTTATAATTAGAACTGATAAGTTAAAATCAAAGTGCCAAACACCCTATAAAACAACAGTTAATGCTACTTTTGGTTTCACCCAACATTTCGACAAAATTAACAAACATAAGTTTCAACTCATTTTTTTAATTCTAACCTGAATAACCCATTGTTGGGCTCCCGTGGGCTTTGGTTTTTTTATACCCTTGTCCCTTAATTTATTGTACATTTACAATTGGTGCTTTAATTTTTTAATTTTGATAAGTTCTATCTTGAATTTATAATATGTAGCAAATAAACTATATTTATAGCAATGTCATAATTTTTTTGACAACCTCTTATGAGTTATCAATTAAGAGCTTGTCTCTTTTTTTTTTTTTTTAATGAATGTTAACTAAAAATTATTATATTTAATACATAGCAAATTCAAGAATTTCTATTCTGATAAAAAATAATTAAAATATTAATAGTAAGAAATTTAAGTTACATAAAAATGATTGTTTTTTTTATTGACCAGTTATTTATGTATAAGTTATATGTTAATTTTAATAAAAAATTAACATATATTAATGGGGATGATTTTCTATAATTTTGTAAATTTAGAGTGCAACATGTCAAAATTTAAAATTTAGGGAGAAAAATTGTAAATATACGAGGAGTTTAAGGAAACATAAATTTAATAATTTAAAATGTTTTATGATTGATGAGGCTTTTCTTCTTAACATATTTAATCACGAAATCATCCTTGAATGTGTATGATCTTTTAACGTGCGAATAAAGTAGGTTGTAAAAAAGTGCCACTTGTAATTTGCAAAACATAATATTTAACTGTTTGATGGCATCAAAAATAAAGTTAAATTATAAATAAAACCACAATTTAAAGAAACTCTATACAAATATGACTAATCTATTGGTTATATTTTTTTAGCAGAAAATATCTCCTGAATTACGGAATAGTAGATAAAAGTGATGAAAATTTTGCATGCCCAGCTAAAGAATCACAGAAATATATATTCTGCTGAACCAAAATTTGCATGTGGCTGAGAGAAAAAGCAAGGTTTGAAATTGGGTTGAGGGATTAGAACGATGGATGGTTCTTTTCCTTTTTTTCTTTTTTCTTTTCTTGGTTAAAGATTATGAATTTCTGGAGAGGGAAGCTGAGAGTCACATGGATTCACCTGCAGATTGTCTGACAGCTTGGACCATGGTCCAAGCTCTACAATCCTCTCCTCCCATGTCCCCATACTTCAGATAAAGGCAAAAAAGTTTTCCAGACCAGCCCTTCTCTCTCTCTAACCGCTTTCTCTCTCTAACAAGAGTACCTACGAACCCATTATTGGCATATTAGAAAAACAAAACATGGTATGGAGTGTATATATAAATACAAAATAGCGCAAATTAATTAGTTTTACATTTTTATTTTCCTTTTAGCTTATTGTTAAGCTTTGTACGGTTGAATATTGATGGGTACTGCATGTGTCCGCTTTGTTTATTATTCCCCTAATTTGCCATGCAGATGTTTTTACATTGAAACGTTCGTTTTTCTGGTTTCCTTAACGAACAAAGTTGCTAGTCCTTTTCCCTAAATTATTAGGGAACTTTTATTGTAGAAAACACAGTATTGCTTTATTGATGGAGCATAATGTTCTAACGAGTAAATTGTACCGTTGTATATTAAATTATTCATGTTTTACATAATGCACCCTAAACATTTACTTTTGGCACAATGTATTCTGAATTTTGAAATCCTTGACAATTGAGGTCCAATAGCTACTTTTAATTTTACTCTTTTTCACATGAGCTTCAATTTCTTTCTTAAAATGACATGCTTTACCTTTAAGAAAATTCACGTGTGAATTTGGTGACCAATAGCATCCATGCTTTTTAACGCTTGTTAGCTATTGAATCTTAATTCTACCTTTAAGAAAATTCACAAATTTGGTGACCAATATCATCTAGGGCCGGCAATTTCGGACACGACATGATGACACGATACGAAACGACACGAGATAAACGAGTTTGGACCGCACGTTTATTAATTGTGCCATAAATGGGTTGGCACGAATAACACGAAAATAAACAGGCTGGATTCGTGCTAACATGCTAAACACGCCTTAACACATTTAATTAAATGGGCCATAAACGTGTTAACACGGCACGACACAACCCGCTCATTTATAACACATTTAAACTTAAAAATAAAAATATTTGAAATATTTATAATAGGTTAGTATTAATTAGAAATTGTGTTTTTGTTAATTTTCTTTATTGGCCTTTTTTTTATTTTTTTTTTAATTTTAGTTAATTGGGTCATAAACGTGTCATATGCGAGTTGTTATCGTGTTAACCCGTCACGGCACGCCTAAGAATCATGTTAATTGTGTTGTACCGTATTATGCGTGCCATAGGCATGTCGTGTTTGTGTTTGCATTTCTGACACGTTTATTAATCGTGTCGTGTTCGTGTTCGGGCTAAATGTGTCGTGCTGTAAACGTGTCGACATGAACACGATTATTGCCGCCTCTAATATCATCCATGCTTTTTAAAGCTTGTTAGCCATTGAATCCCAATTATCTATGATTTCAAAATTTAGGTGTATTTTGTCAAGACTGAAAGTTCGAGATGTATAATTAAAAAAAAAAAATTTTAAGTTGAACAGTGCAATTTACTTTTGTTTTAGCCGTCAAATTAATATTTTAAAAGTCTAATTTGTACTTGTCTACATTAAAAGTTTGTAACACGTTTTAGCTGTAGATATCGTCAAAAAATTAATTCGATGGTTAAAACATCATATTGCATCAGTGAAACAAAAATGCCTTTTCCAAGAATTGCTAAACCATTAATCAAAGCCTCAAGGCATCTATATATGTAACGTATATTATTACTAGCTAATTACAGAAAGTTCTTAAATCGAAATGGGAAGCCTATATCATAAACTTGTGGCATTATGAGAGAGAGAGAATAGAGCCTTATCATAGCTGAGATTATTAGGGGTAAATGTGCCGTTCTGACGATGATTTTGTCTCTATGATTGTTTGATCTCTTACATCTTCTAAGGAAACGCATGTCTTTTCATTTCACACAAAACGATGCATCACAAGCTGATGTTGCATTGACCTTCCATTGTGTCCTTTTTGGTGATCATCATCGATGCTCAAAATATTATTTGTAAATAACTTGCGGATTTTTCTATGTCCCTTTGCATATATATTATACATACAATCTTGAAACTATTATATTCGTTAGTTTGGCAGTATAAAAACTTCAAAACTAATTAACATATTAACGATGGAGCAAAAGAATTTATATTTTCCATATATATTTCTCTCTCATGAACTATCCATCTACTGTTTGTTTTCACACTTGAAAATATTCGTGATAAAAAAAAAATACTCTTGTTGGGCTTCCTAAGGCGTATTGTTCTTATCATTCATCAGTATTTGTTACTATTACCTGTTTTTGCCGCGCGCTATAAACCATATCCACCGTCAGATTCGGAGAGTACTATTGAGTGATAAACGGCCACAGTTGGGAATAAATGTCACTATACTTGAAGGACAAAACGTAGTTGAAAGTAAATTGATACGATGGGCTGTCAAGCACGTCAAAGTTCTCTTTTCTAGTTAAATATTCAGGAGATTTCTACCGTAACGTTTTGAAAAAAAAAAAAAAATTTACCGGTCTGTATCTGGCTTTTAACTGTTAAAACTAGAAAAAACAAGTAATTTTAATCGGATCTTGTCATAAGTGGAAGGATCCATTGTGTAATATATATAATCATTGATAACATAAAATAATAATAATAAAAAAGAAGTGAGAATCTAGGGTACGTGAGATGGGGCAGTGATTTTCCCACTCCCCTGCAAAACCCAACACAGATTTGAACGTGAGGAGCAGCTTTTGCACAGCTCGTTGTGTTGTTTGTATGCATATTTCTATATAGATTTTGGGTCCCCCACACACACCCACCTCTCACTTTCTCTTGCAGAGAAAACTTTGGCAGAGTGACTTTGACAGCATCTGCGAAATCAGGAAGGAAAACCCAAAAAACGATGTGAGAGAGGAAATAGTTAAGTTAAGCTAAGCTAAGCCTCTTTTCTTATTTTTCTCTATTTCCCCAACTTCATCTCCAGAAAAAAAAGCATTGCAACTTTTCTGTCCCTCTCACGTGCATCACATCCATCTATAGTTTCAGAAGTATAATTACTGCTTAAGATTATAAGAAAGTTTTTATTTACCATTTTAAATATGGTTTCGGCTCAAATTTGTCGCCCGAATCAATCTGATATGTGTAACTTTTGTTGTGAAAGAATGCGACTTTGTTTATACAATCATATAACACTTAATTTGTTAAAATGTAAACTTATAATATTACTTGTATTAAACTACACTTATTAAGTGTTATATGCGAATAAATTGAGTATTATATAAACACAACAACAAAGTTACATTTGTAAATGAAAAAAGTTATAAGTTTAAGACGCAAGACCAATTCAAGCAGAGTTCTTTTAATTATTAGTTAAACTAGACTAACAACAACTAAAGAATTATAAGACATTTAAGAATTCAGTTAAAATTATAATGGTTTGAACTGAAAATATTATAGTATTTAAATTTTATTAATAAAATTGGTATAAACTGCAATTGTAGTTTGAATCGTGGCTCCCAAACGCCTTTCAATTTCCACCAATTGAAACCTTTTTTCAATTTAATAAGATTGAAGATTTTAATTCTACCTATTATGATGGAGTCAAGTGAGTTTATACGTAAGTACTACAATTGGCAACAACTAACAACCTTACAATATAACATTGTCTTACAATGTTGCTATCATTCTTAGTAGCGTTCAGTTTTAAATTTCAAATTATGTATTTGTAACGCGTAGAAAAGCAAATGTTTTCATGGTAAAACCTTAATGGTATTCATAATATCAACACATTTAATAAGTTTGTTAGAATCAATGTAGATGTTAATTATATAATCTACATATTACATTTGCATATTTTTCTCAAGTAATATATACATATGTGTATCTATATAAATTATGTTAGTGTCTCTTTTACAAAATCTGAATTTCTATATTGTTTTCGGTTCGAATTGATAGTCTAAACCAGCGTTCCAAACACTTTAATAGTCTATTAACAACGATCATATTATTATATCTGTTAAATTTACTTGTTTTTTTTTTTTTTTTGCTTATATCTAGTTGTTATTTTAATAATCACAAACATAGCTTAGTGACAATTCTACACCCAACTTTACCATATTTTCCCACCTCAAGCTAAAAAAAAGGTATTCTTTTATAACATAATAACCTCCGATATCTTAACCTCCTCTCTTATTTCAAAATAAGGAAATAAACCATATATTTCTTCTGCTATAAAATGAGTTGCACGGCTTTTTCAGCTCTTGGAACTAGTTATAACACAACTGCTAACAAATTATATATGTGTGTGTGTGTGTATGGAATGCGAAGTGAAGCTACTTAATAAGAGTGATGAGAAAATGGCCGCTTTGGAAGCTTTATCTTCTCCAAATGAGCTCTTCAACTTTGTCATCTACGACACTATCTCCGCAACCCCATGTAGCAGCTACCAAGGCACTGTAACTACTAATTCACTAGTAGAAACGACGTCCAATTTCTTATATGACAACACTACTACTTTGAAACCTAAGCAAAATCGCCAAGTGGGTATTAGTATGGAAACTCCTTACTCGTTGGTCAATTTGGAGCGAGAAACCAACGCGCCGGAACACTCCGGTACCCGGAGGGGGGCACAGAAAGTGGAGGCCGTGCTGGCGGGATCGGTGCGGAAGAAGAGGAGGAGAAAGCCGAGGGTTTGCAAGAATAAGGAAGAAGCTGAGACGCAAAGGATGACTCACATTGCCGTCGAGAGGAACCGCCGGAAACAGATGAATGAACATCTCGCCGTCTTGCGTTCCTTAATGCCTGAATCTTATGCCCAAAGGGTAAGTTTTTTTTTTTCTTTTAATTATTTTATATATTGATAATAACATCTCCCCATCTCTCTCCCTCTCTGACCCAATATTATGCTTGGAGTTTTGGGGTGTAAACTATAAAGTTTTTTAGCACATATATCCAATTAAGATGCCACCACTAGAAAACTCATCCAAACAAAATGGTATCTTAGCTAGCTTTAGTAATTTTTATTGCATCATCAAGAAACTTGTCTTTTAAGTGGTTTTTGACAGTAGAGGTTTTTTTTTTTTAATTTCATTTTCTTAATGTATAAATTTATTTATCTTAGTCATGCATATTCACATCCAATTACTCATAATGCAAATTGACCGGTTGCGAAAATGAGTGATCTCATTTTGTAGTCACAAGTTTTTGGCAGCTTCTCTATCAACTTTAAGCTTATGATATTTGGATAAACCAAAGTTTGGGCAATATTAAATGTTTTATAGGGCTAGAAGTGATCTGAAAAGTTAGCTTGGATTGCAGACTTTCAAATGCATGCAAGCAAGTGAAGTACTGCAGAAACCATTCAGATATAATCATAAAAGTTAGTAAGAAAATTGCTGGCTTTTCCAAAAAATCTTCTCATCAAACTTTTGCGTTTGGTTATTTGTCCTTTAGATTCTTTCTTGATTGGTTAAGCTACGGATAAAGGTAGCACCAGATGACGTGTCCGGCAGTAATTACTGCGTTTCAAATACATAAGCGTGCCTATAATAGCTTGTTTTATTCATAGAAAATTTGAATGTTCGAGTCCTCAAATTTCTGTGAGAGAAAATAGCATAACAAAAAAGTTTGAATTGTGTTTCCAACTTATGAATAAATATGGGTTAAGACTATATATTAAATCAGATTTATGTCCTTTGATTTTGTAGGTATTCATTTAATAAAGCTTGCGATTAATATTATTTTCTTTAAGAATAGTATTAAATATCTCATATGTTGTCTTCAATACTAGCTGATTAAAAAAATGTGCTAATAAGTATTAATCCCTTAGAATATTCTAATTGACTATATTGATCTTGTGTCTAGGGTGATCAAGCCTCCATAGTAGGTGGTGCCATAGAATTTGTAAAGGAGCTTGAACACCTCTTGCAGTCCCTTGAAGTTCAGAAGCTGCAACTAAACCTACAAGGAATGGATAATAATAGTAATGGAGAATCTGATCATGATCATGATTATGATCATCTTAATCAAGATAATATGACGGACATGATGAGCTCCAAATTTGTGGCACCACCTTTTTCTCAATTTTTTGTGTCTCCTCAGTACACTTGGTCTCAGATCTCCAACAAGTACACATCAAAGACCAAGGCAGCCATAGCTGACATTGAAGTCACATTGATCGAAACACATGCAAGCCTCCGAATCCTTTCACGGCGAAGCTTTAAGCAGCTTTCGAAGTTGGTTGCCGGATTTCAGACTCTCCATCTCACCATCCTTCACCTCAATGTCACCACCTTTAATCCATTAGTTCTCTACTCTGTCAGTGTTCAGGTAATTAAAGTGAACATGTCATTTTTTGTATGAACCATATGTCATGTTGTGTATAGCATTCACTATGGTACAATGTAACACAATTTATTAAAAGGTACTAAATTAAGGCACAACAAAACTTAAACTAAAAAAAAAAGACAATCTAATAATCTACAGAAGTGACATGTTTGAGATATTGCACTTGTTGAATAAATAATGTTCAGAGAAAAAGGGGTTTTATAATTAAAGCAACAAGGTCCTCACATTCTGTTTTCTTTGAGTTGTTAAAAAGAATCATTGTCTGTACGTACTTTAGAAAACATGCATGTATGTGGTGGGGGATATTTTAGCCATTGGCCGGCGATGGTCATGATCAATAATTGACAAGAGAGAAGAATATGGAAGAAAGAGTATTATTTATTTGAGCAAAATTATTTTGCCCCTTTGAGAATTATTTAGTTCCCAATTTTTCCATGTTTGGAAAATGTTCGTTTGGTTGTGATGGTGGGAACTCAATGAATTCTTTAATTGGGTCTGATGTTTTTTTTTTTTTTAAATTCTATTTATTTTCAGGTCGAAGAAGCATGCCTACTCACTTCTGTAGATGACATAGCAGCAGCAGTTCACCACATGCTTAGAATAATTGAGGATGAAGCTGCCTTGTGCTCATAGAATGTCTTTGTCATGTAAATGCCCTTAGATCTGAGGTGGAATTACCACAATGCCACCTTTTTTTTTTCTTTTCTCTCTCTCTCTCTCTCTCTCTCTCTTTTTTTTTTTTTTTTTAATGCAGTGAAGATTCCCTTGTTTCTGTTTGTAGGCAACAAGTAGCTAGCTGGTACTCTATAAGAATTGCTACCTTTGATTTGTTTTCCTTTGCTGCAACTTGTAACTGTACGGTTTCCGCCGAATATATAACAAAAGCCAAACAGGGAGCTTAGGATTCTCAATGGGCTCCCTAAGGCCCGGTCCATTCTGACAATGACATTTGATCTGCATTTATCTCTTGTTTGTCTTTCATAGAGCTAGGGTTTTTCACCCCTTTGTGAGTGTAAAGATCAACTAGTTATGGAAGGCATTCAATTGAATTTTAATTCCATATTCATGAGAAAACGTGTACAATAATATTAGGGTCGGAGCCGTACTGCCTTGATGACTTGGCGTTGTTTTAGGGGTCTCGAAAAGGGAGTCTGCTTGGTGTAAGGCTCTCTAGTATCCCAACGAATGTAGTGCTAAGTGAGCCATCCCTATAGAACAAGGGCACCTATGGAGTGTGGGCATATGGTTGACCATAAGGTTACCATGCAACTCCATAAGTCAATATATCTTGTAGACAATTTTGCCAGGCTGATATTGCACAAGACTATCGGCCAAGAGGATTTCTTATGTTCTTTTGGTTCGCATGTAGATGTGGCGTCCAATATGGCCTGGCCTATAATTCGACTACATTCATGGGACTCAACAGTTAGCAGGACATGAATTCGACTACATTCATGGGACTCAACAGTTAGCAGGACATGAAGGGGATGCACCGTCTTGATCCAACCGACCTAGTGTGGGGCTTCATGTTGGAAATAAGTTACTTGGGCAACTTGCTTGTAGGTTTGGAGCTAGTTGGCCAAGGGGACTTGGTCTAGGGACTTGGGAAACCCTTAAAACCATAGCACACAAGAGATGTGCCGATGATTGATGGATCAAAGAAAAAACATGCAAGTTGACCAAGCAAAAAATTATAAATGCTACCAAAAAGAGGTCGCTCTTGGCCCCCTTCGAGGTGGTTAAGTGCTAGAGGTGCAAGGATTCAACACATGAATGCAGCCATTATAGTTTGTATACGAGGCTTGATCATGAATAGTTTTTGTGGAGTTTGAATCAAAATACATACACGCAATAGAGTATAAGACTGTTGACTGTTGACATAAGCCTGTTGACTGGCCTTGACGTTGTATATTTTGTATATTAAATATGTAAATCAATACGTCCAAAGAAAATACATTTTAAAAAAAAAATCACTGCAAAATGAAATAAAAATATAATCCAAAAATAAAAAATGAAACATACTAATTCTTTGATATTTTTTATTTTTATTTTTAATTTTCAGCTTCAATTAAACAAACAAAAGCAATTAGTCCAGTGCTAATATTTAGGACAATTTAATGTAGCTCTGGCCTAATTAATATGGGCTCTACACCTGTCCTATATTACTTCCAAACTGATGTGAGACTGGACTCGCCTTTTACTTTTACCAAAAGCCCAAAATTTTTACAATTACCGCTCTTATCTCTTCCCTATGCAACATAACTCTAAGAACATTATTACTTCAAATACAAATGATTAACAAGCAATATGATGTGAATTGAAAATTTTATTAATAAACTAGCCAAAAGCCTTATAATATACAATAATAAATGCATATATTTTCCGGTGTTCCTTTCCTTTAGAAAATGTAATAGGATCTGATATGAATAAATAGTGGCTGTCATCACATGAGGTTTTGGTTTGCATTGGAACGAGTGATTTATATGTTTTCTAGTTCGATCTGATCAAGAAAAAGCTGCCCTGACGGAAATGTTTTGGGGATTGATGTATCATTTTCTTGAATTTGTTTGATTCTAATCTTGCAATTTTGTTTCTTTGTGGAATATGAATCTGAATCCTCATTAAGAGTCATGTCCTCTTGTACAAGGACCAAAACTCACCGAAAGGGACATGCAGTATTGCATAGATATGGATACATACATACATACATATATATATATGTGTGTGTGTGTGTGACATTCATCAAGATCCATGGTTGAGCTTGAGAGATATGTGCATATGGCCGCCAAATTCGAAGTAAATAAATGGAGACATAATTTGAAAGAATGGTGTCAAATTAAGGAAGAGATAATTGCCCGCATGTTAACATGCCATTCATTTTTGAGAAAAAGACCAAGTAAAAATTTCTTATGATTAGTTTGTATCTTCCATATCCTTTAGTTTAATTATGAGGTAAAAGATCCAATTTTTGTTTTGTTTGTTCTAGCGCATTGTATATTAAAGACTTTTTTGTTAATAGGCTAAGAAAGGTCAACAAAAAATAAAAGGACAAGGAAAAGGAAAAAAGAGGGCTTTAATACTGTTGGAGATATTGTCAAGTTGGATATTGATGGATGAAATTCAAGATATCATTACTGTCTTGATTTTTTTTATGATTGTGCCAGCTAATGCCATGCCCAGATTGTTAGGATATTGTCATTGAACTAATATTGCTGTAGTTAATGCTAAGAATGTACAATTGTATTTTTCCCATTTTAATAGCAGAAATTGTATATATTGTCATGTATATTTCTTAGCTTTTCTAGAAAAGTAATAGCTGAAAAGAATCTTTTCCTTGTTTCAAAAGTTTTCAACCCAAAAAAAAAAAAAAAAATCTTATGTTTAGAGAATTATCTAAACAAAGCTGAAGCAAAAAGATAAGCAGTGAAATTATAAGTCGAAGTCTATTTTCTTTGCTTTTACATATTGAAAAGAAAAACTTACAACCTTGAAAAAAGAAATAGAACATGAATTTTAGTTTCATTTTCCCCCCTTTAAGAAACATTGTTCCTAGTTGATTGTCACGGTTTTTTTTTTTTTTGGCCTCTTTTTCCATCTTTCTTTTCTGAGCTGGGCATTTTTATTTTTAACTTTTGAATACGGCTATTCTTGTTAGAGAAATTAGAAAATGGCTCTTCTTAACACGCCTCTATAGTTTTGTGTCATTTTCCTAGAATTCTGTCCCTTTATAAATATATTAAAGGGAGAAAGTGAATGCAGAAATCTTATAGTGTTTAAGGAAAAAAAAAAAAAAAAAAGAAATCTTTGTTCTCCTTTTTGGAAAGGTATGTCTCTATAAATTATGTAGAGAACGGAGGCCATATAGGCTAAATTGTGATATCTGTTTTTACCGTTCTCTGATTATGTTTCAGACAAGAATAACTTTTAACTTTTTTCTTCAAGAAAGGTGTTGAATTGGATTCTTGGATGCATTTACATCAAACACACCAATATCAAGTTCGTTTCTTGAATTTGTATTGGCATTAGGGTTAGAGGTATTCATGGCGTACTCCAAAACAACCTAACCACGTAAAAAGTCAAAAACTAAACTGCCACAAAGCACATGAAAACCAAATCTATTGGTTTAATAATTGGACCAGTCAAATTACCTGTCAATTGGTTTCGATTTTCATTTTTAAGGGTTCGGTTCTAACCAAGCCTAACAGAGACTTTGTTAAGAAAAACCTAAGAGTTCTATAGTTAAAAAAGCCTTTGGAGTTTTGGTGACAACAGATCTTATCAGAATGTTTGGGCCCTTGGGGATGCACTCCTAGGGTGCAAGTGAATAAATAAATTTTATTAGTAACTACACCGGTGGCGGTGGCATGGTAAGAAGGAGGTCGTACTTAAAATCTTCATCGACTAACATGTCATTCATTCGAGTCTTACACTGTATACAAGAGTCTGCCTTAGGTACAAAATATGTTGATAAATTCTATTGAACCCTAACATGTCATTTGCTGAAGAGTCAAGACCAAGATACTTGTCACTACACCTGTGATATAAGTAGATTCTAAAAATGATGTTGGTCCAAACACAAAAAGACACCATTGATCTATTTTTCTAAAGAAAAGAAAGAAATCATAAATGATTCTACCCCCATTGGCACATAAATTACTAGGTAAATTAGAGAAATAACTGTTTTGGAGAAGAAAAATAGTTTTCATCTCCATGGGACCTGCTATTTTATAGCAACAGAGTTTTAACCCAGAGGCTAAATAAGTATGTGCATTTTATTTAGAGACTTGGTTAACAAAAAGATCATTTTTGTGAATCAAAGTGTGAGCCGGCCTAGTTTGAGTCGAAGTGATCCAATCAGCCCAGCTGGTCCATGTTGTTGGGCTCAGCACTGGTAAAACAAAGGCACTTCTCACACAAGAATGTGCACTGATTTAAAACTAGAAAGTATTACAAATAGATCTTGACATGGCTTTGCAAGGCAAAGTATGGGATTTGTATCACGTGATACAGTAAGCGAATTCAGTAGAAGTATTTAAGTTGTTGGTATACAAGATAAAATAATGCTACATATCTTCAAATAATAATAATAATAATAAATAAATAAATAAATACATATATAAATGATGAGAATTCACTTGCTAAAATCAAAGCAAAAACAGAAGTTGAACATTGAATCATCCCCCATCAATTTGACAAAGGAGTACAATTACTTCTCATTCACATAGTAACAAAATCACTACACATTATCAACCAAAAGCTAAAAAAAAAAAAAAAGAAGAAGAAGAAGAAAAAGAAGAGTTATGGCTTCCAAACCAAGATCTCCTTTTTCTTTTCACAACCACATTTGCTTAAAAAAAAAAAAAAAAAAAAAAAAAAAAAAAAAAAAGAGGAGTTATTTTCATAGAGGAATAACATTGTGTCTTCCCCTCCCACCCCCTGAAGGCCTAGTGAGAAAAAACCTACCACTTGAAACAGATCTTTTCATTGTGACAGGACTCATAACACAATGCAAAATCCCTTTTCTATGACCAACATCTTTCCCAACTTGCCCTACTTTTGAGCAACTTGCACGCTCAATAGAGCAACCTTCCACATGGACATGACTCACACGTCCTTCTTCTTCATCACCATGTTCCATCCTAAGAATATCCGCAACCGAAACACGGTCCCCACCACCTGAATGGTCCATTGAAACCGACCGTCTGATTTCGATCACGCTATGCCTCTCCTCCAAATTGCCCAAATCACTAAAAGCACGCAATGAGCTAGCACTTCTCTTTGGCACAACAACATCACTGGAGTTACTATGCTCATGAGTCTCCTCAACACTTTCCAAATTCCGATCTTGTCCCACAAATGATCTGCTTTGATCGTCATTCGCAGCCGTCGATTCGTGGCCTGAGAAACTCTCAACGGCCATTGGCGGATTGACGGAAACAACAACATTGGCTCGGCACAAAGGGCAATTGGAGTGTGATCTAAGCCAAGTGTCAATGCATTGTATGTGAAAAGCGTGACTACATTTAGGCAAAAGCCTGACACTTTCATCTTCTTCAAACTCACTTAGACAAACAGAACAATCAGGTCCCTTCAACCAACCCATCTCCCTTCTTGTACTTACAAACCGTTATGGACTTGATCAGGGCCTCGTCTAGCCCCGCCGTTGCCGACACCTGCCACGGCTCGTGGACCGAAGGGTTGTGATCGTCCTCGAATTCCTCGTCCGGGTTTTCATTCTCATCTTCTCCGCTTGATCTTCTTCTTTGGTCAGTATTGTTCCCACAATACTTGGAGATTATGGCGTAGTAGCTTACCAGAAGGAAAGCGCTGGCCAGAATTCCGATGATGGCGACGACGAGGGGTGAGAAGTTCGGAGAAGAATTGTCGTCCGGGAAGTCCAAAGGAGGTGGTGGAGGGTAGATTCTGTAACACCATTGAGGACAGTATAAGCTACAAAAGCCTTGTGAACAGTCTTTGCTGTTGAGGTATGTTGGTATCCTTGTTATTGGGCTGCCTAGAGACCCCATCAATAATGGCCTAATGATGAAAAAAGCATGTATAATATTAGACTCTAAAAAACAAATTCCATTCTATCTCTATACATTCTTATGAGAAAAGAAGAAAATTGAAATTCTACAAAGTTGGCTATAACTGTTCATAGAAAATTGTAAGTGTTAAACGCAAATTTTAGATGAGGGTAAGAGTGAAACTTTGGAGAGGCTATAAGAGGCTTATTACTGATAATTTGTGAAAACTAAGCTAGGAAATATGTGTCAAAGAGATGGAAAGCTCAAAGAAGATATTACCTGCAGACTGTTGCACATCTAAGATGACAATGGTTAAAAGGGTCTGTTTTGTTTCTGCGATTCTCATGGAATTTCCAGGCAAGTGAAAGAAGTATAAAGAAAGGCCTCAAGAATGTAAATACCTTTGAAGGAGACAAAGGAGCTTGGAAGAAAAGCAAAGCCAAAAAAGACAGGGAAGATGGGGTATTTTCTTTTCTTGCCCATCTCTTTTTCTTTTTGCCAATTCCATCTTTCTTTCTTTTTTTCCCGAGATAATGGTTTGTTGACTAAGGTGTGGAGTGTTGGTTGGGAAATTAATTAAAGAAATGAATGCTTTTATTATTGTCCAAGCCAGTTACAGTTGAGGAGGTGGGCATATTTTGTGATACTAAGCAATCTTTTTTGCTCTTTAATTGGTTGAATGTCAAGTTTTACACGCATTAATGAGAACCCTTTACCCCCAAGAAGTGAAGTTAACAGGAACAAAGACATATTAGTAACTGTGGCCGTCAAATTTGGCCTGCCTGTCTTTAGAAGGACATTTGTGCAAGGAATCTCAAAAGCAAAGGTTTTATTTTATTTATTTTTTTTTTTTCAGGATATATGTAAACAGAAGTTAATTAAAGTCTTCGGAGTGGACCACAAGTCAAGCATAGCCAGTGTAGTGTGATTTTTTTTACTTTCCCTAGTCAATAAAGAGAGAAGGTACTTGTTAAGCAAGGTCACGAAAGGTAAAATAATTTGCGTATAACTCTAATCATGATGTTATTATTCATCAAAAAAAAAAGAAAAGAAGAAAAGGTCTATCTGGGATGTATTTAATTTGTGAGAAGCATAAACCAATAGTCTAATCGTCGTTACTCAAGAATTTTGTGATCATGGAATTGCCACATGCTAATTAATAGTGTGTGAACAAAATATTATAGAGCCTAATTATTGCCTTATTAAGCAACAGGTCGACTTTAAAAAAATGTTTCATTAAGGGTTGCAACAATTTTAAAATTTAAGGGACACGTACATCATTTTTCAAGGTTTGATGGGTATTTTGAAATGAGTGTCAAAGTTCGAGAAGTTTTTGAATTAGGGTTTTTAGTTCTTTTTTTACCGAATTGGTAAATTGTCCGTTGAACTTTTATTTTTAGCAAATTATCCCTTGTGTTTATTTAAGTGTTTTGGAGAGTCCAAAATCAACGATAAGAAGTAAAATTTGAATGAAAATATAGTTTTGGACAACTTTGGGGTCATTTGAAACTCCAATCTCTACCATTCCAATGAGAGCAAACAATGTGCACAAGGATTTTCCCATCTAAATTTAACAAGAGTCATCAATGTAAGATACTCTACAACACTAACTTTAACATCGTCATCAGTGTAAGACACTCTACAACACTTTATTAGATTCCTAGAATAATTAAAAAAAAGTTAAAAAGTGCAGAGAATATTTACGAATACTAGAAAAATTCAAGATATAAAGTTTTTAAGAGAATGTAACACTATCGGCTAAAAGTGAACCCCACTCGATATATCGATCGGGACAATCTCTATATACTTGCAATGCTCTCAAAAAAAATAAAATGAAATAAAAGAAAGGAAATACAACTCAGAAAACATGATCTGAAATCAATGACGTAAGTAACCGGCAGGCTATGTGATTTGTGTTGCCAAACACTAATAAAAAGTAAAGCAGGAAGAAAAAAGGATGAGAAAATGTGTTGGTAAGACCGTAACATTTTTAAAGTAGAGGCAAATCCAATGCCACATTTTCTCTTCCCTAACTCACTTAAGTTTTTTTTTTTTTTTGGTGGCGGGTCTCAATAAGCACCGCCTTTAAATTCCACTTGATGAAGAGCATATATTCTCTTTAAAGGAGCCATGCAGCATTTCTTTCTCACAATTTAAGAAAGGCGTGGGACTAATGCTTTCATTACAAAAAGCTGTAAATTATGATTATCCCACTCTTTGTGATGAGGAAGCTTAGCTACCAAAAAGATAAAGATAGCATAAAGTCCCAAACTCACACAAAAGTCGAGAATGTTAAATCAACCAAAAATTTGTTTTTGCCAACCAACAAGTTATTTAATGTTTGGAATATCTTCTGAGTAAAAGCTTCCATAAAAAAACTAAAGGTATTTCGTAAATCGGTTTGAACTGAAAAATTGTTTTAAAAATTAAAGCATATGAGAGTTTTATACTATAACACATGAGACTTTACACTGTTATTGATTCAAACCGATTTACCAAACAGAGGGTTAAGAGCCAAGAACACACTTCTCTATAATCTTCTAATCAACCATTTCCTCCAAACTTTGGGCTATCTTTTCTTTTCTTTTTCAACTTACCCTAATGGTCTTCTCTCTAAAAGTCATGCCAAAGCCAGTACTAGATTCTTATTCCGTAATTCTAAATATAAATGTATCTTATGTCTTCATAAATTAATTCCCAACCACCTAGCTGATTTTTTTATGCAACTCCAGTTTTGCCGACTATGTTCTTTTCATTGTTTTCAATAACAGCCACAAAAGAAGGAAAAAAAAAAGGGTTTCAACTTCTCAAGAATGTTGTGCAACTATGCGCAATACAAAGTGAGTCAATTGTTCTCTATCTTGTCAAATTCAGTCTTAAATCTCAAGGAAAATTCTATTGAGAACATTCTTAAGATAAGGGAAAAAAAAAAGAGAGAGAGAAGAAAAAAAATCTTTACTATCATCTGCGTCTATAAATGTGCCTTGCAATAACTTCTCAACTTCCCACTACTACCTAACTAGGACTAGATTAGATTTAAATTCCTAACTACCTTCTTGAGAGAGAGTATATTTACGACACCAATAAACTAACAGAAAAAGAAAACGTAATTTTCAAAGTATAGAGTATAATATGGTTTACTATCTCAGAGCTTTACAAACATTTCTATTCAAACGACTTCTATTTATACCATGTTAGCATTATTCCACAATCTATTATAATTATTTACACAATGCACTTATATAAGATTATTTCTTCAATTAAAAAAAATAGTACAGTTTGACATAAATAACGTAATAAAGATTCCAAAATTATGAATATCATTCAATCCTCTCTAATTTGGCCAAGTAAAGACAGAAGGGATTTAAATGAAGGAAATTCGCCATTGATAGGAAAATTACAGTTTCCTACTGAACAGCATCGTAGCACAACTTTTTTGGCACAATACTACACTAATATATCAAAAAAGTAAATATTAAATATTCTAATATAAAAACAAATTGTACCATGCTTCAATAGATTTTTTTATGATAATATAAAACATGGGAGCTTTTTACAGAAGATATATATGTAAGATTCAGCTCTTGTGTCTCCTTATTCTTGTCATGTTTCAAGTCTTTCCCTAGTAATATCATACTACATCAACTAAAATATCATAGTAATTAAAAGATCATACCACATCATTTAAAATATCATGACACTAGAAATATTTTAACTAACGTGGTATTATATTATTTAAGGAACACGGTAAGAGGGGCAGAAAAAAAGAGCATATGAGTCGAACCATATCCCTGCATGTAATGCATCTTTATGAACGTTAGCTGAAAAAGCATGCCGAAATTAACAAACCTAATATAAATCCAATGGTTTAAAATAGAGCTTTGATTCTTTTTCATATCCTACCATGAAATTATGTGTACAAACAATTGTACTTTTTTCAACACAATGCTATTAACATTTACGAGAAAAGATGTAGTCTGTGGATGTAAAACATGTCATGCTTGTCCCCTTGGGTGGGTCTGTGCTAGCGAAGACAAAAGGTTCCTCTAGAAGAGAGCCAGTTTCATGTCACACAAAATTTGATAAAAGATTGTCAATAATGCACTGGCTAGGCTCATGGAGGGGGGTCTTGCCACTCAATCATGCAGATGAGTTTCCTTAACCTTGCATTGGACTTATGACTCCCTTTGATAGAAGGGAAACAATCAAGTCCCCACATTCACATTTACACACTATCAGCAAAACCAAGAAAAGTAGAAACCAAAGAAGTAAATCGATCATGTATAACTCGTATGTTTTTCATTTCTGGAGTGGAGCTATGACACTTTATTCTCCTTTTGAAGGATACAAAATTAATTTGAAAGCCAATATATTCTTTCTTGAGAAGAGAGAATACAATTAAAATGAAAGCCAAGATGTTCTTTCAACGAACACATTTTCATCCAAGAGGGAAAAAAAAAAGAAGAGAGAGAGAGAGAAACAAGTATATGAGGCCAAGGTAGACCCATTTTTCCCACACTCTACGAGCAGTTAAATTAGCTAATTCAACGAAAGTCTTAACTCTTAACTAGAACAAACATAATCGTTTTCAACTGTTGGATTAAAGTGCACTTAATCAGAGCTAGATAGTTACCATAATTAACTTATCTTAACAAACAAAACATCTAGTTTCTTACTTTTGGAAACGAATATTCCTCGTTGTGATATCTACATTTCATCAAAGCAATTTTAATGGTTTACTTGATTATCATTCTTGCAGATAAAACATGACCACAGGCCACCTAAATTTGGCAAACCCAAGCCCCATTTTTTTAATAAAGCCATATCAGTCAGTTACTAGGCCACCTAATACAAGAGAATGGACTTGCATAACACAAATAAAGGGTGTTTCTTGTTGTGAAAGGTAACAAATACTGACCAGTTGCGAGCTATGTAGATCTTTGAAAATAAATAGTCTTAACAAGGGCCGATGGCCCATAAAATGAATTCTAATAAAACCAGTGTCCTAACTTTAAAGGAAAAGATAATAATATCTGCAGATGGGAAGGATCCTGGTATTACGGCTAAAGGTACATGTATACTTGTACGTGAGGGTTTTAACGATTCCATGCACAAAATTAGAGGATAACGGGGAAAAATACAAAAACTAAATAAAAAAAGAAAACCTTTTGCTGAGGAACAATATATGAATATTAGGAATTTAAAATGTGTTTATCTGTTACAATTGTTTAGAATTTATATAAGTTTGCTTTTATTGGTTATGTTTATCATATTATTAGGATTTATGCATCTATAAATAGACCTAGTAGTTGTATTTTTCACTATCAATTTTGATAATAATCATTGATTACACATTTCCTCTCTATTGTTCTTTCATCTTAGGATTTATTCAAGTCAATTTTATTATTTGGTTACATTATCATATTATTAGGTTTTATGCATCTATAAATAGAAGATCCATTTTTTGTAGTGTGATTGTGATGACTAATTGATTCTCACGTGTTGAGGGTCGTCGCAGAATTGGGGGGAAAACAGGACTGTTTCAATATTCATTAACAGGAGCTACAGGCTCTCAAGTAAATAGGCAAGACTAAAAGAAAGTGAAAAGGCTCAAAACCTCATCCAACAACCGCAAAGCATTTATAAGGTCCAAGTATTGTGTGTCTTTCAATCAAATTCAACAACTGCACTAAGCCCCTCTAGCAAGAATTAGAGGAAATTAACCCTTACACGAAGAGAAGCACAAGACATGTTGATACAAAATTTAAAACTATATGAAAAGCTTCTATCTCTTATATGAGATATTAAGATCAAAATTTCTGCTTTTCACAAGATTCTAACCATAATCTGCAAACAATTTATCAAGAAAACCAAAAAATATATAATGTATATGAATGTGACCTATGATTCTTCAGTCTGACCCTCTGAAACGATTTCCTCTTCCTTCTGGTTTCCAGTTTCATCAACATTCTTTTCACTAGCAATCTTTTCACTGAATTTTAGACGAAGCGGCCGGCCCATTAATTCCTACACGAAGAAACTTCTAAATCAAACATAAAATAGAAACAACTAAATTCCTGCACTTTTATGCAGCTTATCTAACTGAAGAAGGGTATAAGCTAGACTTTGAAAGCATGTAACAAGCAAAGAACATATGTTCTCTTGTAGTAGGTAAGTGTATGCATATCTGTCTATAGATCACCATGGAGAATAGCACACAGGAAACCAATACAAATACAATGAACCGAAGAGGGAGGCAGCTACGCATGCAACAGTGTCTGACCTTTATGAATGCAACTCGCGGATAGAATTGGATTAATTTCCATATTTTGACAATCTAGAGCAACCCTTATTAAATGTATTTCCTATGAAGGGATTCCCAAAGTTCTATAAATATGCATGCACGCGTAAAAGTCTCGGGTAACAAAACATAAGAATTAATAATACTTTGGTCACAAACACAATTTTGCTCTGCTGAAGCCATCAATCTCGATTAAGTATCACAAATTTTAGTGTAGCAGTTGAAGAAAAGAAAAATGCTGAAAAGATTAACCTATTGTATTTACCTTCCCATCCAACGAAGATATTGCAGCCTCTGCTTCCTCCCTTGTGGCGAAAGAGACAAACCCATACCCAGCAGATCTTCCTTTAGGGCCATCAAAGACAACCCTGGCAGAAACTGGGTTAAAATTTTCAGAGAAAAAATCTCTGAGATGGTTCGATCTCACTTTCCATCCGATATTAGACACATAAAGCTTATGGGTTGTCTCCCCAGGTCGGGGGCCAGGCGGACGTGGCGGAGAAAGTTTCTTGAATCGCTTTGCAAGTTCTATCTTAATAATTCTGCCTGATACATCCTGCACCAAATGTGTTACGAGATACATGCAAAATCAGAAGGAAAAGCCAGTATCTTAAAGTAATATATTCAATCTTAATAATTACTTTCTTTCTGTTAAAATTGGAAATGCGCAAATACCATACAAAGATCTTCTAAATGTTCCAATGTTACCAGAAAACTCATTAAAGTCAACGTTATGCAGTATGAGTAAATATTATTATCCGAGAAACACAAAATACAGCTGTATAGGCAGAGAGAAGATTTTCATTCATACGGCTGCATCCGGCTTTAGGAAATAAATATATTCGTGCAAACCACCTCAGATATAGCTAGGCCTAGACACTCTAAACTGTTATTTTTTCCCCCTTTATTGTATAGGATACTACAAAAAATTCTTAATTCTGAATGTAGCTAAGGGCCCGTTTGGCACAACTTTTGCTTGTGCTTTTAGACAGTAGAAGAAGAGAAGCATATGTTGTAGCTTTTCAATAAGTGTTTAGAACCTAATTTTTAAAAGAGCTTTAATGGGTCAAAATGGTTTCAAGTTTTTTAAAAAGTTACAAAAATGTTATATGCAAACTTGTAATATATTATTAGTACTCTAATGCAAGTTTCAAAGTCGATTTCAAAAGTGCTTTTTTGACAAGCTACATTTTATGGCTTTGACAGGAAGCACTTCTGTCAGATCATCCAAACATTCTTAAAAACAGAGATTAAGGAAACCAAAAGCAGCTTCTAAGAAGCCCTCCCGAACAGGCCCTAAATCTTTCACACTGCTTAATCATAATTATCACCCCTAACATAGATAAATCTTCGCAATTGCTTTCTCATTTATTGAACCTAAAACTGCTAACATCCTAATTCTAAATTTTGCAATACTCAAATCTTGAGCAACTGGAAATGCTATATGAAAGGTAACCGAATCCATCCAAGTAAAAATTGACAAAGCCTCCTAGAAATTTGCTCTAAATAATGCAAAAAAATAAAGCTCAAATAAAAAGGCAAAATAGAAATGGTACTGAATCATCATATGCAGCAAAAGATAGGCGCCAAAAACTACCTTGAGCACAATTGATTGTTCAATTTTTTTTCTTTCCTAGAAGATTTTTTTGAGGGAATTCCTAGTAGACTTTTAATTGTAAAACAACATATACACGCCAACAATCTTCCAATACACCTTCAAAAATTGATATGAACAAACCATTCTAACAAAAGGAAATAAAAATAAAAACAAAAACTTCATTGCTACCAACAAAAAAATCCAATTTGAAAAAAAAAAAAACCAAACGACAAACAAACAAACAAAAATCCTAAAACCTGAAGGTGGAACTTATCCATGACCGCCTGAGCTTCCTCCCCAGAAGCCATTGTCACAAAGGCAAACCCTCGGTTCCTTCCATCTTTCTGCTTTACAATCTAAAAAAAAAAAAAACCAAATTCATTCAACATTTCATTGATAAAAACCAAACCAATATCGTTCAATTTTTTTTTTTTTAAAAAGGAAAGAAACATTGAAACAAACCTCAACGTCAGTGACGGTTCCGCACTGGCCAAACAGGCTCTTGATGTCGACAACGGTGAGCGACCATGGCAGATTGACGACGTAGAGCTTCCTCTTCTGATTCTCAATATGGCCGGCGGTTTCCTCTTTTTTCTCTTCGACCGCGATTTCCTGTTCCTGCACAGCGAAGCCGCAGGGCTTTCGAATGGAGGAGTGATGAGAAAGGAGAGACTTTTGAGGAATAAAAGAGCAGAGCTTGAAGGAGTTCGTTGGGGTTTTGGGGAATGAGAGTTTAGTAGCTGAGGACGACGATGAAGAAGAAGAGAAAAGTGGGGAGAGACAGAGAGACAGCGCAGCTTCCAATGCCGCCATTGTTTAGATTTGTTTTGATTTGTTGATGAAAGACAAAATGGATAAGAGTTGGGAGAGAGAATGTAGGCAGGTACAAGAGTTTTTTATCTAGTTTATTTACCTCTTTTTTATGGGGGGAATGCTTAGGGTTTTAATGTCCAGTTTAAAATGAGAGGTGGTTTAAAATTTTATATTTTTAATAATAAATTTTAAATTATATAATTTAAATAGTAATTTTTAATTAATATTTGAGACGTAAAAGTTTAAAATAAAAATTAAAACATTACATCAAGTTTAAAATAAAATTTATGTTTAAAAATTATAATTTATGAAAGAAAAAAAGAAATAAGGTGTTTGGTAGAAAGTGTCATGGATTATTTTTTTAATTATAAACAGTATAAAATTTTTATATGCTACAATAGCAATTAAAAAATCACTACAATATAAAATTTTTATATGCTACGGTAAAAACAATTATAACCAACAATTCTAATCATTCTGTCAAATACCCTATGAAAATGATTTAGACTCTAAAAAATAATTTAAACCTTGTAAACTTAAAGGGTGAAAGCATAGATTTTAAAAGTTTTAACCGATTTAAAACTATCTTTGTGATTTAAACCGCGTTCATAGCGGTTTTGAACCTAGATAATGGGTGGCCTATAAAATTCTCTGGCGGTGGTGGACATAACTAATGATCACATGATTCATATCGACAGTGGAGACAAAAAATTGGATAGATCTCTTGCACCAGATTTAATCCAAATTTCAAAAAATTAAAATAAAAAATACTTTTTCCATAAACTTTTAATCATAGCCGTCGGATTCTGCAAAATGTCCAAACCTTACTTTGAGGACCAAATTCGTCGCCGCCCAGCCTCCTCCGACGGCGCCGGCACGATCTCTACAAAGATTTTCTTCACTCAGGATAAACTATGGTGGAGGCACAATCACTTGCGAAGTTCAAAACTCAGAGAAATGAAGGTTTCAAATAACATTGATTTATCAACAAAATAAGCAAACCTTTCAAACCTACCTAAAATCAAGAATCCGCTGGAGGTTGAAGGATAATTGAGCTTTGAATCGTCCACGGCCTGTCTTATCCTCTCAATCCATTGCTCGAGAGTCAATGCCAGAGGCAAAGCACGAGTAATGCAGGTATCCACCGCCAAATGTCTATCCTCCATTTCTGAAACCTCACAGACTTCCACAACTAGGGGGTCGAATCGCACCGACCTAATCCACTGGAAAATAAGCAGTAAGAGCAAACAATAATTATAATCCGCATGCGTAAGCAAAAGATCGATGAAAAAACAACGAAAACCTAGGAAATTTAAGTAGAACCTTGCGACGAGGGTTCTGAGGGAGGCAAAGGGAGCTCCGGCAGAGGAACAGTGGAGGCAGCGACATGCATGGGAAGGAAGTTCTGGTACGGAATTTAGCCCCTGAGCGAGGAAGAAAGAGAGTGGTTTTCAGAAACAGAGGTTATCTTTGTTAAGTCAATTGTGCCGTAGGTCACGCGCATAGTGCTAAACTATGTCGCGACTCGCCAGAGGGGAACTTCTATGACTCGTTGGATCTGAGCGAAGCTGACGGCAGTGAAAACAAAGCTTGCTGAGAGGAAATAACCTCGTCATTGAGGGAGCGAGACCCGCGGAAGATGGTTTGCGAAGCTCGGTTGGAAAGGAAGCGTCAGGGTCGAAGAAGAAATTGATCTTGAGTATTTTTTTTTTTTTTTTAAAAATTTAGATAAATTTAAAATAATCATGCGTGAGACACATTGTTTTTGGTTGATAGTCCTTTTATCTCTTTTTTGCCATCAGATTTTGATCTAATCATATGTAGTAATTCTTTACCACTAGAGAATAATAGCGTTTTTTATTATAGCTTTTCCCTTATTTATATATATATATATATAGATAGAGTATTTTAGGTTTATTCAAATTGTATATCTTTTCATTAGATTTAATGTACAAAATTATTTCTTTCTTGATCATTCTTTAGTTTTAATTTAAAAAATTGCTTAAAATATTCTCAAATTGAAAAAAAAAAGATTTTTAGATCTTAAAAAAAAATAAATACAATACCTTCAAAAACGGATGTTTTGTGTGTTTTGTTTGCATCTTATATTTTAAAAGTTTTAATTTTTCTTTTAATTAAAGATAATATGGTCATTTTAAAAGTTAAAATCAACTATTGACTAAGGTAAGGTATAGATTTATGTATTAAATATAATCTGAAGGTATATATTCAATGAGACCAAAAATCAAAGGTATAGTTTTTAAATTAACTTAAAACAGAGGGAATAAAAAGGTGAAAATCCCATTTTAATTTATTTTTAGAATTCTTCTTGTATGACCGATATTTTGGGTCTACTAGTAGGTCCTATTATTTTAACAATTGGAGTAACTTTTCAATTCTCTAATCTGCCACAGTCATTTTAAAAGTTTTACAGTATATCATAAATCAAACTATTAAAAAGTTAATCTAATAGTTAAAATAAGATGACCTATCAATTAGGTCAAAATGACATTACGACTAAAGATTTTGCCTTTTTTGAAATTAATTTAACTTTTTTTAAAATTGAATTGTGAATTAAAATGGATAAAAATACACAGATATTTTATCTATTTGAAAAGAAAGAAACGTGAAAAAGAAATAAATAAACAAACAAATAAATAAATAAATAACAGAAACAAAGAAAATAAATATTTCAATATTTTTTTACTCAGTAAATTGTTTACATTCAGTACATTTGTTATGTACTATATAATTTAGATGGATTAATTGAACTTAATTAGAAAATCAATTAATCACTTAGTAATTATTGAAAAGTTTACTTAATAAATCAATAGTTTTATGTAGAAATCAACAATCTATAGCATTAAATAAAAATAACTTAATTTATTAATTAAGTATGTTTAATTTAGATTACAGATTAATAACATAAACGCATGTAAATCAAAAGCTATTTGTAAGTAACAAAAATATAAAAACGAAAATAATAAATACCTTTATTTGAACAAATACTTGTGTCACATATTCCATGGCAACTTCGCGAGTACTATTGAAAAAGCACTTGTTGAAAAAAAAATTACTTCTTTAGATTAACAAACCTCACCGTCTCATGTTGTGGAAAAGTATTTTTTTAAAAGCACGAAATTGGATAAATTTTTCTAAATCAGTTAATTGATTTAAAATCCCCATTTATTAATGTGTTGAACCTCCCACTAATTCCAAAAAATAGGGATAAATCCAATTCAATGATCATAATGCACTGATTATTCAAAGAAATCTAAAAAGAGTTTTTATTCACGATACAAAGTAAATGACAAAATAATAAAGAGAAGCTTAAATAGTAAATCCTAATGTCTAATTTCATAATCTATTCAAATAATAATTAAAAGATACTTATTCAAATAATAATTAAAAGATACTTCAAAAAAAAATATAAAACAACAAAATCTAAGGGTTTCATGTAGGTTTGTGTGGTTTGTGGTTTGAATCTATGAGTGTGGTTCAAAATGGTGTTTGAATGTGCATTTGGTTGAGATGGCTTTGAATCTATAAAAAACCAATTTTATAGAACTTATCTCTCTCTCATTCCTTCCCTTGAATTCATATGGTTTAAACCTATTTGTTTCATTAAAACTATCCATTTTTATTTCCTCATAATTTTCATGCAATCTAAATATCAGTGTTTTAATGTAATATTTTATTCCTTGTTTAAACTTTCATTTCCAAATACAAGTTCAAATTATTATTTAAATTACATACGTTTTAAATTTTCAGTTCAAACCAAAAAGGTTCAAAACCATACAATTTGAACATGAGAAGTAAATGGACCCTAAATCTAACTTGTCTCCTATTGCATGCAAGTGAAAAGAAAAACTGATAAAAAACACTAGAAATAAAAAATAAACTCCAAACAATTTAAAACATAGGTCATGATATAAATGTATAAAATATTAGTGTTCACTTTAAAAGTATACAATTTCAATTCGTTATAAACTTATCTTAAATCATATATGTATGATGACACTACTACCTCTAAATTCAGTTCCATAAAGATTAATTATAAGTTTATGGTAATTTCAGTTCCATAAAGATTAATTATAAGTTTATGATAATGAAATAAGATTAGAAATTTCAAACGATAACATGTACATTCAATGTGCAAACAAAGTCATTATTGTAAATATTGCAACTTTATGGTAATGTTCACCGTCGGAATGAACGAAATTGAACAATAAGAACTCTATTGAAATCGAGAGCATAAAAAATTGTAATTTTCTAATAATAAAATATGATTGGAAATTTGAAAAGGACAATAATGTTTGTGTACATTATACAAATATGATAATATAATTGGCATCACAGATACTACAACTTTATAATAATGATCATAGCAGAATATATAAAAGAGTAAAATGGGTACCGCAAACATTTAATTTACAAAAAATAGATAGAATCATAATTTTATGAAAAAGTTGAGTTTGGACAAAGTAAAGATAGTATTTACTCTAAAAGTTATGATGGAAAATCAGACATGTGTATCTCTTTATTGGATACGAAATATCAAAATTTGTTTAAATTAATATTTGGATCATTTATAGGCAACTCATCGTGAGTTTTAAACATGTAAGTAGTACAAATCCATATGGGCATCGACATTTAAAATATATAAATCTCTCAGTGGCTGAGAAAAGGCCATAACACCTTTTTTTTTCTTCTCTAGGGCTCATGGGAATAAGTTCTGTTTTTCAGTCCCATAAAGGCAAATTGCAAAAGGCAGATTCAAAGTGCAATATTATTTAAAAATGTGATAACAATCGCACTTGCTCCAACTGATGCCTATATAAAGAGCTCTCCAAGGTTGCCTCTCAGAACCAAGCAAGACAGAGATCAAGACCGAAAGAAAGAAAAACCTATCTCTACTCTCTTGAGTGAAATGGCTTCAGCCCACTGCAGCCAGCCCGCCAACGAGGCCTGCCAGCAAACATGCCAAGGAAGTAGCTTATTGGGCCAGAAGATGTCCGAAATGGCTAGCGGGGCCAAGGGTAGTCACAACGGACAGCAGACCAAGCCCAGCTTCACCCAGGTCCAAATCAACCCCAGTCGCACCCAGGCCCAAACTAAGGCTAGCGCCAGGCCCAGGCCCAAACCAAGCCTAGCTGGCAGGACCAGGCCCAAGCCCATTCCTGCCCGAACAAGGGAACATGCAAAGCTCATACTCACCAGGCCTGCCATGCTGCAGCCAAACCCCAGTCTCAGTGTGGGGTAAATAAAGCTAGTGGCGCCCGCCACATCCACACCCACAGCCATGACAGTGGCCACAGCCACACCAAGCACCAAGCCACTAATGGCTTTGCGTGCCACTGCATCAACAACACTAAAGATTGCCACAACCACAAGCACACGGCTAATGGCAGCACTGCATGCACTGGCAAGATCACAGCGGGGTGCGAGCAGAAGGAGGAAAACCTGTTTAGGAGAATCAAGAATCGCTTTTCTGGCAATAGCAGTTGCAGCCACAGTAGCAGCGGCAGCGACAGCGATAGCGATAGCGACCACGACTGCTATCACAAAAGAAAGGTAAATTTTTCTAGAAACAGATAATTATTTAGGGCAATGATAAATTAAGAACTTCACGGATATTTAAGTTATATTTAGGACTTGATTGATCCATATAATTTATGTGTGAAATTAATTAAGCGAAGAATTTGAAAATTAAAATGTAAAAAAATAAAAAACGATAATAATAATTGAATAGATGCAAATTTGGATTATAAATTATTGTTCATATCTTTATGTATGATCTCATAACAGCCCCACATTTATTTAATTAGTGCAATATGCATGTATAATATGTAGAGATGTGCATATTTTTGCAATATTTGTTTTTTTTTTCCTTGCTAGTCTCTATGATCCAATTATTCATTTTAAACCATGTGTTGTGCTTGTGCAGAACTAAAAAAAAGCATCTGTGAGAGCTGATTAAATGACTACATCAGCAGCAGAAGGAAAGTTCAACATGCCTCCCACGGAAATAATAAGTAATTATAAAATGTAACTTGATTAAATAAAAGCAAAAAAATGGAATGCTAAACAATAATAATACCCAAAAGATCCGATTTGGCTAAGGAATTGGAATTGTATCCCTAATATATATAAATGCAATATTTATGGCTACAAATGATTTTCTGTTTAAACTTTGACGTTATAATGATGCAGGCAATCTTAGTGATTCTTAATGTCATAACTAAATTTGGTTTCCATTCGTAATTGTGATTTTCAGTACAAATAAAATGAAGGAACATTTTAATGTGACTTACACGGAGAAATTAACTTGAAAATGATGAACAAATCGCGGTCACACGATTCTCAAAGTTCCTGTGTGAAATGGATATATCTATCTAAGAACCTAAGTTCAATCATGAATGTGGATTATCTAATGAGCTTCCGCAACAACAGTTTACGTAAACATAACTGCATACGCTATCAAGAATGAAAGAGTGAAAGTATCGATGTTTACAGAGTGCTTCAGATTTTGGTTTATAAATAATATCGATAATCAAAAAAATGGATGTCTTAAAAAAAATTTCTCTTTAAACCTTACAAAACGCTAACACAATCAAAATTATTAAATTCTAACATATAACTTAATTGATATTGTTGGGGTGAGTTCGACGCCACCGTCGAAGAGCCTTATTCTAGGTGGTCAGTCAAACAGCTCGGCAAAGCTTAGGGAGCTAACAAGTGATCCTGATGAGCTTGGATTGCTTGTCCGAGGTGCTTTTTAGGGTCCCTCGGGCCGCACCACAATTGGTCGCCTCCTCGGGTCAGGCACCAGCTCGGGTCGGATTTTTTTCACTCGCAAGTAGGCTGCTGCTTGCCATCACTGGACAACAGATGACAGACAACTCACCGTCAGATGGGAGACAATCCACCGGCAGAGGGCACGACGCTTGTTTTCTGCTTTCTAACACACCTTGATGTGACACACGAGTCGTGGACAAAACCCACCTAACATCCGGTCCAAGTAGCAACCTATAAATAGGGTACATTTATTGCATTCGACAAGCATGCTCCTTCCCACCTAACAAGTTCCCGTCCTCTGCCGAGCAACGCCTACCTTGAGCGTCGGAGAGCCCTTGTCTGTTGACTAACCTGACTTTTCTTGCCTTCAAAGCGTCTCTTCTCTTGTTGCAGGTCCATCCTAAGCAGGCAGAGTAGAACAAGAAAGAGCTGTCCACCGTGAGCAGCCGCACGTGGTGTTGATTCGCCGTCATATTACGGTAAGCATCAACAGATAACATAGATTGTATATATTTAGTCAAATACAAGAGTTATATGGCATAGACACTATACGCTTATTAATACTCAAAAACAAGCACGATTGATACTATTTAACTCTATAAGAATACCGATGAAACTCACAAGAGTATATGTGAGTGTTAATTACACGCTCTAATTTTATGATTTTAGAATAACCAATTCACACATAAAAAATCATCTTAAAAAATCATAGATAAAAAATAAACAAATACGACCGAACATGCAAAATGTACAGTAATCATTCTTTAACATGATTCTTAACATGAGAATTATGTACGTCCACTTAGAAGAAATTCACTGCGGTGAAAAATATGTGTATTCCATGTTTTCCAGCGTATGAACAAGTACTCAACCTCAGCCTTGAGAAAGTTAAGAATAGTAAGAGAATATATATCAAGCTTGTTTGGTTTGAATATTTGAATAGAGTATTTGAATGAAAATTTAAATTTTTATGAGAGAAAATACTGTAACAAAATAATTCAAATCGTGATTCGAATCACAAAATAAACAGGCTCATCATTCATGATATATCATTAATGTGGGTATCCAAAGACCACAGCCGATGGCAGTCGCCTTAGTCAAACAGGGTTGAAAGTTTTGGCATGCAATAAAATCTTTGTAGTCTACAATTTAATAATTATGTGTACGATTTTCTCCGTTCAACAATAATGCAGTGTGTTGTGGGCTCAGATATAAGATAAGAAGTTCTAGCCAACAAAAAAGAGGACAAAAAGTTAGCTGCGTAGCTTTTTCCTTTCATTTATTTTTATTGTTATTTTATTGTATTTTATTTTGAAGATGAGCGTTTCAGTAACCAAAAAAGAAAGAAATGTGTGATAGGTAATGGGTACCAAGGCCATATATGGAGCAGACAAGTAGAATCAATCAGAATCAATATAAATGTTACAATTAACAATAATACAAGCACATATTATAAAGGTATTTAGCGTATATTACTCCCCCTTTGAGAATTTATTCTGTTTGATATTTTTATTTTTAGTTTTAAAATCTAAATCATTTCGAGAAATTGAGTCTTTTGAAGACCAAAAAATTTGGTGCAAATACTTAATATTTGGTTGCAAAAAACCTTCTGCGACGAAAAAAAAAAAAAATTAGGACGCATGATTTCCCGACTTTCTACAGCGAAAGCCTTGCTTGGTCACGAATTCTTTAGCAAACAAGTTGGTTGCTATTGCTAATACCCTGAAACTTGGTGGCACTGAAGCCAAAACATAACAAAAGATTTTGCGACCAAATATTACTTGTGAAAGGTTTTTGGTTGCAAGAGAAAACAAATTACCTATTTAGCGTTAATCAAATTTCGTATTTTATGCGATTAAAGTGTGAGTGCTTTTGTGGTTATATAGAGTGTTTAAAAGATTGGTTGAAACTACACACTATAATATGTGAGGGCTTTACACTGCAACAAACTTTAACTTTACATTATAGCATGTGAGAGCTTTACATTGTTGCGGTTTAAATTATGTAGTTGGAATCACTTTCCCAAACAAAGCAATAGAATGTCACAATTTGCAATCAATATTTTGGTTGCAAAAAGCTTTAGCAATCACCAAAATATCCAGTGCCCAAAATTTATTGGTCAAATTTTTTCCCTTTAATTTAAAATATAATATAAATTATCAAAAAAATGATATATTTTTTCAACAAAATATGATCCAAATATTTTTTTGGTGTAATACCATCCGGTATGTGGACTCACCATTAAAGGCACGAACCCACACAAAAGGTCCCTTAACTCTAGCGGGAGTAAACCCGACTAATCCGAATTCGAGTCGAATCGGACCCCTGTGATCAAAATATGCTCCAAGTATTTAAATGTAATTAAAGGCATACTTTTTCCCCCAAAAACTTGTGAATTTTTTCTTCTTGATCAAAATTAAGCCGAGAGCCTTCTAATATTTGATTAAGTTATAATCGATCGCTTGCCTCGAGCATAAGATTCTGCATCTGTGACACCCGTTATTCTCCTAACGGGTATTGAGGTAATTAAATTAATTTTTAATGTATAAAAAAAATTGCTTCATTTAAATTTATTTTATAATATTTATTTTTATCTATTTTTAAGTTTTCTAAAATTCTCCTATATTTATTTAGTATGATTACTAAAAAGCCTTAGAACTTCTAATAAATCTCAAAAATGTCATATTGGCATTATGTGTGTTAAAGTCTTTAGATGAGACATAAGGATATCTTTTCCAACTACTCTTGACCCTCATTTTCTTTATTTCCTCCGTGACATGCTTCAACATGTCTCCTCTATAATTGTTTCTATCACTTCTCTTCAAAGACTTCATCTTTTCTTCCTTTCTCTTCCACGGTTCCCACACTCTTCTTCTTATTTCTTTGCTGAAGCAAAATACTTAGAGAACTTCTTCAAGGCAGCCATAAAAATCAGCCACCATCACCTCCATTTGAGCAAGAATTTCAGTCATACTGAAGTAAAGGAACCTGTTTTGAAGCCATTTCAAGCTTCCAACTAACCATAATCCGAGGTTAGAATCTTATGAACAAATTTAGTCTTTCATTTATAAATTTTCTTTTATACTAAAGGATTATTCAAATTTGCGTTCTTAAACCTAAGTATATGTTTGTTGCTATTTTGGAGCATATGTATGAAGTCTAAGTGTATATGCCCTAGATAGAAAATTTATATTGTTAAACTTTTGTAACGCCCCTATATGGGGGTTAACAGTTTTTAATGAGATAAAATAAAAATAAATAATAAAAGTAAAACCTTAAAAATAAAATTTGCCCGGGACTTAAATGAAAACTCTCAACTCAAAAATAAAAATATAAACGATAAATAAACCACAGTTTTAATGTAGCACCTTAAATTTAATAATATAAACTGTTGTCATCATCATTTTAACCCTCAACACATTATAATACAGTCACAGAAAGTAACAATTGATGCTTACATTATCATGAAGAACATTCTCAACAATTGAAGCAGTCCCAATGTAATATAGCTACATCACTTCCTCAACTATATTTCTCGTAGCCACCTCACACTTAGTGAGTCCTGAAAAGATATAAACATAAGGGAATGAGCAACACTATGCTCAGTAGAGAAAGCCATTACTCACCTCTATCATTACCACATTAAAATCTGCATGGTTAGTAGGTTACATCATATTCCAGATTATGAGGTTTATTATGATCACATCTTATGGATACCGTAGTTAATCATTACCAAGTGTCATAATTACACATTTATACAAATATTACCAATCATCATTGTTCCTAGGTATCCATGTTAAATTGAGTATCACTCAACTCATCGAAACCCAAATGGGCGCACTTGATCACCCTATAAACATTCCAAGGGTGTTCCGGTGAGGGGACATCAAGCCCCGAGTCCTCACCAAATCGATTCCTGTACAGTGTGTTCTGGGACTTTCAACCCAAGGAAGCGTCATCGCCTTCCCCCTATTTTACCTTTTAGGGTATTCATGCCCAAGGACGTAACCGTCGCCCTCTTCATGTCTCACAATTTCTCTATATTGAATCATTATCAATAGAGTTAGTTTTCCTAACCATGCTTCTCAATTTATAACATGTGTCAATTCATTATGTTCCTCGCCGTACAATACAAGACGAGTCCATGTCATAGTTTCATATGTGATAATCATATAATATCAGTTCAACATAGATATATATATATTGCGACAAAACAATCAATTTTAATTCTATAAAAACCTCACAAAAGATGAGTAATAGAATCCCTACCTTTCAAGCTTATCAACAATCTTTTAATCCTGGAATCAGTTAACGTTAGCTCCATACTCCCTTGATCCTAAGGCGTGCATAAGGACAATTAAAACTAAAGCACAACATACAACTACATTCATAAATAAATCATGTGTAAACCTATCTTACTAGTATGCCATTTTTGAGATTTATTAGAAGTTCTAAGGCTTTTTAGTAATCATACTAAATAAATATAGGAGAATTTTAGAAAATTTAAAAATAGATAAAAATAAATATTATAAAATAAATTTAAATGAAGCAATTTTTTTTTGTACATTAAAAATTAATTTAATTACCTCAATACCCGTTAGAAGAATAACGGGTGTCACAACTTTATAATACCTCTATGGGCAGTGGTTATTTCTTGAAATTCTAAGATTAAATTAAAATAAATTTTATGAATGTAGTTGTATGTTGTGCTTTAGTTTTAATTGTCCTTATGCACGCCTTAGGATCAAGGGAGTATGGAGCTAACGTTAACTGATTCCAGGATTAAAAGATTGTTGATAAGCTTGAAAGGTAGGGATTCTATTACTCATCTTTTGTGAGGTTTTTATAGAATTAAAATTGATTGTTTTGCCGCAATATATATATCTATGTTGAACTGATATTATATGATTATCACATATGAAACTATGACATGGACTCGTCTTGTATTGTACGGCGAGGAACATAATGAATTGACACATGTTATAAATTGAGAAGCATGGTTAGGAAAACTAACTCTATTGATAATGATTCAATATAGAGAAATTGTGAGACATGAAGAGGGCGACGGTTACGTCCTTGGGCATGAATACCCTAAAAGGTAAAATAGGGGGAAGGCGATGACGCTTCCTTGGGTTGAAAGTCCCAGAACACACTGTACAGGAATCGATTTGGTGAGGACTCGGGGCTTGATGTCCCCTCACCGGAACACCCTTGGAATGTTTATAGGGTGATCAAGTGCGCCCATTTGGGTTTCGATGAGTTGAGTGATACTCAATTTAACATGGATACCTAGGAACAATGATGATTGGTAATATTTGTATAAATGTGTAATTATGACACTTGGTAATGATTAACTACGGTATCCATAAGATGTGATCATAATAAACCTCATAATCTGGAATATGATGTGACTTATTAACCATGCAGATTTTAATGTGATAATGATAAAAACCTAAAGGTGAGTAATGGCTTTCTCTACTGAGCATAGTGTTGCTCATTCCCTTATGTTTATATCTTTTCAGGACTCACTAAGTGTGAGGTGGCTACGAGAAATATAGTTGAGGAAGCGATGTAACTATATTACATTGGGACTGCTCAATTGTAAAGAATGTTCTTCATAATAATGTAAGCATCAATTGTTACTTTCTGTGACTGTATTATAATGTGTTGAGGGTTAAAATGATGATGACAACAGTTTATATTATTAAATTTAAGGTGCTACATTAAACTGTGGTTTATTTATCGTTTATATTTTTATTTTTGAGTTGAGAGTTTTCATTTAAGTCCCGGGCAAATTTTATTTTTAAGGTTTTACTTTTATTATTTATTTTTATTTTATCTCATTAAAAACTGTTAACCCCCATATAGGGGCGTTACAGCATCATTCAAAGTTCTATAAATCTCTAAATAAAAATAAAATGCATAATAAAATGTAATGATTGAGATTGAGTTATAGGGTGTTTAGGAAATATGGTTACAATTGAAAACTTTAAAGCTTTATATTGTAGCTTATTTTTTCTAGATCACTATAACATATAAGAACTTTACACTGTAGCAACTAAAAATATTGCAGCAATTATCACCATTTGAGTAGTCAAAGGTCTTTTTGAATGAGGGGGAAGTTTTTTTTAATCTTTTAACAATTAGGTTTAGTTTTTATAATAACTAATCTCTTTTTGTAGCTTAAGTTAGTTTTAATTTTTTTAAAAAAAAATAAGTGCCACATTAGCAAATCCGTTAGGACTATTAATAGATTGGGACGGAAGGAGCATTTTGAAAGGTTTTCTATAGATCAAGGGGTGTTTTGGATAGTTTAAAAAATCAGAAAGCAAGTTGAATTAGGGTTATAGGTTAAGGGGATTTATAAAAATAATCCTAAAATGTAGTAAACTTGCCTCACAATTAAATATTAAATCTTATAATTAGTTAGAAAAACAAAATATCAACTATTTAATTTGTATTTGGGGGAGGTGGATTTGAACTCAAGCCCTCGACTTTGAGGTGGGTATAAAATCACCCATATGGTTAGTGTCAAATTTTATGTTACTAAACATAATTTAACAACATAGTATTTGCAACAAATATAATTTTGTTACAAACATCAATTTTTGGTTACAAATTTTTCTTTATAATATTGTCCATAAATTCAAGGAAGGATTAAGAATGTGTACTCCATGTAATTTCACTTATGTGAGAACAAAATTTCATTCATTTTTGCTTCCCATGTGCATCCCAGGTTTGAATTTGGGATCTCTACTGCCCCATCCCACCTCACTCCCACCATGTGAGCTAACCCAGATATGTTACATTTCTTTCAAAGCTTTCACTTCAAAAATGGTGTAGCAATTGATAACACATTAATCATACTAAATTGACCGGACTCTTTTAATGAAATATAATAATAATAATAATAATAATAATAATAATAATAACCAAAAAGGACGATTATTATTTTTTATTTTTCAATTACAAGCTAAATCTTATTTTGATTCATAACTTTCACTCAAGTGAGAACATCATTTTTTGTCAAGATAACATTGTCTTCAATTCAAGGAAGATAACATCATTCCCTTTTTTTTTTTTTTTAATACTTTCATCTAGCTATAATGAGGTGGCAATAAACAATACATTGCTGAAACATCGACTAGAAACTTAGACAAAGAATAAACTAAAAATAAAAGGGGTTAATCCCATTTTCATCCTTGAGTAATTATAGGCTAATTAAGGGGATTTTTTTGCTATGGGTTCAACCAAAGCACCATGGCCAGATCGTTTTCAAGCTATTTTCTACCATAAATCTTGGAACATTGTGGGAGGAGAGTTAATAGAGTATACTCAAATATGCTAAATGGAAGAACTTCGGCACGACTGTTGAATAGGACGAATTTAGTGCTTATCCCTAAATCTAAGAATCCTCTAAAGGTCTCAAATTAATGTGATCTTCAAAATCATTACAAAATCTATTGCTAATCGGATCAAGTCCAAGCTCCTGCTGATCATGTCAAGTGTCAAAGTGCATTTGTCCCGAGACGGTTTAATTCAAATAATGTTACAACATCGTTTAAGAAGCTTCGTTCGATTAGAAGAAAAGTGACAGGGAAGAAGGGGGCTATGGCACTTAAGCTCGACATGAGCAAGGCTTATAAGAGAGTTGAACGGTCTTTTCTTGCCGCGATGTTGTAAAGATTAGGCTTTGGGGAGAGATTAATTGGCGTCATCCTGGATTGCATTTCGACGCCGATTTTCTCCTTTGTCGTCAATGGTCTCCAATGTAGGGAGGTTATTCCTTTGAGGGGTCTGAGACAAGGGTGTCCCCTTTCCCAGTATTTGTTTTTGGTGTGCGTGGAGGGCTTCTCTGCTCTTATTGCGTAGCAAGAACGACTTGGTTTATCGGATGGATTTGCGTGTGCTAGGAGTGCTCCGCGGGTTAGTCACTTGTTCTTCGACGACGACAGTATGATATATTGTTGTGCTAGTATTGAGGACTGCGTAGCTATTAAGGAGGTGCTTCTTTGTTATGAGTCGGCGTCTGGACAAGTTATTAGTTTAGATAGTTCATCAGCATGAAACCATTGGTGAAATAAAAGAGGTCCTTAATATGCAACTAAACCAACTGTTGGATGTCTACTTAGGACTACCCTCTTTCATTGGGGGGAACAAGAGAAAAGCGTTTTAGATGGTCAAAGAAAAGGTGGCAAAAAAGCTGCAATTATAGGGCTGAAAAAGTTTTTCTCCGCTGTTCGGAGAGAAATTTTAATCAAACGAGTTGTTCAAGCCCGTCCGACATAGACTATGGGCATTTTTCGGCTTCCGATCACACTTGTTTAGGAATTGCAGTAACATCCAATTTCTGGTAGGGGGTCGGGTTCTCAAAGGAAAATCCATTGGGCCAAGTGGGACCGTTTGATTTTACCAAAGGGAGAAGGCGGTTTAGGCTTCCAGGAAGTTAAATGCTTCAACATAGCCCTAGTGGCAAGGCAAGTGGTGTATTTTACATCATGACAACTATTTAATGGCAAGAGTTTTGAAGGCGAAGTATTTCCGTAATTCGGCTTTTCTTATGGCTAAATCGAAACAAAACTCGTCCTACATGTGGTCAAGTATTCTGTGGGGGAGGGATCTGCTTAATCATGGTGTTAGGTGGCAAGTGAATTGAGGTGAGCTTAAGGCTTTCGAGGACCCTTGGATCCTTAGACCACGGTCGGTCATACCAATCACTTCCGCATCAGTGGAATCGGTTGATCTAAAGATGGTAGACCCGATCGATAATCGTGGATGGATGGTTGATAAAATCAATGATATCTTCCTTCCTATTGATAGAGAGGCGATTTCTAGTATCCTGTTGAGTTTTCAAGGTAGAGAGGATGTTATCACTTGGCAGTTTGAGGAGAAAGTTGGTGAGATTGGGGTACCAATTAGCTCTTGATGTTAAAACGAAGGAGTCATCAACGAGTTATGGAGTTGAAAAACCTTGGTGGGGAGAAATATAGAGTTTCAACATTCCTGGTGGGGAAAAATATGGAATTTCAACATTCCTGGTGGGGGAAAACACTTTATGTGGCGGGCTTTTAACGATATCCTCCCCACGAATGTGAATTTATACAAACAAGGAGGGATGCGCCCCCTTGGTGTCCCTGGTACAAAATGCAGGATGGGAATACTCATCATGCTCTCTGGAGCTGTTCACGGGCTGAAGAGGTTTGCCTTTCTTCTTCTTTTCAAAAATATATGAATCTGTGTAGCCCATTCTTTTTTGGTGCTATATGTCTGAAAATGCTCAAGACTCTTTGTAGGAGTGATACAATTTTTTTGTGTTCTGGCTTGGGCTATACGGAAAGACAGGAATAGGGATGTTTTTTGATGGTGAGTCGAAATCTGTGGCTCATATTTTGGAAGATGCTGCGCTTTTCCTGTCAGAATTTCAATGCTGTCAAACCATTAATCATATTCCTTGTAGCTCCAACCGGAATAAGCCTTTGATGTCAGAGTCGGCCCTAGCAGTTTTTTCATTAAAAAAAAATGGAACGGTTTTGGTAAAATGCGGATACGTTCTGAGATGTTTTAAAAGTTGAGGAGTAAAATAAAACTTGACTTATAGTTGAAAAAACTACTTGTTGTAAAAAAAAAAAGAAAAAAAGATATGAAACGCGTACGTCATATATATTGTACCGAGAAATATGTTATAATTAAAAGAAAGAACTTGATAAGATCAAGAATGAATTGGGGGTTCATTAATTAATTAATTGAGGAGAGGTAATTAAGCACATTAAAATAGTAAAGCATGATTTCAATTTATTATATAAGGAAATAAAGGTTAGAGAAAGCACAATTAAATATCATTTGATCACATAATAATGAAAATAGCAAGATCTGCATATGTGCTTCCCACTTATTGTGTAGTCTAATTAGTGTAAAGAATTACGACAATTGCCGCAGACAGGCTATCAAATGGTATCTCCCTGCTACTTCATATAATATACTAGATGTAGTCCAATTCCATATTCTCATCAACCCCTTATGATCACACTAATTTTCTAATTGTCAAAGATATTATAACGTCCAGCTTATTATTAGGGCTTGATGTTTTCACCGTGTGTGTTTTTGTTGTTTGACGTTTCAATTGTAATAACAGTGGTACTTTCCTCACTTTTAGTTTTGGTTTAATTTTTACACCTACTAATTAGCAGTATTGTGTGCGGTAATTGGTGGCTAGTTTTAAATCTTTGCTAGGTAGTAGCGCCCTTATTAGGGTAGGTTTGATTTTGGCCTATTGGTGTTATTCATTGACTATAATAATGTTTTATAATGAGCTGTTTAAGAGTTCTATTCTGGATGTCGAACGGATCATTTCCCTTTGGGTTTCGATATTATATTTTATCCTTGTATTTCATTTGATTTTTACTGATGAATTAGGTCGTCATTGGAGATATCAATTATGCCTATAATAAGTGGCGTTATATAACTTTATTTGTATTATTTTTAGTTGGATGAAGTTTTATTTTAAAAAAAATATTAGGGACTATCTACAAAAGACAATAGGGAGCCTTAACATGAACAAGATACTAGCTCTTTAATATTTGTGTAATGCACCATTAAAATAATTGGATCAAACACTAAGCTCAATTAGAGGAATGTACAAGCGACAAAATCGCCCGCAATACAGCTAATGTAAAACAGCTAATTGAAGAAAGGTAATTGACACTGTTATACACATCTGCATGTGTGGATGCATACCTGCAAAGCATTAGAAGCGCACATGACGTATTTCTTTTGTCTTTTCTTTTTCTTTTCTTTTCGTTCTCTTTTCAAAAAAAAAATTTAGAGCAAGAGATTCAAACACTATAGCCCGTTGTAAAGTCAGATACCAATTTACCGCTAGGCCAGATGGTGTCTTTTTTTATCTAAATATTTTGTTGGATGGACAAAGCAGTACAAATTACAAGTGTTTCTTGCAGCTTTTAATTTCTCTCTCTGAGCTCTTGTCGCCTCTCATCATGTCCAAGATACTTCTTTTCAAAAAGCGATTAGACCAAAAGGCTCAAAACCCGCTCTAAAAAAATTCTATCATCACCCTCCTTTAATAAAACTAGCTTTCATGGAGCCAAGTAAAAACCAAGAAAAGATGGTTGGTTTTGCAATAAAAGTACTTCTCCCGCGTTATGCACTTCCTTTCTAGCTGCCAACCGCCCCAATCCTTTTCTTTTATTAGTAGGCATTTTGAATTACACTAGATCTTAGGGGGCGTTTGGTATGCAGTAATCTTAAGATAGGAATGGGAATCTGTAAGATTCTCATGTTTGGTATACAGTAATCTAAGTTTTGGATTCTTGGGAAACTAATTCCCGTGGGATTCAGATTACCTCATTTTGGAGTAATATGAAGCCCACCCACAAGGTGATATTCATATTCCTGGGAATCTCAAAACTATAGAAATCTCATCTTTGTTTCCATGATGATGATGATAATAATTATATTATTATTAAATTATTATAATAATATTATTATCATAAATTAATATTTCTATGCAATATAAATATAAAAATTATATTCATATAAAATAATAATTTGATAATAATGATAATAATAACATTAACAATAATAATAAACATATATAATATATTACATATACAATATCTAAATATAATATATATAAATACTATAATAATAAAATAAAATAATGTTGTACTATTATTATAAATTAATATTAATATATGATATACATATAAATATTATATCAATATAAAATTATAATTTAATAATAAGAATAATAATAACAATAATAATAAAAACATAATAATATAACATCAATATGAATAGTATAATATTAATATTAATATGCATAGCAATATCAATATTAAACTATATAAATACTATTATAATAATTATAAATATAAAATATAGCTAAATATGTTTAATATTTTCTATAACAATATGTTTATTTAATGTTAATATTAATATAAATATTAATATATTATTAAGAATTGTATTTTTATTATTATTTATATTCATATCAATATATTTTATATTATATACAACATTTTAATATTAATATATTGTTAAATAATAATTCTATGATTATTATAAATTAATATTTTTATATAAGATAAAGAAAGTATTATATTAATATAAAATAATAATTATTTAATAATAATGATAATAATAACATTAATATTCACAGTAATATTAATGTTAAATTATATATAATATTATTTTATTATTTATATTTATATTATTATTATTTAATATTAGTTCTAATATATTATATTGATACATTTAATGGTAATACAATAAATTATTTTGCCAATTATACAAGATTCTTATGTATAACCAAACACAGTAATATATTATTCCTAGAAATCTAATAGAAGATTCCCATGTGCAACCAAACGTAATAATCTTAGTTCCTGGGAATCATATTCCCTACAATCATTTTCCCGGGAATATGATTCCTACTGATTACTGCAAACCAAACGCATAGTAAGAACCTCCAAATATTCTTATTAATAAGAATCATTGTCTTCCATCAGATTTAGATCCAACAGTCAAAAATAAGAGAGCTCATCTTTAGTTAAATGAGCCCATCCACACCAAATCTATTAAAAAACACCGAAAAAAACTTAAAACATAAAAATGAAGAAGAAGAAGACCACCTACCGGCGGATCCAGAGACAGTGCGTCGGCGACCCCCAACAACCCCAAATCTCTATGGCGTCGCGATTTCGTCGTGAACCGTTGCCTGGGGTGTTGTGGGAGCTTGCAACTCTAGCTCTTGGGAGATCTTTGTTGCGACGGAATCACGGAAGGCGATGAGTGCAAAGGAGTCGCAACTCCGTTGCAACCACCGTGGGTCTGTCGCGACCCCGAAGCGAATGAGATGGCGATCTTGTCGCGGTTCTCACGGAGGTCGGGCAGCGTCGTGTGAAGGTCGAGCGGAGTCATGCGGAGGTTGCAGAGTCATGCGGACGTCGCGCAAAGATCAAGAAGCATCGTGCGTAGGTCGTGGTTTGCGAACAATGGCGCCTTCGTCACTATTCCATCACCCGTTCGTCGTGAAACCATCGTGACCCATTCGCGACCTAGTTTTGTACAACACCTCTGCGACAACAACCCACCCCTCCAGCCTCCATTGATATGACCCACCCTCCAGCCTTTGTTGTTTGTGACAGAGCCTCCATGGTTGCTGAATTTTTTTGAGATGGAGTTGCCGGATTTTTTTTTTTATTTTTTGACTATTATTTATTTATTTTTTGTATTATTTAATAGAAAAAAACATTTTATCAGATGTGGTTTTATTTATTTTTGTTTTATTAGAATCTGATTTCAAATCCATTTTCAATTCAAGGGTCAAGAAAAAGGCAATACATTCGAGGTACCCGTCACGCTTTTATCGGGGACCAAAATACCTCAACATAAAAATGTGTATTTTTATGTTGAGGGTTTTGATTCCCGGCTGGAGCCTGGTAGGTCCCTCGAACGTATTGTCAGAGAGGCTGCTCGGAGAGCCTTTACGCGGATTTGTCTCCCGCAAAAAGAGCGCATCCCTAAGAGTCGAACATTTTTCCTCTTGTATAAGAAAGTTTTAAGACCTATCCTAGAGATCTTATTAATATAATAAAAAATTATTTTTTAAAAAAATATCGTAACTACAAGATTTAAGTTATAGTTCCAACCAACAAAACAAAAAAAACATATATATATGTATATATGGTATCTAAATTTTAGAATAGTTAGAGATTTTATATATAAGTTTTGTGTTCAATCTAATTTTATGAATGACCAATCTCGTCGCAATATGTATTTACTCCTCTTTCCCTTCATTTATTACAAAAAAAAAAAAATCACTACATCATGTAAAACTAAAGAGTATAACTTGAGATTTACTTTACGAAAATGACCTTAGAAAGAGGTCGTACTCCTTTGTTGTTGGTAAATTTCTTATTGTTATACTTTAAAAAGTCGTATATTATAGAAGAAATCTCATGTAACCTTATTAAGGAGTATTCCTTAATAAATATTAGCCACAACAATTACTTTTCTGACTCTTGTCTTTTACTCCACCCTTTTCAACCTCCATTATTTCATCCCCCATCCTGCAAACAAAGAAAAACCAACAAAGCAAAAAACACAAAAAAAAAAAAAAACCACAAAAAAGATATTTCTCCAAAACCAAAAACAATGGCATTGAGCAACAATGTCATCGGAGCCATAAACTTCGTCGCCGTCCTCCTCTCGATTCCCATAATCGGCGCCGGGATCTGGCTCAACACGCAGCCGGACAACTCCTGCGTCAAGATTTTGCAATGGCCCGTCATCATTCTCGGCATCCTGATCCTGGTCGTCGCTCTCGCAGGTTTCGTGGGCGCATTTTGGAGAATCCCATGGCTGCTCGTAACTTACCTCGTAGCCATGCTTATCCTAATTGTGTTGCTAGCTTCTTTGGTGGTTTTTGTGTACATGGTCACCATGAGAGGCTCCGGTCATCTAGAGCCGAACCGGGCCTACTTGGAGTATCATCTCGACGACTTCTCCGGTTGGCTACGGCGGAGAGTGAGGAGCTCTTACAAGTGGGACAGGATTAGGACTTGCCTTAGCTCAAAGAGCACGTGTGCTGAGTTGAACCAGAATTATCGCATGGCTCAAGATTTCTTTAATGCACGTATTAGCCCCTTGCAGGTATGACAATTATTAATTATTATTTACACATTATTATTGTTTTACGTGGTTTTTGGTTTATTTTTTGCTTAGTTTTAGGGACAAATAATTCTAAGCCTTGTTGATTTTTTTTTTTTCCTGTAATATATGTTCAATTCTCTATCTTGCGTATTTGCACATGATTGTGTCTAATATTTTTTTAGAGAATTTTTTTCCCCCCACAAAAAGGAAAGAAGCATCAGCTTCTTGAAAATGCTTTTTTGAGGGGGAAAAAAAAAGAAAAAGAAAAGAAAAAGAGTAGTGTGCTGGAGCACTACATATCTTAAAAGAATGTTTTGGAGATAGGCATCTTTAAATATTGTGAAATTCTTTCACAAAAAAGAAGTATTAAATGAAAATGATAGAATTTTTTTTTGCATCTCTTGCTTTTGCCAAAATAATATGGATTGCTCCTAGCTCGTTTATTCTTTTGTTTTTGTTTTTTTTTTTTTTTTGTTTCTCTTTGTTTGATTTTGTCTTTGTTTGAGATAACAAAATTTACATTTTTTCAGCAACATGGTAAAATTAATTTCTAATTGTTTTCCGGTAAATTTTTGACATTTTAGTTTTATAAATAATAAAAAAAAAGATATTACCTGGAAAGCATATATGGCTTTTCCTTTCTTTAACTTACTTCAACTTGTAGTAGAAACTTCTACTAGCATGGCCTATTGGTAATTCTATATCTGACTACACAGGATGTAAAGTTCAAACCTTCTAAGTTTAAAAAAAAAAAAAAAAAAAAAAAAAAAAAAAAAAAAAAAAAAAAAAAAAAAAGCCTTATTAGATAAATTTTCTAAAGAAAAACTTGTAGACAGAGATTTTGTTAAAGCTCTATAGATATCCATCCTTCTAGTTTCTTCTCACAGAAACCATAGTCATGAGGTCAAATTACTCTACAATTAAGCAACCTCCATCTAAAAGCCATGACCTCAACAAAGCAGGGAATAACACTTAGCTTAGACAAAAACTGTACCACATAGTGATCAAGATTCCTCGACAACATACATCATACTAATCTTTAATTTATCTTGTCCAAAATATTCCTGATCTCTTTATCTTTTTCGTTTCTTTCTTTCGCTTCTTTTGTTTTTTTTTTTAAATCTCTTTACAGTCAGGATGTTGTAAACCACCAACCCAATGTGGATACACGTTTGTGAACCCAACATACTGGATAAGCCCCATCAACACGGCGGCCGACATGGATTGCCTTGCTTGGAGCAACGACCAGACACAGCTTTGCTACAATTGCGACTCCTGCAAAGCCGGCTTGCTAGCGAATCTGCGGAAAGAATGGCGAAGAGCCGACGTAGTTTTGCTCATAACGCTAATTGCCCTTATAGGGGTCTATTTGTTAGGATGTTGTGCCTTTAGGAATGCCAAAACTGAGGATCTCTTCCGCAGATACAAGCAAGGTTACACCTAGAACATCAAATTTGTGTTAACTCTCAGGGGCCAAAGGAGGGAAAAAAAAAATCAATAGTAATCAGTCGGTGTTAGATTTGTATCAGGTTCTGTTGCATAACATGTTTTTTTCTTTTTTAAATCTAATTAAATATGACATGAGTGGTCCATAATTCATTTCCTAGGTGTTGTAGCATTACAAGTTCATGAACAATTTCTACATGGTTGGTGGTTGGGAATTTCGATGTTTATTTTTTATATTTATTTTTTCTATCATGGTCTTGATTATTGTGCATGAAAATGAAATTTACTTTTCTTTATATTTGCATTTGGTATGTCTGAGTTAGAAAAAAGGGTTGTGTGTGTGGGGGCTTGATGATAATGTTGAAAAAATGTGGTAAAGAGGCCAGGGTGGACGTAATTTGCGGGGGGCACCGAAAGCTGCCGAGTTGCTTTTTTGCATTAAGATCAACCATATTGGTGTGACCAAGTGTACATAATGGAATCTGTACTGGTTGGAAAGTGGGGTAATATATCAGTGTCTTTACAACTTTCGAACCCTGCATGATGTTCCATTTCCCACTCACATGATTTTGGCACAATAGAAAACTATAATAAAGGTTATTTACCTTTTTATACACTATATTTTAAAGTTTATTCAAACAATATAAATATCTCTTATAAAAAATCACCTCCAACGTAAATATTAATGTTAATATTGAATCTGATAAAAGAATAAATAAAAAATAACATACTTAATATCTTTTTCTATTTTCTTTTGGTAATAATATCTTCTTCCATTTTTATGCTCTAATATATAATGATATTTCAAATGTTTTCTTTATTTTTTTGTCATATATATTAAGTTTTAAAACCTGTAAGAAGAATTAGATTTGAATAATGGAAAGTGACAATGTATAATTGTTGAGTGAAAAAAATATTCCATATACCAAAAAAGAAGCAACCAATGTCAAAATTACATCAAATTTTTATCATTGCCCAGAAAACCATGCCTTATATATGTATGTATATTTTTTAAACAAAAGGGATAATTTTATTTTTGAGCTCTAAACTACGCAACCTGTTCTATTTTGGCTATTTCGTTATTAAATCCGTTCAATATTGAAGGATTAAGCTAATAATTTCATTTTGAGCCCCTGACTTATACAACTTATCTCACTTTAGTCTCTAGACTTTAAAACGTAACTAATCATACCACTAAACTACGGAATTTGTTTCATTTTAGACTTTTCGTTTCTAAATCTGATAAATATTAATGAATTAAGCGATATATATATGGATCTAATCGGTTAATTACAAATCGAAGTTGATATTAAATCTTTTGTAATCGAATTTCACGTATTTCAAACCTACAAATAGGGGGTTTTATAGATAGATGTATATTTTTGTTGACTTAAAATTAATAAGAATTTTGACTTTTTTCAGTTATAAATGAGTCCAATTAAGAAGTATTTATTATTATATTATTTGCATAATTTTAAACCCTAATATTTAGTCATAAAAATGACAAGTAGGTTATAATATAGCCTCTACAAGTTTTAGTTATTCTGTAGATGTATCCTTACATCCAAGTGTTTTTTTTCCTAATTTGTTTATGTATATATATATAAATTATTATTTAATTTAACATAACACAAACCCAACACAAGTCATATAATGGAGAAAAGTTGGTAAAACTTCTTGAGTAAAAAAAAAAAAATAAGACTTTTATAAAACAAAATTTTAGAGATTTTTCCTTCAAAATATATATTGAAAACATATATAGATCTAAAAGGTTGAAATGATCAAATCAATTCATCAATATTGAACAGATATAGTAATGAAAGGGCTAAAATGGGTCAAATTTTATTGTTCAGGGATGTAATTTGTTACGTTTTAAAATCAAGAGGCCAAAATAGAACGAATTACATAGTTTAAGAGCCAAAGATGAAATATTAGCTCAAAATCTGTCAATATATGGCAGATTTAGTATTGAAATGGGCAAAATGACATGCATTACATAATTTAAGGGTGTGATTTATTAGTTTTAAAGTTTATAGGCTAAAATGAGACAAGTTGCATAATAGGACTAATAATAAAATCGACCATGAACAAAAAAAACATGCATTATTACATGGTCTGTATTGCTTACTATCTAGGGCTAAACAATGCTACTATATATATCATTGCACAATTTCCTCTCATGTCACAAGACATTCAGAAATTGCCTGGACATAATATAAGCCATAATTTGGATATGCGGTCAAAAGTGTTATTTTAATTAATGTCCTAAATTTTATCAAATTAGGACAATGATGTTTTTTTTTTTTTTTTAAATAAGAAATTGATGATTGACTATTTGACTAATTGTCATTGATCAATGATTGATCGATATGAACCATTATTTAACGATATCAATTAATAATTTACTAGTCAATTACTATTGACTGGATATGATTGACAAACACATCAACTGCTATAATGACCATTGATCATTTTTCTAGGGGTAAACCAAAAATTGATTACCTTACCTGATTATTTCCCTTACCCTGACAACAATAGTTCTCATTATTTTTTCAGTTATAAACAATATAAAGTTTTCATATGTTACATAATAATAATAAAAATCTCTACAGTATAAAGCTCTCACGTGCTACAGTAAAAGTAGTTCTAACCAACGGTTCTCATCATCCTTCCAAACACCCTATTAGTATTTTGCTTGTTTAGGCTTTTGAACAAGTTTTGGCAATTGAAAACCTTAAGTTTGAATTATTTTCCCTTTTAACTTTGAATTTTATTTCCTATGTTGTGTGGTTAAAAGTACGTAAAAAGTTATGCATTTCCTAGCTATTTTTTTGGTCGATACAATGCAAAGATTAAACCTCCGTTCCTCTCAAAACTCAAGCCCCTCCCCATTATACCCCATGCAATATGACCTAGTATTTTAATTTATGAAAGACAAGCATTGTTCCCTGTTATTAGAGAGAAATAAACTATAAAAAAATAAAAATTAGGTGGCATGTGTAACTCATTCTATATAAGTTTGGAATCTGACCAATTTATTTACCATTTATTTAGTTCACCGGTTTCAAACTTTTTTCTTGTTATTGTATTTTCTCTCATAAAAATTTAAAAAATTTTAGATATCAGTCCAAACTTTCAGTTCAAACCGGTAAATAATGTTTGGATATATGCAATGTTGACCATTTTCTTATCTTTGACCAACCAATAAAATTACTAAATTATGATGAGATGAAACTACCCTACCTTAAACAAACCCTACTCTGCCTCTCTTAGACTCCCCTCTCTCCGCCCTCTTTCTTTCTCTTTTATCCTTTTATATTTGCTTTTCTCTACCCTCTTTCTTCTCTTTGCTCTATTTTCTTCGACTCCCTATTTTCTCTATAATGTTCTATATATTGTCGAAGAAGGTAGTGTCATCAACTTGTTGTCAATGGATCTCATTGAGTTCGAGATTGTGAGGATTGTTGTCGTGGGAGAATAAAACTAAAACACCAGCCCAACAAGGAAGTCAGGCCCATATAACTTACAGCCCAAAGCATCTTCTCGACCCAACGTGCAATTCATGGGTACCAACCATCACTTTTGAACGTGTGTTTTAGAAGCAGGTTAATTAACTTGCTGATTGAGGCCATGTAAAAAAGAAAAAAGTGGAAAAAAAAATTGTTTGTTTAGCGAGGACGTGGGCTCAATGGAAACAGTGGATTTGATCTTCTCTATGGGAGATATATAAATATGTAATGAATATATGTAAAGGGGAGAATTTAGAAAATGAGAGTAGAAAGATATAACAGAGAGTTTGAGTACAAAGAGGGGGAAATGAATGGACGATTCGGTGTGTTGTTTCTATCAATTCGCAAAAGCATAAAACAACGGACTCAGTGGACGTAGCCCTACTCTTAGGGTGAACCACTATATTTTTTGATGTGATTTTTTTATTATTTTCTTGCTTTCATTTAATCTCTTGTTGATCTTTCGTTTTTTTCGTGATGCTTCACTTTTTTTTTTAATTTTACCATTTTTATAAGTCAATCACTCCATCGCGAATATTCTTGATTGTTTAGTTGTGCAGATCTCAATATTAATAATTTGGCGCCCGCCGTGGGGATCTTCTAACCGTTTCGAGGAGAATTTTTTTACAAACAATGACAGGCATTAAAGTGATCGTAGCAGCAAAGAATAGGAGTAGGGCTAGCATGATGAGAATTCAGCCTTCACTCGTTCTGAAGTTCGTAGTCTGAAGAAGTTGCTCAAGGAAGTTACATCGCAATATGACGAACAACTGAACAAGCTCACCAGTGAAAATGAAGCTTTACGGGGGCGGATGTAGAAGCTCTTCCAACAACATACCTACTATACGTCTTACTACTACTATCCTTATGCTAGTCCATCGGTCACTTCCCTTGGGGGATCGTGGCAGTAGCCTAACCTTTATGCGGCTACTCTGCAGACGCTTGGAGTGATTCAAAATGCAAGATGAGCAATCGGAGCTCAAAGTCCTATTCAAAGGATGCAACCATTGGACAATTCGGGCAAAGGAACAAACCAAGGGCAAAAGCAAGGTAGACAAGAAGCCGTTGATTCCGAAGGCCTACAAGTCTTGGAGGAAAGAATGCAAGAAGCTATGGAGGAGTGGATGAACACTCTACAAGAGGAAATGAACTCTCGGATTTATTGAGCGACAAGCAGTGCCCCCGAGATCGAAGATTTGGCGAAGCAAGAACGGGAAACTCTGCTTACGAAGAGGATTATGGAGACACTTCCCTTGAAGTATGAAAATATTTCTTTTCCCAAGTTTGACGAAAATGTCTCACCCCTATGACCAGATCTTGCAGTACAAGCAGTTGTTGAATTCAACAAACATCCCTATGGAGATACTCGACGAGATGAAGTGCAAGTTGTTCACTCAAAGTCTTAAAAGGCCAGCACTTAAATGGTTTTTTAACCTCCTACCAGGCTTGATTGATTCGTGCGATGATTTGAACAAAGCATTCATGAAGAACTATGTAGTTTATTTACAAATCTAGAAGACGATGAAAGATCTCTAGAATGTTGTCCAAAGTCCTAGGAGCCGCTTTGAGCCTGCAAAAAAAGGTTCAGCAAAGCGATGTCATACATCTTATGCTTATATGACAGAACCTTAATAGAGGTGCTGAAAAAAAGGTTGTTGAATAAGTCAAAGTTCAAGGAGAGCATATGCTCCAATTATCGCTTGTCGATACAAGAAGAGCTTGCAAGAGCTCGAGGCTTTATTGACCTTGAAGAGGAGGACGAGCGTGTCGAAAAGAGATGGTTCTATCACGAAAAAAATGCCATAGAGATCGCTCAGAGCAACATGAGCAGGCTACCAAAGAGATAGGAGCTGAGAAGCAATCGAAGGCAATGAGAGAGCAGATGCCTACTCTCCCCGCCAAAATATGCTTTGAGCATAAACTTTGGTGAATTGGTGGCAGATTTATAGGATAAAGGTTACATCAACTGGACGAACAAATTGCCACCAAACCCATCAAGAGACACATCAAAGTATTGTGAGTTTCACAACGACTCCGGCCACCTGACAGTGGATTAGAAAGTCCTTCGCTATGAGATTGTTAACATGCTAAAGAAAGGACACTTGTGTGAGCACCTGAGCGATCGCAGGAGAAAGATATATAGGTTGGAAGTTGAAAGGAACGTATGGAGTAGTAGGGTGGCTAGATGAACTCCATCACGACCACCTGTTTCGAAGATAGTTGGAGCGATAATGGGGGGGTTGACCTTATGCAACGAGTCAATCTCGACAATGAAACCATACCAAAGATTAGTTGATTCACCTGTCACATGCATGTTGTCAAAAGAAGAAGAAGAACACATCAAGTTTTCAAAGTTCTGAAGCCACCAAGCTAAGTAGGCCACATGACGATGCATTTGTACTTACCCTAAATATAGCCAATTGTGAAGTTTGACAAATTCTTGTTGACAATGGTAGTTTAGTTTATATTCTTTTCCTCATGACCCTAAGTGGTATGGAGCTTGACGAATTAGAGAGTGAAAACACAAACACAAAACTTGTGGGGTTTAACAAAGAGTCGATGCCTAAGCGTGGAAAGATCAAGTTATCGGTTTATACTGTGGGAGAAAATAAGATGACAAACTTCATAGTGATGGATTGCCCTTCATCATGTCAACATGATGCTTGGAAGACCCTGGATCCACTCCATGAAAGCGTGCCTTCTACATACCACCAGTGCATTCAATGCCCGATAAAACAAGGGATTCGAGGAAGTCAAAAAATCACTAAAGTTGCTATGTGACAGCAATGAAGGCAAAGAATGAAACCCATTCGTAGCAATTACAGAATGTTGAGTTGGACGACGAGATCCAAGAACTTGACAAAAAGGAGTTTGAGGAGGTATGCATTGACAGTAGCAACCCGTGACAAACTATCAACATAGGAGCAAACCACAGCCTTGAGTTGTGGAGAAAACTAATAAGCTTATTGATCCAAAACAATGACTGTTATGCTTAGTTGTTCATAGACATGCTAGGGATCGACCCCGAAGTTATCATGCATTGGTTGAACGTGGACCTAAGCTACAAGCTTATGAGGCAAAAAAGGAGGAAGCTCGGTTACGAGCAAAACCAAGTGATTAATGAGGAAGTTAAGAGATTACTTGGAGCAGGATTCATTAAACTAGGCCAACACCAAGAATGGCTCACCAATGTTGTTGTCATTTGCAAGGAAAAAAAAAAGAAGAAAGAAAGTGAAGAATGTGCATAGATTTCATGGATCTCAACAAAGTCTGCCCTAAGGATAGCTTCTCGTGCCTCATATCAATCGACTTGTTGATGCCACTATGAGACACTAGCTCTTATCATTTATGGCCTTCTTAGGGTACAATCAGATATTGATGCATTCGAAAGACCAGGAGAAGATGGTGTTCATAACCGAATGAGGGTTGTGGTGTTACAAGATAATGCCCTTCGGGTTAAAGGACACGAAAACGACATACCAAAGGCTTGTAAATTCAATGTTTAAAGACCAGTTGGGGAAGACGATAGAAGTGTACATTAACGATATGCTTGTAAGTCATTACAAGTGTAAGACCATATTCAGCACCTCAAGGATTGTTTTGCAATGCTCTGAAAGTACAACATGTAGTTGAACCCTTCAAAATGTTCATTTGGTGTATTGTTTAGGATTTTTCTTGGCTATCTATTAACCAGAAGGGGCATCAAAGCGAACCTCATGAAGATTCAAGCCTTTTAAAACCTTCTATCCCCAAAAAGTAAACACAATATCTAGAGGTTGACTAGAAGGGTTGTTGCATTGAGTAGATTTACTTTGTGATCTTTTAATAAATGCCTTCCCTTCTTCAAACTTTTGAAAAGAAAAAGACGTCGGAGTGGGATGAAGCTTGCAAGCAAGCATTCACCAAACTGAAGCAGTATCGAATGACCCTTCTGATACTCGTCAAACTGATTGTTGGCAAGCCTTTGTTCATTTATCTTATTGTAACCACTACAGCCGTTAGTTTGTCACTCATAAAAAAAGAAAGGAACGTTTCAACATTTTGTGTTTTACATGAGTAAGACTTTGCTCAATGCAAAGACGAGGTACTCAGTTGCAGAAAGGTTAGCACTTTCATTCGTAAGCATAGCAAGAAAACTTAGGCCCTATTTCATGAGCCATCCAATTGTAATGATGACTGCACATATACTTCGCATGATATTGCACAAGTCTTCTTTCTAGGAGATTGACTAAGTGGGTGATCAAATTGAGTGAATTCGACATCTAATATAGACTCAAGATGGCTTTTAAATGCCAAGTATTAGCTGACTTCATAACAGAGCTCACCCCCAAAGCCGAAAAGGAAGCGAACGAGCAAACAGATGAAAGGTGGTCCTTGATAATAGATGGATCGTCAAATGCCAAAGGGAGTGGAGTTGGCACACTACTGATTTTGTCGAATAGAGAAGCTATAGAGCAATCATTTAGGCTAGGCTCTAAGGCAACAAACGATGAAGCTAAGTATATAACAGGCCTACTGCTCGCGAGAGCCATGTTAGCTAGGAAGATAAATGTGTCAAGCGATTCTTAATTGATCATGAATCAAATCAAAGGTGAATATGAAGCAAAAGACGTGAAGATATCGAAGTACTTGGAGTTAGTAAGAAATTGGTAAAGGAATTTGAAGAGTGCATGGTCGAGTAGGTGCCTAGGGAAGCAAACTTAAAGGCTGACGCATTGGCAAACCTAGGGTCGGCCATAGAAGTTACCATGAAAAAAATAATTCTTGTGGAGTATTTAGACATGCCAAGCATAGACGTGAGCTCCTAAGAGTCGACTTCAATTGATCCAAAACAGGACTGCTGCTCACCACTCCTTGTGTATATTGAGAAAAGAACATTGCCATATGATAAACAGCTAGCTTGAAAGATCAAAACCCAGTGTGTGAGATACTCGGTGATCAATGGAAAGTTATACAAGTGATCCCACTTAAGCCCTTATCTCAGATGCCTTGGGAGCGAGGAGTTGAATTATGTCATGAAGGAAGTACACAAAGTACAATACAAGGACCACTCCAGCGAGTGAGCGTTATACAACAAGATTAAAAGGTAAGGCTACTACTGGTTAACAATGTTGGCAAATTACAAAGAATGCAGCAAGAAATGCGATAAGTACCAACGGCATGCTCCGCTCATCCATCAACCTGCGGAAGAAATGTCTTCCATAAGTGCTCCTTTCCTTTTCATGAAGTACACCACGGATATCATGGAGCCCTTGCCAATCACTTCGGGACAAAAGAAGTATATGTTGATCCTTATGGGTTATTTTTTGAAGTGGGTAGAAGCGAAAGCATACTCTGACATTAAAGACTTTGATGTAGAAAATTTTCTCTAACAAAAGATCAATTGTAGATATGGTGTCCCTAGAGAGTTAGTAACAGATAATGGCTCGTAATTCATATCCAAGCGATTTTGAAAGTTCTGCAAAAAATGGAAGATCTTGCTCAGCTTCTCAGCTCCTAGGTACCCTCACGGGAATGGTTAGGCAGGGGCTACGAGTAAGACGATCGTGGAGAATATTAAAAAGAAGTTGGAAGCTCGAAAAAGGAGATGGGTGAAAGAGCTTCACACCATCCTATAAGCCTATTTAACAACCCCGAGGTGAGCGAACGGTGACTCACCATTCTCTTTGGTGTATGGGACGGAGGTAGTCATACCAGCAAAAATTAGCGTGCTGACTTTAAGGACAGAACTCTCATTCGAAAATAAGGAGTTGAACAATGAGGCAACATTGGATAATCTTGAGCCTCTTAATAGAAATGAGATCGGGTGCTCATAAGACTTGTAAAGTATCAGCAAGATGCTACTAAGTACCACAATAACAGGGTCTAACTGGGTCACTTTAAAGAGGGAGATCTAGTCCTAAGGAAGGTGTTTCAAAACACTAAGGTGCTTAATGTAGGGAAGCTAGCAGATAATTGGGAACGTCCATACCAAGCAAAGAAGGTCATACATTCAAGAGTGTATCGACTTAAAACTCTCAATGGTGCTAAAGTGATCAAAAGCTGGAATGCCCACCACTTATAGAAGTACAATGCTTAGCTTTTTATTTTTCAAGTACATTTCAATTTAATTGTTTATGTTTCCAAGTTATTTTGCATTATGTGGCTTTTCCTTTCACTTCACTTATAGGTTGTCTTTGATGTAATCCCTTTGTAAGTCGAGTGAGCACAAATTTGAACATAGGATTGTAAAATGAACTACAAATGGCTTGATCCCTATCCATGGATATGTAAGTAGCTCGTGATCCTACAAAAAACATAGGCATATTATCAAAATCAATCCATGTTCCCCATTACACTTCTTAAGAGAAAGCAAACGATCGCTTTTGGGCGACCTACTCCAAATTTAAGTACTCAATTTGATATTTTTAGCATCAAAACTAAAGGAGCACCTCTAGAATATGAGCGCTCGCTTAAAAGGTTCGCTCGTAATATGTTCTATTATTAGTGTGCAACATCCTTACACCCTAAGTGTGTACAGCTAGATGACTTAGTTACGTCCCAAGTGCTCATCACTCGTTCACTCTGAGTTCTATTCTAGTGCTCATTCCCAAATGACTCGGTGCGTTACTAAATGAGTCAACTACGACTCATGCACTCATCACTCATTCACTCTAAACTCAATTCTAGCACTTACTCCTAAATGACTAACTCAAAAATAGCATTCAAAATCGATATACTCGATGGAGCGAACTGTCGTTTGATTGAACAATCAATCAATCAAGTAAATAAGTGATCCCTTACTTAAACATTTTAGCATAACCAATACGAACGAAATCTCTAAGTGACAAGTTAGTTTTAGGCTAATTAATTAGATAATTCTTACTTAATATTTTTGTTAGTTTTGAGCAATTTATAAGGATTTGATAGTGTTTTGTGTTCTTTTGTAGGTTTTGAGGAAAAAAAGATACATGATAGCAAAGTGCGGGGCAAAGCGGATAGAAGATGAACAAAATTGGACTCGAGATAAAAATGGAGCCTAGACGCCAGCTTATGGGCCCTTAAGCGCTCAGACAGACGAGGTTTAATACAAAAACCCTAGAGCAAAGCGCCTAGGTGCCATTCCATGGACAACACAACCCGAGAGAAAAGCGCCTAGGCGCCATAACTTGGGCGCCTAGGCGCCATTCTTTGAAAAGGGCGAACAACATTGTGGCGCCTAGGCGCCAGTTTGAAAAAGGGGGCATGCTGTTTGTGTAGGGCCTAGGCGTTACAATCCTAGCGCCTAGGCGCCATTACGAAGCCTAGGCGCCGAAAACTCGAGCCTAGGCGCTGTTGCGATTCCAACTTAAATTTTAGTGTAATTTTGTTCCAAAATTGTCCTTTCAGTTTTTATCATGTTAATTTAGTGTTTTATTTAGTTATAGGTTTTTGGCATTTGATAAGCTAATTATGATGTAGTTTATTTTTGTGGTGATTGCAGGTGTTCTCGAGGATAACACAGATTGCAGAGAAAACCCGAGAGGAAGGCGCCTAAGCGCCATTTCTTGGACGCCTAGGCGCTATAAAAGGTGTAGAAGACCCGAGAGGAAGGCGCCTAGATGCCACTTCCTGGACGCCTAGGCGCTGAGCAAAAAAAAAAAAAAAACGCTGATTTCGAACTAGCGCCTAGGCGCTGTGCAATTTATAAACTTTTTCACCCTGTTTTCAAACACAATCAGCGAAGAAAAAAAAAAGAAAGAAGAAACACTCCTCTCGTGCCCCTCGTTCTCTCACCCCCTCAATCGATTTTTTTTCATCTCTTCGTCACTCTACCTCGCCCCCCTCATCCCAAATTCCTCACCCACCGTGTCAAAACGCCCCCATCCAAGTTCCTTCACGAGTTGGACGTTGGCAGTAAAATAGTAACGAAAATTGCAAAACTTGGGCTGCATAAATTGGCTTTCTTTGCTCACAACAGGTAACTCCACTCTTCTTTCTGCTTTGCCTGAGATTTGTTGCAATCTGGGGAGACTTAATTGATAAAGAGGAGTTTATCTAGAGTGGGATTATTGAGTGCATACCAAGTGTTCGACAAAAATTCTGAGAGAGACAAAGGTATTGGTTATTGCCAAGTGACATCAAAGGTGTTAGTAGACATTACATGTGGGGCATTTGAGATCGTTTGGTGACATTGACGGTTGATTTGGAAAGTCTAAGAGAGAGTTGGGAGTGCCATTGTAAAAAAAAAAGGTTTTTGAAGAGGAGTTAGTGTTGCAACCATGGCACCAAAGAAACTTGTGAAGGGCTCGACATCCGTGCAGTATGATACGGCTAAATTTGTCTCGTAAGCCACTTTTAACTGCTATCAGTCTTCGTTGGAAAGAAAGACTCCAATTGCAGAACGGGGACTCAATACCTGTGAACGGGTGATACGGGATCAAATTTTAGCTCGTAGATGGGCCAATTTTGTGAAACAACCAGGCTTGAGCCTAACTGCAGTGGTTCAAGAATTTTATGCCAATGCCCCCAAGCGCGATAATGGAAAGGTTTTTGTGAGGGGAATATAGATGAAGCTTGATTGTGCTGCTATCAACCAACACTTTGGGCTACCTAATATTGATAATGATGAATATCAAGCTTATTTGAAAAACGTTGACCACAACGAAATCCTCAACAGGTTGTGCACATCGGGCACTAGTTGGAAAATGGGACGCAACGGTGAGCACATCTCATTCCCGCCTAGTGCTTTGCGAAACAGGGCATACAAGGCATGGCATAATTTTATTTGTGCTCGCTTCATGCCAGTGTCTCACGTTAGTGATGTATTGAAAGTGCGAGCGGTGCTTCTATATGCTATCGTAATAGGGAAGAGCATTGATGTGGGCCGAGTGCTTTCTCGGCAGATTGGTTTGAGTGTGCTACATGCGCACCTGGGCTTATACTTTCCCTCACTTATTACCGAGGTGTGCAGTAAAGTAGGAGTCCATTGGGCTACAACTGAAGAATGGGTGGGACCTCGGCATGCCATCAATGATTCGGTCCTCGCATCATACAGGGAGCTAGAAACACAGGAGCCAACAGTAGGGGCCAGCTCCTCCAGGTCGAACTCCTCCAGGTCCCTTCGACCCCCACGACCACCCCGCTCTCCTAGTCAAGCCTCAGTGCACGAATGCTTGGATCGCATGGATAGACTTCTCAACCACATTGATGATAACATCTACAACCTGGCGCAAATGATGAACCAAATGGCCCGGCACATAAATATGAATATGGACAATTTCTCGACAGTCATGGCTTTCAATGAAGAGGACAAAGTGCATGAGGACGAGGAGGAGTAGACTTCAACAATTTTCATTTTAGGGAGTGCTCTTTTCTTTTTCTTTTTATTTTTATTTTTTCTCTTATTTTATTTTTGTTTATTTTTCTTTTTTCTTTTTTCATTTTCCATTTTTAGTTTATGTTTATTTATTATTTTTTTCTTTTACATTGAGGACAATGTACTGCTCGAGTTTGGGGGTGGTGTACTGCTTCATGTTTGGTTTATGTCAATCAGTTATCTTCATTTACCTAAGTTTTAGGTTAGGTTTCATTTTTTGTTTAGTAATTATGCTAGGAAAGTTGTGTTGTTTGAGCACTGTTTAACTTGCATCATAGGAGGCCAATGAAAAGACAACGGTTGAAATTGAATATGACTTTTAGGGGATAATAATTGTTGTGATCTATCCTTGTTTTCTTGTGATTGGTTTGCCATGCTGTGATTCTTTGAGCACTTTGTGCACTCACGCCTTGATCACCCAAGTATTCTACACTTAGAGGACTTTTATGTTGATTAAGTGATATTTTTGATCTCAAATAAACGCTAGAACCTATTTGATAACCACTCAAGGCGAAATCCTAGGCTACATAACATTAAGGACATGATTTAGGCTATTTTTGGACCGTTTGAGCCTTTCAAGCCTACCATTGACATCATTTAATCACTAGTTATCCCGTTGAGCCTTATTATCCATTTTCTTGGTTACCCATAGAATTAGCCTAGCCTTTGATTAATTTTATCATACTTGGTCCCTCACTCATAAGCGTGACTAGTTTGTCCAGAAAATCATTTGAAGGCAGTTGGTATGACGGGAGGATGGGTGGAGTTTTGAAGAACTTATCAATGAAATATGTTTTACTATCATTCATTCATGGGTGAAGTTTTGAGTATTGTCATCAAGAGATTATATAGTCATGTTTACAGCTTTGGGTATTGCTATCAAGGGATTGTGTATTTGTGCTTATTCATTACAAAAACAAAAACAAACAAAAAAAAAGAAAAAAAAGAAAAAAATGATATATACATCAAATAAATGTGAATGACAAAGGGGGTGCAACATAAGTTTGGGGGTGTACTTAGAAAGAAAGAAAGAAAAAAAATGATGTTCTCATAAGGTCCTGAGACAAATTGTGTGTTTATGGGTGAATTTTGAGCTACATTATATCCTTTATCTCACCTTTTTACCTTAGCCATACATTACAAGCCGAATAAAGTCCTATTGATCTTTGATGTTACGATAGTGTACATTAGTGGAGAGTGGGTTTGAAAAATAGGCCTATGGAGTTCATAAATTTCACTAATCTAGAGATCTTTCATAATATGCTTGTTGACATAAACTAATCCGAGTGTAGGTACATAAGTGCTAGAGGCATCACACACACACACTTGAGGAATTATGAGTATGGTAAACTTGAGATTTAAATTAATTTTTTACATGATCACAGTGGTTAAAGTTTCCTTTGAGTCATAAACTTTATGCAATCTTTGAGGCCAAGTATGATGAAAAATTAAATTGATGCTCGAACTACGTCATGTGTTATTGTTAGTCACTTTTTTTTGTTTTGTTCTTTGTTCTTCTTTTGTGTCTTTTGCTCGAGGACTAGCAAAATCTTAAGTTTGGGGGTATTTGACAAGTTAGTTTTAGGCTAATTAATTATATAATTCTTACTTAATATTTTTGTTAGTTTTGAGCAATTTTATGAGGATTTGATAGTGTTTTGTGTTCTTTGATAGTGTTTTGTGTTCTTTTGTAGGTTTTGAGGAAAAAAAGATACATGATAGCAAAGTGCGGGGCAAAGCGGATAGAAGATGAGCAAAATTGGACTCGGGATAAAAATGGAGCCTAGATGTCAGCTTATGGGCGCCTAGGCGCTCAGACAGACGAGGTTCAATACAAAAACTCGAGAGCAAAGCGTCTAGGCGCCATAACTGGGGCGCCTAGGCGCCATTCCATGGACAACACAACCCGAGAGAAAAGTGCCTAGGCGCCAGTTTGAAAAAGGGGGCATGCCATTTTTGTAGCGCCTAGGCGCCAGAAACTCGAGCCTAGGCACCGTTGCAATTCCAACTTAAATTTCAATGTAATTTTGTTTCAAAATTACCCTTTCAAACCCTACCCTATAAATAGAACATTATAAAGGGTTGGAACACGAATTTTTGACAGAGAGAAAAACTGCAGAAAAGAGGAGAGAAGACACACACTACTTTGGAGAAGAAGATCGGTGCAACCCAGAGACGGAATCATCTTCTCATCCAAACATACAGTTCTTTCCTTCTACTCCTCATGTTTAAGAGATTGTTTAGGATGATTTTTAGTTTTATTATGAACTAACTTTCTTTGTTCTAGGGCTACGATGTAGCCAGATTATGAATGTTCACTTTTATTTAATTTAATTCAATTCGATGTTTATTCAATACCTATGTTGAGTGTTTAATCTAATCTTAATGCTTGTAAAAGTTTGCACACCTTTTGCATGATTTATGATTTAATTTGAGGCTGAGAAGCGATAATTAAATTAGACCATGATTGAATGCCATGAGATCATCATAGGATAGAGATATCTATGAGACTTGTGTAACACTATGAATTTCTTGTTCTTAATGAATCTTGGTAAGTTTAGAGTTTCCACAGAGATGTAGAAAATTTGCTAACTGGGATAAATTATTAATGCTTGAGAAAGATTAATGACTACCTAAGAGAAATTCGTTATCGGCATAAGAATAAATGTCAATTGATTAAATTAGATAAAAGTAGATATGATTAATCTGGTGAGTCAGAAACCCTAGAAGTCTTAATATATTAAATTATCATCTGTCAAAGTTGCAATTTCTCAATTTTCATTCATTTAGTTGTCTTACTTTTACCATTTTCATCATTCCATTGTTTCCTATATTTCAGTTGTTCAAATAGAATTAGAGTTAAAGTAATTTGGTACTTAGTGACAGTTAGTCCTCGAGGGACCGATCTCTACACTCACTTTATTACTTGTTAATGATACGTGCACTTGCGTTAGAAAATCCACAACACTAAGCTAGCTTTATTTGAAGAGTAAATTAAGGTAACCCACCTTTGTCAAAAAGTAGGATGCCAAAACCCTCTCTCTAGAGGTACAAACGAGCAAACAGAAATCACTTTCTACCTCTTAACATTGCAAAAACTTGGGGGGAAAAGGATACCTTATCACACCATACTCAGTGGTGACATCAAAATAATTTGATGTCAATGCTATCCATTGTGGCCGCGATAATAGCTATGGCTTTGAGTGGTATGGGAAGAAGATTGTCTTGTTGCCTTCCCCACCATTGGTGCCTCAAGAAAACCCTCCATCAGCCACTCTTTTGGCTATTCCAGGAGCTGCCTTTAACCAAAGCATGAAAGAGAGTTCATAGGCCCTTGCTCTTTATATTACCAAAGCCAATTCTAGCTCGTTGCCACCACCGGTAGCCATCACTCCTTTGTTGGCTAAATTTAGTGATCTTGTCCCTACCAAGCTGCCCAATACACTTCCACCAATGCGGAACATTCAACATCAAATTGACTTCATGTTGGAAGCTAGTTTTTCCAATCTTCCCCATTAAGGTATGAGCCTACAACTGCAAAAAGTTCTCCAAGAGATGGTGGAGGATCTCTTGTGCAAACAACCAATTTGCCCAAGTATGAGTCCATATGTTGTTCCAGCTCTCTTGGTCCCCAAAAATGATGGATCTTGGCATATTTGTACTGATAGTCGAGCCATCATCAAGATCACTATCAAGTACCAATTTCCCATCCCTCACCTTGATGCTATGCTTGATAAGCTCTTTGGTTCATAGGTGTTCTTGAAGCTAGACTTACGGAGTGGCTTTCATAGGTGTTCTTGAAGCTAGACTTACGGAGTGGCTTTCATCAAATTCAAATCCGTCTGGGCGATGGGTGGAATACCACCTTTAAGACACGAGAGGGGCTTTATGAATGGCTTATTATGCCTTTCGGAATGTGTAATGCATCAAGCACCTTCATAAGATTGATGACGAAGGTTCTTAAACCCCATATTGGGAAGTATGTGGTGGTATACTTTGATGACATTTTGATTTACGGCCCTGAATCCAATACTCATTTAGAACACACCTATGCAGTCCTTAGTACCCTTCATAAGCATCAACTTTTTCTCAAGTTAGGGCAAGTGTGTGTTCATGGCTACCAAGCTACCCTTTCTTGGGTTTGTGGTAGGAGCTGATGGCATTGAAGTTGACCCTACAAAGGTTCGAGCCATTCAAGAATGGCCTACTCCTCGCATGGTGCATGATGTATGTAGTTTTCATGGTTTAGGACTTTCTATCATCATTTCATTCAGAATTTTAGCTCGATTGCTGCCCTTATCACTGAGTGTATGAAGCAGGGCCGTTTCTAATAGAGGGAGGCTTAAGAAGCAGGTTTCAAGCTCTTGAAAGAAAAGTTGAGCTTCGCTCTAGACCTTATCGTTCCTGACTTTGACAAGCTATTTTAGGTTGAGACCGACTCTTCCATGTTAGGAACAGGGGCTGTTCTTCTTCAAGAAGGGAGGCCTGTTGAATATTTTAGTGAGGCCCACCAAAAATGGTCCACTATTATCAAGAGTTGTATGCTATCGTCCGAGCTTTCAAACAATGGGAGCATTTCCTCTACACCCTTAAGTTCTTCGACTCTCAAAAGACCATCAATCGCATGCATGCTCGGTAGGTGACTTTTCTCCAAAATTTCACCTTTATGTTCAAGCACTATTCAGGGTCTCAAAATAAGGTCGCGGATGCCTTGATCTACCAGCATCTTCTCCTTGCTCCTTTGAGCACAACTATCACAAGCTTTAACAGCCTCCACGACCAATACTGCTCGGATGAGGATTTCACAACTCTTTGGGCTGATTGTAAAGCTCATATTCTACGTGGCGACTACCACATCATGGACAAGTTCCTTTTTAGATGTTCCCACCTTAGACCTTTGCATTCTATTCTTTGCGTGAATTCCTTATTCGTGAGCTTCATGCAGGGGTCTCGATGCCCATACCGAATGTGACAAGACTATAGCCTTGCTTAAGGAGCAGTATTTTTGGCCTCACATGTAATGGATTATTACCGAATTTGTCAAGCGGTGTACCGCTTGTCAACGAGCTAAGGGCACCTCTCAAAACACCAGCCTCTACACACAATTACTTATTCCTCAGCATGTTTAGGAGGACCTTAGCATGGATTTTGTTTTGGGCCTTCCGAAGACTCCGAAACATGTGGATTCTATCATGGTGGTTGTGGACCAATTTTCCAAGATGGCTTATTTCAGTCCATATTGAATGCTTATTTCATTCCATACCACAAGACAAATGATGCTAAGCATGTGGCTCATCTTTTCTTTCTAGAAATCATCAAACTCCATGGCATGCGCCACTCGATCATATCCAACCATAATGTCAAGTTTGTTAGCCACTTTTGGCGTGAACTTTGGCGTCGTCTCGACACTTCCCTCAACTTCAGTAGTGCTAACCATCCCTAAACGGATGGGCAAGCCAAAGTGGTTAACCGGACATTGGGAAACATGATCCAATGCTTGCAGGGAACTATCCAATGCAATGGGATGCGACGTTGGCTCAAGCAGAGTTTGCCTTCAACGCCATGGTGAACCGCTCTACAGGTAAGGCCCCTTTTTCAGTGGTTTATACTAAGCAGCCGAACTTTATTGTCGATTTGGTAAAACTCCCTCTCTTCAAGAGCCGCTCTACCATGGAAGTTGTTGAACAGATGGTTCAAACCCACTGGGAGGTCATTGCCTGACTTGAGCAATCCAACGCTCGTTACAAAGCTGATGTTGACAAGCACCGACGTGTCAAGACTTTTCAAGTTGGTAACTTGGTTATGGTGCATCTTAAAAAACATGATTCTCTTGGTAACTGTAGAATCGCAAGTTTGGCCTCTTCGGGTTGCCTTTAAGATCAATGACAATGCCTATCAGCTTGATCTCCCACCTGACCTTCGCATTTCAGCTACCTACAATGTTGGCGACCTCTTCGAGTATTTTCGTCCTGATGCTACGCCTGCTCAAGTTGAAGGTTTGGAGGCAAATGTTTCCAAAGATGGGGGCTGTGATGTAGTAGCATCCATTTAGATTTTACCTATTTTCTGCTGGTCGTTTATCTATATTTTCTGTCCTTTTTATTTCCCTAAAACCATAGCTTTTTGACTGTTGCTGAGTTATAATAAGCTTAAGGTTGATGTCGTTTATTTTCCTAAAAATTATGACATTTTGGCCTCCTTTGTTGAGGTACAAAAACTTTGTTGATTGAAAGTTGCAATCAAATTGAAGTTATGAAAATTTGCTACAATTGAGCTGAGCTCAACTCTTCAATCTCACGCCTTTTCTGGTTTTAGACGCGGATTCCATCACCATTTTCTCCCGTTTTATTTGTTTTTTGGCCACGACGGTTGCTCCTACGCTATGAACAAAGACAGTTCTTCCCCTTTTTAACCAATAGCTTAAAAAGTGCTCAGAAGTTCTCCACAAAAAAAAAAAAAAAAAAAAAAAAAAAAACTAAACTACGTAATTGGGAAAAAAACACTAAATTCTTTTATTATATATATATCATAATATACATATATACGATCCGATCTGGTCCAAACTGATTTTTCAAACTAGACCGGACCGTGCCGATTTTAGACCGACATTGGAAAACGGTTCTTATGTGGGATGATTCGGCGATTTAAAAACCGCCAGATTTGTCTGGTCCGGCAGTTTTTCGTTTCTTCTGCACAGCCCTAATATATCAACATACAAAATATGGGACTAAAATGGAAAATTTGATGCACTGTAGTCTGTAGAAGTAAGGATATATGGAGATAGGACCATGGGACAATTAATGCATCAATTTTTTTCCCTTTTTAAGGAATACTAATGCATTAGTTACATCACAATACTAAGCCGCTAAAGCATATGGAATTGTCTGACTCTTGATCCTACAACAGACAAGCAACTAAAAGCACTTCATGCCCTACGGCCTTAAGTATACTATGCCATGCATTAACAAATCTCAACCACTAAAGTACAACTTAATTATTTAACTAATTGGCTACTTGGAAAGTTAGTTAGAACTAAAGTTTTAAGTTTAAGTTCATGTTTGGCAATCTCGGTTCCAACCATTTTTCATAGTTTTAGACTTTTTTTTTTAAGTTTCAACAAAGAACTATTGTTTGGCCATTGTTAGCTCCAATCCTTTTTTTAGTTCCAACCATTTTAGTTCTAACTATAAATTGTGGTCCCAACTCATTTTTTTTTGTTCTAACCAATATTTATTTTTATCAATTCTTTCCAACCGGACTCCCAATCAGGAGCTAAAAACTATAATATGTGAGAGATTTATACTGTATCAAATTTTTGCTTACTCTAGCTGCTGAAAGCTTTACACTATTGTTAGTTAGAACTAATTAGTTTCAACTAACATTCCAAACGCATGCTAAGTTAATAAAAAACGTCTTGACATAGAATTCAAGAATTTAAGAACAAATGTTGCATAAGATTGAAGAGGGTTTATTAGTATGTGAATTCTACGATAGGGTATGGAAAAAAAACCTCTTAATGGGGTTCCATTTTTAACCATCAAATTTATATTTTGATTGGATTGACATTGAATATCTAACATTTAGAAATATGTCAGATCTAGCATAAAAAGCTTCTAACATACCCTAATTAACAATAATATTGATACTAAAAAGAAACTCTTCTTTTCGGGCAAATAGTTAACCATTTCGAGTGGTTGTGTTTATTGTGAACAAAAACAAAAAACAAAAAACACAAAAAGAACACTGAAAAGAAGGGGAAAATCATGTATTGTTATATATTCGTTTGCTCAAATATATCCATTCAGAAAAATACGTGGATGGTGGGCTGTTATCAGACGCAATTGCGATGGAAAAGCTTCGCGTTGAGTGCAAATTTGGTTTGTGAAATATTTTCCGTTTAGTAATGTTTTCAAAATAGGTAAAAATAGTTTTGTTTTAGAATATAAAATTTTTTTAGAAATCGTGCTGAGAGTGTTTTTGAAATTTTTGTCTCAAAAAACGTACAAAAACATTTTCAAAAATTCTCAAAACAAAACCTAACAGGATTTGTGTATACGGAGTTCCACTATACACTACAAGAAAAACTACATTTAACGACATATTATTTACGACATGTAGTTTTTGAATGTCGTTGAAAAATACATACAACAACATCTCCAACAAAGATGTCGTTAATGACATTTGAAACAATAATTAACGACATCTATATAGATGTCATATTAAAACTCTCCTTTTAACGACAATAGTTCGTGTCGTTAAATTATTTAACGATAATTAGGAGATGTCTTCAAAGCCTTGGAGATTCTACGACACTCTTTATAGACGACATTGGTCAAGATGTCATCTATAAGGGGTGTCATAGAATCTCCAAGGCTTTGACGACATCTTCAACTTGTCGTTAAATAATTTAACGATATTAAACTATTGTCGTTAAAAGGAGACCTTTAATACGACGTCTATATAGAAGTTGTTAATTATTGTTTTAAATGTTATTAAAGCATGTTTCTTGGAGATATCGTTGTATGTACTTTTCAACGACATTCAAAAACTACATGTCGTAAATAATATGTCATTAAATGTAGTTTTTCTTGTAGTGATAGTAGGTGCGAGGAATGTGAAACTTAGTTTTTAGCCACTTCAAATTTCTACTCAATTCATAACATGCCTTTCATGATGCGCAGCTTTTACCACACACTAATGTGTGGCTGTAAACCTAAGTTTTTTAGCAAGTTGAATTCCCAAAAGAAGAAGCTGAAACAGAAGAAATATCCCTTTTAGACAAAGCTTGCAAGAAAATATTGACATACTGCATTTGTTGAGCCACAAAAAAAAGAAGAAGCTACTTTTTAGATTAAAGTAATTACTAGGAATTCCTTTTACACATTCGTCGCATTTAAGAGTTCGTCAATGTTGGTATAATTAGTTTCATGTCTTGTCTGTTTCCCTTTTTTTAAAAAAAAAAGAAAAGAAATAGTGGAGTTTTTTTTTTTAAAAAAAACTGAACACATATGTTATATCATATGTCATCCTGTATATAAGAAATATACTTTACACATGGATGGGTTTCTTTTAAAAAAATAATAATAAAAATATGGGCAAGAATTTTTGGGTTTCTAGAAGAAATAAATATAAATAAGAAAAATGCTGTAAATCTTTGCATTAACAAAAATCCTTCAACCTACTTCAATTTTTTTTTTTTAGGGAACTTCCAATTCATCTCTTTTAACCTGATTAACTGCTAGTAAATCTATGTAAACAATTGAATGATTGACCTCTTACCTAATATTTTACCAAAAATTCAAACTTTATCTGCATCAAAATCTGATCCACTTATAACAAAACAAAAATCATGTAAAAGACAAAAAAAAAGTATGAGGACTCGGCGCTGCTAATTAATTAAGTAAGACCTCTTACCTTATTTTCCATGAACTGAACAAAGAAAACGTGTAATTTCTCAGGCACGCTAGCAAACTATATTTCCAAACATTAATCATGACGTAAAACAATCTAATTACAAAATTGAAATCTCTTTCCCAACTGCTTAATTAGCCAACAACACATATGATAATTGTTGGACTGATTAAGAAATCAACATGAGTGTGCGTGTGTGGGTTAGTAAGTTCCTTTCACAATCTGTATTTGATAACCTAGTTCATTATAAACACACACACACATATACATATATAGCATGCTCATCATAACGGCAGTCATGTCAAAGGTTGCAAAGTCCATAATCAACAGCAAAATTGGAAAACAACAACAATATGTCATTTCATTCAAATGAATAGCTTTTGATCAATTTGTGTGTTTGTGCATGGCCCACCATTAGCAACAACAATACATTTCTGATTTGCAATTCCTTGGTACACTCTTTTGATCGATCAGATGATCATGGTCTTGATCTTAAATGATCATGGTCTTGATCTTAAATGCTGGCCTCAAATTGCAAGCCCCGTAATAATTGTAACAGTTGAAAACTTTGTGTGAAGAGAGACGTCTCAAGTGAATATTCGATGCACGAATAGACTTTGGTTTCTAGATATTTTGTTTTTTGATCGATTAATGTCCAGTCGTTTTTAACGGATTTGACATTTAATTTGTGAGTCCTGAATATTAAGAAGGCCAGAATATATATATATATATAGGGGGAGAGAGAGAGACCTGTATATATGAGTTGAAAGAGTAGTCCGATCAAGTTTTGGTGGTTTGCATGATCATTGTCGTTTTGCCGAGGTCATTTTGGTAACTTTAGTGTGTATCATCTACCTAAAATAACTGCTAATCCTTTTTTTTTTTTTTTTTTGCTACATAAAAAAGCACAAAGCGGGATCACGGTGGTAGGTCACTTCCCACGAGCACTTCCCCTATTTTTGGTTCCGCATCCAAGAGCGACATGGGGACTTGGACCTGTAACCTTCTTAAGAAGGATTTTTCGGGTTGAGCTCCATGCCACACAGACCACCCCTTGGGTGTAAATAACTGCCTAATTAATAATGAAGAAAAGAGTTTCACTTACTAGAACCGTTGATATCAATATCTATTCTAAAACTTCAAACTTTAAAGTTCAAACTTCAAAGTAAGACTATTTTTAGTTCAACAAAAACCTCCCATCATGAATTCAGGGAAAAAAAAATCAAGAATCTTCAGATGTTGCATGAGCAGATTCTTATGATCCGACGACCACACCAAGACGCCTTGAACGGGAGTCTTTTTGGCAGATGACACCTTATTCAATTATTCAATTATTTCCTCACCATATCTTGCCAAAAACAACTTTACTTAGCCTCAAATAATGATCTATCATTCATATGGTTTAAGATTATACACCAAGCCTAAGCTTAATTTGGCCCAGTTTGGTGTGAACATGAATTGATGGTTTACTTAATTGTTAGTACTTGTCTCTCTTTTTATTTTTTCTTTTTTTTCCTTTTTTTTTTTAATGATGAAAGAGAATAACTGATGTCAAAAGCTACTAGCAATTTAAATGATAATTTGTTACTTGTCCATTTCGGTGAACAGTTTTGAGAAAAATTCACTGGTAACTTTTTCTAATTCAAGCACAGCCACGGCATGATTGTGTCTTACTGTATATTTTTGACCCCGGAATTATAGCCGGAAAGAGAGTTAAGTCACTTAGCCTGCGCAGTCTTGAAGTAAATCTAACCCGATCACAAAAATATAAAGTTCAAATCTCTCGCCTTTTTTTTTTAAATATTTTATCTAATCCAATGATGAATAGGCATTTAGGATTTAATTAATCATTAGGAGGGAAATGAATCTTTTAAAAAGTTGAGAAGTTGCAGCTAATAACCTATGGTAAATTTTTACATATTTACTGTAATTGTTAACAATAGCATTTTTATTTTAAAGAGAGATTGTAAAGGTAAAACATGAGTTTATTAGCTTTAGATTAAATCAAGCTTGGTTGAATAACGGTCTCTTAGCTTCATGGATTTGGACGTTACTTTTAGCTTGTTTGAAAATGTAGTTGAAACTATAAGTTGGAACTAAAATACTGTAACACATGATAACTTTACACTGTAGCAGTTGAAATTTATAAGTTAGAACTAAATTGTCAAAAACACCTTTTTCCACTTGTGTGTTTCTTGTTCTTTTCGCGCATGCAGTCTCTTGGAGTTCCCATTGTTTTTTAAGTTTTTTTATCTGGATCATTCTTTTTTGAAAGGGAAATTCATTTCAATTTAACAAAGAGAGTTATAAATACTAATATTGACATGAATAATTCTGATATACCAAAAGAGTCGACCCCAAACAAATGCCAGATCCGTTAGTAATTTTAAATGAAAACACTCAAAACTAATAATTAATGTGTATTAAATTTTCACAACAGGAAATCAAATAAGCACACAAATGGCTCTCTCAATGATACCTCTACAATCGATTAAACTTCCATCGATTAAGATTAAAAGACCTATAACACAAAGGCACGCACAACTCTATATAGAAACGAATTTAATGGACAAAACATATTACTAAACTTAGAAAACAGGGAAACCACCTCCATTATTGCATAGCAAGAGCAAATACATTGCGAAAACACATAACAACACATAAATAACAGAAATAACATTACTTTTATGGGTACAAATTAAAGACAATAAACCAAAGACGAGATCTTGAACCACATAAAGAAGCCCCTAATGACACGCCAGCTTCTAAGGTCAAAAGAGGTTAAGTGAGCACCATAGAAGAGAAGCGAAAAGGCCACCTCTGAACCATCAAAGCAATGACACTTAGAAGATAAGTGCCTCTGTCGACGAACCAAAATCGGAGCACTAGCACCACCCATAGCGGCGCGGTGGCAAAGGACCAAAGCCCTCGAGGAATAACCCTTTAATTATCGATTACAATTTACAAAGGTATGTAACAACAGCTAATAAATATTTATAAAAAAAAAATCTATATAATTTGGGACTTCATGAGAGTACATTTGGTAAAATTTCAGTTTTACCAAATATGGCTATTTAATAAATCCAATAAATGTCAGATTTACCATATTTGGTCATGTGTTAGATTAAATTTTGTCCCGGAATAGTTCCCGTAAATCTTGAAGTTATTACTATTTATTAACTTATCCAAAATTCCTGTAAAATATTACTAGTTAACTCTTTTTCCTTTCAAATATTATTGTTATTCAAGAACATACGTACTAGAATTAATATATATGTTTTCACTCACAGATTTGGTAGTGACAGAACCGTATCGGGCTGGCGGCAACCTCCATTCATTCTTACACACACTGTCACACTCTCTCTAAATAGTGTACTTACAATTACATAGAAATTTTTAAAAAGGATTTAATTGTATCCCAAAATTTGTCTTATAAACATACATTATTTCAAGATAAAACCCCAAGTAAAGCAGAAGTCAATGATACTACAATAATTAAATTCATAATTTTCTAGACTTTTTTAAAGTGGATTAAATTATAAGATTACAAAGTTCATGCGAGAAGAAAAAAAAATACAGTTAGATAAAAAAGATAAAAGAAAAATACAAAATTAAAATATATATATAGTTGCGTTTTTTAGTTCAAAATTTTGGCTCAAATCACGTTCACTTGAAATAATTCTGTGGTTCCTCAGTGCTATTTAGTTTATCTCCTTTTAAAATTTTATACTAATTTTATTTATTTGTTCATTTCAATGAGACAAAATGCTCTCATGATGTGATATAAAGGAAGTTTATGAAATTAATTGGCAAAGATATTTCTTTCCTGAATTTAAGAGGGACGGGGAAAAACTGCATTACCCGATCTAAGTCTGAATGAGAATTGGCCTTATCCAATGTTTCATTTAATACGTGTCACGTTTCAATGCCTTTTATTCAGGAATTTCGGGTCAAAATTGGATATTCATCAATAATTTAGAACTTAAAACACCTCTCTTAAAATCTCTCTCAATAAAAGGTAGGGCAAATTTTCAGGTTAATACCCTGTGTTGTTTACAAATATGTATTTAGCACTTTATGTTTTAGAATATTTTATATTGATATCTTGACTTTTTAGAAAAATTTTTTAGTACCCGAAGACATTTTTGGGTACTAAATATGTATTTTTTGCGTGTTTTGTGCCCTAAAAAAAGGTCTTTTGGTACTTAAAAAAAGATTTTCTAAAAAGATTTTCTAAAAGGTCGAAGTGTCGATATAAATATTCTAAAATATAGAATATCAAATATATATTTCGATAAAACACAAGATATTAAATTAAAATTATCCCTAAATGGTATCTCAATTTTTTCTTTTCTTTTCTCCAAACCAAACAAGTACACACAAAAATAAAAAATAAAACCCTCCAATAAATGTTATGGCCTAACCAATATCTAACACGAAAGTGGGTGGGGTCAACCTAAATTATTAGATCCCAATTGCTACGCATTGTCTCTGTTTAGAACAACACCGAGATGGAAGCTTTCAGTGAATGAATTTTTGGACTATTTTTCTAGTATAAAAAAAAGGTCCAAAAAACATGAAAATGCATAAAGAAACAAGAGCAGGCCCCGCCAAGTGGTGTCTTGTAATATGTAATATCTATAAGCCACTCTTTCTCCTATAAGAGCTAAAACAAAATGACCCCATTTAGCAATAGTAGTAGCACTAGTCATGCATAATAGAGATGAATGGAGTTTGCGTCACTGATTATTTCACTACACTTGGCAATATCTAAAAGCGACTCTCTCTCTCTCTCTCTATGTATATATATGTATGTATGTATGTATGTATATGCACACGTCAGTGTTGTTATGGTAGGCAGCCTCTGGCTTATCCCCTTTGTCAAGATAAGTCTTCAACCTGCTGCTTTCTGCTTGGCCCATGCAAATGCGAATGGTCGCCTGAAGTTTACACAGACACATATTACGGTTATTTTTAAATATATATTTTTTGCTCGGTAGAGCATTTGATATGTTAGGTCGGGTATGATGATTCGGTTTAGAAAATTTATCATATATGCGTCATGTACTTTTGTATTATTATTATTATGTGTTATGGATAGTACCTTATTCATCTAAAAAAACTGAGGAAAGAACAATATTATAATAAACATCTTCAATGTAATGTCAAGTTATTGGGTTAAAAATGCCCACTTTCTGCATTTCAGTAAGAATGTCACTCTCTAATATAATATTATTTTTTTTGCTCAATTTGACATATGTTATATATATTTGAAAGCAAATTAGCACCAAATACAACACATGCTAAATTTTGATATTGGATTAGATTAATTTCTTCACGTTTCCATTGAATTATACAACACTAGCATTTTTAAAAATGCTATTCAATTTTTACCTCTACATATTTCAAAGCTTAATTAATGCTTATCATAAAAAGTAGATATTGCATGTAAAATAGCATTATGTATTAAAGTATAAATTAAAATAATATATTTAACATGTTATTTTTATTGTTTTTATGTCAAATATAATATTAACATTAGCCTTTGTATTAAAGACAGTCTATTATTTATTGAAGCAACATCCCCCGTCAAACAGTGTATCTCCAAAAAGATTAAAAGGATAAGAGATGATTAAACATTTTCAAGAAAATGCAAATTAAAGTCAGCTTTATATTGATTTATTATATGGTGAGAAAATTTCAAGAAAAACTGGCCTCTTTGTTTCACACATTGAAATCACCGTTTGAACTTTTTTGCTATATTATTTTTCTTATAAAAATTTAAATTTTTATTCAAACTTTCTATCCAAATTTATGAAAATACGCCAAAAGACAACACAAAATTCAGCAGAGATTGCAAGTGGGGATCAAGCAGAATTTCTCAAAATCAAAGGCAACGCAAACTCAAACTAGACCGAGCACATATTAATGGTGCTGCAAAATTAAACCGAGCTAGAAACATTGACATATTAAATAGCGCTATCGCATTAAATTCCTTTTTTTTTTTTGGTGGTAAGGGTGTTATTGTATTCGATGAAGCTCAATGCCTCACCCACCATATATAGCATTTGTTGATTAGTTTTTCTAAAAGTTTAAGATGATAGGAGGCAAAACAACAATCCAAGAGAAACGCGATGCAAAGATTAGTCTTTGTATGAGTACACCAATGATTGTAAATATATATATATATATATATATATATATATACGTCATATTTTTTAGATGCTCTTTTCTTCATTTCACCATCGGATGCTAGTAGCCAACCATATTCATATTTGTTTCTTTTTTTTTTTCAAAAGGTCATATCACACGCGGACACGCACACACACATGTATATAAATATATATATATATATATATATAAAGAGTAAATATAGAAACTTCATGCCTTATGATGTCATTCACAAGCAATATGGCCAAGCAGGCAATGGATAATAACTACTTGTAATTAAAAGTGATTTCTAGAAGAGCTCATATTGCAATCCATGTACATTGATATATTATTTAAGGAGGGCTAATAACACTTTTTTTTCTGGTTCTTTTTTCCATTCTCTTTAATCATTATATAAAATTTATTAACGTTATAAATTATTATTTAAATAATGAATAAAATAATAAAACCTACGTGTAAGAGTGAATAAGTGAGTACATGTGCCACTGGCACTATTTTTTTACCCTTAAAACACGTACTTATAGTATGGACTTTTCCTAGTGTTGGTGGTCTGACACAACGATGACCAAATCCAAGCCAAGTAGTGAGGTAGTGAGGACCCACAAATATTGAAGGGCATTAGTTATGAGATGATGGAGGGCTTCTTTGATTTGCTTTCCCCATCATCAAATATACATAGGGTTAGTAAAACATGTGACATCATGGCTTAGGCAAATCGATTATGGTCGGACCTACTTTTACTTATAAAAAAAAATACAATTTTTATATAAATATAATCAAGTCTTTGTTATTGGTGTTCTAAAGGCGCAAGGGAAGGGTGAAGATCTAAAACGCTTGGCACTGATGATGAAACCCCTTTTCATAAATAATACTAATATAATAATTACACAAAGTTGAGGGAACATTAATTTTTGGGGAGATTGAAAAAAGAGAAAAGACTGATAGGCATGGCATGGAAAAGAAAGTAGCTCTAATCAACCCAAGGCAAAGTAGATGGTGGAGTGAGATATCCACACATCTAAGCCACTCTTTTTATGAGAGTAATGCCCTTGTGTGTGTTCCTACTTGGCTACCACCAACCACAGGACAAAGAACAATACTTGTCATGCTTATTGTATTCCCAATACCATCTTTTTTATTTAATTGATTTATTCTAAAGATCCATCACATAATTAGAAGAGGCCGCACGTTTAATAAATTCCGGTGCCAAAATCTCCTAGCCCAGCTTTAATCGTTTTGCTCCCCCATAACTTGTGATTGTGCCCCAACCATTTTGCTAATGGTAACAATGATTTACAAAAGGTGTTTTCATTTATTATTAAATTAAAAAAGGGGGGAAATCCGTAATTAGCAGTAAGGCAGAAAAAAGAGGGAGGATTAAAAGTTTTTTAGAATAAAATCAAGGGAAATTCCAGTTGTGGAGAACATTATTATTCTCCATTAGTGGAGAATAACTAAACATTATTAGATCAATATCTGATAGTAGAAAAAGATGAAGGACTATCAAAACAAAAATAGAATTTTTTACACATGATTATTTTACATTTATTAGAAAAAAATAAAATAAAATGAAATGACTGAATTAGGTTGGAAGCCATGATCGAAGCTGGCTTAATAGGGCGACGGCAGCGCCAAAGGCGATGATGGTGGGGGAGGCTTCAGTGGATTTGTTGAGAAGATAGGTTCCAGCATTTGCAAATTGCGAACCAAATTGTTCTCGAAACCTTCATCACTCTTCGGTGGATTTGTTGAGAAGATTGTTTCCAGCATTCGCAAATTGCGAACCAGATTGTTCTTGAAACCCTCGTCGCTCCAGGCACTTCCTCCTCCTCCGCCGGCTCTGCGGTCGGTGAAGGCACAGAAAAAAGGACCAATCGACACCAATTTGGTGGCATCAATGAGGTTTGCGAATGGTTCATAAGTGCAAGCCCAACTCTACCATGCTCGAATCCCATGCTTCCTGCTCCGACGTGGTTCACGAATGATTCGTCGGTGCAAGCTTCTCCCTACATGCCGACAACAGTGAGAGCATGAGGGGCAAGATCGTGCCTTCATTTGGGCGAGATCGTGCCTCCTCCCTTTACGACGTCAAGTCTATCGTCGGTGCCAGAGTAGGTGCCCGAAATGAAATACGTTGCCGGAGAGGCAGGAGATTGCCAGAGAGGGACGAGCTCTTCACCCAAATTTCTATTATTTTTTTTTTTTTTGAATTTTAATCAAACTTAATGTCGAAGGGTCTACCTAAATTTTTATATCTCCATCGTTCGATTTCTTTTTTTTTTTTTTTTTAATGTCAATCGTGTGGGTGTTTATTGCATTATCCACTGGTGGAGAATCTGAGCTTTCGCTGCCATAGACCTCCCCAACTAGAATCAAATAATAAACTTCAAAACACATAGGATTAACCTCGTGGCCCAATTACCCGCTAAACAGTTTACCTAAAAATGTCGGCAAAGAGTGGTATAATCTACCAATAACCATAATCACCCGCACTTACAAAAGTAAACACATTACGAACGTAAAGCTCGTGAAAAATATGCTTTCGGTGTAACAAGATATATCTTGCCCTTTCTAAATTTTTGAGCTTAATGACCAAGTTATATCATAAAAGGTGAACATAAAATAGGCATTCAAATCTTCCCAGAATAACCCAATACCTAATTTAGTATATCGGTGCATATATCAACAGTAGCAGCCGCTGCTTAAGGCCCCACTTTTTTGAAAGTTCTCAGAATTTTTCTAAAAATAGACTATGTTTAAGCTAGTATTTAAACTTTAAAAAATTAAATAATAATTAATCGTTTTATTTTTTTTTAATTCTATTACGTTGCTGCTTTTAAATTCCTAAGCCTAACTTCTTTTGAGATGTTCTAGGCAACGTGTTGGTCGTTCGAAACTTTTTAAAAATATGTGAAAATAAAAAATGAAAAAGTTGAACATAAATAGGTATTGAAATCTTCCCTGAATAACCCAATACTTGTTTTAGAACATAGGTGCGTATATAAACAGTAGTAATTAACCTGCTTAAGGCCTCACTTTTAAAAGGCCTGAAAATTTTCCTAAAAATTAGACTATATTTGAGCTAGTATTTAAATTCAAAAAAAATTAAATAATAATTAATCGTTTTATTTTATTTTTATCTTTTTTATACTATTGCGTTGAGGCTTTTAATTTCTTGGGCGTAACTTCTTTTGAGATGTTCTGGGCAACGTGTTGGCCTTTTGAAACTTTTGAAAAATGTGAAAATAAATATATATATATATATATATATATATATATATATGGTTCCTTCTATAAAAAATCTGAAACATTTAAAAAAAAAAGCGGAAATATTTTTCATCATAATTTTCATTATATCTCTCCCTTTCTTACTGTATTTTTTTTTTTTAAGTTTTTATTCTTCTTCTTTACATGGCATCTCTTCAATTTCATAAAATAAAAACCTCCCCTCTAAAATCTTCATCAGACTACAACTACTGCTATCTTCTCAATAAGCTCTTTGGATTTTATCTTTCTTATTGATTTCTTGTTGACTTGCTATTTGCTAATTGAAGGTTTTTAAAATTTTATTTTAGCTATTTTATTTTTGTTCTTATTATGTACATACTTAAGTTAAGAATAAACATTTCTAATAAAAAAATATGCATCGAGGATATGACAAACTAAATAAAAAATTTTTTGATAGATGCTTATTTTGTATGTTTTGTTATTTGTTTAAATTTTATGGTTTGATAAAAGCTCAACTTGGTTGCTACAGATTGTTGAGTGTTGAAACATCTTTGTTGTTGGTAGAAAAGCTTTTTGATATTAAATTTTCAATAACATTATCACTTTTAACTTTTTCCTTTTTTTTCCTTTTTTTTTGTCTTAGATATAGTAGGTTGTTTTATTATTTTGAATGATAAAAAGAGATTTTATTTTATTTTTTCAATTCAAGGTAATAAAATTTTCATTTAAAAGGGCCTTTTTAAAAGATTCGCTTAATGCCTCAAAATTTGTCGAGCAGACCATGTATATAAATTATACATATACATGTTCACAATAAATTTCCTTTTGGATTAGACATGACCATAAACAACATATATTGTAACCTCAACCTATGCCTCTCCAAGATATTGTAACCTCAAAAATCTTAATCACTAAGAAATCAATTCACTACCTCTACCTTTTAAAACAGCATGCCTTGTGACTAGCTAGGAGCAATTGAATTTCGTTGACTTTATCAAAGAGGGTCTCTTACATATCATATTCATGGTGGGTCAAGGGTGTAGGGTGTGTTGGGAAGGTAAAAGATTATGTAACCTCTGTCCATGTGGTATGTCCAAAGTCAATCACAAAGATATCAGCTTTCTCATTAGGAAGGAAACAAAGAACACCACAAAAGACGTATAGGAAAATTTGAATTCCTGCAAATTTAATTTAAATCCTTTTCTTTCACTCTTTTTCTTGCTAATTTTAATCCTTTTCTAAACTAATGCTTAAAGTGCTTCAGACTAAGACAAATAGAACTAAAGCTTTAGCCTCATTTTATAGGCCTTGGAGCCCTCTCGACCTTTATTCTCTAAGCAATGTGGGAGTAAAGAGCTCCTTTTACTTTGCTATTGTTTTTGTTGTTGGGGGTTGGGCCGTTGAGAAAATTTGAACTCTTTGTCTTCTAATAAAGTCGGGTGCAGCTGTGAGGCTTTCAAAGTCTAGCACTTTTGAATATGTTCTTTCTTCCTTTTTTTAGGATTTTTTGTAATTGCCTCTTAAACTTATCGAACATTTGTAATTTATCTAAAGAACTTTTAATTTTAGCAAGTTGTATTTTAAACTTATGAATTTTTCACAAATCACCTCCAGTAATAGCAATGTTAGTTTTTTATTATTATTGAAATTGACATGTAGTTTTCATATGAATCGTAAATCAATAGGGTGTTTGGCATAGAGCAGTTTGGACATTTGTCTTAGTTATGAACAGTATAAAGCTCTCACATGCTAAAGTAAAAAAAAAAAAAAGTTGCTATAGTATAAAGCTCTGACATGCTATAATAAAACAGTTTTAACCAATGGTTCCCACTACCATGCCAAACATTCTATAAGAGCATGAAAGCTCTTTTTTATGAATGTTAACCTAAAATTATAATTAAAACAAAATTAATTTAAAATTTTTTATTCTAATAAAAACTTAATTAATGATTAACGTCATAATAAATTTGACTTAGAATACATAGAAATAATTATTCATGTCATTAATCAATGATTTATGTGCAAGATACATGTCATTTTAGTAAAAAAAATATCATTGTCAAAGAGGAGTGAGATGTTATAGATTTATAAATTCATGGTACAACTTATCAAAATAAAAAGTTTAGAGGCAAATTATAAATATGCAATAAGTTCACGAAGGAACAGTAAAAAATAACATGTTTTAAAGGCACCTGTTAGCCAATAAATGGTTGAATGGTTTACCCAAAAAAAAATATTGAATGGTACCGGGTGCTTGTTTATTGTACTCAAACCATTAATTTTGATGGTCAGTTCCAAAGCCTTTTTTTTTTTTTTTTGGGTGGGGGATTTAGTTCAGAAGCTTTAAGGGAAGAACATTCTTCTTTGTACTGATACATAAGTTGAAGTACATGATAGCCTTTTTTTTATTTAAAGGGAAGTAAAGAATTAGATAATCAGTGATTGAGAATAAAAATAAAAGAACTAAAATATAATAGTGTTTAAATAAAAATATTTTTTTATATATACAATGACATAGAAAGAAATAGAAAGCAACAGAGATAAAAAAAAAAACAAGAACAAAAAAGAGGAAGAAAAAGAAAAAAGAGAAAGTAAAAATTCAAGTATTTAAAAAGAACACGTGATTTTAGAAATACTATGTCCTTAAATATTTTTAAAAGTATGTTATTTACTTATATTAAGAATTTAAATTGTGTTATTTGGTGCAATTTTTTTTTCTTCGAATTGATTCCTTTGTTGAAAAGACAAATCAACCAAAAAAAGGAAATTAGCAAAGTAAAGCAAATGTTTAAGGTAAGAAAAATATATTTTTCATACTATAGACTGGCTGACAATGTAAAGGTATATAAAAAGCAATTTTTATAAGAATCATTTATTTGAAAGACTTCCCTATTATCCTTTGTATTGCATTGAAATAGAACACTTGCTTTGACTAATAAAAAAATTTATGTCTATTTTAAAAAAGATTAAGAAATAAATAAACAACTTTTTAACTGGTTAGACTTTTAAACAAAGAGATTACCCTCAATATCTGTACTAAGTATATCTCAAACATAATTAACAAAAAGTTAAAAAAAAAAAAGATATTTTGAAATTAAAATAAAAATAAAAATCACAAAAATAAAGCAAAACATCCTTATCCAAAATTAACCAAAGAAACCTAATATCCTTTTTCCCACAGACGAACAAGAAAGGAGGATTTCATGTTCAACAACAACGTTAAAAACTTGTTAATCAAGAGTGAGGATGAATCATGTTGGGAGTGGTATTTCTGCAAAAATGAAAATATATTTATGACGTGGCATTTTGCCCACGCGAGGCGTCGAGCATCCAAATACTGACGGATTAGACATTGAAGCATCTAATACCTTGAATACTAGGAGCAACTGGAGCAACCATATCATACCCTAAATATTATAAATTATTTAGCTACTACAAAGTTGTGGAAACTGATAGAATGTCAATCTAAAAAATTGGTCTTTTAATCATAATAATTTTTAACAAAATTTTTAGTCACAAAAATTTGTTGTGACTAATGTGCATTTAGAGCATGTTTACTTTGCATCAAAAGAAAAAGGAAAATAAGGAGCGATTCCCTTGTTTTTTAAATAATGTGTTTACTTACAAAATCAGTAATGAGAGTTTGTGAGTCCCACACAATATAAAGAATGGAGAAAAAGAATATCATTCCTCTCATATTCTTAGTATTGATTCCCTATCAAAGGAAACAAATACCATATTTACTTGATATCTAAATTCAAATGTTATTATTTAATATATATTAGTTATGTAAAAAGAATATTTTAGTAATTATATTGAATAAAATCCCCATTCTTAAGTATATAAACACTTGAAAGGGAATAGCCTCATTAAATAAGTAAGTAAACACTAGAAAGAGACTAAATGATGCTCACTCCCAATACTTTACTCTCATTTCCAATCTTATTACTTTTTCCTTTACATTCATTTATGGTTTAATAAACGTGCCATTAGTCACAAACTTTAGTTTAATTTTTGTTGCGACTAAAATTTTTAGCCATGGGGTTTTTTAGTCATGGAAACATTTCATGACTAAAAATCTCATGGCTAAAAGTTTTAATTACAACAAAAATTAAACTAAATTTTGCGACTAATTGCACATTAGTCACAACATTTTATCGTGACTAAAAATTATTTTGACCAAAAATCCAGTTTTTTGTAGTGTATTTCAAACATGTAAAAAACTTTGGTTAGGGTTGTGTGTCAATGTTGTGAATAATGTTTTTACCAAACTCAAGTACTACATGTCTCAACAAAATTTTCCGATGGAGTTACAAAAAAGAAAAAGAAAAAAGAAAAAAAAAAATCATCCTTCCGGCAAACCTAGCCCTAGTGCCAAATCATTAGATTGCATGGGGATTTAAGCATTGACCCTATTGTATCAAGTTTGGTCTGGCACGAGGAGTTTGACACTCCCATATGCACGACATAGTTGGCGCATAAACTAGATATATTCTTATTCTATCTATTCATTCATTCTTTTGCCTATTTATTTATTTTACAAAACAAAATCTATCATATTTAATATTAAATTTACAATTATGAAAACTAATAATAATATTTCCCATCTAACTCAATAGTTTATATGGCCAAGACAACTATGCAATGCGTTGTCACAACGTAACACGTGAGAATATAAACGAAAAAAAATCGTCGATAGAGGTGGATTTGCCCGGACCTTTTATTTTTTATCAGTATTTTAACTACCTTAAAGCCTCATGTGTCACACTTGTACACTCTTTAAAAGAAGCCAAAAAAAATTCACAAATATAAAGATAATTGTAGGGTTAATTATATAATTGTACATTATAGTGTCAATTATTTTTTAATTTATCCATCTTTTTTTAGAAACTGAAAATGTATTTTTTGAATTTTAATATCTTATTTCAATTTCATTTTTATGAATAGAAAAAATTAAACAAAACAGCATGATTACCTTTGTTTACATAAAATTTCAAAAAAAAATAAATTTTATGAGTTTTTTAATTTTAATTTTTTTTAAAATTTTTTTTTCTCGAGAAGAAACATATATTTCATAAAAAAATTAGGTTTAAGTAAGGGTATTTTTATTTTATCTCTATTTTTTCAGTTAAAAAGTCTATAAGGGATAAAATTAAAACAAGTTTTTAAAATTTAAATGATACCTTAGTCTCTAAAAACATATTAATAAATTAAAAAATAATAAAAACTTGAATGTATAGTTATGTAATTAACCCTGATTTGTAGGTAATTTTCTTGTGGGAACCAAAAAAACAATCGTTAGATCTTTAAAAAAAAATTATTTTAGTCAGTCTTGACAGTTAGAAAGGGATGGGTTCCCTTGTTTTAACATTCAAAAGTGAATATCAATGATAATAAGAATAAGTGGATAACTTCAAAGCCATCGCACCATTAACAGAAAATCTAAAAGTACCCCCTTATGTTTTAGTTAAATTTCATATTTACTCCTGTGTTTTTTATCACGCAAAAAAAAAAAAAAAAAGCCTCATGTTTAAAAATATCTCTTAAGGTTTCCAAACGAAATAAAATATAACGCCTTAATTGACGAAATTGTTCGAAATGACATAAATGTCTATAATGCTTAGTAGTTAAACATTATTTTATATTTTTATAAAAAAAAAACTTAAATTTAAAGAGAAAAAAAGTAAGACATATTTATTAAATACACTATTAAGGTGTTTGAAATAATGGTTGAAACTACATTGTTGAAACTATATACGGTAACATTAAGAGCTTTATATTATAGTAAATTTTAACTTTACACTGTAACGGTTTAAGCAATATAGTTAAAACTATTCTCCTAAACAAAGCATTTATTTAAAAGAAAAACAATCCAAAACTTAACAGGTTAGATTTGTTTAATCCTATAAAAGATCTGCGGTTTTGTGGCTACGCATGGCTAATCAAATTTGGGCTTGTTGGACTTACCAAGCTCTACATTGTATCGTCTTCTATAATTGTTCAAAAGCACAAGCTTTTTTTTTTTTCCTTGATCTTATTTGCTTTTAAATCTTTTTTTTTTTCAAAAAATTGAAATAATTAATGGCATTAAAATTAAATAGAATTACTGAGGTTGTTTTAGTATTTCAAAAGTTTTGACAACTAAAAGGTTTTTTTTTTTTTTAAGAAATGTAGGGGACTGGATAATTTGAAAACAAAAAGGATACTTTTAAAATGATAAAAAATACAGAGATAAACATTGAATTTAGCAAAAACTAGGGGGGCTTTTTTTTTTTTTGGGATTTTTTTCCACCATTAATGTCACCCTTTAGAGGTCTTCATCTGGTTGGGGGACCCGCCAGTGGCCGGTTATCTTTGTTAGGCATAGTGGAGTTGTGCAGGAATGTTCTAGTTCAGTACAATGCTAGCACGTGGAATACAATCAGCAACGCATTTAACGGTTCAGAACGATTACTCACCAAAATGGACTGGATTCTGTGCGACGCGTGGTGATTTACTTTTGGCTGACGTGGTGTTCTACTTTTGGTTTTTTCTTTTTTAATTCGTTTAACTAATAAAAGAAAAATAGGTGAAAGATGTAGGCGAAAGCCATGGCAACCTTGTCGTTTTGTGAGATGTGCTTCGATCTTTATTAATTTATCAAACGATGTGTTTGTTTTCCTTTCGAAAAACGATAGGTTTGTTTCAAGGTGGAAAAAAGATGTGTTTGTTATTTATTTATTTTTTTTCCCTGGTGATAAGTTTTGGAGGAGAAATTTATGAAGACCATTAGATCATTATCTAGTTGGTATTAAATAAACTTGGATGTAGGAAACGAATAAAACTTTTGATTACCATCTTTGATTTCAATGCATGTTCCGAACCTAACATAATTGAGGAGCTCTCCTTCCTTATAGCCACAGTTGGTAGAATTCTTTAGATATTCATAATTATGTAAAACCCTAGAACAACCATATCACACAACTTTAAGATCATACTATGCCAAATTATCAAGAAACTGAATTAAGGATTAATGCTTGTAACCATAGTAGCAGCTATCAACTCTTGTGCGAAATTTCTACGATGATAGATGAACGAGATAAACAGATTATTATCTTCTTCAATCAAATCACCTTAGTCTTCAATAGATTTTTTCTCTTCTTGATGAGGAGAGGAGAAAGCTTTGGAATGATTTGATGTGTTAAAGACTATAATCTATAATGCCTTTATATACTTTTCCACTAGGGTCCCATAAAACCTAGCTTGGTCAATATTGGGTTTACACTCATTAAACCCATACTCGGTTAGTAGCCTATGAGTTTAATAAACCACTTAAATTAGCCCACTATAATTAAATAACTATATATAATTGTTATATTAATATGTTGCCCCTAACCCAATGGAAAACTAAAATTTCCCGATAATCTCCCACTTGGGCCACATATAGATTTCATCTTGTCTTGCATGGCATCAATCCACTTTTGAGAGTTTGATTGGGTCATCTTCCACTAAGCCTACATCCACTTTATGTTCTTGGAGAAAGCGATGTAATCATCTGAAATCACACTTCTCCATTCTCTAATGAATCTCATCAATGACACTTCTTGAGGTTGTTAAGTTTGCTCTATTGTTGCATTAAGAAGAACCTAATTGTTGTCTTGTTCTTGAATAATATCAGGAATAGGAGTCTGATCATGGTTGTTTTGTATCGAAGTTGCATCTTGAACAATGGTAGGAATTAGAGCCTGACCATTGTCAATAGCAATATCTTCTTCAAGGACAACATTCCTTACTTTATCTTCCCAGTCAATAGCAATTTCTTCTTCAAAGATAACTTTCCTTACTTTATCTTCCCCTTCAAACCCAACATCCACAAAGAATCTCACATTTCTTGTCTTAAAGAAAGACTTGGTAGTGGGATTATAAAACTTGAAGACCTAAGGGTGCTTAGCATATTTAATAAAGTAGCAACTAACCGTTCTTGAGTCCAATTTCTTTTCATTTGGACTATAAGGTTGTGCCTTAGTTGGACAACCCTAAATGTGTAAGTGCCTTATGCTAGGCATTTTGCCTTTGCATAACTCATAAGAGGTTTTGGCTACTACTTTGCTTGGAACCTTGTTAAGGATATATGATGCAGTCTTTAGTGCTTTTCCCTAAAGCGATTTAGGTATGACTAATCATATTTCTCACCATGTCCTTAAGCGTTCTATTTCGTCTCTCTACAACACCGTTCATGTTGGGTTTGTCCAACAGTGTGTATTATGGGACGATTCCATATTTTTTAGGAATCCTAGGCATTGTTCTCCTAATCCATCATATCTACCATTGTACTCATCATCACGGTCAGATTTGACAGCTTTAATTTTCTTCTTAAGTTAAAGTTCAAATTCGGCTTTAAAAGACTTGAAAACGTTCAAGGATTGAAACTTCTCATGTATTAAATATAAGTAACCGTATCTTGAGTAGTCATCTATGAACGTATACTATTGCCCATTCCAAGAAGCCATAGGGAATGGACTACAGATATCGATATGAACAAGTTCTAAGATGTCTTTATATCTGTTGGCACCTAGTTTCCTTATGTTTGTCTGTTTCTCCTTGATGCACTCAACGCAGACTTGAAAGTGTGTCAAATCTAAAGGGGCAAGAATTTCGTCAGTCACAAGTCTCTGAATTCTCTGTTTAGAAATATGACCTAAATGCTTGTGCCATAAGGTGGCAAATTCCTCATTTAATTTTCGCTTTGTGCCACGTGTACCAATATGCAATATTTCATTATAGGAATTAACATTATCAAGCATGTAAAAATTGTGAATTAAAGAACTATTGCCAATAAGATTTGAATTTTGAAAAAAACTAATTTTATTATTTCCAAAAGACCAAGAATAAACAATTGTCCAAACTAGAAATAGAAATTAAATTCTATCAAAAAGACGGTGCAACGCAAGTCTCATACAAATCGAAATAAAATCTAATTTTTAACAATAATCTAAAATGTCCTACAACTTCAACTGCAATTTTATTGCCCTCGCCGCAAAGATGAATCTTGCAGCATCACTTGGCGGTCGGCTCCACAGACAATCCTGCATAGACATACTTATGTGAGAAGTACCACCAAAATCTAACCATCAAGTATCTTTAGGTAAAGAACCTAAATTAACTTCAGAATAAACCAAAGTGAGAAGCTTACCCTTCTTTTCACGCCAAGCAGCGTATTTGGAACACTCTTTGTTCATGTGTCCTCCCTTCTTGTAGAAATAGCAGGTAAATTCCTCATCCTACTTCTTTATTTGCTTCTGCAAAGGTGTTCCAAAAGCAGCTTCTTTAGCTTTCTTCTTTTTCTTGTTTTGAGAGGTTGATGCTAAGTGAGCACTTTCAATCTTATCTCGCTGAAGTCTTTATTCTTCTTGCACACATTGAGTATGAGCTCATGAAGAGTCCATTTCTCCTTTTGGGTATTGTAACTCACTTTGAAATGTCCTTATTGTGCAGGAAGGGAAATCAAAACTAAGTGCACAAGCAAGTCCTCAGATAGCTTTAACTTTATTGACTTTAGTTTTGAAGCGAAATAAGACATCTCCATGATATACTCCCTTATGTTCCATTTTCCTTTATACTTCATGGAAACGAGTTTAGCCAAAAGGTTACTCATTTTCAACTTTTCATTCTTAGGAAAATATTGCTCTATTTCCTCAAGGAAATTCTTAGCATTACTGTTCTTAGTAATAGAGGCCCAAAACGGCTTTGGAATAGAGCGTTTCATGATCATTAGACATATACAATTAAAGCGATCCCACTTCTTAATTTTTGTTTCATTTGGGCTTGCCGTAGTGGAAGTGGGTCGCTCTCCCTTTAGCGCAAAGTCTAAATCCATACATCCAATAACAATTTTTGCGTTCTCTTTCCAAACCTTAAAATTTTTACCATTCAGCATTGGGATTTTGTTAACTTGAGCAGAAACATTTGTAGCTATAGCAATAGGAACTAAATAGAAAACAAAACAAAACAACATACTCACAATCAAAAAATATATCACAATAAAACAAACAAATGACATAACAAAACAAAATTGGGGACCCATCACAAGATACTTAGCACAATATCAATGTCTAGTCTTCCGATAGAGACATCAATTTTAAGTGGTACTCTCAACGCAGTAATCAAATATTAATAATAAATCATGTCAAACAATAGCCTTTCTTTGGACCGACTATTGTTCACATGAAAAGCTTTATAATTGTCACATATTTATTACCACAGATGTGCCTGTTATTTAGCCAAATGGTAACTTTTCTTTGGCCGGTCACAATTAGCATAAATAACAAACACACAAACATTTTACTATTTCTAGTTAGATTAATCTACACAATAAAAGTTACTTTGGCAACATGTTATTTTAATCAATTGAATAAAAAATATAAGACGCAAACTATGAATATTATAATCCTTAACAATATTAAAACAATTGTTTTGAAATTCTTTTAAAAAAAGTTTTTTTTATTAATTTGCACCACCTAGAGAGCCGTGGCGCTACAAATTTCTGTCTGTCGTGCCGCAGCCCTGCACGGAATTTGTTTGTTACGCCTTAACCCCATAGGGCCAACCTAACAGAACCCTAGCATGATCGGGTCTTATACTCGTTACTTATATATACTGTCTCATTTAGGCATCTAATGGCCCTCAAAGATTTCTTCGCTTCCTCTAACGTTTGAACCTAAGATCTTCCCACTTATAAGATTTTTAAGTTAAGTATTGGTACTAATTAATCTGGAAGGTCAATAAATATGAAAAATATACACTCTGATTGAGGTCCTATTTTAGAAGAACTTAGAAAAATGTTATCAGTAAATATGAAAACGTTAAGAGGAAAAGATTAATATGAAGGGTTCCCCCGGGAAAAATTAAATTAAATAAAATAAAAAAGAAATACATGAAAGTAACATAAAGTAGGACATAGAAACAAATAGATACATGAGCATAGAATGGCATCAATGCATATCCTAAGGCACGTGTAAAACAAGATGTTCACTACCTTCACTCACACGAATATAAAATAATTTTTACCTATATATGTACGAAATCCAAAATGTTAGGTCAGAGAATAAAAGCTAAATTACACGTGGACGGTAACTATGTACCTATTACCCTAATTTATAGTAGCGTTTCCATTTTTTTTTTAAGCGAAAACGATTGTAGGAAAGAATGTCTGTGCTTTTTTTTTTTTTTTTTTTAGGGTGAATTACGACGTTAGTTTTTAATTTTTCACAAAAATATATTTTTAATCTCTAATATTTTATTTTTTGTTTATCAGCCTATAATCTTTTATTTTAATTGCTAAGCGGTTAATTTAATGGTTAAATCGTTAATTTTGGTGACAATTTTGTCATCATTTTTTTGTAACTTTAGGCATTAGTTTGTCATCTTTTTGATAATTTTGTAGACAAGTTTGTCATATTTTTCTATCCAAAATTAATTGTTTGATCATTAAATTGGTTCCTTAACAACAAAAATAAAAGATTGGGACTGATAAATCAAAAATAAAAGATTGAGAGACCAAATGTTTACTTTCATAAAAAATCAGAAACTATTAGAGTAATTTACCTTTGGTTTATATATAATTTAGAAAACTCAAAACTATAATTCCCATGATAAAAGTAAGAATTCAGCTAAAAATATATTTTAGAAAATTCTGGTCTTAAATTGTGATGCAAAATGACCATATGTTTGGTTAGTAGGTGTTAATTAAATTAAGAAAAACCAGCCCTACTCCCTTTTGACTATCTCCTCCTTAGTTATTAAGTTTTCAAACTTGCAAGAGTACATTTTTATTCATAAAATAATTAGAAAATAACAATATCATAGCTAATAAAAGTAAAGTGATTACGTGAATCAAGCAATCCAATGCCAAAATTTGATCTATGCTATCTTTGATGTCAAATTTAGGAACCAGTTTGCAAACACAAAAATTTCAACTGATACAGTATAAAGCTCTTACATGCTACAACATAAATCAAAAATATGCTACCGTATAAAATTCTTCAATGACATAGCATTTTAGTTTCAACTTGGTTTTCGGATACTCTAATATTAAAAGTCAAATTTGACACTACAATAGCATTTCAGATTATTAGGCCGTTTGCAAAAATAGTAGAAACCAACAGTTTTTATTTAAAAATTGTAGTATTAAGTGCTTTATATTATAGCAACCTTTTTAGTAAAAACTTTATACTGTTTAACTGATGGTTTCAATCGTTTTTTAAGAAGTTATGTATCTTTCCACTAATATAATAAAACTTTGGCAGTAAAATTACTGATTTGACATTCTTTGAAGATGCTCAAAAGGATTTTGTCTAGAAGCACCCTCCCTCTTGAAGGATTTTCCGGGGGGGAAAAAAAGAGTAATGTCAATGCATTCTCCATGTCGTATTGTCAATTTCTTGCCGGTTGAGAAAAGAAAAAGTTGGTGTTCTCCCTTCATCTCTGTTTAAAAAATTAAACGTGTCCCTGCAATGCTATTTCAATTATGAACTCTAATTGCACGTGTTTTCTGTGCCCACGAAACGTTAGCTTCCTTTCCAATTAACATTAATCCAATTCGGATAGCAGTTTTATATGAAATATGAGTCATAAAATGGCAAATTTGTGCTCACTAGGCTAAATATTTGACATTTATAGGCAATTAAATAAACTTTAAGCAGAAGAATATTTTTCATCCAAACAAAGGTCCCATTACTTGGCCAAATTTACTATTTTATCATCCTGACGGGAAAAAAAGTCAAATGTCTATAAGAGACGTCACCACCTTTATAACTTGACAGTGAATTCTCGTTTGGCTCTTCAACTAGCCCAAAAGATCTTCAATAACTCGAAAAAATTTTCTAATGCCCCGGATTCAGAAAAAGTTCTAAACCGTCTATTAATTGATTAAAATTTCTATAATAAGACCAAGCATTTTTTTTTTTTTGACCGCCATATTTGTAAAATTTTGCACTCTTAGGTCCTCACTTCCAACCGAGAATATGTTTTTTGACCGTTATATCTGTGAATGCTGAATATCAAATCTGTATCAAATACAATATATGTTGCAGACTTTTACCTTGATAGGATCCCAAAATGCAGAAAATTTTGCACCTTGTGGTTCCAACTTCGACCGTTAAGTTTATTTTTGAGGTAATGGGAGCAAAAATTGAATGCATTAATAAGGTATTTGACATAATAATAAAAACTTTTGGTTAAAACTGTTTAACATATAAAAACTTTATACTATAATAATTTTTTTTATTTTTTACTATAATATATAAAAATTTTATATTATCTATAATTGAGATAATGATATAGACTATCTTATACCAAGGACCTTATAAATGTTTTTGAAAAATCATCCACTATTGGAAGAAGCTCACCGATCAATCGTCCGATATAATCAGACGAAAAACATCAACAACGTCATAGAACAATCGGACGGCTGCAAATGAGTACCAATCTGGGTCCCACATTAAGTAATGAAAACCCACTTGCAAGAAAACGGACTTTCTAAAATCTGACGCGGATTTTTTTTAAAGGGCCAAAAAAATTGTATGGGTTGAGGGCGGCTGACCTACTTTTAGATTCCGAGCCTCGAGAAAGGCCGACCTTTCCAACATCCAATCATGACTCCACACGTGTCCCTAAACGCAAACCCCCAATTCTTGACCATCCCGCACGAGACGGCCGCCGCGGGACCCACCGAAACGGAGTTCACGGCCACCAGTTAAGAAGCTTCCAGCATTTGGGAGATAATAATAATAAATAAATAAACACTGCACATATATACATACATAGAACGTACACACATATTTAAATACATACATACTAGAAAATTTCTCATTACAATTTTTTCCATATATAGACATTCCCCTATTTCCAAAGGTGTGATACATTATCGTTTTTCCTTCCCTATCTCTCTAACAAGAAAATAAAAACCCAAAAATATTTACATTTTTCATCTTAAACCCAAAACTTATGTATAACCACTCTAAAAACATCATCATTCTATTGTTGCAAAACTAGTAAAACGAAAGAGTAAAAGATATTTTTTTCTTCCAACCTTTTTTTAATCTTTTCACTTAAGTCCTCTCTACTCCACTCCACTTGGTCTTGGACTTGCCTTTCACATACGTCCTTTTATTATTTTCCCTACCTTTTTTTTTCCCATCACATCTTATGTAACTTTCTATTGGCTTCTATGTACAATGCTAGAGAGAATTTTGCCAATACCGGCCTTTGTGAGAGAAAAGGCTCAGGGCATTGGAGGGGGTGGTCGATACTAACTTTGTATAAGCGGGGCAACAGAGCAATTAACTAAAAATATTAGGACTTGACACTAATACAAATAATTACTACTAGTATTCTATGATTAGTCCTCCCATTGGGGCTCGGTGAGGAATTCCCTTTCTTCGCTTGGCCGTTCTGTAATTAACAGAAGTTGGCGGCGGCGTTGAAGGCGTGAAGCTTTGGACCTTGTTGTTGCTGTTATTGCTCTTTGACCTCCCATGGCTGCTGCTGCTGCTGTACGAGTCCTCCGAATCCGACGCCATAACCGCCATTTGCTTCTTCCTCTTTTGAAAATTGTTCGATGTTCCCACAATCTGCAATTTACCCCACGACTTGTCAGTAATCAATTAATATCCCCAATTACTGACACACCCAGAAGACGAAACTTTGTGAATTCAACATTACAGACTTGCTTGAATGATGGGAAAATGCAGTGGGAAAAGGAAAACGAAAAGCGCACGAAAGTTCTAAAAGTCTTGGCATTTTTATTTTTAACCACCAAATGACTGACCCCAAGAGGACAGAAAGTCAAACTCGTTTTTGACCAACCAAATGCATAACATTTTGGTTGAGCTGATTGGTTTGGTTGCTTTGAGGAACAAAAACAAAAGAGAGAGAAATTTAGGGGGGAAAAAAAGGGGTTTTATTGGGAAAAAAAAAAGTATAATTAATTTTTACCTTGCAACCGAGAGAGCAGAATCTGAAGGAGTCAAGGAGGCTGCGCTCGCATACTTCGCAGGTATTGGTGACGCCTTTGCCGGGCCTTGGTTGAGGCCGTTCGTTCAAGAACACAACTCTAGCGCTGTTGATAATGTAGGTTTGGACTCCACTTATGTCCAAGACCTTTTGAATCTCCGACACCCGAATCACATCATGGTATGAGGACCTCCTTATCTGTCATAAGGATAACAACAATTAAAAATAAATAAATTTTTAATCAGGAATTAAACTGATGAAAAAAAATGATCAGTTGTTATGAATGCAAAAAAATGTGAACTTTGAATTGAAAAAAATTGGTGCTTAACAAATTGTTACTTGTTGGGTGCAAAATCACTGGTTTTGGCAATTTGGGTGAATTTTTTTGATTAAAAAAAGCATGCCATTGATGGTTTGATACCCCCAAAAGAAGAATAAAATAAAAGTAGGCTTTTTTTTTTTTCCTTCAAAAATGAAAAATTTTCAAAAAAGGCAGAAAATCAGTGGATTCCCTTGATACTCCAAAAGGAATGACTGAAAAAACAGAGAACTCAGATGGGGCAAAAAAGAAAAAGAGAACCCAGATGCCAAAATTAGTGAATGAAAACCATGAGAATCTAAAGAAATTAAAATCAATAAAGAATTAAAACAATAATAAAATAATACCTGAATAGCGCGATGGTCCTTGTGGAAAGAGAGGCAGAGAGAGCAGAGAGCGCCGTTCATGCAATCCAAGCAGTACATATTGCATTCGCTTTTGTGTGAATCGGCGTGCAACTTGCATTGCACAAAGAAGCTCTCTTTGAGCAGAGGTTTCAGCCATGGCGGCCACCTGTGGTTCTCCTCCTCCTCTGGGCCCTGTTTTTCAAAAACATCCCAAAAAACAGAGTAAAAAGAAAAATCAGAGTCAAAAACCAAAACCCAGAAAGGGAATTCAATAAAAGATTGTAAAAAGCATAAAAAATGACACAGAAAAAAGAATTACCATGATTCTCCTGCTCTTGGGCTTGATTTCGCGGACCGTGGTGTCGTGGTTTTCGATCGCCAGCTTGAATGAACGAAATGAAAAATGAAAATACAATGCTTGAAAGGGAAGAGAAGAAAGAAGAAGGAGGAAAACAAGTGTGGTTTTGGGTTTTTGGATTGAGAGAAGCTTAGACAGAGAGAGAGTTTTAGAGAGAGAAGGGGGGAGAGAGTGAGGTTTAGAGAGAGAGGAGTTTAGGTTTTTTAGAAGAGTGGAGGCGGTGAAGGGAGATTATGGGTTCTTGTAGGGAGTGGTAGATGGCGTTGGGAGAGAGAGAGTTTTTTTTTAATTTTTTTTATTTATTTTTATTATTTTTGAATTTTAGTTTAGTTTTTATTTTATTTTGTTTTATTATTGTGGGAGAAAGAAAGAGGTCGTTCTTATCCGCACAAAGTCCACACCGAGCCTAGTTCCGAACCCAAACCAATGGTAGATGCGTTGGGTGCAAGGAACCCACCTCCTTCTTTCCTTTTTATTTCCTTTCATTTTCATGCTCTTCTTTGGTCTTATCATTTTTTTTTCCTTTAATTTTCTTAAGGGCAGGGGGATATTTATTATTTAAAATTCAGCCCCTTTGCTTGTCTTTCCTTGTTAGTGATCAACTCAACTTTTTTTTTTCAAAGCATAATAGTGATTTGGGCATTACCAATTCCATTTAATTAAATAATTAATTGAGATACCCTCCGTGTTATGTGCCCTCTAACGTGTAATTATATTGTATTATGCAAAGGGTGGTGACATCACATGTTTCTTATTTTCCTTTTTCTTTTTTTTAGTTGTTTATTGCTTCTCTCTTATCTTAATTAAAGCTTGCATCAGTTGCTAATCCTGTGGGTTCTTTGATACAATTTTCTTCTATTGAAATTCATGAGGTTTTATCAAATTCTTTTACATATTACCACACATATTTAGTTGATGTTTCTGCTTTTTGTGAAGAAAATTGTTTGATGCAACTAAGTAATAAGCTAGCTTTTATTTCAAGATATTTTTGTCTTAAAAGGGTCGTCACAATATCAGTAAGATAGCGGCTGTTTAGCTTAGTGGTAAGAACCGTGTTCTTACCACAAACTCAGTTATAAACAGTGTAAAGCTCTCACATGTTACAGTAACAATAAAAAAATTACTACAGTGTAAAGCTCTCACATACTACAGTAAAAAATGGTTCTAACCAACGGTTCCCACCACCCTTTCAAACACCACATATAGTGTCCTTAATAATGCAACTTAAAGATCAATCTTGGTATTCAGTGGCGCTAGCATGATAGCTAGAAAGGTTCTCTCCCTTTGAAATAAAATGACACGCATATGCATAGATCTCTGGGATTGAACTTGTTCCCTTTCTATTCCACCAATAGTCTGAATAGAATCCGAAAATTGAAGTTGATAGGGGCATGTGAACAACACTAATATCCCTTTGTTTTTCAGAGAAAAGAAAAAAATAGTTTGATTTTGGACAATTCTTTTTTCTCCTTACCAAGCACTTTAAAAAGTTCATGTCAATTAGGAGACACAAATATATAATTGAGGAGTGAGTACAGGGTTTTCTTGAGAGTTCAGATCTTATACCTGGGCCTAGTTAAAACAAATTAGAAATCCTCAGTGGTGTCTTTGTGATTGGAATGCAACTAGAATCAAAAGGAAAAAAATGTTGCACAAACTTTCAACTTGGTGGCAAATGGAACACTATTTGGGCAACCTAATTCACTATAAAATAGACTAGGCTGTTTGGGACAAGTTTATGTCATTGATGGCTTTAATCATGTTACATTTGGTTTTGGTCGGCCAGACTTGAATAATGAGCATGATAATCTCTTACACATAAGAAGAATCATCTAAACAACAGAATAAGTTCCTATTTCTAGAAAAAAGAAAGGATTACAAATATTTTTTTTAGTGTTGTTGTCGTTTTTTTCTTTTTTTTTTTTTTTTGGTGGATAAGGAAAAGGGGTTTGTGGATTTGAATGTTACATTGATATTATTCCTTGGAAAAATGATGAAAACGTGTATAGTGCGGTAAATTGAAGCCAAACCAATAGGAGTACAAGGATCTTTTTATTTTAGATCAAACATCCTCATTCTATATTTGCAATCCTCTTCCATGAATTGGATTCCTATAAGAAAACCTGCCAAACCTACACAAAGTCACAACCGCTATGAAAAATCTCTCCTGGATTTGATAGCCGCAAAATGGTGTTGTTTGTTGATCAATCCACAAAGCCAACAATTCCATTTGCTCTCGCCAAAACAAGAAAAAGACAATCTTTATGGTCGAGGAGGCAAATTTTGCTATAGGTAGAGCATGAGTGTTTTAGCCGTCAAATTAAACTTTCAACAATCTGACCTGCGGAAGGAAATAATTTTACATCGCGTGCTATAAATTTTTAATGTAAACAATCGCATATTGGCCATTAAAATTCTAATTCCACAATGAAAATATCATTCGCCACCGATGAAACAAAATTACCTTCTTTGTCATTAGAATTTCAAAAAAAAAAAAAAAGGCCTCCGCAAAGCAAAATTACTTGTTCTCTTTTTATATATAGAACCAACTATTGATCCATATTGCAAATTTCCATCAATCATTGTTGTCTGTTGTGCAAGAGGTAGAATAAAAAATGAACAACTTTTCAAGGTGGTCAATGACTAAATGGAAGACCAAGATCACTTTTAGTGCTCCTGTACCCAAGTGGTAAACTGAATATAATTTTATAAACTATTCTCTTATCCCATGGTGTCAGGTTAAGCCTTCTTATTCTTTCTTAAAAAGACTTGACAGGTTTTTATCATCAATATTAGTTCATGTTTGATCCTCGGCAAAATAATAATAATATCTAAATAAACAATTTAACATTATGGTTTTGGCCAATTGATATCATAATATTGACCATAATAATAATAATAATATCATAATATTATTATTATTATTTCATGTTTGATCCTCGGCAAAATAATAATAATAAGACTTGACAGGTTTTTATCATCAATATTAGTTCATGTTTGATCCTCGGCAAAATAATAATAATAATAATATCTAAATAAACAATTTAACATTATGGTTTTGGCGAATTGATATCATAATATTGACCATAACTCAGCAACTTTTCAATGAGGAAGTTCAAAATGAAGAAGCTCGGATTGTTAGGCCTCTTCATTAATGAATTAAAAGAGTTGAGTTTACATCCTATTCCTAATGAGAAGAGACCAAACAAAAATGAAAAAAAGAAAAGGAAGAGATAAACACTAAGGCCATGTTTGTTTTTGTTTTCAAAATTTTTAAAAATATTTTTGCACATTTTTTGAAGTAAAAATTTTTAAAACACTCTTAGCTTAATTTTCAAAAAAATTTTATTTTTTAAAACAAAAACATTGTCACAGGTTAAAAACAATACTAAAGGGATCTCTCCATGAGTAGTATTTTCTTTTTCTCTGGGACCTCTTTGTTTGTTAATAATTGTTAGCAATAGGCTTAGGTTAGGGTTGACTTTTAGCAAATACATACACACGAAAAGAGATGAGTGGAGCTGTTGGATTAGTTGCATGGTAATGACAAGTACAATCAAGGTCTTATAATAACCCTTCAAGGAAAAAATCAATGTCTTAAATACTTGCAAAAAAAGGATTCATATTGATAGGCTATGGAAGAACGAAATTATGGGAAGGATAAAGGTTTGAATCGTTAAGTATATCAGATTAAGAAAGTATTGAGGTTTAACAAAATTCGCTTCTTTTTTTTAGAGATTATTTTGCTAGGGCATATTTTATTATAGTACATGATTTTGAACGTTACATATCATCAAAAAGTCATAACATGATAAAGGGTATACAAAATTAATAGAACTTGATACATATTCCTAGTGTAAAACAGAGACCTATTCAATACTAGGCTATAAATATTTCATTTATTTACCATATCACGAATTCTCCTACCTTTTTAATTAAAAAGAACTATTAAAAATGAAAGACATGACATGATAGGATACACTATCAAAATCACATAAAAACCAAATTAGATTTGGAAAAAAAAATCATATCCATCAAATAATTATATTTTTTATCGGGTTGTATATATAACATGGCGGTAAATTTACACTCGACTCTACCATTATCTATTAGGGCAACTTCAACCTTTAACATCAAAATGGTGTCACTTTTATGTTAAAATGGTATAACTTTTACTTCAAACAGTAACCTCAACTCCAACCTATTGCACCATTCCTAAAACCAAAAAAAAATATTCTATATATATTCCTTTTTATCTCCCTTTTTATATTCTTTTATACTAATTCCCTACGACAAGAATTGGTGTGGAATGAATAGTTAAAACACAAATATGCATTTTTACTGTTTACCTCACCATTTTCACTTTAATTTAGCATCATAAATGGCACTTGGTTAGAGAGATGATTCAGCACCAAACTTGCTTTTTCACACCATATTGGCGTGAGTTGGAGTTGCTCTAGTGCAAATCTCGCACCTCAAGTTTAAAAAATTATATTTTACTTCTTTTTTTTTTTTTTTATCCATTAACCAACGCCGCGAACTAAATTAAGTCAATACAATTATTTTTTTTCTACGTTTTAGACAAAGGCGAAAAAAAACCAAGACATTTTTCCTTCTTTTTTTCTTTCTTTCCTTTTTTCTTTTTCTTTTTCTTCCAATGAATCCAGCAAAGAACAAATTGAATTATTTTCCCTGCTCTTGTTGATGCAGAAGCGTAGCATGCCTTGTTCTTGTTGTCGTTGTCTACTCAGTTTCAGCTTCCTTGTGTCGTTTATGATGTTATGAACCTAAAATTTAGACATCATGTTGTTAGCTGCCTAGTCGTTTTGGCCTTTATTTCTGTAACGCCCCTATATGGGGGTTAACAGTTTTTAATGAGATAAAATAAAAATAAATAATAAAGTAAAACCTTAAAAATAAAATTTGCCCGGGACTTAAATGAAAACTCTCAACTCAAAAATAAAAATATAAACGACAAATAAACCACAGTTTTAATGTAGCACCTTAAATTTAATAATATAAACTGTTGTCATCATCATTTTAACCCTCAACACATTGTAATACAGCCACAGAAAGTAACAATTGATGCTTACATTATCATGAAGAACATTCTCAACAATTGAAGCAGTCCCAATGTAATATAGCTACATCACTTCCTCAACTATATTTCTCGTAGCCACCTCACACTTAGTGAGTCCTGAAAAGATAAAAATATAAGGGAATGAGCGACACTATGTTCAGTAGAGAAAGCCATTACTCACCTTTAAGTTTTTATCATTACCACATTAAAATCTGCATGGTTAGTAGGTTACATCATATTCCAGATTATGAGGTTTATTATGATCACATCTTATGGATACCGTAGTTAATCATTACCAAGTGTCATAATTACACATTTATACAAATATTACCAATCATCATTGTTCCTAGGTATCCATGTTAAATTGAGTATCACTCAACTCATCGAAACCCAAGTGGGCGCACTTGATCACCCTATAAACATTCCAAGGGTGTTCCGGTGAGGGGACATCAAGCCCCGAGTCCTCACCAAATCGATTCCTGTACAGTGTGTTCTGGGACTTTCAACCCAAGGAAGCGTCATCGCCTTCCCCCTATTTTACCTTTTAGGGTATTCATGCCCAAGGACGTAACCGTCGCCCTCTTCATGTCTCACAATTTCTCTATATTGAATCATTATTAATAGAGTTAGTTTTCCTAACCATGCTTCTTAATTTATAACATGTGTCAATTCATTATGTTCCTCGCCGTACAATACAAGACGAGTCCATGTCATAGTTTCATATGTGATACTCATATAATATTAGTTCAACATAGATATATATATTGCGGCAAAACAATCAATTTTAATTCTATAAAAACCTCACAAAAGATGAGTAATAGAATCCCTACCTTTTAAGCTTATCAACAGTCTCTTAATCCTGGAATCAATTAACGTTAGCTCCATACTCCCTTGATCCTAAGGCGTGCATAAGGACAATTAAAACTAAAGCACAACATACAACTACATTCATAAAATTTATTTTAATTTAATCTTAGAATTTCAAGAAATAACCACTGCCCATAGAGGTATTATAAAGTTTAACAATATAAATTTTCTGTCTAGGGCATATACACTTAGACTTCATACATATGCTCCAAAATAGCAACAAACATATACTTAGGTTTAAGAACGCAAATTTGAATAATCCTTTAGTATAAAAGAAAATTTATAAATGAAAGACTAAATTTGTTCATAAGATTCTAACCTCGGATTATGGTTAGTTGGAAGCTTCAAAACAGGTTCCTTTAGTTCGGTATGACTGAAATTCTTGCTCAAATAGAGGTGATCGTGGCTGATTTTTATGGCTGCCTTGAAGAAGTTCTCTAAGTATTTTGCTTCAGCAAAGAAATAAGAAGAAGAGTGTGGGAACCGTGGAAGAGAAAGGAAGAAAAGATGAAGTCTTTGAAGAGAAGTGATAGAAACAATTATAGAGGAGACATGTTGAAGCATGTCACGGAGGAAATAAAGAAAATGAGGGTCAAGAGTAGTTGGAAAAGATATCCTTATGTCTCATCTAAAGACTTTAACACACATAATGCCAATATGACATTTTTGAGATTTATTAGAAGTTCTAAGGCTTTTTAGTAATCATACTAAATAAATATATGAGAATTTTAGAAAATTTAAAAATAGATAAAAATAAATATTATAAAATAAATTTAAATGAAGCAATTTTTTTTATACATTAAAAATTAATTTAATTACCTCAATACCCGTTAGGAGAATAACGGGTGTCACAATTTCCCAGGCTTTTCGTTTGACCTAGACACATAGAAGCTTTTCTTGGAACGTCAGAGCTTCTTGCAGAGAAAACTTCTTCGTTTCTTCTTCAACGCTTTTGAGTTGGTCCATTGATTCCTTTCGCAAGATAGAAAAACCATCTACAAAAGGTAATTTGAACAAATAAATAAATAGAAACTATTTTTATTAGAGTAATAAATGGAAACTACTTACATTTTGCCAATCGTTTCCATTTTTGTATTATTGATGTTGGAAGCCGCCATCTTGTATTCATGCTTAGATCATTACTTAATTAGGGAATAATATTTAATGGTTTTGTTTGGAAACCACGTTAGAAATAATAAGTTCCAACCGTTGCAGTGTAAAGTTTTTACATGCCACATTAAAAAACAAAAAAATTACTACAGTGTAAAGCCCTTAGATGCTACCGTATTTAAGTTCTAACTTCAAGTTCCAACTTGGTTTTTCTAACACACTCAATAATATGTATTGGATTTAAAAAGGATGTCTTCTCATTCCTATACTGAGGTATGTTAATAGTATTTTCAAGTTCCAACTTGGTTTTTCTAACACACTCAATAATATGTATTGGATTTAAAAAGGATTTCTTCTCATTCCTATACTGAGGTGTGTTAAGAGTATTTTTAAGAAATTCAACTTACATTTCCTTGCTTTCTTTTGTGTTCCGTTTCGTATCCTTTCAATAAAATCATGTCATGTCAATTAAATGTTTTAAGTGACATAATGTTTTAATTTACGTTGCATGAAATTTTATGTAGAATGACATTTTATTTGACCTAGGATATGACAAGCAAATACCAAATTCATTTTAAAAATATGTTTTCGTTAAAAGTAATTTTACTAATAGACAATTGAATAATAACAAAATTTTTTTGAAAAATGTGTGGGAAATGTGATGTGGATGTTGGCAATACACTCTCCATGTTTCATGTTTTGTCAAGGAAAGGAAGAATTATTTGAGAACACTACACCGAACTGGTTTTTCCCATCTCCATTAGAGATGCAACAATGGGCTAGCTCGAGCCCGTCCTGCTATAGTGATGGGCTGGGCCGACACGGCCTGGCACAACCCATAAATACTGGTGGGCTAGGCTAGGCCAATATATGTCGGCCCATGGGCCGGCCCGGCATGACTCATGGAAAATCATGGGCTAGCCTGGCTGGGACTGGGTCGAGCTGGCGCGTCTAGGCCCATCCCAGCCCAGCTGGCCCAAACCGGGCCGGCCCATCTAGGCCCACGTAAGGCCCACAATGGGCCAGCCCACCGAAGGCCCATTGTGGCCTAATTTCATATAAATATATATATATATATATAGATATTTTTTCATATTCGTTCACGGGTGAACATGGCTGAGTATGACATTCTCCAGTAAGTCATGTAAGGCCCATTGTAAGTCATGTATTATCACATCAAAAGACTATATATTTAATATATATATTATTTAATACATATAAGAATTAAATATTATATAACATATATACATGCCATGTTCACCCATGAGTGAATATGGCATTAGATTTTCCCAATGCATATCACATCACAATAGGTCTGGCAAGTTCTTTTTCTTTTCTTTTCATTTCTTTTTATTTTTTTCCTTGTAGGCATGCTTTGCTTTTGAGAAGTAAAGTTGAGAATCAGATGCTGAATCTGTAGGTCATGTATTATCACATCAAAATACTATACATTTAATATATATATTATTTGATACATGTAATAATTAAATATTATATAATATATATACATGCCATATTCACCTATGAGTGAACATGGCATTAGATTCTGTTGAAAAAATAGTACGCAACGGAATTTTAAAAATTTTATATCAGAGTATTTTCTAAAACACAAGTTTGACATGCTATATGCATAAATTAACCAGATCTTACTAACCTTTGAATGCTGAAGAACTTCTGTAATCTGTGAAGAGAAGTAATGTTCTAGAAGAGCCTCAACCAACTGGTCTTCTTTGCTATTCTTTATCAACGATTGGAGTGAGCGTGGGCTCACACGTATAGCTCTTCCTCCAGGTGACTCTCTTTCCAATCAATTGAGTGAACCCAAAACTAGTGTTCGTGATTTGTGAATAAGAGCTCTCAGGGAGTTTCAGATACTCACTAGCAGAGTATCTCTCTTAATCTCTCAATTGATATTAATAACGTATGTGACTTAATCCCTATTTATAGAAGTTGGGTCTAGGGTCAGTTCTTATCCAATTAGGTCTCAAAAATTCGAATCAAAATCAAACTCGGATCAATATCTGATAAAATCTATGTGAAAACGCGTAATCTTTTTTCTACGCATGGCAGGCCGATCTGCCTAATCGGCAGGCCGAACTTGCCCCATCGGTAGGCCGAACTTGAGGATTGGCATGCCAAACTACCGAAAAAATATCTCAGCGAATCTTTTATTTTCCATCCAAAATTCTATAGTATAAAGTCTCAGTTTTAATTTAAATAGCGCAATAGATAAGTTATCTAATTAAAACAACTTTATCTAGATAATCTCTAGGAAAATAAATGAATTCCTAATAACTCTACAAGTTTATCTTGATTAAATTTATTTAAAATTAAATCAACTGATAAACAGACAAGAATTATCCGATCCCAATAATTCAACAAGTTTATCTTGAATTAATTTTATCACAAAATTAATTCAACCGATAAACAAACATGAATTATTTAATTCTTTCGAATTTCAACCAATCTAATAAATTTGACATAAGTCATCAATTATTGAACAAGCACGTCCTATCGTTACAGGATGTTGTGAGCTAGCAAAGGAGACTAAATAGACCTATATAGTGTAAGCTCTCGATAATTACGAAACTCAATATCCCATATATACATTTCATAATTATCAACTCCAATGCTACTCCACTAAAAGCTTGGAGCTGCACTCTCAAACTACATAGAATTACGAAGCCCGTATAGCTAAGTTTCCATGACATATCATAGTGTATCGTATCCCCATAGGATTATCCATAACCAGCTTATGGACAAGTTCTGTCTTACCTTCCCAATTATTTTTATCTTACGTTCCATTATTTCACCATCAGAAAACTTACCATCCAAAGATAGTATCTCCTGCACCTTTAGCAAATACTACATCTGTACCACATGGTTCTTCATGAGCAAGTATGATTAGCTATACCGGATTTGGTTTCGGTGCATTATCCACATGTTCAACACGCAGTGAATTGGAAAACTATCTGGAAATAAATTTTGCGGCATTCATTTTCAATGAGCAAGGTGGTGGTCATGATTTCAATAAGTTTGATCTTTTGTCATTTTGGAGATCACAGTCAAGAACTTTTCATGTGCTCTCAAAAATGGCTCTTGATATACTAATCATACCAGTGTCTACAGTTGCAAGTGAACAAGTATTTAGTTGCAGTGGTAGAGTACTTAATGAACGGCGTGCACGTATGAGTGACGATATTCTAAAAGTAATAATGTGCATCAAAGATTGAGAGGATGCTCGCAGAAGAAGCCAAAAAGTTCAAGATGATTGGGTTAATGACTTTAAAAATTTGGACATTTCTGATACTCCCACTGGGAGTAATACATTGTAATTAATTATGAACAATATTTTTTATGTTTTTTTTGTTTTTAATAATTTTGTAAACATCTTATGTATAATTATCCTGATTGTACTCTTTTTTTCTTACCAAGGTTTTGTCCCACTAGGTTTTCCTTGAAAAGGTTTTTAATAAGGCAATCGTAAATAAAATATCCATTTTTATATTTCCCTTGACTATTTAAACTTTTATATTTGTTAGCTTGTTTAAAATTTCAAAAATAAAAAATAAAAATTAAAAAATTAAAAATTACATGCTTAGATGGGCTGGCCCATTTAAACCCATGATGGGCCAAGATGGGCTGACCCATTTAAGGCCCACGGCACTGCCCGACACGGCCCATGTAAAATTGACCCACGGGCCTGGCCGGGCCAAGGTAATTTTAATATGGGTTGGCTTGGCCTGGCCTATAAAATTCGTGGGCCGGCCTGGCCCATGAAATTCGTGGGCCGGCCTGGCCCGACCCTCGGTCCTTGTGGGCTTAAGGAGAACGGGCCAGGCTGGCCCGTTCTTGCATCACTAATCTCCATTATGATTCTAAGGTATATTTAATACGTTTTTACAGACTTATGCAAATTCAACTTCACTTTTCTTGTACCAAAAACAATTGCTCATAAAATTAATTAAATAGAAACTTAGAAACAAACCGAGCATCATTTTTCAAAAATTCTCATTCTCGTGTTTATACTAAAAAGCAAAATTATTTTAAAAACACTACCAAAAGATCCAAAACTTCTCAAAATTTGATGATCTGGTTGGTTGCTTAATGCCTTTTTCTTTTCTTGATTTCCTTATTAAAGTTTTGTGGTACTTGTACTATTAGTAGTGAGTTAAAGTTGGTAAAAATCTAAAAGAGTAAATTGATAACATGCTTACTCTTTTTTTAGCTCAGTTGACTAAACTTATAAAAAGGGTACAAAAGAACTGACTTAACAATGAAACGTTTAATTTTTTACGGATTTGTGTTATGTGCAAAGTACGTGATTTTATTTTACTGCATAAAGATCAAAATAACTCTAAAAGATCTAAAATAATTATTTAAAAATTTAAAACTAAAAAAAAGAAAAGAAATTGTTCTTGTTCTTTGAAGCACATTTGATTCAACCCAGCACCAAAAAAATCAAAACAAAATCAACCCGGTACCAAAAAATGCAAGCAAAAATTTTGATTCAAAGCAAGTTTTTCAACATAATTATCTTCAAAACAAACAACCTTGGCATACACAATACATACAAACTCAACAACTCAAAAAATAAAATCAAATTGAAAAAAATTTAACACTAAATCAAACCCATTTCAATTCAATTTAATCAACAATGAAAATTAGATCAAAGATCGGCATAGATCTTAGCTGTGAAATTCATTTTAATTCAATCAATGAAATGAATGTTTTGGGACATGAAACCATTTCATAGATCTTTAGTTTAAAAAAAATACCTAGAGATGACGACGATGGCCCCTCCTCTTCTCGATAGGGGAGTGGAGTTATTCGCAGGGTGGTAGTCGTCAATGGCTGAGGTCAGTGGAGAGTTGCTAAGGGGGTTGGGTCGCACCAATCACCATGGATCTTAGGCTGGGCGGCTACTAAACAGCGGGGGATCTGGTGCATTTGGGGGAGGAGAAGGGAAAGAGAGATAGGGGGTCTGAGAAGAAGAAGATGGTAAAGGAGGAGAAGGTTAGGTGTTACCTTGGGTAGCAGTGGGTCTCGGAGTTAGGGTCTAAGAAGAGAAGAAGAAGGAGAAGGTGAGGAGAAGAGAAAGGGAGATCTGAGGCAGGAAAACCACCAGCGGGTGGTGGGTTTGAAGAGAGGAGAAGAAGAAGAAAGAGAAAAGTGGGAATTGGTTGACGGTGGAATCTAGGCGACGACAGTGGGCGAGGTGCGACAAGGTGGGACCCATGGTTGGGGTGCTCGGCGCCTAGGGGGAGGGGGGTTTTTTTCTCATAGGGTCTTTCTTCTTTTTTTTTTTTTGTTTTTGATTTGCTTTTTATTTTGTTTTTGTTTTTTAAAACGTTTTACAATTTTTTTTGAGACAAATGTTTTACATTTCTTATTTTATTTTACTTTTTATTAAAAAGTAATGAATTATTATTTTCCTAAAACACCCTTGTAAATCAGTCACATGTGGTGTACGTAGTCACTAAATTGACGTTCGTCAGTCATATTCGTCCTTTTACACCCTTTTTACGAGTTCAGAGTCAGCTGAGTTAAAAAAAGAACACGAACGAGCAAGTCATTTTTAAAAAAATTTAAGGACTTGTCGAGCAAATTACTCAATCTAAAATCTCCTCACATAACTACCGAGTTAGGGCTTCCTTAAATGTTAATTTGGTCCATATAGCAAGAATTACAATTAGACTAATCTTAATTAGTCTTACGGGGTTATAACTCTATTATTCATAAAACTGTGAGTATTTAGTATACTTTTCTTGCAATTAATTCCAAGGTAAAAAATTTAATAATTCGTTGAAGGCAAGAGGGAGTGGAACATTGACCTTCTGAGGGAGCTCTTTGGTCGGGGCTTGAGGTCCAAAATTGCAGCCTTTTTTATTTTATTTTAATGTTATACACATTTTAAGCACGACCAACAAATATATAACACGACGACTTTGTTTTTGTTCCGTGAGAGAAAAGGAAAAGCATTAAATTTTTGCAGGCAATTGAAAAGAAAAAAATGAATCCACAAATCGGACATGTTTATTTATCATGAACGAGAAAAAAGGAAGTAGGAATATTTTCCTTTCTTATTTTTTGTTTCAAATGTAAGGATGTTAATTTGTTGACTTCACTTGATATATGAAAGAAGGAAAAAAAAAAAAAAAAAACCCAATCATACGCTATCCCTAATTTTGTTTTCCTTCGATTCGTTTGAAGTTTTCTTTTAAATTGGATTAAATCAGAAAATTACTTTGCAGGACAATATCAGCTAGATTTTTTTTGAAGGGTAATACTAGCTAGATTTTAAAATATAATTATGTAAAAAATAATATTTTAGTACTTATACAACTAAGATTCTTCTTTCTAAAGTTAATAAACTAAAAAATTAATTAAATTGCTTCGGGTATTGATTTCCAATTTAAAAACAAATGTGAGTTAAGTATTGCTAATCTGCTTGTTTTCTAGGGAAAAAATTTGGAAAGAATAATATTAGAATAAGAAGATTGAGAATAAATGTACGGCTTAATAAACTCTTAATATATATATACCTATATATTTATGCTGAAGCTAAAAAAATTAATTAAATTGCTTTGGATATCCCTTTCTAGTTATCAATATATAAATAATGTTAAAAATGAAATCAATGTTAAAAATAAATGTGAGTTTTTAAGTGTTACCACTCTGTTAGTTTCCTAGCGTAGAAAGAATAAGGAGATTGAAAATAAATATCCATTTGTGACGTTAGTCAAAAAAATCAATCCAATAGCGATTGAATAGTCTTTTGGACGAATACAGCGATTGAATAGTCTTTTGGGCGTATATAGTGATTGAATATTAAAGAATTAACAAAAAAAAAAAAAATCAAATTGATTATACCTGTCAACTATGGACCTCTGGTGCCTATTACCGTGGAACTGAATTTTCAATTATTTGTAAATCCAACTATAATTAGGGACGGAGCTACACACAAGGGTGGACAGCGTTCGTTGTTGAGGAAAATCTTCACGATGAAAAAACCTTCTAAAGTTCATACCCTCTTTAAACCTAGTACCCGATCAGGTTGGCTGAAAAGTCCAATCCGACCAGGACAAGATTTGTCCGACCAGGGACCCGTCTGACCAAGACAGGACCCGTCCAACCAGGGACCCGTCCGACCAGGACAGGATTCGTCCAACGAGGGACCTGTCCGACCAGGATCCGTCTGAGCAGGATCTCTCCGACTTATCCAAAGACCACCACGTGGTACCATCTCAACGCTTCGTTGGGCAATCCTCCTTCTCCGGAGATCATGACACCTGTCGCTGGACACCTGGGTTACGGACTAAACCGGTCCATACCTAGATCCAAGCTAAACTCTATAAATATGAGCATTAACTCCACCATAAAGGTACAAACATTCTTTCTTTGCCTACTCTGCCTCTCCTTTAGCTCTTCCCGGTTAGAATATTGACTTAAATGTCGGAGTGTCTGAAGTTCATACCCTCTTTAAACCAAGCACCCGATTAGGTTGGCTGAAAAGTCAAATCCGACCAGGACAGGACCCATCCGACCAGGACAGGATCTGTCCAACCAGGGACCCGTTCGACTAGGATAGGATCAGTCCAACCATGGACCCGTTCGACCAGGACAGGATCCATCCAACAAGGGACTTGTCCGACCAGGACAGGATCTATCCGACCAGGACCGTCTAAGCAGGATCTGTCCGACTTATCCAAAGACCACCACGTGGCACCATCTCAACCCTCCGTTGGGCAATCCTCCTTCTCCGGAGATCATGACACCTGTCTTGGGACACCTGGGTTACGGACCAAACCGGTCCATACCCGGATCCAAGCTAAACTCTATAAATAGGAGCATCAACTCCACCACAAAGGTACGGGCATTCTTCCTTTGCCTACTCGGCCTCTCCCATAGCTCTTCCAGGTCAGAACACTGACTTAAGCGTCAGAGTGTCCTTGGAAGGCACCAAACCAGTGTCCCCTTACTCCGAGGCCTTCTCTCCTCTTGCAAATCCAATCAGGCTAGGCCGAGCTAGGCAGAATAGGAGGCAGAACAGGAAACCCGACCATCGTGCGTCCCCGCACATGGTGTTGTGCGGAACTCAGGCATCAACATTTGGCGCTAGAAGGAGGGCCCCACTCATTTCCAGCAGCCTCAGCTCTTCCCCTCAAACATTCCCTAGACGACCAACCGAGACCCAAGGTCAAGGACGAAGAGTCCGACCAGGTCCGAGAAGGTCACGGCCGGCCAAGTCCAGGACGAAGAGTCCAAGCAAACTATGATCGAGACCCAAGGTCCAGGACGAAGAGTCCGATTAAGTCCGAGAAGGTTACGGCCGACCAGAGAGGCCAGGTCTAGGCTACGGCCGACCAGGTCTAGGACGAAGAGTCTAAGCAGGATACGACTGAGACCCAAGGTCTAGGACGAAGAGTCCAACCAGGTCCAAGAAGGTTACGTCCGACCAAAGAAGGCCAAGTCTAGGCTACGGCCGATCAAGTCCAAGATGAAGAGTCCAAACAGGCTACGACCGAGACCCAAGGTCCAAGACGAAGAGTTTGACCAGGTCTGAGAAGGTTACGGCCGACCAGAGAAGGCCAGGTCCAGGCTACGGTTGACCAGGTCTAGGATGAAGAGTCCAAGCAGGCTACGACCGAGACCCAAGGTCCAGGACGAAGAGTCCGACCAGGTCCGAGAAGGTTACGGCCGACCAGAGAAGGCCAGGTCTAGGACGAAGAGTCCAACCAGGCTACGACCGAGACCCAAGGTCCAGGACGAAGAGTCCGACTAGGTCCGAGAAGGTTACGGCCGACCAGAGAAGGCCAGGTCCAGGCTACGACCAAGACCCAAGGTCAAGGACGAAGAGTCCGAGAAGGTTACGGACGACCAGGTCGAGGATGAAGAGTCCAAGCAGGCTATGACCGAGACCCAAGGTCTAGGACGAAGAGTCCGACCAGGTCTAAGAAGGTTACGGCTGACTAGAGAAGGCCAGGTCCAGGTTACGGCCGACCAGGTCTAGGACGAAGAGTCCAAGCAGGCTATGACCGAGACCCAAGGTCCAGGATGAAGAGTCCAACCAGGTTTGAGAAGGTTACGGCCGACCAAAGAAGGTCAGGTCCAGCCTACAGCCAACTAGGTCCAGGCTATGGCCGACCAAGTCGAGGACAAAGAGTCCAAGTAGGCTACGACCGAGACCCAAGGTCCAGGACAAAGAGTCCGACCAGGTCTCAGAAGGTTACAGCCGACCAGAGAAGGCCAAGTCCAGGCTACGGCCGACCAAGTCCAGGACGAAGAGTCCAAGCAGGCTACGACCGAGACCCAAGGTCCAGGACGAAGAGTCCGACCAGGTTCCAAAGGTTACGGCCGACCAGAGAGGTCAGGTCCAAGCTATGACCGACCAGGTCCAGGACGAAGAGTCTAAGCAGGCTACGATCGAGACCCAAGGTCCAGGATGAAGAGTCCAACCAGATCCGGAAAGGTTATGGCTGACCAGAGAAGACCTAAGGTCCAGGCTACAGCCGACCAGGTCCAGGATGAAGAGTCCAACCAGGTTACGGCCTACTAGGTCTAGGACGAAAAGTCCAAGCAGGCTACGATCGAGACCCAAGGTCCAGGACAAAGAGTCTGACTAGATCCAAGAAGGTTACAGCCGACCAGAGAAGACCTAAGGTCTAGACTACGGTCGACCAGGTCCAGGACGAAGAGTCCAAGCAGGCTACGACCGACAAAGACCTAAGGTCCAAGACGAAGAGTCCGACTAGGTCTGTGTGACACCCGTTATTCTCCTAACGGGTATTAAGGTAGTTAAATTAATTTTTAGTGTATAAAAAAAAAATTGCTTCATTTAAATTTATTTTACAATATTTATTTTTATCTATTTTTAAATTTTCTAAAATTCTCATATATTTATTTAGTATGTTTACTAAAAAGCCTTAGAACTTCTAATAAATATCAAAAATGTCATATTGGCATTATGTGTGTTAAAGTCTCTAGATGAGACATAAGGATATCTTTTCCAACTACTCTTGACTCCCATTTTCTTTATTTCCTCCGTGACATGCTTCAACATGTCTCCTCCATAATTGTTTCTATCACTTCTCTTCAAAGACTTCATCTTTTCTTCCTTTCTCTTCCACGGTTCCCACACTCTTCTTCTCATTTCTTTGCTGAAGCAAAATACTTAGAGAACTTCTTCAAGGCAGCCATAAAAAAATCAGCCACCATCACCTCCATTTGAGCAAGAATTTCAGTCATACCGAAGTAAAGGAACCTGTTTTGAAGCCATTTCAGGCTTCCAACTAACCATAATCCGAGGTTAGAATCTTATGAAAAAATTTAGTCTTTCATTTATAAATTTTCTTTTATACTAAAGGATTATTCAAATTTGTGTTCTTAAACCTAAGTATATGTTTGTTGCTATTTTGGAGCATATGTATGAAGTCTAAGTGTATATGCCCTAGACAGAAAATTTATATTGTAAACTTTGTAATACCTCTATGGGCAGTGGCTATTTCTTGAAATTCTGGGATTAAATTAAAATGAATTTTATGAATTGGTTTGCATATTTGAAAAGTAGCATCCTAAGCTTTCTAACGAGCTATCATAAACCTAAATCGGAGTTGTATTTTATTTTCTAAGAATTATTCAATTTTCGGATTTGAAACTAGTAAATCTGCCAGTTTGTTATGGTATACCAGCTGCTAACTTGAACCAAGAACCCATCTTTGCTCACCACCTAATTCTTTAATGTCTTGCAACCTTTCCAATATTATCCTAAGTGATTGATGAATCTTATTAGGGACTAAAACATATAGATTACTTGTTCACATTTTATATTGTGTTAAGACAAAAATTGTTTACTGTGGTATTCAAAAGAGATTTACATAAAAGCTTTAATGGCATACTAGTAAGATAGGTTTACACAAGATTTATTTATGAATGTAGTTGTATGTTGTGCTTTAGTTTTAATTGTCCTTATGCACGCCTTAGGATCAAGGGAGTATGGAGCTAACGTTAATTGATTCCAGGATTAAAAGATTGTTGATAAGCTTGAAAGGTAGGGATTCTATTACTCATCTTTTGTGAGGTTTTTATAGAATTAAAATTGATTATTTTGCCGCAATATATATATATATATATATCTATGTTGAACTGATATTATATGAGTATCACATATAAAACTATGACATGGACTCGTCTTGTATTGTACGGCGAGGAACATAATGAATTGACACATGTTATAAATTGAGAAGCATGGTTAGGAAAACTGACTCTATTAATAATGATTTAATATAGAGAAATGGTGAGACATGAAGAGGGCGACGGTTACGTCCTTGGGCATGAATACCCTAAAAGGTAAAATAGGGGGAAGGTGATGACGCTTCCTTGGGTTGAAAGTCCCAGAACACACTGTACAAGAATTGACTTGATGAGGACTTGGGGCTTGATGTCCCCTCACCGAAACACCCTTGAAATTTTTAGAGGGTGATCAAGCACGCCATTTTGGGTTTCGATGAGTTAAGTGATACTCTATTGAACGTGGGTACCTAGGAATAATGATGAACTATAATATTTGTATATTTGTATATGTATGAAACTCGGTAATGATTAACTATGGTATCCACAGAATATGATTATAATAAATCTCATAATCTGGATAATGATAATTATTAACTAACCATGCAGGTTTTAATGTGGTAATGATAAAAACCTAAAGGTGAGTAATGGTTTTCTCTACTGAGCATAGTGTCGCTCATTCCCTTATATTTTTATCTTTTCAGGACTCACTAAGTGTGAGGTGGCTACGAGAAAAATAGTTGAGGAAGTGATGTAGCTATATTACATTGGGACTGCTTCAATTGTTGGGAATGTTCTTCATGATAATGTAAGCATCAATTGTTACTTTCTGTGACTGTATTACAATGCGTTGAGGGTTAAAATGATGATGACGATAGTTTATAATATTAAATTTAAGGTGCTACATTAAACTGTGGATTATTTATCGATTATATTTTTTTATTTTTGATATTGAGCGTTTTTTTAAGCCCCGGGTAACTTTATTTTTAAGGTTTTACTTTTAAAATTATTTTTATTTATTTAAAAACTGTTAACCCCCACATAGGGGCGTTACAGTCTGAGAATGTTACGGCCAACCAGAGAAGACCAGGTCCAGGCTACGGTCAACCAGGTCTAGGACGTAGAGTCCTGGAAGGATATGCTCACGAAAAATATTTCCAACCACATCAAGACTTAGGTGCTGATGACCTCCATCAGCAAAGTCTTGGGGGGCTACTGTTGAGGGAAATCTTCACGATGAGAAAACCGTCTAAAGTTCATACCCTCTTTAAACCAAACACCTGATTAGGTTGGCTGAAAAGTCCAATTCGATTAGGATAGGATCTGTCCCACCAGGGATTCGTCCGACCAGGACAGGATCTGTCCGACCAGGGACCCGTCCGACCAAGACAAGATCCGTCCAACCAGGGACCCGTTCGACCAGGACAAGATCCGTCCAACCAGGGACCCGTCCGACCAGGACAGGATCCGTCCGACCAGGATCCGTCTGACCAGGACAGGATCTATCCGACCAGGACCGTCCGAGCAGGATCTGTCCGACTTACCCAAAGACCACCACTTGGCACCATCTTAACCCTCCGTTGGGCAATCCTCCCTTTCCGGAGATCATGACACCTGTCACTGGACACTTGGGTTATGGACCAAACTGGTCCATACCCGGATCTAAGCTAAACTCTATAAATAGGAGCATCAACTCCACCACAAAGGTACGTGCATTCTTCCCTTGCCTACTCTGCCTCTCCCTTAGATCTTCCTAGTTAGAACACTGACTTGAGCGTCGGAGTGTCCTTGGTAGGCACCAAACCAGTGTCCCCTTACTCCGAGGCCTTCTCTCCTTATGTAGATCCAACTAGACTAGGCCAAGCCAGGCAGAACAGGGAACCCGACCACCGTGTATCCCCGTACGCGGTGTTGTGTTGAACTCAGGCATTCACAATCGTCTTAAACTTTTTTTCTTTCAATATTATGTATAAAATTTTATAAAAATAAGTTTGTCTTTTTTGAAATTAGACTCTGTTCTCCTCGAATTATGTTTTGTTCTTCCTAATGTTTTATATCTCCTTTTAATTAATTTTTTTGACAATATTAGTATATATTCTGTTCCTTCTAACTAATTTTTTTGGCTCTGTCCTTGACTATAATGATATTCAAGAATCTATTTGAAAAGAAATTCGTTTCCAAAATTAATGTAATAATTTACTAATTATGACCATCATACTCATGAGATGCATATGATTATTTTAGCGACGACCTTTTAAAATCATTCTCATCTTTGCCTCCGTTCCAACCTAACAAGGGCCGGGGTTAGTTGTGTTGAAAGGCTTTTTTTCATACCCATTCCGTTCTCCCAGTGTGATAGTTTTCATGGATAAAAATCTCAATAATTTAATTAAAAATTCTTATGGTAAAAAAAACAATTTTATTCTATAAAGTATAGATATTTTAACTATTATATTGATTTTTTAATTTGTAACTGAAAAAGGGTTCCGTATCGCCCTCATTGAATTTGCGTGTCGTATATATGAAACAATAGACAAGGCCCTTTACATTAAATTATAGGGTGACAAAGCACAAACTAATATTATACCGAGAAAATACTACACATCGTTTCTACCCATATATAAGGTGACAATTAAGATTATTTTTATCTGGTGATATAAACAATTTAACAAATAAAAATAAATATAGTAACGTGTTAAGAACCAAACAATCAACTGTGTAACACCTGAACATTAGAAGCCACTTTGATTACCATCCAAACTAACATTATTTTAATCTCAATCTCAAATAACCGCATATCTACAACATCATCTGGTGGTAGCTACTGTTTGATGTACACTACTTTTACTTTTACCAAAAAAAAATAATAATAAAGAGTGCATTTTTGTTATCTCATGGGATTACAAGGTTGGGAATGGTTTTAGGCTTAGAGCTTAGATAAAAATCTTTTTATTCTTGGGACTAATTTGACAAGGTTTTGCTTGTGTTTTTCGACAGTGTTTGAAAAGAGCTTAAATAGATGACAATTATTTTAAAATATTCAATAAGTAATAATAATTATGTCAAAGTTTATACTGTCTTATTTAGATTTTGGTGCAAGTTTTAAAGTCTATTTTAGATTTTTTTTAGAAGTCATAATTTATGACTTTAACTGGAAGCTTTTTTATAAAACCAGAACACTTTAGCTTTCCAAATATCAAATATTAAATTTCTAATGAACAATGTTGGTGAAATATTGGGTTAATCCATGACTCACCCTTCCAAAGGATGCAATTGAATAAACAAAGGACATAGACAAGTTCAACGTAGCTTTGAATGCTATAAAGAAAGGGAAAAATTACAATTGACTTCAATGATTACAATAAAATAATGGAACAATTACATATTATTCTATTACTAACAAATTATTAAGTGTGCTCACGGAATCACACTATTCTATTAGAATAATATCTTGTAGTTGGATTTAGTTTAAAAATACAGATTCCTTCCTTGTATTTGCAGGTGATGGCATAATATCTTCCCTGGGACTTGTGGTACAAGACAAATCTCTGGTTAAAATTGCCTGAAGTTGATGAACAATGGACCTTTGTCATCACTGCTCTACATTCCCAAAATAGCGAGGGCAGATTTGAAATCATCTTGATCAGTTAATTTTGCTAATGTAACCTTCTGTCACAGACGGTTTCAATTTGCATCATCACTTGTCCAAGTGGGATTGGCTGTTGTAATATTCGCATCCCCCAGTCTTGTAGTGGACTACAAAAACCTCCTTACATAACCTAAATCTTGCTTTACGGTATCCAGAGACGACGAAGGTATATAAAGAAGAGGAGGGTGGAGGGCAGCCCCACTAAACTTTTGCTTTTCAATTTTATATATAAAATTTTATAAAAATTAAATTTCGTTCTCTTAAAATTATATTCTCTCTATTTAAAATTATGTTCTATCCCTCTTAAAGTTTTATATCTCTTTCATTTAATTTTTCTTGAGAATATTAGTATATATTCTGCCTCTTTTGACTAATTTTTTTGACTCTGCCTTTGTCTATCCCGTTTGATTTAGTGGTTGTCGAGAAAACCTCCCTCATGAACTCCTACAAGTTTTCAATTTATTTAGTGGATACACCATAATCTATGTATAGTTAGTTTATGAATATATTCTTATATGGTAAAATTGAAAAATATTATTCTTCAAAACTTTTATTTGGCTACATCTATCTATTTTGTTGTTTTTTAGTACAAGGTCAGGCAAAAATAATTCCAAATGACATCAACTTCTTGTTAGAAGCCCTCATGATTTTCTATGTGTTTGTTTCAAAAATATAATGGTAGTATTTTATTATTTTATTATTTTATATGTACAAAGTGGAATAAAGAGTACTTTTCCTAGTTGGAAGAGCAATTATCCTAATATTTTTTTTAATTATTTCTCCTTTAGAACTTGGAAAGGTCAACAAAATGAACATGTGTGCCTTAGACTTAAAATGGAATTAGGAATACTTTTGTGGTAATCCAAGATAGAAGGATATCTTAAAGATAATTGGGAAACATACAAAATTTTGCTTTTACATAAATTAAATTATAATTGTTTGATCTTGATCTCGAAGTTTCCTAAAACGAAGACTAAATTCGATAGAGTGCTTTTCAATAATCAATCGTCGAGAAATGACTTGTTACTTTTTTTGTTTCTTGTTTTCTTTTTCACATAGAAGTAATCAAAATATGAATATCTTTTTATGATAAATTGTATCCAACAAGGCCTTTTTTTTTTTTTTTTTTTTTTTTTTTGAGGGTAACAAGGCCTAAAATTTTTACCATTAAACAACAATGAATTATGATGAAGTAAAAAACAATAACTGCCTACGCCAATCCTTTAGTTGCAAACTCGAGCCTAATTGAGCAATTCTTATTGGACATCAACGCATATGCCTTAAATAAAAAGTGTATGAGTTGACATGTTCTCTTCTGCAATATTTGAGATCCCTCTACCTTCACTGTGCTTTTTATTTATCTCTCTTGATAGTGTGTAGCTTAACTTGGCATTCATAAATCCTATTTGATGTTGTTTGTCTATAAAACTCTACATATTTTTAAGTTCTTTTCAAGCCCTCACCCCTACCCAAATCCATCAGCTTTATTAGACCGAGCAGTCTTAAGCTTACACATATTCTATATTAGATATTTAAATTCGTGATTAATGCATGCTATTTTTCTTCAATAAAAAATTGTAGATATATAACGTTTTTTCCATACAATTTTTTTGTCTACCACATTAAGAGCTATATTTTTCAAATTATATATCTTAAAAACCTATTATGATTGGAATTATTTTTAGATAGTTTGGTAGATGAAAAGTTTCAGGTTCGAGTTTTATAATGGAAGCATTTGAGAATATTTTCACATGATCAATTCAATATCTATTAACCTTCTATGGATATAAATAATGCCATACAATTCCTGACATTGGTGGTTAAAATTATATGTGAAACATTCTTGCATTATTTTCCATGTTGGCGCTCCTTTTGCTATGTTCAAATTGATAATTATGGCTGATTGCCTTTTTCCACACTCCTAGTTAAAAAATATATATGCTTATGGAAGAAAGCTAATTTCATATAACTATGAAAGAGACTCAGAGGAATCCTATTTAATCTTAAGAGAGTATAACTTCAGTATTAATGAAATAGTATGACTTAGTTTAAAAATAACATTACATATTATATTATGGCTTATAGTTTATTAATTTTGTAAGTAAAAAGAGTATAACTCATAAGAATGAAAAAGATTTTTCATGAGACTTATATTGTAAAAAATATCTTATCGTATTTTTGAGATTTAAATAAACAAGATTCCTTAAAGCACAAAATGGCGCATATATAATTTGTTTGGGATTTTTGTTTACTTTTGGTATACGAATAATTATGAGCTTAATTCTCCTAGAAAGAACAAAATCCACATAAGCCTAGCTAGTTCTTATCCCATCCATGCCACCAAAAGAAAAATATATATTTGTTCATTTATTGAATTTTAAATTAAAAAAATCCTTTTTACAGATAATTAATTTTGGTTGAAATCCTTTTAGATTTTAAAAGGTAGAACTTTTGTTAGATGCTGCATTACTATTTCTTTTTTTTTTTTTTTTTGCGCCTCCCTTTCGCTTTTTGCAAAGTGTGTATCATGCATTTTAAGCGATAAGAGTTAGACATCCGGAATAGATGAGGTTCGTGGTGGGTCATGCACTATTTTGGTGATGACAAAGTGAATGAACATAGCAATTTTGTCCTTTTTCCTAGGGATTGAAGAAAAGAATCAAAAGAATCCTTTTCGCTATACCTAACCATATACAATATAATAGTCTTTGTGTTGCATCTTCTTGTATCACGCTAGAGACGGAGTTAGGATTTTTTTTGTTTGGAGGGTTGTATCTTATAATGTATAAGATTGTATATATTTAAATTTTTTTAGAGGAGTTTTGTTCAAATTTCAGTAATTTTTTGAATATATAACTTATATATATGTATATAATATAGATAGAAAAAAAAGTTGAGCAAGGCTTCCCTAATTTTTACATGCCTTCGTCTCTCTGATTGATAATCATATTTTAGGTTGTTAAGTTTTGTAAAAATCATATAAGAATTAAAAAGATATAAAAACAAACAATTTTTAATATAGATTTGATGGGTGAAAAACAACTTCATTAATATTATTGCATTTCTTTTATGTTGTATCATGGAAATCTTTTATATATATATATATATATATATATATATATATATATATATGATATATGTACATACATATGCGTGATGGTCTAGGAAGTTCCTTTTATTAGGTCATTGATTATGTAACGTTGGGAGATGAAGTATATTACTTCTAAATTTCACCTTTAAATATTATAACAAATAGGGTATTTGAGAAGTGAGTTGGAACTTAGAGTTATAACTGAAAAGTATTGTAATATATGAGAGTTTTATACAATAACATATTTTAACTTTACGCTGTAGTATTTTTTTGCTTTACATTCTAGTATTTGAGAGCTTTATACTATTATAGTTGGAATTGAGTGTGCCAAACATCCTAGAAATGATTACTTTGAGCAAATAACAAATTTTGATTATATGAATGAATTCTAATTTAAAAACCATCTCATTTTATATAATTTCTTTGAAATAAAAATAATCTAATCCACATAAAAACTAATAGGATATTTGAGAAGTGTAGCTAGAATTAAAATTTTGAACCTAAAATTGTAACATATGAAAGCTTTATACTATAATTTACCTTTTATAATTAATATAGTATATAAGGGCTTTATACTGTAATAACTAAAAGTTTTAGTCAAAACTAATTTTTGCTTAACACCTTTTTAAATTTAACAATTTGTGGGTCCAAAAAGGTTCTTCACATATATAAGACAGTGAAATTTATTTCTACTTTTAACTCATGAGCTACAATATAAAGTGTGTAGCTTTTTTTCCCACTTCTTTTTCCAATCCATTTACCAGTATCTATTTACATTTATTTGAGTAGAAACACTAATATACAGCGGAATTTAATCCAAACAAAGGTTATTTGAATAAAAGGACAATTAATGTGATCTCTAATATTCTTTTAGAGGAGTGATTATCTTTCAACATTTTTACAAAGTGTACTTTATCAATTTTTAAAAAGATGATCATTTTCACTGGTTCACTAGATGACATTAAAAATATAAACTCAAGTATTTTGGAGAAATAGAATTTAATAAGAATAGATTTTTTTTCTTGCTAAAATAATAAGGGTAGGAGTTATTCTCAAATCTTGCTCAGCTAAATGTAGAAATAGGGAACTTTTCTAGTGGGATCTTCCATCGATGGTAGTGGCAAAGCCAAGAAATCTTTTTGAGTCAAGGCTCCGTATAAAAAAATTGGAGACAATTATTTACATATTTTAATTATTTAGTTAGAGTACAATTATAATTTTTCTTATACAATGGGGCACAGTCAATATTTTATGAGAATTTTAGGACTAAAATTTAATTTTTTTAAAAAATTTTAATAGGGCACATTAATATTTTATAAGATTTTAGGACTAAAATTTATTTTTTTTAAAAAAATATTGGGAGGACACAAATGATATATTTTTTAAAAAGTCAGGTCTAAAACTTAATTTTTAAAAATTTGAGTTAGGGCACGTGATTTTAGCTCCGTCATTGATCAGTGGTGCATATTGTAAAATCGTTAAATTTAACCAAAATTATTATTTTTTTTACGTATTTATGATTGAAAGATAAAAATTCACCCGTGGATATTTTTTTCTCACAAGAGAAATTACCTGTATGGTTCCTTTAATAATCATCACAATGTGGCTTCTGCACGAGAAAGCCTGATCCCCAAAGAAACAGCATTCACTCAAGAGTCAAAGAATCACAAAAACACGTTGCAAATTGTTGCAATTTGGAACAAGAAATCCCACCTTCTATGTACATTCCGAATTAATCTATAATCAACACAAAGTCCACACAACAATCATTTTCTCCTCTCTTTTCTTCACCAATGCTGACATGATTCACTTTTAAATTTAATGTATATGATGAGAGCTTCCCTTCTACTGTTGCCATCTCAAAAATGTTACCATTATTTTAAACCCTTAAATATAAAAATTTAAGAAAAAGAAGTCACCAAGGGTCCGTGACACAATAGCAACACGTCTGACTCGAGATCAAAAGATTACGTGTTCAATTCACGTCTGGTTCAATCCTCCCAATAGCTTGCCACCTAGTGGATCATTTTTTTTTAGCAAAAAAATTCATCAATGTACCTTATTTAAAAGTAAAATTGAACCTTATTTAATCTTGTATGATATAAAGGTTAAAATTGTACTTAAACTTGATCTGACAATTAAATGTCACACCATTAAGCAATTCTTCCCTTACTCTATCGTAAAATTATCTCCTAAACCAAAAACAAAATTAAAAAGAAAAAGGTGGTGAAAGATAGTGGGTTTTGACTTGGAAAGGTGTGGATATTATGAATGGTACTTGAGTCAAAGTTGAGAATTTTTATTTTTAACGCCACACGGTCTCGTCACGGCACGGCACGGCACACCAGGAATGACCAAGGCTGTGTCTGCGTGCGCGTTTCACACGCCACATAATTTAGTTGACCCTCAAAACTACGTCGTTTTTTTCCCTACAGAGCACTTTGCGGGCCCTACATTTTAAAATGCATCTTTTGGGCCACTCACGAAAGCAACTTGGGAGCCCAATTTCTCCTTGTAGCTTGTTTATGGGCCCCTTTGTAACTGCTTGAACCGGCCGCCGGTCCGGGAATGACAGTGAGTGGGCAAGTTTATTGTTTAGAAACATTGGCGGCCAATTAGTTTCCTCCACGTCATCCAAGTAATCGCTGACGTGATGTTTACTGCCCCATTTTCTGATCTTTCTTTTATAGTCTCTCTCTCTCTCTCTCTCTCTCTCTTTCAATCTTTATATGATTTTTGTGCATATTCTGACTTTGTTCAAGTTGCTGTAATGAAAAAGATTGATATTAATTTTTTTTATGGAAATTTAAGTTGGATTGTTGATGTATAAAAAGCTTGGGAACTTGCCCAGGGAATCCCAGGTTGTCTGTTTTCTGTTGTAAGTTTTAACATTATTTTTATTATTATAATAATAATTATTATTTTTTATTATAATTCTCTTTAAAATTACGGCCGAGTTTGACGACTTTCTAGACGCTGAACTTAAATCATGAATGATAGGCAAGCACAAAGAAAAATGAAAAAAAAAAATAAAATTACAAAGTGGTTAGTTAAAAGTTCTTTTCAAATTGCAAAGCTTTACATTCTAAAAGTGACTTTTTTATTTTTTATTACTTTTGTTGGTTTTCTATATATTTGTTAAAAAATATTTATGACATACATCTCACTTTTGCATATGAACTGTTGCTTTATTGAGCCTTTGGAAACGCACTTAAAACTAATAGCTATTTTTTTATTCAATTTTTTTTTAAAAAAATGCTGTAATAAAAATTAATACATTCTCCAATGCCTTATAATAATCAAATTAATTTTTTGATGGTTACGTTTAGGATTAAGAGCAATTTTATGTTGCGTGCTAAAATTTTTACCATAAACACTTATGGCTTTGTTTGAAAAACACGCTAGAAAAATAAAATTCAGTTTGCTATAATGTAAAGTTCTCGCATGTTATAATGAAAAGAAAAAGTTTGCAACAATATAAAGCTCTTATATCTTATAATTTTTAAGTTTCAACTGATTTTTTAAACACACTCTATGATAGATCAGATTATTTAATCCACCAGCTAAAATAACACATCCTACTAATTGTGCAAAAGTACAGTTTCTGCCTTTGAAGCTTCCACTGGAGCATAAATATATGGCAAAAGAGTATAATATGAAATAAATATTTCAAAGTTGAAAAAAAATGGTGAGAAAAGAAAATGAAATGGTGGAGGCTCCAAACTAATAGGTTAGGAATAACTTGGATAATTTTCTCTATAAAACGACCAAAAAGCTTTCGGCTAAGATGCCTCCTGGTTATCTGATTGCACGTAGCGATAGAAGATTTGCAGATTACAAGTCATATTTTCATGAAAATGAAAAGTAAAGTACATAAATACAAAACACTTTTTAGAATTTTCATTCAAGCTCTATATAATCGAGCATATGTATCGATAATGTATGTTTTTTAGCGACAAATTTAGTATACATGTAAAAAAATTGTTCAAACTAATTGTTTTAATTTAAACGATATAAAACTTAAGTTTTATGCTGAAATATTATGAATTAATTAGTTCAAACTAATATTTTCAAATACCTTATAAAACAAAAGCAAATTAAACTAAAATATTATGTAAAACTAAACGACTTAAAACATAAACTTACCAACAGAGTAATACTCTTCTTGTAGAATCCACATTGTCTTTTCTAGAGCTATTTTAACTGATAGTACGTGGCAATAGGAGATTGGTGTTACAAGTCACATTAATTTAAACCTTAAAAAAATTCACATTTTACTAAAAAAGAAAAAGTAAAGGACAAAAAAAAAAAAACACTTTTAAGAAATTCCTTTCAAGATTTTTACAGCGGGGCTTGGGCATCTCAATTAGTAGAGTATGTTTTTGAGCATTGAATTTGATAAAAGCACATCAAAATAATAAAAAAAAAACATGTTAATTCGATATAATCTGATACAAATATGACAATTTAAGAAAAAGATCTATCAAGAGAGAGCTTTTTTTTATACTTCTGAAATTAGTGCCAAAAGTATTTAACTATCCCAAGATGGCAAAAAAAGACAGGATATAGAATAATAAAAGGTTTTGAAGAGGAGAAGATAAAGACGTAAAGATTGTTAGATATTATTGCTGGTGCTACGAATGTAAGTTGTAATAATTAAATGGTTCAATTGAATTTTCAGCAATCACAGAAGGCCAACAAGTTGCAAAAAGTTGCCTAGAAAAATGTCACACGACTTTACAGCCAGACAAGTTGTTCCAACTTATTTGTCCTTTTTAAACACTTTCATTATCAAAATTACGTCGAGATTACTGCATAAATTAGAAAAAAAGAAGAAGAAGGTTTAATGTTTTATGTTGCAACAATGAAAAAATATATATTTAATTTTTTTTAATTATACAATAGTAATTCGTGTGAAATCAAAAGTACTATAATTATTTATTATTCAAAATAAACTATTATTATTTATGAAATATATTTTTTGTTAGTACTGTCAAAGAAAATTAAACCGAAAAAATAATGCCTTCTAGCATACTTAGGAGTCATTTCTCTTGTTAAAAACTAAACCTTACTACTAGAGTCTTTTCTTTTCTTTTTTTTTTCCCCTATTAATATATTGAGATAATGGGGAGAAGGTTTTCTTTCATTTTCTCTCTCTTTCACCATCAAGTGATTTTTTTTTTTTTTTTTGGGTTTTGGATCCCAAAACATCAATAAAGTATGTATTTAGGTAGTCCATATGATATAGCTCCACCTCCACTCAAATATGATGGAAACCCCAAGTTTTGGAGTCTAGTGGCATGGCCATTATAGCGCTTAGAAAGTATGGCCTTTTGGTAGTTACTAGTTAGGCATTTATTTTCCATAATATAGTTTCCTTATTAGCAGGTATCTTCATATGATTTCAAACAATATTATTTACATTAACATTTTGGGTATGTTAGTACTTGCAAAAGAAAATTGCGTAAACGAGTACTCGGTATGGTTACGTGATAAGTTTACAGTTACATTTTTTCTAAAGTATACATTGCAATATTCCACTTATAACCGTTAGACTATGAAAAAAACAATAATTTGAAAGGCCGAAAATTTGCAAGTGCATTGATTTTTTTCAACATATATATGCAATTTTTTTTTAGGGACTTCTTATAATGGAAAATGTAATTTTACTGTACTCGTAAAGCACGGTGTATTAGTTGTCAGATTACAGTTTTAATAGTCTAATATGCAACTGTCAATGTTTAAAATTTAGTTCTAACCAATGCTCTCAGACATCTTATAAACTTATAATATTTATTTTAAGTCGTGAAGTTCTAAGAAATGGATATTGCCAAAGTGATCAGCACCAAGTACTGGCTATATGCCAAGTTGTAAAATTCCAAGAAATTGGACCGGGGTTTCTGTTGTTTTCTGGTGTACATAGGAATTCATTTCTCAGATATCTTTTATCAAAACAATAAAAAAAATTTAAAAAAAAACAGAAGGGGAAAGTTCAATGTCATGGGGAGGAAAATGAGTAGGAAGTTAAGTTGCAGAAGAAAAAAAGAAAAAGATGGGCCTTTCCAAATGCATGTAACAAAGTACACATAATAGAGACTCCAAACTTCCCCATCATTGATGGAAATGCCAATATATGAATTATTAAGTTTTGTTGAAATTATGTGTGATGAATTCTTGTTTAACTCCTTTCACCCTTTTCGTGTGGCTTTTTCGCCTTTTCCTAAGCAAAATAACTTGTGTTTTCTAACTTGAAATAGTAGGTTTGCAATTTGCACAGATTCTCACTTGGAATCTGATAGTGACATTAGAGTAAAACAAACTATCTAGGGCGCATAATGCATGATTGAGATTTTGGTGCTTTCTATAGGGCCATAGAGAGCAGATAGAGTGTATTAGTCGGTCTAAGGAAAATAAAGGGGTAAATAAATAAGAGAATATTAAGGTAAACAAATGGAACAATTATATGCAGCTCGTGGAGTTTTAGGGCTCTCATGTAATAGAGGTGAGGGTCCCACCTATATTAGTTCCGAGCCTAGGTCTTCCCTAGCCGTAAAGCTTGTTTTAAAACAAATTAGGATGTATAAGTTAAAGTTAATAGTATTATTGATTTCTGGTTTCTTTTCTATGTTTCTAAACATTTGCACATTTTCCAACTTCTATAAAGATGATTAGTAGGTCCTTGTGACCAATTTTTTAATTTAATACGATAACATAGTTGTCGATATTATTAAATTTTTAAGTTAATTAACACCCTAAATTTTTTGCCATTTACAAGTTAGACCTCAAAATTTTCAATTTTAGTTTTTAGGGTTCTAAATTTAATAATCATTAATCGACATATAAATGGATGTTAATTAGGGCCACAAATATCAAAAGTAAAAAGTTTAGGGTTTGATAAGCTGAGACCATTAACTATGTTCACATTTTAACTTGTCTCTGGAAGAATCCTTCTCTCTTAGGCATAAAATTATTTTTATGTGTAATTTAGGAATAATTTTTTTAAAAAAAGGTATGCTTGGTAATAATTCTGTAAAAGCGGTATTCATTACATTCACCCTCGAAAATAACCAATTGGGCTTCAAGGGAAATTGTTAAGCTACGGTTAATCCTATTCTTACAAAACAAATTCCAATTACCGATTGAATGCACAAAATAGAAATTTTACAACAGAACTTGCCTAGCTAAAGAAAAAGTTTAGGGTGAATTTGAGTTTAAATGGGCATTTTATGAGCTATGAATTCTGAAATTCAGAGTCCCTTTTAAAATTATTAGTTGGAGGATCAAAAGTTTTCAAGTATCGATAAATTTAAGGTGCTCCAATTAAAAAAAAAAAAAGAAGCTAAATTAAAAAACGAACAGTTAGTAGAACCTAGCACATCACTATGATTGTGATACTATTCAATTTTCATATAATTCTTTCAGTAGAATACGGGCACCAAATTAATTATGACCCCTTTTGACCTCCTATAGCTTTTCATGATTTTCTAAACTAAAGCTTTCTTTAGATTTCACTAAAAGAAAAAAAAGATTTCACATAACATTTTCGATGACTAAATCAAGACGTTGAGTGGGAAAATAATGAGAAAGACTCCAAAGAAGCCTTCAAAAATACACGAGGCTTAAAAATGAAGATCCTGCTTTTAACTTCCAATTATCCATAAATAGACTGTTGATCAAACTATTGCGAAAAGAACACAAACACACAATTGGATAGGTCATTATTATACTTACATACTGTTTGGCAATGAGTAGTTTTAACCACTATCTTAGTTAAGAACAATGTAAAGCTTTCAAACGCTACAATAAAAAAATAACTATAGTGTAAAACTCTCACATATTACAATAAAAACAGTTCTAACCAATAATTCTCATCACCATACTAAACACCCTAGTTTTATTACTCAAGGACAAAATAGTAAAGACAAGTATTCATCGAAAATAGTTAACTAGAAATATAATCAGTGAAAGTTCTAGTGATCATTTTTATTGAATAATTAATGCTGCTTGGACAAGAGAGAGCAAAGCTCATCAAATAGTTCAAATCATAATAGTTATCCCATTTGGAGTGAGAATTTCAGTACCATTTAATGTTTCACAAGAAAACAATAGTTCCACGTTTAGTTGGTCCTTTCAAACAGTCCTCATATGAAAGTTTTACTAAGCACTAATATTTAATATTATGACTTGTGAATAATGTCATGATTTTAAAAGTCAAGTCATTTATTGACTCAATTAGATATAAATTTGTATATTAAAATTATTATGAAGATGTAAACTTGGATGGAAAAAATTGAAAATATAGGCTTTAAATAAACTTAAAATAGAGAGTAAAATAGTTAAATATACCTTCCTTAAAAGTGAGTAGTGACGGAGCTAGAATTTTGTTGCAGGAGGGGTGTAAACTTATAATTTGAAAAATAACAAAAACCTTTTAAAATATCAAGTCTTAATTGTAGTGTTATTTTTTCAATGTGATTATATTCTAAGAAAGGTTAATTATTTTTTAATTAAAATAGATTGAAATGTTATGTTTTAATAGAAAAGTGTTTTTAGTTGAATAGTAAAATTAATTTTTGAAATGTATATACAAGTGTAGCCTTTTTGAGTAATAAAGATTTTAGCTGAAAACTTAAATAAAAAAATATTTCCGTTTTCCTATTAAATTATTTATATGAAGTGCTAAAAAAAAAAGAAGGAACACATTTGAAAACAAAATTACTTTAATAAGGAAAAATTAGAAAAAAAAATCTTTATGAGAAAATAGTAATAAAAAGTGTTCCACAAAAAAAATGCTTAAATATAACCACATTTTAGAAAAATTACTTTTATAGGTCATCTTAAAAAAATTATAAGAACTTGAAAAAACAAATACTTAAGAAAAACCAAATTAGACAAAAATATTTCAACAAAACACCTAGAATTTAATAAGAAAACACAAAACAAAAATAAAATAAACAAAAAAAATATAATTTAGAATTATTGGACAATATTTAAAATACATATTTATTAACATAGGTTAAACCATCACTGGATAAACTATCAAGAATCACCTCAATACGTTCGTTAGAAGACAGAATGTAGCCAACATAAGCTAAAGAATCAACAAATTCTTGATTTTTGTAAGATAATCATCAACCGGCAAAGAACCTGTTTTGATTTGCTGAAGCCAAGTCTTGAACTGACTGGCTTTGGCATGAGTTTGAGAGGCATTGTTCCAATTTTCCCCAAATTGCAAAGAACGTTTCACATCCAACCAATCGAGACAAAACAGACTAAGAAATAGACAAAAGCAACCATGACATTAAGAGTTGGTCCTGCGGTTCCTAATTGAGAAAATCCTTGTTAACCTTACCAGATTTGGCATCATCGGGAGAAATTGAGGAACACCATCGTTGGCAGAGACGAAACGCTGGAGAGCATAGCCACAAGTGATTGAAGCTAATAGGAACAAAACGAGCAGAATTAGCAGAAGAAGAAGAAGAAATGGAAGTGAAATCAATCGCCGGAAGCGAAAGATTAGACGAAAGACTAGAAGGATTCACTATCCTAGGACCGCTATTACTCTCCATTGAAGAAAATAGAAGCTCTGATACTATGATAGAAACCTAGAAATTTTAAAGAAAGAAGAGCAAAGAATATTTTTAAGAATTTTCTGTGACTTTCATTAACTGATAACCTGTACACTTTAGGACTTAAATTCACGACTCGCTGACAATCAAAAACCAAAAAAATTAACTAATCACAACCATTAACCAATACAAAACCACCTCATGTATAACTGCCTAACCGACTTAATCACATTCTCTAAAAAGGGGCATATATACATGCAGAAATATATACATATATATTTATATATACAAAATTTAAATACATATATATACATTTATAAAAAATAAAAAATCCAAGGTGGGCATATACACCACCTCGTCCCCACCTCCTTCTGCCCCTGGTCCCATGTAAATATAGGTTTTGAAATGATTTGAAATTTTTACTTTAATCATTTCAAAAAATTATATAGATGGGATTAAGATGCAAATAAATATATATTTTTTGAAGTATATGAATGTTTTTGAAATGATTAAAGTAAAAATTTCAAATCATTTCAAAACCTATATTTACTCGGACTAAATAAATTATTTACGTCGAGTAAATGCAGTGCCATCACTTTGTCTTTATGTGATGTGTCTATATATTTACATATGAACCTGAGTGAGTTATGGGCTGTTAAGCTTGGGCTTGGGCTTGGGCTTGGGCTTACTCCATACACTATTTTTTCTTAAAAAAATGGGAAAAATGCATATGAACAGATGGTGGTCTCCAATGCTCGGTTTATATTCGCAGATTTTGTTGAACATCCGTACTCCTGGGGTGATTGTGTTTTCTATGAAAACATGGTGTTCAAGATGTGTTAATTTAACTTAATTTGAAGAAAGAGGGACATAGGAAATAACTCTTCGCCGTTGTTTATATCCACAAAATTTTTATTGTGAAAAAATTAGAGACAATTTTGTATTAAATAAGACATACTTATTATGTGTTTTAATTATTGAAGGCAGGCATAATTATATTTTACCTCATAAAACGATAGCAAAGTAGGAAACTTTAGGGGGAAAAAAGAACACGACTAAAGTATAAAGTTTGATTAAGAAAACCTTCTCTACTTATTAATAAACAATAGGGTTTTGGCATGGTGGTTGAAATCATTGACTAGAACTATAAATATTATAACATGTAAGAGCTGTATACTGTAGTAACTTTTTTGCTTTTATTGTAGCATGTGAGAGCTTTACTACGCCTAACTGAAAAGTTGATTAGAACCAATTAACGGGCTAATTTCTTAAATTGTGAGATGGTACGTTGTTGCGGTTGTGCTACGGAAGAATTATGTGAAATATGTGATTAGTTTTAGAGACAATCCATTCTCTTTTAAACTTGAGAAGTGGACAACCAAGAGTTGATTATAAGACATAAGAGCATGCGACTAAGATCTCTGCCAGTGTTTTGAGGGCAAACGATGTTTTTGTTAGGCCGGTTGTTCCATTTCTTCTTTCATATCATTTCAACGCAATATACAATATAGATTTTTCCCACGGATATTAGAAAAGTATTTTGCTGATGAATATCTGTTTCTTAGCTATTAGGTTTGTAAGAAAAAGATGATTTTTGACTAGATGTACAATGCATTTGTTAACGCAGTTGAAACCAAGAGTTAGAACAATTTTATTTAGCATGTGAGAGCTTTATACTGTAGTCTATTTTTGCTTTATATTGTAGCATGTGAAAGTTTTATACTGTAGCAGATAAAATGACGTTTTCTAAATAATGTTGTCAAATAAATCCCTAATGATTTAAAAATGTACACCGTCAGTAAGATTTACGTGTCCAAAAAGGATCCTATAGAATATCACAATATCACAATATGGGTCAACTGTGAATACCCAACATTAATGGTCACGTGTATAATGAGCCTAAGCTGCGCCACTATTTGACAGCAATAGTATAATGATTTAGCAGTCGATACAAATGTTTCCAATTCCATAATATCATATGTTATGTTATGTTATTGAATATCGACAACTGAGAATTTTGTTATATGGTTGATATTGACTGTTTATGACCATCAGGTTTGTATATTAACATTATTATTATTATTATTATTTTCTCTCTGAAACCCCGATAACAAAACTGAAAAGACAATTATTTTTATCACGGTCGACATTTGTCGGGGATTATATGGTTGTTCCGGGCCGGATCTACATGCCGTAATGGGCCTCATGGGCTGATGAAATGAACCTCTTTCTAGTCTAATCTGTCACTCTATATAGATATATATGTTTTGTTCTGAATATTCTTTTGTAAAGATTAAAATCCATTTTATTTTTCTTTCGGAAAAATAAAAGAGAAAATTAAACAACATGGATAAATTTCTGTGGTGGAGTTAAAATTTGCAAAATAATTTTAAAAATTACGAAATGTACGTGATAATTATCATAATAATATATATTTTTTGAAATGTAATAATGTCACGTTTGCACTACATAATTGCACAATAATTGTTTTATTGATATCAATTATTTTCTTTCTTTCAACATCCTAAAAATTTTACTTTATTTCAATTTCATCACTGAAATTTTTCTATATGTGTTAAAAGCCTTAAATACTAAAGATTTAAAATTTTAATCGTCCTTTGGTAAACATCATACATTTCTTTCTTTGCTTTTTTTAAAAAATATATGTGATACTGAGCCAAAGAAGCAAAGGAGACAATATGGTTAAAAATGTCTAATTTGCTTCAAAAATAGACCCAGTTTCTTAGACATCATGGAACATCAAGGTCCATAAATAAGAAATTTGGTGTCAATTTTGGATATGACTTTTCAAGACTACATTCATTTGCAATAATTTTGTGTGTAAATCAAATTTAAATCTTCTGAAAAAGTGGATTTGTCATATTCCTCTAATTTACCCATTAACGAATACCAAAAAGGAAAAAAAAAAAGGGAGGAAAATGTACCAAAATTACCTTACATTCATTCAAGAAAAATGAAAGCCGTGTTCTACCGTATGTGGAATCACTAGTGTGAGCGTTCGATTGACAGAACTTATGCTTGTGGTTTTAATCAATAGAAAAAGAAAAATAAAAGCTATAACCTTTTAATGAATGCATGAAACTATATTTTTAAAAGAGATCAAATGACTTAAAATTGTTTTATAATTTTTAATAAGTAATAAAAATATTATAATAAAGTTTATAATATCTTACTAAATATCCAGTATAAAGTATAAAGTTTATTTTAGGATTCTTTTTTTAAATTCACATTTTGTGGCTTTGATCTAAAGCACTTCTAGAGAACCAAAGCATTTTTAACAGATCATTTGAACACTTTCAGAAGTAGCTTTTGATAGCTTTTGGACTTGGAAAGTCAAAAGCAACTTTCAAAAAGCCCTCTCAAATAGGCCTTGAATATAATTAGAACTACAAATATTATAGCATGTAAGATATTTACACTGTAGCATACTTTGTTTTACAATATGATGACTTTATATTGTTTATAGTTAAAACCTGGTTGTCAATAAACTCTAAAAAGTTTGTTGGGGCTCTACTGCTATTTATTCAACAGACAACAGGGGAGGAAAACGAAAATTAAAAATCCAAATTGATTGATAATTGTGCAAGCTAACAGAGTTAGTCATTCAATTACAACGAGTACATATATCTTTTTCTCTAATCTATACTAGTAGCATATTTACTTTGTATTCAAGGGAAAGAGAAAGTAAGTAGTGTTTCACTTTTCCTTTAAATCATGTGTTTACTTATAAAATTAATATTAAAAGTTTTGTAGCTCTATATAATATAGAAAATAAGGAAAATGAATACCAATCCTCTCATACCTTTTAGTATTGATTCTCGATCAAAAGAAATGAATACCATATTTACTTTAAAATTTTAAATTTAAATATTAACATTTAATAGCTATATAAAAAGGATAGTTTATAATTACATTAAATAAGATCTATATTTCTAATAGAAAAAGAATGAAATAATTTCCCATTTCACTATGAAACAAATAAGTTAACATTAAAAAGAGAATGAATGATGCTTACTAGTATTATTTTATTTTTCTTTCCAATTTCATTATCTCTTCCTTTATATTCCTTTATAGTTTAATAAACATGCCCTTAATGTTATCTGGTAATTGTTTAAATACACCATTTCAAACAGAAACCCTAGAGTTTAACAACTCAATTGAAAATTTTTTAGAAAATAGTAAATTTGAAAGGTATTACGTCATATATCTTCTATTTAGGGACTAACATGCATGCATAGGACACGACCTAAAGTACAAGTACTCAATGGTTGAGGTCTGACTAAATTAATTTTTATATGTAAAATTAAAAGAAAAAAGAAATAGTTCATGCCCACTTGTCCATAGGTGATTCTGCTATGATTTATATGAATGAAACACAAAAAAAAAAAAAAAAAACATTGAGATTACTATAACTTTTATTCGAAGTCAAAAGATGAATTAAAAAAATGGTTGCCCGCATAACCTAACAGTAATTTTGTGCTCGAATCCACAAAAAATGTGGAAAAAAAATTAAATATAAAGATTTGTGATATTATATATACCACTTATGTTAAAAAAAGAAAGAAAGAAAGTTCGTAACATTATATAGGGTTAACTTTAGTTTTGGCCCCTGAACTTTACAACTTGTCTTATTTTAGTCTGTAAACTTTAAAATGTAGCAAATTACAACCCTAAACTATTCAACTTATCTCATTTTGGACATTCCATTATTATATTTGTTAAATATTAACAGAATTGAGCAACTAATTTCACTTTTGCCCATTAAACTATGCACCTTGTCCTATTTTAACACTTAAACTTTAAACTATAACAAATTTGAACTATAAATTTATCTCATTTTGGCCTTTTAATTAATAAATCCATTGAATATTGACAAATTAAGTCACATATATATGCACTTAATCGATTAATTATAAATCGACAGCGGAGATTACATCTTTTGTAATTGAATTTCATGTATGTCAGACCTACAAATGGGGAATTTCATGAACAAGTGTACATTTTTGCTGACTTATTATTAATACAAAATTTGAGTTTTTTTTGTGATTATTGGGTCTAATTAAGGGAAATATTTATTATTATGTCAGTTTCATAATTTACAACTCCAAAATTTAGTCATAAAAATGACAAATACGTCAAACAGTAGTATTGTGTGTCGTTTTATTAGATACCCATATATCCAAGTTTTTTTTTATTTTAATTCGTGTTAAATCGTATGATAGAGAAAGTCTAATAAAACTTCTTGAGCAAAAAAAAAGAGGAAAAGTTTTATGAAAAAAATTAAAAAAGGAAAAAAAATAGTAAAACTTATGTATTTTGACTTCAAAATATATGTTGAAAATATATATAGAGTAAAAAAAATGATCATTTGTCTTAATTCGTCAATACTTAACATATTTACTGATGATAGAGTCAAACTGGTACTGGTTTCATAATTTAGGAGTGTGATTTGTTATAATTTAAAGTTTAAGTCAAAATAGTTTAAGAGCCAAAAGTGAAATTATTGGTTCAATTTTGTTAATATTTAACAAATTTGGTAACCAAAAGGCCAAAATGAGACAAGTTAAATAGTTCAGGATGTAATTTGTTACGTTTTAAAATTCAAGGGTCAAAATAAAACAAGTTACACAATTCAGGACTCAAAAGTGAAATTAACCTTATTTTATATACCACATTTTCTAAGTAGCCTATATTTTCCGAATTTCCACATTGTACAAGAGCCTCAATCTAATTTTAGAACATATGTTTTGCATAATTGGTAAGCAAGCTCACACTAGTGGATCTATGCATATACGCACACTGTCATGCCCCGGAGTACGGGAGGTGACGTGATAGATTATTTAAATTAATTAAAAGAAAAATTTAATTAAAAATCAAGAGTTTATGGGCTAAATTAAGTAATAAAATGCGAGAGTTTCAAAACAACATTTTATAAAAGAATTCATACACATTAAGCAATTGAAATCATTAATCGAATAATAAAACAATAGAGAGCCGCGAGTGTGGGTCTCACAGACCCACAACTTGTGCACACACATAGTACTGACAATATAATAATACAACTACAGTCCAAGCGCAAAGAAAGTTAAAAACATTACATGCCTTGTTTAATTTATACAAACAATCTAATAAATCCTTCTACTGCTCCTGAGTTCGGTCCGTTGAATCCTCTCCGAACCTAAATGGGAAACCACCTAGAAGGGGGGGAAATTTAAAAACAAAGAAAATGTGAGCGAAAGGCTCAGTAGGACTATATTTTAATAAATCATTTAATTTAAAGGAAAATCTTATTATTCAGGGAATTATATAAAAGAAACATTAAATAAATAAATAAATTCAAATAAAACCGTTCTTACCCAAAACACTTTATTAGGTCGACCAGAAACATCATTTTCTTTTCCTAGGCAAACCATAAGAATACCACCACCATAGTGGCCCAGCTAGGTTTCGGGACCTGCCCCCAAGGTTAATCGCTACACGACCCGATCTCTGATATGGCATCATGCCTATGTGTTTATTTTCATCATCATTCAAAACCCATTTACCGAGTATTATCATTTACATTCATTATGAAGTTCATTTCAGTTCACGGTATATTAAAATATAACCGATAAATTCATTTTCAAACAACCGTTGAAAACATTTTTATAGAAATCCTTTTTCAAGGCCAAATCATTTTGGAACTAGGCTACCAAAGAACGGGATAGAAGTCCTACCTCGATACTCGTGCCAATGCCCCACACTGAAATCTTGGTCCGTTATACGTTAGCTCCGTGGAACCACGAACGATTCTAGATACACACTAAGTCGATCAATATATAGTTCGAGACATTCTATGTTACTAAACCATTTCATGATGTCCTAGTGTGCCATTTGTATCTTTAAATCATTTTACAAGGTTGGAATTTAAATCGGGGTTCAAAACAGTGAAAACGGGTGAAAAATCACAAAATTTTCCATGCTCTGCTGGCCTGCCGGACTCCCTGCTTCGGCCGACCGAACTGTGCAGTTTGGCTTGCTAGAAATCAGGTCCGGTCGGCCAGACATTTTTCAGGTTTGGCCTGCCGATCCTTTGAATCCGGCCTACCGAACTGAAAAAACCCAAAAATTTCAGCCACAGATTTTGGTTCTCCCAAAATCCAAATCTTGATTTTAACCTGTTTTTCTCAAATCTCAGGCATGAAAATAATCATAGATGATAGAAAAACATACTAGAACACTTTTGAACTCATTTAAACAAGATTTAAACACAAAAATCTCAAAAATCTAAAAATGGGAAAAAATGAGGAAAAATGAAAAATCTTGAATCTAATATGTTTTTCTTCAATCTAAGCTTAGATTCTAGTTGTTCTAAGTTCATTTAACTCAAATCAAAGGTTTTCTAAGCTCAAACGAACTTAAATTTCAAAAATACACAAAATTAAAAATTTTGAAAAAAGTTTAGAAATTTCAAAACTAACCTCGAATCAAAGCTTCAATCCGCGTTCTCGGTTGCCCAATCTCGTCCCTGAGCTTCCTACTCGCTAACCCGAAGCTTGGACTCGAATTTTGTTTCAAAAATTTAAGGAAAAATTGAGAGAGAAAGAAGAGACTGAGAGAGATCAAGAGAGAAAGAGAGTCACGGTGAGAGGGAGAGAGAGATCAGAGAGAGTGAGAGAGAGAATAAATAGAGAGAAACGGTGGGCGATTTTACTGTGTGAAAATCAAATGCCACCCACGGTTTTGTAAAACGGAATATTTTTAACATTTTATAAGTTATTGTGTTTTAAAACTCAAAACATCATTTTAAAACAATAAGAAATCATTTGAATTTATTAAATTAACAAAACAACCTAAAATTTAAATTCAACGAAATAATCAAATTAATGTTAAAACATTAATTATGGCACACTAATTATCATTTATATTACAATAACATTAAATAAATTTCGGGGCGTTACACACACTCAAGGATCAATATTGTTAAAGGCAAGTCAATGGTTTTTTAAAATTTCGTGATCTAGCAGATGTGCAAATATTTGATTTTCCTCCTTTTTTTAAAAAAAAAAAATTGATCTTCCATTCAATTATTTAAGGAGATTTGTATCACTACCAGCATTCTTTCCTGTTATTATAAAGACCACAACATGTATGTGTTTCTTATTCCTTTTAATCAATGAAAGATGTGCATGATTATTATAAAGATGACGGTCATTCACAAAATTTTCAATCTGTCTCTAAATCTATATATTATAATGTGTATGTAATAGATTATATATGTGTGTGTTAAATGCCAACATCAAATATAATATTATAATGGAAAAAGAATCTTTTTGCCTCCAAATTTGTGCTGGATATAAGAATTTTAACAATTAAGCAATCCCATTAAGAGTTTTTTTTTTCTTGACTAGTTCGTCCAAACCCTTTTTCAATTTTCTTTCTTTTTTGTTGTCAAATTTAGCCATCTCGAGTCCTTTTATTACTATTATTTTTTATTATTTTCTAAGGGATCTCGACCCTTATTGGAAGCTTAGGAGCTAAAAATTTGTATATAATTAGAAGTAAATAAACACATCTGGTCAACCGAATCATGCAAGATTTTCTCAATATCTTATGGCTACGAAATTTTCTGATGTGCGCCTTTACTTGCAAGTTAAAGGGGAATACGCCAAATTTTGTGCATAGAAATTGTCAACACCAACTAAATGGGACTCCCCGCTTGGTTACGATGAATAAAAGTCTTTTTACGTTAGAAATTCTAATTGATAGTTTTTTAAGTTAAATATACTAAAATCGCATCAAAATAAATACCCAAAATATATAGTTTATAATATAAATCTGATAGGTGAAATATAAATTAGTGTAATTTTTATGTCTTATTATAGAATCTCGTTACAATTGAAAAAAATAAAAATGTTTTAAATTTTCTTTTCTAATTTTTGACATTGAAAGTTGGTTATATATGTTGCACTTAGACAATAAACTAGTGAGAAAGACATGGACCTTTTTTTTTTAGGACATCAAGATTAATGTTCAACTAGCGTGCGAACGCGAAGGCCAACGTGATCAGTCTTCCATGCATCTAGAAGCATTTTTGTCGAACAATTAATATTAATGTCAATTGCATGGAAAAGCAGGAACTCTGCCACCAAACCCTAGGGAAACGTCAGCCCTTGAAAGTTGCAAGATCTTTTAAGGACCAAAAAGATAATATTCTTGAGTGTAGGGATTACCTGATTCGAGACAAAGCAATGATATCATCATTCACATATACACATACATACACACATACACACACAGAGAGATACACGCACTTAGATGCAAGCATTGTTAAGATCATCTTTCGAGGATTATATATACTTCCACGAAACATATAATCAAGTGTGAAATATATATCACATTTAAGGGGTGTGGTTTTAATATTGGTTATGTTTTTAATTGATACTGTAATTATCAACCGTGTGATATATGAATCAAACTGTTGTAATTGATTAAGTAGTTGATAAAAAAATTTACGATAATTAATTAAGTTAAATTATAATTATGCATGTTGTCAATTATTATTAAAACATGCTCTTATTAAAAATGTAACTATTGGGTCTCTTGATCCTGCTCAATCACCAAAAAAAAATGTAACTATTGAAAAACTAACCATTAAAAAAATAATCATTTAACGTAATATTAATATTGAAAATATATAATACCAAGACAATAAACTATTTTAAGGTGATGTTACCCTTTTTCAACATCTCTATTATGTTAAATAAATATTATTTCACACTTCTCACGTATGTATAGTTTTTTTTTTTTTTTTTTAAGAACGGAGCCACATATAATTGATGATAGTTGTCAACTCCACTAATTTTTTTTTTTTAATTCTGCACGTATATTTTATTAAAAATTTACGTTTCTACCCTTTTATGAAATTAGAGGCCCACCTCCTTTACTATTTACTGGGGTTGAATTGTAAATCTCACTACTGTAGATTTACATTAATTATTGTAAAAAAAAACGAAGAAATACAATAGTTTAGGTGTCAAAAAAGCAAAGAACTGAAATATAACAAGGTTGACTTAGTTGCAAAAAGTAGTAAAGTTGTATGTTAAAGTCAGTAGTGACGGAAAATCTTAAGCTGAAACTCTAGAAGGGGTTGAAATTTAGGACTCCATTCTGTCAAGCTGACGCTTTGCTTCTGAGTTAGTCAAAGAGTCATTGAATATAGCAATCGCTTTTGGGTTACATGTTCAAACGCCTAAGATTTTTTTTGTTTTTTTTAGGACCACTAATCTACCACAACCGGCAGGTATCCTAGTGCTTTTCTACGCCTCTGTAAAATCTCCATTTCAAATGTGTAATGTTTATAATTATATGAAAATAGAAGTAATACCGACGAGTATTATTGTGGAACGTTTGAGCCGAACAAAACGGAAAAAAAAAAAAAAACAAAAGGGATACAATAGCAACGGATTTAGCTTATATGTTTTTTTTTTTACTTGTTTTGTGTCGCCCAATAAAATCATGTCACATCAATTAAAATATTTTAACTGACATAATTAGTAATATAATATTTTAACTGATATAACAATTTAATTAACGTGATATAATATTATTGGAGGGCCATGAAAGAGACAAAAATAAGGAGACATAAGAGTCGGTTCCTGGTATAAACTTTTTTTTTTGTTCCCTTATCAGTAGGAATTGTTGTTTTAACATTTAGATTAACTTTTTTTTTTCACAATTTAATATATATGAGTAGAAACAATAATGCATAGTGTGTAGTGTATTGTTAATTTTTTTTTATGGATACTTATTGATCGTTAAAAAATTAATCCAACAACTAAAATAGCAATTCCTACCCCGGAAAAAAAAAAGCTCGAAACCGGAAAAGAAAATGTTACCAGTATTCAATGTCCATAATGGACAATAAATATGAAATTTGCAATTAAGAAATTCAATTCCTTATAATTTGTAAGGGTTTTATATTTCTTCCTTTTTAAAAAAAAGAGATAAAAATATATTTGATAGCAATAAATGGCAATATAACACCAATGCACACTCGGACGGCCCCCTGCTAAAAGAAACACAACACCAACAAATAATATTTTACCGATCTCCACAAATAACGCACAAGAGGGATGCTAAATATTTAACACAAAACTATCCAATAAATCCCTGCAATTGATGGAAATGCCCAAACTATTGTCGAGGATCCCATACCTCTAAAGCCATATTAAAAACGATCAAGAAGCCCATCAAATAGAGTTTAAGAAAACGCAACTAAATACTACAAGCAACACAAACACACAAACAAATCAAGTAAAAACCATTGTTATTGCATACACCTACCAAACTAAACATAAAAAGGAAAAAGAAGTTCTAATGAAGAGACAACTGTAAATGCTTAGAATCACATTATGATACGGTTGATACACTGCCCAAACATTGCCTCACTGCTATCTCGGTCTCATCGTTACAAGCTCGTGCATGAAAATACAAGGTTGAAAGCCGGACAATGCGTCAAAGATTGAATATACCAAAGCTGACCAGAATGCTCATTCTCTTTCTCTCTTCTATCTTGAGTCGACATTTCACTTTACTATTTGTGAGGGCTTCAATTGAGTAAATAATATTGTTCATGAAAATAAAGGTACTTGTGGAAGCAATTCCTCCTTAGTTGCTTATTCGAAACAACTATAAAAAAAGTAGGCTTTTTTGATAGTCACTTTTTTGTCCGTTTAACAAAGATGATTACTAAAACTATTAGGAAAGTCGTTTTTGGTGGTGTGGAGATTAACACCAAATGGGACCCAAGTGTTGTAGACTAGACCTAAGATTTTCCGAAAGATTGTGCCGCAGAATGTCTAAATTAATTCTACAAGAAGATGGTTCATGAGAAAATTAATTGGAAAAGAAAGAAAAAATAATTCGGAGTTCTGTGAAGGTGGCACGGTATGCGCTAGCTGGACATACTAAAGAAATATACTACTTTGTCTCTTTTATTATTTATTTTATTTTATTTTTCTTAAAAAAAGTCACTTTTTACACGGCTATCTAAAAGGTCTTAGGTTCTATTTAAAATGGCTTAAAGCAAGCTATTTTTGTTTTATTTAACGAAAAACTATTTTTGGACGTATTTGGATGGATATGCTGATTGAGCTTTTGGTTTTTTTGAATATTTTTTGAACAAACTATCTCCTTAATGCTTATAAAAAACTTCTTGTATACATATTAATTAATCTCGTATTTGTAAATAACAAATTATAGATTCCATCAATATATATTCATGTATTACCTACTCTTATAACAAAAAGTCCTATTAATTTATTTAACGGGACATGTTTAAAAGCTCTTTTTAATGTACTATCTAAATATTAATTAAAAAGCTTTAACTTATTTTTTTTTCTCCATTGCTTAAAAGTATTTCACAAGTGAATCCCAAACGAGCCTTAATTAAAGAATCCATGCATATTTCAACCAAAGAAAAAATTACAACGACTACATGCATATTAATTAAATAGTGGCAGTTTATATTCTGCCTGAATTTCTCACTAAGTCATCCTTTAAATTTTAGTAAATTATTTGTGAATCTGACAAAGTGTTTTGAGTTTTTGAATCTATAAAAATTGATACAGTTTAGAATATTCTCGTACATAGGACTTGAGCTTGTTTAAAGGAATAGACTGAAATTTTAAATAATAATTGGAGCACATTATGTAGTATTTCTTTTTCAAAAATATGAGATCATTCATTGATTTGCTGCACTTTTCCGATATTTTATTAAATCTATATTGATTTTTGTGCAATTAAAAAATTAGAGAGCAACTTGCTAACTTAGGAAGTAAAAACGCCAAAAAGTCTAATTAGCAGCACATAATGCAATATCATCTATATACTTTGACTAAGCTAAGTATATATACGTAGAAATCGTTTATGGACCTTTCAAAACCAACATCTTTCTTTTTTAACATAAAAAGCGACATCTTCCTAACATAACATTAGAGGCAATCAGAAGTATAACATGACATTCATTTCATACCACTGATGTTGGAAAGATAACATCAATAAATTTAGTTATTTTAAATTATTGTTCTACCCTTTCAACGTCTATGTACCGTTAAACAAATATCATGTTACACTTCTCATCATTATACGTTATATTTGAGAACAAAACCCTATCTATGTGCATGTATGATTATGCCACTGAATGTATGCTTGGAAGAACATTCGTCTAAACGTAAGACAAAAATAAATCTATTACTTGATTTATTCTTAAAATGATTATTTTTGGCTTTTAACAATTAAAAGCTTGTCTTAATAGTGTCTCAATAATTTATCCAAAGAGTTTAATTCCCTCTTAAAAAGAGTAGAATAACATTCTTAAGAACAACTCTAATAAAACGTAAAATTTATATGCCAGTGTGAAAATTGCACATACTATAGTAATGTCAAATGGTATAACATGTGTTATATTTGGTGAGAAATTTAGCTTCAAGCATAGCATAGGTCAAATTTTGTAATTTGGTGCTTTTCAATTAATAGCCACCACATTGTTATTTTCAAATTATACTAAAATTAAGAATTTTCTGTTTACAAGCTCAAAATGTAAAATTTATAATAAAAAGTATATGTGCAACTTAAAAAAATATTTATTAGAGGAAAAGAATAAATATCAAATATGTTATTTTTATAACTTTTAGTATCAAATATAGCATTGAAAATTAGAATTTGCATTGAATTTGGCGCCCACAAACCACTTAAAAATGCCCAAACTACCTAAAAATTGTGTAGTCATGGGTTGGACTTTTTACAAATTGTCATTAAAAAAAAACCGTTCAAATTGTTAATAACTGCCAAAACTGCACGCCATATATACCAGTATTTGGAGGCCAAGAAATGGGAAGCTTTGTTCCTAATTACGGGGATAAAATCACTAAAGCCTTAAAAAAAAAAAATAGAAAGCAAAACAAGAAATGTTTTGAATATTTTAGAGAGTGGAAGAGACATTATTGGCAGTATTGGATTGCAGTATAACATTAGAAAGCCCCATGGAAAGAGGAAAAAGAAGTCCTTCGTGAACAACGAAGCTTCAACTGCTTGTTTGGCAGTGAAACACCAATTTAAGCCATCAAAAGGTCACGAATAATGCACCCAACATCAGGTCTGGACCAGAAAAATAAGTGAGAGGAGACGAACATATAATTTTCTATTTTGAGGAAGACAAATACAGATTTTAACACTTTACACATTTAAAATTAAAAGAAAAATAAAAAAATCAAATAGGCCACTGTCTATAATTGATCATGTGTAGCTCCTGTTGGGGGACTTTCCACCAACCTAATAATATGGCGACATGTGTCATCTTCGATGACCGGCATCGATCTCAGATAGTCATGACAAATGAATAATAGCATAGTCGAGGAATTAAACGACTAATGTAACTAAAGCCAGAGAACTCCAACGACTCGAGTAAGAAGGCTGACATGCATATTTATATATTAAATGGTATATCAAGATGTCGACTTAATCAGATTAGATCAAGTATCTAAAAATGACTTCAAGGCAACCACTCTGAGAAATGCACATGTCCACATGTAAGGGAAACCTTTGATTATAAGGCGTGTTCCATTACTTGTACGACCAGAAGAAGCACAAAAATATAAATGACTCCCGAAGAAAATGACAAGACAAAAAGATAACGAATATTCTCATTGGTCCCTAACTCAAAAGAAAAAATTAGAGAAAATCTTAAGCCTAAAAAGGAATGTGACATGTCTAAACCTGATAATTGTCCTAACAATCATCGAATTAAGAAAAGTTAAGTATAAATAGTATATGAAACCTAAAAAAATAGATCCTTCTCTCTTTCGAATTCTACTCTCTCTCTACATTTTCTTCTTTTTCATGTTTCTAAAATACCTCCATCATTATTTGTTTGACTTGAGTGTCAGGATGTCTTTTGCAGGCCAAGCCCTGGCGCCCACCAAGGAGGAGCAGCAAGGATGGTGATGGAGAGCAGCAAAGCAGAAAAAAGATGGTTGATGGCTAGGAAGCAATAGCCTTATATTTCTTCAAATAACCGATTATAGACTTGAGATAATTGTTAGCAAGTCTCAGGAAAGACCTGTCACGCCCCGGAGTACGGGAGGTGACGTGGCGGAATATTTAGATTAATTAAAAGAGAGTTTAATTGAAATTAAGGGTATAAAAATCCAATTAAGCAAGAAATAAAGAGATTTTTTCACCACATTTGATAAAGAATTTAAAATCATTAAACAAATAACAATAATTGAATAAAAACCGCGAATATGGGTTCCACAACCCACAACTTGTGCACACACATGGATCTGACAATATCACAAATACAATTACAGTCCAAGTACAAATAAAGTTAAGTCTTACATGCCTTAATTAATAAATACAGATTGTAAATAAATTCTCCTATTGCTCCTGAGTTCGGTCCGAAGAATCTTCTCCAAACCTAAATGGGAAACCACCTAGAAGGGGGGAAATTTAAAACAGATAAAACGTGAGCGAAAGGCTCAGTAGGACTAAGTTTTATAAAATAATTTAATGCAAAGAAACATAGCATTATCAGGAGTTATGCAAGAAGAAACTTGAATAAATAAATAAATAAATTGAGTAGAACCGTTCTGACACAGAACAGTCTACTCGTCAAATCAAAACACCAGTTTACTTTTACCTAGGCAAACCATGATATCACCACCGTAGTGGCCCAGCTGGGTTTCGGGACCTGCCCCCAAGGTCGATCACGACCCGATCTCTGATATGGCATCATGCCCATGTGGTTATTATCATTATCATCCAAAACCCAATTACCGAGTGTTGTCAATTACATTCATTATGAAATTCATTTCATGTCACGGTATATAAAAATATAACCGGTAAAATCATTTTCAAACAACCGTTGAAAACATTTTAATAGAAATCATTTTCAAAGCCAAATCATTTCAAAACCAGGCTACCAAAGAAATAGGATAGAAGTCCTACCTCAGTACTCGTGCCGGTACCCCACACCGTAATCCCGGTCCGCTATACGTTAGCTCCACGGAACCACGAACAATCCTAGATACAAACTAAGTTGATCAATATCTAGTTCGAAACATTCTATGTTACTAAATCATTTCATGATGCCCTAGTGTGCCATTTGTATCATTAAAATCATCCTATAAGGTTGGGATTTAAATCAGGGTTCAAAACAGTGAAATCGGGTAAAAATCACAAAATTTTCCATGCCTCGGTCGGCCTGCCGGACGCCCTGCTTCGGCCTGCCGAACTGTACAGTTCGGCCTGCCGGAAACAAGGTTCGGCCTGCCGAACATTTCCCAGATTCGGCCTGCTGGTCGGAAGAACACCGGCCTGCCGATCATCACTCCGGCCTGCCGAACATGAACTTCGGCCTGCCGAACTGGGAAGATCCAGAAATCCCAGCCACGGGTTTCTCGATCCCCAAAATCCAAATCTTGTTTCTAACCTGTTTTTCTCAAATCCCAAGCATGAAAAACAACTATAATTGATAGAAAAACATTCTAGAACATGTTTGGGATCATTTAAACAACATTTGAACTCGAAATCCTCAAAAATCCGAAAATGAGAAAAAGAGGAGAAAAATGAAAATCTTGAATCCAATCCGTTTTTCTTCAATCTAGGCTTAGATTCTAGCTGTTCTAAGTCCATTTAACACAAATCCACGGTTTTCTAAGCTAAAACAAACTTAGATTTCAAAAACACACAAAATTAAAAATTTTGTAAAAAGTTTAGAAATCTCGAATCTAACCTCGAATCGAAGCTTCAATCCGCGTTCTCGGTTGCCGAATCACGTCCCCGAGCTTCCTCCTTGCTGTTCCGAAGCTTGGATTCGAATGGAAATCAAAATTTGTGAAGAAATTAGAGAGAGAGAGAGGCTGCCGAGAGAGAGAGGAAAGAGAGAGAGAGAGATTGCGCGTGAGTGAGGAGAGAGAGGGAGAAGAGAGAAATAAATAGAGAAAATCGGTGGGCGGTTTTACTGTGCGAAAACCATGTGCCGCCCACAGTTTTGTAAAACGGAGTATTTTTAACATTTTACAAATTGTTGTGTTTTAAAACTCAAAACATCATTTTAAATCAACAAGGAATCTTTTGAACACATCAATTTAACAAAACAACCAAAAACTAAAAATCCAACCAAATAATCTAATTAAAGTTAAAACTTTAATTATGGCACACTAATTCATCATTTACATTACATTAATATTAAATAAATTTCGGGACGTTACAGCTCTCCACCCCTAAAAGAAATTTCGTCCTCGAAATTTACAACTCATCTCAAAAACAAAACAAATGCGGATATGACTCCCGCATACCCGACTATAATTCCCAAGTGGCCTCATCAACCCCGTGATGCTGCCACACGACCTTTACCAACGGTATTTCACGACGACGCAAGCTAATCACTTTCCGGTCGATAATCTGAATCGGCAGTTCTTCGTACGTCGTATCCTCCTGAACCTGCACATCGCGAAACGAAACTATCTTATCCTGCTCAGGTGGACACTTCCTAAGCATAGATACATGAAACACATCGTGCACATGAGAAAGTTCAGGCGGAAGATCAAGCCGATAAGCGACCATACCAACACGCTGAGTGATCTCGAACGGCCCAATATACCTCGGTGCGAGCTTCCCACTCACTCCGAACCGCATAGTTCCCTTACGAGGTGACACCCTCAAGAGAACAAAATCTCCAACCGCAAACTCTAAGGGTCTACGTCTCCTATCCGCGTAGCTCTTCTGCCGACTCTGAGCTGCTCTTAATCGATCTCGAATCACCGCGACTTTCTCGTTGCTGTCACGAATCTCATCTGGCCCAAGAATAACTCTATCCTCCGGCTCGGCCCAACACACAGGTGACCGACACGGTCGCCCATACAATGCCTCAAATGGTGCCATACCGATACTCGCCTGATAACTGTTGTTGTACGCGAACTCCGCCAAATGCAAATATTGCTTCCAATTCCCGCCGAAGTCCAACGCACAAGCACGCAACATATCCTCGAGAACCTGAATAACCCGCTCAGACTGCCCATCAGTCTGAGGATGAAACGCCGTACTGAAGTTCAAATCCGTACCCAAAGCCTCCTGAAAACTCCTCCAGTACTTAGCATTAAACCTGGTATCTCGATCAGAGGTGATGGACAAAGGAACTCCATGCAACCTCACAATGTTCTGCATATACAACTCCCCGAGAATCTTCCTAGAACACGTTGACCTAAACGGAATGAAATGCGCCGATTTCGTCAACCTATCGACCACAACCCAAACTGCATCATGCCGCTGCTCCGTCCTCGGCAAACCTGTGAGGAAATCCATCGTCACATGCTCCCATTTCCAACCTGGAATAGGAAGCGGCTGAAGTTGACCTGCAGGCTTCTGGTGCTCAGCTTTCACCTGAAGACACGTCGAACACTTGGCCACGTACTCGCGAACATCTTTCTTCATGCCTCTCCACCAATAGTGCCTCTTCAAATCACGATACATCTTGGTGCTCCCCGGATGAATAGCAAACTGAGACCTATGAGCTTCATCTAGAACGGCTTTCGTCACCTCGGCGATAACTGGAACTGCAAGACGCTCCCGGAAGTACAACGATCCATCTGCATGCACGCTCCATTCCTCGAACTGCTCCCCGTTCTGAATCCGCGACCAAATCCCCTGCAAATGTCGATCCTGCCACTGACCTTGCTTCACCATCCGAACAAGAGCTGGAGTCGCTTCCACATGATATAACAAAAATCGATCACCGTCTTCATGATACTGTAGCCGATACTCACTCACTGTCGCATCCCTGCTCCAGTCCTCAAAAATCAAACAAGCGAGAATCCCTGAAGACTTTCTGCTAAGCGCGTCCGCGACCACATTAGCTTTTCCGGGATGATACTGCAACGCGAAATCATAATCCTCCATGTACTCCACCCATCTGCGCTGCCTCAAGTTGAGATCCCTCTGAGTGAACAAATGCCTCAAACTCTTATGATCGGAGAAGACCTGAAACGATGCTCCATACAAGTAACATCTCCAAATCTTCAGCGCGTAGATCACCGCTGCAAGCTCTAAATCGTGAGTAGGATAATTCCGCTCGTGAGGTCGTAGCTGTCTCGATCCGTACGCAACCACACGTCCATGCTGCATCAACACGCATCCAAGTCCGCGCCCTGAAGCATCAGCATAAACCTCATACGGCTCGTCACTGCTAGGAATAATCAACACTGGAGCTGAAGTCAACCGGTTCTTCAATTCCTGAAAAGCAGACTCACAGTCTTCATCCCACTCAAACCTGACGTTTTTCCTGATCAACCTCGTCAACGGAGCTGCAATCTTCGAAAAGTCCTTTACAAATTTCCGGTAATATCCAGCAAGACCTAAGAAGCTGCGAATCTCCGCTACATTCCTTGGTCGTTCCCACTCCAATATAGCTTCAATCTTGGACGGATCCACTGAAATACCATGCTCTGAAATGACATGACCTAGAAATTTGACCTCAGTCAACCAGAACTCACACTTTTCCCTCTTAGCATACAACTGGTGCTCCCGCAGAGTCTGAAGTACGATCCGAAGATGCTGCTCATGCTCCTCCCAAGTCTTAGAATACACAAGAATATCATCGATGAACACGATCACAAACTGATCCAGATATGGCCTAAATATCCTGTTCATCAAATCCATAAAAGCTGCTGGAGCATTCGTCAACCCGAAAGACATAACTAGAAACTCGAAGTGCCCATACCGAGTCCTAAAAGCTGTCTTGGGGATATCCTCTTCCTTGATTCTGAGCTGATGATAACCTGACCGCAAATCAATCTTCGAGAAGTATCGCGAACCTCCCAACTGATCAAATAGCTCATCAATCCTAGGCAAAGGATACTTGTTCTTCACCGTAACACGATTCAGCTGCCGATAATCCACACATAACCTGAGAGTCCCATCGTGCTTCTTAGCGAACAAAACTGGTGCTCCCCACGGAGATGTGCTATTCCGAATATATCCTTTATCAGCAAGCTCCTGAAGTTGCCTCCTCAATTCCTTCATTTCTGCCGGCGCCATCCGATAAGGTGCCATAGAAATCAGTGATGTCCCTGGAAACAACTCGATACCAAACTCAATCTCCCGATGCGGTGGTAACCCTGATAACTCGTCTGGGAAGACATCCTCGAACTCACCAACCACCGGAATCGCTACACTACTACTCGAAACATAGGGCTCGCAATCTAGATTGGCAAGAAAAGCAAAACAATCTAGATTCCTTCGCCCTCCTAGACATGACTTCATGAGACGCTCACTCATTAGCCAATCACCACCACCCTGGTAAGTGATTACCGTCCCCCTATCAGACACTAGGGTCACCTTTCTAAGTTGGCAGTCCACAACTGCACTATACCTGGACAACCAGTCCATCCCTAAAATCACATCATAGGAACTCATGGGGAGTATAATCAAATCACTTTTCAAAATCTCATCCCCAATCTTTATTTTACAAGATTTACACATACAATTTACACACACCCGCCCCAAGGGAGAAGTTATAACTAGGGGTTCCTTAAACTCTTCTACTTCTAATCCCAAGGCATGTACAAAAGAACTCGAAATGAGAGAATGAGAGGCACCGGTATCAAATAAAACGCGAGCTAGAGATCTAGAAACCAAAACCATACCATCGACAACCGCGTTACCAATCTGAGAATCTGACCCTCCAGATGCCATTGCATGAACCTGCACTGGCGCCTTCCCTTTTCCTCTACCGACATTGCTGGGTCCTGCACTACTCGGCCGATACTGCTGAGATGGAGATGACTGCACACTACCTGTACTCGGCGCTCTATATTGAGGAACACTGCGCTGAAAATACTGCGACTGCTGTCCCCGTGCCGGATATGAGAATTGCTGAGGAGAAAACTGCGGATATTGCAACTGCGGGTACTGCGGAGGCGGAGGTAGGGTCTGAGGCTGAGGCTGAGATGAACGACTGGCATCCTCCCCGGTCTGCGATCCAAGACGAGCACTCCTGATTGGGCAATTCCTCTTGATGTGTCCGGGCTGCTGACAGAAATGACAATGAAAGCTGTAGGGGTTGCTGCGCCCGCTGCCAGACGAACTGCTACTGCCACTGGTCGCACCGCCTTGCTTGCCTTTCCCCGGAGCTGGACGACTACTGATGCTCTTCCTGCCACTCCTCTGCGGTCCTCCTGAAGCCTTGGCTCGGTCCTCACAATACTGCACGTAATCATTCTCCACGGAGATCGCCGACGACACAAGCTCTCCGAAACTCCTAAGCCGTAGAGCAACCAACTGCCGCCGAATAGGAGCCTTGAGTCCTTCCTGGAACTTGATGCATTTCTCGCGCTCCGATGCCACAGCTGATGGAGCAAACCTAGCCAACTCGCTAAACTTTGCCTCATACTCCCGAACTGACATATCACCCTGCTACAATCTATAAAACTCAGCTGCTTTCTGGTCTCTATATCCCTACGGAAAATACCGATCATAGAACAGATCCTCGAACTTGTCCCACCCGATATCGCCACCGCGCTCCAGACGCTTAGTTTGTTTCCACCAGGTGTTAGCGCCACCCTCGAGCTTATACGCCGCAAACTCCACATGATACTCCTCAGGCACACCAAGGGTATCCAGATGCTTCAAGATCGAATCCAACCAATACTCTGCTAACTGCGGATCCCCATTGCCATCAAAAGTCGGAATAGACGCCCGCCGAAATTCCTTAAAGAAAGCATGCCGACTACCAACACTGGAGTCTTCCGGTCTAGCCCTGGCTGCCATCTGCTGGAAAGCCGCAATCATAGACCTCATCAGGCCCTCATCATTTCCGAACTCGGCGTCAGCTGTCGAACGACGTCTAGGTGCCATTCTCTCACTTCTGAAAACAAAATTTGGACTGTCAGAGGTATTTCATTGTCAAACCTATGTGTGCACAATTCCCAAGGTTCATAACCTTGAGCTCTGATACCATTCTGTCACGCCCCGGAGTACGGGAGGTGACGTGGCGGAATATTTAGATTAATTAAAAGAGAGTTTAATTGAAATTAAGGGTTTAAAAATCCAATTAAGCAAGAAATAAAGAGATTTTTCCACCACATTTGATAGAGAATTTAAAATCATTAAACAAATAACAATAATTGAATAAAAACCGCGAATATGGGTTCCACAACCCACAACTTGTGCACACACATGGTTCTGACAATATCACAAATACAATTACAGCCCAAGTACAAATAAAGTTAAGTCTTACATGCCTTAATTAATAAATACAGATTGTAAATAAATTCTCCTATTGCTCCTGAGTTCGGTCCGAAGAATCTTCTCCAAACCTAAATGGGAAACCACCTAGAAGGGGGGGAAATTTAAAACAGATAAAACGTGAGCGAAAGGCTCAGTAGGACTAAGTTTTATAAAATAATTTAATGCAAAGAAACATAGCATTATCAGGAGTTATGCAAGAAGAAACTTGAATAAATAAATAAATAAATTGAGTAGAACCGTTCTGACACAGAACAGTCTACTCGTCAAATCAAAACACCAGTTTACTTTTACCTAGGCAAACCATGATATCACCACCGTAGTGGCCCAGCTGGGTTTCGGGACCTGCCCCCAAGGTCGATCACGACCCGATCTCTGATATGGCATCATGCCCATGTGGTTATTATCATTATCATCCAAAACCCAATTACCGAGTGTTGTCAATTACATTCATTATGAAATTCATTTCATGTCACGGTATATAAAAATATAACCGATAAAATCATTTTCAAACAACCGTTGAAAACATTTTGATAGAAATCATTTTCAAAGCCAAATCATTTCAAAACCAGGCTACCAAAGAAATAGGATAGAAGTCCTACCTCAGTACTCGTGCCGGTACCCCACACCGTAATCCCGATCCGCTATACGTTAGCTCCACGGAACCACGAACAATCCTAGATACAAACTAAGTCGATCAATATCTAGTTCGAGAACATTCTATGTTACTAAATCATTTCATGATGCCCTAGTGTGCCATTTGTATCATTAAAATCATCCTATAAGGTTGGGATTTAAATCAGGGTTCAAAACAGTGAAATCGGGTAAAAATCACAAAATTTTCCATGCCTCGGTCGGCCTGCCGGACGCCCTGCTTCGGCCTGCCGAACTGTACAGTTCGGCCTGCCGGAAACAAGGTTCGGCCTGCCGAACATTTCCCAGATTCGGCCTGCTGGTCGGAAGAACACCGGCCTGCCGATCATCACTCCGGCCTGCCGAACATGAACTTCGGCCTGCCGAACTGGGAAGATCCAGAAATCCCAGCCACGGGTTTCTCGATCCCCAAAATCCAAATCTTGTTTCTAACCTGTTTTTCTCAAATCCCAAGCATGAAAAACAACTATAATTGATAGAAAAACATTCTAGAACATGTTTGGGATCATTTAAACAACATTTGAACTCGAAATCCTCAAAAATCCGAAAATGAGAAAAAGAGGAGAAAAATGAAAATCTTGAATCCAATCCGTTTTTCTTCAATCTAGGCTTAGATTCTAGCTGTTCTAAGTCCATTTAACACAAATCCACGGTTTTCTAAGCTAAAACAAACTTAGATTTCAAAAACACACAAAATTAAAATTTTGTAAAAAGTTTAGAAATCTCGAATCTAACCTCGAATCGAAGCTTCAATCCGCGTTCTCGGTTGCCGAATCACGTCCCCGAGCTTCCTCCTTGCTGTTCCGAAGCTTGGATTCGAATGGAAATCAAAATTTTGTGAAGAAATTAGAGAGAGAGAGGGGCTGCCGAGAGAGAGAGGAAAGAGAGAGAGAGAGATTGCGCGTGAGTGAGGAGAGAGAGAGAGAGGAAGGAAATAAATACAGAAAATCGGTGGGCGGTTTTACTGTGCGAAAACCATGTGCCGCCCACAGTTTTGTAAAACGGAGTATTTTTAACATTTTACAAATTGTTGTGTTTTAAAACTCAAAACATCATTTTAAATCAACAAGGAATCTTTTGAACACATCAATTTAACAAAACAACCAAAAACTAAAAATCCAACCAAATAATCTAATTAAAGTTAAAACTTTAATTATGGCACACTAATTCATCATTTACATTACATTAATATTAAATAAATTTCGGGACGTTACAGCTCTCTACCCCTAAAAGAAATTTCGTCCTCGAAATTTACAACTCATCTCAAAAACAAAACAAATGCGGATATGACTCCCGCATACCCGACTCTAATTCCCAAGTGGCCTCATCAACCCCGTGATGCTGCCACACGACCTTTACCAACGGTATCTTCACGACGACGCAAGCTAATCACTTTCCGGTCGATAATCTGAATCGGCACTTCTTCGTACGTCGTATCCTCCTGAACCTGCACATCGCGAAACGAACTATCTTATCCTGCTCAGGTGGACACTTCCTAAGCATAGATACATGAAACACATCGTGCACATGAGAAAGTTCAGGCGGAAGATCAAGCCGATAAGCGACCATACCAACACGCTGAGTGATCTCGAACGGCCCAATATACCTCGGCGCGAGCTTCCCACTCACTCCGAACCGCATAGTTCCCTTACGAGGTGACACCCTCAAGAGAACAAAATCTCCAACCGCGAACTCTAAGGGTCTACGTCTCCTATCCGCGTAGCTCTTCTGCCGACTCTGAGCTGCTCTTAATCGATCTCGAATCACCGCGACTTTCTCGTTGCTGTCACGAATCTCATCTGGCCCAAGAATAACTCTATCCTCCGGCTCGGCCCAACACACAGGTGACCGACACGGTCGCCCATACAATGCCTCAAATGGTGCCATACCGATACTCGCCTGATAACTGTTGTTGTACGCGAACTCCGCCAAATGCAAATATTGCTTCCAATTCCCGCCGAAGTCCAACGCACAAGCACGCAACATATCCTCGAGAACCTGAATAACCCGCTCAGACTGCCCATCAGTCTGAGGATGAAACGCCGTACTGAAGTTCAAATCCGTACCCAAAGCCTCCTGAAAACTCCTCCAGTACTTAGCATTAAACCTGGTATCTCGATCAGAGGTGATGGACAAAGGAACTCCATGCAACCTCACAATGTTCTGCATATACAACTCCCCGAGAATCTTCCTAGAACACGTTGACCTAAACGGAATGAAATGCGCCGATTTCGTCAACCTATCGACCACAACCCAAACTGCATCATGCCGCTGCTCCGTCCTCGGCAAACCTGTGAGGAAATCCATCGTCACATGCTCCCATTTCCAACCTGGAATAGGAAGCGGCTGAAGTTGACCTGCAGGCTTCTGGATGCTCAGCTTTCACCTGAAGACACGTCGAACACTTGGCCACGTACTCGCGAACATCTTTCTTCATGCCTCTCCACCAATAGTGCCTCTTCAAATCACGATACATCTTGGTGCTCCCCGGATGAATAGCAAACTGAGACCTATGAGCTTCATCTAGAACGGCTTTCGTCACCTCGGCGATAACTGGAACTGCAAGACGCTCCCGGAAGTACAACGATCCATCTGCATGCACGCTCCATTCCTCGAACTGCTCCCCGTTCTGAATCCGCGACCAAATCCCCTGCAAATGTCGATCCTGCCACTGACCTTGCTTCACCATCCGAACAAGAGCTGGAGTCGCTTCCACATGATATAACAAAACTCGATCACCGTCTTCATGATACTGTAGCCGATACTCACTCACTGTCGCATCCCTGCTCCAGTCCTCAAAAATCAAACAAGCGAGAATCCCTGAAGACTTTCTGCTAAGCGCGTCCGCTACCACATTAGCTTTTCCGGGATGATACTGCAACGCGAAATCATAATCCTCCATGTACTCCACCCATCTGCGCTGCCTCAAGTTGAGATCCCTCTGAGTGAACAAATGCCTCAAACTCTTATGATCGGAGAAGACCTGAAACGATGCTCCATACAAGTAACATCTCCAAATCTTCAGCGCGTAGATCACCGCTGCAAGCTCTAAATCGTGAGTAGGATAATTCCGCTCGTGAGGTCGTAGCTGTCTCGATCCGTACGCAACCACACGTCCATGCTGCATCAACACGCATCCAAGTCCGCGCCCTGAAGCATCAGCATAAACCTCATACGGCTCGTCACTGCTAGGAATAATCAACACTGGAGCTGAAGTCAACCGGTTCTTCAATTCCTGAAAAGCAGACTCACAGTCTTCATCCCACTCAAACCTGACGTTTTTCCTGATCAACCTCGTCAACGGAGCTGCAATCTTCGAAAAGTCCTTTACAAATTTCCGGTAATATCCAGCAAGACCTAAGAAGCTGCGAATCTCCGCTACATTCCTTGGTCGTTCCCACTCCAATATAGCTTCAATCTTGGACGGATCCACTGAAATACCATGCTCCTGAGATGACATGACCTAGAAATTTGACCTCAGTCAACCAGAACTCACACTTTTCTCTCTTAGCATACAACTGGTGCTCCCGCAGAGTCTGAAGCACGATCCGAAGATGCTGCTCATGCTCCTCCCAAGTCTTAGAATACACAAGAATATCATCGATGAACACGATCACAAACTGATCCAGATATGGCCTAAATATCCTGTTCATCAAATCCATAAAAGCTGCTGGAGCATTCGTCAACCCGAAAGACATAACCTAGAAACTCGAAGTGCCCATACCGAGTCCTAAAAGCTGTCTTGGGAATATCCTCTTCCTTGATTCTGAGCTGATGATAACCTGACCGCAAATCAATCTTCGAGAAGTATCGCGAACCTCCCAACTGATCAAATAGCTCATCAATCCTAGGCAAAGGATACTTGTTCTTCACCGTAACACGATTCAGCTGCCGATAATCCACACATAACCTGAGAGTCCCATCGTGCTTCTTAGCGAACAAAACTGGTGCTCCCCACGGAGATGTGCTATTCCGAATATATCCTTTATCAGCAAGCTCCTGAAGTTGCCTCCTCAATTCCTTCATTTCTGCCGGCGCCATCCGATAAGGTGCCATAGAAATCGGTGATGTCCCTGGAAACAACTCGATACCAAACTCAATCTCCCGATGCGGTGGTAACCCTGATAACTCGTCGGGGAAAACATCCTCGAACTCACCAACCACCGGAATCGCTACACTACTACTCGAAACATAGGGCTCGCAATCTAGATTGGCAAGAAAAGCAAAACAATCTAGATTCCTTCGCCCTCCTAGACATGACTTCATGAGACGCTCACTCATTAGCCAATCACCACCACCCTGGTAAGTGATTACCGTCCCACTATCAGACACTAGGGTCACTTTTCTAAGTTGGCAGTCCACAACTGCACTATACCTGGACAACCAGTCCATCCCTAAAATCACATCATAGGAACTCATGGGGAGTATAATCAAATCACTTTTCAAAATCTCATCCCCAATCTTTATTTTACAAGATTTACACATACAATTTACACACACCCGCCCCAAGGGAGAAGTTATAACTAGGGGTTCATTAAACTCTTCTACTTCTAATCCCAAGGCATGTACAAAGGAACTCGAAATGAGAGAATGAGAGGCACCGGTATCAAATAAAACGCGAGCTAGAGATCTAGAAACCAAAACCATACCATCGACAACCGCGTTACCAATCTGAGAATCTGACCCTCCAGATGCCATTGCATGAACCTGCACTGGCGCCTTCCCTTTTCCTCTACCGACATTGCTGGGTCCTGCATTACTCGGCCGATACTGCTGAGATGGAGATGACTGCACACTACCTGTACTCGGAGCTCTATACTGAGGAACACTGCGCTGAAAATACTGCGGCTGCTGTCCCCGTGCCGGATATGAGAATTGCTGAGGAGAAAACTGCGGATACTGCAACTGCGGGTACTGCGGAGGCGGAGGTAGGGTCTGAGGCTGAGGCTGAGACTGAACGACTGGCATCCTCCCCGGTCTGCGATCCAAGACGAGCACTCCTGATCGGGCAATTCCTCTTGATGTGTCTGGGCTGCTGACAGAAATGACAATGAAAGCTGTAGGGGTTGCTGCGCCCGCTGCCAGACGAACTGCTACTGCCACTGGTCGCACCGCCTTGCTTGCCTTTCCCCGGAGCTGGACGACTACTGGTGCTCTTCCTGCCACTCCTCTGCGGTCCTCCTGAAGCCTTGGCTCGGTCCTCACAATACTGCACGTAATCATTCTCCACGGAGATCGCCGACGACACAAGCTCTCTGAAACCCCTAAGCCGTAGAGCAACCAACTGCCGTCGAATAGGAGCCTTGAGTCCTTCCTGAAACTTGATGCATTTCTCGCGCTCCGATGCCACAGCTGATGGAGCAAACCTAGCCAACTCGCTAAACTTTGCCTCATACTCCCGAACTGACATATCACCCTGCTGCAATCTATAAAACTCAGCTGCCTTCTGATCTCGATATCCCTGCGGAAAATACCGATCATAGAACAGATCCTCGAACTTGTCCCAACCGATATCGCCACCGCGCTCCAGACGCTTAGTTTGTTTCCACCAGGTGTTGGCGCCACCCTCGAGCTTATACGCCGCAAACTCCACACGATACTCCTCAGGCACACCAAGAGTATCAAGATGCTTCAAGATCGAATCCAACCAATACTCTGCTAACTGCGGATCCCCATTGCCATCAAAAGTCAGAATAGACGCCCGCCGAAATTCCTTAAAGAAAGCATGCCGACTACCAACACTGGAGTCTTCCGGTCTAGTCCTGGCTGCCATCTGCCGAAAAGCCGCAATCATAGACCTCATCAGGCCCTCATCATTTCCGAACTCGGCGTCAGCTGTCGAACGACGTCTAGGTGCCATTCTCTCACTTCTGAAAACAAAATTTGGACTGTCAGAGGTATTTCATTGTCAAACCTATGTGTGCACAATTCCCAAGGTTCATAACCTTGAGCTCTGATACCATTCTGTCACGCCCTGGAGTACGGTAGGTGACGTGGCGGAATATTTAGATTAATTAAAGGAGAATTTAATTGAAATTAAGGGTTTAAAAATCCAATTAAGTAAGAAATAAAGAGATTTTCCACCACATTTTATAAAAGAATTTAAAATCATTAAACAAATAACAATAATTGAATAAAAACCGCGAATATGGGTTCCACAACCCACAACTTGTGCACACACATGGTTCTGACAATATCATAAATACAATTGCAGTCCAAGTACAAATAAAGTTAAGTCTTACATGCCTTGTTTAATAAATACAGAATGTAAACAAATCCTCCTATTGCTCCTGAGTTCGGTCCGAAGAATCTTCTCCAAACCTAAATGGGAAACCACCTAGAAGGGGGGGAATTTGAAAACAGATAAAACGTGAGCGAAAGGCTCAGTAGGACTGAGTTTTTTTTTAAAACAATTTAATACAAAGAAACATAACATTATCAGGAGTTATACAAAAATGGAACTTGAATAAATAAATAAATAAATTGAGTGGAACCGTTCTGACACAGAACAGTCTACTCGTCAAATCAAAACACCAGTTTACTTTTACCTAGGCAAACCATGATATCACCACCGTAGTGGCCCAGCTGGGTTTCGGGACCTGCCCCCAAGGTCGATCGCTACACGACCCGATCTCTGATATGGCATCATGCCCATGTGTTTATTATCATTATCATTCAAAACCCAATTACCGAGTGTTGTCAATTACATTCATTATGAAATTCATTTCATGTCACGGTATATAAAAATATAACCGATAAAACCATTTTCAAACAACCGTTGAAAACATTTTGATAGAAATCCTTTTCAAAGCCAAATCATTTCAAAACCAGGCTACCAAAGAAATAGGATAGAATTCCTACCTCAGTACTCGTGCCGGTACCCCACACCGTAATCCCGATCCGCTATACGTTAGCTCCACGGAACCACGAACAATCCTAGATACAAACTAAGTCGATCAATATCTAGTTCGAGACATTCTATGTTACCAAATCATTTCATGATGTCCTAGTGTGCCATTTGTATCATTAAAATCATCCTATAAGGTTGGGATTTAAATCAGGGTTCAAAACTATGAAATCGGGTAAAAATCACAAAATTTTCCATGCCTCGATCGGCCTGCCGGACGCCCTGCTTCGGCCTGCCGGAAACAAGGTTCAGCCTGCTGAACATTTCCCCAGATTCGGCTTGCCGGTCGGAAGAACACCGGCTTGTCGATCATCACTCCGGCCTGCCGAACATGAACTTCGGCCTGCCGAACTGGGAAGATCCAGAAATCCCAGCCACGGGTTTCTCGATCCCCAAAATCCAAATCTTGTTTCTAACCTGTTTTTCTCAAATCCCAGGCATGAAAAACAACTATAATTGATAGAAAAACATTCTAGAACATGTTTGGAATCATTTAAACAACATTTAAACTCAAAATCCTCAAAAATCCAAAAATGAGAAAAAGAGGAGAAAAATGAAAATCTTGAATCCAATCCGTTTTTCTTCAATCTAAGCTTAGATTCTAGTTGTTCTAAGCTCATTTAACACAAATCCACGGTTTTCTAAGCTAAAACAAACTTAGATTTCAAAAACACACAAAATCGAAAATTTTGAAAAAAGTTTAGAAATTTCGAATCTAACCTCGAATCGAAGCTTCAATCCGCGTTCTCGGTTGCCGAATCACGTCCCCGAGCTTCCTCCTTGCTGTTCCGAAGCTTGGATTCGAATGGAAATCAAAAATTTTTGAAAGAGATTGAGAGAGAGAGGGAGCTGCCGAGAGAGAGAGAAGAGAGAGAGAGTTGAACGTGAGAGTGAGGAGAGAGAGAGAGAAAAGAGAAATAAATAGAGAAAGTCGGTGGGCGGTTTTACTGTGCGAAAACCATGTGCCGCCCACGGTTTTGTAAAACAGAGTATTTTTAACATTTTACAAATTGTTGTGTTTTAAAACTCAAAACATCATTTTAAATCAATAAGAAATCTTTTGAACACATCAATTTAACAAAACAACCAAAAACTAAAAATCCAACCAAATAATCTAATTAAAGTTAAAACTTTAATTAAGGCACACTAATTCATCATTTACATTACATTAATATTAAATAAATTTCGAGACGTTACACTAATTAAAGAAAATTCGATGCTCCAAACCTAATTAATCATGGCGGCTAGCTGGCGGATTCAATATATTGATCAATAATGAAGTGCACTTTTTTCTTTAAACAAATATTTTGTGTAGTGATCTTGGCTCAACGTGGGGATTATATGTGTATTTGGTAATACGTCCTTAGTATTTGGATTGGAAAACCATACCAGCAAGGAGTTTTTGTGTAGATTGGAACGGCACTTCATAATTTAATTAATCTTCGTACATCAAATAAACACAATAAGAATCTCATTTCCCGTTGCCAAGAGGTGTACACATAATCAGGGGCGAAATCAGGACAATGTGAGAGAGGACGGACATTAGATTTCATATTTTGAGGGGCAAACAATAACTTTCAACAATATATATATATATATATATATATATATATATATAATTAACAAAAAAATAAAATCCAGATGAGACGACTGCGTACCCTTTATTATCCCGTAATATGAGGTTGACATGGGTGTGTCTTAAAGACTAAACATGCAACAAGACTACCCTAAACAAAAATAATAAAAAGGAGTCGATCAAACATTTGACAAGGAGCAATAGGGTGCAATTTGAAACGTTTTGAAGTTGCAGAACCAAAAGAAAGGAGTATAGTTCAGGGCTTGAAAGTAAAATTAACTCATTTTATATATTTGTATGCATACAACTTTTGTTTGAATTGGCATGCATATTTGTCAGAGTACAATGTCTAATCAGACGAAAAATTTACGTGGTCATGATCACGAGGACTGCAGAAAAAAATAACGTCTCTGCCCTGGCTGCCCATATGCATGTTATGACATTGGCCTAGCTCGGAGGAACCATCCAGCGCAACCACGTTCGCAAGAGGGCCACCAGTGGAATTATTGATTGGGCAGCGGTCTACGAGAGCGATGGAAAAGCATAACATTGTTGGAAGGATTATTTGGCTGGTTTTGATCTTCAATGTCAAGAAAAATGTCTTTAGAATTGGATGGATTATGGATCCCAAGGCTCGCATGAACAGCCCGTGAAATTATAAGGCTGTACCTTAGGCTAAACGACAACCCCAGCTTTATTGTGAATATGTGTCTGTCACAAAACACAACTCCTTTCTAAGGTTCACGAGCAAGGAATCGTTGCTTCTTTTGCTTCTTCTTAGAGATGTGAAATGGGTTGGCCTGGTCTGGCTCAACCTATTTAATTTAGGTCTAAGCGTATCTTGTATCGTGCTAGACTCGATCTAGTTAATTTTTGTGGTATTAAGCCCAACCCATGATACATTTATTAATAGGCTATGTCAATAAAGTGATTACGCCGTGTTCATACCTGTATCGATATTTGTGCTTTTTTTGTCATACTTTTAGCTCCTAATGTGTCTTTTTTCTGCCTAATGTTAAATTTAAAAAATAAAAATAAAAACACAAAATCGTAACAAAAGAAAGTGTATTATTGATAAAAAATCTTTTCTGAGCACAACAATATTGGAGAATTTTGTACGGTGTGGTTTCTATTATTTAGTTTTTCATATAGATCAAAAAGGGTAAATATACATTGACAATTAACAATTTACCAACAACAAAGAATCTATTTGATCTTTTTTCTTTTTTAATCAAATCTATTAGAAATTTAGAACTTCTTTTTAAAAAATATTTATAAAAATATGAAATATATTAGTAAAATTAGTTTTAAATTGCATATTTTAATCGTGTTTATAATTGGAACTCAATTGTATTTTTAACGTGCTTATCTTGAGCCCTTATCGTACCATGCCTTTAACATGCTTCGTGTCTAAAAATTGCACCAAGCCTAGCTCATTTAATAAGCGAGATAAATTACGTCTATTTAATAATTGTGTCATACCGTGTTTGCTTTTTAACGTGTCGTGCTTGTGTCTGCCTACTAAGCCCAGCCGGTTTTATCTCTATTTCTTCTATAGATTTGTAGGCCCATATATATTTAGTCCCAAGTGAAATTCTTTCAAAATATCGCTGGGTTTCTCCTTTCTATATATCTAATCCTAGACATTGGAGGTATTTGTCGGTGGCTGACAAGTTTTTAAAATTATTTTTTTAAGGTAAAAACAAAATAAAACCAGCTATGAACCTTATAGAACTATAATTGTTTTAAGTTGATTCTTCTGTGTCTCTTGACTTTCTTTCCCCCCAGTGTGTTGTGATAACTGAAAACCAATTACGGAGACTACTGATGGAAAACATATATAATCAACAATAGGTTTTAATATAACGAAGCAAATGTATAGGTAAGGACATATGTAGATATAAATGAAGCAATAATGATGTCTGTCGATCCAAGTCACTACAAAAAACTTAACTTTAGTCACAACGAAAAAAAAAAAAAAAGACTAAACGTAAGAATTAATCATAACTTGTAAATATTGTGACTAATAGAGTTATACTCACAATTATATTACGAAATAAATTTACTATTTTACCCCTAATTTGGGGATATTTCTGCTTACCCTCTACTTTAATTTTATTAAAAAAAAAAAGTAACCTTCTATATCTCTGAACTTCTAATCCATATCGGACTTGTGTCTTTTTCTGCGTCAACAGTTCATTTTGAATTATGAATTAGCATGTTTCCCTTTAAAATTTATAAACAAACTTGTAATGAAACACTAATTGACAAATTATATATTGCAACTAACTAGCTTGAAAATACTATTTTTGTGACTTTTTTTTAACACGACATAGTATTTAGTCTTGGCTACAAGATCATCTACAAGTTGCAATGGTTAAATTTGTCATTTTTAAGGTCAAAATCAACTGCTTAACCTAAAAAAGTACAAAATTAACATAAATTTGAAAGTAAAAGATATGATCTTGTGAAAATTCAAAAATGTATTTTTTTATAAACTTAGACGCAAGCAATAAAATAAAAAATAATCCAAAAATTCCCTCAATGGGTTAGGTTTTTCTTACATTTTTTTCTCATTATCAATATATATTACAGAGTTTATGGCACCAAATGGAGGGTCAAATACTACTTCTGTAATATTGTGTTTCAATTTTACTACATCTATGAGAAGATTTGAAACATATCATTTTTTAAAAAATATGAAGGCGGAATTGATTTTGGTATTTGTGATTAGGAGAAATGTATAAATGAAGGAGAAAAAGAAAATGCCTTGATGCAACAGACTGTGGTAACCTTCCTCATTTATTTCCAAATGGAGAAGTCATACAGCCCAAGCCCGTGTTGAGGGCCTCAAATTGAGAAGCGCAGCCCACGGTCTGTCCTAAGCCCTCAAAAGACCGCAGAAATGTATTTGCTCGCTTCCTAAAAGTTCATTGTTTTTCTTTTGGTTTTTGTTTTTAATTTCATATGCGTGTGTGTTCGTTATTTATTTATTTTTTTTAAGCCACAAAGCACTTAAGAAAAGGAAAAAAAAAAAAAAAAAACTCTGGTAAGGGGCATTATTTTCCTCTACTAGTGAAGTGCACAATGAAGACCACTGCACGACGATCTAATGGATATTATGAAGTGAGCTTATAAGTTAGTGAGTAGTATTGATCATGGGTAACAACAAACATACTTAAAAAATCAAAAAATTTTAAAAAACAAAGAAAAATAACTCCCATCTCCCCCACCTCTGAGAACCCTCTTTGACGACGACGCCAACATATCGTGCACCTCTTCTGACGACATTCTTTCCCGAATGACAAGATATGGATTCACAGCCACAAATCTATGATCCAGATTGTCGACTCCACAGAGATCCAAGATCTATGATCTCTATTGTTTTTCTGGCCAAGCCAAGGTGTTCAACCACCGATCGAGAATTGAGTTGTTGACCCTCAATCACGAATGCCCATTGGCGCCCAACCCCCACCACAACCTTCTCGACAACGATGATGACTTGGGTGCAAGAGATGGCCCGTCGCATACTCCAGTCCATGATGTGGGGACGTAGAGTCGTAGTCGAAGCCGAGGAAGCAGCTAATCAACAACGTCATGATATCGCGACGGAATCTCGACCAAATCCAACACATTGCGAGCAGCTCTTCGGTTTCCTAACGAGTCTCCACCAAATCGGTTCATTCGCGAGCATTCCTTCGGTTTCACGACCAAATGTATCGGAGTTTCGACGAAATCCGTTACAAGGTCGCATGCTTCGTGATTAAATATTGACTGTTGTCGCAACCCAAGTTGGGTGGCGGAGGGAAGTGGTGGGTGGCGAAGAAAAGTGGTCGCCGGTTGATTTGGATATTTTCATATTTTTTATTTTTGTATTTTGGGATTGTAAAAGTAGGTTTTTAAGTATTACTATTTATATTCAAGTTATAATTTGGTGTAAAAGATACTATGTAAACTCTATCTGAGATTGAATATGAACTTTCGAATTGTACTTTACGGTGGAGTAAACAAAAAAAAAACACTCCACAATAGTTGCTCCCTTAAAAAACGAGTAAAATTTGCGGCTTTACATCTTTTTCTTATTATTGGGTTAAACTATGCAATAAAAATTACCACCCTTTTTTTTTTTTTAATTTTCTCTCTGCAATAGATACTAAATATTGTAATCTCATAAAAAAGAAGAAGCAAATATATATTGAATTTTACATGTTTCAAGGTCAAATTAGTCTATAAATTTCAACTTAAGTGCCCAACAATTATTTTAAGTAGTTTCAAAGTTTCATTTAATCTTTTGAAAAATAAAAGGAAAACAAATTAAAATTTGCAAACAAATTACACAATTCACTTGCCAAATAACAAAAATGCTTAAAATCGTCCAACCTACCAGCCATTCACCCCTAACTTAGAAATATTAGAAAATTGACCATCCACTAACTTATTGATTTGCTCACGAGTTCCAAGAAAATAAGAATAAACACAAATTTATTGGTTATAATAAATACAAAAAGTAGATATGGATATAATGATAGAATTCTCAAGAAATTTTATAAAAAAAAATGAAAAGAAAACTACATGGAATGCTCATAAAGCACTTCATTTATTAAAATTATCCTTTTTTTAAAAAAAATTGTTCTTTTTCTGATTTTATTTATTAAAATGCTAATTACAAATTTACTATTTTTGCCCATTATAATTTACAAATTATCCTTAATTTTCTCTCTCTATCTACGTCTCTCTCTTCCCATACTTTCTCTCTCACGCCTCCCTTGCTCTCTTTCCCTTCTCTTTTTCTTAGATTCCCCTACATTTTCTCTCCTATTTCTTTCAGCCTCTCATGTTCTCCTCTTCCTGACAAGCATCATGTCTCGCTGCTACAGAAGCCAAAGCTGAAGCCAAGTCTCATCTCCATCACCGTTTTGGTGCGTGCGAGGGTCACGATTTGAGAATTCATGGTCACGCCTTCTTCGCGACCATTGTGGCATTGTCAACCGTTGATGCCAAAGCGAGATCAACAATGAAGTTAGTTGTCTTCGATGTCATCGTCGCTTGTGACTTGTAACGCTCCGAAATTTATTTAATGTTATTGTAATATAAAATGATGAATTAGTGTGCCATAATTAATGTTTCAACATTAATTTGATTATTTGGTTAAATTTTTAATTTTTGGTTGTTTTGTTAATTTGATAAATTCAAATGATTTCTTATTGTTTTAAAATGTTGTTTTGAGTTTCAAAACACAACCGTTTGTAAAATGTTAAAAATATTCCGTTTTACAAAACCGTGGGCAGCACATGGTTTTCGCACAGTAAAATCGCCCACCGTTTCTCTCTATTTATTTTCTCTCCCCTTCCTCTCTCTTCACTCTCGGCTCTCACTCTCTCTCTCCTCCTCTCCTACCCGTGATCACTCTCTCTCGTTCTCTCTCGGTTTCTCTCTTCTCTCTCAATTTCTCTCTCAAATTTTTGAATCAAAATTCAAATCCAAGCTTCGGGTTAGCAAGAAGGAAGCTCGGGGACGTGATTTGGCTACCAAGGACGTGGATTGAAGCTTCGATTCGAGGTTAGTTTTGAAATTTCTAAACTTTTTCAAAATTTTCAAATTTTGTGCATTTTTGAAATCTAAGTTTGTTTGAGCTTAGAAAACTCTTGGTTTGAGTTAAATGAACTTAGAACAACTAGAATATAAGCTTGGATTGAAGAAAAATGGATTAGATTCAAGATTTTACATTTTTTTCTCATTTTCTCCCATTTTTAGATTTTTGAGATTTTTGTGTTTAAATGAGTTCAAAAGTGTTCTATTATGTTTTTCTATCATCTATAAATGTTTTCCATGCCTAAGATTTGAGAAAAATAGGTTAAAATCAAGATTTGGATTTTGAGAGAACCAAAACTGGTGGCTGAAATTTCTGGGTTTTTCTAGTTCGGCAGGCCGAACTACATGTTCAGCAGGCCAGATTCAAAGGATCAGTAGGCCAGACTGCACTGTTCGGCATGCCAAACCAGGGAAATGTCCGACCGACCGGACCGAATTTCTGGCAGGCCGAGCTGCAAAATTCGGCCGGCCGAAGCAGGGAGTCCGGTAAGCCGGTAGAGCATAAAAATTTTGTGATTTTACACCCGTTTTCACTGTTTTGAACCCCGATTTAAATTCCAACCTTATAAAATGATTTTAAAGATACAAATGGCACACTAGGACATCATGAAATGATTTAGTAACATAGAATGTCTCAAACTAGATATTGATCGACTTAGTGTGTATCTAGGATCGTTCGTGGTTCCACGGAGCTAACGTATAGCAGACCGGGATTATGGTGTGGGACACCGGCACGAGTATCGAGGTAGGACTTCTACCCTCTTTTGGTAGCCTAGTTTCAAAATGATTTGGCCTTAAAAAGGGTTTCTGTAAAAATGTTTTCAACGGTTGATTGAAAATGAGATTTATTGGTTATGTTTCTTTGAACCGTGGTCCAAATGAACTTTATAATGAATTATAATGAAAGTATCTAGTAAATGGACTTTGAATAATATTAGAAATAAATATAAGGGCATGATGCCATATCAAAGATCGGGTCGTGTAGCGATCGACCTTGGGGGCAGGTCCCGAAACCCAGCTGGGCTACTACGGTGGTGATATTCATGTGGTTTGCTTAAGAAAAGAAAATAATGTATTTCTGGTCAATCGAATAAACTGTTTTGGTAAGAACGGTTTTATTTAAATTTATTTATTTATTCAATGTTTCTTTTATATAATTCCCTGAATAATGAGATTTTCTTTTATATTAAATGATTTGATAAAATATAGTCCTACTGAGCCTTTCGCTCATATTTTTCTTGTTTTTTTTTAAATCTCCCCCTCTAGGTGGATTCCCATTTAGGTTCAGAGAGGATTTAACGGACAGGACTAATGAGCAATAGAAGGAATAGTAGGTTATTTGTACTATTTGAACAAGGCATGTAATGTTTTTAATTTTCTTAGTGCTTGGACTGTGGTTGTATTATTATATTGTCAGTACTATGTGTGTGCACAAGTTGTGGGTCAGTGGGATCCATACTCGCGATTCTTTAAAATTTTATTATTCACTCAATGTTTATGAATTCTTTTATTCCATGTTGTTTTGAAACTTTTACATTTTTATTATTTAACTTAACCCCTAAACTCTTGATTTTAACTAAATTCTCCTTTTAATTAATTTAAATAATCTGCCACGTCACCTCCCTTACTCAGGGGCGTGACAAAATGGTATCAGAGCTTAAGGTTATGAACCTTGGGAATTGTGCGCACATAGGTATGACAATGAAATACCTCTGACAGTCCAAATTTTGTTTTCAGAAGTGAGAGAATGACACCTAGACGTCGTTCGACAGCTGACGTCGAGTTCAAAAACGATGAGGGCATGATGCGGTCTATGTTTGCGGCTTTCCAATGAATGGCAACCAGGGCTAGACAGAGGATTCTGATGTTGGTCGTCGGCATACGTATTTTAAGAAATTTTGTCACTCGTCTATTCTGACTTTTGATGGTAATGGGGATCCACAGTTGACAGAATATTGGTTAGATTCGATCGTGAAGCATTTGGATACCCTTGGTATGCCTGATGAGTACCGTGTAGAGTTTGCTGCATATAAGCTCGAGGGTGGTGCTAATACTTGGTGGAAACAAGCTAAGCGTTTGAAACGCGGTGGCGATATCAGTTGGGACAGATTCGATGAGCTGTTCTATGACCAGTATTTTTCACAAGGGTATAGAGATCAGAAGGCAGCTGAGTTCCATAGGTTGTAGCGGGGTGATTTGTCAGTTCAGAAATATGAGGCAAGATTTAATGAGTTAGCCAGGTTTGCTCCATCAGCAGTGGCATCGGAACGTGAAAAGTGCATTAAGTTTTAGGAAGGGCTCAAGGCTCCTATTTGGCGATAGTGGGTTGCTCTACGACTTAGGAGTTTTGGAGAGCTTGTGTCGTCAGCAATATCAGTGGAAAATGATTATGCGTAGTATTGTGAGGATCGAGCAAAGGCTTCAGGGGGATCGTAGAGGAGCGGTAGGAAGAGCGCCAGTAGCCATCCAACTCTGAAAAAGAGCAAGCAGGGTGGCGCGAACAGTGGTAGCAGCAGTTCATTTGGTAGTGGGCGCAGCAATCCCTACAGCTTTCATTGTCATTTCTATCAGCAGCCCGGACACATCAAGAGGAATTGCCAGATCAGGATTGCCCGTCTTGGATCTCAGACCAAAGAAGATGCTAGTCGTCAATCTCAGCCTCAGACCCTACCTCTGCCTCAACATTATCCGCAGTTGTAGTACCCTCAGTTCTCTCCTCAGCATTTTTCATATCCGGCATGAGGACAGCAGCCGCAACATTTCCAGCATAGCGTCCCTCAGTATCGAGCGTCGAGTACAACTAGTGTGCAGTCGTCTCTATCTCAGCAGCATCGATAGAATAATCCCAAACCCAGCAATGTTGGAAGAGGAAAAGGAAAAGCACCAGTGCAGGTTCATGCAATAGCATCGGGTGGTTTAGATTCTCAGACTAGTAACGCGGTTGTCGATGGTACGATCTTAGTTTCTCAGTCTTTAGCTCGCGTTTTATTTGATACAGGTGCCTCTTATTCTCTCATTTCGAGCTCTTTTGTACATGGGATTAGAGATAGAAGAATTTAATGAACCCCTAGTCATAACTTCTCCCTTGGGGCGGGTGTGTGTGAATTGTGTATGTAAATCTTGTAAAATAAAGATTGGGGATGAGATTTTGAAAAGTGATTTGATTATACTCCCCATGAGTTCATACGATGTAATTCTAGGAATGGACTGTTTGTCCAGGTATAATGCAGTTGTAGACTGCCAACTAAGAAAAGTGACCCTAGTGTCTGATAGGGGGACGATAATCACTTACCAGGGTGGTGGTGATTGGTTAATGAGTGAGCGTCTTATGAAGTCATGTCTAGGAGGGCGAAGAAATCTGGGTTGTTGTGCTTTTCTCGCGAATCTAGAGTGCGAGCCCTATGTTTTGAGAGGAAGTGTAGCGATTCTGGTGGTTGATGAGTTCGAGGATGTCTTCCCCGATGAGTTGTCAGGATTACCACCGCATCAAAAAATTGAGTTTGGTGTTGAGTTGTTTCTGGGGACAGCATCGATTTCTATAGCACCTTCTCGGATGGCGCCAGCAGAAATGAAGGAATTAAGGAAGCAACTTCAGGAGCTTGCTGATAAATGGTATATTCAGAATAGCACATCTCCGTGGGGAGCACCGGTTTTGTTTGTTAAGAAACATGATGGGACTCTTAGGTTGTGTATGGATTATCGACAGCTGACTCGTGTTACAGTGAAGAATAAGTATCCCTTGTCTAGGATTGATGAGTTGTTTGATCAGTTGGGAGGTTCGCAGTACTTCTCAAAGATTGACTTGCGTTCAGGGTACCATCAGCTCAGGATTAAGGAATAGGATATTCCCAAGATAGCTTTCAGGACCCGATATGGACATTTTGAGTTTCTGGTTATGTCGTTTGGGTTGACGAACGCTCCGACAGCTTTCATGGATTTGATGAACAGGATATTTAAGCCGTATCTAGATCAGTTTGTGATCGTGTTCATCGATGACATTCTAGTGTATTCTAAGACTTGGGAGGAGCATGAGCAGCATCTCCGGATCGTGCTTCATACTCTACAGGAGCACCAGTTGTATGCCAAGAGGGAAAAGTGCAAGTTTTGGTTGACTGAGGTCAAATTTCTAGGTCATGTCATCTCTGAGCATGGTATTTCTGTTGATCCGTCCAAGATTGAAGCCATAGTGGAATGGGAACGACCAAGGAATGTAGCAGAGATTCGTAACTTCTTAGGTCTTGCTGGTTATTACAGGAAATTTGTAAGGGATTTTCGAAGATTGCAGCACCATTGACGAGATTGATCAAGAAAAATGTCAGGTTTGAGTGGGGTGAAGAATGTGAGCTTGCTTTTCAAGAATTGAAGAACCGGTTGACTTTAGCTCCAGTGTTGATTATTCCTAGCAGTGACGAGCCGTATGAGGTTTACGCAGACGCTTTTGGGCGCAGACTTGGATGCGTATTGATGCAGCATGGACGTGTGGTTGCGTATGGATCGAGACAGCTACGACCTCACGAGCGAAATTATCCTACTCATGACTTGGAGCTCGCGGCGGTGATTCACGCGCTGAAGAATTGGAGGTGTTATTTGTATGGAGCGTCGTTTCAGGTCTTCTCCGATCATAAGAGTTTGAGGTATCTGTTCACTCAGAGGGATCTTAATTTGAGGCAACGTAGATGGATAGAGTATATGGAGGATTATGATTTTGCATTGTAGTATTATCCCGGGAAAGCTAATGTGGTCGCGGACGCGCTTAGTGGGAAGTCTTCAGGGATTCTCGCTTGTTTGGCTTTTGACGATTAGAGCAGGGATACGACAGTGAGCGAGTATGGACTATGGTATCATAAAGACTATGATCGAGTTTCGGTATATCATGTGGAGGCGACCCTAGCTCTTGTTCAGATGATGAAGCAGAATCAGTGGCAGGATCAGCATTTGCAGGGGATTTGGACGCGGATTCAAAATAGAGAGCGGTTTGAAGAATGGAGTGTGCATGCAGATGGGTCGTTGTATTTTTGGGAGCGTCTCGCAATTCCAGCTATCACCGAGGTGACGAAAGCCATTTTGGACGAAGCTCATAGGTCTCAGTTTGCCATTCATCCGGGGAGCACAAAGATGTATCGTGATTTAAAGAGGCAGTATTGGTGGAGAGGCATGAAGAAAGATGTTCGAGAGTACGTGGCCAAGTGTACGACGTGTCTCCAGGTGAAAACCGATCATTAGAAGCCTGCAGGTCAGCTTCAGCTGCTTCCTATTCCAGGGTGGAAATGGGAGCATGTGATGATGGATTTTTTCACAGGTTTGCCGAGGACGGAGCAGCGGCATGATGCAGTTTGGGTCGTGGTTGACAGGTTGATGAAATCGGCGCATTTCATTCCGTTTAGGTTGACATGTTCGAGAAGGATTCTCGGGGATTTGTATCTGCAGAACATAGTGAGGTTGCATAGAGTTCCTTTGTCCATCACTTCTGATCGAGACACCAGGTTTAATGCTAAGTACTGGAGGAGTTTTCAGGAGGCTTTAGGTATGGATTTGAACTTTAGTACGACATGTCATCCTCAGACTAATGGGCAGTCTGAGCGGGTTATTCAAATTCTCGAGGATATATTGCGTGCCTGTGCGTTAGACTTCGGCGGGAATTGGAAGAAATATTTGCATCTAGCGGAGTTTGCGTACAACAATAGCTATCAGGCGAGTATTGGTATGGCACCGTTTGAGGCGTTGTATGGGCGATCGTGTCAGTCACCGGTGTGTTGGGCTGAGCCAGAAAATAGGGTTATTCTTGGGCTGGATGAGATCCGTGATAACAATGAGAAAGTCGCCGTGATTCAAGATCAATTGAGGGCAGCTCAGAGTCGACAGAAGAGTTATGTGGATAGGAGACGTAGACCTTTAGAGTTCGCGATAGGAGGTTTCGTTCTCTTGAAGGTATCGCCCCCTAAAGGAACTATGCGGTTCGGAGTGAGTGGAAAGCTTGCACCAAGGTACATTAGACCGTTCGAGATCACTCAGCGTGTTGGTGTGGTTGCCATCTTCTACTCGAACTCTCTCATGTTCATGATGTGTTTCACGTGTCGGTGCCTAGGAAGTGTCCGCCTGAGCAAGGTAAGGTAGTTTCATTTCGCGACGTGTAGGTTCGGGAAGATACGACGTACGAAGAAGTGTCGATTCAGATCATCGATCGAAAAGTGATCAGTTTGCGTCGTCATGAGATACCATTGGTAAAGGTCGTGTGGAAGCATCACGGGGTTGATGAAGCCACTTGGGAACTAGAGTCGAGTATGCGGGAGTTGTATCCGCATTTGTTTTATTCTAAATTAAGTTGTAAATTTTGAGGGCGAAATTCTTTTTAGGGGTGGAGAGTTATAACGCCCCAAAATTTATTTAATGTTATTGTAATATAAAATGATGAATTAGTGTGCCATAATTAATGTTTCAACATTAATTTGATTATTTGAATAAATTTTGAATTTTTGGTTGTTTTGTTAATTTGATAAATTCAAATGATTTATTATTGTTTTAAAATGTTGTTTTGAGTTTCAAAACACAACCGTTTGTAAAATGTTAAAAATATTCCGTTTTACAAAACCGTGGGCGGCACATGGTTTTCGCATAGTAAAACCGCCCACCGTTTCTCTCTATTTATTTTCTCTCCCCTTCCTCTCTCTTCACTCTCAGCTCTCACTCTCTCTCTCCTCCTCTCCCAGCCGTGATCACTCTCTCTCGTTCTCTCTTGGTTTCTCTCTTCTCTCTAATTTCTCTCTCAAATTTTTGAATCAAAATTCGAATCCAAGCTTTGGGTTAGCAAGAAGGAAGCTCGGGGACGTGATTTGGCTACCAAGGACGCGGATTGAAGCTTTGATTCGAGGTTAGTTTTGAAATTTCTTAACTTTTTCAAAATTTTCAAATTTTATGCATTTTTGAAATCTAAGTTTGTTTGAGCTTAGAAAACTCTTGGTTTGAGTTAAATGAACTTAGAACAACTAGAATCTAAGCTTGGATTGAAGAAAACGGATTAGATTCAAGATTTTCTATTTTTTCTCATTTTCTCCCATTTTCAGATTTTTTAGATTTTTGTGTTTAAATCTTGTTTAAATGAGTTCAAAAGTGTTCTATTATGTTTTTCTATCATCTATGAATGTTTTTCATGCCTGAGATTTGAGAAAAACAGGTTAAAATCAAGATTTGGATTTCGGGAGAACCAAAACCCGTGGCTGGAATTTTTGGATTTTTCCAGTTCGGCAGGCCGAACTACGTGTTCGGCAGGCCAAACCAGGGAAATGTCCAGCCGACCAAACCTGATTTTCGGTAGGCCAAACTGCACAGTTCGGCAGGCTGAAGCAAGGAGTCTGGTAGGCCGGCAGAACATGGAAAATTTTGTGATTTTTCACCCGTTTTCACTGTTTTGAACCCCGATTTAAATTCCAACCTTGTAAAATGATTTTAAAGATACAAATGGCACACTAGGACATCATGAAATGATTTAGTAACATAGAATGTCTCAAACTAGATATTGATTGACTTAGTGTGTATTTAGGATCGTTCGTGGTTCCGCAGAGCTAACGTATAGCGGACTGGAATTATGGTGTGGGACACCGGCGTGAGTATCGAGGTAGGACTTCTACCCTCTTTTGGTAGCCCAGTTTCAAAATGATTTGGCCTTGAAAAGGGTTTCTGTAAAAATGTTTTCAACGATTGATTGAAAAATGAGATTTTATCAGTCATTTTTGTAAACCGTGAATTGAAGTGAACTTCATAATGAATTTCGTAATGAATGTTAATGAGAAAATCTAGTAAATGGACTTTGTGTGATAATAGAAATGAATATAAGGGCATGATGCCATATCAGAGATCGGGTCGTGTAGCGATCTACCTTAGGGACAGGTCCCGAAACCCAGTTGGGCCACTACGGTGGTGATATTATTATGGTTTGCCTAGGAAAGAAAAATGATATTTCTGGTCGACCGAATAAACTGTTTTGGGTAAAAATAGTTTTATTTAAATTTATTTGTTTATTCAATGTTTCTTTTATATAATTCCCTGAATAATGAGATTTTCCTTTATATTAAATGATTTGGTAAAATATAGTCCTACTGAGCCTTTCGCTCACATTTTCCTTTTTTTTTTTTTTAAATCTCCCCCTTTAGGTGGATTCCCATTTAGGTTCAGAAAGGATTCAATGGACAAGACTCAGGAGCAATAGAAGGAATAGTAGGTTATTTGTACTATTTGAACAAGGCATGTAATGTTTTTAATTTTCTTTGTGCTTGGACTGTGGTTGTATTATCATATTGTCAGAACTATGTGTGTGCACAAGTTGTGGGTCAGTGGGACCCATACTCGCAGTTCTTTTATTAGTCGCTCAATGTTTATGAATTCTTTTATTCCATGTTGTTTTGAAACTTTCACATTTTTATTATTTAACTTAACCCCTAAACTCTTGATTTTAACTAAATTCTCCTTTTAATTAATTTAAATAATCCACCATGTCACCTCCCGTACTCAGGGGCATGACATGACTGCCACGGCATCGCCAATTGCCAACGCCAAAGCCAAGTCGTGTCTCCGTTGCTGTCCTGGTGCATGTGAGGGTCTTAAACTAAGAAGTTCATAGGCAGGCCTTTTTTGCGACCACCGCAACACCGCCAACCGCAGACGCTAAAGCCAGATTGATAATGAAGTCAGTTGTCTTTAATGTCATCACCGCACGCGACCATTATGGCACTACCAACTGTCGACACCAAAGCTAGGTCTTGTCTCCATCATAATCCTAGTGCGTTCACGGTTAGGCTTACTTCGTGGTGGATTTTGTTGCAGGTTAGTTAGAATGAGAATTGTTGTAGGGCTTTGTTATCTTTTGGTGGATTTTGCTATAGATTTAAAAAATTTTGCTGCAAGTTCTTAATTTGTATTTAGTTTTGTTGATTAGAATTTGCCAAATTAACATTGTGAAATAGAAGTTATGAAATGGAAATTATCATTGTAGTTTGATTTTGTGAGATTTGGAGAACTATGTTTTGATTTTCTGTCTTTGTTTGGTTATGTTGAACTTACTGAGTATTCTTCTTCTTTTTTCTTTTTTTTTAAATTCTTGTGGTTGAATCTGTTTGCTGTTAATGATTTGGAAAAAAAAAATTTGAATTATAGATTTGTTAAATCTTGGTTTTTTCATTTTTAGCTTGATATGCTCTTTTTTTGTTTTCTATTTTTTTTGTTTTTTATTTTTTTACTATGCAACCTGATAGGTTCCATGATGAAATCAAGTTGGTTTCGGCTAGTTCTAGAAAGGAATTTGGTGGATTTTGGATGGAATCTGGCAAGTTCCATGTTTGAATCTGAGGGATTTTCGAATGGAATCTAGCGGGTTCTGAAATAGAACCTGACGAGTTCAATTGCACTATGGCACCTTGCACGGGTGATCGTAGGCGATAACGCATTTCTTTGTTCAAGGAAATATATTGGAATCTAGTAGATTCTACTTTAGAACCTACTAGGCTATAATCAGGCACTCGCACCGGCAACCGGAGACAGTTGTTGCTTTTTTGTTTCAAAAAAAATATGTTAGAATCAAGTTTAGAACCTATCATGTTACAATTTGACACCCACACTAGCGACCAAATATGGTTGGCGCTTCCTCGTTTCAAAGAAAATATATTGAAATATGATAGATTCCAACTTGGAACCTAGTAGGTTATAATTTGCTATCCCACACCAGCAACCGGAGGCAGGTTTCACGATAGAACCTGGTGGGTTCCAGGATGGAACTTAGCGGGTCCCATTTTGGTATCCCGCATGAATAATTAGGAGGAAGGGTAACTTGTTCTTTTAATAAATCTCTAATTTCTTATAAAGGAGCAATTTTAATAAATGATTTGTTGGAGGATATTTTCAGTAAAGTGGTGTATTTGGGGTAGTCTTGTAAGTTACCCTAAGACTAAATAACAAAAGAGGCAACAAAATTTTAAATACTTAAATTTACCTATAAATTCAAAATAAAATAAACAATTATACTAAAACTTAAATGAGAAAGATTAATTCTTAAATATATATTTTTTTTGCACAAAGAAATTTAATCCAACAAAAGGAATTATTCTAATTTGAAAGAGAAGGCTTGAAGAATAAAAAAGGAAAAAAAATACTAAAGCAAAGGAAAAAAACTCTTCGAATTTATGCATGTATATTAAAGTTTTGGATACAAATATACGTTAGAAGCCAACAAAACATGGTATTTTTATTTTTTAAAAATTTTGATCCAATGTTTGTCATTTTCAAGACTTAAACCTAGGTTTTTCTTTCAATCTACCCCTCCTTTATAAAAAAAAAGTGATAAATTTGAATTACAAAAAAATTGTTAACACAAACAAAAACATATAGGCTTTTTTTGGTATTGTTTTGAGAGTTTATAGAAATGTTTTTATACTTTTTTGAGCAAAAATTTTAAAAACATTCTCAGCATAATTCCCTAAAAATTCTTATTTTTCAAAATAAAACCATTTTCATCTATTTTGAAAACACTACTAAATGGTTCCATAAACATTGTGACATGTCACTTATTATTATCTAGCTTTGGACGAAATCTATAGCTGGGCTTCGGCTGGATTGGTTCCTTGTCAACAAAAGGAGCTGCACATAAATCATTTGAAAACAATGAAGGGAACGAGGAAAATAATAAATTTAATGTGTGAAATAAAAATTAATATCATATTTTTTAGGTGGGAAAAATTTATTAATTCGTTTGAAATTTTAGAAATACACCTCCACACCAAAATCTTCAAATCCTTCTCTACCATTAAATCTCCAATCCTGTCAGAATTATCTTCAATGACGTTGCTGTCGTTGGAGTCGTATCAATCTTCAATGCCTGTTGCTTGATGTTCGAAACCTATTTGGAGGAAATAGAGTCCTTATAACCCTAAGTCATCATCGTCTTTGTGCACCTTCATCGTCGTCCCATGAGATCCAGACAGAGGTGTCCTTGCAAAGGACAGAGTTGGCCCATACAAAGGTGTTGTCGTAGAGGATAACCTGGCCAGAGATGATGTTGGGCACGAAATAGGCGTCAATGACCACCTTTGCTAGAGATGCTCGATGGTCATTGAAGATAACATTGTCTTAGTGCCTCACCATCCACGAACTCATCGTCATCGTTGCCATGTCATTGTCAAAGAGAGAGGGAGGGAGGAAGGGAGGAGAGAGATAAACTTAGGGCTAAGACTAGGGTTAAGTTTTCTAATTTGGGGCTTAGAGTTAAGGAAATTTATGGCTGATTGAACTTAGGGTAAAATTGGAAAACCATATACCTAAAACTTAAAAAATACTATTAATTAATAAGTTAATTAATTATTCTATTTACTTTTTAATTTTAAAATTCTATTATTTCACACAAGTTCTCAAATATGAATTCTATGGCGTTGTTTTTCAATTTTTCTATTTTTGCGAAAAAAAATTTAAAAACTTTTGTTTTCAAAGAATTTAAAAAGAGAATTAAAGTGACTTTTTTTTTTTTTTGGGTTGGGGTTGGGGGTGGGGGGGGGCGCGGCGCGGGGTTGGTGGGGGTGTGGTTAAAATTACATCAACATCCCTTGAGTTTTACCAAAATTACAAATACACCTCCTTGACTGAAGCTAATTATAGAAAGACCCTTTTAACTTGACTCTATTCAGTTTTGATACAAAATGATAAAAATAAGATGACCAAATAAATTAATAAAACAAAAAAAAGCTTCCAAGACCTGCCCCATCCAAATAGGTCCCCACACCCAGCCTCTTGTCACCCACCTTCCACCGGCTACCACCATTGGCCCACCCTCTGTGTCGTACAACCCCCTAATGGCCAACCTGAAGCCCACCTCGTCATGCCCCAACCCCTATCGCAACCCCTGCCCCCTCTCAATCATCATCGCCCACCCACGCCCCTACCTAATGTGTTCCCGAATCATGACCCTATAGCACCCGAGCCACCTACTCACCCTATGGGCTCTCCCTCCTAGCTTGTCACCCCCCTTCACCTTGTCGCCCCAGCCAAATGGTCCCCTTCTCCGTCGGCCATTCCAACTCATCGCCACCTTCTCCATCACACATCGGTTGCCTCCATCGCCTACTGATTGAGAGAGAAAGAGAGAGAAGGAGAAGAGAACAAATAGAGAGATCGAAAGAAAGAGGGAGAGAAGGATAGAATTGTATTTAATTTTTTTAATATTTGTTGATTTTGTTTTAATACTGCTAAATTTTGATATTTGTCTTTTTTTTTAAAGATTACGTTTTTATTTTTATTTTTCTTTTTGATAATCTTGTTATAATTTTTAAACTTTTATCAAAACAAGAGCATTTAGATAATAATTAATTAATTTAGTAAGATCTCGTTAAGTCTTGAAATTACTTAAACTCATTTTTATGTTAATTAATTTATATCATTGTTGACATGTTACAAACATAAATTGTTCAAAAATTATGCTTCGTTTGGAATGCACATTAGAAAAACAAGTTTAGTTTGCTATAGTGTAAAGCTCTCATATGCTATAATAGCTTGCTATAGTGTAAAGCTCTCACATGCTTCAAGTTCTAACTGATTTCCTAAATGAACCTTTAATTAGTTTAGTAAAATTTAGTTTTACATATGTTTTCATGTTGTGTCTTATATTGGTAGATGAAGAATAACAATATCATTTTAAATGTTACAGATGTAAATTTTTTTTAAAAGAGAATAGTATTTTCTACTATTAGAGTGAAATTTATGGTTATAGTGAGTTTAAAATTATTTCTCATTTTTTTTAATGTCAAAAGCGGTAAAAATGTCATTTATAGTTGCAAAATAGCTAAAAATATTTTTTGATGGATGTAGGGGTAATTTTGGCATTACAGACAAAAGTAATTTTTAACTTACTCTAATACCCAATTAACTCACAATTAGCCAGTAATAATCATCTTGCATATCTATGCATTTAACAAACACACGTTATTGAATTTCAAGCATATAGAAAGCATATCTTATGAGCATGAGTGCTCATTATTTGTATGATTAAATCATACATAAACATGCTTATATTAAATAAATATGACATTGAATTATTAATATATGATCTAACATGTTTTAAAAAGGTTCTAGTTGCAGTGAAAAGCTTGGTTTCTCGATAAAGAAGATTGATATGCTAAATGGTTATGAATTGATTGGAAAGTGTTTTTCCATTTCAAATACATTCTAAACTAAATGTTTTTCCCATTTATATATTTGAAACAAATAAATTTGATTGGAATTGAAAGTATATAAAATGGTGCAATTTGATTGGTTAGTTAACTAGGTTATAGCAAATTGAATTACTTTGCTTGTACTAGGTTTAAGTAACTAGCTATTACTTAAATTCCCTTACTCAACACTTCTTCCACATGTCAAACCCAAGGAAAAGAGGGCAAAAGTCCCCAAGCATGCTCCTCTTTTCTCTTCCCCGATTTAGACCAAGTTAAATGAATTAGAATGTTTATTTTTGCATCTTTCTTTTGTAAGCAATCTAAAAATTTCCAACACTCTCCCCAGTTCTTTCGCTCTATTTTCCATATCTTAAAGCTCATGAAAACATAAACAAGACCAGTGAAATTTAGGTTACACAAACCAGCCCCAAGTTTTTACCATTTTGAGCTTGAAAATCAAGAGCTTTGACCTCCAACAGAGCCCTAACTTCAAGCGATACAAGGTAACATCTATATTTATGTTTTTTATGATGAAATGAAGTTATTTTCCATTATATATGGTTATAGATGTAGAAAAAATAAGCTAGGACAAATTTGAACTCAAACTAAGCTAGTTAAGTTAGTTTCTTTGTACAATTAGAAATCTTGTGGAATTTGATTATTTCCTTTACTTCTATTGATCCTAAGTGTTTATTAAGTGATTTTAATTGCTTGTAGATAGGTGGAAATTAGTTAGAATGTTATTTCTGAATTTATAGAAAGAAAATGTAAAATTAGGTTAAGTGGAATATCAAATTTGCACCATGCTTGATTCTCATGTATTAGGCTGTATTTATAAGATTATATACTTCCTTTAATGATATTTAAATGTTTGGAAATGATAATTGTTTATTGAAGACTTGACTTTGGCTAGAAAGATGTGTTTGACATGATATAATTTGTAGTAGGAATGAGCTAAAATGAATGTTTGTTGAGATGATTGAATATTTAATTTCCATGATTAATCATAATTTTAGTAATATAGCATGTTCTTTGGCCAAATGTGTACATCATGACATTTTGATGCTCAACCCATTTTGTGTTTGAATTAATGCAAAACCATTGAAATATGAACTTATAACATGATCTAATTAGTTTGTTTATTGAGGAATTGAATGGTATACATATTTATGATTTTAGGTCTTTTAGCACATTTTATCTTCTAAGAGAACTGATCTTTTCACTCAACACAAATTAGACTTGAGGTAAGTAAAAATTACTTTTTATTGCATCACGAGAACTATGCCATGTTATGTTTTAAGGTTTATTGATTGGATTGTTATTTGGGAATGATATAGATTATTGAAATGCATTCATGATTCATAACGTTTACATTAAGACATGTGATATGATTAAAAAGGAATGAGGTTTTTAACTAAAATGGGGATATGGTGCTTAGTTCGTGGTTAGGTAGGCACGAGACGTGGGTGGGACTGACGGACCCAATAAAGGGTAATGAATACTTTGAGGTTGAAAACCTAAGATAAGAAAAGCAACAAAGACTGAGATTGAATACAGTAAATACCTGAGGTCCAAAGACCAAGATGGAAACCCAATATTATTATTGTTACGTTGGCCAAAATGATGAACAGGTTCCAAAAACCAAGGCCTATTATTACCAGTTAAGTACCACACTCCAAGAGTACCCAAAAGAAGAAAGAATTGTTGAAAGAAAACTGATAAAAGAAAATGTCCGATTGCATTCTCATTCAATGTTTATGTTCATGTATTAGTTTCTGCTTACTGAGCTTTTAGCTCATTACAGTTCTTATGATGCAGATGAGGATGCACAAGGTTAGGGGTTGACTGATTATCTAGAGCTGTCGGATAAAGATTTGTTCATATGCCATGTTTTAGATAAGCTTTTGAAGCTTATTTTAGAACTCTATTTTGTCAAACTTAGTAACTCTGTTATAGTTTTGTAAATAGATAAGTTACTAACTCTAGATATGACAGTATATTGGACATCTTGTTTTGAAATGCTGTATATGTTGTAAATAAGGAAATGAGTGAAAGAACAATTTCAAAACTTTTCTATAGTGTAATGAATATTTTAAGTAAACCATAACATTTATAATGTAAAGTGAAAAATTAATACTCTTTATCCTAACAAAATAAGCTTTCTATGAGCTTATTAGTTAGCTTGAGGAGTATTACACTTATGGTCAACCTTCGTAGGAGGGTCTCTCTTTATTTATTTATTTTTTTTATAAAGTCAAGAATGTCGGCGTAATTTGTTTAAGTTGGGAGGAGGGGTGGGTTGGGGTTGGTGAAGCATAAATGGACGTTTTTTAGTTGAAAGAATGATAAACTAATGAACTTGCGATTAACAAGAATCACAGGAATCATCATTGTCTTGAGAATTGGAGAGCCTAAGGAATCATAGAGGTGTCTTCACACAAGCAAATCACTATTACTTATTATAATTACAAGAACAAAGAAAATAATAAAGAGGCGGAAATTGAAAAAAAAAAAAACCTTATAATTGTGCCAATAATTGTTTTTTTTTGACAATTGCAATTATCCTATGATTATCCACTAGTGTCGCAATTCATATGGCCCATTTCTCGTTATATGTAATATTATATATATATATATTCTACTTAAGAAATTTTTTGGATTAAGATGTTAAAAATTATATGCATATGCGTTTCGTTGTCACAAAATAGGAACAAAAAGAAAGAAAATGAAAGCCAAGATAAATCAAGCAAGCAAAACCACAAAGTATGGAGGGCAGCGTAGGCCATTAAGAGGGTAAACGAAAATGCCGAGGTCTGCTTGGAGGCTACTGCTCGGAATAATTAGTTGCTTTCAATACCAATCAGTTGAATAATCTGGCGTCTACTTTTTGCAAGCAACGGAATTACTTTTCCTGAAAAATTAACTTAAGCAACAAGAAAATTATGTTTAGAAAGTCAGATGGACATTAACATTTTAAGCTTTTATGCTCTTGAATTAAGAGTCCATTTGTGTGAATGCATCGAGGACGTCTTTTATTGGCACCTAGCTAGGTGGGCGGGGCAAATTATTTGTTCCGATTGTATGGATTCTTATGAACTCATCTTTAATACAATACTAAATTGATTTTATGAATAAAAATTTTAACATTTAAATAAAAAAGTCATTCTCCAATGATGAATTAATTTTGTGCTAAATTTAACCCAAGTTATAGCAAGTGTGAGATTGATTGTTTGCTTAGTTGAGCTTTTTTATTTACTAGTTATGATACAAATAAGAAGTTCATCTTTTAAAAAGGAATAAGAAATTCATTTTTACAAGATACAAAGTTTAAAGTTTATGAAAAAAAAAATTATAGTATTAACATGTAAAATATTTCCTTTTCATACTTTTAATTTACCAAAAATCATGTTAACATTGATATTTAAACAGAAGATGATCTAACATTGAATATGTTTAACCCTCAAAATATGATAAATTACTTTAGAAACATTTATGACTAAAAACCTCGTAATTAAAAGTTTTAATCACAATAAAAATTGAACTAAAAGTTATGATTGAATGCATATTATTTTACCGTACGTGATTAAAAATTCAGCTTCTTTTAGTGCCCCACCAACCTTCGCCCTTTTTCCCTCGTTATTAGGTACATCAATTTATCTTCCATCTGTCAGTTATGATGCTACTCACATTACGTTACCTTGTTTCTTTTATAATTATAATTAATGGAATGACATGACGGACATGTTTTAAATAAAAAATATATATATATATATATATAAAGGGTTAATTATATTATTATATATTTTAATTTTAATTATTTTTTAATTTATTTTTTTTAATTTTTAGAAGCTATAAAGATATCTTTTACATTTTAAAAGCTTATTTCAATTTTATTCCTATATATATAAAAAATTGAAGATCATGATATAATTATTTTTAAACAGTTATGAAAAATATCTCATAGATTTAAAAACATAAAAACTCCTTAAACAAAACATCAAATTTAAAAAACAAAAGATCTTAAGTGCTATGGCTTTTTTGAATGTTAGAATATTTTCAAAAAATTTTCTCAAAAAAAAAAAAATTTAATAACAAATTCGATCTAATTAAGTACATCTTTGTTTTATCTCTATGTTTTTTTGTCCAAAAAATTTGTAAGAGATAAAATTGAAAAAGCTTTTCAAATTCAAGGATACCTTTATAGTTTCTTAAAATAGAGAAATAATCTGAGAAATAATTAAAAGGTATAGTTTTATAATTAACTATAAATTATATATTATATAGGTCAACAAAAGTCCTCAGTCAACACTTTTACAATTAGTTAATTTGTAGTAATTATGATTGCATATTATCTAGATCTTTTGATATCAAGGTGTTTGGGAAACTATTTAAATTAATAGTTTAAACTTAAATAGTGTAAAATTCTAACATATTATAATATAAAATAAAAATAAACTGTAGTATAAAACTCTCATTTATTATAACGTTTTGATCTAAAATGGTTTAAACTATTGGTTTAAACGAATGTTGCGAAATAGAAATAGATTAAGCTAGCAGTAAAATGAACAAGTTATGTTATCCCAATTTGAATATCTTTCTTTTCTACAAGTTTCATTTTTTTATAAATCAATTTTCCATGTGTATAAAGGATAGATTATCAATTATTTTTTTTAATGAGTAAAGATGATCAATTAATTAAGTCCCTAATTATAAATTTCTGCGCTTGTTAATAGTTATTTGCACCGACTTTTAACAATAAAAGAGCCGCAATTTTCTTTTACTAGGTTGAATTTTTTTTTAATCTTTTAACAACTAAAACCAAGCCTCCATCTTGGCATCTTAGTTAGAACTAATTAACAAATAGTGTAAAGCTCTCAGTATTTATAATAAAAAATAAAAAAAAATTATAGTGTAAAGCTCTTACATGCTATAATTTTTAAACCAATATCTTCAGTTTTAACAATTCTCTCAAATATCATTGAACAATTTATGTGACTAATTTTTAGTGGCTCATCAAGAGTGGTTTTTTTTTTCCCCTCCTCTAGCACAAGCGTTAATGGTGCATTTGAGAACCCGTTTCAACTACATAATTGGAACTGTTATAGTGTAAAATTCTCATATGCTATAATGTAAAATAAAAGTAGGCTACAGTATAAAACTTTTACATATTAGGGTAAAATCGTTCCAAGTTTTGGTACTAACTTTATTACCAAACACACTTTAAATGTTTAAAGTGAAAACAATTGACAAGGAAATTATATGTCACCATAGGTTGGAGGAATTCGGTTTGAATTAGAGATTTATTTCCGTCGGAAATTTTTATATTTCTTGTGGAGGTAGATGCATACTGGTTTGTTTGTTTGTTTTTTTTTTTTTTTTAAGGATGCACGATGGGTATTCTTTAAGTCAAAGAATAGTTTCTTTGTTTTATTAATTTACTACAATGGATGTTTTGTTATATCTATCTTGGTATTTCTACCAATATATGATTGTAAGATTTATTTCGATTTGATAAAATTACCTTGATTATAAAGATGGAGAACAAGGCCTCAATTAGGCTAGAATGTCGAATCCTTTGATAGAGCTTTTGACAACTCAAGTTTTTATAAAATCAAATTGAACAATATTTGCACCCCTGATTCCGAAAAAGCATAAACTTTCTTCTTCTTCTTTTTTAAAGCAATGGAAATTGTGTGTAATAAGAAATTGGGTCAAACACTAATATTGATGAGAATAATCACAAAAAGAGACTCAAGTTTAAATAAAGACTAAATCCACTAATAAATTCAGAAAGCTCAAAGAGAGAAACATATGCCAAAATCTGATAAAGAGTGATTGTATTGGAGTAAAAACCGTAATCTTTTCTGCATTAAGCATGGATATTATCTACATGTATATACACATTTATATGCATCTAAATAAACGTATATATCTTAATTTATTAAGATGAGGTGGAGAAAGATAGTTACAAATGAAGTGAGGAATTTTTGTCAAGGGACTAAAATAAGTTGAATTTTCTTAATGTTTTCTAAAATTGTGTCAATGAAAATTGGTCATTCGATTGAAGCCTCCATGGTCCTATACTCCATTCGTTCCTACAAATTGAGGAAAGAGACTTTCGAATTACTTATCTTCACGACATATTATAAAACAAAATAAAAATAAAGACGAAATCCAAATTATATGTTGGAGAGCCACATGAATTCTTACCAAGTCTCCTCCCTAAACAATTTACAAATTAAGGAAAAATATATGTTTAAAAAACATCACTTCATGATAAGTAAGTGCGCTGAGACAATCGGGTTCCTTTCTCATTTAATTGAGATTGCCATGGCAAATAGTAACCACACTCCATGAAATAGGTTTTTTTTTTTTTTTTTTTTTCCTCCAACATCTTTATATCATGCATTTTTAAGTTACAAAAAAAAAAAAACACTATTGTTTAGACAATTGCACTTTTTTTTTTGTTTGATTTCAAATTTATGCTAGATTGTTATCATTTCTCAATCAATAGTTTATATTTATGAGTCCCATGCCCCTTTTCTTCACTCCCTCAATTATATCCTCCCAATCTCTCCCACAGCACCCCAATAACTTAAGCAGCAAATGAGGGTCTGTTTAGTAGTGTTTTCAAAATATGTGGAAACAGTTTTATTTTAGAAAATGAGATTTTTTTAGAATTGTGTTGAGAGTGTTTTTAAAATTTTTACTTCAAAAAACGTGTAAAAATATTTTAAAAAATCCTTAAAACAAAACCAAACGGGGTATTTTGCATTATCTTTCATGCGACTCATACCAAAGTAGCCGACAATCGGTCCCGAGTTTCCCCCATACATATTCGTAGAGAACAAGATGGAAGATTTCTCCACATTAACCTTCTGACCCAACCCACAACAAAAGTCTCAAGACACTCCTTTATAGCTGGGGCCTCTTTAAGAGTAGCTCTACCAAACAACACCACATCATCCGCAAACGCCACATGATTTAGCACCAAGCCCCCTCTACTAAGCTCAATGCCTTTGAGACCTCCCCTATGAGCCGACCTTTGAAGCAATTTGGAAAGCACTTTCCCGCACAAAACAAATTAATAAGGCAACAACGGATCACCTTGCCCAATACCGAGAGAAGCCTTCCCCTGAGGGGCTCGCATTAAGAAGCAAAGTAAACGAAACATTACTAATGCACCAAATAACCCATATAATCCAACAGCTATGGAATCCATAGTTGCACAACACCTTCTCCAATAAATCTTAACTCACTCTATTATAGGCTTTCTTCATATCCAACTTAAGAAGCATGAGGCCTCCTTTGCCTTGTTTTCACGAATACAATGAATAACTTCTTGAGTGACTATAGAATTATTCGAAATCAATCTACCTTTCACAAAAGTGGATTGCATCGGAGGCACCAACTTTGAAAGAACCTCCTTGAGCCCATTAGCAAGAATCTTAGCATCATCTCTGCCACACGCAGAGCTACCACTATTTATGGATTGCTAGGGCAAAGGAACAAGGACTACAATCGAGGCAATATGTGCTCGACAGGTGGGGCAGTGTGCTATAGTCCGAGTGGGATGATGCATCATTTGGGGAGTTAGTTAAAACTTTTTTTTTGGTATTTTTTTAATATTTGTTTTCTTTTATTTGCTTTATCAATAGTGCAGTTTTTTGTGATTAAAAATGATTACTGATTAAGTAAAACTAAGTATATATTGAAGTTCAAAAAATAAAAAACTAAGTATATATTGAGTTTAAATTCAAATTTTAAGGTATAAATGTACAACAACGTAAAATATAGGTTATGGTTTATGATATCCTTAAATATATAATATAAATCCTTCAAAAATTACATAATATAAAAATTAGTAAGGAGAAGGATGGGAGAATTAAAAGTCACTTTCTCACTCAAAATAGACTAATATCAACTAACAGAAAATATGAATTGAACAAAATTTCAATATAGTCGTGCAACAATCTACAGTACGAAGTATAATTTTTTATTAGTGTTAAAATATATTGTAAACTACCTTTCAAAAAAATATTGTAAATTAAATTTTAAAAACCTTAGTTAATATACACAGATAAATCAAAACCTTTATATATAATTATATGTGTGTATATATATATATATCCGCAGGCCGTAAAGAATTATATACATGACGCGGAATGATACAACTCTCATTGTGTTTTTATATATTTGCAGAGGTTGTTAATATTTAGAATCTTTTTAACAAATAAATCATAGAGTTATTACAGTGCAAATTATTTCGGAAATTGACCTCATCTTAGCCAGCCACTACAAAGAAAAGTACATGGTTCAAGACGAATATTTGATACCCTCTGCTAAGTAAAATCCTAGTTTACACTATGGTTATTGTCATGAAATCTCTTCAGTTACTACGACTTTAGATTCTATGATGGATCATGGTAACTTTATATGACAGTTAAAACCGTCGTGGCATATGATATTTTTAATGGTGATGTATTCCTTTCTCTCTCTCGATTTCTTTTGTTCTGCCGAATAATGAAATGGTTTAATCAATTCTAACGCCAATTACTTCTGAAACAGACCAAACAAGAACTGCATGTAAATTGCTGCTATGTGCTTCTGACGTGATATATGTTGTCATTGTTTTAATCCAAATGGACCTAGCATTTTACAAATGAATGGTCCTAAAAAATAGACTAAAATTTTAATTGCATTTCTCGCTTTTTAAATTTCATATTTGCAAGCTGATCGTTAATTCAGCTGCTTGATTTCGACTTTTTTGTATCTATCATGGTGTTGCTTGTTGATCGGCAGGTTTAGTCAATTTCATATTGATAAAGAACAGCTGTAGTTGATGTACAATTGAAGGAAACTTTGGATATATGCATGGAAATTAATGATACTAAAAGGACATATAGAAAGACACTTAAAAGAATTCTGGCCATAAAAAAAATATACATACAACATTTAAGCTACCAAGCTAACCTCTTCACTTTTTGTGCAAAATAGAAAACCAACTTATTAATAATGCAAAACATATATATATATATGTATATATATATTAGTGAGAAACACATTTCTTACACATGTATTCTTCATATTTTCCGCATACAAAGATAATATATATATATATATATATCATATAAAATTTAATTTAAGTTTGTTATTTTTTTGATCGATTGGTTTAGTAAAAAAAAAAGATAAGCATATAATATTTAAAAGGAAAAAAGTTGTTAGTCGGAAAATTTAAGAGGAAAGCAAAAAAACACAAAAATGAGAAAATTGAAGGACTAAATATGCAATTAAAAAAGGACAAAAAGCCAAAAAAAAATTAAAGCAAAATGTAAAAATTGAATGAATAAATAAATAAGAAAAGGCAAAGAGAAATGAAAAGAAACCTCATGCCATGTGTAACCTGTGTACAAAACACATTCATACTTTCTTATAGAGAGTATGGATATATCATTGTTGGAATATATGCAATATTTGGTCATCTGGAATTTTACTATAATTTCACTTGATCCTTTTAGAAGTGCGTATCTATACGTTTGATCATGCGCATAGAAGCAGCAAAGCGACACTTTATTTCTTAAGTGTGGCGGAGCGACAATTCGTATTCCTTATAAAGCTTCAACTTCCATGCTACGCATTCTGCTTTTATTTTCTGAAATTTTGAGATACAACCACGGTAGCGAAATAGAATATCACACATTAAATGACTTGTTGATTTAAATTACAAATACTGAGAAATTGAATTAGAAATTGAAAAAACTCTCAAAATGTTTACTCATAACCGGCTGGTTCATAATAGAAGCATTACGATTGTTATAGAATAGAACGCATGAAAACCTTAACAGAAGAAATTCAAAATTGTAAACGAGTCCCTAAATTATTAAAAAAACTGCAAAATAGTCCTTAAATATTACGGTAAATTACAGAAGTGTCGATTGGAGCAATATTCCCTGTCTTATATATGGATGTATAAGCTTACATGAAACTGAAAGTATTCTTTTGTCCCTTTTACTTCTTTATTGAGTTCTCCACTCATGATAACCCCATAGTCCGAGAATTGTCCTATTTGACAAACAACCACTAGAGTCATGCATCATCAAAAACAATAAAATACATAATAATAATAATAATAATAATAGCAGTACTACTCTTGTGAATACCTAATTATATACGCAACCACGTGTTAATAACTTTATACCTTACATATATTAATTACATACAAAATGATGATACTAAAGAAGTAATCTACTAAGCAGTTAAAATTAGAATTTTATAGGACCAAAAAATCCCACCGTAAAGGAACCCGTAGATGTATGGATTACTTTCCTTTTGTCTTTTTTACATAGAAGGCCTTTTTTTTGGGGAAGTTTTCCTGTGGTTAATTATATAATTATACATTTTAATTTTAACTATTTCTTAATTTGTCTTTCTATTTTTAAGAAGTATAAAGGAATTCTTTGAATTAAAAAACTTGTCTCAATTTTATCCCTGTGAATAAAAAATTAAGTAAAACGACGTAATTACCTTTTAATAGCTATGAAAGATATCTTATTAAACAAATCCTAAAACAAAGCATCAAGTTTCAAAAACAAACGTTAAGATTTATGGTTTTTTTAATGTTAAAATATTTTTTTAAAAAATTTAATAAAGAAGGAAAATATATTTAAAAACAAACTCAGTCTAACTAATAGCGTTTTGTCCAAAAAATTATGTGACGGATAAAATTAAAACAAGTTTTTTAAATTCAAGAGATACATTTATAGTTTCTTAAAACAAAAAAATAAATTAAAAAATAAATAAGACTAGAAGGTATAGCTATATAATTAACCTTATTTTTTTATATGTTCTTTACAACAACTCAATAAATGTATCAGTCACAGGTCGTTTCAGAAATTTAGAAGAATGTTGTGGAAAAGTCATTGAGTCTTGACCTTGATTACCACTGTTTATGGCGTTTTCCTTTTTGTAATAAAATTCGTCTGCGCTTAAATATGACTCGTCATGAGCATGTACATATATGCAAGTTGCAAATTCAATTGACACAGTCAACCCAAAATAGTCCTAATAATAGTAGAAAAAATAAAATATAAAAATATTCAATGCAACGGAGGAGGAAAAACATATAGACTTAATTAATCACTTGCACACATCCGTTAATCACAAAACAAACGGGATGTTTGAAAAAAGAGTGGTATATACTTTATATTGCAGCATATTTTTATTCTATACTGTAACATGTAGGAGTTTTATACTATTTGTGGTTCAAAACTTACCATTTATATCACTCTGCCTAATACATTAAAGAAACCTAAGTTCCAAAATTTATAAACACAAACACTCACACATAACTATATTAAGTTAATTATCAGTAATTGAGCTTAAATATCTTATAACTGGATCAGATAACTCTAAAGAAAAAATTTTCTACTTTTTTTTATCAACAGTTCCTATATTTGTTTAATTTTTCTACGTACCAAATGAAAAACCATTTGGAAGATAGTTTTAGAAAGAGATGTGTCTTGAAAACTTTTTATCAGTAACTAAGACGCGTAGAACAATCGAGTTAAGTGTATGAAAGTAACAATAGCTTGTTTCACGAGCTTTTAAATTATTTGTTGTCTTAAAATTCAATAGCTTATTTCACGTATTTATAAAAGAATTTATTTAGTTGTCTTGACATATAGTTATTGTTCCCTATATATATATATATATATATATACACATTCATATATATATATATATAGCTATATTGTAAAAGGTATTAGAATAAACGAGTACTATTAGCAACCAATCCTCTGTAATTAGTTAGACAAGCTTAGTTTGTACTACAATAAATACATTACCAAACTATTAATCTATATCTATGTACTATATAACAAGTGGAATTTCCCTAAAATACTATTCAAAATTTGGTTAACTTATTTTGTCTTTTTGTAATTTTTAATGCTTTTTTTTGTCTTGTCTTATTCATTTCTTCTTTTTTTTTTTTCTACTTTAAGGATATTTGGTAAAATCAGTTCTGGCCAAAACTTTTGGTTGCTATAGAGTAAAGCTCTCACCTACTATGATACGAAAAAGTGAGTTATAAAAAAAAGCACTCGTATGCTATAATTTTTAGTTCAAAAAGTTTCTGTTCTAACCACATTTTTCAAACATACTATTACCTTTTTTTTACTTTTTTTTCTTCATTTTCTTTCCTAAATTTACAATTTGCCAAATGTTTTTTTTTTCCTAATACAGCTTAATCTTTTTACGATATACTTCTATGAAATATTTTTTTTATTGCTTTGTTCCAATTAAAATAATTTCTTTCATATATATTCTTCTTAATTTTGTTGCTTTCTCTCTTTCTTTTCATCAAGAACTCAAGAACAATTAAATTTTCTTTTTTTGTTTCTATTAAAATATTTTTTCAAATATTGTCATAATTTTTCTTTTTGGTATAATTTTTCTTTTTAGTATAAGACATTATAAAAAACGATCCTTATAAATATTTAGTTAATTACTAAATAATTAGGACTTTAACATGTAAAGATAACTAAAAAGTTAGCTCTTAACCAGTATGTAAAGAAAAAAATGGTTAGCTTTTACTGTTTTAAATGAGCTTTTAGACCTTTGGGCTAAGCACGTTAAATTAAGTTTTCATAACCATCCATGTAATTATTTATATATATATAACTATTCATGTAATTAAGAAATTGAAATCAAATGTTTACTCGTGTCAAATTTAACTATCTAAATTATATGGTCTATTTGAAAGTTACAGTACAAACCGTGATTTGTGATTTCCACGAAGTTTTGAAAATATTTTGTCTTATATGTTATAATGTTTTTAATGTTTTCGATTCAAATTTTTTGTTTCTAAATCATTTTCCTAACGCCTAAGGTTGTGTACAGTTTCCATGCAAGTACACCTTAATGTTAGTTCCCCATGATATATTTTGAGAACTACATATCACACGATGATAAATTTGTCTTTGACTTTCAAACATGGATTTTTACTAGACTGGGAAGTAGGATGCTCGCCAAATCATTTATAAGCCTCAAGCTTTCAAACTCGTGCTCTTTAACATAAATAAAAAAAAAAAGAGAATAAGTTTCATGTGATGCTCGCAGGACGCTTGAAATTCAAAACGTTTCGTCTTTTTTTTTTTGTTGCAAAACTTTTTTTTTATTTTAAATCAAAACATTTTTTTGTTGTTTTGAAACGTTGTTCTACTTCCGCGCTTCCAATTTTTTTTTCTTTTTTCCCTTACGAAACTCTTTTTTTTTTGCTTTTATGTATTGTTTTACAAACTCAGTTCTAACTTAAATAGTGTAAAACTCTTACATACTATAATGTAAAGCAAAAATCTACTATAGTGTAAAGCTCTCATATGTTACAATACTTTCAGTTTCAACTCAATTCTTAAACACCTTATTAAGCTTTTTTTTAACATACTTAATACGTAAATGCGGAGCGCTTGCTTTTCGATTAGTTTCTCTTAAAAAAGAACAATAAAAGACTTTCAATCTAATTAATATTTTTACTAGTTTTTTCACTTTGCATAAAAAAATTGCATTTTCTTTTTTTTTTTTCTTTTTGTATACTTTAGCGACTGTATTTTTCCATCTTTGACTATCTCAAAAAAATCAGCGTGCCTAAAGGCCAGAGAAATGCCACGTGCAACAAGCTTTAGTTTTTGGTCGATTAAAAATTGATGCTAGGTTGGACTGAACTCTGTGAGACCACGTGGCACGAGGAGAACTAGACATTACAAACCTTACAATATCAAGCGAAACATGCTGCTGTCCACCTAATTTAAAAAAAAAAAAAAAAGGAAAATCGCATCTTAATCGAAGGGCCAAAAGTTCACGAGCCGCCTCCTGTATTTGGAAATTTATGGTTGAGATGAAAACTCCCACTTGAGAAAAGATTGAGAGTTCATCTGCTACTAATTATCTAGTGGACTGTTTGATACTGTCTGGTTTTCAATGTGATAACTGATTTTTTTCCATGGTTGCAAGACTCCAGTAAATGTGAGACATATGTGCCCGATCTATATATATGTATGTATCTATGTATGTATAATATAGATGCTATAACAATGTAAAAATATGTTAATTAAAGGAATTTTTTTGTCATTTAATCGTTCTTACTGCTAGAAAATTGATATTATACGACATTTATTTAACGATCTTTTTTTCAAAAATAGTCATGATAAGAAAACAACCGCAAAGAGTTACGCCCGAAAAGACGAAAATCATCGTGGTAGGGAGGACCGTCTACCACGATGGTTTTTTTTTAAAAACCCTCGTGTTATGCTGGGCCTTCCACGACGGTTTTTTAAAAAATTATCGTAGAAGATGACTTAAAAGCCTTTTTTCTAGCTCGATAATTAGATACAAATCACAAACTTAGCTCTCAAATACACGTCCAGAGCCCTCCGAAACTACTGCAGCTATCCCTCTCCGCCTCCATCCTCTTTAATCTCCTTCCTAATTGTAAGTTTTTATTAAAAATTGATAAATTGATGTTGATTTTGTTGTTTATTGATCAATGTTTATTGTATTGTGGATGAGTATGATTAATTTATTTTGTGCATATGATTTATGATTAGAATATTATGGGTATGTGTAATTTGTGAAGTTGTTTTTAATTGAATTGCACTATTTATTATTTCAATTTAGGAGACTTATGAAATGGAGAGGAAATAGATGTAGGATTTTCAATTGTCCAGAAAATATGTGAATGGTGTGGAATAGTTCTTAGCTTTTATCAAAACTCATGTCAATAGTGATAAAATTTGGTGTCCTTGTGTTTAATGTGGAAACCATAGATCTCATTCAATATAGATCTCATTCAATTCCAGTTGTTAGAGGATATCTATTTCAAAATAGAATTACAAGTAGTTATCAAACGTGGCATTTTCATAGCAAGTCTAAGTTCAATCCAACCTTAATAAGTAAAGAAAAGGAAGCTATTGTGGAAGATAATATGAATGATCATGACAATATGGTTGACATAGTGAATGATTTGGAAGAACACTTCTTACACCGTCTGGATTTATTTGAGACAATGATGAATGATGCTGAGATACCCGTGTATGAAGGGTGTACCAATTTCACCAAATTGTCTACTTTATTTGGATTATGGAATTTGAAAGCGTCTGGTGGTGGTCAAATTCTAGTTTCACAAAGCTTTTAGAATTTCTAGGAATGCTTCTACTAGAGGGTAATAAATTACCAACTAGTATTTATGAGGCTAAGAAGACTTTGAGCAATTTCATAATGGAGTATGATCAAATTCATGCTTGTGAAAATTATTGTATTCTTTATAGGAATAAGCATAAGGACGAGAATTATTATCCAGTTTGTCAACAATCAAGGTGGAAGAAAGGAAATGAGCCAAAAGACGGTAAGAATGGAGTGCCAACGAAGGTGTTATGGTATATTTCGCTGGTATCACATTTGAAACGTTTATTCGAAAGCACGGAATATGCCAAGAATTTGACATGGCATCATGATGAACAGGTCAATGATGGTATGCTTAGACATCCGGTGGATTCACCACAATGGAAGACTTTTGAAGTCGATCATCCCGACTTTAGTGAAGATCCAAGAAATATACATTTCGCTTTATCGACGGATGGAATGAACCCATATGGTAACATGAGGAGTAGGCATAGCACTTGGCCTGTAATACTTATTAACTACAATCTCTCTTCAAAGATGTGCATGAAGTGAAAGTTTTTAATATTGTCTTTATTGATTTCGGGTCCTTACCAACCAAACAATGACATTGATGTCTACTTGGCATTGATAATCGATGACCTAAAAATGAAATTGAAGTTAGAGATGCTTGCCGAGAAGAGACGTTTACACTCCGTGCAATGTTGATATGGACAAGTAACGACTTCCTAGCATATGACATTTTATCTAGTTATTCGATGAAGAGTTCTATTAGTTGTCCTATTTGTATGAAGGAAACGTCTCACAAGCGGTTGAAGAATGATAAGAAAACCTTTTTCTTGGTCATAGAAGATGGTGTCCAAGAGATCATCGCTACCGCAAACAAAAGAAAGCCTTTGATGGCAACATCAAAGAAAGAGACCCTTTTCATCTTTTGACAAGTAAACAAATATTTGAAATTGTAAAAGATATGAAAGTGGTATTCAGGAAGAGACAGCGAGGTAAGGACAAGCCACCAATAGATGGACCATGGAAAAAAAGATCAATCTTTTTTTTATCTTCCATATTGGAAGACACATTTTGTTCGTCACTACTTGGATGTTATGCATATTGAGAAAAACATTTGTGAATCCATAGTTGACACGTTGCTTGACGTTCCAGGTAAGACTAAGGATGGTGAAAAAGCACAATAATGGAGATTAGGCCTAATTTGTTTCCTGAGAAAAGAGGGAACCACACTTACTTACCTCCGGCGAAGCACACGTTATCAAGAGCAGAAAAGAGAAAGCTTTGTCAATGGTTTGCTTTGTTGAAAGTGTCAGAAAGCTATTCTTCAAACTTTAAAAAGTTAGTGTCGGTGAAGGATTTGAAACTTATTGGCATAAAAACACATGATTGTCATGTGTTGATGCAACAATTAGGGGAATTCTAACAAAGGATGTGAGATTTACAATTACCAAGTCATGCTCATTCTTCAATTCAATATGCTTCAAGGTAATTTATCCACTTATGCTAGATTCACTACAATCGAAGTTGGTGCAAACCTTATGCATGTAGCATTTTTTGACATCATGATTCATCTAACGGTACACTTAGTATATGAAGTTAAGTTATGCGAACTGGTATATTTAAATAGATGTACCTATTTGAAAGATATATGCAGACTTTGAAGGGCTATGTGAAGAACCAAAATAGGCCGAAGGGATGTATCGTAGAAAGTTACATAGCTGAGGAATTGGTTAAATTTTATTCCGAATACTTGTCCAATGCGGAAGCAATTGGGGTGTCAAAGACAATAAACATTGAGGCTAGGGGACTATCTATTGGCAATCATTCCTCAGTAAATCAAGAGGAGTGAGAGCAAGCTTGTCTTTATGTCTTGCACAATACTAATGAAGTGAAGCCTTTCATTGAGGTGCATATGGACGAATTAAAAAAGGCAAACCCAAAAAAGTGCAAGAAATAAGAAGTGGTTGCAAGATGAACACAACCAGACCTTTCAGTTGTGGATTAGAGCACACATCTATGGCAAGTGCTCTACATCATAAGATAGAGGCATGTCATAAGACTTTAAGAACCTAGCTAAAGGACCGTAATAGGTAGTTATAAGGTATACGTCATATTCCATAAATGGTTACACTTTCTACACTCGCCAAAGAGATGAGAAGCATCCTATCCAAAATAGTGGTGTGACTCTCAATGCCAAGGCTATGCATATTTCCTCTGAGAAGGACAAGAATCCAATATATGGGACCATAACTACTTTTGCTTCATTGAAGATATTTGGGAACTTGATTATAGGGGATTGCGTATAGCACTTTTTAAGTGCAAATGGGATAATGATGGCATCACGATGGTTAACCTTAGAAGATTGGATACAAGAATAATCCCTTTATTATGGCATCACAAGCAATCCAAGTTTTTTATATAACAGATCCATAAGATTTAAAATTGTCTCTAGTTGTCCCGATGAAGCCAAGAGTAGTTATTGACAGTGAAGAAGTTGTCAAGAATTGCACCTACATCCTTTTATTGACAAAGGGATTGCCACTAGTTGAAGAGATAAATGATTTTGAAGATAATGTTTTACACTTGCTTCATAAAGATATGGAATGGATATGTGTTAAGGAAGCAATAAAAAAAGAGAAAAAAATATGCATCTGTAAACAAATTTATGTTAATTTATTTAAATATATTTCTTTATTTTGTTTCTCATCTTTTTTTAAAGGTAAAGGATATCTATTTATAGTTATATTTGTGATGAAAACAGCAAAAAAAAAAAAAAAATGCTAGGCGATTGGATGCTTAACACATGGGCTGGCCACCTTGGGCAGAGGAGAAAAACTTATGCAAGCAGTGATTTTAGACCATTTTTTCATGACAATTTCTCAAAAAAACCATCGTAAAATTTAATATTCCATGATGGTTTTGATAAAAACCGTCATGTAATGTAAAGCTTACATGACGGTTTTGATCAAAACTATTGTGTAATGTAAAGATTACACAACTGTTGTTATAAAAACCATCGTGTAAGAATAGGTATTACATGACTGTTTTTCTAAAATCCGTCACGTAATGTAGGCCCTAGGGTTTTATATTTTTTGAAACTCATGCCCCCCCTATATTCAAACTCGAGCTCCCTCTCTTTCTCTCAAACTTGCCGTCACCATCACTGTCGTCGTCGTCGTCATGTAAGTTTTCTTCTTCTCTTTCTGCCTCCCTTTCCCCTCTGCCTCCCTCCTCCGCCTTCGTCTCCCCCCTTTGCCTCGCCCTTGGCCTAGCCCTCCCCCTCCCCTACCCCTACCCTCCCTTGGCCTAGCCTTCCCCCTCCCCCGCCCCTACCCTCCCTTACCCTTGCCCCCACCCCACCCCTGCCCCTCCCTTCCCCCACCCTCCCTAGCCCCTTCCTCCCCCCTGCCTTCCCCTCGTCCCCCACCCCCTTTTCATCCCCACCCCGCCAATAGGTTCACCATTAACACTACCAAGGGTTTTGAACATGACTAGTCTCGAAATTAATATACCTTTTGTTTTCCATCATAAATCACATTAATGAGCAAAGACCATTGTTATTACTACTTAAGAACATCGACAATCCTCACAATCTCACTTATGCCTCTCCCCCTTACCCCTGCCTTTCCCCCGGCCCCCTCCCCTCCCCCTCTCCCTCCCTCCCCCCTCTGCCTACCCCCTTCGCCTCCCCCCCCACCCCCTTGCCCTCCCCACATACAAACATACATACATACATGCATACATACATACATACATACACACACACATATAAATTATGTGATTATATCCATATAATGATTATAAATAATATATGTATGTATGTATAATATATGATTATATTATTGTGAGAAATGGATATAAATAATGTATGTATGATTATATACATATAATCATATATATGGATATAAATAACAATAATGGATATAATATATGATTATATCCATATGATGATTATAAATAATGTATGTTTGTATGTATGTATGATTATATATATATAATCATATAATCAACATTTTATGAGAAATAGATATGTGATTTTGTGCAATATGTGATTATGTGATGTTGTGATTTTCATTATGTAATTTGTGAAATGTGATTTTGTTAACTTTGATTTTGAGAGTTTGTGATTTTGTGAGAAATGGATATGTGATTTTGTACAATATGTGATTATGTGATGTTTTGAAGAGATTGTGATTTTGTTAACTTCGATTATGAGATTTTGTGATTTTGTGAGAAATAGATATGCGATTTTGTGTAATATGTGATTATGTGATGTTGTGACAAGGTTATGTAATTTGTGAAATGTGATTTTGTTAACTTTAATTATGAGAGTTTGTAAATTTGTACAATATGTGATTATGTGGTGTTGTGATTTTGGTGGTCATTAGACTAGGTAAAAATGTCTCAAGAGAGCGACAATGACCACTATGAGGAAGCGTATGAAGAGTGTACTCCATCTTCCTCTCAATATAACAAGGCAAAACAAGTTAGTAAGCCCCGAAACCGCACCAAATTTGATCCTAAAGTAGATTTTGAGCAAAGAGCTACTTTGATGAAAAAAGTTCATCAGATGAAGAAGAGAAGTGTAAGAATAGGAGTGACATTTGATTCAAAAGGCCAACCAAAAGATGTAACCGAAAGTGAATTAAGCAGTTGGATTGGAGTCCTTAATCAAGAGCACATTCCTATATGGATTAAAGATTGGAGGACTAAGGATTTGGACCAAGTAAAAGATATGATTTGGAGAGAAATTTATGAAGCTTTCACAATTGAGGGGTGGTATAGGAAAAGGCTTTAAAAGTTCACGGCGAATTACCAAAAGGGGTTTAGATCTGACTTCTACGTTACTTTTATAAAGCCCAACCTTTCGATTCTAGAGGACGATGAAAATGTATATAAGCGGCCTCCTACAATAGTACACTACTACCCCTCTATAAACAATGACGATTAGGAAGCTTTAGTGAAGTATTGGCGTTCTGCCCAATTCCAACTACTATCAACTAATGCTAGAAAAATAAGAGCAAAAAATGAATACAATTCTATGGTTGGCCAAGACGAATATAGAAAGCTCGAGCAATCATTGGTACGTTATTATCTTTCTCATTTTACATATATCAATTATTCTATCATTAATATGTTATTAACATAGCATAATACAATTAGCTGAGACGAGTGTGCTACCAACACTGGAGGAGTTGTGGGTTAAATCACATGAAGGTCTTGATGGATAGTTTAAAATCCAATAGTAGCGCAAATTGGAAACTTGATTGTAAGTTTATCGAACTCAAATTATTAATTTGTAATTTAATACTTATTGAAGGATATTAAGAATAACTTGGTTTGTTGTTGTTTACAAGATGAGTACACGATGCAACAAAGTCAAGGGACTTTTCAGTCTATCGGTAACAGTGACATATTGACGAGGGCACTAGGAAAACTGGAACATTCAGGATGTGTTTGCGATCAATCAAAGTATGCGTAGCAACCTCAATACTTCTACCTCAAAGCAGGTTCAAAATTCAATTCCCAAATATTGAAGATGCAAATGGAAATTGCAAAAACTATGAGGTCTTATGCCTGATTTATTTCCTAAGGACGTGCCAGATGGATGGATGAGAGCATCTCACAATGGAACTAATTCAAGGCTAGTTGTAACCCTCTCGACAATATAGCAGAAGTTTTACAAGCTCCAAAAGTCCAATTGTCACCTCATCATCTAAAGCCTGAACAATATCAAGAATGCAGGCTCTTTGTTGACGATAGAATTAACAGTGGGTGTGCACTTGTTGTGCTTGGGAAGGCATGGATGGAGAGTTTTTCAACTAATACAGTCCATGGAAGACCTTTAGGGGATGAAAACGTATGCGTTAGCATCATTACCATTAGAGTTAGAATAGCTAAATTGCTTGTTTAAACATTTAAAGCAACAACTATGGGTGAAGTCGCCAAGCTTCATCATATGGCCAAAGAGGTTAATTGAAGTCATCACAACGACGAAGACGAGTCAAGTGCCTAGCCACGTTCTACAAGATCTAGGGGGAAAGAAACGCCAAAAAAAAAAGTTCTACAAAAGCAAGATAATCACAACTTAAGGTAGAACAAGAACAAGAACAACCTGTTACGAATGAGCCATTACCAGCATTAACTTCTCTTTAGCATCTCCAGAATTTATGCAGTTGTCTTTGCATGCACATTCTTTCATTTGCAATGGGTTGATGATTCAGTGCCCGATATCAAAAAATATCACTAGCAATGAATTGCCTATCTATGTAGGGTATAAAGACATTTACCACTTCATAACCTTTGATCAAATCGGGGCAAACTGTATCCTGGTATACCTCAGGTAATAACTCTATCCTTAATTCTTACTTTTTTTAAATCTAACTAGATTTATAAGGTGCTTTCAAATAATTGAGTGGATTCTTTTTCATTGCAATTTTTTGGTGGAATATTGTGAACTCAAGGCAAAGTGTATAATTTCGACATGATATCTCCAGTAATTGTTTCAAGTGTTGCAAGAGACCCACAGAGTGATTGCAAAAAGTGCGCCATGTCACTCCTCTACCTATTAGCTCAAGTACCGAGGGGAAAATTATTCTTCGTGCTACACAATATTGGAGAACATTGGATGTTAGCACTTATTTCACCATGGGAGGACCAAATATGTTGGTTTGATCCCTTCAGACACCCACTATGTGATGATATCGTATCACTCACAAGATTGCAAGTATCAATTTTTCTTATAAAATTAAATATGTTAAGTTTTACATAATTGTATTGTCTATTAATTCATTGAATCATGACACATTGTTGAGGCGCTTAACAGTTAGAAACTTCAATTGGGAAGCGATGTAATATTTCAACTGAATGAAACGCTATATTCCAAATGCAAGTGTCCAAGACAACAAGGAAACGTAGAATGTGGCTTTTCTATTCTACGTTTTATATGAGATATAATTAATAGTGGTACACAAGCCCTAGTAAAAAAGGAATTTTATATACATACGGATATAAATGAAGTTAGAATTGAGTGGGTACAATATGTAAATAGGTATGTCATGTTTAGATAAAGATAGTAGATAAATAATTGTACAAAATAGTTCAAATGTAAAGGATCTTGTAAATACCTTGTAATTTCAATATACATCATTTTTTGCATGCAATCAAGGCCTTGTAGTAATAGATAATACACGAGATTGGCCATCTCATGAGAAATCAAAAATTTAGGCAATTTTTTTTGTGCATGACCAATTTTTCACGACGGTTTTAGCCAAAAACCGTCGTAGAAAATGTACCTTACATGACAGTTTTTACAAAAACCGTCATGTAAAGTCATGGTATACCGACTTTCCACGACGGTTTTTGCAAAAACCGTTATGGAAACATGACATTCAATGAACCGTCGTGCAAAACTTCCTCTGTCACGACGATTTCCACGAAAAACCATTGTAATAGACATCCCCTAGACACCTTAAATTGGGGCCCATTCTGAGGTTACACAACGGTAAAAAAATGTCGTGAAAACTCAATTTTGTACCACGATAAAGGTTTTCAAGATGATTTTTTAACTGTCGTGAAAGTTTTCAAGAACGGTCTAAAACCGTCGTGGAATGCCCAGTCTGTAGTAATGTCTTCACATAAATTTGTAATATGCAATTTTGCATGCTGTTATTTTTTCTTGACGTTCTACATTTTGCCTATATTTAAGTAGAGACGCGGTCTGGGCTTTTTACTTCAAATGCTAATTGATTAACAAACTTCTGAAAACTACTTCTTAACCGGCCGAAAGCTAGCTTGCTCGAATAGGGAGGAAATATTTGTTTTTCCAGAGAGATATGGATTGAAAGAAATTAAAAACCAAACAAAGTGAGAAAAAATTTAAGACTTCCTAAATTTTTCTCAGAACTTCATAGGTTCGTTTTATAAGATTTTTTCTCTTCTTGAGAGAAGGAAACCATTATTAGATTATTCATGACCATGAAGATGTTATAATTAAATAATTCTATTTAAACGTTATATGACAGGAGTCATATCCATATATATGTCTCTTTTAAATTGACATAGGCATAAATAAAGAAATAATAATTAATCCTTTTTCTGAAATATAATAATTGGTCCTCACAAAGCTAGGCAATTGCATGGAACGTTCATCAATCCTTGTCCATCATAAGCTGGCCAATTACCAAAAGGTGTACGGACAAGTACAAAAGCTCATGAGTCAAGTTAGTCTTACATCACTTATATATATATATATATATATATATATATATATTTAAAGGATGACAAAGTTTAATCGAATTTAATCAAGAAACACAACAATTTTAAGCCCATTATAAGATTCTTCTTTCGCGTAAACATCACATATTTTGGATAAGTGGAAGACGGAAAGAAAAAAGAGAAAGAAAGAAAGAAAGGAAAAAAAAATGAAAAGGAGGAAAAAGAAATACAGAAAGAAAAGGACAATCTAACGCGTTTTAACGAAAGTCTTTTGCACCACCACTCACGTTAGCTCACAAGAGTCTTTTGCCTATATAAACAAGCCTCATCTCACCTTTTGAATCCAAGAAACATTCAAAGTTTCAAACTTCTCTACATTTATGGTTCCAAACTCTAGATTAATAAACTAAAGTTCATAGTTTTCCCTCCTAAAAAATATACTAGCTAGTACTTCATAATTTTCGCTGGATTCAATATGGATTATTATCACCATGTCAGCTTAGTCACAATTTGTGCATATTTTCTACTATTTTCTATCCACGTAGTGCATGGCACTAAAAACACAATATCAATTACATGCAACCAAACCCCATATCCCCGAGTCTGCCACCATTTTATCAACTCCAATCAATTCTCAACCCTAGAAGACAAAACCACCGTCTCCTTCCGTGACTTAGCCCTAAAAGCCACCATGGAACAAGCCGTCAAAGCCTACCGCCTAGTCTCCGACATGGATACAAATTCCTTCGGCAACCGAGGCAAATCGGCGTGGCAAGATTGCCTAGAACTCTACAAGGACACCGTTGATCTCCTCAACCGTTCCGTGCAGTCAAACAACAAGAACCCTTTAGACACCCACACATGGTTAAGTGCATCTTTTGCCAACCAACAAACTTGCCAAAACGGCTTTGCGGATTTTCAAATCTCATCCCATTTCCAATCCTTCCCCCCTATGCTGAGCAACTTCTCGAAATTGCTCAGCAATTCACTTGCCATACACAAGGCCACTATTCCATCGACCACGATGCCGTTTAGTGCTAAACAAGTTCGCGGGCGACGGTTGCTCTCCGATGGCTTCCCCGAGTGGGTTTCTGCTGCCGACCGCAAGCTTCTACAATCCGGCGGGGCAGCAGCAAAAGCGGATGTCGTCGTGGCCCAAGACGGATCGGGGAATTACAAGACTCTTTCGGAGGCTGTGGCGGCAGCAGCAACACTAGGTGGTGGGAGTAAGAGGATTGTTGTGTACGTAAAAGCGGGCGTTTACCAGGAGAATGTCGAGATCATGAAGGATATCAAGAACTTGATGTTTGTTGGGGATGGTATGGACGCCACAATTGTTACGGGGAATAGGAACAACAACGATGGTTCAACAACTTTTCGATCGGCTACTTTTGGTGAGTATGGTGCTAAATTAATTAAAGAAAGCATGATTTAACTCCCTCGCGAAAAAAGCGAAAGACTAATAGGTTGATTCATTTATATGATCTACATCAACTTTAAAAGTTTCAAATCTTTTGGAGGAAAAAAAGTACACTTGAAAAGTACACATTCTTGCTTGCCTGGCAACGTATGGCTCGGTGTGCACTAGGGAATTAATCTATTGTCTTTTTTTCCCTCCTTTTAGGGGTAGAGGAAGATCTAAATGTTGAAATATCCAAGACACACGTTTATCTGTAGTTTCTTTTAACAAACATATTATCTTGTCAAACTTTTGATATTTAATAACAGCCAATTAATTAAAACACTTATCAGAACCATAACCGTCAAATCAGTGACAAAATCAAATAATAGGAAAAAGATTTTGAGTATAAATAGTAAACAATAAAATTACTCCAATAAAAAAAATTCTAGTACATCTTTTAAAATAGTACAAACTAAATGAAGACAATTTTTCTTCTAGGAAAAAAAATTTTAAGAGTTAGATGTGTAAAAAAAATACTTTGACTAGAATGAGTAAAACAAAATATTAAAGAGAAGAAAAATAAGCACAATTTGTCACATATTTGTAAACATCTCCAACTCTGTAGTGCCCATAAAAATATTAAAAGAATTCTAGGATACATTTTTAACAAAATAACAATTCTTTTTTATGGAAAGAAAAATAATTCTGAGATATAAGATAATATTTTTCTTAAAAAAACTTTTAGTTTTAGGATCATATACATCGGAATAAAATTTAACCAAAATTGATGAAATTCTCAAGTTATGTGATATTCAACCTCAAAATTACTCACGTAATTAACATCTATGACTGCGAACTCAGGGGTCTCCGGCGACGGCTTCATCGCTCAGGACATGACATTCGAGAACACCGCCGGGCCGGCCAAACACCAAGCCGTGGCCCTCCGCTCCGGCTCCGACCACTCCGTCTTCTACCGCTGCAGCTTCAAGGGCTACCAGGATACCCTCTACGTCTACTCCCAGCGGCAGTTCTACCGCGACTGCAACATCTACGGCACCATCGACTTCATCTTCGGAGACGCCGCCGCCGTCCTCCAGAACTGCAACATCCTCGTCCGAAAGCCGATGAGCGGCCAGAAGAACACCATCACAGCTCAGGCCAGGACCGACCCTAATGAGAACACAGGGATTATAATCCACAACTCACGTTTCGCGGCATCCTCTGACCTGAGGCCGGTGCAGGGCTCGTTTGAGACTTATCTCGGCCGGCCATATCAGAAGTACTCGAGGACGGTGATCATGAAGAGCAGTCTTGATGGGCTCATTCATCCCAAGGGTTGGCTTCCTTGGAGTGGGAATTTTGCCCTCAGCACCCTTTATTATGCTGAGTATATGAACTCCGGTGCCGGAGCTGCCACCGGAGGGAGGGTGAGTTGGCCAGGTTATCATGTTTTGACAAGCGCGGCGGAGGCTGGGAAGTTTACAGTCGGAAACTTCTTGGCCGGAGATTCATGGATTCCAGCGACCGGAGTGCCTTTTGCTTCTGGTTTGTGAATTCGTCGTGTGGAGATATATTTTCTTTTTCCTTTTTCTATGTTAATTAAGCTTTCTTAAAAAAAATAAAAAAGGTTTTTCACCTTCTCTAGACTAGAAAATAAAATCTTTTTTCTTTTATGGAAAGGTAGTTTTTGTATTCTAATCTAATTTTGTTAAAAAGATGGAAGTGTTCAGAAGTCATGTACTACGTGACACAATATATGTTATACACTAAAACTATGGACATGATCAATGCTAGATGGTAGCACCATCACTTATAAAAAATAAAGGTGAGCTTCATATGTAGGTCTTATACTATAATACTTTTTTTTTTATTAATGAATAGCATTTAACATCACAAGTGTATTATATTTTTTATTAATAAATGACATTTAACACCACAAATGTCTTGTAACAATGTTGAAAGAGAAATCTGAAAAGTCTACTCTTTTGAAAGGAAACAAAAAACAGAGCAGTCTCTCTCTCTCTCTCTTTTTTTTTTTTTTAAGTTTACGGGTGAGAAGAGTGTGTATTTTTTTTTTTTAAAGAAATCCTTTGTGTGTAGTGGAAGGTGATTGCCATTTTCTTAGTTAATGTGAACTGGGATGGTGACGCAAACTTGTGAAGTTGTCGTATACTGGTGTTGTTCTGCTGCCCTAGATATTTTCTTCTAATCAGATTTTTTTTTTTTTTTTAAGGCTCAACACATGATAAATGTCCTTTTGTAATGATCGAATCATATGTGGATGAATAAATGTAAAGTACTTTTCTTGTCGTCAAGGAAGTGAGGACGGTTCTGCTTTTCAATTTCCTCGTCACTCGTAGCTATTAATTTCTCATCAGATGGTTAAAGAATGAGAAAGATGTACTACCTGATCATGTAATCAATTTAACTAGATAATAGACCAGTGTGGCGGTACTAGAGACTTGACTAATTAATGTTTCTGTGAAAGTAGACTTTTTTTTAGTTTTATTTCTGTTTTAAGTGTGTATATATATATATATGCTTTTTTTTTTTTTTTTGAAAACACGTTTGATGACCTTATTTTTATATCTTCAATTATTAACAGTGTTTGACTGTCATTTAGAACCAATTTTTGTTAAGGTGAAAATGGATTTCCATTAACAGTCAAATAGGCATGGCATCACACCAGCACCAATCAGAAGAAGAATTAAAGCCAAACTAGGCAATATAGTGGGCAAAATCATTTACTTTCCTAGGAACACAGACCAAAGCAATCCCACCAATAGAACTAATACGCAAAATATCAGCAATGAGAGGACCTTCAACCGCTGAGAAAGAAGCATTGTCGATGGCAGCAATGGCGTTACAGGCATCCGAATCCACACAGGATACAGTCCAACCATACTCCATTGCAAACATGAGGCCATCTCTAATGGCATACACTTCAGCCATACAATTTGCCCCTCCGAACCTCTAATGGTACCACCAACACCAATGTGATTGACTACCTTCATAACAAAGGGTCCACATTCAGTTTGAGATTACCCGGTTTGGGAGGGGTCTAAGAGGACAAACTGCTTGGTTTAGGAAGCTTTGTTTCAACAACACCAATAGCACAGCTCTAAAACTAGTTGAGGAAACAGCTGGCCTGTTCCAAAATAGTGCTAGGATTTTTGGGACAGCTCTCATGGACAAAGCTGTTGCGTTCTTTCCACAGCATCCTAGCAATAACGCAAACCAACACGAAATCCTGCGGTTCCAGCACTTCAGCCATATAAAGGCAGACTTCTCCAAACGTATAGCCCTGCACCTGTTGAAAAAATCAAACAAAACAGAAAGCATCCATGTATTACTAGAACAAGGGCACTGCCAAATAGCATGGAAAACATATTCCAATTCTCCACGTCTAGGGCACACTCCAATATGGTCCAAGCCTCTCTCTATGAGAGAGGTTCGGCGTTGTTAGGAGGCCATCGCTAAAAGCCCTCCAAATAAAAATTTTTACTTTATGAGGGATCTTTGCCTTCCATAATTTCTCCACCAGCTTTGTAAATTTGACGATCAAGATGATGACTCGGAGAACTTCACCTTCATCGCAATTATGTAGCCCAATCTGACCAAATACAGCCCCTTGGCATCGTAGCGCCACACAAGCCAGTCATCCAACTCAAATCTACTCAAAGGTATATTCAAGATAATCTATTGTTCCATAGGTAAGAACACAGATTTGAGTGTTCCCACATCCCACGATCTGTTCCAGATCAAATCAGAAACACGCATAGGAGCCAAATTGTCCATTGGTCTCGAGATAGTCCTGAAGGAAAGAGGCCTCGGCAGCCAAGGTGAGTAGAAAGCACTAATTCTTTTCTTCCCTATTTGCCATCTAGCACCTCGTTCGATAACATCCCTGCTCCATAACAGACTTTGCCAAAGAAAAGAATTATTCGCTTTAGGTGTGGCTTCCAAAACGATGACCACGGGAAGTACTTAGCTTTCAGCACACAGGACATTAGTGAATCAACGTTTTGGACAACACGCCAAGCTTGTTTTGCCACCAAGGTCTTATTGAAGCACTCAAGGTCTCTAAAATCCAGACCCTCATTTTCTTTAGTCATAATGAGCTGCTCCCAATGCGTCCAGTGGATTTTTCTTTTCGACCCCGTCCCACCCCACCAAAAATTTGCAATCAAACACTGCAACTCGCTTATAAATGAAGAAAGGAGTCAGAAAACATTCATATCATAGGATGGTCTTGAGGAATTGAATATTTATTATCTCTACGTTTGGAAAGTGTAATGACGGCGGCTGAATCTTTCAAATATGGAATGCATCATTTTGCTGAGAAGGAAATTGTGGGATAATAATCTGTTGACTTTCAATTTTGTTTTTGTATCAATTTGTATTTATAGCCTTGATTTCTTTCCTCTGTAACAGAAGTTTATTTGTTCTTCTTGGTTGTGTATATATATATGAAAAGATCAATGTGATTCATTTCGAAGTAATAAAACAGAAAAATTTGATTCTCAGAAATTCTTCATGGTATTGGAGCGATCTTTGTTGCTTGATCTTGTTATCATCACCTCCATGGCTAAAGATAGTGCTAAAATAGTAGCTCCAACCAGAGTAGAGAAAGCCCCTCACTATCAATTGAGCAATTCTGATAGGCCGTGTGACCAGATTGTTACTCATCTTCTGAAAGGGACAAACTACTCAACCTAGAAGAGGGTGGTAACCAGTGCACTCCTCTCAAAGCACAAAATGTCGTTTGTTGATGGAAGGCTCCCAAAGCCAAAAGAAGGAGATCCAGATGAGGAGAATTAGATCACCGGCAATTCCATGGTTATGTCTTGGATTCTTAACTCTCTCAACGAAGAACTGCACGACAGTGTCATATACCACGACACAGCACATGGTATGTGGGAAGAGTTAGAAGAGAAATTTTTGCAGTGAAGTGGACCAAGAATTCAAGAAATCAAGAGGGAGATAACCAACATACAACAAGGTGACATGACAATTTCTAGATATTATGCAAGAATTAAAAGCCTGTGGGAGCAACTCAATGGTTGTTCCAAACCACACATGTCGGGATTCACCGATTGCACGTGCGGTGTTGCTGCAAGGGGGAAAGAAGATGAGAGACTTCATCAGTTCCTCATTGGGCTGAATGATACATTCAGGGGTCGTGAGATCTAGTCTCCTTTGCAAGGACCCTCTGCCCAGTCTATCAAACGCATACTCTTTGTTGACATCCGAAGAAGTCACCGTAGGAAAGCCTCTCATGGTTGAAGCAGCGGCTTTTAAGGTGAATGCTGAAAACTCCAAGAGCAAGGATGACGAGAGGAGGCCGAGGTGTGACCATTGTAAGAAGGTAGGACATGTGAAAGAGAAATGCTTTGAGTTAGTAGGGTATCCATCCAACTGGAATCGCAAGAAAAAGGGGAGACTGATGGCCAATGCTGCCATGATCGACAACAAAGATGACACAGTACAAACAGGGCTTTCACAAGAACAGTATAATCAACTCACCCAACTTCACCGACGGTCAACTTCACTGGTAACGTTAAGAACAAATGGATTCTTGACATTGGTGCATCCGATCATGTCGCCTATGATGCAACACTATTAAAGGATGCCATGAGACCAAAACTCCCTTTTAAAGTTTCTTTACCGAATGGAGAAAAATCAGAAGTACAATTGATTGGAAAGGCTAAAGTTTTGAATAATATTATCGTTAGCCAAGTTCTATATTTGAAGAATTTCAATTGTAATTTAATCTCCATTAGGAAATTGACAAAGGAGCTAAAGTGCTCTATATTGTTTGTTGAAAATGGTTGTTTTATACAGTACCATGTGACCAAGATGGTCATTGGAATGGGTCAGCTCAAGGGGGCTTTGTGAAACGCCCCTTAAATCAGACGTCACAGATGTCGTTACATATTTACATTTGAACAAGCATAAACTATAAACTAATATCAAACTTAATCGTTACAATTGATTTTACAAGTATTTAAAACTTACATTACCAGGATCCATTCATACGTTTTTTTTTTTTTAAACTTATCGTTGTTTCGAAAATAATCATTTAATTTATTTCATAACATATTTTATTCAATTATACTTAATTTATCATAAACTTATAGGTTTGTCAAGTTGTATAATTCAAAACTTATAAATATATTCCATAAAAACTCTTGATCAACACATCATCTGAAATTCATTTGTTCCCACAGTTCGGCAGGCCGTTCAACATCGGCAGGCCGGTGTTTCCTCTGCCGACAGAGGCTTTGCAAAATGGATTGAAAATTCACCCATGTTCGGCAGACCGAAAAATCCAGTCGGCCGGCCGAACTTCGGGACTTCGGCAGGCCGGCCACAGAGTTCTGCAGGCCGTCCGAGACCCCATTTCCTTGAAAAAACTTAACTTAAAACGTTCCAACTTTACGTAAAATATAGCGGAAGTTCATAATTCTTCAAAAATGATAAAACAACTTATAAAAACATAATATAAGTATTCTTAAAAAAAAAATCCTTAACGTAGAATATGTTCAAAATATATAGTTAATTAAATCATAAAATCATTTTCTTTTTGGTGTGCTTCCGGTTACAATTCATCGTTCATGTTGCTCACACGCCGTCTCATGTCCTCCACCTATTCCATGACTCTCTTACCCTTATCTGCAACATGACATATAAAACATGATTAAGCTAACGCTTAGTAAGTACATATAATTCTCACAATTTATATAGCATTTCATAAACATCGTCATCTTCATGATCATCATATCATAAAGTGCCTTAAGCACAATTTCATAGAACATATCTTTCATAATGTTAACCATGTTAAAACTTAATCCATTTTTATCTTAAGGGCCCAAGTGTTGCACCATAACATTATCATAGGCGCGCCGTCATGAGAGGAGAAGGGTAGCTAATCCCAAACTAAACATGACATCATAACATAACATTTCATAGCATTGGGTGTGCAACACTTATTAGGTGATACAAATATACATACTTTTCATTCTTTGAAACATGTCATCATCATACATGCATATCTTAAAAAAAAAACATGAAAATCTTTCATAAGAAATCCTTTAAGGAAAATCATCATAAAATCATCATGAATATCCTTGTAAACATATCATCAAACCTTGTAAAAATATGTGTCATGTTGCAGGTGAGAATGTACTTACCTTAACGATAGCTTACTTAACCTTAACGTGATTTGGTGACGACGTCGCGGTCTCGTAATGCTCGCTTCTTGAGTGTTCATGCCAATTTCCATTTAAAAGATGCGATATGCTAATTCATACCATGAAACATCCATTCTCATGACATTTATTCATAATATATCCATCACATATATATATCTTGTCGTCCATTACAATCAATAATTCATAACTATAAAAACTGACATCACATAGACATGTTATTATGATTTTTCTTTAATTAAAAAGAAATTACTTTAAAGATATAAAACAAACTATTCATTTTAAACATATTTATCTTTTAAATAAAACATTTTCGAACAAATACATATATTTTAAATTAAATTCCCATACAATCATCATATCATCATGCATAAAATCATTTTATTATCATAGAGTCACGTAAGTACATAAAAAGTTTAATAAAACAAAAATCCCAGAAACAATCATTATCAAAACAATTTTTTCTTATAATAAAAATTCATAATCATGGAAATAAAATACATTCTTCATTCATATACATATTCTTAACAACTTTTCATGAAAACATCATATTACCCCTTGAATGAACATTACGTTTTTCATACTTAAAAAAAAAAAAATTAAACAGTAACATTACTGTGAAGGGTAGAAGACAGAAATATTCATTTTTTTTTCATTAAAAACATTTATATGACATAAAACGTGAAGAAACATCACTCATAATACTCATGAGCATCATCATAAAAACACAAAACAAAACACAATACCTAGAGAGGATATTGTAGGCGAAGTGAGGAGAAGAATTTCTTTTCAAAAATACCAGAAAAGCCGAATTCTTACCTTGGAGTTTCTTCTCAAAATTCTTGAATTCACCAACGAAACAAAACTTTTTCTTTCAATATACTCAAAAATTTTCACGGGAGAGAGAAATTTCGTGAAGAAGAAAAGAAGAGGAAGATTAGAAAGTCAGAAAAAATGTCTCAGACTTTTGAGAGAGAGAAAACAAAATTAATAAAAAGAAGAAACGTTAATTAATTTTCTTTTAACGTAATAAACATAATGAGCATTCATGGCCTTCATTAAGTCAGAAAAATCTGACTGTTAAGAGAGTGATTGGCGTGGGAAAGGAGGAAAAAGAAAAGGAAGGTCAAACATTATCAATCTTACCTTAAATTTACCTTCTAAAAATAGGAAACCTCTTTAAATGATACAAATCAAATTCTTTAATTTCCTTAACTGATAAAAACATTCCATTATTATGCCAATTAATCACATTAATTCACCCAATTAATGTAATTAACTCAGCCATAATTTTGGAGGAATTTTCTGCTGACTACTTGTCAGCCATGTTCGGCCTGTCGGTTTTCCCCTTCGGCCTGCTGGTTCCAGCAAGTTCGGCCTGCCGGTGGGGTTCTTCGGCCTGCCGTTCTTGGGCAAGACGTTCGGCCTGCCGAGCTTAAAAGTTCGGCCTGCCGATCTGTCATTAAATGTCATAACATAAAACATGCATACATCATTGCATCATAAATAATTATATATTACATCATAAATAAATATATGCTTAGAATTCCACATGAACACTAGAGCACAACGATCCCATGCGGTCGTCACCTGTCATAAAACTTGACATAAAAAGTTAGTAACATGCACATCACATATCATATCATATAACGTTATTTATTAATAACATTTTTCAATAACGTTACTAACTTAACGTGGTCCGTTACATAAAATAGGCGGGTGTTACACTTTGTATCTTCTCAGCCAAGAGTTGCCGAGTTCAGTCCATGTAGCAACAAGCAATTTGAAGGCTGATTTGCTACACCGACATTGGGACATCCTTCTATGGCTAAAATAAAGAATTTGCCTGATTTTAATGTTTCAAATAAAGATTGGTTGGGGCCTTAGGATGCTTGCCGACAAGCCAAACATTGTCAATCAAAATTTCCTACTAGCAATAATAAATCAAAGGATAGTTTTGATTTAATTCATTTGGATACTTGGAGTCCATATAATTGTAAGACACATGATGGTTTTTCTTATTTTCTTACTCTTGTTGACGATCACTTGAGAAGCACGTGGGTGATCATGATGAAACAAAAACTGATACGCCTATTTTATTTAAGCGGTTTGTCAAAATGGTTCAAACACAGTTTGGAAAACAAGTTAAGAAGATAAGATCAGATAATGCCCCTAAATTTGTGTCTGGAAATTTTAGGAGATATGTGTTCAAACAAGGGATCTTGTGCCAAACCTCATGTCCTCACACACCACAGCAAAATGGAGTTGTGGAAAGGAAACACAAGCATTTGCTAGAAGTAGCACGGGCACTGAAATTTCAATCCAAAATTCCAATTCACTACTGGGGTGAATGTGTCATGATAGCCGTCTATCTCATCAACTTGACTCCTACATCAAAACTCGAAGGAAAATTACCTAAGAGTTTTTGGTTGTCTCTGCTATTTGTATCACAAGCCTAAGCCATTAGACAAGTTTGAGTTAAGGTCTAGATGATGTGTTTGTCTTGGATATGTACCAGGGAAAAAGGCGTACAAAGTTCTCAAAATTGAGGCAAACAAAATATTTGAGTCTCGGGATGTTATCTTTTACGAGGACATATTTCCTTTCCAAGATCAAGAAAAGAAAAATGTTGAGGGAAAAGCAATAGCAATGCCACAGCAACATTCTCGGGCATTTGATGACTCGAGTGATGAGGAAGATCTTGAAAAAACGGAGAATGAAAATATGTTAACCAATGATCAGGTTACACAAGAGGCATCAAGCAGCAACACTCCAACAAGGCGTCATGAGAAAGACGCTTACCGAAGCATCTTCAAGATTATGTGCTAACTTGTTCAAGCAATAATAATGATCCCCCCCACAACGAACCATTCCAAGGGTCCATGGTCAGTCACTTACTGAAGGTACTTGCTCAACCTTATCTACTTTTGACTACCTCATTGCAACAAATTTTACTCATGATGTAGCAGCCACGAATGTTGATATTGAGCCAAACTCCTTTGAGGAAGCATATAAAGATCCAACATGGAGAGAGGCCATGCGTAATGAACTGCATGCCTTATCACAAAACAAGACATCGAGTCTCATAGAGTTTCCAAAGGGGAAGAAGGCAATAGGATCCAAGTGGACATACAAGGTCAAGCGCAAGCCAGATGGGACAGTTGAAAGGTACAAAACCAGGCTTGTAGCCAAAGGGTACAGTCAAGTCAAGGGACTCGATTACAATGAAACTTTTGCACCAGTAACAAAGTTTGCCACCATCAAATATCTCATCACTGTAGTAGCCATAAAAGAGTGGGAATTGCATCAGCTAAATGTGAACGACGCGTTTCTTAATGGAGATTTAGAAGAGGAGGTCTTCATGAAGATCCCATAAGGACTACCCACTTCCAACTCAAAATTGGCGTACAGATTACACAAGTCACCCTATGGCTTAAAACAAGCCTCTAGACAATGGTTTGGTAAGCTTTTTGTTGCGTTGCTCAGCTATGGTTTCAAACAAAGCGACTCTGACAATTCTTTCTTTACATTTAATAGAGATGGTGTCAAGATGATTGTTTTGATCTTTGTTGATGATCTAATTCTCACTGGAAATGACAATGATAGATGTGAGAAATTTAAACAATATTTGCAAAGTTGTTTTTAAATCAAGGATTTAGGACAGCTCCACTATTTCTTGGACTTGAGGTGAAGAGGACAAGGCACGGGATTTTTCTTTGCCAACATAAATACACACGAGACATAGTTGATGAGGCATGCCTTGAGAACTCCAAAAGAGTCAAGACACCATTTCCTCAACAACTTGGCCTTTCAGCCGATGATGGTGAACTCCTACCCGATGCTGGTGAATATAGGAGATTGACAGGGAGATTGCTTTACTTGACATTGACAAGGCCAGATTTATCTTATGCAATCCATGTACTCAGCCAGTTTTTCAAAAGTCCAAGAGTGCCGTACATGGAGAGGGCTAAACGGGTTGTTCGTTACCTCAACAACACTCCTGACAAGGGAATATTCTATCCTAAAAATAATGAATTAGTCCTTAAAGCTTATTGTGATGAAGATTGGGCAACCTGCCCCACCACAAGGAGATTTGTCACCGAGTTTATCACATTTATTGGCAAGGCACCACTCACTTGGCGCTCTAAGAAGCATCCAACTATTTCTTTATCTTTTGCTAAAGCAAAGTATCGTTCCATGGCCAAGACTACAAAGGAGATTGTTTGGTTAACATATGTTCTCAAAGATGTGTTTGTGGAGGTTCAAAGTCGATTAGCCTATTTTGCAACAACAAATCGGCCATTCATATAGCAACCAATTCAGTGTTTCACGAGCAAACCAAACACATCAATTGGACAGTCACTTTATCTGGAAGAAGCATGAGGAAAAGCTGCTCGAGTTCGAGTTTGCACCTTCTCACAGCCAACTGGCCGATGTCTTCAACAAAGGACTTGGGCTTGCTCACTTCAATGCGCAGCTTACAAATGTTGGCCTTGGAAATCACAGCAAGCTAGCTTGAGGGAGGCATCTCAAATATCCAATATTTGCAAGCAGTCATCTAGTTTCCAGCTTGAGGGAGGCTTTTGAGGAATTGAATATTCGAGATCATCTTTATGTTTGGAAAGTATAAGGATGGCTGCTGAATCTTCAAAATATAGAATGCATCATTTTGCTGAGAAGGAAATCGTGGGATAACAATCTATTGACTTCCAATTTTGTTTTTGTATCAATTTGTATCTATAGCCTTGATTTCTTTCCTCTGTAATAGAAGTTTATTTGTTCTTCTTGGCTATATATATATATATATAAAGATCAATGTAATTCGTTTCTAAGTAATAAAATAGAAAATTTTGATTCTCAAAAATTCTTCAGATGGGATGACTTGAATTACAGCCTTGATCAAAACCTCCCTTCCTCCAGTTGAGAAAAGCTTTGTTTCCAAAATTAAAGCTTCCTACAAACCTTTGTTTCCATCGAACTTGAATCGCAAGAAAAAGGGGAGACCGATGGCCAATGCTGCCATGATCGACAACAAAGAAGACACGGTACAAACAGGGCTTTGACAAGAACAGTATAATCAACTCACCCAACTTCACCGATGGTCAACTTCATTGGTAACGTTAAGAATAAATGGATTCTTGACAGTGGTGCATCCGATCATGTCGTCTATGATGCAACACTGTTAAAGGATGCCATGAAACCAAAACTCCCTTTTAAAGTTTCTTTACAGAATGGAGAAAAATCAGAAGTCCAATTGATTGGAAAGGCTAAAGTTTCGAATAATATTATCCTTAGCCAAGTTCTATATTTGAAGAATTTCAATTGTAATTTAATCTCCATTAGGAAATTGACAAAGGAGCTAAAGTGCTCTGTATTGTTCGTTGAAAATGGTTGTTTTATACAGGACCATGTCACCAAGATGGTCATTGGAATGGGTGAGCTCAAGGGGGGTTTGTATCTTCTCAGCCAAGAGTTGCCGAGTTTAGTCCATGTAGCAACAAGAAATTTGAAGGCTGATTTGCTACACCAACATTTGGGACATCCTTCTATGGCTAAAATAAAGAGTTTTCATGATTTTAATGTTTCAAATAAAGACTGGTTGGGGCCTTATGATGCTTGCCACCAAGCCAAACATTGTCAATCAAAATTTCCCCCTAGCAATAATAAATCAAAGGACAGTTTTGATTTAATTCATTTGGATACTTGGAGTCCATATAATTGTAAGAAACATGATGGTTTTCTTATTTTCTTACTCTTGTTGACGATCACTTGAGAAGCACGTGGGTGAACATGATGAAACAAAAACTGATACGCCTATTTTATTTGAGCGGTTTGTCAAAATGGTTCAAACACAGTTTGGAAAACAAGTTAAGAAGATAAGATCAGAAACCTAAATTTGTGTTTGGAAATTTTAGGAGATATGTGTTCAAACAAGGGATCTTGCACCAAACCTCATGTCCTCAAACACCACAGCAAAATGGCATTGTGGAAAGGAAGCACAAGCATTTGCTAGAAGTAGCACGGGCACTGAAATTTCAATCCAAAATTCCAATTCGCTACTGGGGTGAATGTGTCATGACAGCTGCCTATCTCATCAACTTGACTCTTACATCAAAGCTCGAAGGAAAATTGCCTTTTGAGGTACTTTTTAATGAAAAACCCTCATTTGAGCACCTAAGAGTTTTTGGTTGTCTCTGCTATTTGTGTCACAAGCCTAAGCCATTAGACAAGTTTGAGTCAAGGTCTAGATGATGTGTTTTTTTTTGGATATGTACCAGGGAAAAAGGCGTACAAAGTTCTCAAAATTGAGACAAACAAAATATTTGAGTCTTGGGATGTTATCTTTTACAAGGACATATTTCCTTTCCAATATCAAGAAAAGAAAATTGTTGAGGGAAAAGTAGTAGCAATGCCACAGCAACATTCCTGGGCATTTGATGACTCGAGTGATGAGGAAGATCTTGAAAAAGCGAAGAATGAAAATATGTTAACCAATGATCAGATTACACAAGAGGCATCAAGCAGCAACACTCCAACAAGGCGTCATGAGAAAGACGCTTACCAAAGCATCTTCAAGATTATGTGCTAACTTGTTCAAGCAATAACAATGACCCCCCTACAGCAAACCATTCCAAGGGTCCATGGTCAGTCACTTACTAAAGGAACTTGCTCAACCTTATTTACTTTTGACCATATCATTGCAACAAATTTTACTCATGATGCGGCAGCCACGAATGTTGATATTGAGCCAAACTCCTTTGAGGAAGCATATAAAGATCCAACATAGAGAGAGGCCATGCGTAATGAACTACATGCCTTATCACAAAACAAGACATGGAGTCTCATAGAGTTGCCAAAGGGGAAGAAGGCAATAGGATCCAAGTAGGCATACAAGGTCAAGCACAAGCCAGATGGGACAGCTGAAAAGTACAAAGCCAGGCTTATAGCCAAGGGGTACAGTCAAGTCAAAGGACTCGATTACAATGAAAATTTTGCACTAGTAGCAAAGTTTGCCACCATCAAATATCTTATCGCTGTAGTAGCCATAAAAGAGTGGGAATTGCATCAGCTAGATGTGAACAACGCGTTTCTTAATGGAGATTTAGAAGAGGAAGTCTTCATGAAGATCCCATAAGGACTACCCACTTCTAACTCAAAATTGTTGTGCATATTACACAAGTCACCCTATGGTTTAAAACAAGCCTCTAGACAATGGTTTAGTAAGCTTTCTGTTGCGTTGCTCAGCTATGGTTTCAAACGGAGCAGCTCTGACAATTCTTTGTTTACATTTAATAGAGATGGTGTCAAGATGATTGTTTTCATCTTTGTTGATGATCTAATTCTCACTGGAAATGACAATGATATATGTGAGAAATTTAAACAATATTTGCAAAGTTGTTTTTAAATCAAGGATTTAGGACAACTCCACTATTTTCTTGGACTTGAGGTGAAGAGGACAAGGCATGGGATTTTTCTTTGCCAACACAAATACACACGAGACATAGTTGATGAGGCATGCCTTGAGAACTCCAAAAGAGTCAAGACACCATTTCCTCAACAACTTGGCCTTTCAGCCGATGATGGTGAACTCCTACCCGATGCTGGTGAATATAGGAAATTGATAGGGAGATTGCTTTACTTGACATTGACAAGGCCAGATTTGTCTTATGCAGTCCATGTACTCAGCCACTTTCTCAAAAATCCAAGAGTGCTGTACATGGATATGGCTAAACGGGTTGTTTGTTACCTCAACAACACTCCTGACAAGTGAATATTCTATCCTAAAAACAATGAATTAGTCCTTAAAGCTTATTGTGATGCAGATTGGGCAACCTGCCCCACCACAAGGAGATCTGTCACCGAGTTTATCACATTTCTTGGCAAGGCACTACTCACTTGGCGCTCTAAGAAGCAGCCAACTATTTCTTTATCTTCTGCTAAAGCAGAGTATCATTCCATGGCCAAGACTACAAAGGAGATTGTTTGGTTAACATATGTTCTCAAAGACGTGTTTGTGGAGGTTCCAAAGCCAATTAGCCTATTTTTGTGACAACAAATCAGCCATTCATATAGCAACCAATTCAGCGTTTCACGAGCGAACCAAACACATCAAATTGGACTGTCACTTTATCCGGAAGAAGCATGAGGAGAAGCTGCTCAAGTTCAAGTTTGTACCATCTCACAGGCAGCTGGCCGATGTCTTCACCAAGGAACTTGGGCTTGCTCACTTCAATGCGCTGCTTACAAATATTGGCCTTGGAAACCACAACGAGCCAGCTTGAGGGAGGCATCTCGAATATCCAATATTAGCAAGCTGTCATCTAGTTTCCAGCTTGAGGGAGGCTCTTGAGGAATTGAATATTCGAGATCATCTCTATGTTTGGAAAGTATAATGATGGCTGCTAAATCTTCAAAATATGGAATGCATCATTTTACTGAAAAGGAAATTATAGGATAACAATCTATTGACTTCCAATTTTGTTTTTGTATCAATTTGTATTTATAGCCTTGATTTCTTTCCTCTGTAACAGAAGTTTATTTGTTCTTCTTGGTTGTATATATATATATATGAAAAGATCAATGTAATTCGTTTCTAAGTAATAAAACAGAAAAATTCGATTCTTAAAAATTCTTCAGATGGGATGACTTCAATTACAGCCTTGATGAAAACCTCCCTTCCTCCAGTTGAGAAAAGCTTTGTTTCCAAAATTAAAGCTTCCTACAAACCTTCTCTTTTCTAGTGGCAAAGGCAACTCACTTACTTCTTCCTATAAAAGCAAGAAGTCCAAGATAAGAATTATGACCTGAAGATAGCCAAATTCCAAGAGTTCCCAGTAACTCAAAAGTGGTTTCGAATTTCAAATTTGGGGAAACATAAACCGAAAACTTCTCAAAATTAACAACCTAGACCGACGCTCTCTCATAGGTGTCTAAAACACTAAGGCTAGCAGTATAGTCCCATTGCTCAGCTCTACAATAGATAACACTATCATCAGTAAAAAATAAGTGGCTAATATGAGGGGTGTTTCTAGCACAAGCAAAGCCTTAAAGATCCCCCAACTGTTCTTTCCATTTAAAAAGAGCGAAAAACCCCTCAGCACACAACAAAAAAAGATAAGGAGACAAAGGGCACCCTTGTCTCAGAGCACCGCTTGCATTGACACTTCCACATTGAAATCATTCATAACAAAAAAAACGAGGCTGTCAAAATCCAATCAAATATGACTTTGACCTGCCTATTGGGGAAACCCATTTTGAGCATCACCTCTTCCAAAAAGGACCATTCGACACCATCGTAGGCCTTACTCATGTCCAACTTAATGGCCCTAGCACCCTTTTTCCCATTTGTCCCTCTGAATAAAGTGGAGGGTTTCAAAAGAGGTGATGATGTTGTTGGCTATCAATCAACCTAGAACGAAAGTGCTTTGCAGTTTGAAATGATGCTAGGCAAAATTTTTGCTATGGTCTTTGTGATAGCCTCACATATAACATTGCATAAGCTTATAGGACGATACTCAGACACCCACGAAGGATTTTTAACTTTGGGAATCAACACAATGTTGTTACATTTAGAGGGCGCGGTGACATACCTTTGCTAAGGACCCCCAAAAATACATGACTGACATCCCCACTGACAATGTCCCAGTGCTTCTGATAGAAAATTGAGTAGAAACCATCCGGCCCTAGGGCCATAGACGGGCCCATCACAAACACCATAACAAGCACCTCTTTGGCAATGAAAGGCTTACTAAGAGCATCAAAAGCTTCTTGGTCCAGGGAAACATCAACACAATAGGTAACTTCCTTGATCTTGTCCAAGCTAGATTTTGAACTATTAAATAAATCTATATAGAACTGAGTAAAAGTATCTAGGATCTCTCCTTCGTCCGTCTTCCTCAAATCATTTGTAATATGTTTTAGCTCATTCCTTTCAACCAGTTTTACGGGTGCGTTGTCGCCAGTAAGAATCTTTGAGCTCCAGCAAGTGGTCAAACTCTTTTTCCAATGCTCGAATACCAGATAAATTTTCCTCAAATCGATCCTCACAATAAAGATCAATAAGTTGGTCTTGGGCTTGTTTAACTCTCTTTAGGATCACACCAAAAGTAGAAGAACCCCAATCTTTTAGGGCCTCCTCATAATTCTTCAAATTTGTTGTAAAACTCATAGCATCAGAGAGAGGATTGGATAATCACCAAATGTCTTCAATTACCGGACAGCAGCCTGGGTTGGACATCCGCAACGGTTCGAAAGCCTACTGTTTTTTTTTTCCCTCAATGGTTAACTCGATTTAGGCTTACTCTAAATCAATAAGCAAAACTTGATGGTCAAATCCCCAGAAATCCACATGAACCACAACGACTTCTAGAAATGTGGCTTTCCAATCTGAACAAGCAAGGCCCCTATCAAGTCAAGCTTGAACATTAGCACTACCTCCTCTTCGATTGTTCCTATGACACCTGTTAATTTTTCAACAGGCATAATTATGATTAAATTAATTATAAATGTGTCAATCAAAATTTTGTAAAATTTTGTTTCATTTAAAATCTATTTTATATTATTTATTTTATCTATTTTCAATTTGTCAAGAATTTTCCTACACCTATTTAAGATATTTACTAAAATGCCCTTAGCACTTTTACCTAATTGCAAAAATGCCATTTGGCATTATTGCCCCAAAGTCTCCAAAGGAGACTTAATTACACTGCCCCCTAACCCTACCTGTCCCCTTCTTCTTTCCTTCTTGTCTCTTTCATGTTTCCCCTTTTCCTTTCTTCTCTTTGTTTGTTTCAAAATCCAAAGATTAGAAAACCCAGTTTCTACAAATCAAGAGAAAGATCTGAAATTATTTTCTTTGATCTTCCATAATCACAAAACAACGATCAAAGATCTTGCAAGCAGAACCACTATTTTCTTTAATCTTGAGGTTAGATTTTCTAAACTAAAACTTTGATTTAAATTTATGTTTTAGTATAAAATTTGTGAGAAATGTGTTTTTGATGTTTATGAATGATTATATATTTTTTATACATTGTTTTGATGTTTAGAAAACTGTTAGAAAACCAAAATTTTAATAAAAAGCTTACAATTCAGATTTTTGGGCTCTCAAAATTCGGATTCACAAAAACTACATGTTTTCCTAGAAACATGTTGTTTTTCACAAAAATTACATGTCGTTTTGTCAAACCAAAAATGTATAAGACTAGAAATTTGCTCTCCTCAAAACTTGAACCTACAACCTACTAGTACCTTAGGATACCTTCCACCATTTCATTGATCTTATTCCTTTGTCAATTCTATTGTTGTTTGATATATTATAAGTCGGATCAACTCGACCCTAATACAAAATTTTTATTTAAATGTTTTATTCCAAAATATTTTAATCTTGTATTATTTTGTTTTAAATTATTTTCCAAACATTGTTAGATTGGGATATGGGTCATTTTTTATTGTTATTAAAATTAAATTATGTGTTTAACTTTATATGCATATTTGAGCGTATTAATCATTATGGCACACTAATAAAAATGGATGATAAAGTGGCATGATTATAGAGTAAGATTTAAGTTAAAGTTTGGTTATTTTATACGTCTTAGGATAATGACGTACCTGGAGCTTACGTGGTGAACTTGATTTCATGAGTTGGAAGTTATCAATAGTATACTCATCAAGAGGTAGGGAATCTATTACTTATCTTTTGTAAGGTTTTGTGGAATTAAAATTGGTTCTTTACATTGCAATATATATATATATATATATGTTGAATTGTTATAATGTAAATATCACTTATGAGACAATACTATGAACTTGTCTTCTAATGTACAATGAGGAATAAATTAATTTGACATGTGTTGATATAAATTGAGAAGCATGGTTAGGAAATATGAACTCTATACGTAGCGGTAAGGTTATGAGAGGAATGGTAAGACGTGAAGAAGGCAGCAGTTATATCCTTAGGCTCAAATACCCTAAAAGGTAGATAGGGCGAAACGATGGTGTTTTCTTGGGTCGAAAGTTCTAGAATGCACTGTACAATAATCGACTTTGTGGGGAATCAGGGCTTAATGTCCCTTCAGTTGACACTCTTAGAATGATAGTAGAGTGATCAAGCGTGCCCATTTGGGTTTCGTTAAGTTGAGTGATATGATACTCATTGCATTATGGATACCTAGAATCATTTATTAATCATGATATATGTATATATGTATATGTAAGAAACTTGGTAATGATTAACGTAATGTTTCCATGACTTATGATCATAATGAATCTCATAAGATGAATAATATTGTTGAATAACTAACCATGCAGGTGTTAATGTGGTAAATAATAAAATCTAAATGTGAGTAATGGTTTTTCCTACTGAGCATGTTGTCACTCATTTCCCTTTATTTTCATCTTTTTAGGACTCACAAAATGTGGGTGGCTACGAGAAAAATAGTTGAGGAAACTATGTCATAATATTCAGTTAGAATCGCTTCGTTTGTTAAGAATGTTCTTCATTATGAAGTAAGAATCAAATGTTACTATCTGTGACTGTATGATGTACTGAGGGTTGAAATGATGATGATGACAGTTTTATATTATTAAATTAAATGTGCTACATTAAATTGTGGTTTGTTTGGTGTTTATATGTTTATTTTGATTTGAGAGTTCTTATTTAAATCCCGAGCAAATTTTTTTTAAAGTTTTATTTTTTGATCTTTATTAATTTATTAAAAATTGTTAATCTCTACTTAAAGGCGTTGCAGTCCCAGGTCAAAGACTCCCTCTATATCCGAGGTCCCGCAACCCATCCATAATATGGACTTTCTGTTGGGCTAGCAAGGACTTTCTACATCCAAAGTAGTAGGTGCAATTTTTGCATTGACATGACCTGACCCGAAAAAGGGGGTAATGCTTTCATTTATTCCACGTGACAAAACCGCGTCAGCCTTCGAGATATTAATAGATGGCAAAACCCACGTGCTGTTGGTAAACTCTTGATTGATTGGGGGCACAATCCCCATAGTCGGGTCCACCAAATCCTGCCCTCAAGCTTCCATTCTAGGCAAAGTCGAGGCATTTTACTGCTGGTGGTGGACCTTGGGAAACAAACCATTCCTTATCGACTCAATCAACTCGTCTAGCTGCTTGACATGGTTGATCGAAGACTTGCGTCTCGCTAGTGAAGAAGCTTTCTGAGCAAATCACTTGGACAAATGTTGCTTTTCACCATTAGACCCCATAAAAACCTTGGGTCCAGGGTTCATTGATAAGCCAGTTGCCATAAGGAAGGTTCCCTTTACTTATCATGATATCGACCCCATCAAAATTGCAAAGCTTAGAACAAAAGTCCGGGATCCTCTCATATTTGAGATCGGCGAACACCATCTTTCTCGAGCTTCCAAGATGAAGTTGGATCACAAGTCAAAGAGGCTTTGTATTATTGACACGAATGCGAATACTGATAAAGTTACCCAAAATTCTACCTTGTTTATCAGCATCCACCTTAATGCAAGTTCCTATCTAATCTCCGACAAACTCCCCAACCGCGATTGACCTGTTAGAGAAAGCCAAACCATAGACCTGTACCCATAAGCACGTTGAAGAAAAGTCGCCCCAGCTTGGTTCATCACCATCTTCTAACTCTTGCAGCACAAGCAGAGTCTTGTTGAAAACCAGGATTCCCTTTCCAGGACGCTAAGCTTCTCTTGTAAAACATAAAACTGAAACAATTCTAAACATGCCAAAATTGTATGCATATCAAGAATTGAATTAAAATGAAAACAGAAGCGTGTGAATTTTGTTACCTCCGGCCATTGCACCTGAGAAGCCCGATGGTGTACCGTGACTGCCTGCACTTGGGCTGCTTCCAAGTTCTCACAAAAACTCAATTGATGGTGTAAGATTCTTAAGAGAATTTTTGAAACTTGGGGACCCAATATTTTTTGTTCAATGAACGAACAAAGAAAAATTTTCTCTGTACAACCATTGCTTCCATCAAGCAATCTTTATACTACTTCAGAAAATTTAGTTACCAAGCTGGTTTTAATGGACATAAATGTGAGGCCAATAATGCAACAAATTAAATTGGTTTCAATTCATTTTCTTTGAAACCGTAGAAAGAAGCCAAAACGTTTACATTCTCCCACTTGGTCTCCATATTTATCCTTATATCCATTAAATCCAAACTTTCAGGAAACAAATACATGAATCATGGCGATAATTTCTCTAAATTATGAGTATTATCTTCCATGTATTACAATATATTATTTCTCAGACTTTATTCCTTATATGGTAACTTAACTTTATGAATAAACCCAATGTTTATTCTTGGTCCTACAATATGTGAATTTTTCTCTAATAACTTAATGCGCAAACCAAATATGAGAAAACAACACAACTGAATAAGAGTTTCATTAAGACTGTAAATTGTATGTACAAACAAATTTACATTATGGAACTAAGTCCCATCTGTACAACATGATCCTTAAATGACTTCGGTGGCATTCCTTTTGTCAGAGGATCTACGATCATCAATTCAGTGCTTATATGCTCAATGACCACTTTATTTTCCTTAATGCGTTCCCTTATGGCTAAGTACTTAATGTCGATATGTTTATTTCGACTGCCACTCTTATTATTCTTAGCCATAAAGACAGCAGCTGAATTGTCACAATATATCCTTAATGGCCTAGACACATAATCTACAATTCTGAGGCCTGACATGAAACTCTTCAACCATACACCATGCGAAGTAGCCTTAAAACAAGAAACGAACTCTGCCTCCATCGTGGAAGTAGCAACTAATGTTTGATTTCCACTCCTCCAAGATACAGCTCCTCCGGCTAGCATGAAAATATAACCTGAAGTTGATTTTCTCGAATCAACATAGCCAGCAAAGTCTGAATCAGAGTAGCCAATCACCTCTAGAATGTCAGTTCGTCTATACATAAGCATGTAATCCTTTGTACCTTGAAGGTACCTCATCACTTTCTTTGCAGCCCTCCAGTGGTCAATGCCTGGGTTACTCTGATATCTTCCCAACATTCCCACAGCAAATGCAATGTCAGGTCTTGTTCAGACCTGAGCATACATAAGGCTTCCGACAGCTGAAGCATAAGGAATGTTGCTCATTTGAACTTTCTCGAAATCATTCTTTGGACATTGGTTCAAACTGAACTTATCACCCTTCACAATGGGTGCTACACTTGGTGAAAAATCTTTCATCCAAAATCTGTCTAAGACTTTATTGATATATGTTTCCTGCGATAGTCCCAAAATACATTGAGATCTATCCCTATGGATCTTTATGCCAATGACATAAGATGCCTCACCCATATCCTTCATATCAAAGTTCTTAAAAAGAAATTGTTTCACCTCATATAGAAACCCCTTTATCATTGGTTGCAAGAAGGATATCATCCACATACAAAACAAGGAAACAAATCTTGCTCCCACTAACCTTCTGGTATATACATTGATCCATGATGTTCTCTTCAAAACCAAATGAAGTGATGAGATCGTGGAATTTCAAATACCATTGACGGGAAGCCTGTTTCAAACCATATATGGATCCATGATGTTTCAAGCCTGATGTTCTCTTCAAGCCTGTTTCAAACCTTCTGGTATATACATTGATCCATGATGTTCTCTTCAAAACCAAATGAAGTGATGAGATCGTGGAATTTCAAATACCATTGACGGGAAGCCTGTTTCAAACCATATATGGATTTCTTAAGTTTGCACACCAATTGCTCACCATCACTAGAGGAGAATCCTTCAGGTTGTTTCATATAAACCTCTTCCTCTAGATCACCATTGAGGAATGCCATTTTTCACATCCATCTGATGTATCTCAAAATCAAAATGAGCTACTAATGCCATGATCACACGAAGGGAGTCCTTTTTAGATACAAGAGAAAAAGTCTCAATGTAATCTATACCTTCCCTTTGAGTGAATCCTTTAGCAACGAGTCTTGCCTTATGTCTCTTAATGTTGCCTAATGAGTCTTTCTTTGTCTTGAAGACCCATTTGCATCCAATGGCTTTTACACCATCAGGCAACTTGACAAGATCCCAGACTCCATTAGATGACATAGAGTTCATCTCTTCTTTCATGGCATCATACCACAAGTTAGATTCCTTACAACTCATGGCTTGTGAAAACGTTTCAGGATCATTTTCGGCTCCTATGTTGTAGTCAGACTCTTGTAGATACACAATATAATCACTAGGAATGGCTGATCGCCTTACTCTAGTAGATCTCCTTAATGCTGATTCAACATTCTCTTGAAGAGCATGTTGATCAATTGGTTGTTCAACAGGTTCTTGTATCTGTTGTTCAGCTGGATCTACTGCTTCTTGATCAGCAATCTGTGGAACTTGAATGACTGGCTATTGTTCAAGACGCATTTGAACTGTAGGCGTATCGCGTATAACAATCACTCTATCATATGAAGTGGAAGCTTGAGCATCTGTATGATCTTTCTCTGGAACGGTGTTTCAAGATCGATCGCTCCCACTGATCAAGTCATTCTTAAGAAATTTTGCATTCCTTGATTCCACAAATCTAGTGGTATGTGATGGACAATAAAATCTGTATCCCTTAGACCATTCAGCATATCCAATGAAATACCCACTTATGGTCCTTAGGTCTAGCTTTTTTTCTTATGGATTATAGACTCTTACCTCGGACGGTTATCCCCAAATGCGTATATGTCGCAAACTCGGTTTCCAACCTTTCCATAACTCGGACGGTGTCTTTGAGACAGCCTTGGTTGGAACTAGGTTTAATACATACACAGCCGTCTTGAGAGCTTCAGTCCACAAAGACCTAGGAAGCTTGGAGCTGCTAAGCATGCTCCGCACCATATCTAACAATGTTCGGTTTCTTTTTTCTGCCACACCATTTTGATTTGGAGAACTGGGCATAGTATATTGGGCAACTATCCCATGTTCTTGAAGAAACTTCGCAAATGAACCAGGCGCTTGTCCATCTTCGGTGTATCTACCATAGTATTCACCACTTCTATCAGATCTCACTATTTTTATTTGCTTATCACATTGTGTCTCTACTTCTGCCTTAAACACCTTAAAGGCATCTATAGCTTCATTTTTATTATGAAGCAAGTAGAGATACATATATCGTGAGTAATCATCAATAAAAGTAATGAAATACTTTTGACCATACGCGTCTATGTCTGGACTACAAATATCTGTATGTATGATCTCTAATATGTCTGAACTCCTCTTGGCACCTTTCTTTGACATATTGGTCTGCTTTCCCTTTATGCAGTCCACACAAGTGTCAAAGTCAGTAAAATCTAGAGTACTAAGTACCCCATCATTCACTAGTCTCTTTATTCTCTCAATAGAGATATGACATAATCTACGGTGCCACAACATAGAGGAATCTTCATTCATAACACATCTCTTAATGCCAGCATTATCTTGAAAATGCATAGAAGTATAAGAAGTTTTATCTTGTAAATTAATTTTGAAAAGACCATTTGATAATATACCATTAAAAATAAGTTCAGATCTATAAAACAAACTAAATATAGTGTCTGAAAAATTAAAGGAAAATCCCAATGGTACAGGCCTTGAAACTGAAATTAAATTCCTAGAAAAACTAGGAATATAAAATGTTTTTTCTAATTTTAAAATAAAACCACTAGATAAAACTAAATTGCATGTTCCGACAGCCTCTACATGTGAGCGCATCTTGTTGCCTATATAGATGCACTGCTCACTTCCCACTGGCTTCCTTAGGCCTTGCAATCCCTGCAAGGAATTAGTGACATGGATTCAAGAACCAGAATCAATCCACCATGTGTTATGTTCAACGTCAACCATATTAGATTCATAACAAACAAGTGAGAATTGAGTACCTTTTTTATCAAGCCAACTCTGATATTTAGGACAATCCTTCTTTATGTGCCCCTTCTTTTTACAAAAGAAGCACCTGGATTCCTTCTTGATATCAGCTTGAGCGGGTAGTTTGCCTTTTCCCTTATTATTGGCTTGGCCCTTGTTCTTCCTTTGAGTTGCCAGATGCACACTCTCTCCCGCTTCTATAGCAAGCCTTCCTTCTTCCTGGACACACATGGTCATCAATTCATTGATGGACCACTTATCCTTATGTGTGTTGTAGGATATCTTGAAAGGTCCATATTGATGTGGAAGAGTGTTGAGGATGTAGTGCACAAGGAAGGTTTCAGACATCTCAACCTCAAGTGTCTTTAGCTGAGCCGCTATATCCCTCATTTGCATGATGTGCTCACGCACACCATGAATTCCAGTAAGCTTCATGGGTGAAAATTTCATTATCAGAGTGCTAGCTAAGGCTTTGTCTGATGTAGCAAACTGCTCATCAATTGCCTTCATCAGAGCTCGCACTTTGTCATATTGCTCCAATGAACCACGTATGCCAACCGAGATTTTCGTCTTTATGAACATTACGCAGAGGCGATTAGATCGCTCCCACTTTTCATAACGGTCCACGTCATCTGGCTGGCTGGTCTCCATAATGGCAGGTGGTTCATCCTTACGGATAGCCAAGTCAATGTCCATGACACCTAAATGAAGAAGAATTCTCTCCTTCCACACCTTATAGTTATCTCCCTTAAGTTCGGGAATGTCACACTAGAAATCAGAGTAACTCACAGTTTACATAGCTACATAATAAAACATACATGCTTATGTTACTAAATTGAGGCTACAATACTTTATGACATGTTTACCAATGTAAATCATGCATTAAAATATGAATCAAATGACATAAAAATTGTCTGTGGGCTAAATTTTTAACTCAAACAGATTCATATATTCTTATGATGACACTATCAAATTATATTCCCTTTTCTTAATTCTTGTGGGTAAATTAAGAAAGATAATTTGATACATCATCCTAACTAATCATATTAAATACAATAAAAATTCCTGTGGGATAAAATTTATCATATTACATATGATTAATCACAATTTAATGTCCTTTTACCATATGTGATTTTAAACATCTTACATAATTTTTTGCATAATTAAAGATGTTGTGGCTACTCTTTAATTATTTAAAAATTAAATACATATATCACAAGACATTTATTCTTAAATTTTTGCTCATAAAATAAATTACATTTACCTTAAGCAATAAATAAATATGAACAAAGAACCATAATTTATGTACTAATTTTCATTATGTATATATTAAAATTATACATTCAAAAATATAATTTAGCACATTATTGCACAAAATTAAATGTACTAAATTATTTAACTTAATATTGCATGCACAATTTTAAATCACAAATTATACATAATGAACACTATATGCACATAAATTTACAAAATTATATCCACACAATTACTGTATAATATTCATAACAAATACCAAAAATTATGAATATTCAAAATTATGAATTTTTCATAAATTATTCCATAATATGAAAAATTCCATAAATATATTTAAATTGTGGATATATTTTGAAAATTTCATAAAAATTATAAAAACTAAAAATTTTAAGAAATTTTCCCCAAAAATATCATTTTATAAAATTTGGAAAAAAATCAAAATTTTTTTTTAAAATTTTTGGGTTTTTTTTTAATTTATTTTCTGCATATTTAAAAACGGCGTCGTTTGGAGAGCCTCCCCCCCCCCCCCCCCCCCCCCCCCCCCCGCGTAAACGACCCGTCGTTTACTGAGAGGGCAGTCTGTCAACATACCAAACGACATGTCGTTTTGGTCATTAATGTCCAAAACGACTTGTTGTTTTTTAACGTTAAAACGAGCCCTCAACGCCTGAAACGACATGTCATTTTTGGCTGACCCAAGCCAAATGACATGTCGTTTTTATCATCTTCAACCTTGAATCCGGGTCTTCTTCACCCGAACGACCCGGTTTTGACCCGTTTCAAACCCGGCTCGTTTTTCACCCTTCGGACACCAATTTTGACGTTTCAAATTGCAGAATTCATAGAAATCTAATGTCTAAATGATTTTTAATCTTAGTTTCAATTAAGAAACGCCAAAAGACAAAACCCAAAAATAAAAATTTTTTCAACCCGTGCGTTACTACACATTGCATATTTTCCAGTTTTTCATGCAAGGCAGAGGTCAAAATTTACGGCTCTGATACCAAATGTAAAACATAAAACTAAAACAATTCTAATCATGTCAAAACTGTATGCATATCAAGAATTGAATTAAAACGAAAACAGAAGCGTATGAATTTTGTTACCTCCGGCCATTGCACCTAAGAAGCTCGACGGTGTACCGTGACTGCCTGCACTTGGGATTCTTTCAAGTTCTCACAAAAACTCAATTGATGGTGTAAGATTCTTAAGAGAATTTTCGGAACTTGGGGACCCAATATTTTTTGTTCAATGAACGAACAAAGAAAAATTTTCTCTGTACAGCCATTGCTTCTATCAACCAATCTTTATACTGCTTCAGAAAATTCAGCTACCAAGCTGGTTTTAATGGACATAAATGTGAGGCCAATAATGCAACAAATTAAATTGGTTTCAATTCATTTTCTTTGAAACTGTAGAAAGAAGCCAAAACGTTTACATCTCTTTCACACCTAAAAAGGAAGATGAAAGTGTTTTCCTCAACTGCTCTAATCTCCCAACCATTCTTTGTCCTCCATAGCAAGGTCATGGCCGAGATGAAACCATTCTTATTACAATACTTTGTGGTGAGTAATCGGCAAACCAAGCCAAACTTGAGGTCATGTTTTCCTTTCGCCACTATCGTTTCATCAATGTGCAACGCTCCCTCTTCTTCTTCAATGAAGGCAAGAACTTTCCATTTATCTATGGTCTTCTCCATTAGAGGAAGGGCAAGATATCAATAAAAGACCAACAACTTCAAACCAGAACAACGGACATAGCCTTCCACCGAATGGAACTCTCAGAAAGAGAAAACTCTCACAAGGAGAGTCCGGAGTGGAAAATGTTTTGAACCAATTAGTTATAACTAACAAACAATAAAAAGCTCTAATATGCTGTGATAAAAGGTAAAAAATTACTACAATGTAAAGCTCTCATACGTTACAATGTTTTTAACCAAAATTGAATCCAATTATTAGTTCTATCTACACCTCCCAAATACCCTATAAATTGTTATCAATTTTTTAAAATTGTGAGAACCAAAAACTTTTTCAACTAAATTTGACTGTTATGTGAAAAGCTCATCAGCAATAAGTAGCAGAACGATCGGTTACATGCTATAAATGCAAAAATAATATCTTAGAATTACGACAAGGAAAATAAAATGAGCTATTATAAATATGATGTACCATACAACTTAATAATAAAAATTCGATGATGAAAAGAAAAAAGTTGCATAAAAAAAAAATGATATGTGTTAACGGGCGATACTCTTCTAACAAATAATCTCTCCCTATGTTTGATCTCACATGCACAAAAATGATAAATTGCAGAAAATTAAAGAGAAAGGATGAGAAGAACACAAAAATTTTAGAGTGATTTACCTCAATTGAAAATTACATTTATTAGGGGTTTTCTTGAGGGAGGGACTTCACTATGAGAAAAATATAAGACAAATGATGTTCTTGACAAAAATTGGACATAGGACTGCCTTGCAGGGATAGCCCTCTATTTATAATCTCTTTAGATCAATTATTTCCCCAGCACAAAAGGGTAACTTGAAATACAAATGATACAAGTCTGAACTTTTTATTCAAATGGTTTCCCGGTCTTAGTATGATCTTCTAGTTCAACTTCTCTAGCAGGTAACGTAGAACCTTCTTAATTTTAATAAGGTCTGGCATGTATCGTTGTCTTAGAGATCTTGGGATTTAAGTATTGACATCGTTAGACTTATCTTATTTAAAATACACGTTTTTGGAGACTCACCTAGTCAAAATGGGCTAAGATCATTCTCGGTCATTTCTGGGCCGAACAACAAACTCTTTGGAAAAAATTACAATATATATCCCAATTATTGTTATAAAATTAAAATCTACCACAATTTTTAAAATATTTTTAAAATGTCCTTAATGATATTACATATTGTACTATATAACTACATATTTTTAAAATGTCTTTGGAAAAAATTACAATATATATCCCAATTATTGTTATACAATTAAAATCTAACACAATATTTAAAATATTTTTAAAATGTCCTTAATGATATAGTAATTATCTTAATGATATTACATATTGTACTATATAATTACATATAAATACTTTTAATGATATCATTATGAGACATTTGTAGAATTTTTATAAATTAAAGTTATATTTTAATTTAATAAACGTAATTGGACCAATTGTCTCATTCACCCCAAACTTTGGGCTTCTCAGTGGCCTGCCAACATTCCACACTGTTTTTTTTTTTTTTTACCTTATAATCCTTTTTCAACTAGTCTGTTTTTTTCATCGATCTTTGAGATTGTTCATTTCCATCACTCTGTAGCATTCTCGAGTCAACACTATAACTTATATTTGCACCGTCAATCCTAGTGTCAACACCGAAATCAAATCGACCAATGCATGCAGCTCCAAGAATGTGATTTTTTTAAAATGAATTAGAATATTTATTAGGTTAAATTTGTGTTGTTTGAATATAATGTTGATTTTTTAGGAGAAAAAAAATATCTAAGTTTCACTTCACTTTTTTTTTTTTTTTTGGCACTACAAAGGGAAAACCGAGCACATAACCAAAACCGACCGACGCTTCTCTGCTGGCTTTTGGTCTATTTCTTGAACCGTTTTTGGTTTTGCTACCTTCAAAACCAAATATTCAGTTCAATGGACAAAACCAGCCAAAAACCAATCAAGCCAAACTGTATTCGACCCTATTCAATGCTAACATCTACTGCTTTCACGATGGAGTTGAATTTTCTACCTATCATGACAAATGATTTTTTTTCTTTCTATTTTCTTCTTCTACTTTTTTTTCTTTTTTTTTTTTTTATAGGTCTTGCGTCTTTTATCGATTGGATAGGGATACCTGAAAGGAAAGGAAACCCACAAGATTGGATTATGGTTTGATCGAGTTGGGACATTGTCCTACACCGGCTATATCCCCACAATGACAATTAAGGCCACCAACATTTCAATCCATATTTTTTGGAAAAAAAGGCCAACATTCTCATGGAGAGTAGACTTTGACCAAATCTTGACCGATAGTCCATTCACCATATAAGCTCGTCTGCAGACCGTATACGCTTGTGGTTCAAATATCTGGATTGTACATATACACATCCGATGACCGGGGTAGACCGGGATAAAGCGAGAAAAATTAGTGAAAAGAACAGAGGTAAATTGAACTAATAATATAAAGGGTAAATCTAATTTTAGGAAAACAAAATCCAATTTCGGAGGACAGTGAAATACAATTTTTATAAAATTTCATATAAAAATTAGAAGAAAAAAAAGTTTGAAGGAGACAACCGCCCAACATCGTCTCTATGTAACCCCGCCCCTGCGGATGACCATATGTGCTAATTGTTAACTGTACATTCATAGCCAAGAGTAAGGAACCTCAGGCCCATTTACCTGACAGGGAAAATGTTGACAGATATCTTCCTTTGTTTTGAATCCATACGGTCCATACCATAAGGAATCCCGAGTCAAGGCATTTCATTTTTCTAGAATGTATAATGACAGATACTAGCAATAAAATTACGCAGATCCTTTTTGGCGTTGACCAATACAGGTCCCACCACGAGACCCACACCAAACCCAAATGCAAAAAAAGTACAAGATTTAGATGTCCTACCCAATTTGCAACTAATTGCATTCAGAAATGTTGAAAATTTCAGAAGCACCACTCGAACAGAATCAATTCACATAGAAAAACACACGATACAATAATCGAATTTCAAAAAATTCAATTCTATAAACCATACAAAGCTCGGGATAGATTAAGATATCAATAGCCGAGTATCATGCCACATTACTTATTGAATCAAAAATTATATGACGACAAGCTCATAGTCCCTCGTTGGGTTTGCAGAAAAAAAACCGAATGACTCGGCAGGACATGCAGAAGATCATTAGGGAGCATCAAATCAACATAAAGGTTCCTCAATAGTTTTATATAAGCAAAGCCGTTTAGCCGACCTAGTTATAATTTATAGACAAAAAACGTTTCAACTCACTGCAGCAACTTGCGTTTTATGTGATAACGGTAGGGCCGGATCGACCAGTGAATTCTTGCATCTTGGAAAGTTTAAGGGCAACTTCAACCTGTAAGAAAACAGATTAGTTACTCTCCAGAAGTGGTCAGAAGGTTAACCAACAAGATGGGAAAAAAAATGATGGATAACTCACAAGAGGAGCAAGTGCTTCTTGAGAATCTCTCCCAGTTTTTGATGGATCTTTCTCATACTGCTCAATGTACAGACGGATGGTTGCACCTTCTGAGCCAGTGCCAGAGAGGCGGAAAACCTGCCATTGTTTTCAAGGGGAGGGAAAAGGAATGAATAAACGTTAAGAAATTTGATTTCATAGGACTAAAAAAACACGTGAAATCTAGAACGTTCAAAGAAATTCAATTCTTAGCAAGGACTACACAGCTCAGGGGAAATAGTAAACAATTTAAGATGCGAGAATGAAAGCTCACCAGTCTTGACCCATCCTCAAACAAATATCGAATACCCTGGTGCTTTGAAATGGAGCCATCAACAGGGTCCTTGTATTCAAATTCGTCACCATGGACAACCTTAGAAACATCTGGACGTGCGCCATGCACTATCCTGTGTGATAAGCAGTACCATTTAACAATGAGACTATATAATTTAGTGAAACAATCACACTGGCATTGTGATGATGTTGACGCTATCGGAAGAGGTAAATGCATGAATTCCAAATAACTGCTGCCGAAACCTTGTCAACAATATTGCTTAACTAATTGGAACTTTGGAAGGTTCAATCAAATCTAATCTTAAAAAGAACCGTCCCCAGAAATCTGAAAACCCACTCGGGCTTTCTGATTACGTGAAATGTCCTTTCAAAATGACCCATTTTGGATGACAAGTCCTAATGGCTTAAAGGGATAGATGATAATCAAGTGGCTTAATTCATACTATATAAAAGATAATGCTAATAAGCTCAAAGCAAACGCGCTATAAATGGCCATCATCAATGTAGCAGGTCTTCAATCAGCTACCCTACTAGCAGTGGTTTTCTCTAACAATCAATTGACAAGAAAAAGAAAGTTTTTCAGGGAATTGATTCACATATTCATTGAGTAAAACTTTATACAAATACAGCCTAACTAAATTAGGATCACTGATTCTAGGGACTAATTCTAGAGAGAAAAAATTGCAAAATATAAATATACAGATTTACACCTAGATATAGATACTATTATAGCTGTCCAATTACACAAATCTCTCCTAATTGACTAATTACACAATTTTCTCGTATTTGACAGATTCGGTTTTCCTACACTCCCCCTCAAGCTGGTTTAAAGATATCTTTCATAGCCAGCTTGCTTACTAGAAAATCAAACTGTTTTTTAGGTAACCCCTTTGTGAACAAATCAGCTACTTGATCCTCAGTTGGAACATAGACCATGCACACCAAACCACCTTCTATTTTTTCTTTAATAAAGTTTGTCCACCTCAACATGCTTTGTGCGATCATGGAGAACTGGATTGTGAGCGATAGAAATGGCCGCCTTATTGTCACAGTATAACTTCATAGGTAGAACTTCTAAAGCTCTCAATTCCTATAGTATTCTCTTGATCCATATTACTTCACAAATTCCATGAGCAACAGCCCTGAACTCGGCTTCTGCACTGCTCCTTGCAACTACATTATGCTTCTTACTACGCCAAGTTACTAAGTTTCCACCAACAAACGTATAGTATCCAGAGGTTGACCTTCTATCACTTATACTCCCAGCCCAATCTGCATCTGTATAGGCTTCGATCTGAAGATGTCCTCGAGGCTTAAAGAGAATCCCTTTGCCCAGTGTCCCTTTCAAATACCTTAGAATCCTGTACACAGCTTCAAAATGCTCTTGACCAGGTGAGTGCATAAACTGGCTGACTGCACTTACAGAAAAAGCTATGTCAGGACGTGTGTGTGATAGATAAATGAGTCTGCCAACAAGTCTTTGATACTGCTCCTTATCCTTTACATCTTCATTTTTGGCTGGTTGTAGCTTCACGCTTGGTTCCATAAAAGTTTCTGCCGCTTTGCATCCCAACATGCCGGTTTAATTGAGTAAGTCAAGCACATATTTGCGTTGATTTACAATAATTCCCTCCTTTGACCGTGCAAACTCCATTCCAAGAAAGTATTTCAAGACTCCCAAGCCTTTGATTTCAAATTCCTTAGCCAGTCTCCTTTTCAATTCATTTATCTCACCATAGTCATCTCCTGTTAAGATAATGTCATCAACATACACAATTAAGACAACAACTTTCCCTTCTCTTGAATGTTTGTAAAACATGGTGTGATCTGCTTGGCTTTGTACAAATCCGTACTTCTTCACCACCTTGTCAAAACGCTCTAAGTGACTGCTTGAGTCCATATAGGGACTTTTTTAGTCTGCACACTTTTCCTGCACCAAGTTTCGCTTCAAAGCCCGGTGGTAGGCTCATAAACACCTCTTCTTGTAGGTCACCATTGAGGAATGCATTTTTTACATCAAGTTGAAACAAAGGCCAGTTAGAATTCACAACAAGAGACAACAAGACTCGAATTGTATTCAACTTTGCAACGGGAGCAAAAGTTTCTTGGTAATCTATTCCATAGGTCTGAGTAAAACCTTTTGCAACTAGTCTGGCCTTATACCTTTCAATACTACCATCAGCTTTACTTTTAACTGTGAACACCCATTTACACCCCACAACCTTCTTTCCACTAGGTAACTCAACTACCACCCAAGTGCAATTCTTCCTTAATGCCTCCATCTCTTCAAGTACAGCTGATTTCTAATTCGGTTCACCTAAAGCTTCCTTAATATTTCTAGGCACCACAAGTTTTGAAATCTTTGAAATGAAAGCTCTATAATTGGTAGAAAGGTTGTCATAAGAGATGAATTTGGCAATAGGATGTTTAGTGCAGGCTCGGGTTTTTTTCCTTAAAGCAATGGGAAGATCAAGATCTAACACTTGGGTATGAATAACAGGTGCAGGGGTTGAACTAGGTTCTGAATTAACTGTTTTGTTTTGACCAAAAGGTAAAGAAGGTAGGGAAATATCTGAAGTACCTGATGTATTTGGATGGACTTCACTCGGGAATTCCTCATGACTGTAAGTTGGAAGAGTCAACAGGTCTTTACTTCTTTCAAGGATATTTCTCCAGGAATAAACCATAGGCTCATGATTGGATCGGTTTTTTTCCATTCGTAGTATTTCCATATCTGACAAACCAATATCAGATTCAATAATTTCAGATTGACTGATCCTAGTTTCCTTATTTATCTCATCAGATTTTGTTTGGTCAAAAACTATATTTGGTAAAGGTTCTGTTTCCCAAAAATTTGATTCTTCTAATTTCTCCCCCTGAATTAAATTTTTGCTGAAAAAAGGTAAATTTTCCAAAAAGATTGCATTCATGGTAACATGAAATTTCTTGGTCAATGGGTTAAAAAATTTGTACCCCTTTTGATTTGGAGCATACCCTAAAAACACACATTTTTCAGCCCTTGGGTCTAATTTAGACCTGTGATTTTTCTGAAAGTGTGAACATATGCAATCCAAATTTTTTTAATGGCAAATCTGAATTTATTCGACAGTGGGGAAAAAAAATTTTTAAGCATTCCAAAGGAGTGGTATACTGCAAAACTCTAGTTGGCGTCCTGTTAATTAGATATGACGCAGTTAAAACAGCGTCACCCCACAAATATTTTGACAAGTTCATGTAAAACATCATAGCACGAGCTACTTCTAAAAGATGTTTATTCTTTCGCTCGGCTGTTCCATTTTGTTCTGGAGTATCTGTGCATGAAGATTGATGTAAAATTCCTTTTTCTTGTAAAAAGGTTTCCAAAACTTTATTGTAGTACTCCATTCCATTATCTGATCTTCAAATGCTTATTTTTTCTTGAAATTGATTTTCAATCATATTGTAAAAATCCTTGAATATCTTTTTAACTTTAGATTTTTCACGCATCAAATAAACCCAACATAGACGAGTATGGTCGTCTATAAAAGTTACAAACCATTTTTTACCAGAAACTGTAGTTACCCTTGAAGGTCCCCAAGCGTCACTGTGAAAGAGATAAAATGGTTTTGAAGGTTCATAGGTTTTTGGAATATAACTTTTTCGTTGACTTTTTGCAAGTAAACAGCTCTCACATTTTAAAACTCTTTGGCCGTTGAATGGCACATGTAGTTAGAGCTAATATCCTCCTCCATAGAATTAACCAGCCATGTCATGATCATGGAATTTTCAGCATCCCATGTAGCATAGGCCAGATCAATCTTTGATGGAGCCTTTATTTCACCAGTCAAGGTATCCAATCTTTCCACTGTCCTCTGATGTACATCCGAACTGCCTGTGACCAGCGCAGGAAATTGTTGCCATTCAAGCGGATAGTTGTAATCTGGACTGAGTGAGAATCAGTGCTGGTCTTGATAGGTTGGTTGTTTTTGAGAGGAAGAAGTTTGTGGAATAGTGCTGGACTCAAGTGAACATATCAGACATGGTGATTTGAAGGTTGTAGAGAACGAGGAAGAAGGGAAACGGGAGGTATTTTTTGGCCTAGCTCTGATGCCAAATTGACAAGAAAAAGAAAGTTTTTCAGGGAATTGATTCACACATTCATTGAGTAAAACTTTATACAAATACAACCTAACTAAATTAGGAAGCTATATCACTGATTCTAGGGACTAATTCTAGGGAGAAAAAATTGCTAAATATAAATATACAGATTTACACCTAGATATAGATACTATTACAGCTGTCCAATTACACAAATCTCTCCTAATTGACTAATTACACAATTTTCTCCTATTTGACAGATTCGGTTTTCCTACACAATCCTTCAACAGTGGATTGGTGTGTGTCTCTGTGTTTCATTTTCAGATTCTGTGTGTCAAAAGTCAAACTAAATTTGAGAGGCAAAATAAGATAAGAGAGATAACTAGCACTCCGGTATGCAGAAAAACTACCAAAAGTAGCGAACGCAGGTCATTCATCTAGTACAAAATGTAAGAAAGTAGAAGCACAAAAATATAATTCAGCTAAAGACGACTGCTAAGCCTAAATAATGATGAAATAGTGGCAAAAAAAATTAAGATGGTGGCATTCTGGTTTAGTTTTTAAGATATAGCAATAACAAGTCAAAAGTCTATCTTACAGTTAGAAAATGTGAAAGTGCCCAAAAAGATAGTTGCGATTACATAATAAGAGTTTGCAACAAATGAAAATAAGTAGGTTTAAGTTGATTGAACAAACATACTCATTAACTTCTGGAAGGGACGATTGCAGCTTGACCAAGTATGCCATTAGTTCCTTTGCCGCACCTGCATCCACATTCTTCAAGCAACAATTTAAAATAAGTAAACAACAATGTGGTGTCTTTAGCCCACGAAAAAAGAAAAAAAAAATAGAAACAACAACAATAACAACAACGTGGCATTACAGTTGCTAAAAATTACGTGATACAGTCTAAAAGAAAAAACAGCAATACCTCATAGTCATATCGAGTATAATAATGGCGACCATAGGTAGCCCAGTGCTGACGAACGATTTCTTCAACAGTCACGAGCTTTCCTCCACCAAGGTTTTCCTTATTCTTATGTGCAAGTATAGACAACCAAGCCAAAACTGCCCAGATCCCATCTTTCTCTCGAATATGGTCCGAGCCTGTCTCATGGCCAAAAATGTTAACGTGATAACCTTTAATATTTACATTTCATCAAGAGTAGTGGAATTACTTCACTAAGGGTAGGCAAAACCAACCAGTTCCAAAACTTTCTTCACCACAAATTGAGCATAATCCAGCGTCCATCAAGTTGCCGAAAAATTTCCATCCAGTAGGTACCTTGCATTTTAAATAACATAACAGAACTCAGTGACACCATCAAGGTATTGATGTATTTCTTGATTAGCAAATTTAAAATTGATAAGAGAATATTGATAAATATAAACAAGGCAAAGAGAGAACCACAGACTACCTCAAAAAACTTCAAATTCAAATGCTTAGCCACAACATCAAGGGCAGCAGATGTCGGCATGCTCCTACAAGTAGCAACATCATGGTAACATAATAAATAACCGGTAACCACAAAGAGAGGGGCTCAAAAACATATAAGCTGCTTATTGAAGTCCATGAACGACCTCAAAACATAAACAAGAGCCTAAAAAGTTTAATCTCCAAACTAAAATAAAATCAAACACTAGTTAACACTCCATAATAAACTGTGATCCAACTACAATTGCCTCCTCATACAGTTTTCTGCGTTTTTTTTTTTTTTCTTTTGTTCCTCAACCAGTTCCCAATCTATTCCACCATAATGCATAATGTATTATTCTTATGAGTATTGTCTTTCGAAAGCTCAAGTCACAAGAATAAAAAGATGTAGTACCATACAAAATATGCACAAGCATTGATTGCAACAACATCAATACAGGAAGACTTTTGCAATTTACATTAATACAGCCCAAAAAACCATATTACATGCTTTCTTCCTAACACCATTTCTTTAAATTTACTAACCATAATAGAAACTTATCTATGAAAATGCATGTTGTAATTCATGAACGCCTAACTCGTGTTGCAGTTCTGTTCCTTCAATTCAATTTCAAAATGTTGTTTTAACACTGATTCTCATTCAATGTGAGATTACATCAAACTATTAACTTTATTTTGATCCACAAACCTGACTTTTGACAATTCTTCTAGATAACAACAAGAAAGAGTTAAAACATGATTACATATATTCAGAAATACCAAGAAAGAGAGAGAACCTGGCAACTCCCTTCAGACCAGCAGAAAAGTATGGGATAGCATCAACAGCATTTGCACCAATTATGGCAACAGAATCTGACGGGGTAACAAAGAACCTAATAAAGAAAGGCGTGTTATAACTGAATGTTATGAAAGATAACAATTACAATCGTGCAGGTGAATTCACCTTTTACCAAGGATCATGTTGCGGTCTGCATCACCATCAGCAGCGGCACCAAATTCTGGGGGTTCATCTTGAGTATCTAACTTGCTCAATCCCATGCGAGCAACCAATTCTTTTGCATAAGTCAAATTGGGGTCTGGATGTCCTCCTCCAAAATCTTCCTGTTTGCATGAAGTCAATGACAAATAAATCGACAGGTGAACCATTTGGGTAAAAATGGTACAGAGATTTTAAAAATCATGAAAAAAAAAAGGAGTTGAAGTTATGCAAACCTTGGGTGTGCAGTTCAGTAGAGAGCTCTCTTGAGCACCAAGCTCGTCTACAAAAATACGTTTTGCATATGCCCCAGCAACTCCATGTAGAGCATCATAACTTCAACATCGACAACAGTTATGTTATAGCCTATGATGTTATCCTATGATATGCCAAAACAGAGTTCTCTATGACAAAGAAAGATTGTCCATGTACCAGAATGTGAATTTTGGAGATGTTAGCAGCTTCCGAATAGACTCGAAGTCGAAAATTGACCTGGAAAGTTGAGACCGAGAGCATTAAACAAAAGGGCACAGCATGCGTGCATTAAGGACAAAATGAATCTCAGATAAAACCACAGCCAAAAGAGCCTAATGACAACAAATTCTCATAAAGAGTAGCCAAAAAAAAAAAAATCATATAACAGCTTTATGTGGCATACAAGCAATGGAGATCACTATGCTTTAGGAGCTTCTACATTGTACAGCTCTTTAGTCAGGGCTCAGTACAGTCACTACATTTAAATGGGGTTGCCTATGCCATTGTTCCATTATGTACGAGCATGATACATTGGAACATGGGGTTTTTGTAAGGAAAGCTTACTTCATCAATTTTACATAATCACTTGCAGAATCAAAAACCTCAACATCAAATTGTCCTTCAGGTCCACCAAAGCTCGTTACTCCAATTGTAGAGATGTCAACCTGCCATATATTGAAGATAGCAATATAAGAACATAGTTGAAAATGTCCATCATAAAGCCACTGAAAAGGTTGCATAAACATTCTACAAAATTGGGCTTAAGATTGGAGCAGTACATCAGGCAGATCCGTAATTAAATACTCCTTTATTGTTTTTGTGTTCTCATATATCTTGTCAGTGATTGCCTCCGGAGCTGGTCCACCATTTTCCATGTTGTACTTAATCCCAAAGTCCTGCAATGGAGAGACAGAAAGGACATCATCAGTACTAAATCATCTTGAGTAAACAATCCATCTACTGACATTTTGAAAATTCTAAGTCAAGTTCGTGAAGGAATATAACAAACTGCTAAAAGTGATTCAAACTCCAGTAGGGGGTAAGCTATCGCAAAAGAATCTTTTTTCTTTTTTTCGAAGGGAAAAGAATAAATACAATATATGACCTACCTCATGTGGCCCTCCAGGATTGTGACTAGCTGTCAATATAAATGCTCCAGACGCCCTGGATCCCTGATATTGAAGTTTGGAGAGTACAAATTTATCTTAAAAGTTAAAACTGTGGAACACTGAAGACATGAGATGATCCTTGAAGGACTATAACTTACATCTACTCCAGTTCTTTCACGGATAACAGCTGACACAGCAGGAGTTGAAAGTAAACCATTTTGACCAACCCATATACGTCTTACTCCATTGGCTGCTGCCATCTTAATGATGATCTGTCATTAGGAAAACAAAAAAAGAAAAAAAAAAAAAAAAAAAAAAAAGAAGAAGAAGAAAGATTAGAAGTTACTTTTCACTGCATATCATAAAGAAATAGCATAGAACGTGAAATGGGTGCTTTATTTGTTGTTGCACCATTAGTAATTTACATTTCTTTCAGAAACAACGTAAACGTGAAGTACCTGAATAGCATCCCTTGAGTAATAGCGGCCATCACCAGACACAACAAGTGTTGCACCTACAAAAAATGATCGCGAGATGCAATAATTTCAAGAGACCCAATCAACAAACATAAATCAGTTGACACGGTAAAAAAGAAGAAACACATTAAGAGTTGATAAGAGAATAAAAAAATAAAAATAAATCTCAAAAGAGAAAGGAGTAAAAATAAGAAAAAGAATGCAAATAATTCTTAGATAATTTTACAGTACAATGTTTAATCACAGGCCACAATAAAATGAATATATTCGGCATTGATAAAGAATTATGCCAATGAGAAGTATGCCCATATAAATACATATATATATATATATTATATAAGTTTACTCCTACAGACCAAGTGATCTTACTTTAAGCATTAAATTTTCCACTTTAAAGTGTGAGGTATGGGTATTAGGTAAATCTAATGAACCTCAAGACCAACCACAAGGACAGTCAAGGTAGCACAAAATACACAAGTTGAGACTTTATAAACATTTTGTTCAGTATAATATATGTCGTAAATAATTAATATGTATACACACGCACACATACATATATGCATGGAATGATATTTGAAGGATAAGATAAAATCCTACCTCCAACTTTTTCCACAGAAAGGGCATTGAATGTTGACTGAACAAAATTCTGCAAGTAATGAGGCTGAACAAAAACTTTCACCTGAAGAGGTCCAAAAACCATAACTAATAAGTAACATATTAAAAAAACAATAGCAATCTCAGGGATATAACCCAGCATGATAAACGCATTTCAAACCCTGGAAGTTAGAAGCAAGCAAAATCAATTTTACCACTTCAAAATTCACAAATATATATTATTTATGTTTTTGGTATTTTTCATTTTTTTTTAACGATTGCAAATGTATTTTCCGCATATTATATAACAAGAAGACCTAAACGTCAGTCAAAAGACCAAGGGGTGGTAGCTTTTTTTTTGGGGGGGAACGATCCAAATAGCACTTTTTTAATTTTTAATATAGTAAGGTGTTATCAACTTAACGGTAGCCATAAAATATGAGTACAACCATCTTAATAAACAAGTATGTTAGCAATACAATCCAGCTAAAACACATAAGAAGACGTCTAACTACTTTCTGATGGAAGAAATGAAAACAATACTGAATCTGATACGGTTCAATTGTTCCACTACTCCACAGAGCTCATCTACAACAGAACATTCACTTGTGATCAATGACGCGACTTTTAACATGAACATAATATAAATCACTCCTTAGACAATTGGTCGCCAAAATCTAATAAATATAATAATTTATAGAAATTAAAACCTCATGAAATTTATATTATTTAGAGAATAATATTTAATAAAAAGATCCGACTAATCAGATTTAATTTTCATTTCGTCATTAGATTCACTGATCGTAAGCTACTTCGAGGACTGTATTGAGTACTAGACAAGATCCGATTAATCAGCATCTAATTTCCTGAAATCCGAACTCAAAACCAGAACCATTTGATCCAATCGGAGATCAAAATGTCGTAAATTCGACTCCACCAAAGCGATCCACCAATCGCACAGCTTCAAGATGCGATTAAGCATCTTGAATAACGAAGGATCGAATAAAAATCGCAACGAAAACAGAAGAATCCGAAAATATTCGAAAAATGGAAAAGGAGTGAGCAAACGAAAAGAACCAAACCTTCTTGCGGAGGCCGGAGGTACCAGGCTTCTGGCCGTCGAAAGGCGTGGTCTCGACCCTGGAGACGCTGAAAACCACCATTTTTGTTCCTGTTGAGCTCAGAAATCAGAGAAAATGCGATGAAACCGGGAGAAGTCACAGCCCCGATGAGAGAGATATATATAGGGTATGTTTTGTTCAAGCATGACTCAATAACCACAAATTTAAATTTAAGTATCAAGAATTTTTTAAATATATATTTATTTTTTAAAATATTTTAATTATTTAAGCATCAAAAATTTAAAATATATTTAGTTTATATATTTTTTAAATTTAATAGATTTAAATTTAGATTCAAGTATTAAAGACCAGTTTGTTTCGATATTCGAATTACAATTTGAATCATTTTGCTACAGTATTTTCTCTCATAAAAATTTAAATCTTCATTCAAATACTCGAATCAAATGGACCTTAAAAATCTTTCAGATACATATTTATTCCCTCAAAATCTAAATCATTTGACTATCAAGAATCTAAGTTTTTAGAATTTTTATCCTCACTTTTGATACTCGGATATATTTGTTATAGTAGAAACTAAAATTCTCTCCTATATTTGAGGAAAAAAATCATAACTTTTTTATTTTATATCCAATTGAGATGATTTTTTTATTATGTTCTTAATGAAGAGATGAATAAATCAAGATCCATATTGCATATTTTTAAGATCATTAACATTAAAATTTTATTAGATGTTTTAATAAATCAAAAATTATCTTTATTATCTCTCCAAACACAAATTTTCATTTTATTTTATACTCAGATTAAAACTTAAATGCACATTCAAATATCAATTCGAATAACAATTCAAATCACTAACTCAAATCATAATTCAAATCATACTAACTCAAATTAAATCATTAATTCAAATCTATTTACCAAACGGACCCAAGTTTTCAGAATTCCCATCTCCTTAAACTTTTGGTACCTAGGTGTCTTTGCTACAGTAAAAACTAAATTTCTCTCTCCTATATTTGAGAAAAAAAATCATAACTTCTTCATTTGATATCTAATTGAGATGATTTTTTTCATTGTGTTCCTAATGAAAAAAAGAATAAATCAGAATTTATATTGCATATTTTTTTAAATCATTAACATTAAATTTTATTATATTTATTAATAAATCAAAAACTATCTTCACTACTCTTCCAAACACAAATTCAATTTTGTTTTATACTTAGATTAAAACTTAAATGTATATCCAAACTTCAATTTGAATAAAATTCAAATTACTAACTCAAATTTTAATTTAAATCACATTAACTCAAATTAAATTACTAATTTAAATCTATTTATAAACAAGCCCTACCTGGATTATGGAAAACTGTATATTTATAATAAGGTGGCTTAAGTTTAAAGCAGACGAGTGTCCCGAATATGTTCTTTTATTTTATTTTTATTTTTGGTTCCTTTTTGGGTTAGCCAATTTTTCTTTTTTGCAAGATAGCGAGTGAAAAAGAAACAGGTATTGTGAGCGTAAACGAAAAAGGAATATAACGTAAGGATCAGAGCAGATTACGTTTATGCGATCAGAATTTTTTAAAGCCCCCACGTCTTTGCATTCTGTTTCGGCCATTTTGGCCCTTTGTTTTTGGGGAAAAAAAATTGAAAAAAGAAAAGAAAAGAGAAAATTACAAGAACGATTTGTTTGTGGCAATACCCGCAAAAGAACGATTCTGATGGTTACCCTCGATGCTGCTGTTATTTCATTGGTTCTTTTTCCTTCTTTTTTTTTTTTCTATTTGGACAATATTTTTTGGGTAGTAGATGATGTATATGGAACTGTTTATACCAAAGTCTTTTGGTAAATAAGTTGCTAATTTTCAATTGAGTAATATTTTCAATTGAGAAAGACTCTAATTAAAAAAAATCCTTCTTCAAAAAAAAATAAATAAAAAGGTTGCTCTACCAAGTAGATTAATTTTGTTTAGCCTTTTTCAGTACAAATATATTTAATAAATCACTTGAGATGTGCAATAATGTTATATTTTGATGGGCAACTTTTAAAATTTATTTTTAAAATTATAATCCTATACTACTTACTTCTTAATTTAAAGCTTGTTTTGGAATGGCTTGAAAAAAAATGAATTTCATTGCTACCTGTGAATTATTTTAATTTGTTGGTAAGTTGAGTGCTCTGTTAGGATTTTCTCTCTTTTTTCTCCTTGTGTTGTTTCTGTAAAAGAATTCGAGAGGTCAGAGTCTAACACCGTCCTTTGGTTGGTCTCTGGATTTCCGACCTCATGGGGACTCTTGTTTGACGATTTGTAGGTTTTCTCCGGTGATCATACGTTTGGCGCTTGGGTGGGAGGAGGCTTGTCAGGCTTGAGGAAGAGGTCTCATGCTTCCTGTGACTGAGTGGTGCTATGCGGTGGTGGATAGGGCTAAGGAGGTGGTTTGGTTGCTTATCTTCACGTGAGCTGATGGTTTAATGGTGCTTTAAGTCCTATTCTCTGACAGATTTGGATTTCTGGTCAGAGGAATGTGGTCCTTGGGGTGGCACCATTACTGGTTGGCGACGACAAATGGCAACAAGTAGTGGCAGCTGATCAACATAGATCGGTCGTTTGGCTCTCCTACAATGTCTATTCCTTTCATGAGCATGGGCATGGACTCCTCTCTCCTCTATGAGCATGTTTCAAATAGTCATCGGAATCCTTGTCGTTGTCGATTGGATTGCAACTTTTTTATTTTAGTTTTTGCATTTGTCAAATAAGGGTTTTGATGTTTCCACACATGTGTGTTTTTGTTGTTTGGCTTTTCTGATATAATTACAAAGGTGGTCTCTTCACCTCCAGTTTGGTTTGTATTTCATACCTACTAATTAACAGCGTGAAATGTGGTGACTGGCAGTTGGGTTTGACTCTATGCTGGGTTGTATGCGCCCTCATTGGGTAAATTTGGTTTTGGTTAATTGGTTTTGTCCATTGACTGTAATGGTTCTTATAACGAGCCATTAAAGAACTCTTTTGTAGATGTCAAGCGGGTCATTCCCTTACAAGTCTTGATGTCGTCCTTTATCCTTGCGCTTTATTCGATTTTTACTGGTTGATCTAGTCGTTGTCCGTGATAACTCGTGCCTATAATGGACGGTGTTGTTTGAACCATTTTCAGTTGAATGAACTTTCTTTTTATCAAAAATAATAATCATGATAATAATAATAACAACAACAACGATTCTGATGGTTACATCCATGCTTCTGTTATTTCATGGGTTCTTTTTTCTTTTCTTTTTTTTTTTTTCCCGTCTGCTTGGACAACATCTCTTTAGGTAGTAGATGATATATATGAATTGTTTATACCAAAGTCTTGTGGTAAATAAGTTACCAATTTTAATCAAGAATGACATTTTTCATTGATAAATACTCGAATTAAAGATATCCTTTTTAAAAAATAAACAAAAAGTTGCTCTAGCAATAGAGTAATTTTGTTTAGCCTTTGTTAGTACGAAAATATATAATAAATCACTTGACATGTGCAATAATGTTTTATTTTGATGGACAACTTTTATTTTGTTCTTTAATTATAATCCTCTACGACTTATTTCTTAACTTTAAAGCCTGTTTTGGAATGGCTTGAAAAAAAAAATATTTTGACTTATTTACTCTAAAAACTACTTAAAACATATTTAGATGGACTCATCAAATGTGACTTGGTTTATATAAGATTTTTTTTTTTGTAACAAATCAATTCTTTGGTCCTTATTAAAAAAAAAAGAAGAAAGAATGCTTATGACAAGCTTTTTTTTCTAATCTTTTTAGAAGTAAAAAATTTAGAATTCCATTTATATCCTAGAGTTACATTACTTTTTATGCCAATAAGAGATTCTAACTTATTTAAGCAAATATTTTAAACCTTTTTTTATGCATCATCCTAACAATGATTAAAAAAGCTCTTACTTATGTTATCTTCTTATACTGCTTAAAGGTATAAGCACAGTTTATTCCAAACAAGCCCTTAGAATATGTTAGTGTTAATGAGACAAATAGTCTAATTATATTTATTGAATTAAAATATGACTTTAGTTTTTAAATATTTTATGAATGTCCTAAAATAATTATTATATCATTGAGGACATTTTTAAGATATTTTGAATGTTATATTAAATTTCAATTTTAAAAAAGCTCTTACTTACTTTTTATGCCAATAAGAGATTCTAACTTATTTAAGCAAATATTTTAAACCTTTTTTTAATGCATCATCCTAACAATGATTAAAAAAGCTCTTACTTATGTTATCTTCTTATACTGCTTAAAGGTATAAGCACAGTTTATTCCAAACAAGCCCTTAGAATATGTTAGTGTTAATGAGACAAATAGTCTAATTATATTTATTGAATTAAAATATGACTTTAGTTTTTAAATATTTTATGAATGTCCCAAAATAATTATTATATCATTGAGGACATTTTTAAGATATTTTGAATGTTATATTAAATTTCAATTTCATAACAGTAATTTAATCATGTATTGTAACTTTTTCAATAATATTATTCTTTTGATTTGTGAGGGAAAAAAAAAAGAGATGTTATTCTCTTCTCATTTATTTCCTAAAAGATATATTAAATTTCCCATGTCCGTCTAATCATGTTCGAAATTATGTTTAAATTTTGAACATGAACTAGTTACTCAACAGAAGCAATCTCAAATTTGGTACCAAAAAAAAAAAAAAAAAGGGGAGGGGGCACGAAGATTGAAGAGTAGTTATCACATTAAATATTAAATATAACATTAGAACACTAATTTAACATTGTATCGAAGTTACTCTTAACGGGTTAAAAAATCTTTTCTTGATTTTTATTTGTATAAGTAACTATTTGGTATATAATTTGAATTTTTTTTTAAGGGATAACAGCTTTGGTCACAATTGAGACACAAATATTGATTTTACCCTCAAATAACACAACGATAAGTAAGTTAGAAAAAGGTTTTAGACAAATTAACGTTTCACTATATTTTCCCCATTGAATTTACAAAGATGACATCAATATACGGTATAAAATTTTAATTTTCTTTGAAAAAAAAATGTAACTTTCATAAACGAAAAGGTGAAGGTATTTGTGGAGAAGAAAAAATAGAACAAATTTTTCTGTGAATATGGAAAAAACAACTTAATGATTGAAATTTGTCTTTAAGCTATAGATGTGTAGAAAAAATAAATAATTTTGACTAGATTTAATGATTTGACTAAATTTAATGGTTAATTTTTATCTTGAGTTATGTTACAATTTAAAGAAATGACACATTTATAAAAGTAAGTTTTAAATATCGTCATTTATAAAAATTCCCACAACAAAAACAAAAGATATTTCAACCTTTACTAGAGGTATCAAATTGTTGGACCGATCCGTTAAATTGAGCCTAGTGTCGGGCTCTTCGTAGATAGGCTACAAATATAAAGCTCCGATTGAATTTTGCCCTCAAAAAAGAACATTTGTAAAGAATGCACCAATCGCTTATCACGCTATACTTGAAATACTAAAAATACCATCAAGATATTGTCTAATGTCTAGTATTCACCAAGATTACCGAGCAATATCCACTACCCACTACGACTACCAGACCATATCCACCAAAATTCGCTAAAAACTGCCTTTTTTTTTTTTTCTTTTGAGAGGATGAAGATGGCCATCAAAATATATATATTTTTTTTTTTTAAAAGCCAAATGAAAATTCAAATTAAAAAAAAAACTACACAATCACATATCCCTTGACATCACATTTTCAAAATTTGAAAATAATTTATAAATCATTTCTTAAAAATACTTTAAGAATATATTTTCAAAACCAATAAGGGAGATCATATTTTTCAAAACATTTCAAAATAATTTCTAAATCAATTCTTAAAGCATTTTAAGAATGCAAGCTCAAGCCCAAATAATCTTCTAAATCATGACTAAGAAGGAGAGAACATAGAAATCCTACCCTTTGGCAATTAACTGCACGTAACATTCCTTGTAAATCAAGGCTTCGGTAATACGTATGCTCCACAAGGCAGTGACTAACCTTGACAAAACATTATCACATCACAAATCAGAAACAAAACTAACCGAAATTCACATAGTATGTAATTCAGATCCCTTAACGTGCAGCTACTAAAAATTGCATTTAAAACTTAGAAATACTTATCAAATCTATAGCTCTTGGTTCACAACACTTAAACATGTTTAAAAACACATTTTTCAAGCATTCCGGGTCAAGAAAACATGTAAAAATTAAACCGGTAAAAATTCCTTGTGTTTGAGGCTTGTATTGAAAATCAGCAGTTTTGGGAGGGGGCCGTTGATCGGGGTATGCTTAGTCTGATCGACCGCCACGTACTTCATCACCAACTCGGCTTTGGCTCTGTTTTGCAAGTTCGGAGTCCAAATTAAACCGAAGTCCACCCAAATCAATTTATATGTATTCCAAACAGTGAAATAATGAGTGAACAACATTATATCAACCTAAATAAAATCTTATTCACAACCTTCGTCAGTTTAATCATCAAATTTCACATTTAGTTCAAAAATAAAGAGAAAGTAGAGCAGAACAGGTTCAAATCTGATTTTGCATGCATTTAGACATGTAAATCGTGTTTATGCAGCTCTAAAATTTTTGATTAAGCATTGCCAACAATTTTCTAACATGCTTAGACTCAAATAACACCAATACAAACATATTTCAATATGCAACTCAGTCTTTAGCACAGAACCCTCAAGAACAAAACAAAACTGTAAAATGTCATAACCTAGATTTGAGAGTATAAATTTTGAACATAAAAACCAAACGTAAAGTTTTCCAATAAAAGGCTAAATCAATTTCAAACATTCTAACCTCATATCATTGAAAATTTGGGTGTTTGCCTCTGTGTTAAGCTTGGACGGGGTTGGCTTTCTCTGAGTTTGAAGCTGAGATGAGAAAGAGAGCACGAGTGATGTGAAAGGGAGGAGAAGAGAGATAGATGGAATTCTGAATGAGTTCTTTCTTAGCTGAGAAAAGGAACGCAGTTTCTGAATCAACCAAGGGCTGCACCGAGTTTTATGAATGGTTTTAGGCTAAGTCTGATTTCCTTCACATGAAATTCCAAGAGCGCGTCTAAAGGATGGTTTTGTAATTTGGTAAAAAGTTGAGGTCTTATGAAAAAACTATCAGGGAAATGGGGAAAGTTTGAGCAAGTATTAAAAATGACCAGAAATTAAATTTAAATTAATTAATTAACATAAATAAAAAAATTCATTTTAGTAACAAAATTAATTTTTTTTGGCACACTAATTAATCATATATTACACACTAATCTCAATTAGTTTATACTAGTTATTATAGAGTCTTGGTGGAAAAAAACTAAAAAACTGTCGGAGGGAAGAAAAGGCATATCAACTAAGACGTTATGGTATATTCCATTAAAACCGCTTCAATTCCATTAAAACCGCACTTGAAGCGATTGTTTTGCAATGCGGATTATGCAAAGGATTTAACTTGGCACTATGATAGGAGAATTGATTATGGCATGTTGAGACATCTGAATGATTCACCATAATGGAAGATATTGATGCAGAGAATCTATTTTTCAGTGCAGAATCAAGAAATTTTTGTCTTGCTTTATCTGCAAATGGAATGAATCCTCATAATAACCAAATACCAAGCACAATACTAGGTCAGTCGTTCTTGTCAACTACCATCTTCTAATTTCTCTCTTTAACTGCAATGGAGTTTGTTTCCTTTCTTTCTTTTTCCCCCCTTATAAATTCTCTCTTTAACACACACAAAAATAATATAAGGTCATAAGGATTAAAAAACAAAGAAAAATAGAGAAAAAAAGTTAGAATCATGGTTGTGGTTTAAAACACTGTAGCATATGAAAGCTTTATATTGTAATAACTTTTTTTTTTACTATAGTATGTGAGAATTTTACACTATTTGTTCTATTAATTCCACTTTTGTTGGCTTTTTCCTTTCCTGGCTAGGGTTTGTATCGTCTCTAGTTAGTCAGTGGTTTTCATCGCATTTGTGTTTCTTAAAATGACAGAACAATATTAAGTACTTGGTTGGGATTATTAATGTAGTCAAACCCTCGTAGGAAATTTATTATGTGATTTTAGGATTTTCATGTAGCTTGGAATTACTAGTAATTTTCTCAAATGCTTTTTATATTATAAACCCTTTGTTACTTGCTGTGATTTCTAGTTGCTTTTTTAGTTTCATGTTAACTTTATGTAATAACCTTTTTTCACATCTTGTTTAATACATGTATAAAACTACTACAATAATTGCTTAATTTGATTTTAGACACAATAGGGAATACAACCTTTTTAATGTAAAATTAAATTTAACTTTTATTCATGCAACTAATGGTATTTAGATAATATTTGACATTAGCACTAGGCATATAAAAAGACTAAACTTCATCTTAGTTTATGGTTAAAGATCCATTATTTTCTTCATTTAAACCTAGTCCCCGTGATTTTTTTTTTTTTTATGCTCAAATTCATCCTTTACAATTCAATTCTTTTGCTTTATCTCTTTCTTCACTCAACCATATACACGTGCGCAATCATCGTCACCACCAGTCGTCTCCAACGGTACGATTTCTCACTTCTGTAGCTCCATCGTTGTTGGTTTGGCCAACCGTGCGAGTCTTACAATTATACCTTCTCCCTCAATGTATAAAGAAAAATGAGCCTCAAACGCTACTTCTTTTGCGTCTTTTTCCCCAAGGGATTTGACTACAAAGCAAAGCAAACACATACTGATGGGAATTAGAAAATGAATTCGATCATTAAGCACATACTCTAGGGGCAGGATAACGAATATTGTTATACATTGTGATGAACCATCGCACTATTAGCATTCTCTGGTGCACTCATCTAAGAACCAACTTCCGGAATTTTTCAATATTAGCATTGTAGTTTTTTGGTTAATTCCTATAATAATTATGAGATATGAATGATTTGAATTCAACGATTTGCAGATTCTATGTCAGAGAGAGTTCTCTATTTGTAACAATACTGGTTTTGCTTTGTTGTTGGTGACTACTATTTAACGTTATCACCATATTTGCAGAACTAGTTTAGTGGTAAATAACGTTAAAAAGATTTCTATTAGCAAAATTACATTCAATTTTGTAGTAGCTAAACATGCTATTCAATGTATACTAAATTCAGGCAAAAAAATAACTTTGTCATTACTTAGGGGCCGGGCATGTGTTTAATCTAGATCCCTAGAACAAGATAGAGTGTGACATTATTATTTTTTAACATTTACGCAGAAAAAAGTAATTAGATCACACAACAGACTCAAAGAAGAACATGGACATGGGATTAAAAGTGTACAATTGGAAATGTGATTAGAATTAATAAGTCAGGAAACATGATTAAAACTAATAAGTCAGAACCAAAACACTGTAATGTGTGAGAGCTTTATATTGTAGTATACTTTTACTTTACATTATACCATGTAAGAGTTTTATACTATAGCAGTTGGAACGATATTAGCCAACATAGTCTAAAATGCACATAAGCTTGTGACAAAATAATGACAACATCATGACTATCGATGCCTATGAAATGAACAATTTAAATAGAAGCAAAAAAAAAAAAAAATTGATAAGGGAGTTCGCGAGCTGTTTGAATGATTAATTTTTACAAACCACCAAGCAAATTAAAAATATTTTTCTTATTTGTTTTTGCTTTTTAAAAATAAAAAATATACGTTTTGTAGCGATAATTTTATTGCATATTTTCTAAAAAACAAAAAACAAGAACAAATCATTGTTGACTAGGACCTAAGAGCCAGGGTCAAGAATAGGGCAAAGATAGGATCGACAAATTGGGATCAGACAAAAGAGCCGAGTCAGGGACAGTTTCAAACTAACAAGTTGAAAACGGAGTTGAGGTTAGGAACAAATCGAGGGGCTCGTAGTTGAGGTCGAGGTCGAGGATCAGACTGACAGGGTAGGATTGAGGCTGTGATCAGCTAATGAGCTGGGTTGATGATGGATTGACAAACTAGGACTATGATCAAACTGAGCTGGGTTAGGGCCGGGATTAGATGGAGGGGCTAGGATTAAACTGATAGGCTGGGTTCAAGGTTGGGATTGACCTCATTGTAAGACTACATTTATTTACGGCATCTATAATGCATAAGCACTAGTAATTTCACAAAGTGCACTACTATACTGTCACGCCTTAAAGTACGAGAGGTGACGTGGTGGATTAATTAAGTTAATTAAACCAAAATTTTTCATTAAAACACCAATTAAGTGTTTTAGGTTATTTTGAAAAACGTGTAGTTTTAAAAACTCTTCAAAGCAATTATCATTATTTTAAAATAGTTAATCATAAAATAAAATAACAAACACAGAATAACATAAGCCGGGCCCCACCAGACCCACATTAGTGCATACACATGGTATCGATAGTAAAATATTACAATCACAGTCCAATATAAGAGATAAAAATTTAAATAATACATGCCTTGATTAAAATGAAGAAATAACTAAAACAAAATTCCTACAACTCACGTGTTTTTCTTGCCACCTCCCAATCAATCCTAACCTGCAATCCACGTAGGAGGAAGGTTTTTAAAACAAATAAAGAAATGTGAGCGGAAGGCTCAGTAAGACTAGGTTTAGAAAACATTTGTTCTAAATATAAAGTCTCATCTTTGAAAATAATTCACAAAATTTCAGAATGATAAATCAAACGTATTTAAATTCATCCTTACCTTTAAAATCCCAATTCATTTGGAATTATTCTTTATTATTTGTCCTCTGGCAAAGCCATCGTATTGCCACTGTAGTGGCCCAACTAGGTTTCAAGACCTGCCCTCAGGGTCGCACTCTCCACGACCCGATCTCTGTGTATGACATCATGCTCTAGTTTATCATTTCGGACGGTACTAGTAGACACGTCCGGTATCTTGTCATTATTATGTTTCATTTTACTAGATATTCTTATTATGTTTATTATTTGATTCATTATGATCATTCATTCTTCAATAAGAAATGAAAAATACTAAGAAGTTCATTCTAATCATTCCGTAAAAATCAATTTAAAAGAAATCATTTGGCAATAAGTCTTTTTGTGGCCAAGGCCCTCTTTGAAAATATTTAAAATATTTTGTCATTTATTAAAAACATTTGAAAGAACCTTTAAGGCCAAACCGTTTAAAAACCTGGCTACCAAAGAAGGGGTAGAAGTCCTACCTCAATACTCTGCATCATGACCCAACGCCGTAGTCCCGACCCGTTATACGTGAGCTCCACAGAACCACAATCAACCTTAAAAGTAAACTAAGCTTTATCAATATCTAACTCAGAGTATTCTACAGTTCTATGCTATCTCAGGGTGTCTTAGTGTGCCTTTAAAGGTCACAAAATCATATCATGAGGTTAAAATCCTTATCTTGGTTTTAAATGATGAAAAACGGGTGAAAATAGCAAAATTTCATGAAATCTGATCGGCCTGTCGAACCTCTTTGTTCGACCTACCAAACTGCACAGTTCGGCCTGTCGGACTGGCCCAGGTTCGGCCTACCAATGGTATGAAACCGGCATACCGAACTCATGAGTCCGGCTTGTCAATGTTTAAGATTGGCTTGCTAAACTAGAAAAATCTAGGGACCCGAGACTTCAAGTCTCGGCCTCCCCAAATCCAAAATTTTATTCTAAACTTGTTTTCTCAATTCTCAAGCATGGTTAATGTTCATAGATGATAGAAAAACATACTAAAACACTTTTAGACAACTTTAAACAAGATTTGCACAAAGATTTTTAAATAAATATGAAAATGGAGAAAAAGACAAAAATGTAATTTAACCCCATTTTCATGCAATCAAGTCTAGATTCTAGATGATTTGGGCTTGACTAACTTATATTGAAGGTTTTTTAAGCTTTAGAAACTCAAATTTCAACATTTCAATGAAATTTAGAGAATTGAGAACAAGTTTGAAATTTTGAAAGTTTAGTAAACTAACCTCAAATCCGAGCTTTAAATTGGGTTTATGGAGACCGAATCTTGTTTCTTGAACTTCTAATCCAGCTGAGGTTCAATGTTTTTGCTCAAATTTTGAATAAAAATCAAGAGAGAAGAGAGAGAGGGAGAAAGAGTATGAGCGAAGAAGAGAGAGAGGGCTGGGAAAGAAAGAGACAAAGAGTGAGCGAAGAAGAGGAGGGGAGAGGGGATTAAATAAAAGAAAATGTGATTCTGCAGAGTGAAAATCATGTTCCAACACATGGTTTTTCAAAAGAGACATATTAGACATTTGACAAATTATTTTGTTTTAAAATTTAAAATAACAAATGAAAACAACTGAATGCGAGATAAATTTAAAACGTACCATAAATGTTTAAATTAAATTTAAATTACATTAAGGCATACTAATCTACCATTTACATACTAACTTTACTTAATTAAATTCTGGGTGTTACATGTATATCACAACACTATTTCACGTGAATATAGCACAAGACTATATTCTTCTGCCTCTTATCACGTCTATATTTAACTATGTTGCACGTTCTTTAGTTGCACACTATTTAGCAAGGATCATTTACTTACATTCTTGCATCAGCTGTGGTTGATATATACAAACGATATGGCTGCCATTTTCGAAGTTGTAGACTATAAGTGTCAAGATCCTTACGGGTGGTTTGAGCCATTTTTTCATCAAACCATCAACCAAACCAAAAATAAAATTTTATTTATGAACATTTTGGGCAGTTTGATATCTTGATAAAATCTAAATTCAATCAAATCATTCAGTTTAAACAATAAAATTTTATTTATGAACATTTTGGGCAGTTTGATATCTTGATAAAATCTAAATTCAATCAAATCATTCAGTTTAAACGGTTTGGTTTGGGTGGTTTGAGCTTGAAATTGAGAAAGTATTTAATATTTAACAAAAATGATAAAATGTCTAAAAGTTCACAATTAAAAGTTTAAAAGTTTTACTAAAAACTAAGAACCAAATTTAAAAGTAGCAATAACAAAGACCAAAGTTCACTAAAAACCAAACTAAAAAATAAAAAATACAATTATATAACATAAAACAACACAATGAAGTTTTAAACTTGAATTAACACTTCCATTTGTGTCAATAAACCTCTCCTCTTAATAACATCCTGATGTTGATTTAATGTCGTAAAAGGAAAGTGTAATTATAAAGTGTGTAGAACTTTATTCAATGACCAATTAAAAATAACTTATATAAAAAGTAATAATATATGTTGGTTTTGGGGAGAATTTGGTGGACGGTTTGGACGGTTTGGGGAATCTAAACCAATAACTAAACTAATCAAAATTATAAAACCCATCCAACCAGCTCAACAATAAAAGAAAAATCAATAGTTTAGTTTAGTTTAACTTGGATTAAACAGTTTGGGTGGATTACCGAATTTTTCGAACACCTCAAATAAATGTTATATTTGTCTATTTCAGAAGTTATGCCGCATACGTCAAATGTTCTGTTGTCACATATCCTTAGTACTTTTCTCAATTCACAGCACCGAAATAATTGAAATAAAATGGAGAATTTCCAAAAGAAAATGACATTAATACCTTGCAGCATGCACATTAATATCCAGTTAGCAATCCCTTTTACCTACTCTAGCAAATCAACACTCCAGTAAACTCACTTTTTCTTCCAATAGTTTAAGCAATTTTATTTAACCCTATGAAATTGTAATCTTGTAACTAATAAAATTATAGACACAATCATAAAAATACACTATATATTAAACTAGAACTTATAGTTTTATAAATAGTATGGTTTTAATCTTACGAAGATGAAAATGATTTTGCCAATACTTTTGCTCCATGAACCAGAATATAGGACTAAACAACAATAACTAGCACAAACTTTTTGCCAGCTAAGGTAAGGACCGTCTGAAAGTAAAAGACTATAACCAATGCCTACATATATACATATATATATATATACAGGGAGTGTGTATAGTCCTTACTAGGCAATATAACATTTTCTGACAGAATAATAGTGTGTTATATTAAACATAATATCAAGCTTTGATATCTAATGTTGTTGTATATTTTGTTTTAAAAGAAGATATACCATATTTTTAATGTAGCAACACCAAATTAAAAAAAGTGTAAAAAATTTGAAATAGTTATGCTTTTTTTAGAAAAACATTACGACTCCATTCGAAAACCATAGTTTAGATTGAAAAATTTAGTCCAAACGCGGTTTTTTTCACAACAATTGAGTTTAAATTGAAAATTTCAATTTGGACTAATTGTTCGAATTGTTTTTTTTTATAAACATTGTCAAACACCAGTTTGTGTTTGGACTGAATTTTTCGGTCCAAACTATGGTTCCCAAATAAAGTCGCAATGTTCTCAAAAGAAAAAGCATAACTATTTTAAATCTTTCACCTTTTTTTTTTTAATTTGATGTCTTCATATTAAGAATATAGTATATTCTCTTCTAAAACAAAATTACTACAATATTAAATGATTTAAATTTGATATTATATTTAATATAACATATTGTTATTGTTCTATCAAAAAATATTACGTTACGTGGATAGTCTAAAGATAAAAACCGTAACCACTATGTGTGTGTGTATATATATAAATCGAGTACAAGTTGTCACCTGTTAAACAATTCTAGAACCAAAAAATAATAATAATGGACCACAAAAATAGGAAAGTTAAAAAAAAAAAAATTGATAAGAGAGAAAGTAACCACCACGGAAGCTTTTGCACGAGGCTGCGGACTAGCCAGCACCGAGAGGGTAAGTTAAAGGAAATTCCACTGCATTCCAAAGGAACAATGAAAAGCACGCCATGTTCCTTTTTCGTTTTAATGTCCAAGACATTAAATCTAAAGTTCAAATAGATTCCAAGCATCTTTTTTTTTTTTTCTCATTAAAAGAATAGGTTCCCAAGCTTTAGTACACAATAAAGAAAAAAAGAAAAGAAAAGAAAAGAAAAGAGAAGAGCTCTTGATAGGTCATAGGCAGTCATTTTAGGCATGTTTGTTTCGATACTCGAATCACGATTTGAATTATTTTGCTACAGTATTTTCTCTCACAAAAATTTAAATCTTCATTCAAATACTCTATTTAAATACTCGAACCAAATGTACCCCTCAATTATCAAGCATAGTCATCCATAATGTATGGTGAGTTTTTTATACAATCATAATGTATTGTGACTTGCATCTATCGTAATGTGTTTGCATCCAACGATGAAAAACAAAGAACTAAAAACAAAAGAAAAGAAAAGAAAGTTATGACAGCTGTAAAGATTCTTCACATTTTTAGATAATGTAATTTTTTTAAAAGGAATAATGAGTGATTTAATGTGCTTTGACAGAAACAATGAATAAATTACAAAAATTTTTTATGTCCTTCAGTATTTTTTGACTTTCCCATTACGTAAAGCATTAGCTAAACATATCTTTATAATTGTTTTATCTTAACAAACCATAGTTATATCATTAATGTTTACATATTCTAAACTCTAGTTCTCACTCCGCCAAAATACATCGACAACATCCGTATTATAGCATTTGCTCAACTTGACGTTCTTTAGAATACATAATTAGAAATCAAATTGAGACTTCTGTAGGATTTGCTATTGCCCCAAATAAAAAATCTAAAAAACTACTAACTTTTAATAAGCCCAATATCTAATAACATTCTAGTTCTACTCTAAACTATGGAATGTTTTTTCTTTTTGCCCCCAAAGTGAACACTTATTTCCACGTTACTATTTTAATCTTAATTTTAAAGCCTCACTTCATTATTTCAAACCAATGATATAAATGTCCACAATATTGTCAATATTTCCACAATAATATTCATATTTTGAAGTCTTGACATGGATATGGGGGACAGATTTTTTTTTTTTCCTGAAATGTCTGTAAATATCCATAATATATATAAATATCTGTAATATCAGCAAATATCCGTGAAAATCTAAGATATTTTCAAAAAATTTTACAAAATGTTAAAAAAGGCTGAAAATTTTTATTGTTTTAAACATAAATCAATTTTGTAGGATTTTTTATTATTTTTCAATAACTATGACTAAAATTTTGAACCTAAAAACAATGAAAAAGTATTTATTGAAACTTATTTAGTTTTTAAATAATTTTTACTTTTAAAATAAGTAGTTCGTGTCTCTTGTGTAAAAGACCTATGTCATGTTACATGTAAATGTGTACTATATTTTTATTATTTTTATCTACTAGTTCTAATTATTGCACTTTATGGAGCATATGAAGATGAGGTACAATTCAAATGAGATAAACTAATGAGGATTCTGTTACCTTGAGTTTTGACTTCATGAGCTTAGGAACTAAGCAAAGTTCTTATGAATATAGTATTCTTTATAGTCTTCAAATTGGGACAAGTTCAAAAGTACAAAACTAAAATGGTTTCTTTGATATACTTGTATATCATTCTCTATAAATTAGTGTTGAGATGTTATTATAGCTTCATGAGACTACTCATCAAGTTAGATAAATCAACAATATTCAATTTATGGGTTAACAGTGAAAAGAAATCAAGAAACATATATGTAGCACATTAACATTATCTCCATAACTATTCAAGGACAATAACATGGCAAATGTATTATTTAGATCAAGATCAGAACCTCTATAATACTTTCTAACTAGTTAAAAACTCCTTTAAGTATTGAAGACATTTAAAGTTTGTGTATACTTTATTATATTTGACGATAGTTTTTATGTGTTATTTTATATTATTGTACCTTATTTGTAATGAATATGTAAAATAATATTAAAATCATAATCAATATATATATGATGATAGTATTTTTCTATAGTAAGCAATATAATTCTCATATTAGACAAAACTTCTATTATTTTTATACTATTAACTTGATTGAAAAGCAATATTGATTATTTTAGCATTGCGTGAATTTTTAAGAAAAAATTATAAATTTTTCTCGAGATATCATTTTTTTTCAAATATCCATTGACATCGGCAATATCTATGATATTATCCGTAAGGCAAGACCTCGGCAACCTTGATGACATTGACGTTTTTGTCCTTGCCTCAAACAATCAATTTGATCCATTTAGCCACTTCTCTTACATGTGTTTGTAATAGAAGAGAAAAGAGCAATCATAAATAACCCTACAAGCTACTAACAAATCAGTAAGACCCAATCAAAAAAGACAATACATAGCAGACTAGGGCTTACAATTTTGTAAATAACGGGGTTATAACCCTATAGGAATGAAAGATTTTTTGAGAGAAAATTATTGCAAGTGATGCCTCGTGAGAGAGAGAAGAAGGTAGAAATATATATGTGTGTGTGTATATATAGGGTATGTCCCCAAAGGTGTGGACCGTCCAAATCAACGTAACATTTTTTAATAGAATAATAATAATGTGTTATATTAAACACAACATCAAGCTTTAATCATCCAATATTATTGTATATTTGTTCTAAAAAAGGATATATATTGTAACACCCGTATTTTTAACGGGCATAATTTTGTAAAATTTAATGAATAAAATGTGACTATTTAAAATTACTAAGTTGTTTATGATCATTTAAAAAAAATACCATTTTAGTATTTTCTTACCAAGTCTTCCTAAGAAACATTCAAAACTTACCAACACTTACTTCTACCAATCTTGTCTCCCTAAATTATTGCTCAATTATATAGACTTCTTCTCATTTTGCTAAAGGTATCCGAAGGGGACATTGAATTATTTTCCGTCAATTCATAGAAGACATGGAGATATTTCTCAACCACCTAATTAATTATTTCCTTATCTTCTTCTATAATTCACTCCAATTATCCCCTCAATTATGTTGGCATTATTTGCTAAAAGTCTTCATGGGAGACAAGATGATATTTTCCTTTAAGACTCTTTTGTTTCTTCTTACAACTTTTCCCCGTAAACATCTCATTCCTCTTAAGCATTTTGATATCTTTTTATTTAACTATCACCACCTTCTTCTCTAGTTCTCATTCTCTCCCTTCTCACTTCAAATTTCTAACTAAAGACATAGAGCACAAAGCTCTCTTTGTGGCCAAGACAATTATAATTCCCAACGATGATCGAGGCGGTTTTAAAGTTAATTCAAGCTTGATTGATAACCCAAACTTTGGTGCTTTTCAAAGAAGTTTTGAGGTAGGTTTTCTTTAATCTAAACTTAGTTTTTAGTATGCATTTTCTCCATGTTTAATGCATAAAAATACTTTAATGGCACTAGTAGACGGGTTTACACATAACTCACTTATGAATGTGATTATACGTTGTGCTTTAGTTTTAATTGTCCTTATGCATGCCTTAGGGTCAAGGATGTGTGGAGCTAACGTTAATTGATTCCAGGATTAAAAGATTGTTGATAAGCTTGAAAGGTAGGGATTCTATTACTCATTTTTGTGAGGTTTTTATAGAATTAAAATTGATTGTTTTGCCGCAATATATATATATCTATGTTGAACTGATATTATATGAGTATCACATATGAAACTATGACATGGACTCGTCTTGTATTGTACGGCGAAGAACATAATGAATTGACATATGTTATAAATTGAGAAGCATGGTTAGGAAAACTGACTCTATTAATAATGATTTAATATAGAGAAATGGTGAGACATGAAGAGGGCGGCGGTTACGTCCTTGGGCATGAATACCCAAAAAGGTAAAATAGGGGGAAGGTGATGACGCTTCCTTGGGTTGAAAGTCCCAGAACACACTGTACAGGAATTGATTTGGTGAGGACTCGGGGCTTGATGTCCCCTCACCGGAACACCCTTGGAATGTTTATGGGGTGATCAAGTGCGCCCATTTGGGTTTCGATGAGTTGAGTGATACTCAATTTAACATGGATACCTAGGAACAATGATGATTGGTAATATTTGTATAAATGTGTAATTATGACACTTGGTAATGATTAACTACGGTATCCATAAGATGTGATCATAATAAACCTCATAATCTGGAATATGATGTAACCTACTAACCATGCAGTTTTTAATGTGGTAATGGATAAACCATAAGGTGAGTCATGATTTCCCTACTGGGCATGTCGATGCTCATCCCTATCATATCTTCATATCTCAGGTGGAACTCAGTGCAACATATTTGAAGAGGAATAAGCGAAAACAATCCTGTTGTTTTCGTGTTAGAAGACCCTGTTTAATTACAACTTATCTACAACATGTAAGAGTTGTATTATTTTTTTTATGGCTGTGTTAAGTTATTTGGGAATTGTACTATGGTGATGATGACTGTAATTATATATATTTGGTGCTACACTAAAAACTGTGGTTTGTATTTAAAACGTTTATTTTTATTTTTCTTGTTGTTTAAAGACCCATGGGCATTGTTTAATTGATTTAAATAATATAAAATTTAAAATTATTTTTATTTATTTAAAACTGTTAACCCCCACATAGGGGTGTTACAGAATTTTTGGTATCAGAGCCTAGGTTCGATTAACCTAGGGGGTATAGCACCACCTTAAAAATTAATCTTTGGGAATGGTTTTAAAGTTAGGTGTTAATGTCATCATCATTTGGTACTGATCCTAGTTAAATTTTCGCAGCCAGTAGAAACTATGCCACCAAGACGTCAAATGCAATCGTCTGAGCTGTCACAACCGGTTGAACATGCTCAAGAAGTTGAGCAACCGGAACCGATGGAACAAGCTCAAGAAGATGAGCAACTACGACATGCAACACAATCCCCGCCAGCTGCACCAGAAGTAAATAATTTAGGACAAATTCTTCAAGCATTACAAAATGTGCAAAGACCTGTGGAGGTTCGTGATCCCGAACAACGACATCTAACTCTGTTGAAGGAGTTTATGAAGCAGAAACCACCCACATTTAGTGGAGAACCTAACCCGGTCATAGCAGAACAATGGCTAAAGGCAGTCAAAAAGAAGTTGGACACCTTGAGGATTCCACGGGAGTATTGGGTTAGCTTTTCAACATATATATTTGAGGGTACAGCCGAAGAATGGTGGGATCTTCAGAAAGACGACTATGATGTGCCGAATCTTACATGGGAGCAGTTCGAAACCATTTTTCGCAACACCTATATTCCTCAGAGCCATAGGCAAGCAATGATGCGAGAATTTGAAAACCTGGTGCAGGGAGATACAACAGTTGCTGAATACCATGCTCGATTTATAGAATTGTCTCGCTACAATCCCGGGGCTGTATCGGATCCAATGGCGAGATGCGAAAAATTTAGAAATAACCTGAGGCCAAAAATCAGACAAATGATAGCTGCTGTTCCATCAACAGATTTTCTTGATCTTGTAGCTGCGGCACAGCGGGCAGAGACAGAACTAAATAACTCCTATGGAGAGTATAAGGGTTCTGGTGGGCGTCAAAGGAAAATAAGTAAGAAAGAGAAGTCACAAGGGCAAGTCATTCAGCATAGTGGAGTGACTATTGGTGGTGGATCTTCTGGCAGTGGTCGTTTCCAACCGTATGCTTGTCATAACTGTGGACAAGTGGGACATCTGAGGAGAAATTGCCCTAACCGCCCTACACAATCATCCTTTGCACCAAGGCCACAAGGAAGTCATTTTGGCTCCACTGTTTGGGGAGGGAGTCAAAATCGTGGAGCGCCTCAGCAAAACACTCCAGCTTCCCAAGTCTCAGTAACTCAACCTCGAGGGTTCCAGCCTCAGTACAACTATCAACAGCGGCCACAGGGTTCCAATTTTTATGCTAATCAGAACTTCCAACCGACTCCACAAGGCTCAGTGAATCAAAGGCCATATTTTTCTGGGAGAAATAATAATAAGGCTAGTAGTAGCCAAGGAAACCGAGGAAAAAGTGATAAAGGAAAAGCACCAGCACAAGCTTATGCAATTACGGCTACAACTGGACAAGGAAAACAGGCTGATCACTCAGTTGTAGACGGTATGATTCACGTGTCTCATTCTTGGGCTCATGTATTATTTGACACTGGTGCCACTCATTCATTTATATCTATGTTATTTGCTTCCGTACTACAATTAGAAACTGAGACATGTAGTTCATCATTAACCCTTAGTACACCAATGGGCGGGATAGCTGAAGTATCCATAATTTGTAAATCAGTGTGTATTGTTATAGGAGAACATAAACTATCGGCTGACCTATATGTAATAACTATGACAGAGTTTGATGTAATCTTAGGAATGGATTGGCTAACTAAATACCAGGCAATAGTAGATTGTCATAGGAAACGTGTCTCTTTATTCACCAAGAATGGACAAGTCATCGAATTTCAGGCAAAAACAGAAACAGTGACGCCAGCCCCGGTGCTAAAGGCTTGTATTGGAGGACGAAGGAATTTCACCAATCTTGGGACGATCTTTGCTTCAGATGGAGAACTAAAGAAGAGTGACCTATCCTCTCACACTCCTGTGGTGGATGAATTTTCAGATGTTTTTCCAGATGAATTGCCCGGACTTCCGCCTGATAGAGAAATTGAGTTTGTCATCGACTTAACTCAAGGAGCAGCGCCTGTTTCTATTGCCCCGTATCGAATGGCACCTGCTGAGAAAGTGGAATTGAGGAAGCAGTTGGACGAATTACTGGAAAAAGGATTTATTCGACCAAGTACATCACCTTGGGGAGCTCCAGTACTTTTTGTGAAGAAACATGACGGATCGTTGAGGCTCTGTGTCGATTATCGCCAGCTTAATCGATTGACTATCAAGAACAAGTACCCTCTACCCCGAATTGATGAGTTGTTCGATCAGTTAGGAGGATCTTGCTATTTCTCAAAGATTGACTTACGATCCGGATATCACCAACTGAAGATAAGAGAAGAGGACATTCCAAAGACAGCTTTTCGGACTCGCTACGGTCATTTTGAGTTTCTTGTCATGCCTTTCGGGTTGACTAATGCACCAGCGGCTTTCATGGACTTGATGAACCGTGTCTTTCGACCGTACTTAGATCAATTTATCATTGTTTTCATAGATGATATCTTGATCTATTCTAAAAACGAAGAAGAACATGCTGAGCATTTGAGGATCGCTCTACAAACGTTGAGAGAACATGGTCTTTATGCAAAAAGAGAAAAATGTGATTTCTGGATGACGAAGGTCAAGTTCCTTGGACACGTTGTCTCTGAAGAAGGCATCTCAGTGGACCCCTCCAAAATTGAAGCAGTGCTAAATTGGGAACGACCAAAGAACGTGTCAGAGATTCGAAGTTTCCTCGGACTAGCTGGATACTATCGACGCTTCGTAGAGAATTTTTCAAAGATTGCTTCTCCATTAACAAAACTCACAAGGAAGAATGTCAAGTTCGTGTGGGATGATAAATGTGAAGAAGCATTTGAGGAACTGAAACGAAGACTCACTAGTGCACCTGTGCTGATTATACCTAACAACGAGGAGCCTTACACAGTATACACTGATGCCTCAGGAAACGGTTTGGGTTGTGTGTTAATGCAGCATGGACGAGTAGTTGCCTACGCCTCACGCCAGTTGAAACCCCATGAGAGGAACTACCCCACACATGATCTTGAGTTAGCTGCTGTGGTTTTCGCACTCAAAATTTGGAGATGTTATCTATATGGCGCAAAGTTCGAGCTATATTCAGATCATCAAAGTCTGAAATATTTGTTTACTCAAAAGGATCTCAATCTAAGGCAACGAAGATGGACTGAGTACATGGTGGACTATGACTTTAGTATCCAATATCATCCTGGAAAAGCAAATGCCGTGGCAGATGCTCTAAGTCGTAAGAACAACGGACGTATAGCCAGTTTAGCATTGGAAGATTGGAGACGAGTCACCATCGCCGACTTCAACTTGCAATATTATGAAGATAACGAGAGAGCTTTCTTATTCAATGTGATAGCAACTCCTACGTTAATTCAGAAAGTAAAACAAGGACAATGGCACGATGAAGGATTACGTAGGGTTTGGAAACAAATACAAAATGGAGAACAACTGGATGGATGGCAGATTGAGCCAGAAGGATTTTTACTTTACAAAGGAAGATTAGTTGTTCCAGAGGATCCATATCTCAGGCATGCGGTGCTAGATGAGGCTCACCGTTCAAAGTTTGCTATTCATCCTGGAAGCACAAAAATGTATATGGATCTAAAACGACAATACTGGTGGCGAGGAATGAAACGAGATGTAGCAACCTTTGTCTCTAAGTGCATGACGTGCCAACAGGTTAAAGCGGAACATCAAAAGCCTGGAGGCGAGTTGAGGAGCTTACCTATTCCAGAATGGAAGTGGGATCATGTGACAATGGACTTTGTTACTGGATTTCCTAAGACTCAAATAGGGCATGACGCCGTTTGGGTAATTGTAGATCGTTTAACTAAGACAGCCCACTTCATCCCAATCAGAACTAATTATAGTGTCTCAAAATTATGTCAATTGTACGTGGAAAAGGTAGTGACATTGCATGGAGTGCCAATGTCAATAGTTTCCGATAGAGATACACGTTTCACGTCAAAATTTTGGAGAGGATTGCAGAGGGCCTTGGGAACTCAATTGAATTTTAGTACAGCTTTTCATCCTCAAACAGATGGACAATCTGAACGTGTCATTCAGATTCTCGAGGATATGCTTCGGGCTTGTGTGCTGGACTTTGGAACAAATTGGGCTGCACAGCTGCCATATGTTGAATTCGCATATAACAACAGTTACCAAGCAAGTATTAGAATGGCTCCATATGAGGCCTTATATGGTAGACCTTGTAGATCTCCATTGTGTTGGGCTGAAAAGGAAGAGCGTCTTGAACTTGGGCCTCAGTTTATCAGAGAAACAACAGACAAGATCCAGATTATTCGCGAACGTCTTCAGACAGCTCAAAGTCGACAAAAGAGTTATGCAGATAAGAGGAGGCGACCTTTAGAGTTCATGATCGGAGACTTTGTGTTCTTAAAAGTGAAACCAAAACGAGGTGTATCTCGATTTGGTGTTAAAGGAAAGTTAGCACCAAGGTATACAGGACCGTTTGAGATTGTGGAACGCATTGGAACGTTGGCATACCGTTTAGACCTACCACCACAATTGTCTCATGTACATAATGTGTTTCATGTATCGATGTTGAGAAAGTATGAACCCGACCCTTCACATGTGATCATGTGGACAGATGTGCCAATTCAAGGAGATACGAATTATGAAGAAATTCCAGTTCAAATACTGGATCATGAAATAAAATTATTACGTCGTCGTGGAATTCCTCTGGTGAAAGTGATGTGGCAACACCATGATGTGGAGGAAGCCACATGGGAACTTGAATCTGAAATGAGAGAAAAGTACCCACATTTGTTTTAACATTGTAATCAGTGTACGAAATTGCGAGGACGAAATTTTTATAGGAGGGGAGAGCTGTAACACCCGTATTTTTAACGGGCATAATTTTGTAAAATTTAATGAATAAAATGTGACTATTTAAAATTACTAAGTTGTTTATGATCATTTAAAAAAAATACCATTTTAGTATTTTCTTACCAAGTCTTCCTAAGAAACATTCAAAACTTACCAACACTTACTTCTACCAATCTTGTCTCCCTAAATTATTGCTCAATTATATAGACTTCTTCTCATTTTGCTAAAGGTATCCGAAGGGGACATTGAATTATTTTCCGTCAATTCATAGAAGACATGGAGATATTTCTCAACCACCTAATTAATTATTTCCTTATCTTCTTCTATAATTCACTCCAATTATCCCCTCAATTATGTTGGCATTATTTGCTAAAAGTCTTCATGGGAGACAAGATGATATTTTCCTTTAAGACTCTTTTGTTTCTTCTTACAACTTTTCCCCGTAAACATCTCATTCCTCTTAAGCATTTTGATATCTTTTTATTTAACTATCACCACCTTCTTCTCTAGTTCTCATTCTCTCCCTTCTCACTTCAAATTTCTAACTAAAGACATAGAGCACAAAGCTCTCTTTGTGGCCAAGACAATTATAATTCCCAACGATGATCGAGGCGGTTTTAAAGTTAATTCAAGCTTGATTGATAACCCAAACTTTGGTGCTTTTCAAAGAAGTTTTGAGGTAGGTTTTCTTTAATCTAAACTTAGTTTTTAGTATGCATTTTCTCCATGTTTAATGCATAAAAATACTTTAATGGCACTAGTAGACGGGTTTACACATAACTCACTTATGAATGTGATTATACGTTGTGCTTTAGTTTTAATTGTCCTTATGCATGCCTTAGGGTCAAGGATGTGTGGAGCTAACGTTAATTGATTCCAGGATTAAAAGATTGTTGATAAGCTTGAAAGGTAGGGATTCTATTACTCATTTTTGTGAGGTTTTTATAGAATTAAAATTGATTGTTTTGCCGCAATATATATATATCTATGTTGAACTGATATTATATGAGTATCACATATGAAACTATGACATGGACTCGTCTTGTATTGTACGGCGAAGAACATAATGAATTGACATATGTTATAAATTGAGAAGCATGGTTAGGAAAACTGACTCTATTAATAATGATTTAATATAGAGAAATGGTGAGACATGAAGAGGGCGGCGGTTACGTCCTTGGGCATGAATACCCAAAAAGGTAAAATAGGGGGAAGGTGATGACGCTTCCTTGGGTTGAAAGTCCCAGAACACACTGTACAGGAATTGATTTGGTGAGGACTCGGGGCTTGATGTCCCCTCACCGGAACACCCTTGGAATGTTTATGGGGTGATCAAGTGCGCCCATTTGGGTTTCGATGAGTTGAGTGATACTCAATTTAACATGGATACCTAGGAACAATGATGATTGGTAATATTTGTATAAATGTGTAATTATGACACTTGGTAATGATTAACTACGGTATCCATAAGATGTGATCATAATAAACCTCATAATCTGGAATATGATGTAACCTACTAACCATGCAGTTTTTAATGTGGTAATGGATAAACCATAAGGTGAGTCATGATTTCCCTACTGGGCATGTCGATGCTCATCCCTATCATATCTTCATATCTCAGGTGGAACTCAGTGCAACATATTTGAAGAGGAATAAGCGAAAACAATCCTGTTGTTTTCGTGTTAGAAGACCCTGTTTAATTACAACTTATCTACAACATGTAAGAGTTGTATTATTTTTTTTTATGGCTGTGTTAAGTTATTTGGGAATTGTACTATGGTGATGATGACTGTAATTATATATATTTGGTGCTACACTAAAAACTGTGGTTTGTATTTAAAACGTTTATTTTTATTTTTCTTGTTGTTTAAAGACCCATGGGCATTGTTTAATTGATTTAAATAATATAAAATTTAAAATTATTTTTATTTATTTAAAACTGTTAACCCCCACATAGGGGTGTTACATATATATATATATATATATATATATATATATACACCATATCCTTAATATGTAGACACCAAATTAAAAAAGTGTGAAAATTTTGAAATAACTATGCTTTTTTAAGCAAAATTACAACTCTATTAAGAAACCATTCGGTCTAAACAAAAACTAATGTTTAACAACATTAAAAGAAAAAAGTTCGAATGATTAATCTAAATTGAATTCTCAATGCAAACTCATTTGTTAGAGTAAAAACCATTCACTTTTGTTAATTCCTCTAACTAAAGTTTAAAAATCTCATGTTTTTTTTAATTTCAATTTCGATTGAGACGATTTTTCTTTCTATGCATTCAAAATGATAAGAGGAAAAACTTAGTTTTTCTTTTAACATTATCAAACAGCAGTTTGTGTTTAGAATGAATTCTTTGGTCTAAACTAGGGTTCCCAAATGGAGTCGCAATATTTGTAAAAATAAAATCATAGTTATTTCAAATTTTTTACATTTTTTTTTTATGTTGGTGTCTCCACATTAAAGGTATGGTATATATCTTCTTTTAAAACAAAATATACGACGATATTAGATTATCAAAGCTTAATGTTATTTTTAAGGGTAAATAGATCAAGAGGTTCCCAATCTTTTTAAAAGGTGCAATTTGGTCTTCACCTTTTTTTATTTAACCGAGTCTAACCTTATCAAAAAGATGCAAATTTGTCTCCCACTGTTTAGTTTTTGACCCAAAAAAAAAAAATTTAACCACTTTTGTAAGGGTATTTTAGTAAAATATCTAATATGTTTTAAAAAATTAAACTTAAAACATAAAAAACAATACAAGAATTAAAAGTTAATCTAAAAAATAAAAATTAGCCCAAAAAACTTGGCATCACCTCAAAAAAAAAAAAAACTCAGTAAAATTCCCAAACCTTTTTCTCGATTCTTCTTATGAAACTCCATCATCGCCCCTCTCCAATCTCTCTTTATCTTTAATCCTCATCCCTCTACACCCAAATCTCTCTCTCTCCCCCTCTTCATATACATGGGGACGGACGAGGGGCATTGACTTCTCATAGAGGAGTGCGGCAACATTGGGTCTCGCAATGGAGGTGTATAACGACTTTAGGTCTCGCGGAGGAGGTGCATACGATGGTGTCACAGTGGGTCTCTTCATTTTCACAATGGTCACGACGGCCTTGAAGAATGGAAGAATTAAAGATATTTGTAGGAATTCATGGGTTCATTTTGCTTCTTGCAATGATGTTTTTCCTTTTGTCTGATATGTTTTTGTTCTAATGATGAACAATTTTCATTTCCTCTTCTTTTTCTCCACTAATTTCTGTATTTTGATGAGTTTGGGTTTGTGGTTGATGTAGTGTTTTGTTTTTTTTTTCTTAGCATTTTTTTTTAGGTTGGGGTGGTTGGGATCATGGGTGGGGGCTTGTTGAGGTTGCAGATTTGTGTGGTTGGACCTATAGGTGGGGTCGCAAACAGTGAGGGGCGGTGGGTGCTACACATGTAAGCCTTGAGGAGTAAAAATGTAATATATTTTTGGAGACATTTTTATCAATAAAGAATTTATTTATTGTTCATATAACAAATTGTTGTCCTCTTTACATTTATATTTATTGAATGTATGATAACCAAACAAAAGTCTAAGACTGTCGGTCTAAGCCTTTAGAATCAGGCATATGATGAACAACTTATGCGAAAGACATGTTTTTAAAGGTGTTGGTCTAAATTATAAGATCCGCAACCGAGAAAATAAAGTTGGATGTTTTATTCATGCAAAGATTGTTATGTTGCCTATATCTCTAATAGGAGATGGTTTATCATAGCCATCGGAGGTGGACTCCGTGAATAGAAATATTGGTGCATTCTCATAGGTAACGATGCATTGGATCGGGATATAAAGTGTAGTTGGTTTTGATTAATAATTCTGTCTCGGTAAATCAATTCACTTTAGAAAATCATGTGTGTTGTATCTTAATCCTAACATGAATAGTGGGCTCATTGTCTTGAATTATGTCTTTTCATGTACCAAAGGGTGACATCTATATTTGATGATGGTACGCATATCGGTACGTTAGAAACATGACTCTTGATGGCATAGACTTGTTATTCATAGATATGGAATCCATAGCTCCTCTTTAGGAGTTGATGATATCCTCTTATATACGTTATCTTATAATTGCAAAACTAAAACGATCAAGCATTTAGATACACAGGTATAATCGAATGGTACTGTCTTTGGACAGTAAGTTTTTCGATGGTAAGATAATGAAACATAAAAGAAAAATAATTGGGAAGGTAAGACAGAATTTATCCTTAAACAGATTATGGATATCCTATGGGGATACGATACATCATGATATGTCATAGAGACTTAACTATTTAGGCTTCGTAATTCTATATAGTTCAAGAGTGCAGCTCTAAGCTTTTAGTAGAGTAGCGTTAGAGTTGATAATTATGAAATGTATATCTGGGATATTGGGTTTGATAATTATTAGAAGCTTGAACTATATAGGTCCATCAGGTCCCCTTTGCTAGCTCATAATAAATCTTGTAACGATATGGCGTGCTTTTCTAATAAATTAGTGACTTATATCAAATTATTAGATTGGCTAAAATTCTATAGGATCAGATAATTTATGTCTGCTTATCGGTTTAATTAATTTTGTGAAAAATTAATTCAAGATAAACTTGTTGAATTATCAAGAATATTTATTTTCCTAGAGATTATCTAGATATTGTTCTTTTAATTAGATAACTTCTCTATTGGGTTATTTGAATTAAAATTGAGGCTTTATCCTAAGATCTCAGGTGGGAAATAAAAGATTTGTAGGGATCATTTATTGTAAGTTTGGTAAGCTAGTCTTCAGGTTCGGCCTACCAATGGAGTAAGTTCGGTAGGCTGATCTGCTAGTTCAGCCTACCAAATGAACGATAATCTGATTATATGTTTTTATGTGATTTTATCAACCATTGATCCAGATTCAATTTTTTGAGACCTTATCAGATAAGAACTAACCTCTAGGTCTAACCTCTATAAATAGGAAGTGAGACTCATAAGTTATTTAGATCAGTTGAGAGATTAAAAGCGAGCACTCTATACTATGAGTTTCTATAACTCTCCTGAAGAGCTATTGTTCACAAATCACGAACTTTAGTTCTGGGCATTTCTCAATTGGTTAGAAGAAAAGTCACCTGGGAAGAGCTATACGACGTGCGCCCACACGTACTCCAATTGTTGATAGAGAATAGTAAAGAAGACCAATTGGTTGAGGCTCTTCTGAAATGCCTTTTTCTTCATCAATTACGAGAGTTCTTCACCAAACAAGGTTAGTAAGATTTAGTTAATTTATGCATATAGCGTCTCAAACTTGTGTTTTGAAAAATACTCTAGTATATAAAATTTTTTAAATTTTTGTTGCATACTACTTTTCAAACGATTGGCATCAGAATCAAGGTTTATACATAAATTTACAAGTTTGTGATCATGCTATATGAATAAATTACGTGATCTTGTCTCTCCTATGCTTGAATTTAATTTTTTCGAGAGTTGACACTCTAGGGTTTCTATATATATATATGTTGTCATGAAATTATATGACGAATGTTTATTAATTAATTATGATTGATTAAATTATTAATTAATTAATACTAGTTATGGTTCCTTAGAGGTTAGTAATGTATCTAGTTTTTTCATGTAATTAGATCACGGTCTATTATCACTGTCTATGAATTATTATTTAATTTTAATTTTGTAAGAATTATGTATTAAATAATTATTCGAAGAAGATGAATCTAGAACACGGATCTAGAAGATGGATGATAGTATTCCACAGGTATTTTTTGAGTCTCTAATTTTATGTTTTTGAATTGCTGAAAATAAAATTAAAAAATTGTATAAAAGTGTATTTTCTGGAAACGTGATTTTTTCTCGATCGGTAGACCGAACTCTCAAGTTCGGCAGGTTGATGGTCGCAGACCGGCAAGCCGAACCTCTAGGTTCGATAGGCCTCCTGCGGGGTAGAATTCTGATGCTTCTAGCGCCAGGCCAAACTTTTAAGTTCGATAGGCCAATCAGTCAAGACCGATAGACCAATTGCACAAATCGGCATACCGACAATGAGCTGTGAATTTTCAAAAAGGTGCATTTTTCACTACAATTTTGATTTTATTTTTGGGACAATTCTACAAAACATTAAATTTGGATATGATCGAAAATATGGAGTTTTTGATATATGTAGGATTGAAGACTTAAAAATGGATAATACATGAAGAATGATGCAATTTGAAGATTCAAGGATGAAAAATCGATAATATGTTTCGATTTATCTCTTGTAATCTTTATTTTCTATTCTCTAGGATGGGACCATAATATTATGGTTATTTCTTATTATTTTGCTTGTGGCTTTGCATGATTGCTTTGCTTGTCCACATTATAATATGATTTCCATGTATATTCATAACATGTCATATAGAATAGGGAGTGCCGCTCATTAAAAATTGTTTATGCATGTTTTTTAAATAAAACCTTGATTTCAAAAGATTGAGTAGGAGAAGGTTTTTGAAGAGAGGACCTACGGCCTCCATCGTTGGTCCACAGGTAGCACATGGTGGCTCCAACCCCTATGAAGGGACTTCATTATGTACCAGGTTGGATCTCGAAGAGGATAAGGTATTTTAGCATAATTTACCGTTACACACCCCTAGGTGGTGGTCATAAATCATGGATAAAATATTGAAACGATGATTATACCTCATGTTAATTTTATTATTAACCTCCCCTAAGAGCTTTAATGGCCAAAAAATGATTATTAATATATGCTGGATCAGACGGGTCCTAGATAGCATATATTAATCAAAAGGGGATCCAAGTTCCTAATTAAATCTAGCAAGTCTCCCCTAGGCGACTTGTTGAATTCTAAGTTGGGAATTATTGTTGTAAGGTTGTGATATTTTTAAGGTTTTGACACATAAACACATTGTATGTTTTACATAAATATGTTTTACATAAATGTGTTATCTTACTAAATCATTACGGTATGTTTGCTTATGTTTGGTATATGATTTCTATTGTAGATTAAAAATGTCTAAAAATGCTTTATCATCGTTAGTTGACAAAAACCAATTAAGTGGTGAGAATTTTAATGATTGGAAACGAAACCTGAATCTCGTCCTAGCCTTTAAGAAATTGAAATTTGTGCCGATAACTTCGTGTCTTCCCGAGCCTACGGGATTCCACTAATGAGCAAATCCAAGCATATAATCGTTGAAAAAATGCTAATGATCAGGCCCATTGTTATGTTTTGGCTAGCATGAATAACGTGCTGCAGGCTCAACATAAAGATTATGAGATTACGAAGTAGATCTTGGATAATCTAGAAGACATGTTTGGAGGCCATGCCCTAACAAAGCGGCAAGGGACACTTCGGAAACTTCTAAACTACAAATAAAGGCCAGGGACATTTGTAAAGGAGCATATGATGTTGGTCATGGGTAACCTCCTAAGGCTCAAACCAATGCAACTAACATTGATAGTGAAACTCAGATAACTATGGTCATTAAGACTCTGTCTGAGGAGTTTATTCCGTTTAGAGCTACATTTAATTTAAGCAATAGATGGGACATGACCTTGACTGAATCGATGAAGCAGTTATAGGAGTTCAAACTTCTAATCAGGGAAACTCCTGCTAGTAGTGAGGCCAACTTGGCAGCTGCTTCTGGTTCCAATCCTAACCAAGGAATGGAAAGAAGCAACGGGCTAAGAACAAAAAGTCTTATATTCCTGCAAATGGCAAGAATAAGAAGAAAAAAAAGAAGAACCTAAAGAAGGTTAAGTACTTTTTCTATAGGAATGTCTGGCACATTAAGAAGAATTGCAAGGATTTTCTTTCCCGAAGAGGTAAGTGTGATCTTCTAGTTGTTGAAACATGTTTAGTTAAGGAATCCAGTGACAATTGGGTCATAGATTCTAAAGCAACTAATCATGTTTGTGTTTCTCTACATGGGTTCAAAGAAACAAGAAGTCTGCTACATGAAGACTTTACGCTTTGGATAGGCTATGGATCCTTAGTGTTAGCTGAAGCAGCGGGAGACATCCATCTTTATTTTGATAATTACAGGAGTCTATTTTTGCAAGATTGTTTTTATGTTCCTAAACTAAAAAGGAATTTGATATTGTAGCTTGTTTATTTAAAGACTCTTATGTAGTTTCTTTTAATAATAAAGTGGTGATTCGTAAAAAGAATATTTTATCTGTAATGGATGGATGCAAAATAATCTATATTTTATCAAACCTAAGATGGACTTACTACTGAACACTGAGGTTAATGACAATAACTCTAAAAAACTTAAAACTTCTCCTTCTAATAAGACTTATCTTTGGTGTTTGCTACTAGGTCATATTAACCTGAATAGGATTAAAAGGTTGGTAACATACGGACCTTTAAGTTACTTAAAGGTGGAATCTATACCACAATGTGAATCTTGTTTGGAAGGTAAAATGACCAAAAGACCATTTGAGTCTAAGGGCAATAGGGCCGGCAATCCTATGAACATCCGAGCATGACAAGTTCACATTGTCACTTTTATTGTGGTGCATTTGGGTGTGAGTACTTCGTCACTTTTATTGACAATTACTCAAGGTATGGGTATGTCTACCTAATGCACCACAAAAGCGAAACTTATGACAAGTTCGAAAAGTTTTGGGCTAAAGTGGAAAAGCAACTAGGTAGACCCATAAAGGCACTACAAACTACATATTATCTTTTGAACAATATGATATCTTTTGAACAATATGCCTTCAAAATTAGTTCCTAAACTCCTCACGAGTTGTGGATAGGGAAAAAGACATCTTTAAACCATATTCGCATATGGGGATGTTCGGCTCATGTCTTGTTTAAGGAAGCGATAAGTTAGTAGCACGTTCGAAACTTTGTGTGTTTGTAAGATATCCAAAAGGGACTAACGGGGGTTATTTCTATAATCCAAAGGAAAATACAGTCGTGGTTTCAACTAATGCAACTTTCCTTGAGAAAAGTTACATGGACAACTTTAAATCTTGAAGCAAAGTGGTGCTTGAGGAGTTAAAGAGTGATTCAGTCACTCTAGGGGTTCCAATTGAAACCGTTCCAATCAATGTAAAAAAACCAACCGAACCCGAATAACAACCTAAGGTGCTTCGGCGTAGTGGGAGGATCAGGCGTCAACCCGAAAGGTATATGTTCAATGATGAGGCCTTCTTGGCTAAACCGGTTGAACATGATAGGGATCCTTACACTTACGAAGAGGCTATGGAGGATGTTGATTCAAAACTCTAGACAGAGTCTATGAACACAGAGATGAAGTCTATGGAGACTAATCGGGTCGGAGAGCTTGTTGATCTTCCCGAAGGGGTAAAACCCATCGGGTGTAAGTGGATCTATAAGAGGAAGAGAGGAGTAGATGGAAAAGTTGAAACCTATAAGGGTAGACTTGTAGCTTAGGGATACACACAAAAGAAAGGAATCGATTATAAGAAAACCTTTTTGCCTATAACTATGCTTAAGTCTATCCGTATTCTCTTATCTATAGCTACCACTCTCACCTACAAGATTCAACAGATGGATGTCAAGATGGCCTTTTTAAATGGCTATCTTAATGAGTCAATTCATATGGAACAGCCAAACAGGTTCAAGGCTAAGGGTCAAGAGGGTAAGGTTTGTAAGCTGCTAAAGTCAATTTATGGACTTAAGCAGGCTTCCCGTTCTTGGAACATAAGATTTGATCAAGTGAACAAGACTTATGGTTCGCACAAAATGTAGACAAACTATTTGTTTACAAACATATTAAGGATGGGAAGGTGGTTTTTATAACTGCTCTATGTAGATGACATTCTGCTAATTGGCAATGACGTTGGGGCATTTTCATCGGTCAAATTATAGTTGACCAAGTAGTTTGACATGAAAGACTTAGGAAAAGCTAATTTTGTTCTTGGTATCCAGATCTTTCGGAATAAGAAGAACAGAATGATAGCTTTATCCCAAGCGGGCTACATAGATAAAATTATCAAAAGGTATGCAATGCAGGATTCCAAGAAAAGTGGGCAACTATCTAGGTTTCGAATTACTTTTTCTAAGAAAGACTCACTAAAGTCTGATGAGGAAAAAGAATACAAGAAGAAAGTGCCCTATGCTTCAGCAATAGGTAGTCTCATGTATGCCATGCTTTGCACATGACTGGATATTAGTTATGTGGTCGGGATAGTAAGTTGATTTCAATCGGATCTAGAATTGAACCACTAGGGTTGCGGTCAAGCATATGTTCAAGTACTTGAGAAGGACTCGAGGGTATATGCTTATGCATTCAGGGTGAGGATTTAACACCTCTAGGATACATGGGCTCAGATTTCCAATCTTGTCTGGATTTGAGAAGATCGAACTATTGGTTTTGTATTTACTCTGGGCGGCAAGTGCCATTGTATAGAGAAGTGTCAAGCAAGATTACACTTCAATTCAACAATGAAGGCTGAGTATGTGGTAACTAGTGATACTTCGAAAGAAGCAGCATGACTTTGCAAGTTCTTTAGGGGTCTTGAGGTAGTTTCTGATATAGATAAGCCGGTATCAGTTGTATTGTGATAACAGTGCAGGCGACAACTAATGCTAAGGAACCAAGATGTCACAAGAAGAGTAAGCATATTGATCAGAAGTATAATGTGATAAAGGACTTCGTAAAGGTCGGGCATGTTGCTATATACAAAATCACATCTGTGGACAATTTACCTGATCCATTCACGAAGACACTAACTATGAGAGTTTTCGAGAGGCATGTGGAAGCTACGGGGAAGCGAGATTTATCATATTTACTCACTTAGTGCAAGTGGGAGATTGTTAGACATGTATGCTCTAAGGAGTAAAAATAGTAATATGTTTTTGAAGACTTTTTATCAATAAAGAATTTATTTATTGTTCAAATACCAAATGGTTGTCCTCTTTACGTGTATATTTGTTGAATGTATAATAAGCAAACAAAAGTCTGAGACTGTCAGGTCTAAGCCTTTAGAATCAAGCATATGATAGACAGATTATGCGGAAGACATGTTTCTAAAGGTGATAGTCTAAATTATAAGATCGGCAATCAAGGGAATAAAGTTGGGTGCTTTATTTATGCAAATATTGTTATGTTGTCTATATCCCTAATGGGAGATGGTTTATCTTGGCCATCGGAGGTGGACTCCGTGAATAGAAACATTAGTGCATTGTCATACGTGACGATGCATTGGATCGAGACATAAAGTGTAATTGATTTGGATTAATAATTCTGTCTCGGTAAATCAATTCACTTTAGACAATCATATGTGTTGTATTTTAATCCTGAGATGAATAGTGGGCTCGTTGTCTTGACTTATGTCTTTTGATGTACCAAAGGGTGATATCCATATTTGATGATGGTACGCATAGTGGTACATTGGAGATATGACTCTTGATTGCGTAGACTTGTTATTCATAGATACAGAATCCATAGCTCCTCTTTAGGAGTCGATGATATCCTTTTATATGCGTTCTCCTGTAATTGAAAAACTAGAACGCTCAACCGTTTGAATACATAGGTGTAACCGAATAGTATATTGTCTTTGGATGGTAAGTTTCCGATAGTAAGATAATAGAATGTAAGAGAAAAATAATAAAGAAGGTAAGACAGAATTTATCCTTAAGCCGATTATGGATATCCTATAGGGACACGATACATCATGATATATCATGGAGACTTAGCTATTTGGCCTTCGTAATTCTATATAGTTCGAGAGTACAGCTCTAAGCTTTCAATGGAGTAGCGTTAGAATTGATAATTATGAAATGTATATATGGGATATTGGGTTTCATAATTATCAGGAGCTAGAACTATATAGGTCCATTATATCCCTTTTGCTAGCTCATAATAAATCCTGTAACGATATGACATACTTTTCTAATAAATTGGTAACTTATATCAAATTATCAGATTGGCTGAAATTTGATAGGATCAGATAATTCATATCTGTTTATCGGTTCAATAGATAAACTTGTTAAATTATTGAGAATATTTATTTTCTTAGAGATTATCTAGATATTGTTGTTTTAATAGAATAACTTCTCTATTAGGTTATTTGAATTAAAATTGAGACTTTATCCTAAGAATCTCAGGTGGAAAATAAAATATTCACGGGGATCATTTATCGTAAGTTCAATAGTCCAGTCTTTAGGTTTAGCCTGCCAATGGAGTAAGTTCAACTAGCCGATCTGCCAGTTCGACCTGCCGACTGAACGATAATCTGATCACGTGTTTTTACACAATTTTATTAGATATTGATCCAGATTCGAATTTTTGAGGCCTTATCTGATAAGAACTAACCTCTAAGTTCAACCTCTACAAATAGAGAGTGAGACTCATAAGTTATTTAGATCAGTTGAGAGATTAAGAGTGAGCACTCTATACTATGAGTCTTTGTAACTCCCCTGAAAAGCTATTGTTCACAAATCACAAACCTTAGTTCTGGGCATTTCTTAATTAGTTGGAAGGCGAGTCAACTGGGAAGAGCTGTACGACGTGCGCCCACACGCACTTTGATCGTAAATAGAGAATAACAAAGAAGAACAGTTGGTTGAAGCTCTTCTAGAACGCCTTTCTCTTTATCGATTGTAGGAGTTCTTCACCAAACAAGGTTAGTATGATCTAGTTAATTTATGCATATAGCGTGTCAAACTTGTGTTTTAGAAAATACTCTAGTATAAATTTTTTTTTAATTTTTCGCTGCATACTACTTTTCCAACAGTGGGTAGGGGTGGTTGGGGGTGGTGGGTAGGGTTGGGCAATAGGGGAGGAGCTGATTTTGGTTTCGATTTTGTTTTGGTGTTTATTTTTATATTTTGTTAATAAATTTATGTTTTAATTTTTATTAATTTTTAATGTATCAATTATTTTGAAGGGTATATTAGTAATTTTATTTAAAAATGATGACCAATGATTTTATCTATCCAAAATTAAATAATAAGGGACTAAATTACACCTTTTTGAAAAAGTAAGACTCAATTAAATAATAATAAAAAAGTTAGATAAGCAAGTCACACTTTTTTAAAAAGTTGGGATCCTTCCAAGCTATTTATCCTATTTTTAATATAGCACATCGTTGTTATTCTATAAAAAAAAAATGTTACATTGGTTTGGATGACCTGCATTTTTAGGAGGTGAGGGGCGCAGAAATGCCCCATGTATATGTGTGTGTGTGTATACATATGAATCGGTGGTGGTGTAGAAGTAAATGGAAACAATTCCTTTAGTCAATTTAGTCTTATAAGTTAAATACTTCTTAACATGTAAAACCTTTTTTTTCTAAGTTAAATATTTCTTAACACGTAAAACCTTTTTTTTTTTTCCTAAAGAACACATAAAACCACATAAAAACTTTTAGACCATTAGTTAAAATCAACTTTCAAACTTTTTCTTTTCAAAGACTTATTAACTAAATAATCTTTTACTTAAAAGTTATAAAAGGGATATTTATCATTGTACACTCACCATTTTAGGTTAATTAAGAAACCTATACTTTCGGGTTTTGATCTGATTAAATATACACTTTTTTATTAGATTTAATACACAAATTTATATTTTACTACAGTTAATAGTTGATTTTTCCTTTAAAAAACAAAATTATCCTTAATTAAAAAAAATTAAAACTTTCAAAAAATAAGAAGAAAATAAAAAACAAAAACAACAAAACAAACATTTATGATGGTATTTTATGTATTTTTTAAGTCAAAAATCTTAGTATAAAGTTTTTATTAAGTTTTTAAAGTTCTCTTATTTTTTTAATTTGGGGGTATTTTGAACAATTTTTAGGTCAAAATTGAAAATTGATCAAGAAAAAATATAATTTGTATACTAAATTTAATCTAAAGGTATAAATTTGATAAAATCAAAAACTTAAGGTATATAGTTTAAGTAAACATAAAATACGAGGTGTAAATGAATAAATAACTCATTATAAAAATATAAAATGACAAAAGATATCATGTAGGAACATGAATGGTGCATTTCAAAGTTCGGGATAAAATGAAAATAATGACAAAGTTTAGGTCATCTCCAAGCATTACTCCATTTTAGAGTTATTCTATCTTCAAAATAGAATAATTTCACATCTCCCAAGAAGTTCATATCCAACTCATTTACTCCAAACTTTATTTTAAAAGAAATATTTCATGTATCTTTTTTTTATTCCTTTCTATAATCCCAACAATTAATATATTTCACCAATTAGCACATATATATTACTAACATATTAATATAATAAATTATGTATTAAATTACTAATCAGTAAATAATAGTAAATTAATACTATTAATTAAACATGAATTAATCAATTAAACATGAATTTACATTTACCAAAAACATTTGACAACCAAACATTACATTTGATATATAAAATATAAACACACATAAAAATCTTCAATTGTCTTTTAATCATCTAAATTAGTATACTCCTCCTACAAATGATCGATTATTGCATTCTAAAGCGCAATATGAGCCTCTTTAGTCTTGATTTGTCTGTGTCAGGCAAGGAATTGTTGAAATCAGGAATTTTTATCTCCTACTGTTTCAACTTCTAGAATCAGCGCTTCCATCGCATCTTAAATTGGTGTATTAATATTACGTTCATCCTCCATTATCGTGTTGTGCATAATACCACGCACTCATTACATCATGTAATACATCTTTTTTTCCAAAAAAATGCCAATCCTACCACAATTGCAAACCATGATTGGAGAACTCCAAATACATGTTCTACATCTTTCTACATGATTTTTGTTACATGGCAAATTTTTTTTAGGGACCGCGAGAATCATGAATTGTTTGCACAATGATGGACCATTTTAGGCATATATTATGAGCTAGATAGTAAACATGTTATACTTTTTTCCTTAAATAACTTAATGAGCCAGAGGAGTAATACCTTGAGCAAAGGTTGGAAAAAAGATGGGTTGACTCTAATACATTGATATTATTGTTGGAGCCTAGCAAACCAAAATATGCATGTCATATCGAAAAATCATAATCAACTACAGCTTCAAGAATAAGAGTCGATGATCCACTACAACCTGCATATTGTCCTACCGAGGCTGTTGGACAATTTTTCCACTTCCAATACATACAATCAAGACTACCTAACACCCTTGGAAAACCAAGTTGTTTATCAATGTGGAGTAGCTTGGCAACGTCATTAGTTGTAGGTGATCTTAAACACCGTTTCGTAAATACCTCCACAATGGCACAACAAAATCTCTTCATAATTTCAATCGCATAGACTCACTTATTTTAATGTACTCATCGGTAGCATCCGCTAATAGACCATATGCAACATCCATAATATGATTTTTTTTTTTTTTTTTGTAAAGTTGACAATTCGAGTCTACCAAACTCATCCCTTTGTTGTTCGAAGTAGTCGTCATGACCTTTCACCCCATCAATTATACAAAGGAATGAACTGGCGTTGAAAGAATATCAAGAGGAGAAAAGAACTTTACTACAAGTTCTGAATGTTGTCTCCAATCTGAATATACATGAGTCTTTTCAAGCTGAACAAGAAAGAGTTATTCAAAAAAAAGAGCTCAAACAGCAACACCAGGGGTCATTTTCTGTATCAAATACTTTTGACCAATATTTCAATGATATTGGAGGATCTAGAACAAATCTACCTGATTACTTAATTATCATTTTTTTTATGTTATATTTTGCCACTGTAAGTGTGTTTCAGTGTAGTGTAATTTTATGTTAGTTTAGAATTATGATATTTTTAATTTTTGTAATTATATATTAATTTTAGCTCATTTTTACTTAAATATTTAAATTATCTAAGATCATAAAAATTTAAAATAAAGAAATTTTGGAATAAATTATGAACTAGATAAAGTCATTAATTAAAAAAAAGATGCAAAAGAAGAAATTTTGTTGTAAAATATTTATTTAGGTCAAAATATGAAATATAAGATATTATAAGCCATTTTTTAATTGATTAAAAAAAAGGATAGTGTGTTGCGCTATATATGTTCACCTGTAATACTGCATAATATAACAAAAAGACTCTATTTATTCATATTAATTTGAAAAGATAAACAGGAATAGGCCAAGTCTAACATGCTACTACTCATCTATGCCAATTTGGCCGTTTGTTTTCTAAATAGTAGGGGGTTTAGTAAAACATGATCAAACAATAAAATGAAATATAAAATTTCAAAAATATTTTTTTAGTGTTAAAAATAGTACAAAAATTAGATAGAAAGTAATTATTTAATATAACAATTATACTATTTTCATGTAAAAATTACACCATTTTAATAGTATAAGTTAAAGATGCCCTTAGAGAGCCCATTTTGGCGCTTTTTTTAAAAAAATAATAATAATAAAACAAGGTTGGAGATGCCGTTAAGGGACGTTTTCAAAATTTATCCAAAAATAAATTATACAAAGATTTTTGTCAGTTTCATGATTTAAAATTTCTGAAACTGATAACCAAATGAGGAAAAAATTTAAACCAATTCAACAGATGTTACTTTTAGCATGCTCAAATTCAATGTAGTCAATTTTATCTGTTCGTCGGTTTTCTTAAGCTCCATTTGGTAAATAAATACAAATTAATAATTTAATTAAAATTAATAATTTAAATTGTTATCTTAATTAACATTTAAATATATATTTAAATTTTAATAATAGAATAATTTTTATTTATTAACAAATTTAATAAAATTTTAATATTAATAATCCTAAAAAATATACTAAAATTTTAATATGAACTTAATTTATTCTCTCCTTTACTAATAACATAATAACAAAACAATCATTTTAATTAAATATCAAATAAAAAAATTATACTTTTTTTTTCAAATATAAAAAAAAATCAATTTTTTCTATAATAAAAATATACAAGTATCAAAAATTTAAAAATAAAAAAATAAAACTTTAAAAATTTAAATTCTTGATACTTAAAAAATTTAAATTAAAAAAAAAACAACCATGTATTTAAAAAAATTTTAATACTCAAATTTAAATTTATTAAATACTAAAAATACTCAAAATAAACAAACCCTTAATCATTCCCTACAAATGTTATTTTAGGCGTAAATTGCGTTTGAAAACCAGCTTTTTCACGCCAATAAAAAGATAAAGCTAATAAAAAAAAAATCAAAGCAAAGAAAATGCCAAATACTAGTCCCTCTTTTTTCCTTTGCTTACAAATGCTAAAAACTTGCTGAAGACAAAAATGCTTACAAAGTAACATAACCTTTTACTTTTAGACACGTTCACGGCTCTTTCGCAATCTTTTTTACCGAATTTATCCAAGCGTGCTGCTTCAAAGAACCAAACCATAGCCAGACATTTTTTTAATTTTAATCAATTTAAAGTGCCAAAAGCAATAAATTTCATCAAAGAACAGTGAAGAAGCAAAAAAAAGCAATAGCGAAAAAGTAATCAGAATCAGTCTAATTGTAACCTTTTTCCCCCCTAGAAAGAGACAGAGAAAAAGCCTAAACAGCCGCTGAAAGCAATTTACATAACAATTACAGTCAAATAAGCAGACGCTCCCACCACCAACACTACAACCCTCACAACACTCGCCACTCACCACCTAATACACAGACCAAATTTAAAAAATAAAAGAAAAAAGAGAAGATTAAGGATAAGGATAAAACACCAATTAGCAGAGAAACTAGACAATGCCCTAAAAAGAAAAAAGCCCTAATGGATCATAATCATTATTAGTATCTCACTCTTAAAAGTCACTCTAAAAAAACATCCCTAACGAAAGCCTACTCAACAAGCCAAAGGAGCCAAAGCCGGCTTCACCTTCGGCGGCCTTCCCCTCCCTCTCGGTGCGCCGTCGCTGGGAGCCGATGCCGCAGCAGACGACGTCTTCGCCTTCTTCGGTGGACGCCCACGGGGTCGACCGCTTCCTGGAGCCTTCTTCTTCGGCGGAGGCGGCGGAGCGAACGGATCCCGCGGCTTCGGCGGCCTGCCCCGTGGCCTCGGCGGCGACACGACGGTCCCCGGTGGAAGAGGAACCTTCGGCTTCGGAGGACGTCCGCGGCCCCTCCGCGGCGGCGCGTTGGGGTCCGGCTTCATGTAGTTGTTCTTGACCAGCGCGAGCTCGCCGCTCTGCCTCATCCTGTTGAGGTGGTGCGAGAGGAGGGTCGTGTGAGCCGCCGGAAGGTTTCCGTACGTCGCCTCGATGTGCTTGGAGATCGACGACTTGTTGGAGCCGCCTTCCTCGTTCAGAGACTCGATCGCCGCCATTATCATCTGAAAAAGAAAAAAGAGCTCGAGTCAGAAAAATTATCATGCAAAACCCTAGAAGTCTTGAGCTAGAGCGATCGAGCAAATGACGACAAATTCGCTGCGTTTGTGTGCACCTCGGGGTACTGAGGGAGAGAGGGAGCTGGCGGCGGAGGCTGAGGAGGATTGTTCGAGTTCTCAGTCGCCATGAGCTGCTGTTTGTTTCCCGAGAATATCAGCGTTTGTTGGTGGAAGCCTTAGAGAGAGAAAATTTTGGTGCGGTGACAAGTAGGCAATGTTAGGGGGAGGTTTTTAAAATGGGGTTTCTCCTTGGGTCGGATCGAAGCGAAAAAGGAAGAGGACGAGAGCCATTTATCCAACGGCTGGGGATCGCGAGTTTCAGTCTCAAATCCAACGGTGTCCCTTTGTTTAGAAGAAGAAAACGCGGATCGATGACGTGGACTGCGACTTGAATCCGGATTTGAACAATTTGCGCCAGCAGTAAAATTACTACTTTACCCCTCATTTTGAAATTTCAGGCCTTTTTGGGGTATGAACAGGTAGTGACAATCCCCTGTCCCCGATCTATGTGCAGCTAATACGTGTCGCGTTTTGAAGGGGCGTCTAGGCCAAGGGGTCAGCAAAAGCTATTAAGATCTGAGACCCAATTGGACATTGACGTGGGATCAGGGTATCGTAGAGATTGATGACGTGGGTTTTCACTGAGTTTTGAAGGCATCCAAGTGTGGAAAACCCGGGCCCACACTAGCCTGAGCTGTGTTTGTATATATGTCCGGAGGATATGATCCTTAGGGAGAAAGCACATTTCCCGCCGATGTTGAACTGAAATTTGGTTGATTTTTCGTTGACTTTAGACACAAGAACAATAATAAGACCAAAGTTCAGCCAAAAAAATCGTACTTTTTCTTGTGAAAAAAAATGTATATCATACCATGTGTCATCTTGTAAATAATAAACGTAATAAAATGTACCCTCGTTCTTTGTTTAAAAACGCTTTCAATCGTTCAATCATTTTTGCTACAAAATCATTAAAATGTGTGTTGTAATTTGAAATTTAGTTGTTCAAGGACAATGATAAATTTAATTTATCAAGACAAATATAAAGCTCATTTGGAAACATTAAGTAAAAAGTTCGTTTGTTACGCAGATTTAAATAATGTCGTTTAAGTTTGAACCATATATTTTAAGCTATGTAATAAAAATGATAGTTTTAAGGTAACGTTTAAAATATAAAGCTTTAAAAAGAGAATAAAACATCATATCAAATTTAAAATGAGAACTGATATTCAAAAAAAGGTTAGAACTTTAAGGGGGACTCAAATTCTCAAAACTTATAGTTTAACTAATTTTAAGCTACCATTGTTGTTCAAACACCTATTCTTGTGGGTCTATAGGTTCAAAACAACACAAAAGTTTTCATTCAAACTAATACTCCTATAGTATTTTTCTCTCATAAAATTTCAATTATTACAGTTTTTTTAATTCAAACTATATTTTGGAACAAGCTTATAATTTTTCTTTATGTAAAGATCCATAGAAACAAAAAAGGTACAATTCTAGTAGAAGATTGATAAACTTTTTTTTTTCTTGCTAGATATTGAAGAGGGACCACTCATTTGTTGTTAAACTACAAATTATAATGCAAGTAATAATATTAGATGGCATGGCTTCATATTCAAAGCTACGAAAAAGTTTATGTTTATACCCTAATGGGTGCATTTCATTAGAGAGACATAACAAATTAAGATGCAAAAGCATTCACTATTCGCTAGGGTTTCTTTTCTTGAGCAATTAAAAATTTTCAAATAGTTACAACTATTAACCAGTTATTTTGTCAAGCCCTAAAGTACGAGTAGTGACGTGGAGGATTTGTTTAGTTAATTAAACTAAGTTTTTGATTAAAATCACCAATTAAATGATTTGGGTTATTTTAAAAAATGTGATAATTTTAGAAAAACATTCTAGGACATTTATCGTTATTTTGAAACAATAAAACATAAAGTAAAATATTAAAGATAATTAAACATAGGCCGGGCCTCACCGAACCCACATTAGTGCACACATATGGTATCGACAATAAAATAATACATTCATTGTCCAATGCGAGAGGTAGATATTAAAATAATATATGCCTTGAATTGAATAAAGCAATAAACTAAGCAGTATTCCTATGACTCATTGGTCGCCCTATTGCCTCCCTGTCGGCCCTAAGCTGCAATCCACTTAGGGGAAATGTTTTAAAAATAAAGAAAAATGAACGGAAGGCTCAGTAGAATTAAAAGTTCGTAGAACATTTAATTAAATATAATGTTTTATTATAGTCAAGAGTTATAAAAATAATAAATTGTAATTCGTTAAACTCATACTTACCATCTTGCTCTTTTTTATCCAAATCTAATCTAGGGTTGAACTTTGAAAACATTAAATCAAGGATAGATCCGTTACAATGTAAGAATTATAAAATACCGTAAATAGACTTATAAAATTTATTCTTACCATTAATCCATTAGTCATCTATAAAATTTAACTTATTATTTAGCTTCTGGCAAAGCCATCATAATCACCACCGTAGTGGTCCAGCTGGGTTTTAGGACTTGTCCCCAAGGTCACACTCTCCACGACCCGATCTCTGTTGATAGCATCATGCTCTTTTGTGTATTTATTATTATTTAAATCTCATGTTACCGAGTATTCTTAATTACATTCATTATTTGATTTATTATGAACATTCATTCTTAGGCAAGCAAGGAAAAATACCGAGAAATTCATTTTAATCATGCCTCAAAAATCAAATTGAAAGAAATCATTTTGTGGCCAAAGGCCCCCTTTGAAAATGTTTAAAGCATTTTGTCATTTATTGAAAACATTTTGAAAGAACCTTCATGGCAAAACCATTTAAAAACCTGGCTACTAAAGAAAGGGGTCGAAGTCCTACGTCAATATCCTACATCGTGACTCAACACCGCAGTCCCGACTTACATAGTTTAGCTCCACAAAACCACGAACAACTTAAATATAAACTAAGCTCATTAATATCCATCTTAAATCATTCTACACTGCTGAGCTATTTCATGGTGTCCTAGTGTGCAATTTATATCTGTAGAATTATGTTATAGGGTTAAAATCTCAATTTGGGTTTAAAACGGCGAAAATGGGCAAAAAACAAAAATTTTACAAGGCCAGGTTGGCCTGTCGGATTCTCTGGTCCAGCCTGTTGGACGTGCAGGTCTGGCCTACCGAACTTGCCCAGGTTCAGCCTACCAAAGGGATGAGTTCGGCTTGCCAAACTCATGAATTCGGCCTGCAGACCTGGAAAAATCTAGAAAGTTCCAGATTCAAGCTTCAACCTGCTGAGCTCAAATCTCATTTTCACATGTTTTTCTCAATTTTCAAGCATAGAAAACATTCATAAATGATGGAAAAACATAATTAAATACTTTAAAACAACTTTAAACAAGATTTGCATAGAAAATTTAAATAAAATCTAAAAATGAAAAAAATTGAGAAAAAAATAGAAAAACTTAATTGAAATCCCTTTTTCATCAAACCAAACCTAGATTCTAGATGTTATGAGTTCTACTAACTTAAATTTAGGGTTTCCTAAGCTTAAATGAGCTCAGATTTCAAGACACAATGAAAATAGAAAATTTTGAAAAAGTTTAAAATTTTCAAAACTAACCTTGAATTGGACATTTTTGAGGAAGATTTGGGGCTTAGATCCTTGTTCCTTAGCTTCAATCCAACGAGAGGAATTCTTGGATTTGAACTTTTTGAGTCGAAATTGGAGAGAGAAAAGAGAGAGAGAGTGGCAGCGGGTGAGAGAGAAAGAAAAGAGAGAAAGAGAGCTGGGAGAGAGAGAACGAGAGTGAGGAAGAAAGAGGGAGAGAGAGGGAGGGATGTGTTTGGTATTTGTTGGATTGTTTTGTTTCAAAATTCACAGTAACAAATAAAAATAATTAAGAGTAGTTAAAAATAATTTAAAAATAATTGAAAATAGCATTAATTTAGAAATATCACTAAATAGTCAAATTAAGTTTAAAAATATGCTATGGCATACTAATTTACCACTTTACACACTAATACCACTTTGCTAGAGGAATTGACTAAGTAAGTGCACAACATATGAAAGATCTGGTCGGGTCAGCGTTAAGTAGAGAAGTCTCCCAATCAATCTTCTATAGTTTAATGCATCATCAACAAGTTCTCCAACGTCTGTCGAGAGCCCATGTTGCTGTGGGATTGGCGTGTCAACCTTCCGAGGATTTTCAAGGTCTACTTCTTCAATGATATCTTGGGCATATTTGTGTTGATGGAGAAAAATGCCGTCTCTAGTACGTGCTAATTCAAGCCCAAGGAAATAATTCAAAATTCCCAAGTCTTTGATTTGAAATTGGCTCTTGAGATACTGCTTGAACTGAGCACATTTCGTTGCATTATTTCCTGTTATTATGAGGTCATCAACATACACCAAAACGATCAACATGTCATCTTCCTTCATCATGGTAAAACACAAGATGGGCATGCATACTTCCTTACACTGGTTGATGATTTTTACTTCATCATGTCGTCTGTCTTAATGCCACAATGGTATCAGAGCCTGCCTCTAAATCCCTGCAAAAGAGAATTTCATCTCATTATCAAATCAAACCATAAACCCAAAAAAAACATTCAACCTAAAATCTTCGTTACTAATTATAAACCACAAATAATATATATATATATATATATATATATATCAAAACCCACAAATCCACAGCCATAAATCCACATCGCCATTGATAGTCGCGATCGTCATTGCTCACCAATCTCTCGCTGCTGTGCACTGCTTTGTTGCGCCAACCCTCTCCGATTGCTCGCTGGGTCTTAATCCTCGTTGCGCCACCATTGTCGCCGTGTGTTTCTGAATACCTGCACCGAATGATAGAAAGTTAGGTTCTTTAATTTGCCATGCAGTGTGTTTATGCCATCCCTTTACTTGTAGTCGTTTTATGTTTATTGGATTGGTGTAAACTTGAAGTTGTTATTAGAGAACCATCAGAGTAGTCGTTTGTAAAAAAAAAAAAAATGAAAAAAAAAAATGAATGAGAAAAATATTGAATCATCTGGGACAAAATCAGTTCCAGTTATAGTTCAATCAGAAAACATTTTTAATTCAGGAATCATTCTCACTTAATCTAATTATGATGTTTGGTCACAACTGATGGAGATGCATATCGCTGAACGAGAAAAACTTTCCTATATTCGCAGCAAAAAAAAACCACCCACAGAGTCAGAAGATGGATATGAAAAATGGTATGCTGAAAATGAGAAGGTGAAGAGATGGCTGCTAATGTCAATGAGTCCAGAAATTATGAAGCGTTATTTACGCTTATCCACTGCTCAAGAAATCTGGAATGCTTTATCAAAGGCCTTCTATGATGGAAATGATGAATTACAAGTCTTCACTTTAAATCAAAAGGCCTTCCCTGCCAAACAAAATGGTAAGTCTCTCTCTGAATACTATGGAGAATTGACTGGAATTTTTTGCGAATTAGATCATCGTGATAAGGTGGTCATGAAAGATCCAGATGACATTATAGCATATCGAAAATCAATTGAACGACTACGAGTGCACATATTTCTTGCTGGATTGGATGGTACCTTTGAACAAATTCGTGGAGAGATTCTACGCAAAGAACCGGTTCCCGATTTAGAAGAATGCTATGCATTGATTCGACGAGAGGCAGTACGTCAAGCAACTTTGAAAGAAGAATCTGACAATTCTGACAATTCAGCCATGGTGGCTCGACAGCGATCAACTCAAAGCTGGCAAGACCGATCCAAGACTAACCTTCGAACAGGAGAAGATAAGTCAACTGTCACATGCACTCACTGCAATAAGACTGGTCATACCAAAAGTCGCTGCTTCGAACTTGTGGGATATCCAGAATGGTGGGATCATAATCGTGATCAGCGGAAGAAGGATTCAAAAAGGACCTCAACTACTGCCATTGTCGAAATAAAGAAGGAGGATGATGCTTCTGAAAAAGCCTCAGCATTGATAACTGCTACGGGTAATGATGGTAAGATTTTAAATATTTCAGCACCTGTTATGAATAATACATGGATAATTGATTCTGGTGCCACAGATCATATGACTTTTGATTCCAGACAAATCTCATCCCTTAGACCATCCTTGCAAAAAATTGTTTCTACAACCAACGGTAACACAACCCCAGTTACTGGGGAAGGATCCCTAAATCTTACTAATACTTTGAATTTGGATTCCGTTTTAGTTGTTCCATCTTTGGATTACAATCTTTTGTCTGTTTCTCAAATCACTGCAGCCTTATCTTGTATTGTGATTTTTTGGCCTGATTTTTGTGTCTTTAAGGACATCCAAACAAGACAGATGATTGGTTGTGGTATTAAGCGAGGAAAACTGTATTACCTGGATTTGCAGTCAAAAGATTCCAACAAGCTACAACAAGCCTTGATAGCAGATGAGTCTAAGGGGGAGAAGAAAAAATCTGACATTTGGTTGTGGCATCAACGCCTGGGGCATGCTTCCTTTAGCTATTTAAAAAAATTGTTTCCTAGTTTGTTTGCAAAATGTGATGTTTCTAGTTTCCGTTGTGATGTTTGTGAACTAGCAAAAAGTCATCGTGCTTCGTTTCCGTTAATTTTGAATAAAAGTCCACTTCCATTTATGGTTATACATTCTGATGTTTGGGGTCCATCTAAAGTCCCAACTCTAGGTGGATTACGTTGGTTTATTACTTTTATTGATGATTGTACCAGAATGACCTGGTTATGCCTGATGAAGTGCAAAGATGAAGTGAGCTTGTTATTCCAAAAGTTTCATAAAATGATTGGAACTCAGTACAATGCGAAGGTTCGGGTGTTGCATAGCGATAATAGAGGCGAATATCAAAGTTCTAATCTTCAACGGTATCTGGAAGCACATGAAACTATTCATCAGACTACTTGTTCCAATACACCCCAGCAGAATGGAGTCGTTGAACGGAAAAATCGACACTTGTTGGAAGTTGTTCGAGCTTCCTTGATAGCAGCAAATATGCCGATATCCTATTGGAGAGAAGCAATTACCTCTGCTGCATACTCAATCAATCGGCTACCTTCCAGTTCAATTGGCTTCCAAACACCTCTCCAAGCTCTGACTGATGTTGTAATTGCTCCAACTGTCTCAAATTTCCCTCCTCGTGTTTTTGGTTGTGTAGCATTTGTACATCTCCACAAGCACCAACGCAATAAGCTAATTCCTCGAGCATTGCGATGTGTGTTTGTTGGCTATGCCCTACACCAAAAGGGATATCGATGTTATCATCCTCCAACTCGACGAATGTTTATTACAATGGATGTGGTGTTTCATGAAGACACGATGTATTTTTCCTCTGAGTCTAAACTTCAGGGGGAGTACCATCAAGAAATTCAGACTCTCAATTATGATGATCAGATCTCTGAGGAAGGCGAATCTAAACAAACTGAAACAGTAAATCTAGAAGTAGATGAATTGGATTTGAGTGGTATAACTTTAGAACCAAGTGGTGATGAGCATCCAGAAGCTGAGGAAATGACAGAAGAAGAGAAAGACAATATAACTCAAGCCTCACCACCAACAGAACGATTTGAGTCCGAAGATACCTTCACTAATATACCAAACCAATCGTCGTCTGCTGAGGATGTTCCTAATCTAGAGCCTGAACAATCTAGAAAACAATTACCACATCGTCACACTAGAGGTATTCCTAAACTCACATATGAACCTGAATTGTCTAGTAAGGCCAGATATCCCATGAGTAACTATGTGTCTAACCATCGCTTGTCTGAATCAAATAAGTCATTTGTAAATCAATTATCTTCTGTAGCTATTCCTAACAGTGTGCAAGAAGCATTAGCTGATCCAAGGTGGAAAGCAGCCATGAATGAGGAGATGAAATCATTGCAGAAAAATGAGACATGGGAACTCGTGGAGTGTCCACCAGAAAAAAAGCCAGTCGGATGTCGTTGGATTTATACTGTTAAGTACAAGGCAGATGGTAGTATTGAACGATTTAAAGCAAGACTGGTAGCAAAAGGGTACACTCAAGCTTATGGGATCGACTACACAGAGACATTTGCACCTGTAGCCAAGATCAATACAGTTCGAGTATTACTGTCTTTAGCTGCAAACCTAGATTGGCCGTTACAACAGTTTGATGTGAAGAATGCCTTTCTACATGGCGAGTTGGCTGAAGAAGTATACATGGATCTTCCACCAGGATGCATTGTGACAAAAAAGCAAAGTTAGAAGGTGTGTAGATTGAAGAAGTCGTTGTACGGGTTAAAGCAATCCCCAAGAGCATGGTTTGGAAGATTCACAAAATTAATGAGAGCTTTTGGCTATAGTCAAAGCAATTCAGATCACACATTGTTTCTAAAGAAACAACATGGTAAGATTACAGCACTTATCGTGTATGTGGATGACATGGTGGTTACAGGAAATGATCCAGAAGAAAGAAAAGCTCTACAAGATTATCTGTCTAGAGAATTCGAAATGAAAGATCTAGGTCCTCTAAAATACTTTCTTGGGATCAAAGTTTCTCGATCAAGTACAAGAATTTTTCTATCTCAAAAAAAGTATGCCTTAGATCTTTTACAAGAGACTGGAATGTCAGGATGTCAACCTATTGATACACCAATGGAAGAAGGTTTGAAATTGTATGCTGAACCCAATCAAATACCTGTTGATAAAGGAAGATATCAGAGACTTGTGGGGAGATTAATGTACTTAGCTCATACAAGACCTGATCTTGCTTATGCATTAAGTGTGGTGAGTCAATACATGCATAATCCTGGAGAGCAACATATGAATGCAGTCATGCGTATCTTGAGATATCTGAAGAGTGCTCCTGGAAAAGGAATTTTGTTCACTAAAAACTCAGATTACCAAAGCATAGATGCATATACTGATGCTGACTGGGCTGGTTCTGTGGATGACAGGCGATCTACTTCAGGTTACTTTACCTTTGTGGGAGGTAATCTTGTAACATGGAGAAGCAAGAAACAGAATGTTGTTGCTCGCTCAAGTGCAGAAGCAGAATTTAGAGGTATGGTACTTGGACTTTGTGAGGCTTTATGGCTAAGACTCCTTCTGCAGGATTTGGGTTATCTATCTAGGCAACCAATCTGACTATATTGTGATAATAAAGCAGCATGTGACATTGCTCATAATCCAGTACAACATGATCGTACAAAGCATGTCGAAGTGGACAGATTCTTCATTAAGGAAAAATTGGATGAAAAACTTGGCAAATGCCTGAGATTCGATCAGAAGATCAATTGGCCGACATCCTCACCAAAGCAGTCTCAAAACAAGTGTTCTCAAATTTCCTAGGCAAGTTGGGCATGTATGACATCTATGCACCAACTTAAGGGGGAGTGTTGAAATATTAGGGCATTAACTGTACAAATCTTTGTAATTATTCCTTTCTATTTTGTTCCTTCCTATTTTGGGGTGATTAGAATTGCTTGATTATAGGAAATTGTATTGCTGTAATTGACAGATATGATTAGCTTGATTATAGGGTATTTAGCCATGAATATTCTCTATATATTTCCTGTACATAAACGAATGAAAATATGAATGAAAAAATACCATTCATCATTTTTCTGAAGATTTCCCTGTGAATTACAAGCAAACCAGGTAGAGAATTAAGGTGGTATTTGGGAGCATTGGTTTAAACTAATTAGTTCATATTATTATAATATGTAAAAGCTTTTATATTGTAACTTATTTTTATTTTACACTGTATCTTGTAAGAGCTTTACACTATTATTAGTTTAAACTAATAGTTTGAATCATGTGTCAAACATATCGTTAAACAGTTTGCTTATTTTTCATCAAAAAGAAAAATTAGCTAGACTTTTAAATCAATAATCTTGTACTTATGCTTATGTGGACAATATATACAATAACTCTTTCTTCATGTTAAGACATTACTTTATTTTCGTTTCATTATTCTGGAAAACCTCGCTGTTATCATTAGAGTTGGTGGATCCCTAGACGTTTCTTAAATTCTGTCTCTGCAAATGGATTTATCTACTCTGCAAAGTACAATTACGACATTCACTCTCACCGGCCCTGCTGATGCTACTCTGCAAAGTACAATTACGATCACTCTCACCGGCCTTGCTAATTGCTTCTCATAGATACTTGCTGTGCACACGGTTTGTTTGTGCAAATTACAATGTTGACCCATATATCTCTTGATTGGCATGTTTTCTTCTTTTTTTTAGCCGAGAGATTAATTTTCTTTTTTGCTTTTAACAAGTTATATATGGTCAAAGTTTAGACTCGTCCCTTGTAAGCTTCAAGTTTGGGGTCAAATAGCATAAAAGTGAAGTCTAAATCCAATGTTAATATAACCTTCACGAGTGCATCTTTTGCATAATAGAAATTCCAGATTTTGCTTCTCGAACATTTATAAAGCAAGGTCCTAGCGGAGTTCGAGCAGATATTACCTGACATTTCTATATTTCAACATTTGACCGAATCAACTATGAAAGATTGAATTCAAGTGTGGATTCTCAAATTTAGACTTAGCTTCATTTTTAGGTATCGTCAAGTAGAGCCCTCCAGAAGAGACCGCAAACAGCCAAGACCAAACCAATTCGATAATCTGGTTCCACGTCATGATTGCTCTTTGTTGGTTTTAAGACCGGACTGGATCATTGGAAAAAATGATCTAATCCAAATTTATGGCGTTGTCCAAACCGAATCGAACCTTTTAGACTTATATATTTAATTATTTTAAAATTTATTTGTATATAAAAAAATATGTATATACATATAAGAAACACATATGTGTGTGTATTTTATACAAATAAAGCTACGTATCTCCAGTGTAATTTGCTCACATGTAGGGTCTAGGACTGCAGAATTCAGGAGTTTGGCTAGTCTTGTTGCAGATACCAGTAGTGTGGTGCGATAATTTAATTACAACTATGCTAGCAGTAAATCCAGTAATTTTGACCAAATTGCAGTATATTCACAAAGCTATATTTACCGGCTATTTGACTGAGTGGTTGGAACCGTAGTTTTCACCACAAACTCAGTTATAAACAGTGTAAAGCTCTCATATGCTACAGTAACAATAAAAAAAAAATTGCTATAGTGTAAAGCTCTCGCATGTTAGAGTAAAAGTGGTTCTAACCAACGGTTTCCACCACTCTTTTAAACACCCTAGTAGTCGGTTTGCTACTATCATGAGAAACAAAATCAAGGTTAAAGATCTTCTTTCATTCTTGAGTTTGAGAGGGGACGTTAGGAGAGCTGTTTAGTTAGTCACTCAATTAGGGAGTTAGTTATATGAGATTAGCTTAACAGGTCTGGTTAAGTAACTGACCACCATGCCACTTGCAGCTGTTATGTCATAGGTAGTCTTCCTATTAGTTATAGATTAGAGTATTTATACTAGTCTTGTACAATATTTACATTAATGAGAATTAGTTCAGAAGTTTCATTCAATTCTTTCTCTCAGAATTCTTATTTTCAGCAAGGTTCTTCCTCGTGTGCTTCTCTATCTATAGATATATACACGAGGGCCACTAGCAATTAAATAACTGAAATATCTCCTCCAAATAAAAGAACGAAAAGCTAATTCTTCTTAAGTTTTACTTCACTTCTGTTTTCTTACGATGGAAATATTTGAGATGTTGTTTTCCTCGGACAAATGCTCTTAACGTTTTTATATTACTTTGATCATTAGTATATACCATACTTTAAATTTTTGTTGACGTTGTATTATTCTACTGTTTTTTAATCAGTAGATTATTTCAAGTGTTTTTGGTTTGTTATAAGGAGGGGGTTGGTATGCAATAATTCTGAAAGTGGTAATAGGAATTTGCAACATTTATACGTTTGGTACAAGAAATATAATTTTTAGATTCCCAAAAAACTCTAGATTTATTTTACCTCATTTTAAATAATCTGAATCCGACTCAATAAGATGATAATCAAATTTTCAAGAATCTCAGGACCATATAAATTCCGCCTCCTCTTTCACGATGATGATATTTGTAGTAGTAATAATAATGATTATTATATTATTATTTAATGATAACATATTAACATTATCAAATTAAATAATAATATAAAATAATATTTACATTATTAATAAGGCTTTTTCTGCATTTCCATTAGTCTTCTTTGTTTTGTGGAATGTCATTCATCATTTCCACGAGCCCTTGCATGAAGAAACAGAAACCGGATTGTGCTGGTTGCTTTGACAGAAATTGTTGCTTTCATACTTGTCGAGGTGGGGTTGGCTGGGATTTTTTATTTTGTAATTCTTGACCCTAACTTTACTAATCCGTAAAAATAATCTTACTTACTTGTAAGAAGTATAAACTTACTTATTCATTAATTACGGAATAATAATCTTTTTTTCCACTCTCTTTATCTTTAAAAACATAATTTTTATTATTTCTTTTGCCCATCACCAAAAATTTTTTCTGAAACTTCCTTCTTTTTTTTTCATTTTTCTTTCTTACAATTACAAAATACATACTAAAAACTCTCTTGTCAAATACGGTACTAGTATACTACTAGACCGTCACATATTATATTAAATAAAAAGACTTTTAAAAAGCAAATTTTATACTGCAATGGTATCCATGGCACGACCTTCATATCTGTCTCACCGTTATGCCAAGCCCATCGAATGATCATACCAACCTTTTGGCAGGGTTTCCTATATCATGAAGGTCTTAGATGAATTTTCGCTCAACAAGTTCAAATATATCTCACAAAACATATCAACATTCTTCATAAAATATTTCTCGTAAAACAATTCTCATAAAACATCTTCCATTAAAATATTTCTTCAAAAAAAAAAAAACTAGTTGTAATTCAATGCATGATTTCATTTATTCTCAATTATGAGTATCTTATCATCGTTCTTATCTTATCTTGCACTATGGGCCCAAGTATGCGTACCAAAAACGTATGACCATCAAACACTGAGGTCATAACTTAACTTAATATGTTGCTCCTTATGGGTCGGGAGACTTATAAACCTCACTTGAGTGGAGGTTGATACGACACTTAATTATCTTATCTTTAGTTTACCAACCTTGCAAACTTAGTGATCATGTTGTATGCCATGACTTAGATGTAAACTAATAAGCATAAAAAATGCTAAATATACTTGATATCATAACTTAACATTTAAAATAATAATCATATCAAATAAAAGTGCAAACATATTTTAAACATGTATACAATATATGAAAACAATTTTCTTCATGCTATAGATAAGGTTTAAAACTTGCTTAAATTCCGAGCTAACAGTTCCAATTGTACCTCAATAGTTCTACAGTCTCGGAAACTTACTCTTGAAGGGACTATGCACGGTTAGGAATGACTCTTGGAGATTTCTAAAATGTCATAAAGCTTGTTATATACTCCGTTCTTTCAGTCTATCTAGACCTCGATTCGTATGCAGTCAATACTGAAAGATTTCTAATTCGAGTGGAATTGGTCCAAACGAAGACGACCATTACATTTAGAACGTTGAAATAAGCCAAGAACTGATCTCGGATCACCAATTAAAGGTCTAGAAGGGAACTTTCAAAATTTAAATTTTTTGGTCAACCGTTGACCAACATTGACCAGCTTTGATCGAGCTCCATTGGCTACTAAACTCGGGTCTACCCCCTAAATCGACTCTCTCGAGTCCATTGGCATGGTCAATTTCAATCAATTCGGCCTATCGGGACTTAGAGTTTTGGCTACAATGAGCGGCATGGACGGTAATTTTTCGGCCATGGAATCCTGAAATTAATTGAAGGGTTTTACTCCTCGTGTTCCGTTAAGTGTCTTGCCTCCATCAATTTGAGGCAACGTCATTGGATTTGGCAAAATTAAACTCGCTCATGTTGGTTGACAGTGGTGTTAACGGATCTCAATCTTCTTGAAGTGGTTTCGTCAAATTGAGGGTCGGGATTATTTCTCCATCTTCTTCTGAACATGTTGGTACTTCCAGTGCACCTTAACACCACCAAAAACGGTGAAATTGACAATGACGCGATGGGCGGCGACAACAACTCTGGCAAAAATTTAGCAACACTACCTACTAGGTTTTTTTCCTTTCGTCACTCTGAGTCTATAGGGATCAAAATTACATCAATCGAAGCTCAGACGATGGAGAAATCCCATAAAAAAGAAATAGACTTTTTGCAGATTTGAATAGCGCATGCGGCCTGCTCTGGTGGAGTTGCGGTCACCATGGCATGTTATTGAACTTGGCCTAGTGAGAGCTTTCTAATGACACCGACTATGTCAAAAAAGGACGTTGGAAACTTGGCCAGTGTTTTGGCCGGTTATGGAGAAGAGAGAAAATTGTAGAGAGAAAAGGTGATCGTCTTTACTGATTTTTATCAATATTAATGTTGTATTTTTCTCCAATACTCTCAGTATGGTGTTGAGGAGATATTTTTTTTTAACAGTCTAAAAAAATCTCAATTTATTGTAAAACCCATACTGTTTACTTCCATCACAGTAGTTCACCTATCTGTGTGGATGTGCATTATGTATTATTTTACTATATTGCTCTGTTTATTGTTTTGAGTGTCTATGCATTCTGTTCTATATTCCAACTCTAGTTGGATTATAGACACTTTGAGATGTACCAAGTTAACGTACTAATATACTGTCAATTAAATCTACTATATAAACTTTGGTATGATAATGAATCTCATGATTAGATACTAAATATATGACTCAAATCTTCATGATTTATTATTTGTGCGTAAATAAGTCGCCCATTAGAGTATTAATTAAACACATGAGAAGATGCAGTTATAGAAGTTTAACGGGATTACCTAGTGTTAATTATGGATATTCATGGTTGGGGATCACATCACATTATAATTGGCTGTAATGGTGGACAAACCTTATTTCTATAATTTACTTCTCATAAATGTATTTGCATAATCTTATAGCGTAGCTTTGGTTTCCGTTAATGGCTCAAACTAAGGTTAATAACAACATTTAGTTAAACTAATTATTGATTATTAGAACTTCAATTATGTAGGTCTATTTAGTCTTTATGCTAACTCTATAAATTCTAGGGCTGTGTAGAAAAATCAAAAAACCTATGAACTATGCCAATTCGGTGGTTTTTAGACGGCTGAGACTAAACCGTTTTTGAAATGCTCCGATCCAATTTGGAAACTTTTAATGGTGGCCAAGACCAAACCAAGTCATTTTTATAAATAAATGAATAATTATGATATATCCTTGCTTTGCATTGTATATTTTATGTTGTGTTTGATTTTTGTTACTTGTTATTTTCCTTTTTATATTGTTTTGATGGCTTGTATATTTAAAAATTTTGAAAGTATAACTCTAACGCTTTCATTGCATTACCTGCTGGTTTAGGTACCTTTGAAGAGTTATTCGTAGTTGTTAGTTGGAGTCTAACAGGCATTCACTCCAAACTCGTAGATCTTTTGAATGCAAATGGTTTTTATGATGGTCTTTAAAGTTTTTAGATTACATTGTAAAATAAAACTTTATTGTAAAGTCAGAAAAACAAATCTTTGTTACTATTTCAATAGCTAAAGACCTGCTTTATAAAATGTAAGTCATTCATCTGGAGTCCGACACTACAACATCCAAGCTTGATTGGAAGAAAGAAAAAAGGAAGCGACTATTGGATTTGAACCTCCACCTATAATCTTTTGGTTTTACCCATAGCATGTTCGTTTGTATTTCTTGTGTCTTGAATAATCGCTCTCGTCCATATCTTGTATTTTTTTGTGACATACTGTTGTTAAAATCTTTATATTCATTGACTCTAGTGTCAGAATGGCCGATATTGAGTACCTAATACTCTCAAAATGCATCCCATTTAATGTCTGATTTTTTCTTTATCGATACTTCTATAATCTTCATGCATACATGGTTAGAATAGTTGATTATACGGAATATTTTATACTCTCCAAATATATCCATATCATGCTTGTAAACTCTCTATGTATTATTTTAATACGTGTTTTCAATATAAATATTTGTGTTGTTTATTTCATTATTATTATTATGTAATATAACATCCTAATCTAATTATAAATCACAGTTCAAAAAAAATAGAGGACTGCAAAATAGCATGATCAACATATACATTTCTCTTGATATATGTTAAAATAATCTTGACAAAAAAAAGGCTCCTTGACTCAAAATTCTAGCGCTGTCATTAGGTGTAGAGTAAGGGAGAGGTTAGACAGAGATAGATCTGAGATATCTAAAACCATTTAAGAGTGAAATACCACTTAATATGGCTTAGGATAATTAAGTCATTTCAATATCTAGTTAAGGCAGAGGAAGTAGTCCACAAGGCAGAAACATAAATCCTAATTAAGATGAGGCATAAATCTAAAATCATTTAAATTGAGTGGCATCCCACTTGATTTTTTTCTTTTTCTTTTCTTTTTTGCTTGTAACTTCTAATCATTTTTTTTTTGGCTTGTAACTTTAGATAGCACACAGTACCATGAATTTCTCGATGACAAAAATGATCAACGCGTAATATTTACCGTAGTCTCGTTAATTTTTTTTTTTTTAAAATAAAGTAGAGGAATTAAGTTGCCAAGGTAATGAGAATTCAGAAAAGTTACTGAATAACTTTTTCCTTTTATAAGATATATAAAAGTTACTTACATGGAGGAAACATGCTCATATATGAACGTCCACGTTACGACATGTCGTTGCTTCTCATGCTAATACCTGCTCCGTTGGAGCCTAACTTCTGAAGCGGCTTATCATCCCTGTTGTCGCAGAAACACGTACATATTTCTGTAAGCTTTGCTAAGAATAAGGAAACATGATAAATTAGCGCATAATTAGTCGTTTTGGTCTTTTTAAGATTAATGGGGTGATTGACAAATGAGTTTTAATTCAAAATGTGACCTCAAACATTGCAGTATATTATGAGAGTTTTATAAGCATATTTTTACTTTATACTGTAATATAATATGTGAGAGCTTTAAGTCGTGGACCATTTAAACTCATGAGTTTGAACTTATTTGTCAAACGCAGGTCTATGCTCGGTAGTTTTCAATGGAAGCATTCTTGAAATAGATTGTTTGATTATTTTTAATTGCACTATAATTATTTTAAAATAAAATAAGTAGATGGTCCATCTGTAGTAACTCCTGGACATGAGCACATCACATGTGCATTTGAAAAAAAAAAAAACAAAGAGGCTAAAAAGCGAAGGTATCTTCCTTCATGTATTTTTACTCCAATCATTTTTTGACGCAACTGCTATTTGGATTTGTCTTGTAGTATTGGATGCTAAACCTTAGTGCACATGTTAAAAAGATAATTCATATCAGAAAAAACCTCATCACGACTTTTGCGCTTCTCTTTCTTTTCTAATGTCTGCTAGGCTTTTTGGGTGCCTCTCTTATGGCATCGGAGTCTGACGGTGGCAGTGGGCTAGCCTGCTGACTCCCAGCACTAGAGACGAAGCTATCGGTTCTATGGTGAGAAATTTGGTGGTGGGGATGGTCGTGCAGCCGGAGAGGATCAATTTCAGCGAGAGGGGGGGCAGGGTTTTGTCGGCCCTGTGTGGGCTTCTCTTAGGTCCCTAGGAGCGTCAATGGCCTTGCATCTCCCGGGTTTTGCTCCCATTGTTGAGGTTATGTGGGGGTTGGGTTTTGCTCAGAAAAGGAAGCCTAGAGGGGAGGGCGGCTTTGCGGAGGGTGTCTAGGGGGTCTTGGATCCCTACAGTGTTGTTTTCCTTGGAGAAGGGCGCGTGTCGAGCTCATTGGTGGCCTCCTTTGGTTGTACGACTTATCATCTAATCGAGTGTTTTTGCCATATGAATAGGGTTTCATTTCTTTTTGTAGTAGTTGTTTGTTTGGAATAATGGCATGTTGTATTAGCCTGCTATCTATTATGTTTTGTTGTGTTACTCTTGTTTTGAGTCTGTAATAATGGGGTAATCTCCCCATTCTTTGATGTTAATTAAGCCCAATCCGTTTGGTTTGTTGCCATGTAGTATTGTGGGTGACCTTCGGTTTATGAGATTTTTAGTCTCCATTGATTGGATTTTTCTACGATTGTAGCGGATTATGTTAAAGAGCCTTTATGTGCTCGGTTGTTTATGTACTATATAAGCATCCCCTTGTTAGAGCTTGGTGCACGTCTTATCCCCTCGAACGTTTCATTAGAACTTACTGATGGTAACTAATTAATGGTCGGGGCTAGTTTTTTGGTAATGCTAAGACATTCATGTCTGCATTAGTGTTTGTATCTCCTTGATTTGGAATGAAATACATTTACCTTTCAAAACAAAAAGGATAATTGATCTAATATCGATTTATTAGGAAAACCTTTACAGCGCCTATATTTAACGTTTATGAAAAATACTAAAGAGCTATTTAGGCCCCGTCCACTTTTACATGACAATTAACCTAATTTGATTTTAATAAAACTTTTTAGTACACATCAAAGATTTGGGAATATGTTAAAGATGAGGTCCCATTCAACAATTGACCTAAATATGATTGAATAACACCTTTGAGCGCATGTGTTAAATGTTTGGGAAAAAATTATAGTGCAACATTGCTGCATATTCTGCCATTTATAATGGTGTCAAACTAGGTCTGTTATACTTTAAAACGACATAACATGATTGGATACCAACTTTATGGCGCTAATGAAAACCAATAACAGCAAATTACATTGAGCCTCCCTACTCCCAAATTCATATCACAAGAAACTGCTTTGTATGTTAGTATAGTTTTTAGGATGAATGCCCATAAAACATATGATATTTTGTAATAGACATATTTACGAATAAATAAAGTGAATTTCTTAATTATATTTTACATGTATGTATTTTGAATACTTTATGAATATCTTTAAAATTTCATAATTACTTATGTGACCTTAAATATTGTATATAAATGTTATATACAATAGCATAATATTTAGATATGATAATTAAAATGATCACCGACATATAATTAATTATTCAATTAAAGTATAGAATCTTTAATAAAGCGTTACTAGTGCAGGTCATTTTCATTAAGAATGATATGGTCTTATCCGACTCGTTAATATAGTGAATCATTAAATGAGTGCATTGTGCATAATGATGAGACATGATGAGGTATGAACGGCTAATAATTTCCGTTAATATAGCAAGTTCTAATCACATCGACTGATGGTCATATATAAGATGATCTTAATATTATCAGACTCCTATTTATAGATTATAAGTCTTTTAATCTACTCGGTATGGATTTGATAATCAAATCTTATTCCTTGTATCTTGGAGACATGATGATAAAAGTAGCTGAGAATGTTAATATTATAAGATGGAATCTATTCATTCTCTAACGATAAACAGATAAATAATTCTCTTAAATATTGATTCAAAACTTGAATAATAAGAGCACTCAATTCATGACTTTATTATTCATTAGAGAATCAATGTCACTTAAGGATAAAGAAGTAATTAGAGAGGTTAATTGATATTACCTAACTTTAATTATAAGTTATTTATGGAGGATTGACTTATATGTAATAGCTATATCAAGTGAACGGCTTTAAGAAATGAGTAATTAAAATCTAATTTCAAGAGTCAATTTCAAGTATTTAGTGGAGTTATATTAGAATCAATAAAAGAATAATATATTAATCAAATAGTTTAATTAATATATTAGTTTTATTGGATCTTGAAATTATGGGTCTATTAGTCCCCCTACCATCCTCATAAACATTGTTTGACAAGTGTAATTATTGGTTAAAAATTTTTTAAAAATTAATTATGAATTAATTTATATTTATTAAATAATTATTTTATTTAATAAATAAAACAAATAATTAACTTTTGAAAAACACATAGTGGGTCCCAAGGTGTTTGTGGCGCACACAGTGAGAGGGTCCCATTGTGTGTGGTGCCATAGCAGTAGAAGGAAGGTCATTTTGTGCACATCAAATCCTGTTTACAAAGTTTCCTTATTTAGTATTTTCAATTTTGAATAAATGTGATTTAATTCAAATATGAAAAGCTAAATACAAAAACAAATAAGATTGGGTAACAAGCAGTATTTCTCACCTACATTGTATGGAGAATGGGGCCACATACAGAGAATCTCTCTGTGTATGGCTCCTATTACAGATATAGGAATAGAAAACTTATGTCTTCTATTTTAATTAAATATTTGATATTAAATTAAAATAAGAAGACTTTTCAGAATTAATTAGCTCTCTTATTCTCTATAAATAAAGTCTTCATCCAATCATTAGATGAATATCGATGATCCTTGGAGAGACTGAAAGTACTCTACAGAAATGCCCTCATATAGGTGTGTAGAAAGAGAGAAAGAAAGAGAAGAAGAGTTCTTCTATTCCATGACTTAAATTAGTTGAGTGATCGTGAGAACCCATATTGCTTTAAAGGCCACCCGTTCGTCCATTCGGTGTCGAGGACTAGCGAGAAAGATAGTGGTTACATCTTGAAGAGAATGTCCTTTGCTATTCCTTCGTTTCATCTCCGATCATATTTCGATAAGCAAAGTTTTTGTTATATATTTATTTATGCATAAATTAGTATAATCTATAGTGTTATACACAAGTTTGAAAATTTTTTTGTTACACACGATTCATACTATTATCATGTTTCTGCTATATTTTGTAAAAATTGTTTTCCAAAACCAACTATAGTAGTTTTATAAAAATTCCATTTAATGAGTTCAAAAAAGCATTTTTTTTCCTCTTTCTCTTCCGCTTCTCTTGTCATTTTCATCTCAAATTTCGACGATCTTCTGAATTAGAGGGGGCATCCTTTCTAGAAGATTAGATTTTTTTTTTTTCTGTTTCATCGATTTTGTTTTCATATAGATCTTATTTTATATGGGGATGATGAATCCAGTCCACATAAATCCTCATATAGTTGCAATTTTCTATTTAGTTTTAGCGTTGTTATATATTTTCATGTTAATCATCTCTCGTTAGATTTGTAGCTCTAAAAGTTAGAATTGAAAGATCTTGAATAGGTAGAGATCCACAGAAACAACGATTCATTATTGTATCAATTAAAATAACCTTCACCGAGCAAAAGCATTTTTAAAAAGTTAGAATTTATTTCTCATGTGACTCCATTTTGATTTATGGAGTCATGCTCGCCAAGTGGATAGAGCACATATTGAAAAAAAATATATTTGTTTTCACTTGCATCAACAATTTAATTGTTTTGTTTGCTACAATAAATTTATTTATTGTTATATCGATCTAGATATTTCTATTAGAATTGCAATGTTATTTTAGTTAAATGTAAGACTTTATTTTAGTTCATTTTAATGCTTCACCACTAAAGTCATATACCATCTTCTCTCTCTACATATGTACGTTAGCGTAGGTTAAAGGAAAGATTTTGTGTTTAAATCCTAAAAACAGCTAGCTAGTATATTTTATAGAAGAGAGAGAAACCTTTTAGAGAAAAAAAAAGGGTCTAAATTCAATTCATAAACCAACTAATTTGACCAACTTGCCCTCACAATATTATTTCAGACACGTCAATCAAGGCAATCTCGTGCATTCCTCGTAATAGCAGTTCAACTATGTAATAGATTTCCGCTACTCAACTCAAATGCCTATCAACATTTCCTATATATATACAAACCAAAACAAATATGAAAATAATTTATCTATGATACAGAAAAGAATAAACAAAATTACCTTCTAACCAGCAAGCCTAGCTACTCAATGGGGCGTTTGCCCCGGGTGTCCAATCCGTGGCTTCTTGAAGTTGATCCGGTTTTGTGCCGGGGTAGTGAATTTGTACTCGTTCTTTGCTGGGACAATGAAGTTGTTCCAGTTCCAGTGTTTGTGTTAAAGCTTGAATCGGATGTATTCGATTCACCAGACGTTTCTGCAGTAGATGACGGCGCCCTTGGTAGCCGAGACCTTCTGTATCTGGTACCGGGCACTCCGGGTCTAGTCGGCTCTTCTAGATTGCTTGGTTTCTTGGAAAGAATCACCACCACACGATGCATCGTTGGCCGTAGGTTCGGATCACCTTGTGTGCATAACAAACCTATTTGAATGCACATCGCTACTTGTTCAGTCACCGCCGTTGAAGCCAAAACTGGGTCCAGAATCTCCAAGCTCTTCCCTCTCTTGTAAAGCTTGTATGCCTGCGAAAACCCGATTCCCATAATGTGAATTTTATGAGTGAATAGTAACACGAGATGTACATATTTGTTTACCAAATACTGGTCAGCAGATACAGAAGTAGTTTACTTAGCGTATTCTAATATGCAAAGTACAATGTGCGCTTAGTTGTACGCTACTGAAACGAATGAAGCTTTACTAATTGTACATTAGTCAGCTGTTTTGTGCTGATTGATAAGAAAAAATTTGAGAAATTTAACTTATGAATGGATGGTTCACAAGAATTTAAATGCATTAACAGTGATTAGTTAAGACAACTTTATTGAGACGGGGGAAATGGGGCATAGACTTTTCTACACAAATGACAAGAAATGAGCTGTACGAGAATCTTCTAATACAAGGAAAAATATGTGTCCCAGAAAAAAGGTAAATCCCTGTCATGCTCATTGATCTGTTCCATTTCTTTCAGGTACACAAAAACCAGCTGCATTAGAATTTGATTGGCCAGGTCCCATGTGGCAAGAGAAGTTGACTAAGTACCTAATTTTTTTGTCACCAAGTATCGATGGGTTGATCTCTCTAGGAAATCAGATTAAATACAGCTCATATTTTGACAGGGCTTGCTGTAGAAGATGGGTGAAAAGTACCAACAAATTATGGCGTTGAACCTTCCAGCATAGACTGAGGCCCACAGGACAAAATTTCTCATACATGTACAAGTAAATTAATAGTCCCTATGGTACCAACTTTTCCAAATAATAACTTTGCTAATAACTCAAACACAAATTTTAATTTAGATTAGCGATTTAAACAGTCAGGATTGAGAGTGCAATTTGAAACTGAGATAAAGAAAAAAAAAGCATATATATATATATATATGTCCTAAACCAAATCTTGATTTGATTCTTACCCAATCAAGTAGATTCTGCGCCTCGGCATTTAGATTAAACGATGAGTTCCGTTGGCCACTGATCAGCTCCAGAACCAAAACGCCAAAGCTAAACACATCCGCCTTTACTGATAGATGCCCATGCATGACATACTCCGGAGCCATGTATCCACTGTTTCAAGGATAAAGGAAACATCTGACATTAAATTCAAACTCAGATCACTTTGTCCCAGTACTTAAGGCTACTCAGTCAAAAATGGTGACGAAAATACCACTCACTCAGATTCACAATGCGGGAATTGCCACTTAACAATGTAAGATCACATTACCGACATGTTCTATCACGAGTCATACTCTCGTCACCACTAGTAAAATAACAGTAGGAGACTTATTTGCGATGCAAGTAGTGCAAAATCATGACAAGCAATTGCAGATTTGTGTGGATGTATGGGGGCACATGATAAACATACTTGGTACCAGCCACACGGGTGTTGACATGCGTCTGATCTTCAGGAAAGAGGCGAGCCATGCCGAAATCTGCAATCTTGGGGATCCACTTGTCATCTAGTAGAATGTTGCTTGCTTTGATGTCACGGTGGATGATACAGTTGTGTGAATCTTCATGAAGGTAGAGCAAGCCCCTAGCGACCCCACATATTATGTCGTATCTCCGTTTCCAGTCAAGCTCCTCTCTTCTGTTGGACTCTGCATCAATACCATCACAATCACTATCATTACCACTTGAAAGCTCATTGGAAGACCATTTGAAAAATGGGAAAAAAAAAAGTGAAACTTTGCATAGTGATAATGATGCATTAATATAGACTAATATTCTTTTAAATGCTAATATAACTTGGTGGTTAGAACCAAGGGGTGTTGGTTGAGATGGTCAGGCCTGCGGTTTGCTCTCACAAGGTCTGGGGTTCAAACCTCGTCATAAGCGCCTACATGACAAAAGTCATAGTTTCCTGCCTTTCAAAGATTGTAAGGTTCGATAGAAGGAAAAAAAAAAATATATATATATATATATATATAAAACTTGGTGGTTAGAGGTTATGGATGAAAAGGTTTTTGATGGTTTGGTTTTCCAAGACAACTGTGTTTGGTGGCTTTGAGGGCATGAATAATAAAGGTAAAGTCAAGGTCATAAATATATATATATAAAACTTAGTGGTCAGAGGTTATGGGTGAAAAGGTTTTTGATGGTTTGGTTTTCCAAGACAGCTGTGTTTGGTGGCTTGGAGGGCATGACTAGTAAAGGTAAAGTCAAGGTCATAAACGCAGTCTCAACAGAGGCTTGATGAAAATAATACATTTTAGGTGAGAAAGAAGAAAAAAAAAAATTTATTCATGGTGGGCCATAATGCAAGAAGAGAAGTGCATTAAGTAACGTTATGTGGTTACCAACCACTAATGATTCTACATCCTTAAAAAGATTGAACACCTTCGAACATCACAAAAGCTCAAAACTAATGTACATTTTGAGGGACAAGTTAGAAAAAAAAGTAAACCTATAATCTCAAGAAAAAAAAAAAAAAAAGCTTTAACTTAAGAAGTATTGGCTATTGAAGTTTCAATATGTAAATCCTGTGAACATGGAGAAAAATAAAATAGAAAGAAATATCCTTTCCCTTCCGATTTTAGGATTATTTGTTATAAATAAATAATAAATAAACGAATGTTTTGAATATCATTCAGCAAAAAATGTGTTCTCATTTTTGTCCCTTTTTTTCCCCTGGTAATCATCTCTAACTATTATTTTTTTCAGCTTAATGCCAACTAATAATACCAGGATAAAATGTGTGCTCTAAGCTTAGGCTTAGCCATCATATTCTTGCACTAATAAAAGAAACCATAAAAAATTAATTTTGAAGTTTAACTAATATGAACAAAAATAGGATCTACTCTAAAAAAAGGATCAAATTGAAGATAAGATCTTTGTGGATACAAGTTCAACACACCCGAAAATCTAATCTGACACATATATCTTTAAAGAATCTATCCATAAGCAACCAAAATTGGTGAAACTAAAAGAAATTTAGGTGTTTTCAGAAATTCAGTTTGAAGGAAAAATCAACTGGGCTTAGAGGAAAGGAATACTGTAAAATGACTCTCTGTAAAAAGGCCAAACAGAACCAATATTTTGGAAAAATTAACTGCAACTAAAATGCAAGACTTTCCAGCGTCAAGAAACACATTGAGACCACAGTAAACCAATACTCAAGAAGCTTTTGATCGGAATTTGGAGCATAAAAAACCTAAGCAGAATATCACCATACAATGTGCTTAAAGTCAGTAAACAGAAGAAACATGCTAGTAGGTTAGCGTAAAACAAAGACGCCAAAAGATTTGAAAACCCAATACTCACTGAAGAGAAGCTTGTCAAGGCTCTCATGAGGAACATACTCATAGACAAGTAATTTCTCCGCACCGTGTGCGCAATAGCCCAACAAATTCACGACGTTCCGGTGCTGCACACGTGCCAGCAACTTGGCCTCATTCGTGAATTCTTTCTTCCCTTGGTTTGAGGTGTGGGACAACCTCTTAACTGCAATCTCTCTACCATCACTCAACTTTCCCTAAAGGAAAAATAAAAAAAGAAGAAATAAAAATAAAAAACCCAGAAGTATGAAGAAAGTTTAAAATGCCTTTCAACTAAAAGACCAAAAGAAAAAATCCCTGCATCTTGGGCTGTTAAAAGGAGCGCTTGTACAGCAAATATACTGTGAAGTTTGCATTATGTTATTCACAATAAGAATGCAGAAATGTTTAGAGACAAACATACCACAGAATTCTAAGTGAAACCTAATAGCATTATTCAATTTAGTACCTCTCTTTGGTGTTAGCTTCCAGGATCCTAAGGAAGTAAAAGGCATGCATGAATTTGTAACTGCTTTTATTCAAAAAATAATAATTAAAAAAAATTGCAACTGCTTTCTAATTAATTGATAATAGAAGCTTTTTGCCACCAAATTATTTAAGCTAAAACCCAGAAGTCACTTCTAGCACACACCCCCCCCCAAAAAAAAAAAAAGGAAGCAGAGAAATTTTTCCTTAGAAATGGATACAATTGAAGTTGCAATTAGATTTTTTAGCTTGTATAAGATGTGTAATTTTTACTAATTTGCAATTACTAATTCAATTTCAAAATGATTACTTCCACAAGTTTTTTTTTAAACAATACAAAGAAGAGAAATTCCCAAATTTTACATCCATCAAAAGTTCTTTAAAACGAATTGAAATTAGAAAATAATAATAATAATAAAAATAATGAAATGAACCGTGGAACCCTTTCTGGTTTCCAAATACCCAAGGCGGGTTCTGAGAAAATACAAAACTTCAGAATCTAAACCAATTAAACTCCATGCTTTCTCAGCAACCAAACGACCAAGTCAGACTCCCAAAAAAAAGAAAGGAAAAAAATCCCAGATCCCTTTACCTTGTAAACGGGTCCGAAACCACCTTCACCGAGCTTATGAGTGGCGTGAAAATCCCTTGTAGCAGCAACCAAAGTTTCAAAACTGAAAACTTTCTGTTCCTGTGCCGCTATCTGCTCCAGCTCCTTCTCACCTTGTCCCTCTGATCAAACAACAAAAAATTTGATCATGAAAAATCATGGGAAATTTTGACAAAAAGGCCACCCAAAAAATTTAATTGGGGAAATGGCGAAAATCAGAAAGCTCACCAACACTACAACGTTTTACAATCTGGATTTTGTTCCTTACCTTTATTTGAGTGGGATCTGAAGGTTTTGATGATGAAATTTTGAATAAAATTCTTGGACTTGTTCATAGTTTTTTTTCTCAACTGTTTATGACTAGCCCATAAAGGGCAAGCAAAAGTGGAGAAAAAAAATATCTTTTTCTATGTATTGGAACTTGGGAACTGGGGGAAGAAGATGGGTATCAGAATTTTCTTCTGCTGCTCTTTGTCCCTACCTTTTCCCCTGATGATTTTCTAATGTTGTCTTTCAAGTTTCGTTTATGTTCTTCTCTCTGTGAGAACAGAAGACGGCTTATCTTATACTTGGAAAAGACTTAGGCGTGTTGACAAGTACATTGACCAATTGAATGAAAAATTATTTATTTATTTTTTTTTTTTTCACTTGTTTGAGCAACTACTGCTGTCGTATTGGGGATTAAAATGAGATTGAAAACACCCATATAAATTTTGGTGTTTCAAATAGTATATTATTTGCTCAATCATATTTTGGGGTTAGTCTGTAATTGGATCTGTTTGGCATTTGTATTTTTTTTATCTAAAAATGTAACATGTTTCATGTTACTTTTAATTTGTTTGTATGTAACGTTGAACAAATATAATTTAAAAAATATAACTTTGAATGTTATATTTCAACAAATTAAAAGTTACATAAAATATAAACAAAACTACTTTTTTGATGAGGTAAGTTAAATATAATAGAGTGATCCAATATGAGACTGAAGACTTGCCCTCATATTTTATTATATATCTAATAAATGATTTATAGTTTTAGTGGTCTCCCCAACCTTTAACTAACATGAACATTTGGTCCCTAATTTTCTGTTTATTTAACCAACCTAAATTTTGTTTAAGTGCAAAAGCACAACTTTAGCTGATCATTAAATTCCCCGTCACATGAGCAGCATAAGACCTTAAATTTTTATGAAAAACTAAAATACCCTTTAGTAAATCAATAACATTTATTTAAAAAAATAAAACAAAACAAAAAAAAAACAAATATTAAGCAATTGTAAACTAAACTGAGTAATCATGTTCCTTGACTCCGCACGCACATCCTCCCTCGTAATGATGAGCCGGAGTTTGAAACAACAGAGCTTGCACTATCGCCATTGTTGATGTCATTCAGAACGCTGCTCCTAATCAGAATTACCCTAATGACGTGATCGAGCCTCGTGAAGACAGCGCGCATGACGCTCGCAGCCCTGAGCTTCTTGTTGGCGAAGCTAGGGCTCTAGCACCACTTGGCGACTGAAACGACATCGTTAAGCACGACAGCAATGGAGTGGAGGAGGTAGGGAGAGAGGGTTTAAGACAAGAGTTAGGGGATTCAACAAAATTGGCAAGCTAAGAGCGGAAATCATCAAGCTTGACACGAATTAGAGACCACTTTCCCTTGAAGGTCTTGACGGGAGGGATTTCATCCATGAGAGAGGAGAGAAGGTTGGTGGATATGGCAATTGGGTCGTTGCCCTTGTGAAACTTTCTTCTTCCTTCCTCTTTCCTTCTCCATCTGCAGCCCTAATAGACATCCTTCCGCATCATTTTTGGTCGTGGTTGCCTTTGGTGTCAATTTGGCAATGGGGTGGGGGCGGGGGTGGGGTTGTAGGCATCACGATTGGGTTAGGGACGAAGGGGCCAACAGGGAAGATTTTGATGAAAGGGTAAAAAAAAAACTCAAATTGGATAGAAGGTCTCTTTTTTTTTTAAATAAAAAAAACACGTTTTTTTATGTAGGTAAACTGTTTCAGTTTTTTTTAACAGAAAAAGAAAAATGACTGTAACAGAATAAGGAACCTCAACATGTTGAAAAAAAAAAAACTGGAACCGTTTTGATGTCTAAAAAAGCTTTTTTTTATGCCAAAAACTGAAAAAAAAAAAGGGTCTATTTGTCAAAAAAAAATTCTGCCGAACCTAGTTATCAAAATGCCCCGGCCAACAGGGTGATGAGAGGGATAATTTTTCTCTATTTTATTTTTTGTTGTTTTTATTAATATGTTTATTTTTTGTTTTAATTTTAATTTCTTAAAAAATATTAAGTATTTTACTAAAATGTGCTTATTAAAGAGGTCATATTGCCGCTTACATGAGGAAGAATTTAACATGCATCACTTAAAATCATCCTTTTGCTCTTAAAAAACAAAGATTTAAGTTGGTTAAATAAATAAAAAGAAAAGTTAAGGACCAAACATTTACTTTTGTTATAGTTTAAGGACCACCAGAACTATTAATTCTTTAACAAATTTAAACATTAAAACATGAAATAGTCAATTAAAAAGCATTTTGAAGTTTTAAATGAAGACACAATCATATTATTAGATACCATTTTTAGATACCAAAACATAAATAGAAAAATACACTAAAATAACAAAAATAATAGAATTACAAGTGATTTGAGTTCACACAAATACACTAATAACATAAGCATATTTTGCTAAGAGGCACTAATAATTGAAATAATGACTAGCAAATCAAGTCTCATTCAAGTCTTTTTTAGGAAAAAAAATGATAATATCATTTTTTAATAAAAATAAATGGGTAGAATTTTTGGAAAAAGCATTTTTAGTTAAAAAAATAAAAAATTGATTTCTCGAATAAATCTTGTATCTGCACCATTAGCAAATTTGGTAATCCTAATTTGCCTAATAAAATCATTGATTTACACAATCAATTTTGTTAAATTCAAGATTTACCTCATAAATCTTAGATTCATTCCATTATCAAGTTTTGTAAAAAATTTACCAAATTTATTCCAAAAAAACCCCAAAGTACTGCATTGTTTAATCAATATTGACTAATAATTTTATTTACATAATATTTACTAATTATTTAATCAGTAAACTCATTTTTTATCCTTGCACATCTTATTTTTGAATTAAAAATGTTATTTATAGACAACTGTTATTTATTACCATAGAGATTCAAAACTAGATAATTCAAAACCGGATTATTAGCTACAATTTTTTCTTTTTTTAATTAATTTTATCGTTATTGTGTAGATATGATGTGTTCTATAAATAAGAGTCACCCAGCCCATGTGGTTTAAAGGAAAATATGAGCAAAGAAAATAGAGACAATAATAAAAATAAGCCATATATCTATATATATATATATGAATAAAAATTAACATGCCAAAATTTTTAAAACTTAAATAAATAATATATTTAGGGTCTGTTTGGTATCATTTTTGTTTTTTATTTTTAAATAAAAAATAAAAATATTTTCCCTTGTTTTTATTTTTCAATTAAAAAAAATATTTAATAACTCATATTTGTGTTTTGTTTTTAAAAACAAAAAAATACGTTTGATAATGACTTTTGTTACATATTTTTTAAAACAAAAACAAAAACAACAATACCGTTGACCTTTATTCGACTTTAAAATCGGAAGGAAGAGATAAGACATGATCAACGGCTTGAGTCATGATCGAGGTCAAGGACAAGGTCAGTTTGACGATAATTGGGTATGGATTAGGGTTGGATCACTAGGCTGAGGCTGAGGCTGAGGCTGTGTAACGCCCCTATATGGGGGTTAACAGTTTTTAATGAATTAAAGTAAAAATCAGAAATAAGAGTAAACCTCAAAAATAAAGTTACTTGGGGCTTAAATGAAAACTCTCAAATCAAAAATTAAAAAAATAAAAACTATAATTAAACCACAGTTTAATGTAGCACCTTCAATTTAATAATATAAACTATCATCATCATCATTTCAACCCTCAACACATTTTAATACAGTCACAGAAAATAACAATTGATGCTTACATTATCATGAAGAACATTCTTAACAATTGAAACAGCCCAATGTAATATAGCTACATAGCTTCCTCAACTATTTTTCTCGTAACCATCTCACACTTAGTGAGTCTTGAAAAGATAAAAATATAAGGGAATGAGCGACACTATGCTCAGTAGAGAAAACCATTACTCACCTTTAGGTTTTTATCATTACCACATTAAAACCTTCATGGTTAGTTAATACTCATCATTATCCAGATTATGAGATTTATTATAATCATATTCTGTGGATACCATAGTTAATCATTACCAAGTTTCATACATGTACATATATACAAATATTATAATTCAACATTATTCGTAGGTATCCACGTTTAATAGAATATCACTCAACTTATCGAAACCCAAATAGGCGCGCTTGATTACCCTTTAAACATTCCAAAAGTGTTATGGTGAGGGGACATCAAACCCCAAGTCCTCACTAAGTCGATTCTTGTACAGTGTGTTGTAGGACTTTCAACCCAAAGAAGCGTCATTACATTCCCCTTATTTTACCTTTTAGGGTATTCGTGTCCAAAGATGTAACCGCCGCCCTCTTCACTTCTCACCATTTCTCTATATTCAATCATTATTTATAGAGTCGATTTTTCCTAACCATGCTTCTTAATTTATAACATGTGTCAATTCATTATGTTCCTCGCCGTATAATATAAGACGAGTCCATGTCATAATTTTATATGTGATACTCATATAATAGCAGTTCAACAAAGATATATATATCTTGCGGTAAAACAATCAATTTTAATTCCATAAAAACCTCACAAAAGATGAGTAATAGAATCCCTACCTTTCAAGCTTATCACTAATCTTTTAATCCCAAAATCAATTAACGTTACCTCCATACTCCCTTGATCCTAAGGCATGCGTAAGGACAATTTAAAACTAAAGCACAACATACAACCACATTCATAAATAAATAATGTGTAAATCCATCTTACTAGTGTGCCATTAAAGCTTTTATGCAAATCTCTTTTGAATACCACAGTAAACAATCTTTGTCTTAACATGATATAAAATGTATACAAGTAATCTATATGTTTTAGTCCCTAATAAGATTCGTCAATCACTTAGGATAATATTGGAAAGGTTGCAAGACATTAAGGAATTAGGTGGTGAGAAAGATGGGTTCTTGGTTCAGGTTAGCAGCTCGTATACCATGGCAAACTGGCAGTATACTTTTGTAAAAAGGATAGGTTCACTATCTACAATCATCACATGAGTTAACAGGTGGTTTACTTAATGTAAACGAGCGGTATATTGCCACTGGCAGGTTTACTAGTTTCTAATCCGAAAATTAAAAAATTCATAAAAAATTAAATACAACTTCGATTTAGGCTTATGATTGCTCGTTAAAAAGCTTAGGATGTCTACTTTTTAAATATACAAACTAATTTACAAAATTTATTTTTATTTAATCCTTAAAATTTCAAGAAAGAGTCACTGCCCATAGAGGTATTACAAAATTTAACAATATAAATTTTCTGTCTATGACATATACACTTAGACTTTATACATATGTTCTAAAATAGTAACAAAACATATACTCAGGTTTGAGAATGCAAATTTGAATAGTCCTTGAGTATATAGAAAAAATTATAAATGAAAGACTAAATTTGTTCATAAGATTCTAACGTCAGATTATGGCTAGTTGAAAGCTTGAAATGGCTTTAAAACAGGTTCCTTGACTTCGGTATGGCTAAAATTCTTACTCAAATAGAGGTGATGGTGGTTGATTTTAATGCCTGCCTTGAAGAAGTTCTCTAAGTATTTTATTTCAGCAAGGAAATGAGAAGAAGAGTGTAGGAACCGTGGAAGAAAAAAAAGAAAAGAAAAGATGAAGTCTTTGAAGAGAAGTGATAAAAGCAATTATGGAAGAGACATATTGGAGCATGTCACGGAGGAAATAAAGAAGGGGAGGGTCAAGAGTAGTTGGGAAAGATATCCTCATGTCTCCTCTGAGGACTTTAACCCACATGCTGCCAAAATGACATTTTTGAAATTTATTAAAAGTTTCAAGGCTTTTCAGTAAACATACTAAATAAGTATAAGAGAATTTTAGAAAATTTAAAAATAGATAAAAATAAATATTGTGAATTGGATTTTAAATGAAGCAAATTTTTAGTTGGCACACTAAAAATTAGTTTAATTACCTTAATACATGTTAAGAGAATTACAGGTGTCACAGGCTGAATTTGAAACAATGAGATAAAATAAGAGCCAACAACAAGTCTTGTGATAAAATCTAATAGAATTTGTAATAAATTTCACAATTTATAGAATATGGAGCGACAAATGTCATATTTTTCTAAGTGTTAGTAAATAACATACTTTTAAAAAATGGTTTGTTTTCCTATTTAATCCAAAAAAAATTCAATTCTGAAATCTGCTTTTTATTATTTTTCTACTTTTATTTTTCTTTTTCTTCCTCTTTTGTGTGTCTAACTCTCTCTTTTCCCTTCCCCTCTATTCTTTCACGCTTTCCTCTCTCTATAGATCTTCCATCTTCAGCTCCTCTTGCGCGACGGCTCTTCTCTGACACTTCTCCACCATTCCACACTTGTCTTCTCCAGCAAAGAGATCGGCCACTGTCACAAATAAATTTTCCCATCTAGACTCTATTGCCAGGTTTGCATTCTCGTCGACAAAGAGCCATCGTGAGCTTCGCGTCGTAACCATTATCTTCATCAAGATATTCGTCGTCCATTGTCGTGAAGCTTCGATTTCTTTGCGTATCTTGGTCGTCGCAAACAGAAAGAGAGGAGATAGGAGAGACAAATATGAGATTTGAGATTCTTTTTTATGATAAAAGTTGTTTAAAACAAATTTAATTTCAAATTTTTGTTTTTAGAATTTTTTTAAAAATTGATAGCAGACTAGAAAAATAAAAACAAAAACACAACTACTAAACATGTTTTCAAATGAATTTGTCCTTTTTTTGTTTTAAAAAACAAAAACTCGTTTAACAAAATATACCAAACTATGCCTTCGGAAGAAAATTGAATTTCAATGTATTTGACTTTCAAAATGGGAACAATAGCATAAGTGAAGATTGTTCCATGAACGTAGTTGCAAGTGAGATCACTGTTTCATGAAATCCAAAGCAAAAATGAGAGAGAGAGAGATGATTATGATGCTGTCGTAAAGTATATCGGAGGAGAAAGAGCAATTAGGACTAAGGAGGAGAGGAAGAGTCAACTTTATTAAAGATAAGAAAGTAACAAGAAAATGGATTAGATTGCCTTTTAATGGTCTCTTTAAAACAGATGACCATGCTTTTTCAAAATTACGTAAATGGCTCATTTTTATTAATTACAAAATCAAAATGACAAAAATAACCTTCATTATTATTAATCAAAATAATGTTCGTCAATGCTCAGGAAAGACATGTTGTCATATTCGAAATAATAATACATGAATGTGGTTGACCTGATGGAGTGTGGTGCCAACAATGTCTAGAGATGTTGTGCAGTTAGAGAAAAAAGAGAAAGAGAAGAGAAAGAAATTTAGGGTTTAGGTTTTTTTAGGGTTTGTTATTTATGGGTTTATCAATTATATACTATGATTTTATCACAGATACCATGTTCCTCCCTCCTTTCTCTTTCGTGGAATGTCTCCAGTGGAGACGTTGGGTGTCCTCTACCAAATCGCCAGAGTCGTCCGTGAGCAAAGATCGCAAGAGCTGCGTTGGGAGAAGCTGTCAGAGTCGTAGCCGGAATCGTGCAACGAGGAGTGCCGGAGTCATGAGGCCGAAATTGACCAAAGCTACTGGAGTCGCGAGGGAGAAGCTACGCCTAGAGAAGCTACGCTCTACACTGGAGAAGCTTTCAGAGTCGCGTAAGGAAAAGCGCTGGAGTCACGAGGCCAAAATCGAGTGAAGCAGCCAGAGTCGCAAGGGAGAAGCTATGATCTGTGCCGAGAGAAGCTACTAGAGTCACAGAGGGAGAATCAACTTTTTAAAACTTTTCAAAATATTAGAAAATTAGAGGCAATGACAAAATAAAAAAGGATAAGAGTAAATTAAGAAACAATGAACTTAATACACTAAATGAACCAAAACAAGCAATAAACCCAAAATACACAAATTTGCAAATAACCAAGTTAGCAGAGATCATCAAGAGAATATATCAATCAAATATAATTTGCATAAATGAAAAAGAAAAGAGAGAAGAAAATGCAAATGTAATTTATAGTAGTTTGGTAATAAGCCTACATCCACTATCACCAAGCAATATATGACTTGGCCTCTTCCACTATCACGATTGACTTGTAGCATGATCACATAATGCACAAGCTGGTGACTTCTTCTACCCGAGTTATACTAAACCTCCATAAACTGCCAATTTTATACAGAGACTGGCAAACCAACGACCCAATATTACAAAGTTTTGGAAACCTTTCACTTAAAAGGAATTTTTATAATAATTGCTCACTCTAAGAGGAATCTCTCAAAAAATAGTAAAAACAATGTAAGTAAGCAATTTGAAGTAGATAGAATAACTCTCAAAATGTATGAATGATACAAGCACTTGTGAGAAAGAAAAAGAAAATGCTCAAAAATTAAAAACCAATGTTGGAAAAATCTCAAGAAAGCTTGGAATCTCATTAGGATGGTCCAATATATACTTTTGTGCCTCTAAAGATTAAAAAGAACTATTTTCAAGCTAAAAGAGCCATTATGGCTCGAATCCTAACAACTAAAAAACAAGCTTTTGCATATTATCGATAAGCTGTTTTTTTTTTTTTAAACAAGATAAAATTGGTCCAACGATCACCAGACCGGCAGGCCGAATGCTCTGGTTTGGTAGGCCTATATGAGAGCCTAGAAATAGGCTCTTTGTCCTTTTTTTGTTTGACAAGCCAATCCTACTGGACTTGGCCCCAATTTTGTCTAAATAACTATTTTTCGAAAACGTTAAATTAAATGAAATAAAAACAATTTCGTTCTTATAGATCAAGTTTAAAACACTCTTTGAACACATAAAATCATTTCGAAAAGGGTTAACAATTATTTTTGAAACCAAAATTATTTTGAAAACAATTATAGAAAATGTTTCAAAAATAATATTTTTGCAATTTTTAAAACCATGATATGCAAGATAAGTGTGCGTTAAAGCTTACATAATTTAAACAATTTAAAGAGCATTTCACGCAACAAATTACAAGACTAAAAATAAATAAACCTATTGTACACTAAGGTCTTGTAATTCTTCAAATCTTCTTATATTTCTTGATGTCATCTTTTGCAATTTACACAATTTTCTTGATCTTTCTTGAGTTGACAAAATTATCTTCAAATTTAAATTCAACAAAACTCAAGACGTTTGCTAGCAATTGGTAATCAAAATTGTTGTTATCATTAGAACATATTTAATTCAACCTTTTTAAACCTTGTGGCCACCATCATGGACTTGGTAAAAAAAAATTAAGAAAATATGTTGGTACACGTCTTCAAGAATGAGTAAAAAAAAAACACAAAAAAGCTACAATGGAAGCTGGCCTTTAAAAAAATAAATCAATAAAAAGGAACAAGAGTCTAAGGGAAAAAAGAAAAGTAGGAAAGCAAAACGTTTTTTTTTTTTTTAAAAAAAAAACCCTCTTTATCCTTCTCATGTCTACAATTGGACCAAAAGCGATAGTGTATCAGAAAAGAAAAACAAGGGAGAGAGCAAGAAACCAAAACTACAATTTTTTATTTTATTTTTTTTTTAATTTTTGATGAAGAAGACTTTAAACTTAATGTAGTAGTAGAAATAGATACAGCGAATACATATATTAGTATACATATTTATATTTCAACATTTATACGATAATTTATGTTTTGACTTCACATGAAAAAACCAAAAATATCATTGTTTGTATGATAATTTATCATTGTATGTGGGCAAAAAAGTCGATCATCAAAAAGTCTATTTGCTGCTGTCATGTAAGCGTCTGTTGTTCATGAGTTGACGTCATTAAACCATGAGAACAAACTTTTGTTTATTATCAGTATAATGACCAATTCAGATCTCATTAACAAGATCAGCATGAACTATTTTTAATTTCTAATTTAATTCGTGGACTTTTGGTTCATTAGGTTTGTCTTTCTTTTTCCTTTCTTCTAGACTAATAATCCGAGGGGATAGATTTTCAGAATTAGTGTTAAAATGGATTACATTTGGATTTGGATAATTTTGCCACAGGACACAAATTAATCGGGTTATAGTATATTGTCCCCTACATCTTTGTGGTTTGTCACTTTAATAATTTAGTCTATGATTTTTTTATTATATAGCAATTAATTTAGACAATATATTAAATGAAGGTTAAATTTTGAGGTATTTTGAGACCAATTTAAAGACTGAATTGCCAAAAGAATAATAAACAAATTACTATGACCAAATTATTGTGGTGAAATTAGAAATTTAACACACTTTTTAGAAATTTTAAACATAACCATAGTAATTATTATAACGATGTCAAATTTTCTAACAATTTAGAGGCATAGATATTACTAAAAAATTTTAGTTGTTCTGTCCAAATTTTAATCGCCGTTAATAATTAGAATTGACTTTACTACAGTTTTTGCTAACTTTTCAAAGAAAAAAAATTCAAGAATGAAGGGGTCAAATGACAAGAAATTACTAGAGGGCAATATAAAACTGAAAAGTCTTATTATATTTTTATTAATGTAAAATTATTTAGCTTATTGATTTGAGGGGCTTGTTTAAGCTTTAAGAACTCCGTGTCACAAATAAAAAATGAGAAAAATATATCTTAGACAAGTAAGTTTTTGTCGGTTTAAGTATTTGGAGGGGATGACCAATCATTCATGAAAATATTGAGCTATGGGTTACAACAAGTAGAGAAAACAAAAGACATGTGAAAATTATCGAGCAATAAGCTTTTACAATTTTTTTTTATTTTTTATTTTTTGCATCACAAGTCAAACATGAGAAAATGCTTATCTTATCTTAGTCGAGTAAGTTTAGATCCGTTTAAGTGTTTTCAGGTGAAAACCAGTTAAAGATGACTAAATAGATTCATATATTGAAAAATGTTTACATTAAGTTATAGCTACTTGTGTTGAACAAGGCACGTCACCTAAATGTTAATATAAACATTGTGTTGGTAGATAGAAAATAGTCTTAGGGTCCGTTTGGTAAATGGATTCGAATTAGTTATTTAATTTGAGTTAGTATGATTTGAATTAGGATTTAAGTTAGTGATTTGAATTGTTATTTGAATTGACGTTTAATGTGCATTTAATTTTTAATCTGAGTATAGAATAAAATTAAAATTTTTGTTTGGATAGGTAGTGAAGATAGTTTTTAATTTATTAATAAATCTAATAAAATCTTAATGTTAATGATCTTAAAAAATATGCAATATGTATTTTGATTTATTCCTCTATTCATTAGGAAGACAGTAAAAAAAGAATAATCTCAATTGGATATTAAATGAAGAAGTTATGATTTTTTTCCTCAAATATAGGAGAGAAAATTTTAGTTTTTACTGTAGTAAAGATATCCGAGTATCAAAAATTTAAGGAGGGTTGAAAATTCTAAAAACTTAAATTTTTGGTACTTAAATGCTTCAGATTTTAGGAGAAACAAACACGTATATAAAGAATTCTTAATACTTGAATCTAAATTTAAGTCTATCAAATTCAAAAAATACATAAACCAAACATACTCTTAAATTCTTTCTATGAGATCCAACATAAAACTTCCCATCTTCCAAACCGCTTAGGATTAAAAATGCCACCTTGACGTTAGTCGAGTAAGTTTTCTACCAAGGATAGCAGACAGACCGTACATTTTATATTATTTTAAAGATGGTGGGATACGTAATTAAGTTGTTTGATCTTACGTACACACGTACTGGCTTTGACATTCAAATGTTTTGAAAAAACAAAAAAAAAACACGAAACACTTGCATTTGAATTGATCTCTTCTTCCTGTACTAGGATAATGATCTATTAAGACGGCGAATGAGACAACGTTTAGGACGTACGTGCACCTTTAAAAAAGGATTGACCAAGATTAGTCTCATAATTTCCCTTTTGTGGCTGTATAGGATACAAATTATACACGTAAACATAGTACCTGATTAATTAACTTTTACCTCAAGTAGCGGATTTCTTCTGCCAACTACAGGAGGCTACATGACATTTTGACCTTAATTCTGTTCCTGATAACTTTAATTGTTGGTTCTTCAAAACGCTTTTAGAAAATATATGTTTTTTTGATAAAGGGGAGGAGAGGAGAGGAATACCACCACTATTAAATGGATATATGGTTGAAATAAAAAAACTTACAATTAATTAAACTGTCCTTATTCGTCAAAAAATATACGTGAGAACATGATAATAATGTGAAATGTATACAATTAAAATTTTCATAATATTTTAATAAAACAACGTTATAAATTATTTATATCAATTCACTGCCTAATAAATAAAAAAATTACATAAAATGCGCCGTTTTTAAGACTTCTTGTTAAAAATATTCCCTTATTTTCACTTTTCAAAAAGGGAATTTTAGAGTTTATTTTTTAAAATTTGATTTATTAATTTATTTTTGATCCTTAGTTCAAAAACTAAATCAATAAATAAAAGACCGTTTGATATTATTTTTAAAATAAGTAAAATATTTTTATTTTTAAAATAATTTTTTTAAAAATTATATTAAAAATATTTTTAATTTTTTTTAAAAAAATGCTAAAATATTTTTAAAAATTCTGCAAACAAAAACAGAGGACTCTAATTTTCAGTGTTGGGCTCTCACTCTCCACCCTCATCCTCCTTTCTCTCTCCTCTGTCTCTATGCTCACCCTCTCTCACTCCTCTCTGCTCGCCTACCTCTCTCCATTGTCGCTCCACTTTACGCCGCCATGATCGTCGATGACAATGGGTCTCGCAACGACGTCGAAGCTGAGCCTAGAACTTGAGTTCGCCGGCATCGTGATCTTATCGTCGCGAATTCGATCGCGGATCATAGTCTCACTGTCGGAGTTGGATCATGCCATCATCGTCGCTATCTTGGCCTCCGTGCGAGTTATTCTAACAATCGGATCGCCTTCACGGTGCCTCTGCTGGTGCGATGATAGTATGCCCGCTTCACCAGATCACCTTCGACACTGCAGATCTCAAATCTAAAAGTAGTTTTGCATTAGTTTCTGTTGATCCAAATCCAGCACTCAGGTGACATTTTGGTTTGATTTTCAGTTTTCCTATACTGCGATGATTTCCTTTCTTTCCACCGAAGCAGAGTTGGATCTAGGTTTTGGTTTGATTTCAGATATGTGATATTTGTTTCATGTATGGATTCGACGGTTGGAGGTTTAGATTGGTTGGGATTTCTGTTTGCCGTTTTGTTTTGGGGGTTACATAGCTAACAATCAGTTCTGATTTTCGACACTGAGTTAAAGATTTAATTGAGACTTTGATTTACTTAGAACAGCCTTCATTCTTTATGATTGCAAGAAATAGACTGAAAGAATTGTTTAAATTGTTTAGGTATGTCTTCAGGTCTGCTATTTACTTCATGCTTTCAGCTGCACAGATTTTAGCTTTGCTTTTAATTTTCTGTTGAATTTCTTTCTCTCAAACATGTACACGTGAGTGCTTCACCTAAGTCACCTTTTGAGCAGCCACTTTGGTTGATCTTGTTGCGTATGTTTGTCTTTTCACTGAACTAGCAAAAAGGAAATGCAAATTCTTTTTTTGGTTATACTGTATTTTAATTATGTAATTCTCGTGTTACACATAGCGTTGTTTAGAGTTTCCTCACAAATTGAAAGCGATTTTCTGTTTTGATTTTACCAAATATGTTTGTTTTTCATATGGCGGACCAACAAAAAGGGAAGGCAAATTCTTTTTTTATTTTTTTATTATTTTATTTACTCAAATTAGATTTTGTAGTTCTTCGTTGTGTTAAATCAGCTCTGTTGGAGTTTCCATAGAACTGGAACGTGATTGTTTGTTTTCAATAATAATTGTCATCATCTTCTTTTTGTGCAGATTTTATGCTGCAGAGATTCTTTGGTTCTTTAGACTGTTCTTGATGCTACAAAGGTCCTTTAGATTTGTCGATAAAAATCTTGGTTGCATTATAGCTCATAGTACAACGGGCCTTGGTAAAACATTTAAGGTTTTATGCTAAATCAGTAAGAAACTTTTAATTCTCCCTTTTGCATTGTAAATTTTTGCAGCAAATGTATTTTATACATGTTTGTGTCTATATGAATATTTATATACTTTTTAGCATCTAGAAAGTGTTGCGTTTGCTCCAGCTCCTTGCACAGTATTTGTTATTGCCATTCCCTGTGTCGTCCTGCCATGTGAAATGGTTATAGTCAACAAAGATTTTTTGGAACAAAAATTACAATGCCAGTAGTGCAGGGGCAGATTCATACCGACAAGGACAGATTCATACCGACAATATTGATTATTTTTTTACACAGCTACAGAGTTCATCAAAAAGGCTAGGCCATGGACTACATTGATGGGAGGAAACAACGTCAAACATGTTTCCATTGTATTGTCTTTTCTACTAATTGGATTAAGTTTAATTTCTTCATTTTTTTTGTTTATGTTGTTAGGTTATTTTCGGGCATGTCTGCGTATTTGGAGAAATATCCTGTGAAGTTGTAGAGAGTTTGTATAGAATTTTTATAGTCTGGTTTTGTGGTGTTCTTGTTGTAACCTTCTTTTTTTAACTTTTGTGCATTTTTGATGCTGTGGATTCCAATGTGTAATTTTTGTATTTTTTGTTGTAATTTTTTGTTTCTTGGTCATTTTTCCTCCAGTAATTTGATTTTTATGGCAAATTAGAAATAATCATGTAGATTCCATTTTAGAACCTGGCGGTTCTAGGATGGAATCTGACAAGTTTTGGGACTGAATCTACGCAACACCCGAGCATTTTGAGCACAGGAAAAATACAATAATTTAAGGATTATTGTTTAATCCAATTTATATGATAAAGTCCATAAAAGCAAAAAACAAGATTTTGAAGGGTAAGAATTATGTCATAACCTTAAAAAAAAAGAATGATATAGAAATAATCTGGAAAGTTTAATTGTTGCAAATTGTGTTGTAACAAATGTTAAGATAAAAATACAGTCTAAGAAAAATACTATATAATAATATGAAAAATTACACCGTATGAAAATAATGCAGTGTAAGAAAGTACACTGATAAAGTTATATAGTATGAAAATTGCATTGTAAAAATAATGCAGTGTTGGAATTGAACTGTCTAAGGTTAAGCAGTATAAAAACTGGACTGTTTAAGTTAAAGCAGTATAGGAATAACACTGTTTGGAGAAATGATTTAAAAAGGGTTTTAAAGGCATTGGTTGAGCGAGGTCTTAACTTGAAATGCGACAATAGTTGTCACTGTTTTTAAGTATGTTTTAAGGAATATTTTAAAGGAAGTAATTCTTAAATAATTATCTTTATGTTTAAAAGAAAAGTTTTAAAGATATTTTTCTATTATATGTTTTAAGAGATTAATGTTATGAGGTATGTAAATGTTAAGTTTTTATGAATTATGATTACGTTAAATCATAATGATTACAATTACGTTGTTTCTTGTATGGAATTAAGTTTTGATAAAGGATTTTTATTCTTTTTAAAGGTTATATGTTAAGAATTTATTTGAGAAAAAAAATTTATTCCGTAATTTTCAGTACTTTATGTTAAAGAATATTGAAATTACAATTATATTCAAGTTAAATGATGGCCACGTAGGCGGGTCATCACACGAACACTCCGAACTAGCAAAACATTCTTAGACGAACAATGTTTCGTAATATGTTAAGTAACAAAACCACCAAGGAGACGGAAAATTTAACCAAGGGATGCTTAAAAATAAAGGAAAATTGGTAGGTTACAGAGTCAAGTAAAAAAAAAGAAAAAAAAAGAGGTAACCTTAGGGGTGAACAACGGGCGGGTTGGCGGTTTTTGGGCGGGTGCGGGATGGTTTTTTTAAGTGGCGGGTTGGCGATTAACCAACCCACAAACCGCCCATGGAGTGGCGGGCGGTTTCGGTTTGGGGGCGGGCGGGTGCGGGCGGGTTGGGCGGGTTGGGTCTACACTAATGTACAATATAATTTTTTGAGCTCTTTTTTATTAAAAAAAAGTGAAGAAAATTTGTAGAAAATATAAGACGATAATGTATGAAGCATTCTCAACAACAACCAAGTTTGACGCCTAAAGACAATAACCATATTCACAACAAATTAAGAAACATAATCATTCATTGCAACAAGAAACATCAGCTATATATGAAGTGATGAACAAAGTCAAGAATTCTTGTTCTTCCATAAAACCTGTTCATTGGGTTCGAAAATAACAGGATACTACAGATGAAATGATGAACAAAGTCAAATGTTCTTTTTCTTTTTAAAGAATGAGGAGTGGGAGATGTTTAGATTAAGTTTTTTTTTTTTTTTTTTTTTTTTTAAGAATTAGGCGGGCGGGTTCGGGTTGAACCCGCCCCCTAAAATTTAAAACCGTACCCGCCCGCCAACATATGTAGGCTGGCGGGTTGAACCCGCATAGTCTTTTTTTTGGACGGGCGGGCGGCGGTTGCGGGCGGCCGGCGGTTGCGGGGCGGTTTTTGTTCACCCCTAGGTAACCTGGTGGGTTACAGAACTAAGCAGCAAGAACAGTAACCCAGTGGTTATATAATTAAGTACAGGGAAAGGTAACCCGGTGGGTTACAAAATTAAGTAAAAAGAAGGGTAAACCGATAGGGTACCAAGTTAAGTTAAACCGATAGGGTACCAAGTGAAGTTAAAAGGAAGGAATGGTTAATGTTTACGTTTTATTATCAATCGAGGAGATTGATAAAAAGAAAGTTAACTAATAAGTAAGGTGTCATATTATCAAGACACAGAAGCCGACTAACCAAAGGAAAAGGAAGAAAATGAGAACGTTAGAGCTATAGATAGGTAAGTTTCAAACCTCACCTAAATATGAAGTAGATGATTTTCAAATGCTTATGTATATGTTTGTAAACGTGTTTGCAATGAATATGTAAGTTTTTTTTAAAGTATATTTGCATTTGAAATCCAAAAGATTTTAAAGTTTAAAACATGATTTGCAATGAGTTTGCAATTGTTATGTTTAAAGTATATTTGTATTTGATATGCATACCGTTTTTAAAAGTTCAAGTTATGATTTTCATTGTATTTAAAGTATGTTTGCCTGTGAAATGCACAATGTTTTAAAGAGTACAAGTTATGATATGCAAATGTATTTGCATATGATGTGTTAGCATTTGTTATGCTCAGCAAGTTAAAAAGAAGGTAAAGTAAAGATAAAAAGAAAATGTCGTACTAGCCTCCTTGATGTGAGGTATACAAGTAAAGTTAAAGTTTGACCTCCTTGATGTGAGGTACATTACCTCGGTGTTCGATGGTCTCAAGTTTTCCATAAGAGAAGCATTACGTTTATGAACTCACGATTAATGATGTTGGTACAATACTAAAGTAAGATAAGAAAAGTTAAGGGATAAAGATGGAAAGTTAAAGTAAGAAAAGAATGATCATAAGACGCTCAAAATTAAACATAAATAGAATCAAGCATTTTGATTTTGCTCGCATTCCTTGTCATGAAATGTTTTTGTGTTATGTTTATGAAAAACATTCTGAGAAATGTTTATGAAAAACATTTTCCTGTTTACAAGAAAAGGTTTATAAATGATGTTTTATGAAAAACGTTTAAGAAATGTTTTATGAAAAATGTTTTTGAAATATTTTATGAAAAACATTTCAGAAATGTTTTATGAAAAATGTTTTGAGAGAAAAGTTTTTATGAGAAATGTTTTTAAAGCATGCTTAAATGATTTGTGAGATTACATTTGAACTTACTGAGCAAAAACTCGTTAAAAGTTTCTTCATGTTGTAGGTGGTCCTACGGGTAACCAGTAGGACCTGTTTAGGGAGCTTGGTACTGTGGAGGGCAGATGCAGAGTTTTGGATATAGATACCACTACTGTATTCTTCCGCTGTTCAAAAGAAATGTTTTCCACCATTTGATATAGTGTTTTCTTATTAAGTTTTAAGATATGTTTTCAAAGTTTAAGTCATATTTTACAAAATATTTTATACAATTATAACGTTAAGTTTAAAGCTATGTTTAAGCAAATATTTTGTGTTAAGTTTTAAGAAACAATTTTTGAATGGTTTCAAAGTCAACTATTGAGCAATGTCTCAACTTAAATTGCGACAGAAGTCACAACAGTTTTTAAGAATGTTTTGAAGGATGTAACGAGAAAAAAAATTATTTCAGTATTTTTTTTACTAAGTAAGTAAGATTTATGTTTAAGAAATGACATTTAAGAAAGTCAAGTGACTACCCGAAAAGGCGGGTCGTCTCAATCTAGTGGTTTCAGCATTTATTGGATAGAATCTGGTGAGTTTCATGTTGGAATCTGGCGGGTTTCGTGTCTGGTGAGTTCTGGGATGGAATGTAGCAATTCCGATGACCTTTTAGACAAAATCTGGCAGGTTTTGTATTGGAATCTAGCAGGTACCTAGGACTTCTAGCGGGGTTTCGTGTTAGAATCTGGCGGGTTCCAGAAAGCAATCAGCTGGTTCTGAGACAGAATCTGGAAGGTTCAAAAAATATATATATGTTGGAATTAGTAGATTCAAAGTTGGAACCTGGTAGGTTATAACCCAACACCCGCACCAGCAACCGAAGGAAGTTGGCTCTTTTTTTTTTTTTTTTTTATAAAAAATATGTTAGAATCTGGTAGGTTCCAAATTAGAACTAGTAGGTTACAACCCGGCACCTGCGGCGGCAATTGGAGGCGGTTGACGCTTGTTTATTTCAAAAAAAATTAATTTAGAATCTGGTAGGTTCTAAATTAGAACCTGACAGGTTACAATCTGGCTCTTGCTTCGACAACCAGAGGCAGGTTCCATGGCAGTATTTGATGGGTTTCACGATAGAACCTAACATGTTCTATTTTGGGAAGAAGGGTACCTTGGTCTTTTAATAAATCCCTAATTTCAAATAAAGGAGCAGTTTTAATAAGTGATTAGTTGGAGGGCATTTTTAATAAGGTGATGCATTTGAGGGGCACTCTTGTAAGTTACTCTAATAAATATTGATAAGTGCTTTATTGGATATATCTTGTAACTAATTTTCCTATGAATCTTTGCTTGATTATTGAGTAATTTATGTTTATTATGTGATTTTGTGTCTTGTAGGTGTTTCAAGTTAGAGAAAAAAAGGGATGACAATTGAAAATTGAAGTCTAAGAAGTTTATTTAATCACTTTGGAAGTCAACTGGGGGCTAAATATGGAGTTTGAAACATTTTGGAGCAAAACTAGAAATTTCAGCAAAATTCGAGCGTGTCCCCATGACACAAAGGCTCGCAGCCATGCCATAGCACATAAGCTAGGCGCAGCCACTAGCATCAATCCATGCGGCTGTGCTAGACATCCTGTAGGCCAGAGATGCATTGCGCATGGAAGACAAATCCATAGCCCTAAAGCTACGTTGAGTGTGATCGTGAGGGGAATTCAACACCCCCATGTGTCCCTTTGTCCTTAGTCCGAATTTGACCTGAATTTGATCGGAACTTACCCATTTTCAACTCTCCAATGCCAAACATATAAATACCACCTTAGAACACAAAACAAAAGAGTTTTTTTCCTATCATTTTTCATTAGTTCTCTTTAGTTTTTCTTAGTCTTAGGAGATGAAGAAAAAGAAGAAGAAAGAGAGGAAAGGCTCTGGTGGTGGCTTAAAGAATTTCGTCTGCATGAAGAATTCTTCGACGCCATAATCATTCTTTTCTCTATCCTTCTTTATTTTCTTTTTTAATTATGTTATTTTAGTTAAAGGGAATTTCAAAACCTTAGACTTAATTTTATGATTAATTTATAGAATTATTTTCTAATTTTTTAATTGAGACTGTTTATGTTCATCCATTATTATTATTTATGATTATTTTCTTGTTTTTGTTTAGTTACACAACTGAATAAGATTAATTTAATTTATTGTTAGATTGGAATACTTGATTCATGCTTGTCTTGTTCTAATCATTAGCAGTGAATTGTAGTCATTGATTATAGTCTAGTTTTCACATGATTGCATGTGGAGCATAACCTAAGTTAAATGATTTGAGCTTGTATGATTGTTGCCTTGATCAACTTATCTTTCTCATCTTAATGTTTCGATTACATGAAATTTGCAGAGCTTGTTCTAAGTTGTTTAGTGGAAAGGGATTTGATAGAGCGCTTAACTTATTAAATCTACAAACTAAGGAAAAGTTAGGATAGTAGAGCTTGTTGTTATCTACGATTGGTAGTTTCAATAGTTAATTAGGAATAATTTTGTAATTAATTGTATGGTAATTTTTAGTAATGGCGAATGATCTTTTAACCAATTTTATCATCATTGTTTTATTGTACTTTACTTTCTTTTGTTTTCTTTTATTTCTGAATTTAGTTTAAATACAAAATCCCTTTTTGTGTTTAATTATATTGTGTCTTAGGTTTTAGTAGTTGATAACAAATTAATTAGACCCAATCCTCTAGAAGAACGATCCTTAATTCTCACTATACTTGACTACTACTACACTTTAAGTAAGGTTAATTTGGTGCTTCATCGATACTACCCAATTTTGATGCCGTTCGTCGGGGATTGTTTCCTAATTAATTAGTTATTTTTTTTGCATTTGTTTTTTATTTTGTTAGTTTAATTTAATTTTCCTCTTTTGTTTTTAATTTTTGTTTTTGTGTCCATTAACTGTGAGGTACTTTGAGATGTTACATTAACGGGTCCTCATTAGTTTTGCCCAACAAGACTACGAGCTGTTCCATAGTGCTTGGTGGAGATATAAAGATTTGTTTGTCCGGTTTCCATATCATAGATTTTCAACGGAGTGACAACTACAATTCTTCCTCGACAGCTTATGTGCAACAACAAGATATTGGGCTGAAAGAGGTAACGACACCATCTCTTTTTACCAACAATCTATGGATGAAGCCTACTTCATGTTGGAAGACATGGCCAAGTATAATAAATGAAATTGGAATTGTTCAAGGATCAACCAAGGTTGGGAAGATGATTACTATATTTGGAGCCTGGGTTGACACTTAACCTTATGATATGGGATTCGAAGCCGTAAATAGAGGAGCCCTGATAGACTAACCACTTACAGGTACATTTCTTGAAGGGTCTTGACTACTGACACGTTACAATTTTGAGAGGAGATAACCACTAGCCTTGACAATTAGCAAAGTCATATCAATCAACTGGCTAGCATTATAAGTAGGTTGGAGGAATGAGGTAATAATCAAATGGTGGAAAATGTAAGGTGACATAGGGATGACAATAACTCAAACAACTTTGATTGGGAGAGTAATTGGCATACCATGGGAGCTTCACAAGAATTTGAGCCATTAGAGGATATTAAGCCTGAAGATGAACATATAGAGACCATTGACATTGTTTTAGCTCAGTACTTATAAGGTGTTTGATAAAGTTGGTTAAAACCTACTTTTTAATTAAGAATAGTGTAAAGCTTTCACATGCTACAGTAAAAAAAAAAAAAGAAAAAAAGGTTGTTATAGTGTAAAGCTCTCATATGCTATAGTGTTTTAAACTAAATAGTTGGTTCTAACTAATTTTGCAAACACCTTATTAGATGTTCACATGTTTGATAACTATTTATACCTTCTAATTCACGAGACGTCCATTCAAGACCATGAATTTTATAAAGATCAAATCTTAAGCATGGTTTTGGAGAATCAAATGGAGAGTGAAGAGCAATTGGAAGGGTTAATATTGGAAGAATTCCTTCATGAAGCCGAACCACAAGACCCGTTGGAGAATAAGGAAGCATGTGCGACCTTCGATTTGAGCTCATCGATGATTATAACACAAACACCACCGACGGATACATACTTCCCATTGGCGCCACCTCCATCATACATCCTCTACAAGCTTAAGCGAGACTTGGAGTTCTTTTCCCAAGCATATTCAAAACAGAGTAAAGTTGGGGCAATATGCAAACATCTTGTACATCTTACCAAGCTTGAGGGCATTGATAATGAAGACCTATATGTGTTGCTTTATGACACATTCCATGAGCAGAAGCCACTCTTTGATGTCTGCTTCTTCACATCAGGCTGAAGACATTAAATCAAGCACTTCATGGGAGGCAACCCAATAGATGGAGAGCATACCAACATAGATTTGATCTTTCTTACTCTCCTTCCCTTTATTTTTTTAATTGTTTTTGTTTGTTTTGTTTTGTTTGTTTAGGTTGTTTCTCTTTTCTTCCATGCTTAGTCTTACAGTGAGGACAATGTAAGGATTAAATATGAGGGGGGAAGGATTTAGGATTTTTATGTTTTCTTCTTTGTTAGGTTTTTGTTTTCTTATCAAAATTAAAAAAAAAAACCATAAATTTTTTTTTGAAATTTTCGTAAATTTTATTTCGTCTTTTTTAGGATTTTGTGTCATTTTTGAGTCTTAGGATACCTTCTAATTTCGTTGATGAAAATTGAGCATTAATGTTATAGATTTGATTGATGATGAGTGTTATGTTGAATTTTGATGTTATTCTTTTGTTAATATGTTTTTATAATGATTATACTCACACTTTATGCTCATAGCTATGTTATTTGGTAAAAGGACTCACATGTTAGATTAGATAGATTCTTATACACTCATCCTAACTTTTATTTTAATTTTAACTTGTCGATGTTGAATGTTAGAACTCTCTCGAAGGTCTGTCGAGGCAAACGACTAGTCGAGCATCACTTGAAAAAGCATTTGAGGCACTAGGTTTCCTAGCACTAAGGCCAAATCAGCTAGACCCCCGATAGATGTTCCAAGAGGACATCCCCTCTAGTAGGCCAATTTGAGCTTTTCATGTAGACCTTTTTATTTGGCTAACCACATTATCTCCTTACCTAGCCTAATTATTTATATCCTTTATACTTGTTCTAAATATGAATTGGTGCATTAGAGACTTATTTTCATGTTCAAGGGAGATTCTTCAATGAATTGGGTTGGGAATAGAAAATAAGTGTGGGGGAGGTAATCAAATCGAAAAGGAAGGAAGGAAAATTTTTGTAAGGATAGCTCAAGCAAAAAAGAAAAAAGAAAAAAAAGAAAGAAGAAAGAAAGAAATACAAAAAAAAAAAAAATTGTTTCAAGAAAGAAATAAATGAAAAAATAAAAAATGAAAAGAAAAAAATGAAAAAGACAGAAAAAAAGGAAAAAGAAAAAAGAAAAGAAAGAGAAATTCAATAAAAATTCTTGAGCTTTCCTACATTTATTTTTGGGTGTTATCAGGTTGGTTGGAATGATGAAAAGGCCTAACACAATGATAGTTGACCTTTTTGAGATACTGTAGGGTTTTGAGAGGTGTTCATTGAAGAGTTTTATGATTTCTTTAACTCTACGAAGTTTTTAGAACCTTTGTTAAATTCAATCCTTTCTTTCTTTTAACCACTACCCCTTGGCCCCATTACAACTCGTATCGAAGACCTTTTTGATTTCAAGTGGTGCCTTTGGCGTAATGGAGATTCGTACCAAAAGGGGGAGCCTATGACGTTTAATTTTTCAACTAAGGTTGGGTGACTGTTTCTATGAGAACTATAAGGGTTTACTTTTTTTTTTTGAAACATGTATTGTCTTAGTATCAGTAACGTTGGCTATTTCACACACACATACACACACGAGTGTAATTATGGGATATTTTAGCTTGAGAATGAGTAATTGATTCAATGTAACACTTGTTTGATTTCTAGTTCAGAACTCTTATTGTTCTCTAAGGTAAAAGGTTGGAAGGTAACTCTTTATCTGTGTTTTTCTTTTTATTTTTCATCTTAGATTTGCTCTAGGAGGGAGCAAAGGTTAAGTCTGGGGGAACCTAATGAGTGCTTGATTGGATATATTTTCTAATTAATTTTTCCATAAATCTTTGATTAATTATTACGTAATTAATGTTTATTATGTGATTTTGTCTTTTATAGGTGTTTCAAGGTAAACAAAAAAAAAGGGATGTAAATTGAATATTTGGAGTCTAAGAAGTTTATTTAATCAGTTTGGAAGTCAACTGAGGGCATAATATGGATTTTTTGAGACTTTTTGGAATGAAATTAGCAATTTCAGCAAAATCGAAACATGCCCCTGCGAGAAAAAAAGGCTCACAGCCATGCCATAGCACAGAAGCTAGGCGCAGCCACGAGCATCAGTCCATACGGCCGCACCAGACATCTTGCAAGTGTGAGGCCATGTGACACCCGTTATTCTCCTAACGGGTATTAAGGTAATTAAATTAATTTTTAGTGTATAAAAAAAATTAATTCATTTAAATTTATTTTACAATATTTATTTTTATCTATTTTTAAATTTTTTAAAATTCTCCTATATTTATTTAGTATGTTTACTAAAAAGCCTTAGAACTTCTAATAAATCTCAAAAATGTCATATTGGCATTATGTGTGTTAAAGTCTCAAGATGAGACATAAGGATATCTTTTCCAACTACTCTTGACCCTCATTTTCTTTATTTCCTCCGTGACATGCTTTAACATGTCTCTTCCATAATTGTTTCTATCACTTCTCTTCAAAGACTTCATCTTTTATTCCTTTCTCTTCCACGGTTTCCACACTCTTCTTCTCATTTCTTTGCTGAAGCAAAATACTTAGAGAACTTCTTCAAGGCAGCCATAAAAATCAGCTACCATCACCTCCATTTGAGCAAGAATTTTAGTCATACCGAAGTAAAGGAACCTGTTTTAAAGCCATTTCAAGATTCCAACTAACCATAATCCGAGGTTAGAATCTTATGAACAAATTTAGTTTTTCATTTATAAATTTTCTTTTATACTAAAGGATTATTCAAATTTGCGTTCTTAAACCTAAGTATATGTTTGTTGCTATTTTGGAGCATATGTATAAAGTCTAAGTGTATATGCCATAGACAGAAAATTTATATTGTTAAACTTTGTAATACCTCTATGGACAGTGGCTATTTCTTGAAATTCTGGGATTAAATTAAAATGAATTTTATGAATTGGTTTGCATATTTGAAAAGTAGCATCCTAAGCTTTCTAACGAGCTATCATAAACCTAAATCGGAGTTGTATTTTATTTTCTAAGAATTGTTCAATTTTTGGATTGGAAACTAGTAAACCTGCCAGTTTGTTATGGTATACCAGCTGCTAACCTGAACCAAGAACCCATCTTTGCTCACCACCTAATTCTTTAATGTCTTGCAACCTTTCCAATATTATCCTAAGTGATTGATGAATCTTATTAGGGACTAAAACATATAGATTACTTGTTCACATTTTATATTGTGTTAAGACAAAAAATGTTTACTGTGGTATTCAAAAGAGATTTACATAAAAGCTTTAATGGCATACTAGTAAGATAGGTTTACACATGATTTATTTATGAATGTAGTTGTATGTTGTGCTTTAGTTTTAATTGTCCTTATGCACGCCTTAGGATCAAGGGAGTATGGAGCTAACGTTAATTGATTCCAGGATTAAAAGATTGTTGATAAGCTTGAAAGGTAGGGATTCTATTACTCATCTTTTGTGAGGTTTTTATAGAATTAAAATTGATTGTTTTGCCGCAATATATATATATATATCTATGTTGAACTGATATTATATGAGTATCACATATAAAACTATGACATGGACTCGTCTTGTATTGTACGGCGAGGAACATAATGAATTGACACATGTTATAAATTGAGAAGCATGGTTAGGAAAACTGACTCTATTAATAATGATTTAATATAGAGAAATGGTGAGACATGAAGAGGGCAGTGGTTACGTCCTTGGGCATGAATACCCTAAAAGATAAAATAGAGGGAAGGTGATGACTTTTCCTTGGATTGAAAGTCCCAGAACACACTGTGCAGGAATCGACTGAGGACTCGGGGCTTGATGTCCCCTCACCGGAACACCCTTGGAATTTTTAGAAGGTGATCAAGCACGGCATTTTGGGTTTCGATGAGTTGAGTGATACTCTATTGAACGTAGGTACCTAGGAATAATGATGGACTATAATATTTGTATATATGTATATGTATGAAACTCGGTAATGATTAAGTATGGTATCCACGGAATATGATTATAATAAATCTCATAATCTGGATAATGATAACTATTAACTAACTATGCAGGTTTTAATGTGGTAATGATAAAAACCTAAAGGTGAGTAATGGTTTTCTCTACTGAGTATAATGTCGCTCATTCCCTTATATTTTTATCTTTTCAGGACTCACTAAGTGTGAGGTGGCTACGAGAAAAATAGTTGAGGAAGTGATGTAGCTATATTACATTGGGACTACTTCAATTGTTGAGAATGTTCTTCATGATAATGTAAGCATCAATTGTTACTTTCTGTGATTGTATTACAATGCGTTGAGGGTTAAAATGATAATGACGACAGTTTATAATATTAAATTTAAGGTGCTACATTAAACTGTGGATTATTTGTCGCTTATATTTTTATTTTTGATATTGAGAGTTTTTATTTAAGCCTCGGGTAACTTTATTTTTAAGGTTTTACTTTTATTTTTGATTTTTATTTTATCTCATTAAAAACTGTTAACCCCCATATAGGGGCGTTACAGGCCACAAGCAAAGAAAAGCACCCCCATATTGCAGCTTTAATGTTGCCTTACATGCGGCCGCGAGGGGAATTTAGTGCCCCATATGCGTCTCTTCGTCCTTAGCCCGAATTTGATCTAAATTTGATTTGAACTTACCCATTTTCAACTCCCCAATGCCAAACATATAAATATCACCTTAGAACACAAAACAAAAGAGTTTTTTCTATTAGTTTTTCATTATTTCTCTTTAGTTTTTTATAGTCTTAGAAAATAAAGAAAAAAGAGGAAGAAAAAGAGGACAGGTTCCGGTGGCGGCTCAAGGAATTTCGTTCTTGTAGAGAATTATTCGATGCCATAATCGTTATTTTCTTTATTCCTTCTTTATTTTGTTTTTCAATTATGTAATTTTATTGTTGTTTTAGTTAATCAAAACCCTAGACTTAATTTTATGATTAATTTATAGAATTATTTTCCAATTTTTCAATTGAGATTGTTTATGCTCTTCCATTATTATTGTTCACGATCATTTTCTTTTTTCTTTTTTTGGATGTGTAACTGAATAAGACTTGAATTTAATCTATTGTTAAATTGGAATGCTTGATCTGTAACTGTATTGTTGTTCTTATCATTAGTAGCGAATTGTGGTCATTGATTATGATCAAGTTTTCATACGATTGCATGTAAAGCATAAACTAGGTTAAATGATCCGAGCTTGTGTGATTGTTGCCTTGATCAACTTATCTTTCTTATCTTGATGCTTCTGTTAGATTAAATCTAGAGAGCTTGTTCTAGGTTATTTAGTAGAAAAGAGATTTAATAGAGTGCTTGTCTTGTTAAATCTACAAACTAAGGAAAGATTAGGATAGCAGGGCTTGTTACTATCTACGGTTGGTGGTTTCTATAGTTAATTAGGAATCATTTTGTAATTAATTGTATGGTTATTGTTTAGTGGTGGCGAATAATCTTTTAACTAGTTTTATCATCATTGTTTTATTTTATTTTACTTTCTTGTGTTTTCTTTTATTTCCTAATTTAGTTTAAATCGAAAATCCCTTTTTATCTTTAATTATATTGTGCCTTCGGTTTTAATAGAGTCGATAACTAATTAATTAAACTCAATCCTTTGTAGGAACGATCCTTACTTCTCACTATACTTGACAATTACTACACCTTAATTTAGGTTAATTTGGCGCTTCCATCGATGTCTACCAAATATATATAATTTGTGCTTACCCTGTTGAAGCGATTGAGTCGTAAATCGTCTATGAGCATAGTGTTGTTTATATGAAACCACTGTCTTTATCGCCTAGTCTTTGACACCGAACAAACATACATGTGGGCATAAAAGGATTTAGAATTTACTAAAGATTACTCTTCTCTTCTTGTCTCCCACTAAGCTCAACGCATGAGGAAAGTAAAATTGGAAAGGGAAGAACTTTTCTTCCCTTTTGTGACACCCTGTTATTCTCCTAACGGGTATTGAGGTAATTAAATTAATTTTTAATGTATAAAAAAAAATTGCTTCATTTAAATTTATTTTATAATATTTATTTTTATCTATTTTTAAATTTTCTAAAATTCTCCTATATTTATTTAGTATGATTACTAAAAAGTCTTAGAACTTCTAATAAATCTCAAAAATGTCATATTGGCATTATGTGTGTTAAAGTCTTTAGATGAGACATAAGGATATCTTTTCCAACTACTCTTGACCCTCATTTTCTTTATTTCCTCCGTGACATGCTTCAACATGTCTCCTCTATAATTGTTTCTATCACTTCTCTTCAAAGACTTCATCTTTTCTTCCTTTCTCTTCCACGGTTCCCACACTCTTCTTCTTATTTCTTTGCTGAAGCAAAATACTTAGAGAACTTCTTCAAGGCAGCCATAAAAATCAGCCACCATCACCTCCATTTGAGCAAGAATTTCAGTCATACCGAAGTAAAGGAACCTGTTTTGAAGCCATTTCAAGCTTCCAACTAACCATAATCCGAAGTTAGAATCTTATGAACAAATTTAGTCTTTCATTTATAAATTTTCTTTTATACTAAAGGATTATTCAAATTTGCGTTCTTAAACCTAAGTATATGTTTGTTGCTATTTTGGAGCATATGTATGAAGTCTAAGTGTATATGCCCTAGACAGAAAGTTTATATTGTTAAACTTTGTAATACCTCTATGGGCAGTGGTTATTTCTTGAAATTCTAAGATTAAATTAAAATGAATTTTATGAATTGGTTTGCATATTTGAAAAGTAGCATCCTAGGCTTTCTAACGAGCTATCATAAACCTAAATCGGAGTTGTATTTTATTTTCTAAGAATTATTTAATTTTTGTATTGGAAACTAGTAAATCTGCCAGTTTGTTATGGTATACCAGCTGCTAACCTGAACCAAGAACCCATCTTTGCTCACCACCTAATTCTTTAATGTCTTGCAACCTTTCCAATATTATCCTAAGTGATTGATGAATCTTATTAGGGACTAAAACATATAGATTACTTGTTCACATTTTATATTGTGTTAAGACAAAAATTGTTTACTGTGGTATTCGAAAGAGATTTATATAAAAGCTTTAATGGCATACTAGTAAGATAGGTTTACACATGATTTATTTATGAATGTAGTTGTATGTTGTGCTTTAGTTTTAATTGTCCTTATGCACGCCTTAGGATCAAGGGAGTATGGAGCTAACGTTAACTGATTCCAGGATTAAAAGATTGTTGATAAGCTTGAAAGGTAGGGATTCTATTACTCATCTTTTGTAAGGTTTTTATAGAATTAAAATTGATTGTTTTGCCGCAATATATATATATCTATGTTGAACTGATATTATATGATTATCACATATGAAACTATGACATGGACTCGTCTTGTATTGTACGGCGAGGAACATAATGAATTGACACATGTTATAAATTGAGAAGCATGGTTAGGAAAACTGACTCTATTAATAATGATTCAATATAGAGAAATTGTGAGACATGAAGAGGGCGACGGTTACGTCCTTGGACATGAATACCCTAAAAGGTAAAATAGGGGGAAGGCGATGACGCTTCCTTGGGTTGAAAGTCCCAGAACACACTGTACAGGAATCGACTTGGTGAGGACTCGGGGCTTGATGTCCCCTCACCGGAACACCCTTGGAATGTTTATAGGGTGATCAAGTGCGCCCATTTGGGTTTCGATGAGTTGAGTGATACTCAATTTAACATGGATACCTAGGAACAATGATGATTGGTAATATTTGTATAAATGTGTAATTATGACACTTGGTAACGATTAACTACGGTATCCATAAGATGTGATCATAATAAACCTCACAATCTGGAATATGATGTAACTTACTAACCATGCAGATTTTAATGTGGTAATGATAAAGGTGAGTAATGGCTTTCTCTACTGAGCATAGTGTTGCTCATTCCCTTATATTTTTATCTTTTCAGGACTCACTAAGTGTGAGGTGGCTACGAGAAATATAGTTGAGGAAGTGATGTAGCTATATTACATTGGGACTGCTTCAATTGTTGAGAATGTTCTTCATGATAATGTAAGCATCAATTGTTACTTTCTGTGACTGTATTACAATGTGTTGAGGGTTAAAATGATGATGACAACAGTTTATATTATTAAATTTAAGGTGCTACATTAAAACTGTGGTTTATTCGTCGTTTATATTTTTATTTTTGAGTTGAGAGTTTTCATTTAAGTCCCGGGTAAATTTTATTTTTAATGTTTTACTTTTATTATTTATTTTTATTTTATCTCATTAAAAACTGTTAACCCCCACATAGGGGCGTTACACCTTTTCTCTCTTTTTCTACATGCCTACCTTAGCAATCTCTAGCACAATTTTTACAGTCTAACTAAGACTCTCAATTGTGTGTGTATTAAATAGAAAAGACCTCTATTTACAAAGAATAATAGACTCAATTAATTCTGAAAGTTTCATTTAATTTAGATTAAATATCACATATTTAATTATATTTGATTAAAATATAAGTAATAAGTTTTCCTTTCTTTATCTGTCATGTGTTGCCACACATAAGGAGTCTCTCTATGCTTGTGGCACCAATCATTGCTAGTAGAGAAAGGTATACGGCTTGTTACCTAATCTGATTTGTTTCCATAATTCAAATTTTTAATTTTGAATAAATCACATTTGTCAAAATTAGAGACTTTTAGAAACAAGAAACTCGGTGAATAAGCCTTGGATTACACAGGAATTTCATGTGCCTTTACAAGCCACACGTAGTGGGTGGGCCCCACTGTGTGTCTTTCAAAATTAATTATTATTAAACAATCATAATATTTAATAATTATAAATTAATTCATAATTATTTTTTAAGTGATATTTAATTTAGAATTTTATAATTTTAAATTAATAAATTTAAACCAATAATTCTACTTGTCCAAACAATTTTTACAGGGATGGTGGGAGGACTAAAAAACCTATGATTTCAAGCTATAATAAAACCAATATATTAGTTAAACTCTTTAATTAATATATTACTTTTTTGTTGACTTCAATGTTACTTCACTAAAAACTTAAAAGTGCACTATTGAAATTATAGATATAATTACTCATATTTTAGAGTCGTTTATTTGATAAAGTCAATGCATATAGTTTTTTTTTAAGGAATCATTGCACATAAATTGATCATTTATAAATAATTCATAATTAGAGTTAGGTAAAATCTGTTAGCATCTTTAATGACTTCTGAGTGCCATTGATTCTTTAATAAATAATAAATTCATGAACTTAATCACGAATTTGAGTGCTTATATTATGTAAGACCTAAATCAATACTCAAGAAAATTATTTATCTACTTCTTGTTGAAAAAAGAATAGATTCTATCTTATAATACTAATATTCCTAGCAACCTACTTCATTATGCTTTCAAAATACGAGGTATACGATTATATTTTTAAATCTACACATACTAAATCAAAAGACATAATTCCAAATAACTTAAAATTAAAATCATCTTGTATATAGCTATTGATTGATATGATTAGAACTTGTTATATTATAACAGAAATTATTTAACGTGTTCATATGATATTATGTTTTAATTTTATATAATCTCATTATGTTATAGTATGCTTCTTTAATAACTTATTATATTAACGGTTCCATAAAACCGCTGTAAGAAAATGACAACTCTCAATTAAAGAAAACTCTCTCCCGCACTCGACGCACGATTAAAACAGAATTAGTCACAACAGTCACATATCTCTTTCTTTCAGCAGAATTTGACGAAAGGGCAAAAAAAATTTCTAATTGAGTAAATGTCCACTTTTTTTTTGCAGAAAAAAATACGTTTTTTTAGGCAGTTAAACTGTCTCAGTTTTTTTCAAAAAAAAGATGAAAATAACTATAACGAGGAGAAGAACCTCAACAAAGTTAAAAAAAAAAAACTAAAACTATTTTTATACTCAAAAAACATATTTTTTAATGTCAAAAACTGTAAAATAAAAAAATCATTAACCAAAATTTTTTTTTCAAAAAATCATTTTTAAAAATCTCCCTTTCCATTCTCTAGTTTGGGCTTGCTTTTGATAATTCCCATGTCAGAATGACATTTTTTTTTTCACAGCCATCGCTTTCCTCTGTCGCTGGCGACCGCACGCGTCAAGTCAAGCTCTCCCAAACTCACATCACCCCTGTCGTCTTTTGAATCAATCCGGACCAAGTGGTTATCGTTATCAAGACTGCTGTGATTGGATTGTCGCGGCAGTGAAAACGTAGGAAATTGAGAAAGAAGCATATGCTATGCTACAGGAGCTAGTGTTAATTTATAAATGTCATTTTTTTTTTTTCCCGTTTCTAAGAGATGAATTATTGGTTTTCAGAGTAATTATCGTTGTTTTCAAAAACTATTGTCGTTTCTTGCAAGGCATGGTTGTTTATCTTTTTTAATACCGTTTATTAGTAATGTTGTCGCTTCTTATCCCTAAAAAGATTGTCGTTTCTCATTTAGTGTCGTTTGTTTACCTTGGCTTTATGAGTCGTTTTTGCTTGATAAATATGTTGTCGTTTTCAGAACTGTTGTTGTTTGTTAAATATGTTGTCGTTTTCCCCCAAATTTGTGCATCTTCCTCCCTTTCAGATTCTTATTTTTATTTTTTTTTTCAAGGATGTTTGACAGGTTGTAGTCTAGACTACTTTCTTAGTTATAAACAGTGTAAAGCTCACATGCTACAATAACAATTAAAAAAATCGCTACAATATAAAGCTCTCATATGCTACAATAAAAATAATTCTAACCAACGGTTCTAACCACTATGCCAAATACTATATTCATGAAATTAGCCTTTCCATTGTCAAGTCACTTATGGATACATAGTTGCTAGATTTGTGAAGCAAAAGCTTGGCGATTATAAGAGAAAGAAAAATCTGTTTTTATCGTTAAAACCTTACTGCTCATAAAAGTTGTGAGTTTAGTATGTAGCATACTTTTTAGACTGAATCTCACTGTTTTATTAGTAATGAGAGTATAACCTGATAGCATTAAATAGGATTGCTGAAAAGAAATATTCAAACTAGGGAAAAATAATAATAATGAAAGATACTAATTGTTGACGGAAGAAAGAAGGCATATGAGATGGATGTGATAAGGCCACATGTCAAATTCTACGAGGATACTTACTAACATTGTAGAAAAGAGAGAATTACTAAAACGATGTGCTTTATTTTGACATATCAAAAGATACAAGCTACAAACATGGAGTTATGAATCCACTTTAAGATTAAGATTACATATAGATGATTATTAAAATGAATTGATTTAAATTAAAGAGAGCTATTATTCAATCAGTTGTAAATTAGATTTAGTCTGGTGTGCAACCATCGTTAGGTCTACCATATCAATATGCCTACTATAGAGTCAATTTGCTCTGACGGCCTAAAAAAAATGCCTTTCCAATTGGATATAGATTGCCATACAATCTAATCATGTATTTCGACTATTATTCTTGCAATTGTATCTATACCGTATATTAACTCTATATATATTCAATGCCAAGATTTGGTTAGAATAGTCACGAATCACATGTTTGCATAAGTGCTTAACCATTATAATGAAAGCAATATGAGGACCATTGTCAATACATGAAATATTCGTATTATTATTTTTACTTATTTAATAAAAACGTCTTTAATTACAAATAAAATATTTTCCTCATGGCACTGATCCTAACATAGCACTATTACCTTTTGCATGGGAACTCAGTATACTGTCTGGCCTCTATGAATAAGCTCGGTACCCTCCATTTGAGGAGGTTACAGATCTTCACACACATACTCTCATTTACACACACGTTCTTAACAAAACGCACACAAGCACTTGTGCTATTTTAAGAATCCCCAAGAGTTGTAATTTGTACCAAATTTCTTGCAATATAAAGGAGACTCCTCAACAGTGATTGTATCTTAAATTGAGCAAACTACTAAAAATGTTGGTGTGATGTTTCTGCTTAGTATTTTCTATTTCTTTGATTTATATTTATAATTCTCATTATTATCTGTAACTAATGTTTATCTGCTTGATTATGAGCATTAAAGCCTGTTTAGGATCTAATGACAGTGTTCAAGGTCCCAATTAACTGAAATTTACTTGTTAATTAAACATTAATACGATTTAATTTAATTGTAGATCCACACATCTAGAAGAATATAAAAAATTGACTATGCATTAAAGTGTGGGATTATTTGATGAATGCTATTTTATTCGTGCATATTGAGAAATAAGCTGAATGTAACACCAAAAGAAAATAGTGACACTAAAGCAAGCTGAGTGTAACATAGTGGCAAACTTAGTGTTGCAAGAACGGGCCGGGTCGGCCCGTTCTCCTTAGGCCTACATGGCCCGTGGGCCGGGCTGGCCCAGCCCATGAATTTCGTGGGCCGGGCCGGCCTATATTAAAAATAACTTGGCCCGACCCGGCCCGCGGGCTAATTTTATATGGGTCGTGCCGGGCCGTGTCGTGGGCTGTGTCAGACCATGCCGTGGGTCGTGCCAGGCCGTGCCGTGGGTCGTGTCGGGCTGTGCCGTGGGTCGTGCCGTAGGCCTTAAATGGGCTGGCCCATCTTGGCCCATCATGGGTTTAAATGGGCCAGCCCATTTAAACATGTAATTTTTAATTTTTTAATTTTTGAATTTTTAAACAAGTTAATAAATATAAAAGTTTGAATAGTTAAGGGAAATATAAAAAAGGATATTTTATTTACGATTGCCTCATTAAAAACCTTTCCAAGGAAAACCCAGTGGGACAAAACCTTGGTAAGGAAAAAAGAGTACAATCGGGATAATTACACATTAGATGTTTACAAAATTACAAAAAACAACAAAAAACATAAAAAAATATTGTTCATAATTAATTACAACGTATTACTCCCAGTGGGAGTATCAGAAATGTCCAAATTTTCAAAGTCATCAACCCAATCATCTTGAACTTCTTGGCTTCTTCTACGAGCATCGTCCCAATCTTTGACGCACATTACTGCTTCTAGAATATCGTCACTCATACGTGCACGCCGTTCATCAAGTACTCTACCACTGCAACTAAATACTTGTTCACTTGCAACTGTAGATATTGGTATGGTTAGTATATCACAAGCCATTTTAGAGAGCACAAGAAAAGTTCTTGACTGTGATCTCCAAAATGACAAAAGATCAAACTTATTGAAATCATGACCACCACCTTGCTCATTGAAAATGAATGTCGCAAAATTTGTTTCCAGATAGTTTTTCAATTCACTGCGTGTTGAAGATGTAGACGATGCACCGAAACCAAATCCGGTGTAGCTAATCATACTTGCCCATGAAGAACCATGTGGTACAGAAGTAGTATTTGCTAAAGGTGCATGGGATATTTTTTGGCCTCCTCCATATTTTTCATTATATGCAGTAAATATGTTGTTAACTTTTGCTTACATATTTTGAATGGTTATGATGTCAGAATGCACCCTTAATTTTTCCCCTATACCCTTAAGCAAATATTCAACACCAGCTAATTTAACTATCGGATCCAATACAGCAGCTATGCAATACAACGGTGGAACACGCTCCCAATATTTTTTGAATTTTTGTTCCATGAACTCAACAGATTCCTTAAACATGTCAAAATCTCTATGCATATCGAAGGTTGCAGCAATGCCGTACAACTTATGTAATGCATGAGGAGAGGTGGGATAGTACACACCTGAGAGTTGGAGAGTGGGTTCATAAAAAACCTTTAAGAAATTGTAAAAGCATGAAGCAATTTGCCAATCAAATTCTTGAAGCAGCTCAGTTGGATTCTTCAAGTTGTAATACGCGGTTATGACCTCTTTGTATGGTAGGCATGCATTCAGCATCAAATATGTTGAATTCCACTGGTGTCCTATGTCAGTTGGAAGTTTTTTGGGTTTCATGCTTGCTCTTTTGTAAAGCTTAGCAAACTCTTCAATTCAAGAGTCAGAACTTGCTATGTAACCCAAGGCCGTTCGAATATTTTCCAAATAACCTTGAAAAAATTTCATGCCATCTTGAACACACAAGTTAATAATATGACAAGCACATCTTTGGTGAAAAAGTGTTTCGCCATGTTGTGGTCTCAATGTTGTTTTGAAAAGGTTAATAGTAGCAGTATTAGCAGATGCATTATGAAATGTGATGCTTAAAACCTTTTCTTTAATGCCATAAAAATCAAATACTTCCATGATGACATCATGAATGGCTTTGGCATCATGCAGATAAGGCATTGGTCGAAAAGCAATTAATATTTTTTGAAAAGACCAATCTATATCCACATAATGTGCAGTTACACAGATATAACTAGCTTTGGTACGACCTTCCCACAAATCAGATGTGCATGCAACAGTTGCAGTGAATGAATTAAATTCAGTTACTAACTTTTCCCTCATTGAATGAAAAACTTTCATGGTGTCAGCGCTTATGGTAGTTCTTGAAACACGCCTATATTGTGGATTATAGGCATTTCGAATGTACTCCTCAAAGGCTGGATTATCAACAAGACTAATTGGTTGTTGAGCATTAGCCAAATATCTAGCATGCCATTCTCTTGCTCTTTGTTGGTCATATGACCAATTGGTAACACTACCATCAAGGCTAAATTGAAGTGTTTATTGACGACAATCAGCACCACCTACACCATGCTTAGCTTCGCATTTTTTGCGATGCCTGTCTAAGTGACCAGTGCCAGAAGAGGATTTACCTGTGTAGTCTTGTTTGCATACTTTGCAAATTGCGCGCTCTTCTGTTGCACCATGCTCATTTGTACGTGTTACGAGATCAAAGTAATTCCAAACTGGTGAAGTTCGTTGAATTTTTCTTTTGCCCTTACAAGTGACTTCAGAGGAGCCATCAACTTGAGATAGCAAGTCAACTCCAATTTCTTCCAGTGGATCATTAAATTGTTCTTCTTCGTTGATCACGAAATGTGAAGTGTTGGCTCTCCCTCTAGGTGATGATGCCATAGCTTCAATAAAAAATAAGAATAAATTAACGTAACATAAAAATTAAATAAAATAATTACACAATAAAATTAACTCATAACAATACAAAATTAATGAACAACAAAAGAAATAAATTATACCTTCAAGTTTTTTTTCCTTTCTGAAGAACTCTAAGTAATCTAAAAAACAATACAATACATAAGATCTTAGAAGTTTGTTGAATGAGTATCTCTGTGAATCTTCTACATTTATTTATAGGTAAAAAAGTTTATTTTTTTATTTTTTTATTTTTTAATTCTTTTTTTTATTTTTTTTCTTTCAAGTGTAACTTGATTAGACAATTCGCTGAAGACTTAACGTCTCAACTTTGCACATTGCAGGCCTTCCTTCTGAGCCTCTATGTTAGGCCTGCCCCTTTATAATTGCATAGGGGAATCTAATGCCATGTTCACTCACAGGTAAATATGGCATGCATAAATTATATAATATTTAATTCTTATATATATATTAAATGTATAGTATTTTGATGTGATAATACATGACCTATAGACTCAATATCTGATTCTTAGCTTTGCTTCTCCAAAGCAAAGCATGCCTTATGTAAAAAACCTAAACTGCCCCTATGTAAAATAAACTTGCATATAAAATTTTTGCCCAGGGGGCTCTGCCCCCTACAACCCCCAAGAGGGGGCTTTACCACCCCCCTTCCAACCCTCACGTCGACCTTACCGCGAAGGTCAATCTGCGTACAACCTCTGCGTAGGGGCAATCTACGTCAGGGTAATAATTAAGCTCCACACATACTAACAATGCCTACAAGAAAAAAATTTTAAAAATGCAAAGAAAAGAAAAAGAGCTTGTCAGGCCTATTGCAATGTGATGTGCATGGGGATTCTAATGCTATGTTCACTCACGGGTGAATATGGCATGTATATATATTATATAATATTTAATTCTTACATGTATTAAATAATATATATATTAAATGTATAGTATTTTGATGTGATAATACATCACCTACAGATTCAGCATCTGATTCTTAACTTTACTTCTTAAAAACAAAACATGCCTACAAGGAAAAAATAAAAAAATAAAAAGAAATGAAAAGAGAAGAAAAATAACTTGGCAGACGTATTGTGATGTGATTGTATTGGGGAAATCTCATGGCATATTCAATTATTCATTCACGAGTGAATATGTCATGTATATATATTATATAATATTTAATTCTTATATGTATTAAATAATATATATATTAAATGTATAGTCTTTTGATGTGACAATACATGACTTACAATGAGCCTTACATGACTTACTGGGGAAGGCCATACTCAGCCATGTTCACCCGTGAATGAACATGAAAAAATATATCTAAATAAATAAATAAATAAATAAATAAATAAATAAATAAATAAATAAATAAAAATATATATATATATATATATATATATATATATATATGAAATTGGGCCACAATGGGCCTGGATGGGCCAACCCAACCTAGGCCGGTGGGCTGGCCCATTGTGGGCCGGGATGGGCCGGCCCAACCTGGGCCGGTGGGCTGGCCCATTGTGGGCCTAGATGGGCCGGCCCATTGTGGGCCTAGACGGGTAGGGCCGGGCCGGCCCAGGCCCGGCCTATGATTTTCCATGGGTCGTGTCGGGCCGGCCCATGGGCCAACATATATTGGCCCGGCCCAGCCCACAAGTATTTATGGGCCGTGCCGGCCCGGCCCATCATAGTATCAGGATGGGCTCGGGCCAGCCCACGGGCTTCGGCCCATTGTTGCATCTCTAGGCAAACTATAGTTTTATTGAGTGTTACATTCACATAAATTAAATGTTAGACAAACATATAAACCATGTTACAATGATATAAAAAAATTGTAAGTGTTGGATTGAAAAATTGGAGAAATTTCCTATGTATAATATGACTACTTTAAAAATATTCCTAAACTAAAGAGAAGGATTTTGGACTAGTGCAACTATCAAACCAAAGACATTTCCTATATATTTAATATGATTACTTTAAAAATATTCCTAAACTAGGGAATTCATGTCAAGTTTTTCCCCTATTTTTAAAATGTAATGGCCCCGTTTATTTTTGTTCTCAAAATTTTTGGACATATTTTTGAACGTTTTTCGAAACAAAAATTTTAAAAACTCTCAAGAAAATTCTCAAAAAACAATACCAAACGGCTCTAATATTTTCAATTTTCACCTCTTCAAAAAGTGATTAAAAAGAAAAACCTCCTGTCCAAAACCGTCAATAAAACAGACGGAATGTAAATTCTCCCAAAAGCAGTAGGTACTAACTAATGAGCACAGATGCCGGCCCTTAGCCATGAATCATTTACATATTCAATGGGGAACCGCCGAAAGTCAATAAGCTCATGTTTATAATAATTGCAGCTTTGCTAATCTTCCACCCAAAAAGAAGGAGAATAATTATATGCAAAAGAAAAGGCGCCTTTATTCTTCTTTTTCAACACTCAACAATAATATGAACGCCAATGATGCACGTGCGGCGAATAAGCTGGGTTAGTGGCTCCTCTAATTGATCTCTTATTGAGGATTTTGTTGGTGGTTTGATCTGTACGTACAACTTAAAAGGAGAAAAAGTTAAATGTGCAACAACTAAAATCTTAGACCGAGTTCGGCTTCGCTTGGTAACTTAGTTAGAATGTGTTAATTCTAACTATTATAGTGTAAAATTTTTATAGTTTAAAGTATAAAATAAAAGATTTTGTAGTATAAAACTCTTATATATTATAATATTTTTGTTTTAACTTGCTGTTCTAACTATATTCCCAAACACTTTTCTTCTGAACAACTTTTAAAGTTTATACACAACAAAAATATTCTCAGCTTGACGAGAAATATATTTAAATGTTTATGAAAAAAGTTCAGCCTTCCATTAAAAAGAAAAAAAAAAGGTAGCTAGTTAGGTAAGAAGAGAAGGATGTCCCTTTTGCAGTAGAATGACAAATAAAGTTAGAACTACTTATTTTCTTGAAACAAATATCTGTTGCAATATCTTACCAACATATAGGAAAAGTGCAAATATCTCCTTCCATGGATGTTTGGTGCAAGTGAAACTTTCAATGTGACTTTGGATAAGCAAACATCTTTTCCATTACTATTTTGGCTAAGATGGTGCCCTAAATCAATCAGTAGCTATAAGAAAGAGTATTGGCAAATGAGTTTAAATTCATGAGTTTAAACTTAATGTTATAGCATGTGAGAGTTTTACACTATAATATATGTTTATTTTGCACTAGTGTACGATAATTTTACACTGTTTACGATTCAAAGCATGTGAAAGTTTTACACTGTAATATGTATTTATTTTGCACTAGTATACAATAGTTTTACATTGTTTACGATTCAAACTCATGAATTTGAACATATTTACCAAATGCAAAGGAAATTAATGTGTGTATAAAAATTTATAAGCATTTGCTTAAACATGTGTGCTTTCACTTTTCAAGGTTGATTTTGAGTTCCCACACATCATATATTGACATATGTCTGTGTCTTTTATTAGGCTAGGCCCAGCAATAAGCATATATGACATTGTTAGGAAGTTTTTCTTTCTATGGTTCAATAAAGCAGAAGTTTCATGTTACTTAATTGGCCATTTTATTATTCACAAGGAATGTTCCAACTCAGAAATGATATACCATATTCATTGACATGTGTGTGTGCATATATGTATATATGTATGTGTGTATGTAAATAAATTAATTAATATTTAACACTTCAGATCCAAGAGTGATCAGGATATGATTGCTTTGCCTCTGGATTGAGAATATAATAAACATATTTGCTCTGCCCCTGAAGGAAGCGCCTCTCTGAATCATTCTGTCTAATGAATTTTGCAAGCTTTTGCTTCTTCAATATGTATCTTAGCTGTTAGACTAACTTTTGTTTTCGGCAATCATATTATTTTAACTTGTACATGTTGGTTTTGCACCTAATATGCCTTTTTTTTTTAGCTTAAAGCAAAATCCATTCCGAAAGCAGCCTTGGCTTCTGATCATTATATATATATATATATATATATATATATATATATATTATTCTTATACGTTTCTAGACATTTCAATTTACCTATTAATCGTCAATGGAAACAATAAAAAAATGAAAAAAAAAAAGTAAACTCCCAACACAACTTATAAACAAACCCTCACTTTATATTACTTACAAATGGATACATGTAGTATACAAGTAATAACTCCACTTTTTTGCCCCTCAAAACAATAATACAATAATAAACAAACCCCATATGATGAAATGATGCAAAGATTTGAGAAAGAGAAAAAGGAGTTACTTACCCCATCCCTTCCCAAAAGAAAGAAAGAAAGAAAAAAATTAAAAAATGAAAGATAAAAGTGTCTAGCTCTAAAACTGTCTACTTAAACTAGTGCTAAGAACCTGGCATTCTGGAATCTTTGTTGGATCTCTCCAGCGTAGCAAAGCCAGCCCTTTTTCTTTTTTCCTTTTTTGCTCTTTTTTTTTTTCATAGAAAATACAAAGTACAGAGTGGCTAATTTTCATTTTTCACCCCCCTCTGCTAGCTTACACAGACTCAAGCCCATCATCGCCCTTTCCCCGGAAAAGGTGATTATGGGCACAACCCATTAATATTTGGGCTTACTTGGACACCATAACGATAAAAATAAAATAAAATAAAGGAAAAATGTAGAGTGGTTTGTAGTCCACTGTGATCAGCAAACAGATTTTACTCAGGAGCCTCCCTCTCCATCCAGGGACTTTTCCCATTTAACTTTGATCTTGAAACTGCAAATATTTCATTGAAGCTTTTATGATTAAGACACCATTGTATGTTTCTGCTTCCTTCCTAGCACAATGTAGCCATTTCTGCATTTTTTTTTTTCACAAGCATAAAGAAAGAACAGTTGGTAACATCTCATGGGAGTAGACAAAATTAGTATCATGGCGTAGTTAGAAAGAAATTTCAGCATTTTTACCTATCAAGTTCTTGAGTGTAGTTAAGCTCAAAATTCATTTGTCATTACAAGCTATAATCCCCCACATTTCTCACGCGGTGCTCGACGCTTCTTAGATCTCGAAGATGCTGCAAAATCTCTTGAAGAAGATACAATCCCTTATCCCCTTTCTTCAATGAACTTATGCAATGCTTGAGGAACTCCCTATCTGCTTCTAGAGCTTGTAATCTTTCGTAGACATGGTCCACCTCCTCCTCGACAGCAAGCCTCTTGCTATCATGTTCGAATTCGATCACCGAGGAGTTTTGCATCAGAACATAATCAAACCCTGCCTCCCCATTTCCATTCAAGACTCCATCTTCAGCTTCCACCTCTGTGGCATCAAAAAAGGGAAGAAGTCTCTTGGCCTTGGCTCCCATAATTCTCCTCTCTTGGTGATGATGTTTTCCATTCATTTCCTTGTAATGTCCATTTGTGACAATCCCATTTGCTTCACCATTCATGACACCTAAATCCTCATGGTAACCATTTCCATTCTCTTTACAGAGATGCTCAATTGATTTTATGTCCTCAAAGTGCTGGTCCTGATCTCCTTCACTTAGTGTGAAGAGCTTCTCTTCCAGCATTCTGAGCTGATCCAATATCGATAGCCTCTCTTCCTCAAAGCTTGCCAATGATTCCTCCAAGCATAGGACCGCATCAGGAGGAGTGTTCTGGTTGCCAATCTCCTCACTTACGTCGGCGCTATCTTCTTCCTTCGCCTCGTTGTTCAAATCAATGGACAGTCCATCACTATCTTCAGCATTGCTACAAGAGACAGACGATGTCCTTACCATCAATCTCTCCTTAACCTCATATTCTTGGACCCTCTTTCGATACAACTCGAGCTCCTTTTCAAGCTCTTGCTTCTCTCTCTCCCTCTTTATCATGAGCTCATTCAAGAGTTGCAAAGCCTCCTGATCATACTCGGACTGCTCCTCCATCATTCTCTGGTACTGCAAGGCTTCCATTTGCATCGCTGCCTTCTCTTCTTGAAGCCTGTTTATCATTGCCATAGTCTGGCTAGCCGCCACAGCTGAAGCACTCCTCTCTTCTTCCAGCTCCGCATAAAGTGTGTTTAAGGCCTTCCGTTCCGCTTTCAGTGCAGATTTTAGCTTCTCAACAGCTGGGATTCCATCCCAGCCTTCGATATCGCTCATAACACTTGATCCGTCCAAGGAATCTTCTGCTCCTGATTCTATTCTCTCAAGTAATAGCAGCTTCTTGTGCAATTGGTGGAGACTGTCTATCGAACTAGGCGTGTCGGGAACTTTGTCTTCCTCAATGTCTCCAATTTCCGAACATAATGCTAAATGATTATTCATCTCTTTCTGATGAATTTCTACTGACGAGGTCATGAATTCCACTACTTTCTCAGCTCTCTCAAAATCTGATATAGATTAGAAAAACAAAAATTAGGAAACAAAGAATAAGTAAAAAAAACATTTCAATGTAGGAATGTACTAAGATGAAGAATTAAATTTTACCATGATTGTCGTTAATATGCAAGTCGACGGAACTTGTGGAAGGGTCTTGTACTTCTTGCTGTACATCCTGGATTCCTTGAGTTTCAATCTCATCAATCGGTTCTTGATCAGGAATCTCTGTCCCTATTGAGATCTCTCCATCAATTTCATCATTTTGCATATGTATATCATCTTCAGATTCTACAAACGTACGCAAAATATTCAACATTGTCAAACCATAACCAAGAGCAAAGTAAAATTAAAGGTAAATTGAAAAGAGTACCAACTAAAATTTAAAGCAGTGTAAAACAAAAGAATGTACCTTGATGAGCATCTAATTCACTTTCTCCTCCTGCCACTGGTTGACCATCATCATTGTCTCCTTCTTCATCATCGTCGGAGACGGTTTGAGTCGCCCGTTCGACAGTTAGTTGCAGAAATTGCCTTGTCTCCAATTCTCTTTCCTCTGCATCAAAGGCAAAGGAGCTTCTGCCCTCACTCAAGTCCTTCGATTCAACTACTTCTTCAAGCTTGGTTTCCCCCACACTCTTACTCGACGAAACCAGTTCGAACATCACTCCAGAGCTATGCCAAGTTTCTGTAATTTCTGCAGCTTGCGTCTTAACATTCATATCAAAGTCCAATATAACATCTTGTTCACTTGATCTTCTTTCATCTTTCACCTTGTACTTTTTCCGATTTCGGTTCTCGTTAGCGGCAGATTCTGCCAATTCAACTGGAATTAAAGTACAATCCTTCTGGCCAATGAAGAACTCCAAATGGTGATGAAGAGGAGTATCGGAAGATATATCTTTGCTAATGTTTTCTTCGACTTTACTCTGCTCACAAGGTTGGTCATTCATGGAAATCTCCAAGTTGTCATCTTCAATAGGCTTTTCTTCTTCTTCTTCATCTTCTTCTTTTTCTAATTCTTCATCTTCACCAGCTTCAATTTCTCTGCATAAAGGGGTAGTTTGAGAAAATGAATCATTCTCTTTCACTTCTTCTTCTTCTTCTTCGTCTTCTCTTCTTTCTTCCGAACCTTCATCGACCTCGAAAACCATCTCAATTCCCCCGTTTTCTTCAATCCCCTGCTCCTCATCTCCATGATGATCAGCCACAAAATCTGATCTGCTATGATCCGAGTGATCACCTTCATAAGTTTGAGCATCAATATTTCCTTCTTCTTCTTCTTCTTCTTCAATGAAATCCTTTTTCTGGGCAAAATCCAAAACCCTAAAAGAAGGGTCAATAAGAATGCAAGGAGGATCACCTTCATAAGTTTGAGCATCAATATTTCCTTCTTCTTCTTCTTCAATGAAATCCTTTTTCTGGGCAAAATCCAAAACCCTAAAAGAAGGGTCAATAAGAATGCAAGGAGGGTAAAATCTGGTGCTCACTCCCACACCACAACAAGAACACTTCAAATTATCTTCTTCACCTCCTTCATTTGTCTCTTGACCATCATCCTTGATCATACCAATCTGCTTCATCCAACGAAAGAAAGCAAACTTCTTCGACAACTCGTGGCAATCGGCATCCGGAGAAGAGGAGGACGAGCAATCCTCGCACATGTCCCGCGATTCGGCGAGCTTCTGGTGGTTGAGGCAGTAGCCAAGCTTGGAAATCTCTTTGGCGTGAGCTTCACATATGAGATCTCTATGAGAATTTTTCCTCTTTTGAGGCTCAAAGATATGATCAAGCCTTGAACACCATATGCAGGGCCTTTTGAGGCCAAAGTAGTCGGCGAATTTGACGATCAAGTAAGAAAACAGAGAATTTAACAGAAGAAGAACGATCAAAATCCACTCTAGAACCGCATAGACTAGAATAAGAGTGATCTTGTTTGTGTTCCTATGTAACATGGTTGCAAACTTGTTGGCAGCCATTGATGATGCTCTGTGTTTTTGATATGTACAAGGAAAGAAGATGATGATCAAGGAAAAAAAAAGGGGGTATTTTCAAGAGAAATGGATTTGGAGAGATTGTTTAGGAGAAGGAAAGATTAGAGGATTTTAAAGGAGACAGAGGGGGAGAAAGAAGTAGATGAAGAAATGGTTTTATGTAGACTGACAAAGGTGGTTTGAATGGAATGACAACCAAAGAACAGTTGAAAGGGGGGAGAAAAATTGGAGTGAGAGAAAATTAAAGAATGTTGTTTGAAGTTTCAAAAATAAGGTGCTTAGTCATGTAGTTTACTAGCCATTTAACAGTTAATAGATTATATTATAAGGTGTTTGAAGGAATGATGAGAATTAGTGATGTGAATTATTTTTATCGTAGTTTGTGAGAGTTTTATAATGTAGTATATTTTTTTATTATTATTATAATATATAAAAATTTTACATTATTTATAACTAAAATTATGATAAAAACTGAATGACTTTTATCACTGTCAAACACCTCTTACATTGACAACGGTGGAAAAAGAATAATAGTGGATTGGTCTAGATTGTTGTGCAAGTGTGAAAAAGTTTAATCAGTGAAGGAATTAAAAAAAAAAAAAAGAGCCACCTGGTTGATTAGTACAGTGTAACTGAAACCACAGTTTTTTTTTTTTTAAGGGAAATGAATGGTAAACTGGGTTTTAGTGTAAAATGCCATGGCTGTTAAAGTAAATCATGCTTTCAAGCAGCCATATTTCTAGGTTAGTCTTTGCCAGCCACACTTTCAATCTTTTATTATTATTATTATTATTATTTTAACTCTCATTTTGTTTAGAAAATGGGGGTGGTCCATCCAAGCACATCAATGAGTTGGTGGGCCACACGCAAGGTAAGGTGTGGGCCCGTTTTGGATCTAGATGCGCAAGATCATTATGGAAGTCTGTTTCCCATGAAGCTTTATGTTCTCATGAGAGAACCTTTCATCTTGTTTTTGCCCAATATAATATTAGGGTGGGAAGTATTTTAATAAACAGTTGCTGGCTTGTAATTTGCTACACTTGATTGTTGTTTACTCCATAAATAGGAAATGAAACCATTTGTTTTTGTTCACATTGATGTTTTCATGAAGATGGAGTAAGATGAATTACAAGCAAACAAATTCTATGCTTCTAAACAGTAGAATATTTTAACAAAGTTGAGGATTTGTAAATTTATTACTTACCTAGCAAACACTATGAAATGGGCATAAAAAGTTTCAATGTGAAGTGTGTGTGTGTTTGTGTACTTAAACTGCTTGCATGATATCATTGATTATGTCACATTTATTGCTTGTATTCATATATATATATATATATAAGAAGAATGCAATAAGTCTTTTTAGTTTTTTTTTTTTTTGTCAACAAGAAATATAATAAACGAAGAAGGCAGAAGCATAGAAATATGATTAATTGAACAATTATAATGTCTGAAATACTTTATCAAACCTTATATTATAAAATGACTGATTATTCCATAGGTGGTAAACTATTCATTTTATTTGATAAGATTTTGTGTTTGAGTCAGTTCCTCCGAAATAAATAGGATATATATAATCTACTACCTCAAAATATAAATGGATAAATCATGTTATCCCTACAACTTTTTTATGGAAAAAAAAAACAAATATTCTAGAGTTAGGATAAAAGTTTATTGAAAGGTTTTGGGCGAGAGATATATGTTTAACTCATGCCACAATAAAAACCCTATGATTGTGGAGCCAAGAATTGGATAGTGTACGTTACTACATAATAAAGAAGGGGTCTAATTTCAATTTCATCTTTAAAAAAATGAAATTCAGAATTTATAGCTCTGAGATAAAAATTGTAGGTAGATCAATCAGCATCCATTTCATTTTGTAAATAATGTGGGGGCCAGGATTGGTGAGCATGAAAATAGACTTTATATATATATATATATATATATATGCTGGGGCCATGACACCCTCAACAAGACCTGGCTCTGCCCACCTTTCTCTTTTTTGGCTTTTGATCTCTGTAATTATTTCACCAAATGGTGCTCTTTTTCCCTCTTCCCTCCCACCAGGTGATCAACTTTAGCAGGCCACAATGTAGTACTTGAGAATTGAATAATATTTCCTTGAATGAATCTATGTTCATATATGTTCAACAAATTTTTATTTTATTCTTTTTTTCTTGGTTGTTCTTTTTCAGCAGGAGACCATACAGGTTTTTGAATTGGCCAAAGTCAACCAGCGGGCAAAGTTTTTATGATGGCTGAATTCAATGACCTTTTTCCAGAGAGATGGCTCTAAGACATGGCCAAAAATGTTTGCAGTCTTTCTTTTAAAACTTCTATGGGAAACATAGACAAAGAAATCTCATTTAATTATGTTAATTCGTTGACGAGGCAAAAAAAAAAAAAGCCATGGAGGGTTATGTCAAAAATTATTCACAGAAAAAGACATTCAGAATAAAGCTGGACTATTTGTCATATTTTCGGTGGGAATTACTACTCAATAGCCTCTCTTTTTTTTTTTGTTTTTTTTCAAGTTGTTTTATCAATTAACTGCTTTTATGTTTAGTCTCTAAGACAAAACGAGGACCAAACGAAAGAGGCATCACTTTAGCCAGCCACCCAAAAAAGACAAGAAATGAGGCAGAAAATGCCTAACTAGTATTTTGTTGTTTGCCTCCAAGGAGGTTGGGTCAGGCTGGGTCTGCACCGCCTCTCACCGACCATTTCCAATTTTCCACCCCGGAATTCTTTTGTTTTTAGTTTCTGGAATCTTCAATTCCGTCATGCCATTACCACAATTTTCACACCCCTTTATCAATATTCATGTAGCATCACATGATACATACATACTAGCGTGTCTATATATATATATATATATATATATATATATTTTTTTTTTGAAAGTCATTATAAATCTTTATTTGTTTATTTAAAGTCCTTTTTTAAAATTCTTCTTTTAGAGGAATCCAGCTTTTGTGGTTTGGCTCCTCTTAATTGCTTTTGCATTAGTTAATTTTTTTGGTTCATGATTTGCATTAGTTAATTGTAGTTTTGTATTATACCATGTATTCAAAATGTTTCATCACTTACTCTAGTTTCGTATAATATTATTTTTCCTTTTTTTTCGCTGAATAAAAAGAAGATCATTGGTGCTATCCCGCCCTCATCTCTTTCATTATTTTAGAAATCCAAGAATCCACTAATAGAATAGAAATGACTTGATCTAATTCTACTCGAAAGATGACCCAGTTTTTATTCATGTCACCACATATCCTATACCACACAACGTCTTAATGGGTCAGGGTTTAAAAGTAAGGTTGTAGGGTATCAAACAAATTTGTAGAGTATCAAATCCTGATGAATTTTAGGAGAAGAAAGAAAGATATTCTTACCGTTAAACCAATCGGTATTTGGTCAAGTTTTTCTTTGATGGTCACTTTTCTTGTTCATATTTTAGTCAACATATTTCCATCCAAGTAGGGTCTTCCTATTTAACCACTGAAGATGATTTATGTTGTTTTCAGGGCATCCAGCAAGAAAAAAAACTGAATCCATTTTTGATACTATTGCTTGCTGCCACTCATGAGGAGTTTAAAAATATAGTCATAAAATTTACTTTCACCAACTTACTATAATTGTGTTCTTTTACTTTTAGTTTCTTAAAAGTTAAAACAATGTTAATTACTTGGCTAATAGTTCAATTTCTTTCTCTTATGCCAACGGACATAGACATGAATATTAATTACATGCATGCAAACTAACAATATTTGTTGCTTTGTAATATATATTATAGCGTTTTGAGCTTTCATTTTCATCAAGTTCATTAATTATGTGATCGAGACCCCAAAAAAAAAAAAAAAATAGAGAATGTAAATTTACATTTTAACCAATTGGAAGATCACCAAACATAGATATTTCTGTTTAATGGTTTGATTTTTCCAAAATCACTAGTTTATGATATACAACATCATCGATAAAGTTAATGAAATTATATTGAAAAGAAAGAACACCCACAAAATCAAAGATGGACAAGAAAAAGGGGCAAATAATGGATGACGTATGTTAGTTGATTAGCCAAAAGGGTACTAACAGGTTATAGGCTTAATAGCAATGGTACAATAAAGACTCATAAATATTTACTTGCTTACAATATTGTAAAAGCTAGAACATGTTCCCGGGGGAAAACTTTAAAGCCAAATTCCGTTTGGAAAAGTTGATTACAAGTATCCCTTTTCCTTTTTTTATGCTCCTCAAAACTTTGGTTTAATTTTTGACCAAAAGGGCCAAATAACTCTTTAAAAAGCAAAAGAAGCACTAGGTTTATTTTATTATTACTATTTTTTTTTAAAAAGGAGAAGCTTTAGATTAATGATCTTTTTTAAATTTGAAAATCAAAGATATGACCGAATAACCATCTAGAACAATTCTTCAAGTTATGCTTTATATCATTAATTATGCAAATTAACAACTTATGCCTTGTATTTAAATTTATATATAGGCCCCAATCTCCCTCAATGGTCTTGAATTTGGTGCCATATTAAGCCCCCAGTTTTGATTGAAAATTTTTCAAAATTGACGATCTAATTAAAAACACAAAGTACCCTACAGCTTTATTTTTCAAATGGGGACCAGTGGGCATCATCTAGAGGACTTGCGTAGTTACAAAGAATCATCCCAACATATTTGACAAAATATTTTTGCTTAATCTTGTACAATAATAATACCATAATGGACCCAATGCAAAATGATTACTCTAAAAAAATGTTATTTAAACTTCAATTTTAATTTAATGAGCATATGAGAGGCCTTGATGCCATTAATGGGTTATTTTTTTTGGTAATTTATCATGGAGTATAGGAAGGCCCTAATCAAAAAGGGTTTTAGGTGGCGCAGAAATGAGAATGGCTACAAGAAAGGTATTTGCAATGTTTAATAATAATAATAATAATAAAGAAAAAACCTACCTCGACGAACAAATTAAAACCCTATGTATTTTTAGTCGGGAATTGGTATAAGCTTATGTGATGGTTGAACGGTCCAAATCCTAAGTCCAAAACGAAGCAATTTCATGAACAAAACCGACCAAGTCAACATGACGAGCCAAAAAAAATGACCAAGCCGACTCGATGAGCTTTTGAGCATCACAAAATAAAAATAAATAATAATAATAATAATGAAATGGATCAACGCATATATATACACATATATATATATATTTTTAAAAAGTGATATATAAAGTTTCAAGTTCGGAAAGTTTGGACAGAATTATGTAATAGTAGTCCAAAGTTAGGGTCCTACTACGAAGGGGCAGAATTTTATGTCCTTCATTTGTCTCATATATATAGTGAAAAATAGCAGTAAAGCTTTATTCATCATATGTCTATGATATATACACCAACCATATAATTTAAGCTCACACACTTCCGGATCCCAAGTGCTTATGCTTTTCGTTTTCCTCTCATTTTTTCTATTCTATTTTGTGTAAATTATCCATAAACTTTAGTTCCTATTTCACTAGCATAAATAGGATATTCACATCGTATATACGACATCAGAGAAATGGTATACATAAAGAATAGCAAATGTGCCATAAAATGTAAGTATTAAAAGAATGGCAAATGTGCCATTAAATGTAAGTATTAAAAGAGAGCGTTTATGAAAAGTCCCTAAAATCAAAGAAGGTATTTTTCAAATTTTACAACTTTAAACATTAACTATGTTATCCTCTAAGAAAATATTAACTACATCATGATAGGATAGCTTAAGAAAACATATGGAGAGTTTATGTTACTAAATAGAAATTCTCAGAAAATTAATTTGAACTATCTACGTTTTTATTCAAGTAAAACCAATAAGAATGCTAGTAAGTTGTAACACCCAGAAAGTTAATTAAGTATGAGTAGTATATAAAATGGTAAATTAGTATACCTTAATGTAATTTGAACTTAATTTAATTACTTTGTGGTATTTTCAAATTAATCTCAATTTTAATTATTTTTAATTGTTAATTTAAATATTGAAATAAAACAATTTGTCAAATGTCGCACACATCCCTTTTAGAAAACCATGTGCTGGACATGGTTTCCAGATTGAGAAAAACCACTAAGCCCCTCTATTTATTCTCTCACTCTCCCTCTTTCCCTCGCATTCTCTCAGACTCTCTCTTTTTCTCTCTTCCTCACCGTCACTCTCTCTCTCTCCTTCTCTAAATTTTGTTCCAAAAATTTGAGCAAGAGTCTTCAATTCTCAGTAGGTTGAAAGCCTAGGATCACGATTAAGCCTCCACAAACTCGATTTCAGGCGAGTTTGGCAGGCTGGACCTAGATGGTCGGTAGGCCGAACAGAGTTGTTCGACAGGCTAGACCCAGATGGTGCGTAGGCCGAACAGAACTGTTCAGTAGGCTGGACCAGGAAATTTGACAGGCTGGTCGAATTTAGAAAAATGATTGATTTTCACCGGTTTTCACTATTTAAAGCATAGATAGAGACTTTAACCTTCTGGCATGATCTTGTGAATGTACATGCCACACTAAGACACCATGAGTTAGTGTAGCATTGTAGAATAATCTAAGCTAGATATTGACAGATTTAGTTTATATCTAAAATTGTTCATGGTTTCGTAGAGCTAGCATGTAGCAGGTTGGGACTACGGTGCTTGCACTCTTGTACGAAATAACGAAGTAGGACTCTACACCTCTTTCTTTGGTAGCCATGTTTTAAGAAGGGGTTTTGGGCACAAAGTGATTTCTTTCAAAATGTTTTCAAGAGATGAATTTATTAGTTATTTTCATTAACTGTTGAATAATGAATGATCATAATGAACAGAATAATGAATGTAAATGAGAATACTAGATAAGAAGAGACTTAAATAATGATATAATACTGGATATGCTGTATGCACCATTCAAAATGATATACCTATGGGCATGATACCATACTCAGAGATCGGGTCATGTAGAGAGTGACCTTGAGGGGAAGGTCCCGAAACCTAGCTGGGCTACTACGGTGGTGATACTATTGGTTTGCCTAAGATAAAATATTATGACTGTTTCCAGATGAATAATCGAACTAAATAGTAAGAATAAATCTAATAAATTTAATTTACTGTGTTTTACAATTCTTATGCCATGGTTGATTCTTATATTCAAAGTAAATATTTTTTAAAGTTCTAGTTCTATTGAGCCATCCGCTAACAATTTTATTTGTTTTAAAATTCCCCACCCACCCCCCACCAAGGTTGGTGGATTCCAACATAGAGCTAATTGGGACTCTACTGGATGGACTCGTGAGCTGCAGGAATTATGTTCAGTTCATTTACTTATTTAATCAAGGCATATAATATTTTAATTCTACTTTTTTTGTATTAGACTGTGGTTTTAAGTTTTTGCTGTCGATACTATGTGTGTGCATGAAGTTAGGTCTGGTGGGGCCCGACTCAAACTTATCTGTCTTTATTGTTTCATTCTATTTTATCTGCCTTAAACTAGCAAGTTTAAATTAAAATTTAGTTTAATTAACTTAATTAATCTACCACGTCACTACCCGATCGGAGTACGTGACAAGCTCTAGTTAACTTTCTGCATCCAAGATGTTTGTCGTGCATCCAAGATGTTTGCCGTTGAAGAACCCACCCAACACGAGTTCATCTCATTCTCTGGATGCGCTGTTTGTTTTGAAAGTTCAACCATATAATTCAAATATTTTTGCCACAGTTGTTCGTTTTTACAAAAATTTGACTCTCCCTTCAAACTTTTTGTTTGCACCTATGAACTAAACGGGGAAATAAATTTCTATTATCAAGATTTTCATGTCAGATTGATTCAAATTAGAGATAATTTTAATAGAGTTTTTGGTTAGGAAAAAGTTAATTATTGATCAATGTTTCAAACTGAATTTTTGTATATTTTAGTTGAGAAAGTGTTCTAATCATATTAATATAAATCTTTTTTAAGGAAATATTAATCTATTTTTAATAGTTAGTGTTTACATTTTAAGAATTTAATTTTATAAATGCCCTTTAAAATATAGACAGATTCTAAGGTTAGCTATTTTTTGCAGATAGAAAAATCGGAGGTCATTCTGGAAAAAGTTCCTTATTTCAGGGGCCACTTATAAAATAATTCTAAATTTAATTTAGCTAGTAGCTCTTTACTGATTGAGAAACCGTTTTCCATCTAATTATCTACAACATTGAAGAATGTGAGAGTGACGAGCTCTACTACGGCAAGTCAGATGGTATAGCAAACCTTAATCATTCTCTACTGTCTAAGAATATTCAATTTTACACAAATTTTATTATTCCATGTAGGAATTAACATTCTGATCTTCAATTTCAAGTATTTATAGTTAGAGTCCACAAACAACAATAATGAGCACATCCACATATAAACTGAAGATGAGATAGAATTTGTCTACTTTTTCAATTGCCCACAATAAGTGCTAGCATTTTCCGTCTCGGTGACCACTTATAAAATTTGAGAGCTAGTGTTCTTTAATAGTTGCAATGAACTAGGCATCAAACTATAATTGATTATACTATATACTTGATTATTATAGGAACACAACAAAAGTTGCAATTCTTCAAGATCGACACATTCCTTAAATTGAAAGAATAATTCATGGAACATGCAAATCAATAATTAAGGAAATGGTAATGGATGTATATATATAATGAATACAATATGCAATCTGCACAAGGGCAGAGTCTAAAAAACCTGTATATTCTGTCACTAAACTAATAAAGTTAAAGTGAGGTAAATAAAAAAGATGTAAAATTTAATCAGGAGAGAAATGAAATACAAGTTTAGAGAAAAAAAAATATAAGTTTTAGAAAATTAATGCTTATAAAAAATTAAAAGAAAAAACATGTTCAAAGGATATCCATCCAGCCTCGTTATTAAGTGACTGGAAATACATTTTTTATATCTTTATTTCACACATTTTTTTTTTTGTTTTAATCTCTGAGAATATAATGGAGTGACATTTTATTAGACTAACTCCTGTTTGGCAAAAGTGGTTTCTACTATTTTTTCTATTATAAATAGTATAAAGTTCACATATGTTATTTTATATCTTTATTTCACACATTTGTTTTTTTTTTTTTTTTTTTAATCTCTGAGAATATAATGGAGTGACATTTTATTAGACTAACTCCTCTTTGGTAAAAGTTGTTTCTATTATTTTTTCAATTATAATTAGTATAAAGTGTACACATGTTACAGTAAAAGCGGTTCTAATCAATGGTTCCTACCATCCTTTCAAACACCTCATAATTATATCAAGTTTATGCAACAATATTGAAAACATTAAAAAATATTTATAAGTTAGCTAATAATTCGACAAATTTATGTTTAATCCTAGGGATAAATTTATGTACATATACATATATGTGAGCCTCAACGAAGGAAAAGCATCCCTGCAGAATCATAGATTTTTCTGCCAAGATTCCGGACTCTTTTGTGTCCATTGGTCCTTTTTGACAACCGTAAAGCTAGCTAGTACGATAGAACAAATATTAATTATCAGCTTAGCGTTGCCAGCGCTTAGGATTCCATGATTAACAGCATAACTAAAGTAATTAACTTGTGTAAACCAGCTATCGTAGAGAGTGGAATAAAAGTGAGAATAGAAGAAAGAAAAGGAAATGAAGATCAATATAAAAGAACGAGAATCAACTTGGGTTATATATAGTACGTAAAATTTTATACAGGACTTCTTAGAGAGCATATAGTAATTAGTAGTTAATTTGCGTAGATTTCTCAAAACAACACCACCTACTTTTGAGTGAAGCTAAGTGTTACTCGAACCCTTAACCTATGATTAAGGTAGAAAGACTTACAACCAATTAAACTGCTCTCACTTGTCAAAACAACATAATTTAACATATTGTAATCAATAAATATGTATGCAATCCAGTAATAATCATAATGTACAAATCTAACTATAAACATTATGTTTTTTTTTTTTTTTTACCTTATTTGCTATACAGTTCCTAAAACATATATACATGTAAATATGTATGTGTATTGTATAGAGGGTTAATGTTTGTGATTGTAATGATGGTTGTTTGAGAGCGTTTGAAGAAGTGGGCCAGAGACCCCCTCGTTTCTTTTGCTTTCTTGCCTCCTCTTTTAGAATTCCATACCCTCTCTTTTGCTTTCTTGCCTCCCTTCTCTTCACACGCGCGCACGCCTAAGCTTCACGCACATTAACATGCATTATTGGATCAAGATAATGTCGTTTTTGCTCCCTGCCCCTGGCCTGGCCTTGAAGCCCATACATACATATATATACATACATACATACATACATACATATACATACATACATATATATACATACATATACATATATATATATATATATATATATATATATACATATATATATATAGTGCTCAGCATTATAACAGCCTTGAGTTTTCACTTTCAATGAAGAAGATTCTCTAGGCTACTGAGATGGAACTATAAAACTTGAATAGGACCATGAGCTCCTAATTATCGGACTAAAAATGACCTCCGATCTTATGAATCATGATAATGATAACGAATACTCTTGCAAATGCAGATGCAGGTACACTAATTATAGAAGAAAAATAATAAAGAATACAACTGATGTTTAACAATATATAGATATTTTTGATTACATAATTCTAATTCACGCAATAGTGTATAATAAACATCCCATATATCGTGAAATATGAATATGAAAATCTCATATGCCAATAATGTAACACCAAGCATTTTTAGCGTGTTAAAAATACAATAATTTAAGGATTACTGTATAATCCAATTCTTATAATAAGGTCCATAAAAGCAAAAAAAAAATAGGATTTTAACGGTAAAAATCGTGTCATAATCTTATATGAGAAAGGAATGATTTGAAAATAAGCTGAAAAGCTCAATTATTGCAAAATGTATTGCAATAAATGTTAAGACAAAAATACAGTTCAAAGAGAAAAATACTATATAATAACATGAAAAATTATACAGTGTTAGAATAATACAGTGTAAGAAAGTACACTGATAAATTTATGTAGTATGAAAATTACATGGTAAAAGTAATGCAGTGTAGGAATTGGACTATTCAAGGTTAAGCAGTACAAAAATTAGACTGTTTAAGTTAAAGGAATATAGGAATAATATTGTTTAAAGAATATGGATGAATAAGGAATACTGTAGCAGTATAGAGAACATACCGTCAGTATAAGAAAAATACTGTTAGTATAAATTTAGACTGTACAAAGTTAAATAATATTGAAATTACATTATGTGATGGATGAAAATAAGTATGGGAGGTTGTGGAACCTTATGAACTGTATGGAAAAGAATACCGACGGTATAGGAAGAATACTGTCAATAAAAACTTAGATTATGTAAAAAAGTTTTGTGGGACCCACCAAGGGGACATCTTGAGAGTTTGGATTGAGCCACCACATTTACTAATGTAGCCTAATCATAAAAGGCCAAGTTAAGCCAAAGATGATGTTAAGTAATGATGATGATGATAAGTCATCAAATTTGGTTACCCCTCGATGTGGCCAATCAAATGTTGCCAAGACTAAGCAACAATTTTACCCCAATTAATGCAAAATGGTGACTAATCTTGATAAGTCACCAGGCTGCCAAAAATCAAAACTTATTTATCACTTATTTCATGGAATAAGGAACCAAGAAAATGTTCCATTCTTCTCCCAAGAAACCGTCCCCCCTAGGAATTCTTTCTCAAAATTTTGATGAATTCCTAAGCCTCCATATCATGTTTAAGGCAAGCTCTAGTGTTTTAATGCAAAGTTTTGCAACTTTGGTGGTAAATTTCCAAATTTTTTTCTAAGGGTTTTAGAGTTTTTTATTCAAAGTTATGGATCGGTCTTGAATGGGTTTTGTCATGGTTTTGTGGAGAAGACATGACAAAGTTTTGAGCTTGGCAAAGGAGGGTCAAAAAGGTTGGCAAGGTTTAGGTAAATCTCTAAACTTTTTACTTGAAATTTATATGTATACCAAGTGTTTGATAAAATGTTTTGGTTTATGGTATGTAAATGGACATTATGGCATGATTGATTTATGCTTTATGATGATGGAGATGATGAAAGAAAGAAAGAAAATAGGGATTTTGCATTTAAAAATGAAAAATTAGTAAAATTGCAAAGTTTAGCTAGTTTTCAAGAAGTGATGGTCTAGAGGGCCTTAGAGGCCAATTTATGTTCTAAGCAAGGTCTAGAAATTGTAAACATAGTGAGAGAAACAACTTTTGTGAACAAAGTTTTGTAAAATTCCAAAAGAACTAAGTTGTAAAGTTTTATGAAAGTTAGGAAGATTTGAAAATCAGCCAAAAAGTCCACTTTAAGGATGGAATTTCAAGAAAGTTAAGACATAAAAGTTGTAGAACACATCAAAACTGTTAGGATAGTATAGATAGTTTTACAAAATTCTGCTCGGTTTAGGAGCTATGAATTTTACGAAATTTTAAGCACAAAATTTCAAGAAATGGAAATGTTATGAAATGTATTGAATTCGACCATGGTGCTTTTGTAAGTTTTATTCCCTATGAAAAATTGAACATTTTGGTACAAAGTGATTGTTTTTGGTCCAGGGGCAAAAATGTAAATATATTTGTATTTTGAGCCAAAACCATAAAATTGTGTGAAAACTGGGTTTTCACTAGGAAACATTGATTTCCTACACCGTTGTAGGCAGTAAGTAATTATAGATGCTAAGTTTTGAAGAATTTAAAGTTTAGGCAAGGAATGAATGAAAGAAAAATAGATTAAGGGCAAAATAGTAATTTTATGAAAAAGGCTGAAACGCCCGATGTCGGGAAACATTCCTTAGTGGAAATTTTTTCATAATAAGTAGGTAATGGAACATTAAAGTTAAACAATGGATTTTATAAAGTTACGAAGTTGAAGAAAAACCCGTTAAGAGTAAAATCGTCATTTTTAAAAAAAAAAGGCTAAAACTGAGGCAAACACTCCGAACTAGCAAAACGCTCTTAGACGGAAAATGTTCCGTAATACATTAAGTAATGAAACTATCACATGAGACAGGAAATTTAATAAGGGATGTTCAAGTAAACAAAAGGTAACCTGGTGGGTTACAAAGTTAAGTAAAGAAAAAGGTAACCCGATGGGTTATAAAGCTAAGTAAAAAGAGTGATAACCTGATGGGTTATAGAATTAAGTAAAAGGTATAGTAACCTAGTGGCTTACAAAGTTACAAGCAACGGGGCACAGAGTAAAGGAAGGTAAACCGATAGTATACAAGTTAAGTTAAAAGGAAAGAATGGTTGATGTTTACGTTTTATTATCAATCGAGTAGATTGATAAAAAGAAAGTTAATTAATGAGTTGGCTGTCGTTTGATTAGGACAAAGAGGCTGACTAATGAAAGGAAAATGAATGGAATAGAGAACGCTAGAGCGTAGTCTAGGTAAGTTCAGACTTCACCTACAGCATAAAGTAAATGATTTTCAAATGCTTATATATATGTTTGCAAACGTGTTTGCAATTGTTATGCAAGTTGTTTTTTAAAGTATGTTTGCATTTGTTATGCAAAAGGTTTTAAAATTTAGATCAATATTTGCAATGTACTTGTAATTATTATGTTTAAAGCATGATTGCATTTAATATGCATAAAGTTTTAAAGATTAAGTAAAAGTTTGCAATGTATTTGCAATAATTATGTTTAAAGTATGTTTTGCATTATGTCAATGCATAATGTTTTACAATTTAAGTTATAAGTTTATTGATTGTATTTATTATGCAATAAGTTTTAAAGAGAACAATTATGATTTGCAAATGTGTTTGCATATAATGTGATTACATTTGAAATGCTCGCTAACATTAAAAAGAAGGTAAAATAAAGACGATAAAAGAAAGTGTCGTACCAACCTCCTTGTTGTGAGGTACTGTTAAAGTTTGATATCTTAGATGTGAGGTATATGACCTCGATGTTCGATGGTCTCAAGTCTTCCACAAGGGAAGCATCATGTTTATAATCTCATGATTAAAGATGTTGGTATGAATACTAAAGGTTATAAGATAAAAAAAGTTAATGAACAAGGATAAAGGTTAAGAAATGAAGGAATGTTTAAGTTTATAGAATGTTCATAAAATGCTCATAATTGAAGTTCATAATTAAACATAATTGGAATCATGCATTATGAATTTGCTTGTATTCCTTATTATAAAGTATTTACATTAAATGCTTATGAAAAACATTTTGAGAAATGTTTATGTTAAGTGTTTATGAAAAACATTTTTATGTTTACAAGAAAAAGTTTATGAATGACGTTTTAAGAAAAACATTCAAGAAATGTTTTACAAAAAATGTTTATGCAAAACGTTTTAGAAATATTTTATGGAGAACGTTTATGAAAAATGTTTTAAAAATGTTTTATGAAAAACGTTTATGAAAAAAAATGTTTTTTAAAATGTTTATGAAAAACGTTTTAAGAGAAAGCTTTTTATGAGAAAAGTTTTTAAAGCATGTTTAAATGATTTGTGACATTATGTTTGAACTTACTGAGCGAAAGCTGATTAAAAGTTTCTTCATATTGTAGGTAGTTTTATGGGTGACCAGTAGGACCCGTTAGAAGAGCTGGGTGTTGTAGAGGACAGATGTGAAGATTTAGGTATGGAGACAACTACGGTATGCTTCCGCTATTCAGAGGAAAGATTTTCTACTGTTAAGTGACTGCCTGAAAAGGTGGGTCGCCGCAAATAATCACCAGGTCAAATGATAAGAAGTAAAATGGGCTGAGACTTAAAATTTTAAAAGGCGTATGTTGGATTTCATATTGTATAACATAAACACACACACACACACACATATATATATATATACATATAATCTTGTCTGAGCATTGTATATAATGTGTCAAGTTAAGACACAACCTTTTTTTTTTTTTTTGGGGATAGATATACTTAGCAGACCCACACGAACCAGAAGAAAATAACCACCATATATCAACAAATTTAATTGGCCATTTTGGTAAATCTATGTAGACTAGTTTGCATTGATCTTTGATCATTTATATTTTAGCAAAAAGGAAAAAGTATAATTTTTTTTTGTTCGTGTGTGGTCAGTTTAAAATGCACATATACAATTTTTCAAAGAAGCAAACCTATAGGCCTTCCCTCACGTAATTGCTAGTAAGCCTTCCCTCATGTAATTGCTAGTAAGTAGATCAAAATTAAAAAAATAAAATAAAAAATAACATTTAAATGTATAATCTAAAGCACAAAACTTTACATCACTAAGGTTGTTAAAAATAATAAACAGATACATATTCAGCGGTAAAATTGAATAAATTTCAACCCTCATTTTAAAGTAATAATTTTCACATTGGTGAATGTTGCAAATTCATTTAGCATGCTGTCCAGTTGCTATGGGACTTTTGATTAATGTTTGCTTGGAAGTCATCCACACTACTATACACGTCATGAATGTCCTTATTAAACGGTGAAAACGCGAAGAAATTCAATTAATGATCAAAATAGCAGGGGAAACAAAGAAAAAAAAAATGCAGGCAGCACTTCCTACTAGGGATCTTCACTAATTTTTTGAATGAATCAGAGTAGACATTAAGTCCCCATTTGTCTTTGTTCTCGAAATTTTTGTAAATGTTTTCGCACGTTTTTTAAGGCAAACATTTAAAAACACTCTCAGTACAATTATCAAAAAAATTTCATTTTCTAAAACAAAACGTTTTCACCTATTTTAAAAACAATACAAATGGCCCCTAAAGTTTTTGACAAAATCGTTATAGTGTAAAGCTCTCATATATTACAGTGATAAGAAATAATGAGATATAATGTAAAGCTCTCATATATTACAACTTTTAATTTAAAAGTTTTAGTTCTAACCACACTTCTCAGATAAAAATTTTCCTCACAAGTGCTTTTAAAAGTTCAAAAAGTTTCCATGGCAATGCCCTAGCTGTTGCTCTTGCACTTTGACCCCTCTTTTTCTCTTCTTTTTTTTTTTTTTTCCTCTTCTTCTGGTTGGATATTCTCTTCTCTATGCAATGGATTATTAAAAGATGAGTCATGTACAAACCAATTTTGATCTTATGATATCACGTGTGGGATCAAGCTGTCCCCAGACAATCACAAAAGAAGGAAATTGCATTTACGAATTACGACCAGATAATTCAAATGAAAGGGAGAGTTAAAAAAAAAAAAAAAAAAAAAAAAAAAACCTGGCCCTAAGAACTTTTTGTACAAGATTATTTTTCTGCGCTTTCGTGCTCCAATTGGAGGACATTTTATTTTTCTTTTCAAAAAAAAAAAAATTCTAGGGACATTAGCTATAGTGTCAGTTTCATTGGATTCTGACTTGTAAAATAGTATTCCATCTATTACCAAATCGGCTGTGATCATCTACTCTAACAATTGTGGATTTTGATCTATAGATAAAACGTTACGCAGTTCTATCTTTGACATTTTTGTTTTGAGAAGCAAATAAAAAAAGAGAATTCTTACCATAGAAAATACAATTTTATACCTTTTGTAAAACATATTGTTGTAGCTATTGGATTAATTTTTTAATAGTACAATCTTACGACTGTCTAGCTAATAAAATTTGCAGTGTAGTGACACAGAACTGCTTCTGGTCGTAGATTAACCATTAAAAAGTTAATCTAATGGCTAAAACAATATACTCTATCAGTGGTGTAAAATTGTTTTCTCTCCTATAAATATTACCAATAAAAAATACACAATTTTGACAAATGAACATTATATTTAGTTCTTAATTTTTTCTATGATTTGACATTTACAGATACACAATATTAGACGTGATAATCGACTATAAAATGACTATTAATAGAGCATATAAAGCATAAATTACCGTCTCCAAAAATTCATTATTTATTGAACAGGTTTCTGAATTCAGCTGCTTCTACAATCACCAAAAAAAGAAAAAAAGAAAAACAAAAAGAAAAACAAAAAGGAAAATAAAAAGAAGGGCAATTTGCGTGTGGAACAAACATGATGGACAACTTACAATTTTATGCCCGTTTGTAACTCGCAAAGGTACAAGCTTATAACTTTTTTTTCCAATGACAAAATTATGAATTAATGCTTTATAGTTGTACAAGGCCGTTTAAAAAATGTTTGAATAAAAAAATCAAGCCTTTACTGTGGGCAATTTTAATATTACGAGAAAAACACTAATAAAATAAGTTTAAACCAAAAACTTTTTTATTCAAACTAATTTTTTTTTTATTCAAACTCATTTTTTAAATGGCGTAATGATGTACTCGTTTATATACATAACCACATGGTATCTTTACATTTTTTTTTCTTTTTATTTTTGGTGGGTAGGGGGACCTTCGTGTTTACAATGCCGACATAAGGAAACGAAATGACCCTTTTTTGTCGTTAGCAAGAATACATTATATTGAAAAAAAAAACAGCCAAAATTTGGTTTTATTATATTATATGAATTTATGTATGACGATAAAGATAATCAATTATGTGCGAAGAACTTAACCGAAGAAAAGAAGCAAAGTGCTTGTATTCTTGGAAGAAATTCTTACGAGAAACTTCCAAACTATTAGAACTGAAATTTAGTTACACAAACAAACGAAAAAAAAAAAAAAAAGAAAGCAAGAGAGAGAGAGATCAGAAACGACAACATAGCGAAAATAAGCACAACTGATAGAGTACCATATCGTGGAACTCACTCTCAAAATTAACACACAATTGAACCAAAAATTAAATGATTTTAAGTGCGTTGGTGTATACACACACGACAATACTACGACATCATAAACCAAAAATCTCCTTGCAAATTGTATGGCGTCGTTTAAAAAAAATGCCTTATTAGCACTATAGGTTTCTTAATTGTCATATATTTGTGAGATTTCTTCATATTTACGTGTTCTTTTCTCTATTGAAATTGTAATATTATTTCAAAATTTTTCTCGAAATAAGATTACATATGTAATGGATTAAATTGCACAATAGAAGCCATATAAATTGCACAAGGACAATACTACTCACTCATTACCATTTCAAGTCAAATTGTTTTTTTTGGCATAAAGCATTTTGAGACAGGCACTCAGTCGAGTGTCTTGTACTCATTGAGCAATTTCTACACTTGTTCTAACTTTACTCGATTTCGAATCATGCTTCAAGGTACACTAGAATCAGGGATAAATTGAAGGTTACTTCCCGGTGGGACCAAAAAAATTAACTGTCGTATTCAGCTCTCAGATCTTTTTTAAAAATTGTTTATTTTTAATCAGATATGAGGGTCATATATACACTTTTAGTATGAAGTCCTACCATAAAAAGGTCTTAAATTGAATCAATAACAAAGAAATCACAGCCAACAATATTGAAGTTCTACAAGCTTTTTACGGTGGTACTTTTCATAGTAGTGTACCACCATAGTACATGGTTCTAAACATTAAATCTAATTAAGATTACATCAAAGTAAAAAATAAAAAAGTGTTCAAACTAAACAGGTTCAAATTTAATAATTTTAATAGAGCCCTATTAATGGAGTATTAACAAAGCCCTATTAAACCACTCGGACTTTAAAGTAAATTAGGTGATATATAATTTTTTTTACCGTTAATGTTATGTTCTTTTTTTTTTTCATACAATTTCTTTTAACCAAAAAGACTAAAAATACCCTTAGATAACTCTTATTTGCCTAATCCTAACCCAAACTACATATGATCAATATCTTTATACTTTTTGAAAGTTAGTATGTTTTGAACCTACTCATGAAAGTGGTAAAATTGAAAGCCAACGCTACATAACTGATTTTTCTCAAATTAACCCCGGACTTTATTATGCCAGTAACACATTATATTAAACATGAATTGTGAGATACATACATGGCTGGAACAAGATTCTCAAGAGTCGCACAAACACCTGCAGTAGCATTTACTTGGGGCGACAGATAAATTCTCTCAGAACTAAGAAACACAAACCAAATAAACCTTTGTCCGTTCAAAAGCTTAAAACTAGAAAAAGAAAAAGAAAAAGAAAAAGAAATATTTTATATCCTATTACGTACGGAGTTTTTAATTAACCACTTATAGTTGAGATGTTACACAGGAAAGATGGAATGGAAGTTACAAGTGAAAAGAGACCAGTCCATGAACATGGATGCCTTTACGTCCGTTGGTATGTGCAAATGAGACAAATACAGACGCGGCGAGATAAGAATTACATTTTAAAAAAAAAAAAAAAGAAAGAAAGAAAGAAGAAAAGAGAATCGTATGAACTAGTAACTAATCATTTCTTTTACACCATACATGTGTTCATTCTTACTCAAAACTCTCATGACCAAATTTCAAAATCCACCCCTTCTGTATTAACACCACCAACTGCACTCAAAACCAATTTCACTGCGTAGATTACACTTTTTTTCTCAAATGTTCAAACTTCAAACACCGTCGTTACAGCAGGCCAGTGCTTCCAAATGGATTGTTATTTTGTGGATGAGGAACAGGGTTTGCAGGAAACGTCCCAAATCCCGCATCACCAAAAGGGTTTGCTGGGCCCATCAACAAATGCTGCTGTGGCTGAGGCTGCATTTGTGGTTGGAAGGTAGGTTGGTAAGGACCAAAGGGATTGGCCTGCTGTTGAGCCAGTGCCGCCATTTGAACTGGAAGAGGAGGAGCAACGCCGTTCGACATAGCGAATGGATCTTGCACCTCAAATGGATTGGGGGCTGGTGCTCCATAAACTGACTGCTGTGAAGCTCTGTATGCCGCTTCGTCATACAAACTATTTAGAGTGAGAGAGTCCAATCCACCAGCCTGCAATGGAGGGGAGAGTCATAAGATAAGGTATTATTTAGAGAAAAACATGCTTCCCCCGTGCATATGCCTCTTCTTTTTTCTTTCAATATTCTGCTTTATTGTATATCATAATACGAGTTGTAACAGGCTCTTTATAGTTATTAAATTAATATTGTCCAACTTTATACTGTGCGCAGGGAAATTAATTAGTTGAGGATAGACTATAGGCAAATACAATATAAAGAATGAACAACAAAACAATACACGAGAAATTAAGCACGGAAAGGACCTACCAATTGTCTCTCAGTAGGTGTAGAAATATTGGTACTTGGAGTGGTGACTAGTGCAAGTTCCCATCCAGTGGGATCAAAATCTTTTGCTTCGACAGCACTAGAATTGAATGTAGGAGCAGCATCTACAAAAAAATGAAATGTCATTTTAAGCCACCAAATAAAAAACGATGTAGCATAACTAAAAACGTGAAGGCATAAGTTAGTTACTGGGTTCAGATGGTACGATGGCCAGAGCCAATGCATTTCTCTCCTCAATTGCAGTTACAACTGGAGCATCATAACTCAAACCCTGATCCCGCAAAAGGGAAAGATTAGTCAAAGAGGAAAGATAAAATAAGAAAGTAACAGAATAAATGGTGTAATATATATACATATATATATATATATATATAAGAGCAATAGGAGCATCAAACTGATAATTTACCAGTAAATCTCCAGTATCTATGCTTCTTTGAGGAGGTGGAGGTGGTGGCAAAGGCGTTTCAGTTTCAACAATAGACACGTTGTCTGTAGGTGGTGCTACAGGTTCTTCACTGGGTAATTGGGTTTCTTCAGAAGAACCTTCGTCTGGTCTGTATGTTAATTGAAGCTGTTCAAAATGACCACATCTTAATTACTCTCCATGCATTTTCGAAAGCAATGTATTTTTTATATAAATTCAGTAGCGATTGACGGGAGAAAGGACAGCAAAAGTAACCGTTGAAACAGTATGCATGACGAAACAATTTAAAAATATGAGAAATCAGGAAAGCAGTATAAATTTCCCTAAAAAGAAAAGACTGACCAATGGTTCGGTTGGAACAGTAACCACCCGGGGTGCCTCTCTTATGTATTCTTCCATTGTATTAAGAAAGGATTGTGGAGGCTGGATAAGCATAAACAGAGTGCTCAGTGTTCTGAGTTAGATTATTGAAAGAAAAGAGAACGACACAAAACAAATGAAAACATTAATCAATGTGGTACCTCTCTTAAAACAGGAAACTGGAAATTCCTGGCAAGTTCCAATCCCTTGCAAACTTCATAGAAATCGGATAGGCTTGCTGCCTGCAGCAATGGTCAAATGTTTCTTCTTTAGTAAAACAACCCAGAGTATCTTTCATTTTTCAAATGTCTACCCAACCAAATAAATGAACTAAATTAAAGCTCTTTCATATATAAGATAAATGGCTTGACTCAATAAGGTAACACAGTGAGTATTGATTCCATTTCATCACCTGCTGGCCAGCTCGTTTATAGATATCAAGGGCTTTGACAGCTTCATGTCTTGGCATCTCAAAAAACTGCAAACAAAAAAATTAATTGCAGCAAGAAAATAAAATACGAAAAGAATTTTGTAAAAAATTTTGTAATTCTCTTTCAACCAATAATAAGCATTTACCTTGTCCACAAGATTGATTATTCCATCATTTACAGCACAATAAATTTTAAAGCTCTCTTTGAGTACCTGAAAAATCAACATTCAATTGAGTCACAAAAAAAATTCAAATAAGTTCATTTACGCTCTATTTCACAGCAAGCAAAAATGTACATTATCTTTTACTTGTTACAGTTCTCATTGGCACAAAACAAAAAGAAAACTATTTATTAACCAAAACTTCCTTTATGACCACATGTCAAGAAGATCTATTGGAAAGTACAGCATTACTGATACAAGTTTATCAAGAGTTTTATTACAGTAAACAACCATATTGAGTTCTTGATTGAAACATCTGAATTTTATTGGTTTATTTTATGCTCCATATTGGATGCTGTTGGAAATCCTCGTCTATAGACAATAAATTTCATAGGTTATGCCATAGCACATGGTTCCATGAGGAAGAGGAAGTAGAATCTTGCCTGGCATGATAGCAATAAGAAATAAACCATTTCTTAATATGATTGTTCCTTCAGAATTGTTAATCGTATTTTGTACACCAGTAAAGAATCCTTAAATTAAAACACAAGAAAAATTCTTATCAAACTAAAACATAAGCACTTACAAATTACATCTTAAGTTTTCATAATCTCTGATAGAAGAAAAGCCTTGACAATATTTGAGAAAAGAAAACTTCCAATGTGTTAAAGAGTAAATAAACCAAGGAGATTCGAAAAGTACCAGAGCTAGGGCATACTGTATAACATAATTGCCAACGGCTGCTCCTTCTGGCTGCAAATTAAAAATGCAACATCAACTGCTTTTGCACCACTTCAAATCTCACATAAGCTATTGACTCTTGAAGACAGATTATAAGCAAGTATTTACGTGAAAAATGAGGACCAAAAGTTATAATACTGACCCGGCAACCAACGAGGCGATAAAGCAACTGCTGTAAAGCAGGCAAATGCTCTAACAGTTCTTCACTGTCCAACTCTCTGGTTCTACTGTATCCCTGCCAGTTAAATAAAAAAATAATAAAAAAAAAGAAAACACAGATTTTGAATCCTCAGCACAATAGCCAGCAGAGTCCAACATATTAAACAGAACCCAAATCTACAAACCCAAACTGAATTTTAAAACCTATGATTTAACTAAAATTGGTTAATCAGCAGACAGACATTTTCCATATTCACAAATACAAACAGGTGGCCAATTTATTGACTAATTTCTCCTTAAGAGGCTGAGGCTCACAGCAAAAAATCTCACATCTTCACCCATGATGCCAAGAATAGTTTTTTTTGTGGGTGTACCAACGCAAAAAACTTAGCACATAACTAAGCCAAACTAAAGAACGACCAGTTTATCCACAAAAGCTGAAAAGTACACCCATATCAATTTTATCCTTACAGGGCCCACCTCGGTGGGACAGTATTAAATATATGCCTCTTTCATGCACTAAACAACATCCATTTACTCATCTTAAAGTGACGCTATTGTGCTACTTTTGCATAGAAAAGTACAAGTATCTGCACATTATACCTTCTCCTGCACTTGGGCAGGCCTTGGAAGACGCTCAGCTTCAATGTCATACTTCAGAATCCTAAAGCACTCAAGTCGTTCCTCCAAAAACAATGCATAAGTGCGCACCCAAGCAGAGCAATCCCAAGCTGAAAAGAGGGATAGAGCAAATAACCACAGTTTAAAACTACTTACCACCCAAGTAGAGCAAGCTTTGTAGAGTACGTATGCATGTACATTACATACATAAAATGCGTTGATGAATACAATGATTTTCTTCAATATTGTATTTGAAATCATACGTAATATAGCCAAAGGAGAATAATGAATCAAATGGAATAGATATCAGGACGTCGAAATTAACCAATAGGGCTTGAATCATCCTTGAAATTAGAAAGCTGAAGAATTCTTCCTTTCTGTGAATAATTTAGAAATTCCTCTCTGAAAGTAGGGTCACCCTCCCTCAATGACCTATGAATGACAATTAATGTTTTCAATGCCACCTGCCAAATTGTAGGATACAAATTTAACAAGCAAACAATCAGACATTTACATCTAATATAGATATGGTAAAAAAAAGTCAGGCCATCAATTCAAAATAGTGAAAAGCAAGTTAAATATTTGCAGTCAATCCCAAGTCATCCAGGCCTTAGAAGCCAACTGTTCCCCAACTTTTACTACCCCATAGAACAGAAATGAGAAAACCACCATAGCACCTACAATCCACCCCTACCTCCAAGGGTAAAGAGGAAGAAAGATCAACAGAAAAGTATATACAACTCCAAGCCCATCTCACATAAGAATTGCTTCTAAAATGATCTTATAGTTTTCTCTCAGACTCTTACAAAGCAGAACACATATAAAGCAAGAAATTAAACTACTTCTTCAAACGAAACACAAAAGGATCTGACAAGTTCAAAAAATCTCGAAGTGACTCCACTTACTTTGTAAAAGTGACATAATGATAACGTCAAGTTATTAACTGTTCAAAACCCACAAGTAAACAAACCCAAATTCGTTTCCAAACACAAGATTAAAAAAAAAAAAAAAAAAGGAAAAAAATCACCACCAAGCTCCAAACAAAAAGTTCCAAAACAATCGGAAAAAAGCAACTATTACTCATTATAACTCTCAAATAGTGGAGTTATCTACTCGACAATCAAAGGCTTAAGCAAATACAAGATTCCAAGCATACCGTCCAATTGTGGGTCTTGGCCAATCTTCTGGAAAGCGCGCGAATGCAATAAGCAACATCTGCTCGGGGCCTAACTGCTGACGTGGCTATCAGAATTTCTGCAAACAAAAAAAAAAATCCCTCAAAAATTTCAAATCTTTTGCCTAAAATTCATAGACCCAGAAAGCGAAAATCGAAGGAGAAAATGAATCTGTGAATTGAAATTGAAGAGACTCACTTCTGAGATGTCTCTCCTTGGGAGGGCATTCGACGTGGTTCGTGGCCTTCACTATAGCAACATCCAAATCCTATTCGTAGCAAACACAAACCCAAAAAAAAAAAAAAAGAAATCAGATAATCAAATACCGGCACAAGAGATGAATCGAAATTGGATCCAAGAAAAGATTGTGGTGAAATTATTAAAAACCTAGAAGATTAATTTAATCCGAAACTTTATAAAAAAATAAAAAGGAAAAAAAAGAAACGAAGTTTGGTACCGCATAATCGCTGTTGACGTGGGCGAGTCCGACTTTGGTGGAGTCCTTGAGAGCACCATAGGCTTTTCGCCATGTCTGAAGCGTGCCCATTTTCTAAGCACTACTGATCTCTCTCTCTGTTCTCTCTCTCTAGAAAAATGGTGGTACGTGGGTTTCAGGCCTTAAATCTCTCTCGCTGGCTCTCCGATCGTTGGGAGAGAGAGAGAGAGGAGAAGAGAGAGAAACGAATTTCGCTCGAAATGATGAGTTATAGAGACTGCGAAACAAAATGAAAAAGAAAAAAAGAAAGAATTTTGGGGCTGCGCTGGTCGCCTCGGTGATGGACGGTGTGATTGCAAATTGCAAATTCTTTTTTTTTTTTTTTATCCTTTTTTTATTATTAATTTTTTCTTTTTTATATTTTATTTTATTTATTATTAGTTTTTTTTTTTTTTTTTTCAAGATGAAGATTCCAATCTTGGCTGGCTTACCTTTCGGTTCTACAAGTGTAATTGAATGGCATCATCATTATTGTTTTACACTGTTGTTATGGTAAGGCCCCATTTTACCCTTTATTCCAAGAAAAGAATAATAATTATAACAAATTCTCAAGAGAAAAATAATAGCTACAATATAGTTAATAATTTTCGGAAGAAAATGTTTAAATAAAGAAAAAAAAAAGAGGGCCGTATTTGACTACAAGAAAACTGTTTAAAACTCTTCTACCACTAAAATTGTTTAACACTAGTAAAGAAATATAAGGACCTAGTCAAACAAATGCAAAATGTTTATTTGTAACGAGATTAGTATTTTTTTTTTTTTCAAGATCAACTGAATTGGCACGTTACAAACTATCACTATTGTATACCCAAAATAGAAAATATAATACAGAATTGCTCGTTCCTTATCTATAGTTTTTTTTTTGACATTTTTTTAAAATTAAAATTTAGTATTTTGATCTTGTAAGCTTTCTTGTTCACTTTTTGGTAGTAACTAAAGAAGTGAATGCTACCAATAATGAACTATCTTCAAATAGTTTGGCTTTTAAGAATTCCGTTATATTATGTTTTCCATTCATAAGTCCGAATCATAGCATAACAAATTGGGGCATAGTAACTTATTTTATAAGGTGTTTAGAAGGGTGGTGGGAACCAGTGGTGAGAACTACTTTTACTGTAGCATGTGAGAGTTTTATACTGTAGCATATTTTTTTTTATTGTTACTGTAGTATGTGAGAGCTTTACACTGTTCATAACTGAAATTGTGGTGGGAACTGAGTGGTTCCCACCTACTGCCAAACACCCTTGATTCTTCTTCTTAAAGGGTACTTGAATGATCACATTCATAATAAACTTGAAGACAATAATTTCTTATTATGTGAATATGCATGTGCATTGATGATAAGATACGGAGATACGGTTATAGTTGTAATATGAAGCCATTTTGGAATGGGGTTTTTGCATATTACCATTGAAGTGCCATATTGTGTACAATTTATGCATTTTGTTATCTCTTTAATGAGCAGAGCTTTATTTATTAATCAAAGTGTAATTATGAGTGCGTGATTCCATAGATTTTCAAGTGGTTGCTTTCTTTTTTTTTTTAAGAAAAATTTTTCCATGGGGTACGTTGTTTTGCTTACAAGTAGGATTTTTTTTGTAACATTTGATTAAATAGGAAGAAATGAGTTTTGAATAGTTACCGAATTATTTCCTCTCCTTACAGTTTGTGTATATAATTAATTTTGTCTCATAAATAGTTCTCGAAGTGAAAAATGTCTCATGAATTCACTCTGTTCTAAAAGAAAAAAGTTCAGAATTCACTCTGTTCTAAAAGAAAAAAGTTCAGAGACCTTTTTTATGAGCCTAATTTAATGATTTTTACGAGACACTTTTTAAGTTCAATATTCATATTCTAAAAGAAAAAAGTTCAGAATTCACTCTGTTCTAAAAGAAAAAAGTTCAGAGACCTTTTTTATGAGCCTAATTTAATGATTTTTACGAGACACTTTTTAAGTTCAATATTCATAGGGCAAATTTGACTACGAGTGTTGATTCTAGAAAGAAAAATGAATTAAGAAACTACACATATATTTATTCCAAATTTTAACGGGTAAATTTTAACGGTTTTCATTTATGCATATTCACGTTAAAATGCATGTAAGATATAAAAGTGTTCTCACTCATAAATTATTTGATTAAAATTCAATCAAACAGCTAAGAAAAACTTGATCTATTTGTAGGAGAAAATAAGATGTCGATCATAATTTTTTTCATTTCTACTAAATAAGATTTTTTTTTCCACAATATTTTTCTTTCCAACTTGATACCCACTAAGAGTACGCAAATGGAAAATGTGAACATGAAACGGATTTATTAAAAACAAAAACAAAAACAGCAAGACAGAGTCAAGGATGTTTCATAGTTTGGTCCAAAAATGAATAGTCATCTCTCGTACTAATGCAAAGATCATAGATTTGATTATTCAATATTGACATAACAAAGATAACAAGTGATTATCATTATAAATTATCTTCCAGTTACAAACTCGCATTACAACTCTAAAACCAAAGTCATGATCATCTCCTATTAAGAATAATAATCATATAAGCATGGAGATAAACAAAATTTTTCACAAAATAAAAAGAAAAAGAACCGAGTTAAGGAACGAATGAATAAATCACCACATATATACAAAGGGCCTAAGACAATTAGGATCTGAAAAATCCTTTTTATTCTCGTAAGGTTATAACTCTATAATTTATAAAACTGTAAGCTCTAGTCTAATATGTAGCGTATTTTTTAAGCTAAGTCTCACTGTTTTGTTAATATCAAGATTATATAACCCTATGGAGTTAAATAAGATTGCTCTTAAGATTTAGATGCACGTGCAATTGCATAGCTTTTTAATCCTTAACGTTGCTTTTGCCAGCAAATTGCCAGCTTTGCCAATTCTGTAAACAAATTCGTCCCAATAAAATGTATAGATAAATTAATTCGTCCATGGGGCTCCGAAGATTCTAATGTAGAACTGTTGAACCAGAAAGAGTGGAAACAAATAATTAATAAAATAATTTTGGCATCCCTTAAAAAATATTTTTTGACCAAGAAAATGTGTAGTTGGTCGTCCACCGTGCAGCAACCAATGGCGTTCGTAGTTGAATGTTGAAACAAGTGGGTGCAAATATGCCTCAAGCATTATCAGACCATGTGGATTGGCACGCATCAGTTTACCATTTTAACTAATTAAATGAGCTTTAACCAATCGGAAGTTGAAGGTTTTTTTATTTTTTTATTTTTATTTTTAATTTTTTTAAACTAGTAGAAAAGCATGTTTATTAAACATGTTAAAAAAAAAAGTTTTGAAAGGGAAAAAAATTTTGAAAGCAGAGAAGGAAAAAAACGTTTCAAAAAGCAAAAAAGTTTCGCAAAAAGAAATGATGAATCGTTTCGAGTTTCAAGCACCACGAGAGCACCGTACAATATTCATTCTCTCTTTGTATTTAGGGTATTTGACATTGTTACCCTCTGAACTTATCACATATTTACAATTTACCTCATGAACTTTTGATTTTAGTAACTTGCCACTTGAACTGACAATCATATCGTGCCATGTGAGAGATGCTGTCTAGCGGCTTAGCTTTTTTCTTTTATTATTTGTTATTTGACCCCAGATTCTAAGTCTCTTTGTACCATTTTCTTCTGGTTTTTCCTCAGATTTTAAAGATCCTGATGTTTAAACCCATAAAATTAATTATTTTAAAAAATAAAAATTATGAAAATTATATAAATATTTGTAAATACTTATTAAAAAATAAATTAAAACACACAAAGCATACTAAAATAAAAATACATTACATGATTTACAGCTTTTGTTGATTTCATACTAATTAATTATTTTACACACAAAAACACTTTTTAAAATTACTGAAAATATACTACAACTGAAAAAGACACTAAAAACAGATTGTAAAGGAATGGATGAGTGTAGATTTTATTTTCAAAGATTTGGCTTTTTTGACACCTTTTGATATATTCCGCGGAATCTTTCTCTATCGTCTTCTTATAACACCCAGTATGCATCAATTCTTCAAAAAATTTCTCCCACTTTGATCTCACCAAAATCTCCTTGATGAACTTCGTCCAAGGCCTCTTCAGATTCTTCACTTCTTAGACATCAAAGTAGGTTGCCACTGCATCCTTTTCTATGGTGATTACCATTTGAAATACATTATCTATTTAAATGTCTAAGAAGCTTCTTTGCTTCTCTTCTATCAGCTGGCATAATATTGCTTTTATGTAATGTTCACAAGGCTTTCTTCAATAGATCACATCCGTTTCTGTTAACAAGATGGATTCCGTCGTGTTAAATAATGTTTGGCATCTCGGGTTTGGTCCTTTGCAAGGCTGCAACATCTTTGCCCATATCAAGCCAATAATAACCAATTCTTTGTAATTGTCATAATAGCCTAGGCCTTCCATATCACATGTGAGGTCATGGACTTGATTAATTCTTGTTTTAGACTCGTTTCAATTCAAACACCTGGCCAATATTCCCATAATCATTTTTCTAGTCGAGCGGGTTACCGGTTGTGACAAAATCCCATATTTCCTTAAGATCAGTTGCGTTAGGCTGAGCAAGTTTATTTTTTATCATCGTTACATTCTTCATCATTCATAAGCAAAACTGAATCTGGTCGATGAAGTGCTCTGAAAACTAGACCTTGCATTCTAGCAGTTGCAATCTTAGAAGCTATTATAGAAGAGCATTTGCATATCTATTTTGGGTCCTTGATGTATGCTCGAAGCAACACTTTGCTCATCAGTTTTTGCGCTATTGAATGATACCTTATAGATAAATGTTCTCTGACGGCAAATTCACCCTTTATTTGTTGAATGACAAGCCTAGAGCCTCCTTTGATGGTTATTTATTTTAATTCCTGCTCTTATCACCTCCATCATTCCTACAATTAGTGCTTTATATTCTGACTTATTATTGGAGCACTTGAAAGATAGCTTGCATGCGCGAATGTCATTTCTCCCATTCGGATCTGTTAATATTATTCCTGCACCTCCTGCTAAGGTCGTGGAAGATCCATCAAAAGTTACCATCCACTTTTCTTCCTTACAAATTAATATCGATGACAATTCCCTTGGTATTTGCTCGCACATGGGGTCGTTTTGTGCTTGAGGGCATAAAGCCAAGAAATCTGGTAGAGCTTGGCTTTTTTGTGTCTTTGGTTGATCACAGAGATATCAAACTCACTCAAGAGAAGCATCCAACACACCATTGTACTTGTGGGTATTGGTTTGTCCATCATAAATTTTATTGGGTCCGACTTTGTCATGATAAGTACTTTAGGGGCTATCATGTAGTGGCGTAAGCTTTGTGCAGCATAAACTGTTAGTTGGTTGGGCAATTAATAACAACCATAAAATACAGAAAACGGAAGCGTATTGGATCGAATTCAATACCTCCAGCCATTGTGTTTAATGCTCTGTTTTCCACCGAATTTACACACTGTGTTCCTCCGTGAAAATGTTGTTTTCTGGGCACTCACAATTCTCACTTGATGGTGTAATTTTTTTGTTTTGAAAAGTATGCCCAGGGACCAGAGAATTTAATACCGTGACCATCACACGGGTGTAACGGTTACCAACCGTTACAAGAGACAGTTGAATCTCACGTGGGCCAAATCCGTATCACGTGGGCAACACGAATTTTTTAACATTTTCCCACTTGGCTCACGTATTACATCAACTGCTATAAAGAGAAACAAAATACATGAATCATGGCGACAGGTCCTCTAAATAACGAGTATTATCTTCCATGTATCACAATATATCTTGTTTCTTAGATTTTCTATCTTATCTTAATGAATAAACCCCATGTTTATTCTAGGTCCTAAACTTTAGTGATATTTCTCATAAATAAAGTTGCGCACTTAATTGAAGCTGAAAAGAGAAATTATCATAAATATAGAGTTTCACAACAAGTAATTCAAAATTACATAAGGGAACCAAGTCCCATTCTATCCACATGATCCCTAAATTTTACTGGTGGCATGCCTTTAGTCAAGGGATCGGCAATCATTAATTCAGTGCTTATGTGTTCAATGACCACTGCTTTATTCTTAACACGCTCTCGTATGGCCAGATACTTAATGTCGATATGTTTGCTTCGACTACCGCTCTTGTTGTTTCTAGCCATAAAAACAGCAGCTGAATTATCACAGAATATCTTCAACGGCCTAGAGATAGAATCCATAATCTTAAGCCCAGAAATGAAACTCTTGATCCATACACCATGTGAGGTAGCCTCAAAACAGGATACAAACTCGGCCTCCATAGTGGAAGTAGCAGTCAAGGTTTGTTTGGCGCTCCTCCATGAAACAGCTCCACTAGCTAGCATGAAAATGTATCCGGAAGTTGATTTCCGTGAATCAATGCAGCCAGCAAAGTCAGAATCAGAGTAGCCAATGACTTCCAAGTTGTCAGTCCGTCTATACATAAGCATGTAGTCTTTGGTTCCTTGTAGGTACCTCATCACCTTCTTTGCAGCCTTCCAGTGGTCTAATCCTGGATCACTCTGATATCTGCCCAACATTCCTACAGCAAATGTAATGTCAGGTCTTGTGCAAACCTGAGCATACATAAGACTTCCAACAGCTGAAGCATATGGAATGTTGTGCATCTGTTCTCTTTCAAGGTCATTTTTCGGGCACTGATTCAAATTGAATCTGTCACCCTTCACAATGGGAGCTATACTTGGTGAACAATTTTTCATCCGAAATCTCTCCAAAACTTTGTTGATATAGGCTTCTTGAGACAGACCCAAAGTGCCTTTATATCTGTCTCTGTGTATCTTAATGCCTATAACGAAGGATGCATCACCCATATCCTTCATGTCAAAGTTTTTAGAGAGGAATTGTTTTACCTCATGTAGCATACCCTTGTCATTGGTTGCAAGTAAAATGTCATCCACATATAGAACCAGGAAACAGATTTTACTCCCACTGACCTTCTGGTATATACATTGATCCATGATGTTCTCTACAAATCCAAATGAAGAGATGACATCATGAAATTTCAAATACCACTGACGGGAGGCCTGTTTTAACCCATATATGGATTTCTTAAGCTTACATACTAACTGCTCACCATTACTAGAGGAGAATCTTTCTGGTTGTTTCATATAAACCTCTTCCTCTAGTTCACCATTGAGAAATGCCGTTTTCACATCCATCTGTTGTAACTCTAAGTCAAAATGAGCAACAAGTGCCAAGATGATGCGGAGAGAATCTTTCTTGGATACAGGAGAAAAGGTCTCCTTGTAGTCGATTCCTTCTTTCTGAGTGAATCCTTTGGCCACGAGTCTTGCCTTATATCTTTCGATGTTGCCTAATGAGTCTTTCTTCGTTTTATAGACCCATTTACACCCTATGGCTTTTGCACCATCAGGCAACTCGACAAGATCCCAGACTCCATTGGATGCCATAGAATCCATCTCATCCTTCATTGCATCGTACCAAAGTTTTGATTCTTGGCAACTTATGGCTTGTGAAAATGTTTCGGGATCATTTTCGGCTCCAATGTTGTACTCCGATTCCTGTAGATACACAACATAATCACTAGAAATTGCCGATTTCCTTTCTCTAGTAGATCTCGGGATCATTTTGGACTATAGGAGTGCTATGAACTATGATCAACCTATCACTTGATGTAGATGGTTGAGCTTCAGTATGATCTCCTTCAGAAACTATGTTCCGAAATTGATCGCTCCCACTAATCAAGTCATTCTCAAGAAACTTGGCGTTCCTTGATTCCACAAATCTAGTGCTATGAGTTGGACAGTAGAATCTATATCCTTTGGACCTCTCGGCATATCCAACGAAATATCCGCTAATGGTCCTCGGATCTAGCTTATTCTCTTGTGGGTTGTATACTCTTACTTCAGACGGACATCCCCAAACGCGTATATGTCGCAAACTCGGTTTCCAACCTTTCCATAACTCAAATGGCGTCTTTGGGACAGCCTTAGTCGGAACCCGGTTCAATATATACACAGCCGTCTTAAGAGCTTCAGTCCACAAGGACTTAGGTAGGTTGGAGTTACTCTGCATACTCCTCACCATGTCCATTAATGTTCGGTTTCTTCTTTCTGCTACACCATTCTGATCCGGAGAACCAGGCATGGTGTATTGGGCAACTATCCCATGTTCTTGAAGAAACCTTGCAAATGGACCTTGAGCTTGTCCATCCTCAGTGTATCTACCATAATATTCTCCACCTCTATCTGTCCTCAAGATCTTTATTTGCTTTTCGCATTGTTTCTCTACTTCAGCCTTGAAAACCTTAAAGGCGTCTAATGCTTCGTCCTTTGTATGAAGCAAGTAGAGATACATGTACCGTGAGTAATCATCTATGAAAGAGATGAAGTATCTCGGACCATATGAGTCCATTACTGGACTACAAATATCTGAATGTATGATTTCTAATATTTCTGAACTCCTCTTGGCACCTTTCTTAGACTTGTTGGTTAGCTTTCCCTTAATGCAACCCACACAAGTCTCGAAGTCAGTAAAATCCAAAGTACTAAGTACTCCGTCAGTCACTAATCTCTTGATTCTCTCAATGGAGATATGTCCTAATCTCCGATGCCACAACATAGAGGAATCCTCATTTATAACACAACGTTTAATGCCAGATTGAACATGCATAGCAGTATGATGTGGTTCATTTTGCAAGTTAATTGAGAAAAGACCATCAGACAAAATACCATTCCCAACAAGATCAGATTTATAAAATAAACTGAAACATTTGTCTGAAAAAGTAAAGGAATATCCCAAATGTACAAGTCTGGAAACAGAAATCAAGTTCCTAGAAAAGTTTGGAACATAAAATGTCTTATCCAATTCCAAAGTAAAACCACTACTTAAAACTAAGGTGCATGTTCCGATGGCTTCCACATGTGAACGCATCTTATTTCCTAAAGAGATGCTAAGCTCACTTCCCAGTGGCTTCCTTAGTTTTCGCATACCCTGCAAGGTATTCGAAACATGGATTGTAGATCCAGAATCAATCCACCATGTGTTATAAACAACATCAATCATATTAGATTCATAACAAACCAATGAGATTGAATTACCTTTCTTCTCAAGCCAACTCTGAAATTTTGTGCAATCATTCTTCATGTGTCCCTTCTTTTTACAGAAGAAACACTTGGATTCCTTCTTAATGACAGCTTTGGGAGGCATTTTACTCTTCCCTTTGTCCTTGGCCTGATGTTGGTCTTGATTCTGATTCTTTCCTTTCGTGGTTGTAAGTGCAGTTTCACCCATTTCCATTACAAGCCGCCCCTCTTCCTGAGTACACATGGTCAGAAGTTCATTTATTGACCATTTGTCCTTATGTGTATTGTAGGAAATCTTAAAGGGCCCATATTGTTTTGGTAGGGTGTTCAGAATGTAGTGCACCAGGAAAGATTCAGACATATCCACCTCAAGGTTCTTTAATTGAGCCGCTATGTCCCTCATCTCCATGATGTGCTCACGCACACCTCTCACACTGGTGAGCCTTAAGGATGAGAACCTCATGATTAGGGTGCTGACAAGTGCCTTATCTGAAGTTTCAAATTGCTCATCAATGGCTTTCAGTAATGCCCGGACCTTGTCATACTATTCGACGGAACCACGTATACCAGCAGAGATTTTGGTCTTTATGAACATGACGCTAAGGCGATTAGATCGCTCCCAACGTTCATAAAGAGCAATCTCATCCTGAGTGCTGGTATCAGTAATTACGGGCTCGTCTTTCCTTATAGCATAATCAATGTCCATCCACCCTAAGTGAAGGAGTATTCTCTCCTTCCAGACCTTGTAGTTATCCCCTTTCAGCTCAGGGATATCACATCGTACATCAGAGAAATTCACAGGTTGTATGACTGCATAATTAAAATAAACATGCTTATGATCAAAATATCGAGGCTATTAAACATAAATCATGCTTTACCAATGTAAATCATGCATAATATCATGAATCTATGACATAAAACTTGCCTGTGGGCTAGAGTTTTAATTCAATTAGATTCATTTTATTGTATGATAAAACTATCAAATTATGTTCCCTTTTCTAATCCCTGTGGGTAAATCAGAAAATATAATTTGATATTTTATCCTAATCAGTTATATCAATATAATAAAAATTCTTGTGGGATAAAATTTATTAGATTAAGTACAACTAATTACAATAAATGTCCTTTACCCAAATGTGATCCTAAACAAATTAATATATAATTTTACATAATTAGAGTTGCTGTGGCTAAGCTCCAATTATTAAAAAATTATATGGATCACTTAGACATTTTATTTTGTTCACAATTATTCATGAAAATTGCATGTTCTCTAGGCAATATAATAATTATGAACGAAATCATAATTTGTGCTAAATGAGTTAATTAACTTAATAACATGCATAATATAACTCAAAACAATGCATATAACAAATACTTGGCACATAATGCTTAAATTAAATTTCCCATGAAATCATTGCAAGAATTATGTGCATATCCAAAAACCAAAATTAAAATTTTTTTTTTTTGATTTTTGGATTTTTTTTTTCTTCTTTTTTTTTTTTTTTCGCCAAAACGGCGTCGTTTCATTTAAGGGGGGGGGGGGGGGGGGGGGGGGGGTCCCTTAAACGGCGTCGTTTCGCTGAAGGGGGGGGGTCCCCAAAAACGGCGTCGTTTCGCTGAAGGAGATTCTCGCCCCCGCTAAAAACGACAGGTCGTTTTGCTGCCGAATGCAAAACGACATGTCGTATGGGTCGTCTTCAACCTCCAGCCGGGTCGTTCTGACCCGGATGCGACCCGCGGACCCGTAGGAAAACCCGACGGTTTCTCTCCCCTCCGACGTCAATTTCAGGCGTTCCAAATCCCAAAATGCTCAGAAATCAATAATATGATGATTTATGAATTCAAAATACATAATTAACCAAGTATTCATATTGATCAATATATGCTTTTCACGGCCAAAAATCTGGCATGCACAGACCGGAAAAACATGTAGAATTCCTCGATTTTTCATCATAAAACATCAAGAAAACATTAACCCAATGGTTTTATAGCAGTAACATTGAAAAAATATCAAGGAAAAACAAAGTCCAATTCACGGTACAAAAACCGTGGGAAAACAGAATTTTCGTTCAAAATTTGAACACCAAGGCAGAGGTATAAGGCTCGGATACCAAATGTTAGTTGGTTGGGCAATTAATAACAACCATAAAATACAGAAAACGGAAGCGTATTGGATCGAATTCAATACCTCCAGCCATTGTGTTTAATGCTCTGTTTTCCACCGAATTTACACACTGTGTTCCTCCGTGAAAATGTTGTTTTCTGGGCACTCACAATTCTCACTTGATGGTGTAATTTTTTTGTTTTGAAAAGTATGCCCAGGGACCAGAGAATTTAATACCGTGACCATCACACGGGTGTAACGGTTACCAACCGTTACAAGAGACAGTTGAATCTCACGTGGGCCAAATCCGTATCACGTGGGCAACACGAATTTTTTAACATAAACAAGAGCCAAACATTACTATTCATTGTAAGAGTAAATAGTTTCTGCTCCTCTCATTTGCCTGCTCAGATAATAAACTGGTCTTTTCTTTTATTCCTAGGTGATCAAAGACCCGATGACTGTTCGGTAGTCATTAAATATAATACCAAAGGTAGCCTTGGTGAGGCAGGGGGTCATAACTTGTGGAGATGTTAACACTTGTTTTATTTTTTCGAATGAAAACTGTTGTTCCATTCCCCAACTCGATTGAACTCCCTTTCGTAATAATGACAGTTGGGGGTGAGCTCGGCATTACCGCCAAGTAGCCTTACTCTAGGTAGTCGGCAACCCAGCTTGGCAAAGCTCGGGGAGCTAGCAACTGATCTCGATGAGCTTGGATCGCTTGTCCGAGGTGCTTTTCAGGATCTCTCAAGCCGCACCGCAATTGGTTGCCTTCTCAGGTCAGGCACCAGTTCAGGTCGGATTCTTTTTACTCACAAGTGGGCTGTTACTCGCCATCACTAGCCAACAGATGGCGGACAACTCACCGTCAGATGGGAAGCAATCCTCTGACGGAGGGCACGACACTTGTCTTCCACCTTCTAGCACGCCTTGATGTGACACACGAGTTGTAGGCAAAACCAACCTAACATCCGGTCCAAGTGGTAACCTATAAATAAGGTGCATTTATTGCATTTAGCACGTATGCTTCTTCCCACCTAACAAGTTCCCGTTCTCTGTCGAGCAACTCCTACCTTAAGCGTCAGAGAGCCCTTGTCTATTGACTGACTTGTTTCTTCTTGCCTCTGAAGTGTCCCTCCTCTTATTGTAGGTTCACCCGATCAAGCAGAGTCGAACAAAGAAGCGTTGTTCACCGTGCGCAGCCGCACATGGTGTTGAATCGCCGCCCTATTACGGTAAGCATCAACATATTTTTTTTACGTTAGAAGGAGGATGCCTACGCCTTCACTCGAAATTACTAGCCATAGCAGGCCTTTGAACCGAGATGGCGACTCGAGGCAACGCCTGGGATAAGGGTGCCCGACAGGAGGGGTCGGGAGAAGCTTGAAACCGAAACCAGAATCTGGCCAGACCTAGGGGCCGTCCTGAGCCATGAGATCCCGGTCTGGTGGTCAAGGAAGCACAGCAAGAGCCGAACAGGTGCAAGATCCAGTTTTCCAAGACCCTATCTCGGAACTGACCAATGCTGTTCGGATACTTACTCAGCAGCTCGTACAGCAGGCTCAGCGCCAGGTGGCTCCTGGCCTCCTACCTCCAGCCCCGGTTGACCAGGCTAGGGGTCGGGCAGGACGGGATGCCGCTGACCCCAGTGAAGTTGACTTCGAGCGCTCTAGAAGATCTACACATGGTGTCTCGGCAAACAACAAGCTCATTCGAGAGGGACACCTTGGCCCTCAGGAAGCACAAGCTTCGTCACCACAGGGCTCTTGAGCAACTGTTTTTGATCGGCTTGGCAGCCAAGGGGAAGCACAACAGGGTCGCCACCTTGGAGCAGGTGATAGGGTTGAGGGCAGAGCACCTTATAGGGTTGAACTACCAGAAGATACCAATAGTTGCTAGTTCCAGGAGTTGCAACACCAAATTGATGAAATCTACAACAACCGTTTCGGTTTAGATCATGTCGGAGCTTTAGATCTGCCATTTACCAATGCCATCATGTGAGGCTCGATGCCACCCAAATTTAAAAGCCCGCAAATCAAGGCTTATGATGGGACTACAGACACTGATGAGCATGTCGAATTGTACCGAGGACACATGCTCCTACAAAACGCTAGAGACGCAACCATGTGCAAGGCTTTTTCTTTGACTCTGACTGGACTAGCTCGACAATGGTTCTGACGACTTGAGTTAGCTTTGATCACTTCTTTTTGACAGTTCTCTGTCGCCTTCTCAGTAGGTTTCTCTACAACAAAAATAAGGAGAAAGGAAATAACTTATTTATATGTTGTTAAGCAAGGAGATGGTAATGACGAAAAGCTGACCTAGTCACTGGCATTCGAGCAACCGAGCACATTTTCTTAGATGCTCGGCTACGCGTAGAGGTATGTTGACGAGACTGAATATATGAAGAGCCGCAAAGAAGAAGCTAGCAGTAGCGGCACGAAGAAGGAGAAAAAGCAGAAGAAAGCGCCTGAACATTATGGCGCCGAGCAGAACAAGAAGCAAAAGAAAGACAAGAAGACCGAGAAGCCGAAAGTGCCGATCGATAAATTTTTAAAGCTATATGCCCCTAGTAGTGAGTATTAATGAGGCACTTGCCTAGGTGAGTGGAAGGAACCTACTGGTCGACCCACCTAAGCTCAAGGGTAGTAAAGTAGGACCAAAGCAAGTACTGTAATTTTCGCAAGGACGTGGGACATAACACCTGTGACTGCATTCAACTCAAGGACCAGATCGAGAGACTAGTCTGAGACAAACATTTGCTGGAGTTTATAGAGCGATTTTTAATTCTAGGCTTCGCGGTTGGGAGAGACGACCAACTGAGCTGAGACGCACCAAACCGCACACACAACAATGGTAGGAATGCCTCGGAACCCCCGAACATTGTTAACACAATTTTCAAAGGGCATGTCACTGGGGATAAATCGAGTAGGCGGCAGGCTTATGTCCGAGAAGCTTGAGTGGTCGAAAGAGGTGAGCTCATTAATATGTCCAAGCACGTCAATAAAATTTACCGCCAGCAAGACATGCCGATCACCTTTACGGAAGAGAAGGCGGATAAATTAATCCATCCACACAATGATGCTCTTGTGTGCGAGTTGCACATTGCCAATGACATAGTATGGCGTGTGCTGATCGATAATGATAGCTCTGTTGACATCCTATTTAAGCAAGCATACAATAATCTGAAGATCAACAATGCTATCCGGTTCAGACAACACTTTACGGCTTCACGGATGAATACGTCTGAGCACTTGGGAAGGTTGGGCATGAAGGGCCTTAAAGTAATTTCGGTGAGGGTCTTGCTCAGGTGACACACATCGTCGAATTCTTGGTTATCGACAAACCCTCTCAATACAATATTATTATCGGCCGTCCGACGTTAAACGCAGTGAGGGCTGTGGTCTCTACCTACCACCTAGCCATGAAGTTCCCAACGGACAACAGGGTCGGAGTAATCAGGTCACGATAAAAGGATTCCCGAGCTTGTTATTCTAATGCTGTCAAGACTGCTTCAGCTCGACAATTGGAGGTCTTAGCCATCTACAAGGTTGACAAAATACAATTCCCAACCGAGTCAGTGCCTAAGATGCTCTCTGACCTTTACCCCCGTATGCCTGAGGAGGAGATGAGGGCCACCCCTGTCGAGGATTTGGCACCGTTTATCCTCGATCCAGCACATCCCAACCACATGGTCTAACTCGGCTCTCAATTGAAGCTTGAGATCTGGGCCGACCTTGAGAAATTCCTTATAGAGTATTAGGATGTGTTTGCATGGTCTCTCGAGGACATGTCCAGCATTGATCTCAGCATAATCTATCACCGTCTTAACATCCAACTAGAATACAAGCTGATTATTTAGAAGAAAAGGGCCTTTAACCCCGAAAAGGTATGCCGCCATTAATGAAGAGGTCCATAAACTGCTAAAGGCGGGATTCATCCGAGAAGTAAAGTATTCGGAGTGGTTAGCGAACGTGGTCCTAGTTAAGAAGGCAAATGGGAAATGGTAGGTTTGTATAGACTACACCAACCTAAACAAGGGTTATCCCAAGGGCTGCTTTCTACTGCCTCGAATAGACCAGCTCATTGATGCAACTATCGGGCACGAGCTGCTCAGCTTCGTGGACTCTTATTCTGGCTATAACCAAATACGAATGGCCAAGGAATATCAAATAAAAATAGCCTTTGTTACCGACCAAGGGCTCTACTGCTACGTAGTAATGCCCTTTGGACTTAAGAATGCTAAGGCTACCTACCAACACCTAGTTAAGAAAATGTTTGCTCGGTTGATTGGCAAAACCATAGAGGTCTACGTGGATGATATGTTAGTTAAATCCGTCCAAGCAATGGACTACATGGCCGATCTCTGAACGAGCTTCTACATTCTCCGGGAGTATGGGATGAAATTCAACCGGATAAAATGCGCGTTTGGGGTTAGCTTGGGCAAATTTTTTGGATTCTGGCCAATCAAGAGAAATCGAGATCAACCCAGCCAAGGCTCAAGCTATTATAGACAAGCATTCACCTCGGATAGTGAAAGAGGTGTAGAAACTTACCGGCATGGTAGAAGCTCTCTCTAGGTTCGTCTTTAGGTCTACCAACAAGTGCCATCTATTTTTTTAGGTTCTCAAGGGGAGGTTTGAATGGAGCGGGGAGTGTGAGGAAGCCTTCTAGAATTTAAAGAGGTACTTAGTCACGCCCCTGTTCCTATCCAAACCTTTACCGGGTGAAGTATTGTATGCCTACCTCGTCGTGACTAAGAAGGCTGTTAGCTCGGTCCTTGTCCGAGAAGAAGACGGTGTCCAGAAGCTCGTCTATTACACAAGCCATGCGTTTCAAGGTGTCGAGAAAAGGTACCCCCTACTTGAAAAATTGGCGTTTGGGCCTAGTTACTTTTGCTAAAAAATTGCGGCCTTATTTTGAAGGGCACACTATCCGGGTCTCGACAAAATTCCCTCTTCGGCAAGTTTTTCAGAGCTTAGAGATATCAAGACGAATGGCCAAGTGGTCGGTCGAACTTGGCCAGTATGACATTCATTTTGTACTAAGGACAGCTATCAAGGCCCAGGCCCTCGTAGATTTCATTGCTGAGTTCACCGATACTGAGCAAGGCACACCACTAGCCGAGAAAGCACCCATGGAAGTCCCAGATGCCCCTAGCTGTAGTAAAGGTTATCATGCCACGCTAGAACTAGAATGGAAGCTCTTTATAGATGGATCTTCTTGCACTAAAGGTTTGAGTACCGGGTTGGTTTTGGCAAGCCCAGATGGATATAAGACAATCTACACACTTTAATTCAATTTCAAGGCCTCTAACAATGAAGCAGGGTACGAAGCGCTCCTGGTCGGACTCAAAATCGCCAAGGATCTCGAGGTGGACCGCCTAGTTATCCATAACGACTCTATGCTCGTCGTCCAATAGGTCACTAGAGTGTTTCAAGCCCGGACGGAATCCATGACCACGTATTTACAAGAGGTCAGGACATTGCTCGGGTAGTTTAAACCTTACTCATTTAAACAGATTCTCAGGTCAAAAAACTCTGAGGCTGATGCGCTTGCTCGACTCGCCACGGGCCTAGGCGAAAGTGAGTTAACATTAGTCACCATTGAAAGATTAGCCGAGCCGAGTATTAACAAAGAAGTGGCATATGTAGCCCAATAGTAGGAGACCACCTGGATGGACCCGATCATCCGATACCTGACCACAGCCGAATTGCTTGGCGATCGAGAAGAGGCACGCCAGATTCACAACAGCTTGGCCCGATATTCGATGATCGATAGGAAGCTATATCGGTGAGGCTATACTACACCGTGTTTGAAGCGCGTAGGGCCCAGAGAAGCTCAATATCTGATGAAGGAGATCCACAATGGGCTATGTGGTAATCACTTCGGGGGTCGATCCTTGGCCCAAAAATACCTTTGGTAGGGCTATTACTGGCCGACCATGGAGAAGGACTGTAAAGACTTTGCGCGAAAATGTCTAAAATATCAGCAGTTCGCAAGAGTGCCCGGACACCACGTCGAGCCTGTAACACCCGCCTATTTTATGTAATGGACCACGTTTAGTTAGTAACGTTGATAAGAAATTTATTTAGTAAATTACATTATATGATATGATATGTGATGTGCATGTTACTAACTTTTTATGTCAAGTTTTGTGACAGGTGACGACCGTATGGAATCGTTGTGCTCTAGTGTTCATGTGAAATTTTAAATATATGATTATTTATGATGCAATGATGTATGAATGTTTTACGGTATGACATTTAATGACAGATCGACAGGCCAAATATTTAAGATCACTAGGCCGAACTTCTTGCCCGAGATCGACAGGCCGAAGAAACCCACCGGTAGGCCGAACTTGTGGAACCGGCGGGCCGAAGACGGAAAATCGGCAGGCCAAACACGGCTGACGAGCAGTCAGCAGAAATTTTTCCAAAATTATGGCTGAGTTAATTACATTAATTGGATAATTTAATGTGATTAATTGGCATAATAATGGAATGTTTTTATCAGTTAAGGAAATTAAAGGGTTTGACTTTGCATTAATTTGTATAATTATAAAAGATTTCCCATTTTAAGAGGGCAAGATATGGCAAGTGTGACTATTGGATTTAACTTTCCCTTCTTTCTCTCCTTTTCCCACGCCTATACCCACCCAACAGTCAGAATTTCCTGACTTAATGAAGGGCAATGAATGCTCATTATACTTGTTACGTTAAAATTTTTTTTAACGTTTTCTTTCCTCAGGTTTTTCTCTCAACTTCTCACGTTTCTCCTCTCATTCACTATCTGAGACATTTTTTTTTCTTATCCTCATTCTTTCTCTTCTCTTCTCCACGAGTTCCTTTTCTCTCTCTCACGAAAATTTTCTGAGAAAAATTGAAAGAAATTTTTAAATTTCGTTGGTGAAATCAAGAGTTTTAGGAAGAAATTTCAAGGTAAGAACTCAGTTTTCTTTGTGTTTTTGAAAGCATTCTTCTCCTCAATTTATCTACAATATCTTTCTTTAGGTATTGTATTTGTTTTGAATTTTTAATATGATATGCATGTGTATGTTATGAGATGATTTTTCCAAGTTTCATGTCTTCTCGGTTTTTATGATATAAATATGAATTTTCTATCTTCTACCCCTCATAGTGAATATTATTGTTTAATCTTGATGTATAAAAAAAATAAATAAATAATGTTATTCAAGGGGTAAATGTGATGTTTTTCATGATAGTCGTCAAGAATGTACATGTTTATATGTATGATAAATGTATTATATGTTATGAAATTTTTATGGTATTATATGTTATGAAATTTTTATGGGAATTCATTAAGAAAACTGTTTTAATAAATGTTATTTCTGGATTTTTGTTTATGAAATGTTATGTATGTTTAAAAGATTTTATGATAATAAAATAATTTCATGCATGATAATATGATGTTTGTATGAAGTTTTAAATTAAAATATATATATTTTAATTGTTCGAAAACATTTTATTTAAAAGATAATTATGTTCAAAATGTATGGTTTGTTTTATATGCTTAAGGTAATTTTTATGATTTAAGAAAAATCATAATAACATGTTTATGTGATGACGATTTTTATGGTTATGAATTATGTTTATAATATGAGATGAGTGTATGTATATGTGAATATTATATGAATGAATGTTATGTGTATGGATATTTCATGATAAGTATTGATTTTTATTGTATCCTTAAATGGATAAATGGCATGAACACTGAAGAAGCGAGCACTACGAGACCGCGGCGTCATCACCAAATCACGTTAAGGTTAAGTAAGCTATCGTTAAGGTAAGTACATTCTCACCTGCAACATGACACCTTTTTCAAGGTTTGATGATATGTTTACAAGGATATTCATGATGATTTTATGATGATTTTTCCTTAAAGGATTTCTTATGAAAGATTTTCATGATTTCACGTTATGCATGATGTTTATGGCATGTTTTAAAGTATGAAAAGTATGTATATATATGTATCACCTAATAAGTGTTGCACACCCAATGTTATGAAATGTTATGTTATGATGTCATGTTTAGTTTGGGATTAGCCACCCTTCTCCTCTCACGACGGCGCGCCTATGATGATGTTTATGGTGCAACACTTGGGCCCTTAAGATAAAAATAGAATAAGTTTTAAAATGGTCAATGTTATGAAAGATATGTTCTATGAAATTGTGCTTAAGGAACTTTTATGATATGATGACAATGATGATGATGATGATGTTTATGAAATGTTTTAAATTGTGAGAATTTTATGTACTTACTAAGCATTAGCTTAATCATGTTTTATATGTCATGTTGCAGATAAGGGTAAGGGAGTCATGGAATAGGTGGAGGACATGGGAAGGCGTGTGAGCAACATGAACGATGAATTGTAACCGGAAGCACGCCAAGAAAAATGATTTTATGATTTAATCAAGTTATATATTTTGAGTATATATATTTTTATGTTAAGTTTTAAGAATACTTATATTATGGTTTTATAAGATATTTTATCATTTTTTTAATGAATTATGAACTTCCGCTATATTTTACGTAAAGTTGGTATGTTTTAAATTAAGTTTTTCCAAGGGAACTTGATCTCGAACGGCCTACCGAACTCTGTGGCTTGCCTGCCGAAGACCAGAAGTTCGGCCTGCCGATCGAATTTTTCGGCCTGCCGAACATGGATGAATTTTTGGTCCGAATTGCAAAGCCTCTACCGGCCTGCCGGTTGAGGGAGCTCCGGCTTGCCAATGATGTTCGGCCTGCCGAAGTCCCAAGTTCGGCCTGCCGAACTGTGGGAATAAATGGATTTCAAGTGATGCGATGATCAAAGAGATTTAATGTGATATTTTTTATAAGTCCTGAGGTTACAATTTGATAAACCTATATTATTAAATAAGTTTATGATTAATTTAAGCACAATTGAATAAATTATGAAATGGAATAAATTAAACAATGTTATTCTAAACAATGTTAAGTTTTTTTTTTAAAAAAAAAAACGTATGAATGTATCCTGGTAATGTATGTTTAAGTACTTTTAAAATCAATAGTACCGATTAAGTTTGATATTATTTATATGTTTAAAGTTTAAGCATGTACGAATGTAAGTATGTAACGACATCTGTGACGTCCGAATTAAGGGGTGTTACAGGCTTTGGTATCAGAGCGAATCTTTCGATTACAATTCATATCACTACACGTCAATCCAAGTCCTCCAAGTAAGTATGTTATTAAGTTAGATGTATTGATGCAAGTATGATGATAAGATTAACGTTTGAATGATTAATGATTAATGACATAGTAGTGAAAACCTGTCTCAAAAATGGAAGATTATTTCTAAGTCCTAATTATTTTAGGAAATTTACAATGGACGGCTACAGAAGAATGCAGACTCGCACCCAGACCGACGAGAGACTCATGACGATGATTGCTGAACTGCAAAGGCAGTTGGAGGATCAACGAAGGGAAATAGCTGCATTAAGGGCCAACGGCCAGAATGGTGAACAACGAGGCAATGATGTGCCTCCTCCTCCCCTGCAGCCACATGTACAAGCAAACGAAGCCCCAGCTCCTGCTGCTGAACCAGCTGCTGAACCAACATCAGCTTATCAGGAACCGCTTCTGGTCAGATGGAAGAGGGTTAAGCCAGCGGACTTTGAGGGTTTAAAGGACCTGTTAGTCGCTCAGGGATGGTTAAAGACGATCGAAGCCACTCTGAGACTCATGGATTTCACGGACAACGAGAAGGTCCTCTGTGCCTCATACTGCCTTACCATGGAGGCCAGAATTTGGTGGGATGGCATCGAATAGAGCAGGAATGTTGAAGAGATGACATGGGCTGATTTTGTTCACGAGTTCAACACGAAGTTCTTCCACATGAATGTTACGAGGAAGCATTATGAGGAGTTCAAAAGCTTACGCCAGGGGTATATGACAGTCACTGATGTGGTGACAAAGTTTGACCAGCTTGCTCGTCTATGCCCATGGATGGTTATGAACGAAGGTGAAAGGGTCAGAAGGTTGATCAGGGCCCTTAGACCAGACATTGCTGCAATTGTTGATGGGGCAAGTCCGCGAAGGACCCAAGAACAGGTTGTTATGAGGGCTCAACGTGCTGAGTTTCATCTGTCAAAGCTAAGAAGGAACCAGCTGTTCGATAAAATTCACTAACGCAAGTGCACGTTATCGATCAAGTAATACAATAGTGAGTAAGGGTATCGTCTCACATGGACTGTTGTATAATAATCTAACTAAGTACTAAAATTAGATTAACTCTAAGGTTTATCTAGTTGATCATATGAGGTTGTGATTGAATAAATTACTGAACTAAAGTACTAAATTAAGAATAAAAATTGCAATCAATTTCAAAAGATACTTCAATAAGACAAGGCGTTAAGGCATTTGATTTCACCATAATCACTAGATATGAATTTCATAAAATTATGCAACCCAATCAATAATACACATGTGATGACGGAAATTCCTAAATTATTTACTATCCTATCTCTAGGTATAGCAAACCTACTCAGTTTATTAACTCACTATATCTCTATGTGAATTTAAATAAATCAGAATGCATTAGGATTCATGAACTTTCCAGATGAAGCCACACAAATAATATGGTATATCTCTATCCATATTTAATTCATGGTTATATGTTAGATGAAGCATTTGCATAATTCTCCCTTCTCAGTTTTGAACATGCACATCAGATCATTTAAATGGTAGCTAATCATTTAAAAGCATTAAACATAATAACACATAACTCACATGAATAAAATCAATTATGGTGCATAAATATGAAATTTACATCGTCATGATTAGGTTACATCATAGCCCTAACTAAGAAAATTAGAACATAATTGAAAAATAAATAAAATCTGAAAATTTAATTGAATCAAACATCAAGAGTTAAGAGAGCAAGAAATTCTGTTACCAATTCTCTCACTTCTTACTCCGGAATGATTGACGGCTCCTAAGAAAAATAAACAACGCTCTCCAAAATTAACTGATAACCTAGCTACCCAAGACTATTCTATTTATACTACTCTTAAGTTAACAAATCCCTTGTTTTGCATCCAAAAATCGTGGTTCAGTATCACTCTGGCGCCGCGGCCCTTCTTTTCCAGCGCTGCGGCGCTTCTTCTCTGTTTTTTCTTCTTTTCCGCCATAGCGCCGCGGCGCTCCTTCCCCAGCGCCGCGGCGCTGAGTTTCTGCCAAACGCTTTCTTGCACTTTCCTTGGGCGCCGCGGCGCTGCTCTTTGGGCGCCGCGGCGCTTCAGCTCTGCCAACAATGTCCGGTCTCGGATTTCTTGTGCTCTTGCTCCCTTTTGTTTTGTTTTCTTTCTTTCTTCAACCTACATCAATAAAAGCATGCTTTTATGAAAAAGTTGGATGTTTCATGTTATTTTTCTTAAGAACATAGTAATATTCGTTAATTAAAAGTGGCCAAATAACTCTCTAAACTAGAGTTATCAAAACCCCCCAAAGTAACTTTTGCTAGTCCTCGAGCAAAATCAAGAAGTAACACAAACATGGAACAACAAATCCTTCAAGATGTCCTCCAAAATTTTTCCATCTTACAATTCACAGAAAAGAACAAATTCCATCCAAACAGTGAGATCGATTTGCTATTTAAGACTAATTCTAATTTCATGACGTGTGTGTGTGTTATCCATTCTTTTCAAATTGTATGCAGTTCAGTAACATCCACATTACTCTGAGAAGCTTTGATGAGTTGTGCAAAGAAACATGTTTCATAGGTTCACCTTTCATTCCTTTCTCCACTAATGTAGGCTAGTCATCCAACTAAAAATCATTAGGGCTTTATTAAGCTTGTAACGTCAGGCTGGGCTAGAGGTAAGATAAAAGTAAATTTTTGGCTCAATTCACCCCTCCCATGTTGATTTCTAGACTCCAATTAGAATCACTCTTGGTTGTATACCCTTAAACCACTTCAACTGTATGATCAACATTTACCCTTTTCTTCAAACCATCCAACTTCTGACCAATTTAGACCCTATCCCCAAACTTACTCCATCGCCCTCAACTGCACTCAATTATGCACTTTCATTTTCTTAGTCACTCACTGTTGTTGTTTCATTCCTCTTTTTTTTTCTTTTTTTTTCTTTTCTTTTTTCTTTTTTCTTTTTTTTTTTCTGGTTTTGTGTTGTTGTTGTTTTTTGTTTTTTTGTTTTTTTTTTTGAATAAAATCATATGAAAACTAATAAGATCCTTAAATAGCAAAATTAATACCACATGAGGCTCAAAAACTTATATGCTTCAAGAAACAACTCAACAATTCCCTTGCTCCATTCTACCTCCCAAAATACGCTTACCTTCTTCAGAAATCAACATGTTTACGGGATGTGGGACAAGGTAAAAATGATTGGCTGGTTTAACAAATGTGGGTGACAAAGAAAGAACGGTTAATGCATCAAGGCTCAACAAGGTGACTAGGGATATTTAACCAGGGTTGGCTTGAACGGCTCAAACGATCCAAAAATGGCCTAAATCATGTTTTCAGTCAGATGTAGCCTAGGATTTCGCCTCGAGAGGAAATCAGATGAATTCTAAAACATGGGTGAACATCAATGGACATACACGCAATTCAAAAATTTAGGATTTTTGTGCTCAAGAAATAGATCATAAATTCAGAATTAGAATTAAACAACAAATCCAGCACACGTTTAGACAAAATTCACACCTCCTACGAATTTTAAGACATCCAAATAAAGGATTCAATCATATCCAGATTCATCAATGCAGGAATGTATCACTTCAAGTTTCAAAAAGGGTTAACACAAGTTTTAACAAACAAAAAATTTTGTTTCCCCCCCCAAACTAAATAGAGCATTGCCCTCAATGTATAAATAAAGAAGAAAAGGTAAGGAAACCCCCCGAGTAACAAATGAGGCCAATTGGACTTGTGCAGCCATGGGAACTCCGAGAAGTGATCTGGACAACAAGGAAAACAAACAAAACAAAAACCTTAAGAAATTGAGAATGAAAAGAAAACCAAAATAATGAAATAAAAAGGGAAGTGAAATTAAGGCTCAGGGTGATCAGGAAAATGCGGTGGAGGTGGAAGTTGAGATTCATCCATGCCCAAGTGTCGAGCAATTGCCCGCGTCATGGCAATATTATATTCTAGGCCCAATTCCAAACGACGCAAGCGATCACTGATTGGTAATTCAGGGGCAGGTACAGCAGGCGGTTGAGCTATGGGAGTGACTTGTTCGGGCTGAGGGGGTTGGCTCGAGGCGGAGGCACCAGTGTCTTGCCGAATCGGAGGGCGTACTTCTTGGTCTCTGAAGCTTCCCACGACCTTTCTGTTAATGATTTTCATGGGTTGCAATAATTCTTCCTCTTGGTCGAATGGGACTCCAGCGTCGAGGCATAGGCGTGTGATGAGGGAAGAGTGACCCAAACCACCAGTCGTGGAACCCATAGCAGTTCTCAGAATACTGTCTTGGATTACTTTTCTCACATCAATAGTTTTACCTGTAACAACAGCAAATAACAAGGCAGCTCTGTCCTTGGTAACATCAGAAAAATGCATTACAGGCATTAATTTCGACGCAATAAAATACAACCATGCTTTGTACTCCCTGTTTAACGCGGAGGAGGGAAACGACACCGCTTCGCCTCCCCATGTTAATTTCCACGTGGTGCCTGCAGTAGCTATGGTGCCAAGAACTTCCTCAAAATCCAAATGTTCATTGAGGTATTCATAATAATCATCATTATCAATATTTTGAAGCCCATAATACCTGTGAATGGTTGTTTTATCAAAACGAACCATCTTACCTCGTACACTTACCTGAAGGTTAGTATGCTCTGAAACATTGGCATAAAATTCCCGGACAAGTGGGACTACAGCCGCCTCGGGTTGCTCTAGAAATTTGCTCCATCCTCTTTGCATAACCATATTAAAAAAGACTGTAGAAAAACCATCGCTAAAGTCAAAACCTCGCTCCGGTACTACAGTTTTCTTAACAATGGCATTATTATGTCTTTTTCTTGCGTCCTCACTCACAAACCGGGTATATGGGGTGGATGATGAAGCTACAGTTCGTGTGCGCTTAGAAGCCATTTTTTTTTGAATGGCACACACGTTAAAGAGTAAAACCTAACACCGTCAAAATTTCACGTACCAAAAACCACCTATATTAAAATCTAACTATAATCATGAAAGAAAACCTAATAAGTGCAAATTAAAGAAAAGAAAAAAAAAGTGCAAATAAAAAAAAACTTACCGATCAAACTCTTGAAGCAACAATATCCACCTGATTAACCTAGGCTTGGATTCCTTCTTTTCAAGTAAGTATTTCAGAGCAGAATGATCAGAGTAAACAACTACTTTTGAACCAATCAAATAAGAATGAAATTTATCAAAAGCAAAGACTACCGCCAGAAGTTCCTTTTCTGTAGTTGTGTAATTCAGTTGTGCTCCCGACAAGGTTCGACTAGCGTAATATATAGTTTGAAAAATTTTGTTCTTTCGTTGGCCCAGCACTGCTCCAACTGCTGAATCACTTGCATCACACATGAGCTCAAAAGGTAAATCCCAATCAGGCGCTGCCATGATAGGTGCTGACACAAGCTTTTCTTTCAAAGTGTTAAAGGCCTGCAGGCATTCATCAGAAAACACAAACGGGGCATCTTTAACCAACAAGTTAGACAAAGGTCTAGCAATTTTTGAAAAATCTTTTATAAATCGCCTATAAAATCCAGCATGCCCCAAGAATCCGCGAACGAGTTTGACAGATGTGGGTGGAGGCAATTTTGCAATAACCTCCACTTTGGCTCTATCAACTTCTATACCGTCTTTCGAGATTTTGTGTCCAAGCACAATCCCTTCCTGCACCATAAAATGACACTTTTCCCAATTCAAAACAAGGTTAGTTTCCTCACATCTTTGTAACACCAATGCCAAATTATGTAAGCATAAATCGAATGATGTGCCAAAAACAGAAAAGTCATCCATGAAAATTTCAATGAATTTCTCAACCATATCAGAAAAAATTGCCATCATACAACGCTGAAAAGTTGCCGGTGCATTACAAAGACCAAATGGCATCCTTCTATATGCAAAAGTGCCATAGGGACAAGTGAACGTGGTCTTTTCTTGATCCTCGGGTGCAATAGGGATTTGATTATACCCTGAATATCCATCTAGAAAACAATAGAATTGATGTCCTGCAAGTCTTTCCAACATTTGATCAATAAATCGTAAAGGAAAATGATCTTTTCTAGTGGCGTCATTTAATTTCCTATAATCCATACAAACACGCCACCCAGTAACTGTTCTAGTTGGAATTAACTCATTATTGTCATTCTTTTGAACAGTCATACCTCCTTTCTTCGGCACAACTTGCACAGGACTTACCCATGAACTATCAGATATAGGATAGATGATCCCGGCATCTAATAGTTTGATAACCTCAGCTTTCACCACTTCTTGCATTTTTGGATTCAGACGCCTTTGGGGTTGAATGGTGGGCTTGTATTTCTCCTCCATAAGAATTTTGTGCATGCAAATGGAGGGGCTTATTCCCTTGATGTCTGCAATCTTCCATCCAATTGCGCCTTTGTGCTCTCTTAACACCCTAAGCAGTTTTTCCTCCATAAGATCTGTCAAAGAAGAAGAAATAATTACAGGTAGTGAGGAATTGCCATCTAAATATGCATATTTTAAATGAGAAGGTAAGGGTTTAAGTTCAAGAATAAGAGGCTCTTCAATTGACGGCTTAGGCCTTGTGATGGACTGTCCCACTTCTTCAAGTTGCAATGCCTTATGCCTCGGAATTGGTGGATTTGCCTCCATAAAGTTTACATATTCCCTTATTTCCTCATTCTCAACATCCGTACCAGTAGATTGGGTTAGACAAGCTTCAAGCGGATCCTTGAAAAGATCTTCCTGAAAAATCTTAGATACCAGTTTATCAATAGTGTCAATTCTAAAGCAAGAATCATCAGTTGAGGGATATTTCATTGCTTCAAACACATTAAAGGTGACATGATCATCTTGAACCCTGAGAATTAATTTTCCTTGTTGCACATCTATCAAGGTTCTTCCAGTCGCTAGAAAAGGACGGCCTAAAATGAGTGGAACCTCATGATCTTCCTCCATTTCTAGAACAATGAAATCTGCAGGAAAAATAAACTTGTCAACCTTTACTAGTACATCTTCCACAATACCTCTTGGGTGCTTAATTGTTCGATCTGCAAGTTGAAGTGACACTGTGGTTGCTTTAACCTCTCCCAAACCTAATTTCTTAAAAACAGAAAAAGGCATTAAATTGATACTAGCCCCTAAATCACATAATGCTTTTTCGAAATAAGAGTCACCAATAGTACAAGGAATAGTAAAACTCCCTGGATCTTTTAGTTCAGGTGGCAACTTATTCTGCAGAATGGCTGAACATTCCTCATTCAATTTTACTGTTTCATAATCCTCCAGCTTCCTTTTGTTGGCCAAAATCTCCTTCAAGAATTTTGCATAGCTAGGCATCTGGGCTAAGGCATCTGCAAAAGGCATGTTGATATGCAATTTTTTAAACACCTCAAGAAATTTAGAAAATTGCTTATCTAATTTGTGCTGTTGGAGTCGTCGAGGGAATGGAATGGGAGGCACATAGGGCTTGGGATCATCAGGAAAAAGCTTGCTCTTGCATGTCTCCTTGGCTTGCTCATTACTCTCTTCTTCTTGTTCAATGTTGACCTCCTGTTTAGCATCCTCTTGTCCCAATTGTTTTCCACTTCTCAAAGTAATTGCCTTTATGTTCTCAATAGGATTCTTTTCTGTGTTGCTTGGCAAAGAACCCTGTGGTCTACCTGAGATCATATTAGCCATCTGTCCTATTTGCATTTCCAGATTTTTGATAGATGACTCTTGATTCTGGAGTCTTACATCTGTACTCTTCATGAAATCTTGAGTGGAGGTCGCCAGCTTAGCAACAATATCTTCCAGATTCGGCTTTTTCTCCTCCTGTTGCTTGAATCCTGGTGGTGGTCTCATCGCATTTTGATTGCCCCATGAAAAATTCGGATGATTTCGCCACCCCGGGTTGTAAGTGTTGGAATAAGGATTATTTTGTGACCTGTTAAAATTTCCAACAAAATTAGCATTTTCAGAAGGTTGAGCAAAATTGTTCCCTACCTGGCATTCATTGCTGGCATGTCATCCACCACAAAATTCACATACGGCATTCTGAATTTTCATAGCTGAAGCACTCATATGGTCTATCTTTCTGTTAAGTGCTTCAAATTGAGCTGTGAGTGCAGATAATGCATCCACTTCATGAACTCCTGCCGTTCTCCTAGTTTGTAGCCTTTCAGTAGGCCACTGATAGTTGTTTGATGCCATCTCTTCTATTAGATCAAAAGCCTCCTCAGGTGTTTTATTATTTAATGTCCCACCTGCAGCTGCATCAATAGTAGCCCGGATACTTGCACTAGACCCATTGTAAAAAGTTTGTACCTGCATCCAGACTGGTAATCCATGATGTGGGCACCTCCTTAGCAGCTCCTTGAATCTTTCCCAGGCCTCGTATAACGACTCATTATCCATCTGCAAAAAATTAGTAATATCGTTACGCATTTTCGCAGATTTTGCTGGATGGAAAAACTTACCGAGGAATTTTTGGGCCATAGTATCCCAGGTGGTGATTGATCCTGCAGGAAGAGATGTGAGCCAATTCTTGGCTTTATCCCTCAGCGAGAATGGGAACAATCTTAGTCTAACTGCATCATCTGACACTCCATTAAATTTAATACTATCACAGATTTCGAGAAATGCATCAATGTGGGCGTTTGGATCATCACAAGGTAGCCCACTAAATTGCACCGATTGTTGAATCATTTGGATGAGAGATGGCTTGATCTCAAAGTTGCTTGCTTGAATAGCCAGCCTCCTAATGCTTGAAGTGGCACCTTGAACAGTTGGTGCTGCATAATCTCTCAAAAGTCGGCGTGGGTTTTCAGCTTCACCTGCATCCGCCATTTTCTTAGTGCGATTTCTCTGTTCTCTTAACAGTCTTTTGAAAGTACGCTCGATTTCTGGATCAAACTTAACAAGTTCCCCTTGTTTAGTTCTTCTCATACACCAACGCACTCCTAAAAATGAACAAAATAAAAGAAACTAGATTAAATCAAGGTTTATTCGGTATTAATATTAATTAGTATTAAACAAGTAGTCCCCGGCAACGGCGCCAAAAACTTGTTCGGTAAAATTCACTAACGCAAGTGCACGTTATCGATCAAGTAATACAATAGTGAGTAAGAGTATCGTCTCACAGGGACTGTTGTATAATAATCTAACTAAGTACTAAAATTGGATTAACTCTAAGGTTTATCTAGTTGATCATATGAGGTTGTGATTGAATAAATTACTGAACTAAAGTACTAAATTAAGAATAAAAATTGCAATCAATTTCAAAAGATACTTCAATAAGACAAGGCGTTAAGGCATTTGATTTCACCATAATCACTAGATATGAATTTCATAAAATTATGCAACCCAATCAATAATACACATGTGATGACAGAAATTCCTAAATTATTTACTATCCTATCTCTAGGTATAGCAAACCTACTCAGTTTATTAACTCACTATATCTCTATGTGAATTTAAATAAATCAGAATGCATTAGGATTCATGAACTTTCCAGATGAAGCCACACAAATAATATGGTATATCTCTATCCATATTTAATTCATGGTTATATGTTAGATGAAGCATTTGCATAATTCTCCCTTCTCAGTTTTGAACATGCACATCAGATCATTTAAATGGTAGCTAATCATTTAAAAGCATTAAACATAATAACACATAACTCACATGAATAAAATCAATTATGGTGCATAAATATGAAATTCACATCGTCATGATTAGGTTACATCATAGCCCTAACTAAGAAAATTAGAACATAATTGAAAAATAAATAAAATCTAAAAATTTAATTGAATCAAACATCAAGAGTTAAGAGAGCAAGAAATTCTGTCACCAATTCTCTCACTTCTTACTCCGGAATGATTGACGGCTCCTAAGAAAAATAAACAACGCTCTCCAAAATTAACTGATAACCTAGCTACCCAAGACTATTCTATTTATACTACTCTTAAGTTAACAAATCCCTTGTTTTGCATCCAAAAATCGTGGTTCAGTATCACTCTGGCGCCGCGGCCCTTCTTTTCCAGCGCTGCGGCGCTTCTTCTCTGTTTTTTCTTCTTTTCCGCCGTAGCGCCGCGGCGCTTAGTTTCTGCCAAACGCTTTCTTGCACTTTCCTTGGGCGCCGCGGCACTGCTCTTTGGGCTCCGCGGCGCTTCAGCTCTGCCAACAATGTCCGGTCTCGGATTTCTTGTGCTCTTGCTCCCTTTTGTTTTGTTTTCTTTCTTTCTTCAACCTACATCAATAAAAGCATGCTTTTATGAAAAAGTTGGATGTTTCATGTTATTTTTCTTAAGAACATAGTAATATTCGTTAATTAAAAGTGGCCAAATAACTCTCTAAACTAGAGTTATCAAAACCCCCCAAAGTAACTTTTGCTAGTCCTCGAGCAAAATCAAGAAGTAACACAAACATGGAACAACAAATCCTTCAAGATGTCCTCCAAAATTTTTCCATCTTACAATTCACAGAAAAGAACAAATTCCATCCAAACAGTGAGATCGATTTGCTATTTAAGACTAATTCTAATTTCATGACGTGTGTGTGTGTTATCCATTCTTTTCAAATTGTATGCAGTTCAGTAACATCCACATTACTCTGAGAAGCTTTGATGAGTTGTGCAAAGAAACATGTTTCATAGGTTCACCTTTCATTCCTTTCTCCACTAATGTAGGCTAGTCATCCAACTAAAAATCATTAGGGCTTTATTAAGCTTGTAACGTCAGGCTGGGCTAGAGGTAAGATAAAAGTAAATTTTTGGCTCAATTCACCCCTCCCATGTTGATTTCTAGACTCCAATTAGAATCACTCTTGGTTGTATACCCTTAAACCACTTCAACTGTACGATCAACATTTACCCTTTTCTTCAAACCATCCAACTTCTGACCAATTTAGACCCTATCCCCAAACTTACTCCATCGCCCTCAACTGCACTCAATTATGCACTTTCATTTTCTTAGTCACTCACTGTTGTTGTTTCATTCTCTCTTTTTTTCTTTTTTTTTCTTTTCTTTTTTCTTTTCTCTTTTTTTTTTTTCTGGTTTTGTGTTGTTGTTGTTTTTTGTTTTTTTGTTTTTTTTTTTGAATAAAATCATATGAAAACTAATAAGATCCTTAAATAGCAAAATTAATACCACATGAGGCTCAAAAACTTATATGCTTCAAGAAACAACTCAACAATTCCCTTGCTCCATTCTACCTCCCAAAATACGCTTACCTTCTTCAGAAATCAACATGTTTACGGGATGTGGGACAAGGTAAAAATGATTGGCTGGTTTAACAAATGTGGGTGACAAAGAAAGAACGGTTAATGCATCAAGGCTCAACAAGGTGACTAGGGATATTTAACCAGGGTTGGCTTGAACGGCTCAAACGATCCAAAAATGGCCTAAATCATGTTTTCAGTCAGATGTAGCCTAGGATTTCGCCTCGAGAGGAAATCAGATGAATTCTAAAACATGGGTGAACATCAATGGACATACACGCAATTCAAAAATTTAGGATTTTTGTGCTCAAGAAATAGATCATAAATTCAGAATTAGAATTAAACAACAAATCCAGCACACGTTTAGACAAAATTCACACCTCCTACGAATTTTAAGACATCCAAATAAAGGATTCAATCATATCCAGATTCATCAATGCAGGAATGTATCACTTCAAGTTTCAAAAAGGGTTAACACAAGTTTTAACAAACAAAAAATTTTGTTTCCCCCCCCAAACTAAATAGAGCATTGCCCTCAATGTATAAATAAAGAAGAAAAGGTAAGGAAACCCCCCGAGTAACAAATGAGGCCAATTGGACTTGTGCAGCCATGGGAACTCCGAGAAGTGATCTGGACAACAAGGAAAACAAACAAAACAAAAACCTTAAGAAATTGAGAATGAAAAGAAAACCAAAATAATGAAATAAAAAGGGAAGTGAAATTAAGGCTCAGGGTGATCAGGAAAATGCGGTGGAGGTGGAAGTTGAGATTCATCCATGCCCAAGTGTCGAGCAATTGCCCGCGTCATGGCAATATTATATTCTAGGCCCAATTCCAAACGACGCAAGCGATCACTGATTGGTAATTCAGGGGCAGGTACAGCAGGCGGTTGAGCTATGGGAGTGACTTGTTCGGGCTGAGGGGGTTGGCTCGAGGCGGAGGCACCAGTGTCTTGCCGAATCGGAGGGCGTACTTCTTGGTCTCTGAAGCTTCCCACGACCTTTCTGTTAATGATTTTCATGGGTTGCAATAATTCTTCCTCTTGGTCGAATGGGACTCCAGCGTCGAGGCATAGGCGTGTGATGAGGGAAGAGTGACCCAAACCACCAGTCGTGGAACCCATAGCAGTTCTCAGAATACTGTCTTGGATTACTTTTCTCACATCAATAGTTTTACCTGTAACAACAGCAAATAACAAGGCAGCTCTGTCCTTGGTAACATCAGAAAAATGCATTACAGGCATTAATTTCGACGCAATAAAATACAACCATGCTTTGTACTCCCTGTTTAACGCGGAGGAGGGAAACGACACCGCTTCGCCTCCCCATGTTAATTTCCACGTGGTGCCTGCAGTAGCTATGGTGCCAAGAACTTCCTCAAAATCCAAATGTTCATTGAGGTATTCATAATAATCATCATTATCAATATTTTGAAGCCCATAATACCTGTGAATGGTTGTTTTATCAAAACGAACCATCTTACCTCGTACACTTACCTGAAGGTTAGTATGCTCTGGAACATTGGCATAAAATTCCCGGACAAGTGGGACTACAGCCGCCTCGGGTTGCTCTAGAAATTTGCTCCATCCTCTTTGCATAACCATATTAAAAAAGACTGTAGAAAAACCATCGCTAAAGTCTAAACCCCGCTCCGGTACTACAGTTTTCTTAACAATGGCATTATTATGTCTTTTTCTTGCGTCCTCACTCACAAACCGGGTATATGGGGTGGATGATGAAGCTACAGTTCGTGTGCGCTTAGAAGCCATTTTTTTTTTGAATGGCACACACGTTAAAGAGTAAAACCTAACACCGTCAAAATTTCACGTACCAAAAACCACCTATATTAAAATCTAACTATAATCATGAAAGAAAACCTAATAAGTGCAAATTAAAGAAAAGAAAAAAAAAGTGCAAATAAAAAAAAACTTGCCGATCAAACTCTTGAAGCAACAATATCCACCTGATAAACCTAAGCTTGGATTCCTTCTTTTCAAGTAAGTATTTCAGAGCAGAATGATCAGAGTAAACAACTACTTTTGAACCAATCAAATAAGAATGAAATTTATCAAAAGCAAAGACTACCGCCAGAAGTTCCTTTTCTGTAGTTGTGTAATTCAGTTGTGCTCCCGACAAGGTTCGACTAGCGTAATATATAGTTTGAAAAATTTTGTTCTTTCGTTGGCCCAGCACTGCTCCAACTGCTGAATCACTTGCATCACACATGAGCTCAAAAGGTAAATCCCAATCAGGCGCTGCCATGATAGGTGCTGACACAAGCTTTTCTTTCAAAGTGTTAAAGGCCTGCAGGCATTCATCAGAAAACACAAACGGGGCATCTTTAACCAACAAGTTAGACAAAGGTCTAGCAATTTTTGAAAAATCTTTTATAAATCGCCTATAAAATCCAGCATGCCCCAAGAATCCGCGAACGAGTTTGACAGATGTGGGTGGAGGCAATTTTGCAATAACCTCCACTTTGGCTCTATCAACTTCTATACCGTCTTTCGAGATTTTGTGTCCAAGCACAATCCCTTCCTGCACCATAAAATGACACTTTTCCCAATTCAAAACAAGGTTAGTTTCCTCACATCTTTGTAACACCAATGCCAAATTATGTAAGCATAAATCGAATGATGTGCCAAAAATAGAAAAGTCATCCATGAAAATTTCAATGAATTTTTCAACCATATCAGAAAAAATTGCCATCATACAACGCTGAAAAGTTGCCGGTGCATTACAAAGACCAAATGGCATCCTTCTATATGCAAAAGTGCCATAGGGACAAGTGAACGTGGTCTTTTCTTGATCCTCGGGTGCAATAGGGATTTGATTATACCCTGAATATCCATCTAGAAAACAATAGAATTGATGTCCTGCAAGTCTTTCCAACATTTGATCAATAAATCGTAAAGGAAAATGATCTTTTCTAGTGGCGTCATTTAATTTCCTATAATCCATACAAACACGCCACCCAGTAACTGTTCTAGTTGGAATTAACTCATTATTGTCATTCTTTTGAACAGTCATACCTCCTTTCTTCGGCACAACTTGCACAGGACTTACCCATGAACTATCAGATATAGGATAGATGATCCCGGCATCTAATAGTTTGATAACCTCAGCTTTCACCACTTCTTGCATTTTTGGATTCAGACGCCTTTGGGGTTGAATGGTGGGCTTGTATTTCTCCTCCATAAGAATTTTGTGCATGCAAATGGAGGGGCTTATTCCCTTGATGTCTGCAATCTTCCATCCAATTGCGCCTTTGTGCTCTCTTAACACCCTAAGCAGTTTTTCCTCCATAAGATCTGTCAAAGAAGAAGAAATAATTACAGGTAGTGAGGAATTGCCATCTAAATATGCATATTTTAAATGAGAAGGTAAGGGTTTAAGTTCAAGAATAAGAGGCTCTTCAATTGACGGCTTAGGCCTTGTGATGGACTGTCCCACTTCTTCAAGTTGCAATGCCTTATGCCTCGGAATTGGTGGATTTGCCTCCATAAAGTTTACATATTCCCTTATTTCCTCATTCTCAACATCCGTACCAGTAGATTGGGTTAGACAAGCTTCAAGCGGATCCTTGAAAAGATCTTCCTGAAAAATCTTAGATACCAGTTTATCAATAGTGTCAATTCTAAAGCAAGAATCATCAGTTGAGGGATATTTCATTGCTTCAAACACATTAAAGGTGACATGATCATCTTGAACCCTGAGAATTAATTTTCCTTGTTGCACATCTATCAAGGTTCTTCCAGTCGCTAGAAAAGGACGGCCTAAAATGAGTGGAACCTCATGATCTTCCTCCATTTCTAGAACAATGAAATCTGCAGGAAAAATAAACTTGTCAACCTTTACTAGTACATCTTCCACAATACCTCTTGGGTGCTTAATTGTTCGATCTGCAAGTTGAAGTGACACTGTGGTTGCTTTAACCTCTCCCAAACCTAATTTCTTAAAAACAGAAAAAGGCATTAAATTGATACTAGCCCCTAAATCACATAATGCTTTTTCGAAATAAGAGTCACCAATAGTACAAGGAATAGTAAAACTCCCTGGATCTTTTAGTTCAGGTGGCAACTTATTCTGCAGAATGGCTGAACATTCCTCATTCAATTTTACTGTTTCATAATCCTCCAGCTTCCTTTTGTTGGCCAAAATCTCCTTCAAGAATTTTGCATAGCTAGGCATCTGGGCTAAGGCATCTGCAAAAGGCATGTTGATATGCAATTTTTTAAACACCTCAAGAAATTTAGAAAATTGCTTATCTAATTTGTGCTGTTGGAGTCGTCGAGGGAATGGAATGGGAGGCACATAGGGCTTGGGATCATCAGGAAAAAGCTTGCTCTTGCATGTCTCCTTGGCTTGCTCATTACTCTCTTCTTCTTGTTCAATGTTGACCTCCTGTTTAGCATCCTCTTGTCCCAATTGTTTTCCACTTCTCAAAGTAATTGCCTTTATGTTCTCAATAGGATTCTTTTCTGTGTTGCTTGGCAAAGAACCCTGTGGTCTACCTGAGATCATATTAGCCATCTGTCCTATTTGCATTTCTAGATTTTTGATAGATGACTCTTGATTCTGGAGTCTTACATCTGTACTCTTCATGAAATCTTGAGTGGAGGTCGCCAGCTTAGCAACAATATCTTCCAGATTCGGCTTTTTCTCCTCTTGTTGCTTGAATCCTGGTGGTGGTCTCATCGCATTTTGATTGCCCCATGAAAAATTCGGATGATTTCGCCACCCCGGGTTGTAAGTGTTGGAATAAGGATTATTTTGTGACCTGTTAAAATTTCCAACAAAATTAGCATTTTCAGAAGGTTGAGCAAAATTGTTCCCTACCTGGCATTCATTGCTGGCATGTCATCCACCACAAAATTCACATACGGCATTCTGAATTTTCATAGCTGAAGCACTCATATGGTCTATCTTTCTGTTAAGTGCTTCAAATTGAGCTGTGAGTGCAGATAATGCATCCACTTCATGAACTCCTGCCGTTCTCCTAGTTTGTAGCCTTTCAGTAGGCCACTGATAGTTGTTTGATGCCATCTCTTCTATTAGATCAAAAGCCTCCTCAGGTGTTTTATTATTTAATGTCCCACCTGCAGCTGCATCAATAGTAGCCCGGATACTTGCACTAGACCCATTGTAAAAAGTTTGTACCTGCATCCAGACTGGTAATCCATGATGTGGGCACCTCCTTAGCAGCTCCTTGAATCTTTCCCAGGCCTCGTATAACGACTCATTATCCATCTGCAAAAAATTAGTAATATCGTTACGCATTTTAGCAGATTTTGCTGGATGGAAAAACTTACCGAGGAATTTTTGGGCCATAGTATCCCAGGTGGTGATTGATCCTGCAGGAAGAGATGTGAGCCAATTCTTGGCTTTATCCCTCAGCGAGAATGGGAACAATCTTAGTCTAACTGCATCATCTGACACTCCATTAAATTTAATACTATCACAGATTTCGAGAAATGCATCAATGTGGGCGTTTGGATCATCACAAGGTAGCCCACTAAATTGCACCGATTGTTGAATCATTTGGATGAGAGATGGCTTGATCTCAAAGTTGCTTGCTTGAATAGCCAGCCTCCTAATGCTTGAAGTGGCACCTTGAACAGTTGGTGCTGCATAATCTCTCAAAAGTCGGCGTGGGTTTTCAGCTTCACCTGCATCCGCCATTTTCTTAGTGCGATTTCTCTGTTCTCTTAACAGTCTTTTGAAAGTACGCTCGATTTCTGGATCAAACTTAACAAGTTCCCCTTGTTTAGTTCTTCTCATACACCAACGCACTCCTAAAAATGAACAAAATAAAAGAAACTAGATTAAATCAAGGTTTATTCGGTATTAATATTAATTAGTATTAAACAAGTAGTCCCCGGCAACGGCGCCAAAAACTTGTTCGGTAAAATTCACTAACGCAAGTGCACGTTATCGATCAAGTAATACAATAGTGAGTAAGAGTATCGTCTCACAGGGACTGTTGTATAATAATCTAACTAAGTACTAAAATTGGATTAACTCTAAGGTTTATCTAGTTGATCATATGAGGTTGTGATTGAATAAATTACTGAACTAAAGTACTAAATTAAGAATAAAAATTGCAATCAATTTCAAAAGATACTTCAATAAGACAAGGCGTTAAGGCATTTGATTTCACCATAATCACTAGATATGAATTTCATAAAATTATGCAACCCAATCAATAATACACATGTGATGACGGAAATTCCTAAATTATTTACTATCCTATCTCTAGGTATAGCAAACCTACTCAGTTTATTAACTCACTATATCTCTATGTGAATTTAAATAAATCAGAATGCATTAGGATTCATGAACTTTCCAGATGAAGCCACACAAAAAATATGGTATATCTCTATCCATATTTAATTCATGGTTATATGTTAGATGAAGCATTTGCATAATTCTCCCTTCTCAGTTTTGAATATGCACATCAGATCATTTAAATGGTAGCTAATCATTTAAAAGCATTAAACATAATAACACATAACTCACATGAATAAAATCAATTATGGTGCATAAATATGAAATTCACATCGTCATGATTAGGTTACATCATAGCCCTAACTAAGCAAATTAGAACATAATTGAAAAATAAATAAAATCTAAAAATTTAATTGAATCAAACATCAAGAGTTAAGAGAGCAAGAAATTCTGTCACCAATTCTCTCACTTCTTACTCCGGAATGATTGACGGCTCCTAAGAAAAATAAATAACGCTCTCCAAAATTAACTGATAACCTAGCTACCCAAGACTATTCTATTTATACTACTCTTAAGTTATCAAATCCTTTGTTTTGCATCCAAAAATCGTGGTTCAGTATCACTCTGGCGCCGCGGCCCTTCTTTTCCAGCGCTGCGGCGCTTCTTCTCTGTTTTTTCTTCTTTTCCGCCGTAGCGCCGCGGCGCTCCTTCCCCAGCGCCGCGGCGCTTAGTTCTGCCAAACGCTTTCTTGCACTTTCCTTGGGCGCCGCGGCGCTGCTCTTTGGGCGCCGCGGCGCTTCAGCTCTGCCAACAATGTCCGGTCTCGGATTTCTTGTGCTCTTGCTCCCTTTTGTTTTGTTTTCTTTCTTTCTTCAACCTACATCAATAAAAGCATGCTTTTATGAAAAAGTTGGATGTTTCATGTTATTTTTCTTAAGAACATAGTAATATTCGTTAATTAAAAGTGGCCAAATAACTCTCTAAACTATAGTTATCACCAGCCTCAGCCCAACCAGCAGGCCAACAATGCCAACAACCAGAACCGCCCTCCCCACAGGAACAACAACAACAACAACAGCAGCAACAACAACAACCAGAACTGGAGGAACAATAAGAGGAATGGCAATCCTCAACAACAGCAGGGCCAAGACAACAAAAGGCACAATGATGGTCAGCGCAATAATAATGAAAGACGATTTCAACCTTGTGCCAAATGTGGAAAGAAGCATCCAGGGGAATGCCGATTGGGGACAAACCAATGTTTCATATGTGGGCGTGAAGACCATTTTGTAAAGAACTGCCCCAAGTTGATGAATGCTAATGCCCCGCAAAGAGCTCCTCCTCAAGCCCAGCTGCATCAGATGCAAGCCTCCCTTGAAGGGCCACTAATTAGTCAAGGGAGACTTGAAGCCCCACCGATAAATGCCCAAATCTACGCCATGACGAAAGAACAAGTTGCTGCTGAAGCCTCCAATGTGGTCACAGGTTAGATAACAAGCATGTCTAATGATGTTTATGTTCTTTTTGATATGGGTGCCACGTATTCTTTTGTGTCTATGTCACATGCTAAGAAGTTAGGGGTTCATTTAGAGCCAATGAGACAGGGATTCACTATGACACTACCCTCCGGGGAAGTGATATTATCCACGCATTGTTTGCGTACAGTACCCCTATGGATTTCTAATAGGGAACTTTTCGTCGACCTCATTGTGATCGACATGCATGACTACGACATGATTCTTGGGATGGATTTCCTAAGTAAGTATAATGCCTCAATCGAATGCCGAAAATGAAAGGTGATCTTCCATCCTAAAGGTGATCAGAAATTCGTTTATGTTGGCGAGACCAGAAAGAAACCCACCATGTTGCTATCGACAATGAAAGCAAGGAAGCTTCTAGCAAGTGGCTGCATGGGCTATCTGGCGAACGTTGTAGACAAAAGCCAAGAAGGAAAGACAAGAATGGAAGATGTACATGTTGTTCATGAATATGAAGATGTGTTTCCTGATGACCTAACGAGTCTACCGCCAGAAAGAGAAGTTGAATTCGAGATTGAGCTCGCTCCAGGCACCGAACCAATCTCTAAAGCGCCTTACAGAATGGCCCCGACAGAATTAAAGGAGCTTCACACGCAATTAAAGGAGCCACTTGACAAAGGATTTATCAGGCCAAGTCACTCACTGTGGGGTGCTCCAGTCTTGTTTGTGAAAAAGAAGGATGACACTATGAGACTCTGCATCAACTACAGAGAACTGAACAAGGTGACGATCAAGAACGAGTATCTGTTGCTCGAATTGATGATTTGTTTGATCAGGTCAAGGGTGCATCGGTGTTCTCAAAGATTGATTTACGATCAGGATATCACCAGTTGAAGATTAAAGAAGGAGATATCCCCAAGACTGCTTTCAGGTCGAGGTATGGTCACCATGAATTTGTGGTTATGCCTTTCGGTTTGACGAATGCACCGGCTGCCTTTATGGATTTGATGAACAGGGTATTCAAGGATTTCCTTGATAAATTTGTTATTGTATTTATTGATGATATTCTTGTTTACTCTAAGAATCAAGAAGAACATGAGGAGCATTTAAGGATTGTGCTGGAGACTTTAAGAAGACACCAGTTATATGCTAAGTTCTCCAAATGCGAGTTTTGGCTTGATAAAGTGTCATTCTTAGGGCATGTTATTTCAAAGGATGGGATTATGGTAGACCTTGCTAAAGTAGAAGCTGTACTTAATTAGAAGCAACTGATGAATGCAAGTGAAATCAGGAGCTTCTTGGGTCTAGCAGGTTACTATCAGAGATTCGTAGAAGATTTCTCTAAGATAGCAGCTCCCCTCACGAACTTAACTCATAAAGGAAAGAAGTATGAATGGACGGATGCATGTGAAAAGAGTTTTCAAGAACTAAAGAAAAGATTAACGACGGCTCCAATGTTGGCAATTCCTGAGGGAAATGATAGGTTCGTAATCTACAGTGATGCATCCAAGATGGGCCTCGGAGCTGTATTGATGCAGAATGAAAAGGTGATTGCTTATGCTTCAAGACAACTAAAGGATTATGAAAAGAACTATCCTACTCATGATCTCGAGTTAGCAGCAGTTGTTTTTGCGTTGAAGATATGGAGACACTATTTGTATGGAGTCCAATGTAAGATCTTCACTGATCATCAAAGTCTGAAGTACTTCTTCACGCAAAGAGACCTGAACATGAGACAACGAAGATGGCTAGAGTTGGTGAAGGATTATGATTGTGAAATCCTTTATCATCATGGTAAAGCTAACCGAGTAGCTGATGCTTTAAGTAGGAAGTCAGTTGCCACGTTGATGTCTATGTAAGCAATGTCTCCACCTTTAAGGAAGGAAATTCTAGACTTCGGTTTAGAACTTATAGCAGGCCAACTATCAGCACTCTCTCTTGCTCCGACGATGTATGATGAAATTCGGAGTACGTAAGATGACGATGTAAGCCTTGTAAGGATCAAGCAAGAAATGAAAGAGGGAAAATGTCAAGAGTTTCGTATTGCGGATGATGGAACTCTGTACCTTAAGGACCGTTTATGTGTTCCCAATGTTGATGATTTAAGGGAAAGAATCTTGGCAGAAATTCATGATACTCCTTACTCTATTCATCCAGGTGCAACAAAAATGTATAATGATCTAAAGGGTAACTTCAGGCGGTTTGGAATGAAACGTGATGTTGCAAAGTATGTAAAGAAATGTATGACATGCCAGCAAGTAAAGGCTGAACACCAGAGACCTGGTGGTGAACTGTAGTCTATCTAAATACTGGAATGGAAATGGGAGGAAATAGCAATGGATTTCATTACCGGCTTACCCATAACTACGAATAGTTATGATGCAATTTAGGTAGTTGTGGATCGGCTGATGAAAACAGCACATTTTATTCCTATCAAGATCACTTATTCTATGGAACGGCTAGCGGAACTCTATGTTAAGGAGATTGTACGACTTCATGGGATACCCAAGTCAATTATCTCAGATCGTGATGGCAGGTTCACATCTAAGTTTTGGAAGAGTGTACAGACTGCAATGGGAACCAGGCTTCATTTCAGCATGGCTTTTCATCCTCAGACTGACAGCCAAACAGAGAGGACAAACTTGATTCTAGAAGATATGCTACGGGCTTGTTCTCTCGATTTTAAGACCAGCTGGTGTAAAATGTTGCCGTTAGCAGAGTTTGCTTACAACAACAGCTTTCAGGCGACAATTGGAATGGCACCATATGAAGCGTTGTATGGACGAAAATGCAGGTCACCTATATGTTGGTACGAAGCTGGTGAAAAGAAGTTGATGGAAAGCGTAGATGCTGATAGAACCGACTTTGTGAATGAAACTTCTGAGATGATAAAGTTGATAAGAAGAAGAATAGAGACTGCTCAAAGCCGTCAAAAGAGTTATGCTGACAAAAGAAGAAGACCTTTAGAGTTTGCTGTAGGCGAATATGTGTTCTTGAAAGTTGCACCAATGAAAGGGGCTATGAGGTTTGGAAAGAAAAGCAAGTTAAGCCCAAGATTCATCGGTCCTTATGAAGTTGCTAAACGAATAGGCAAAGTAGCTTATCAGCTGAAGTTGCCTTCTGAAATGTCCGTAATGCACGATGTATTTCATGTCTCCATGCTCAAGAAGTATGTTCTGGACCCTACACATGTGATTGAGCCACAAGTGATCGAGATACGAGAAGATATAAGTTATGAAGAAAAGCCAACGAAGATACTCGATCGGAAAACCAAGACTTTGAGGAATAAAGAAATTCCATTGGTCAAGGTGTTATGGCGAAATCAGCAAGTTGAAGAAGCTACATGGGAACGTGAAGATGACATGAAAGTTATGTATCCGCATTTATTCTAAGTTTCGAGGATGAAACTTTTATAAGGTGGGGAGAATTGTAACACCCGCCTATTTTATGTAACGGACCACGTTAAGTTAGTAACGTTGATAAGAAATTTATTTAATAAATTATGTTATATGATATGATATGTGATGTGCATGTTACTAACTTTTTATGTCAAGTTTTGTGACAGGTGACGACCGCATGGAATCGTTGTGCTCTAGTGTTCATGTGAAATTTTAAATATATGATTATTTATGATGCAATGATGTATGAATGTTTTATGGTATGACATTTAATGACAGATTGGCAGGCCGAATATTTAAGATCGGCAGGCCGAAGAAACCCACTGGCAGGCTGAACTTATGGAACTGGCAGGCCGAAGAGGGAAAATCGGCAGGCCGAACACGGCTGACGAGCAGTCAGCAAAAATTTCTCCAAAATTATGGCTGAGTTAATTACATTAATTGGATGATTTAATGTGATTAATTGGCATAATAATGGAATGTTTTTATCAGTTAAGGAAATTAAAGGGTTTGACTTTGCATTAATTTATATAATTATAAATGATTTCCAATTTTAAGAGGGCAAGATATGGCAAGTGTGACTATTGGATTTAACTTTCCCTTCTTTCTCTCCTTTTCCCATGCCTATAGCCACCCAACAGTCAGAATTTCCTGACTTAATGAAGGGCAATGAATGCTCATTATACTTGTTACGTTAAAAATTTTTTTAACGTTTTCTTTCCTCAGGTTTTTCTCTCAACTTCTCACGTTTCTCCTCTCATTCACTATCTGAGACATTTTTTTTCCTATCCTCATTCTTTCTCTTCTCTTCTCCACGAGTTCCTTTTTTCTCTCTCACGAAAATTTTCTGAGAAAAATTGAAATAAAATTTTAAATTTCGTTGGTGAAATCAAGAGTTTTGGGAATAAATTTCAAGGTAAGAACTCAGTTTTCTTTGTGTTTTTGAAAGCATTCTTCTCCTCAATTTGTCTACAATATCTTTCTTTAGGTATTGTATTTGTTTTGAATTTTTAATATGATATGCATGTGTATGTTATGAGATGATTTTTCCAAGTTTCATGTCTTCTCGGTTTTTATGATATAAATATGAATTTTCTATCTTCTACTCATCACAGTGAATATTACTGTTTAATCTTGATGTATAACAAAAAATAAATAAATAATGTTATTCAAGGGGTAAATGTGATGTTTTTCATGATAGTCGTCAAGAATGTACATGTTTATATGTATGATAAATGTATTATATGTTATGAAATTTTTATGGGAATTCATTAAGAAAACTGTTTTAATAAATGTTATTTATGGATTTTTGTTTATGAAATGTTATGTATGTTTAAAAGATTTTATGATAATAAAATAATTTCATGCATGATAATATGATGTTTGTATGAAGTTGTAAATTAAAATATATATATTTTAATTGTTCGAAAACATTTTATTTAAAAGATGATTATGTTCAAAATGTATGGTTTGTTTTATATGCTTAAGGTAATTTTTATGATTTAAGAAAAATCATAATAACATGTTTATGTGATGACGATTTTTATGGTTATGAATTATGTTTATAATATGAGATGAGTGTATGTATATGTGAATATTATATGAATGAATGTTATGTGTATGGATATTTCATGATAAGTATTGATTTTTATTGTATCCTTAAATGGATAAATGGCATGAACACTTAAGAGGCGAGCACTACGAGACCACGGCGTCGTCATCAAATCACGTTAAGGTCACATAAGCTATCGTTAAGGTAAGTACATTCTCACCTGCAACATGACACCTTTTTCAAGGTTTGATGATATGTTTACAAGGACATTCATGATGATTTTATGATGATTTTTCCTTAAAGGATTTCTTATGAAAGATTTTCATGATTTCACGTTATGCATGATGTTTATGGCATGTTTTAAAGTATGAAAAGTATGTATATATATGTATCACCTAATAAGTGTTGCACACCCAATGTTATGAAATGTTATGTTATGATGTCATGTTTGGTTTGGGATTAGCTACCCTTCTCCTCTCACGACGACGCGCCTATGATGATGTTTATGGTGCAACACTTGGGCCCTTAAGATAAAAATGGAATAAGTTTTAAAATGGTCAATGTTATGAAAGATATGTTCTATGAAATTGTTCTTAAGGCACTTTTATGATATGATGACAATGATGATGATGATGATGTTTATGAAATGTTTTAAATTGTGAGAATTATATGTACTTACTAAGCATTAGCTTAATCATGTTTTATATGTCATGTTGCAAATAAGGGTAAGAGAGTCATGGAATAGGTGGATGACATGGGAAGGCGTGTGAGCAACATGAACAATGAATTGTAACCGGAAGCACGCCAAGAAAAATGATTTTATGATTTAATCAAGTTATATATTTTGAGTATATATATTTTTATGTTAAGTTTTAAGAATACTTATATTATGGTTTTATAAGATATTTTATCATTTTTAATGAATTATGAACTTCTGCTATATTTTACGTAAAGTTGGTATGTTTTAAATTAAGTTCTTCCAAGAAAACTTGGTCTCGGACGGCCTGTCGAACTCTGTGGCCGGCCTGCCGAAGACCAAAAGTTTGGCCTGTCGATCGAATTTTTCGGCCTGCCGAACATGGATGAATTTTTGGTCCAAATTGCAAAGCCTCTGCCGGCCTGCCGGTTGAGGGAGCTCCGGCTTGCCAATGATGTTTGGCCTGCCAAACTGTGGGAATAAATGGATTTCAAATGATGCGATGATCAAAGAGATTTAATGTGATATTTTTTATAAGTCCTGAGGTTACAATTTGATAAACCTATATTATTAAATAAGTTTATGATTAATTTAAGCATAATTGAATAAATTATGAAATGGAATAAATTAAACAATGTTATTCTAAACAATGTTAAGTTTTTTTTTTTAAAAAAAAAAAACGTATGAATGGATCCTGGTAATGTATGTTTAAGTACTTTTAAAATCAATAGTACCGATTAAGTTTGATATTATTTATATGTTTAAAGTTTAAGCATGTACGAATGTAAGTATGTAACGACATCTATGACGTCCGAATTAAGGGGTGTTACAGAGCCACTTACCTCGGTAATATCAGCCAGGCCTTTTGCTAAGTGGGCCATTGATCTTATCAGACCCCTTCCCCAAGCCCAGTCTTAGTTTAAGTACTGCATTTTAGCCATCAACTACCTCACCAAATGAGTGGAAGTGGAGCTGTGTACAAACATGACTGAGGCTAAATGCACAAACTTTGTATGGAGAAACATCATTTGCCAGTTCAGGATCCCGCATATCATTGTGATTGACAACGCAAAGCAATTCAAATTCTCGAGTCTCCTCTGCCTACGCGAGCAGCTTGGCATCAAGAAAGTCTTCTCTTCTCCGAGCTACCCTTAGAGCAATGGGCAAGTTGAAGCGATCAGTAAAATGATCCAGGATAATCTAAAGAAGAAACTCTAAGGCCTCAAGGGGCCATGGATTGACGAGCTCCCAAAGGTATTCTGGGCTTATGAAACAATTGCCCTAACTGCCACCAGGGAAACTCCATTCTCTTTTGTATACGGGACTGAGGTTGTCATCCCGACGGAAGTAAGACTGCCATGCTTCAGGGTCGAACAATATGAAGAAATTCAAAATGTTGAGGCCATGATGTTTGAACTTGATTTGCTCAAGGAAAAGTGAAACCATGCAGCGATTTGTAACGCAACTTGAAACCAAGTTGTTGCTCGGTACTATAATAAACGGGTCCAACCGAGGAGCTTCAAAGTTGAAGATTTGGTGTAAAAGAAGGTCACCGTTTAGCAGCCTGGGTTGGGGTCTTTTGGTCCAAAGTGAGACAGACCATATAAGGTCATCAAAATTATCCGACACCTACAGGCTATCAGACATAGAGGGTAACCTGCTCGCTTATCCTTGGAGTGCCGAGCTCCTAAAAAAACTCTTTTGCTAACTGATGCTAGAAACTCTTTTTGATCTCTGACTACATTCTTTTTGTAACTGGGCTTGCTAAACAGGACTGGAATGTAAATATTATACATCAATGAAAATTTTAAATCCTACATTGTTCTATTGAGCAATGCATGTTAAGGAAGATACAATCCCAAAGAAGGATGCATAACTCTAACTCAGAGGGCCAGACGCTAAATCCCGAAGAGGGAGAGTCATCCCAAACAACCAAGCTAGGGGGCTGGTTGGCGTAATGTCGACCATTAGTCTATCGCTGTACGGACCACCAAAATAAAGTCGCCCAGCATAACTGTGCCCAACCAACATTAGACTTGTGAAAGTTCCAATGAACTTAAACAAGTCTAAGGAGGGCGACAAGAAATAGGGTACTACACGCCGTTGTGCTCTGCCCGACCGAGAAATGGACTTTCTCTACTCGGTTAAACTTGGTAAAGCTTTTTCCCATGAAGTTTCTTCCTGAGGAACGCTTGGAAAAGTAAAACGCTTCATCACCGAGACGCTAAACTCGATGAGAATGCAATTGGGAAGATGAGCTTGAAATCTCTGATTCAAAAACGTTCTCTCCCGAGGAATATCCAACTTTAAAAATCGTCAGCTCAATTCCTCTCCCGAGAAGCACCTAACTTCGAGGAAGGAGGTTTGAACTTCATTCCCGAGGAGCCGCCTCATAAGCTTTCAAAGAACGAAATTTTTAATCCGAGGATAGTCGAACTTGGGAAGGAAAATTCAAAGATCAAAACTAAAAGAAAATACTGAGAAGTGACAAACTTCAAGGAAAATAAAATTTAATTACGGAAAGCGATAGGGAGGTACAAATAACTAGGCACCTCTCGAGCCCAGATAAAGAAAAAGGCAAGAAAATAAAAACTAAGCCTGGGCCTCATCCCTGGCGTCACTGTTTCCACCGTCTCCTCCTCGGTCGTCCCTATCGTCTTTGCCGTCCACTTCGACGACCTCTTCTTGTTTGGGCTGCTGCGCTCCACCCTGTTCTGGCTAGACAATGAGTGACCAATCGAAGCCCACTGCCTCGAGATGCTTCTTAATGATGTAGTCCTGGAGGTCGGTCATGCCGAAGTAGTAGTAGTCGGCGTACTTTGGGAATGCCTTGAATTCCTCCAAGGCCTGGGCAAGGCGGCCGGGTAGCTCCTTCCAGAATCGCTGGTGCTCGGCCTAGAAGGCCTACAGCTGATCCTTAAGGTGGATGACCTCGTTCTTTAATTGTTCAGCCTCATTCTTCGCCCCTTCAGCCGCCTTCCTTGCTTCCTCCACTGTTGCCTTGGCTTGCTTGGCCTCCTTCTTTGCCTTCTTTGCCTCGTTTTCAGCCCAAGCAAGAGCCTCTTTGATTTGATCAAGCTTGAAGTTCTTGGCATCGAGCTCCTTCTCGACCTCAATTTTTTTGAGGATGGTCTTCTTGTGCCTCTCCTTCTCCACGTTCAGCTCCTTCCACCCGACCATATAGGCCAGGTTTAAGAATGCTCACCCCTAAAAAGACAGAGGTCAGAGCACAAAAATAAGTCAACTGGAGCTCGATTCTAGATTTTTTAACTCACCTTGATAGTAGAGCGGAAGGCAGCGCTGGATAGGCCCTCGAAGTCCTCTCCTTGGAGGTTCTCCAAGAATGACTCATTAGGAATAACCTCCCCGATGTGTTCAAAGATATGGCGGTGGTAATTTGGTCGCCTCCTCAAAGGGTCTCCCGTAGAAGGCACCACAACGGTTGTCACGGCGGGAGGTTAGGTTTAGCTCGACAATACCCTAGTCCTCGTTGGCGGGGGTGGGGAAACTTGGACTGTTTGGGGTGGTCGCTTAGACTGTGGTGGCTGCTCGGATCGCAGTGGTAGCTCTGGCCTCGGGGTCCTCTTATGTTTCTTCTTGACCATTGCCTTCCCCTTTGAACGAGGAAGGCGCTCTATCATGGCACGCCTTTCTTCTATGTTGCTCGGTCGAGAAGACATTTCTACAGAACTAAGAAAAATCTCTTTAAGTCAAGTCAAGTTCAGTAAAAAAAAAAAAAAAACTCAAAGCTCACCTTCAATTCAGAGCTGGCCGAACGGGTACAGGAATCGAATCACGTCCATGAGGTCCTCGTCTGCTACAGGTGACCCCCATGTCAAAGGAGCCACTTGACGAGTCCTTGGTTCTGGACAATGATGGCTCCCTCTTCGACCACCTAGATCTGAAAGTGCTTGGCCCCGGGATGTCGGCAGCGCTCAGCCTTGCCACCATCACCTGCCTGGTTGTCTGGAAAGGTTTGATGTTGGAAGGGGGAATGGTTCTACTGGATTCCCCAAACTAGTCGTAATAAGAAAGGGTCTCTTTCCCGAGCAGGAAAGACTACTGCCATATGGACTCTGGCTTGGAAAACAGGTCCTCCACTACTCTAAAAATGTGGCTAGGCATCCATGGCCTCTTAGACCACACGTGCCCCTACTGAAACGTCCTCGGAATGCGTTGGTCCTCAGGGACGGCCTCATCGGCTCGAGCTAGGTAACTTCCCCTGACGTAGAACCACTCTAACTTCCAAAGCTTGTCCGAGTCAGGGTTGCCTAAGATAAAGTCCTTCCTGAAGCTAGTGATGTAATACCAGCCTAGACTACTAGGGAAGCTTCTTTATCTTATACACCTGTTTAAAGGCCTCCCACGACATCTCAGTAGCCTGGTAGTACCTCTATAACACGTACATCCCGATCAGTGATCTATAGCTGTTCGGATTGAGCTTGGCCAGGCAGACATTTAGGTCATTAAGTGCCCGGTGAAGGAATGAGTGGAACGGTAGTAGCAGCCCGGCCTTGAAGAACTCCGCGTACAAGGTTATATACTCCTCGGGCAGAGTCAGGGGAGAATCATTCTCCTCGGGCACGATGAGGACAATGTCATATAGGATATCAAATTCTTGATGTAGGTCCTCAAGCAAGGATTCTGTTATTGTGCTGAAGTAGGCCGCTGCTGATGTATGCCCAGGCCAGGATACTCGATAAGCGGTCACCCCCCAAACTCGAGTAACCACAACACTCTCGATCTCATCTTTGGCGGCGCTCCCCTCCGGCTCTGCCCCCTCGATCGCTTCTTCTTCGTCGGAGATATCGACGGTTACCCTGCCTACGACTTGGACAGGGGCCTCGGAGTCTCGACCAGAGGTACTCAGTACATCAGCGGCTACCACCAGCCCCGCCCGCTCCTAAGCCGTAACTCTGGACGTGCCGATGCTAGCTGCCCCTATGTAGGAATCCTCGCCCCTACACGGTCTCACCGGCCCCCCCTGTCTAGCAAATCAAGGAATTCCTACTTAGGTATTGTTTTAGCATTGACCTTCAGTATTTCGGGCAGCCTGCCTACTTCATCCCGTTTCGGTGACAATCCTTCTATGTCAACATCCATGGAGGTTGACTCCTCGGTCTTGGCACTGCTGACCGACCAGGAGATGTTTGCATTATGCGAGTCAAAAAGGTCACTCATGTTGTCGCGTACTTTTCACGAAGTTACCTGATCGAGTTGTGGAAGCTCGAGAAAATGAAATCCTTGGGTTGGTAACTACAGCTCGACAGCTAAAACTCAAAAGTCTCGAAGTGTGGCCTCGATTGCACGTAAAAATGATAATGAGTAAAGCCTTATTTATAGCCGCCTCAGGTGTAAAACTTAGGCGCTAAAAATGAAGAGGCGCAATGATTACGCTTATCAGGGGAAACATCCAGTCGCGTTTCGACACATGTCCCTCCAAGCTTCATCGTGTGACCTTTTGTCTCCTGCCGCCTCGGGACACTGCTTAGGCTTCATCCTTAGCCGATCTCACCCTCTCTGTGTAGTCCACCCAGCCGAGCATCGACCAGGCGAACTAGGGCGCTACTGTTAGGGTGAGCTCGGTGCCACCGTCGAGTAGCTTTACTCTAGGTGGTTGGTAACCCAGCTCGACAAAGTTGCGGGGAGCTAGCAACTTATCCTGAAGAGCTTGGATCGCTTGTCCAACGCGCTTTTTAGGGTCTCTTGGGCCGCACCGCAACTGGTCGCCTTATCGGGTCAGGCACCAGTTTGGATCGAATTCTTTTCACTCGCAAGTGGGCTGCTACGGGCCATCACTGGCCAACAGATGGCGGACAACTCGTCGTCAGATGGGAAGTAATCCTCCAGCGGAGGGCACAACACCTGTCTTCTGCCTTCTGATACACCTTGATGTGACATATGGGTCGTGAGCAAAACCCACCTAACATCCGATCAAAGTGGCAACCTATAAATAGGGTGCATTTATTGCATTCAGCACGCATGCTTCTTCCCACCTAACATGTTCCTGTTCTCTACCAAACAACTCCTGCCTTGAGCGTCAAAGAACTCTTGTCTATTGACTGGCCCATTTCTTCTTGCCTCTGAAGCGTCCCTTCTCTTGTTGCAGGTCCTCCCGATCAAGTAGAGTCGAATAGGGAAGAGCTGTCCACCGCACACAGCCGCACATAGTGTTGAATCGCCGCGCTATTATGGCAAGCATCAACAATGACTGTTGAAGGTACAGGCAAGCCTATGATCAATCTATGTGAACTACTCGATATCTTAACGGAATCACTACTAAGACTAATTCGTCTGCTTCTAGTGAGTGTGTGCGCCCATAAGCTTTAAGGGCGAGTCTGGCTAGCCATCTCTATTAATGCTGGAATAAAACACCTTTGATATAACACTTTACCTATAAAACCCTTCAATTCTTTTGGTGTACATGAGCTTTCTATTTTTAAAATAACATGTGTCTTGTCGCTGTCTATACTGATGCCATCTTTATAAACCACAAAATCCAGGAATTTTCCTACCATTACGTCAAAGGCACACTTCATTTTCAATTTATACTTTCTATACATTTGGAATACTTTTTTCTATATTTACACCAGTTCCTTTCGAGATTTTACTACAATACATCAACGTACACTTCAAGCACATCGCGTTTCATGTAATGAAAAATTGTAATCATTGCCCTTTGATATGTGGCACCAGCTTCTTTAGTCCAAATGGCATAGCAGTGTAATAAAAATTCGCAAGAGGGGTTTTGAATGGTGTTTTTGTTTTTGGCATCTTTTAGGCCCATACAAATTTGATTGTAACCCTTAAATCCATCCATAAAAGAGAAGATCTGATGACTTGTTGCTGCATCAATTATTGTACCTAAATTGGGTGAGGAAAAGTCATCTTTTGGACATGCCCTTTTTAAGTCTCAATAATTGATGCAACATCTTATTTGGCCCTCCTCTTTTCCTAACTGGTACTATATTAGCCAAACATTAAGGATGCTTACAAATGCGTATAAATCTAGTACATGTTAGCTTCTCTATCTCTGCCTTAATTTGTAGTTGTATCTCTGGCCAGTAATATCCTGGCAATTTGTTTGACAAGTTTGACATCCGGAGAGTAGCCAGCGATGCGTGACAAATGTGAGATCTAACCTTGGCATTTTGTTGATGTGTCCATGCAAACATATCTTGGTACCTGCACATCAAATCTATGAATTTACATTTCAACATATCAAACAAATCAATTGAGATGAAGACAATTTTTTTTTAATTGGATTTTTTGAGAAATTGAAGAGAGTTCTAATGATTTAGATGTAACTCAAAAATACAGGCATTTGTGGGTTCAATGTGAAAATTGTTATGGATTAAATTATAAGAGATTTTTGAAATCAAAGATGAATATTTGTGAACATTGTGGATGTCATTTGAAAATGAGTAGTTCAGATAGAATCGAACTTTTGATTTTGGGGCTTAGGTTCATCTTACTTTCCAACCTCCACAATTGAAGGTCACTTTATATCCATCATCATCCAGTTGCCCCACCGAAATCAAGTTGCGCATTAATTTAGGAACATGTCTCACCTTATGAATCTTCCACACTGACCCATTAGGCATTTTTAAACTGACATCTCCAATGCCAACAATATCTAAAGGTTCTCCATCAGCGAGATAAACCTTACCATGATTTCCGGCAACATAATTCTCTAGGACATGACGGTGTGCAGTGGTGTGGAATGATGCTCCTGAGTCTATCACCCATGAATCAAAAGAACTGTCGACAGACAAGATTAAGACATCCTGTTGCTCTTCAGTGGCGGCGTTAGCTGCGTCATTGGTCTTGTCTTCGTTCTTCCTTGGAGCCCTGCAGTTCTTTTTCAAGTGGCCCGTCTTCCCACAGTTCCAACACTCCATTGTCCTACCGTTCCTTGACTTGCTTCTCCCGTTCCTTGACTTGCCTCTTCTGTCATTATCTCTGTTGGATTGCCTGTCAAGTTTCCTGCCCCTATTATCAACATTAAGAGCCGAGTTCGACGAAGAGGCTTCTCCTGAGTCCTTCCTGCGAACTTCTTCCGCCAGAATAGAGTTTCTGACATCAACAAACTTTAATTTTGCACTCCCAAGAGAGTTAGTAATGGCCACCCTCATAGGTTCCCAACTATTCGGTAATGAGGCCAAGAGGATTAGAGCATTGATCTCATCATCGAATTTAATCTCTACCGAGACCAATTGGTTTAGGACGGTGTTGAAACTGTTCAGGTGCTCTACCACCGAGGCACCTTCAGGCATCTTTAAATTAAAAAGCTTCTTCATGAGATGTACCTTGTTATTGGCTGAGGGCTTCTCATACATCTCTGACAGAGCCTTCATCATCCCTGCTGTAGTGGTCTCCTTCGCAACGTTGTGGGCAACGTTCTTTGATAAAGTCAAACGGATTACACCGAGTACCTGTCTATCAAGGAGACTCCACTCCTCATCCTTCATGCCTTCGGGCTTACTACCCAAGGGCAAGTGCAGTTTCCTGCTGTACAGGTAGTCTTCTACTTGCATCCTCCAATAGGAAAAATCTGAACCATCGAATTTGGTGATACCGGCTGCCATACCTTCTTCTCCAGTCATCGTTCTTGATCAAAACCTCCTCTTTGATACCAGTTGTTGGGGAATTAGGCGACTCCTAATTTCAAGGATCGCAAGAACGAACAATTGCAGAAAATAAATAGGAGAAAAGAAGAAAAAGAGACACCAAATTTTTATACAGGTTCGTCCAAATTTGAGACTACGTCCTGTTTCTGCCGCTTGCAGATTCCACTATGATGAAGGAGATTACAGATTACAAGAGCAGTTTCTCACACTCACAAATTGTGCTTACCAAAACTCTCTTCTATCTAACACCCAATGGGAATTTTTCTCTCTCTCAAGGATGGAGCTCTCAAGAATTTTGCCTCTCACAAAATTATGCCACTCACAATTTTCACACACACAACCCTAGCCACCTTATGTCTATTTATAACCAAAGGAGGAAAAAAATAGCAACTAATGGGAAACCCTAGTGGTTTTCCCTTTTTGGGGCGTTTGAGTTCGACTCTAACTCAAAATTTCACAACAAACCAGACTCCCAGCGCCGCGGCCCTCATTTTGGGCACCGCGGCGCTGGTTCGGGCGCCGCGGCGCTCCTTTTTGGGCGCCGTGGCGCTGTGTCTCTGTCCTCCCCAATGCAGCGTGTTTTTTTTTTTTTCTTCTTTCTCCTTTGCTAGGTTGATTTGGCTCCATATTGCAACATGCTAATGTAGCTGGGGTGATTAGAGCGTCTCAAGTTGATGTTAATATTGATAGATTGATGGATGATGAAATAGATGAAACTCTAGAAGTGGATGTTGATAATCAAAGTGATTATGATGGTGATCAGCCTCTTGAATTATTAGATGAAGACAATAAATAAATTGTGAACATTTTTTTTTTAAATAATGACCGTGCTTTTTAACTTCTTTTTGTAAACAATATCCTTTGTTTTATTAGTAGTGGATTGAATTATGTCTTATCGTTGTATATATCATAATTTTTTAAAAAATCAAATTGTGCATTACGTCATCTTTACGTGACGGAAATCAAAATGATAACAACGATGCTCCTGATGATGATGATGATAACTGTTGGAGAATTAGGCGCCTCATAATTCCAAGGATCGCAAGAACGAACAATTGTAAAAAATAAATAAGAGAAAAGAAGAAAAAGAGACCAAATTTTTATACAGGTTCGTCCAAAATTGAGACTACGTCCTGTTTCTGCCGCTTGCAGATTCCACTATGATGAAGGAGATTACAGATTGTAAGAGCAGTTTCTCACACACTCACAAACTGTGCTTACCAAAACTCTCTTCTATCTAACACCCTGTGGGAATTTTTCTCTCTCTCAAGGATGGAGCTCTCAAGAATTTTGCCTCTCACAAAATTATGCCACTCACAATTTTCACACACTTTTCACACACCCAACCCTAGCCACCTTGTGTCTATTTATAACCAAAGGAAGAGAAAAATAACAACTAATGGGAAACCCTAGTGGTTTCCCCTTTTTGGGGCATTTGAGTTTGACTCTAACTCAAAATTTCGTAACAAACCAGACTTCAGGCGCCGCGGCCCTCATTTTGGGCGCCGTGGCGCTGGTTTGTTCTCGGATGGGCGCCGCGACCCTTGTTTTGGGCGTCGAACCAGCGCCGCGATGCTCGTTTTTGGGCGCCGCGGCGCTGTGTCTCTGCCCCCCAACGCAACGCGTTTTTTGTTTTTTTTTCTTTCTCCTTTGCTAGGTTGATTTGGCTCCATATTGCAACAACAACAACAACAACAACAATAGAAAAAGGAAGTGTAAGTACACAGGTTAAGCGGCAGAGAGAAGACGTGGGGAAGAAAAAAATGACAAGCTAAGTATCCCATTTGATAAAAGAACTTTGCGGCCTAATTGTAAAAATCTTGGTAGTTTCCTCATGATTTAGGACAACTTGACCAAACCTGTCTACCGTTTGGTGTGAAAAGACATTGATAAGACCCAATTTATAAAGCAATGTTGTTGAGTAGATTTATCTTCTTTTCCGTTAAAAAGTTTATTTTAATTATACAATTTTGATTTTAACTCATATGTCGTGCAGAATAGGTACATTTTGAAATGACAGAACTCATCAATAAGTCAATAAATTCATACATGAGACATATACACAAATATATTAGCAATCTAGTATGTTGCATGGGTACTTTATGGATATCGATGGAGAACTTAAATCCTGAGATCACAAAGAATTTGCCCCTTAAAGATGTTACTGATCATGATGCTTGGAAATAGCTTTGCGACTACTAGAGTAGTGAAAAACAAATAGTAAGTTATGAAATTTTTGCTAAGTAATTTACTCATACTTGTTAACAACAATATCCTTTTTACTCAACAATTTGTTCTCTTTTTAGGAAATATTAAAGACAAATTCGAGAAATTGTAAAGCAGGAAATAACTACAATAGCAAGAATGAGTGAAAATCATATTTTGCACATTGTGCTACATTAGTAGGCAGAAATTTCCATTACTGATATTGATTTTTTTCTTTCATTTTATCATAATAAATTTAAAATATTGATATTAGTTGATCTAGGCACTAATGAGTTTCCAGGTGACATAGCAGTTTATCAACACAAGTATTCTGCTAAACAGATAGGCCAATGATGTGACCCTCAGGCAAAAATAAAGCATGTGATCTATTAACTTTAATTAATTAGTTTTTAATTTCGTAATCAAAACAAGTTTTATGTACAATTTTTTCTAACTACAAACCTTTTTTTTAGAATCGTATGGTGGCATTTCGTGAGGTGCAATCCAACCAGTCTTCTGATATCGAGTCAAGTCAGCGACGTCCTCTAAAGAGGACATTGTTCAACAAGTCTACAAGTTTTCACATTAGATACATCAAAGGGATGGGGAGAGTACTGAAAGGATCTTTTAATGGTGATAGACAAACTAATAATGTTGAAGTATAAGAATTGAGAAATAGGCTTGATACAAAAACAACATTCATCCAATACCTAATGTCTGAGTTAAACATGACACTCCCTGGATGATTTAATCTATTTAATCTAACTAGATTTTTAAATAATACACTTCATCATCGTGACCATAATGCCCCACTCCAACAACGCAACAATATCCTACCTCATTAATGCAACAACCATATCCGCCTCAAGATCAATACGCTTCTCAACCCTTAAGGCAGGACCCTCCATGAGATGACGTTGATGTTGCTTATTATCCTTGGCTACTGAGAGACCCCCGTTATTAGACATATTATAGACATTATCTATCTATGTTTATAAGTGATTAAATATATTTCAAACATTATCTATGTTTATGTGTTCTAGACTTATGTATTTTAAACTTATTATACTTTTTTGTCTGGTTCTTTAAACTAAGAGTTTAGATTATAATATATTTTCTTATTATTAGCATTAATTTTAATACTATTTATGTGGTTTAGTTTTAATTCGGATTTAAATTATTGAATTCAAATAATATATTATTACAAATTAGTATTCGGTTCTTAAAAAAAAGTAAAACGTTAACCTGTAGTGACGCCTAATGGCGTGAATATTATTAATTTTTTTAAATTAATACTTACCAATGCAATCAGATGTCAGTAAAATTAAATTAAAATTGGTACATTCGTTGTGCATCTGACACACAGTGCGTTTTTCTCAATCAGTTGGCAACGCTAGATGGCATCGGAAAAATTAATGACAGGGAAAATGCTTTGGAATGTAAATGAGCTACACCTAGTTACCTACGTGCTCAGTGACACTCTGTTGGCGTCTGTACTCGATTTACCAACACTTGCAGCCTTCTAGTGATGTGCTGACTACGTCCGTAATGTGTAGTTTTCTAATAGTGTGAAATCATGTCGGGCTTCGACTTGGTCCGGCTTCTTGTTCAACTGTCACATATCCCATGGTTTTTATAGGTGTTGTTGCGAAGCCAATGAATGTTATAATTGTGGAGGTTGGGGAATTAAGCGACTTTTAATTTTAAGGATCGTAAAAACGAACAATTATAAAAAATAAATAAGAGAAAAGAAGAAAAAAAGACACCAAATTTTTATATAGGTTCGTCCAAATTTGAGACTACGTCCTATTTCTGCCGCTTGCAGATTCCACTATGATGAAGGAGATTACAGATTACAAGAGAAATTTCTCACACACTCTCAAATTGTGCTTACCAAAACTCTCTTCTATCTAACACCCTGTGGGAATTTTTTTCTCTCAAGGATGGAGCTCTCAAGAATTATGCCTCACACAAAATTATGCCACTCACAATTTTTACACTCACATAACCCTAGCTTTCTTATGTCTATTTATACCCAAAGGAAGAGAAAAATAGCAACTAATAGAAAACCCTAGTAGTTTCTCGTTTTTAGGGCATTTGAGTCCGACTCTGACTCAAAAAACATTGCGCAACACAGCGCCGTGGTGCTCGAAACGAGCGCTGCGGCGCCCCCTGCAGCGCCTGGGCACCATGCACCTGGCGCCTAGTTGACATTCACCCGACGCCTCGACTCTTTGTTGCTGGCGTCCAGGCGCCCTTGTCCCTGCGCCTAGGCACTCTTCACTTGGCACCTAGGCGCCCTTGTCAGGAGGCGCCGCGGCGCTGGCTCTTTGTCTCCCAAGGACTGCTTTTCTCCATTTTTCTTCCTTTTTGTCAGGGTGTCGACTTGATTTAGCTCCACATCTGCAACAATGGAACAAGTCCTTTCATTGGTTTCATTGCAATATATGTAGCTACAGGTACAAGATTGACTGATGCACCAATGTCAATAAGTGCACTTTTAACCCTTACTCCATTCACCTTGCTTCAACATAATGGTGGATTACAAAGGAATGGCATTGTTTGAAAATCAGTGCTTGTTAAAAAAATAGCTCTCTCAGATCTTTTCGCAATCTTTTGAATGGGATTGGTTACCATGTGGCAGGTTGGTCCATATTTCTGAGCAACTTGTATTAAAGTCTTTGTAGCCTCTTCTTGGGCTTTTGTTTTGATCTCAAGGAAATCAAAGAAGTTCCTGAATAACTTTGTATGCAGTAGTTAGGATGTTACTAGCTTTTCGTATGGTTCACCCTCGATGTGAGAAGGTTTTTCAAATATTTCCTCTATGTGAAATGCTTTATGTTTTTCTTAGTGGTTTATCATCTTTCCCTAAAATTTGTTTTCCCTTAAGCCAGATCTATCTCAACTCCTCGTCTTAGTCCTCTCTATAGTTTTTGACATTGGTTGTCTTGCCGAGATGGCCTAGACAATCGTGCAACTATGACCCCTGTGTTCCTTGTTTTAGTGACCAACTCTGTAAAACTATAAATTGCGTGATTTTTAATATGTGTACGATACTCATCAGGCATGCCCTTAATACATATTTTAACAAGATCTTTTTCTGGCATGGTCTCAACGTAATCGGGAGCCTTTTTTCTAAATTTCTGTACATAATTAATAAACTTTTGTCAAGCCTTTAATTTACTCTTGTCAAATTAGCTATACTCTATTTGTCTTTCCCCTTAAAAATTTAGCACAAAATTGGAAAACTAAATCCTCCCATCTATATATGAATACTGCCAAGTTATAAACTTGCATACCAGGAGTAAGCTCTTTACCCCTATCATCTTTCAGACGCCTAATTATTTACTTCTTGGTGACATAATTCAAAAGTGAACATACATCTTCTCCTGATTTTTCTATTGTTTCAGATGATCTTACCACTCTTCATTGTTCTGTAATATTAGCATGGGGATCCGTCGGAATCCTGAAGGTTCCATGCTTATCTAAGTGGCATCTCTCGTCCATCAATATATCTTGATTTAAATGGGGAAATGGGTTTCCTAATATTCACAAGACCCCTTCTTGAGTTTTTTAAATACTCTCAAGGGTTACCATGAACCCAACACCTTGTGTAGATGTTGTAGCATCACTGTGAGAAAATATTAGAGCTGTAGTATGCTTTGGATTTGTTTTGCCATTTTGATTTCTCATCTCCATGAAAAGGTCAAAGGTTTCCCTATTTTCCTAATTAGAGTTCTCTAGCAGTATGTCAAGATAACAAGAAAAATCAACCAACAAATAAAAATAAAGTCCCCGGTGTCGCCAAATATTTTAGTTTATTGGGAACATTTTATTTATAGGGGTAAAAATGTAAAGGGACAAAAAACAAGACAATAGAAAATTTTGAATTTCATTCAATAACAATAGTCGAACAATCAAATCATTATGTAGTCAAAGCAACAAAAAATTTGAATGCAGATTGAAAAAAAGTCTAACCACTGGTTTGAGTACTTAACATGACTATCACAAATGGTAAGGGTGATTGGATCTCTTAAGAGAATGGTTGCATAAGGTTGGCATTTGTATATAAATTTAAATTTTTAGAGATAAGTATCTCGTTGATAGAGCTTGCTAATGTAGACTGAATGTTGGGATTGAATTGCAAGCTCTTTGTTGAGATTCTGAATTGGTGAATGTCCATATACTTCATCTATTTATAGGTGAGGCTAAGGACAATCCTGTCAATTATGTAGGACAGGCAACTTTACAAGACATGTTAAGTAGGCTGTTATCATTATGCAAGGATTAGAAACTAGGTTGTTCATACATAGAACGCAAGGTAGGAAATCTCAGAACCCTGCATTCTATGCAAGGTTGGTGTCTAGTAATTGTGCAGAGGATACCAGGTACGAAAGATCTGAGTTGTACAGGATAATACAGGTGGAGACTGTGCCAGGTGAGGGTTATGCCAAGTACAAATTACACTAGATAAAAGCAGTTGTAGTAAAGGTTATGCAAGGTAGGAACAACAATATGCAGTAGGAATTTGTACAATGCCAGGTTAAATATAAGAATGCTAGATTCAATACTTTATGGTTCTAACATATTCTGAGTAATGCCTTTTCTCTTACCAGATTAGTTTTTAGTTGAATTAAAATCATTCTAGCCTAAGCTTAAATGATTTCCACTTTAGTATTATTGATTTCACCCTCTTAATCAGACCTCTCCTAAACAGCACGTTCCTTCTCCCACATAGTACTTGTTGATGATTGATAGTAGTATGGTATTCCTTGGAGATAGAATTAAGCGTTATTTATATACTATTCTAGTTTGGTGCCACATGCTTCCCATGTGTAAGGAAATTGCTAGGCCTGTAAATAGTAAGCCTTTCGTTTTTATTCTTTCTTTTCATTTATTTGTTTTTACATTAGCGCATAATGGGTCTCTAGCATAGTTGATAAATCTTGGTTAAAATAAAAGGTTATAACCTTAATGACCATGATAAGCCCTGGACGGCCCTCATGGCCTTGGCGGGCACTTTATGGTTCTAAAGATTAATGCCTGTTAGTTTCCATATTATTACCAACTTATTCTAGTGAAAAAGTCATTTAAGATCAATCATTGTTGATGACCCCTCTCTATATTCTTACATAACAACTTGAGATTTTCAAAAGGGTGTTTTAGAAAGAGAGCACTTTTGGAAATTATATGGATTTTATTAATGATTGTCTTCGATGATAGGCCTATTTGATACAAGACAATCACACACTAAAGGAGAGAGAAATTCTTTTTTACAAAGTAATACAGATATACAGACAAAAACTGAAAGAGATCAAAGGAGAGAGAGTCTCCTTATACAAACATATAAACAAAGATTAAAAAGATTAAAGGAGAGGGAATCTCCTTTTTATAAAGTAATACAGACATGTAGACGAAGACTGAAAGACCAAAGGAGAGGAAATCTCCTTTTTACTTGCAAATGGGCTCGTGACTTGGACTTAGGTTTATGAAATTTAGCTCGTATTCATCCATTAGTTCCAACTGTTTATCCCAATGACTCTTTTTTGTATTTTTTTTTGTTGGTTTTGATGTGACTGATGTACTGATGCTAGGCCATTCACTCCATATGGCATGACTCTGTTCTTCGATTTGGTTAATGGACAAGGCAGATAATTCACATGGGTCCAGAGAATCCTGGAATATTGAGCTATTCATGGTGATGTCGCTTTCTTGAGTGAATGGAGAGTGAACTAGTCCTTCAGTGTAATCTTGATGCAAATGGTAGGATTCTTTATCCTTTTGGATTTGGTGTGAGTAGTCTAGAGGGAATTGTTCCCATGGTGCGTTATCTCCTGTAGTTGGCTAGATTTCCTGAGGATTTTTTTTTTTTTTTTTTTTTTTGAGGAAGAGAACCCTTTATAGCTCTCTATAACTTGGGTTTCCTACAGTAGGGATTAAAAATTGACAAGAACCATATACCTTAATAGCTAGGGTCTAATGACAGAGAAAGTCTCTTGGTCCTATCTGCAAGATAGCATGAGGAGGAGGGCTATATAACTTCATTGGATAAGCAATATTGTCCTTAGGGCATTTTGAATAGACAAAAGTATATGGTCTGGTTCTTCGATCCTTGTGCCACTCTTTGGTTAGGATATTAACCAAGTTGGACAATGATCCAAACCATGCCAACATGTTTATTTGTGTTTGATAGGCAGGACGAAATTCTTCCTTATCAAGAAAACTACAAATAGATGTTTTGAGAGCAATCGTCTAGACTTCTATGGCAATGGTGTATACACTTATTAAATACCAAAAAAAAAAACAAAAAACAAAATTAGCTAGTTGTATTGGCATGAACAAGGTGTCTTTGAGTGGGAATAGTCTTGAGAAGGGACAATTTCGATGGATCCATAAGCCATGAAGTATTGGTTCTTTCAAATTCTTAATGAGAATAGATTGGAGAGCCAAGGCTCTATCAATGGGTTTTTCTTTTGGATTTCTGCTTTTTAATAGTTTAAGAGTACCTTTTAGGTAGGTACATAAGAGAGGTTGTTGTGAGGCCATTAAGCAAATGAGAGGGATAGGCTTTGATGGCACCCTTGTGATGATATTTATACTATTTTGAGGTCTACAAAGCTGGTCTTGGATTAAATTTTGTCTACCCTTAATGTGTTTTATTTCAATTGAATATTGGGCAAACTAAGCAGCTAATCTAAGAAGCTGGGCATTAGCGACCTTGTTTATCTTGAATGTGATCATCCCTTTTTAGGCTGCAAAATCAGTTTCAACTAAGAAATGATGTCCAATCAGACGGAATTCAAACTTAGTAATTTCCATCTTGACTGTTGGCAGCTCGTTGAAAGTAGAGTGGTTATGGAGTAGGGAATCTTTAAAGCTATCACTCTTATATTCGCAGATCTTTATTTTTTGATTTTTGTCTTCTTCTAATAATACTTCTCTTTAATATTTGTCACTTGCATCTGTCTACGATATTCTTTTTTTGTCAGAGGGAATCTATAGAGGTGGCAGAGACTGCAAGGCCTTTGTTAGCTTTTTTGTGGCAATAGTTTGTTCTAGTGACCAAGCTAATGAATTTTTCTTTAGCATCTTATTTAAAAGACTAGTGTACTTTGAGAGATCTTGTAGAAAATCCCTTAAGTAATTGGTTATTCTTAGAAACTGTTGAATTTGGGTTTTAGTGAGGTTTTCATCAGAGAGTTTTAGAAGCTCTTGGGCTATGTGTGGTTGAGCTTCATATTGGCCATTATGAAGCTTCATACCTAAGAATTCTATTTCGAACTGTCTCACAAGCATCTTCCATTAGGATAGCATGATCCCATGGGCTTCAATTATCTCAGCAAAATGGGCCAAGAGTTTTTCATAGGCTTCTTCTATTGAAAAGAATAAAAAGATGTCGTCTATAGAGACCAAGGCATTTTATAGAATTGGGCCATAGATTTTTCATAGCCTTTTGGAAAAGAAAATGAGCTATCTTAAGTCCAAATGGCATAACAATTCATTGGAATAGTTTGTTTGAGATGTAAAAGGTTGTTTTCGTTCTATCTTCTAGTTTGATTCCTAGTTGTCAAAATCCCGCTTTAAGAATAAATTTTGAAAAAATCTTTGCTTGGAAAAGGCTGCAAAACAGCGATTTTTGTTTAGCAATGGAAACTTATTATAGGTCAAAAAATGGTTGAGAGGCTGGTAATTAATAACCAGCCTTTTTTACCTTTAGCCTGCTTAGACCTTTTATTGATGTAGAAGGCGTGAAATGCCCATGCAAAAGTAGTTGATTCAATAAGACCTCATTTGCTGGTGTTTTGGGCTCATTCTTGAATGTCTAGCCTTTGTGAGATTGATATCTTCATTTTTCTTGAAGGGCAAGGAGATGAAGAACTCTTCATTCTTCCATAACAGGTGCACATACTTTGTTAGGAATTCAGAGTGTGAGTCGACACATGACTTCTTAATCAGTTGTTGTTTTCTGTAGTGAAATGGCTCTCTTGCAACATGAAAATAATTTGGGACTGGTTCCCATGAAGCAAAATGTTGCTTATAAGCCAGACTTATTGGTAGAATCCTTAAACCCTTCTTTTTGGTGTAGAGATCGAATCCTATAATCCAATCCTTCCCTGTTAGTTTTGAGCCAATAACTTGATGTATTACAGTGTATCCTAGGAAGAATTGGAGTTTTTATTACCTTGCTGATCAATTTTGCATAGAAAATATAATTATTAGTAGGATGAAAACATTGCTTCTTTTTCATACAATATTCTGGTTGCATAATATCTAGATTCATTATCATCTAAAAAGCTCTAGTATCAAATAATGATGTTATTTTGAGTGGTGTTGAGTACTTTGTGGGAATCACTTGTATTTGTATAATTAGGACAGGCTATATGGTGTTAACTGTAGTCATCTCATACAATTTTTCTCATTCATCAAGGTCTGAATCAGAGAATGGTTGTTGTACACATAGTGTGTCTTCATTAATTTCTTCACCCACAGAATAGATAGACTCAACATCATTATCTAAGAGTGACATGCCAGTTGCCTCTTGGGTATGGGTAATCATATTGTCTGTCTTGCCTTTGGGTCATCGTTTGGCAAAACATACTTTCTTTCCACATATATAACATCTATTTGACTTCTTCTCAAACCTCTTCTCTTTTGGTAAGAACTTCCATGGATCTTTTATTTTCCCAAATCATTTTTGGAACTTAAAAGATCCAAGGCATCTTTTATGCCTTTTGTAACCAAGCTTTGAAGAACAAGAACATGGTGTATGGGAAGAGAATTTGGTCATTAGATGCTTTTGGCTACAAATTTGTCAATCTACTTCATTTGCTTCATGTACTTTTTTTAGAAGTCAATCAGATAGTTAGAAAACCGTTTATTTAGTTAGACAATTAGTTTTCTATGTTGAGGTGGGAAATTAGTTGTAACTAACTTAATTATTCCATAAGCTCATGTTTTTCGTCATTACCTTGTATATAAATAGGAACAAGGATTGCTAATAACAGAACAAAAGATATTCATTCTTTCGCCCAAATTCTCTCTTCCAAGATTTCATTCTCTTGCTCAAAGATTAATTCTAGATTCAACATGGTATCGGTTTGATTCCTGATTTCTTTGCTATCCTCTGATTTCTTCGCTGCCATACTATACTCATTGTCACTATCATGGCCACACTATTGAGAAGTGCTATAAGTTACATGGCTATCCCCCTCGCATTCAACCATGTCAGAAACCATCTCCTCAAGTTGTCCTTATTAATCAACTTGCTGGCACATCTACTCCTGAGGATAAACCTCCTACTGACCCTGCTGGCATGGGGAATTTCTTGCATAGCCTCAATCTCAGTCAATATAATCAACTCATCAGCATGCTCTCTAGTCATTTACCTGCCCCCACAACATCTTGTGATCAATAAGACACAGCTATTGCAGGTACTTGCTTCTCAGTTTCCCTCAATCCTATGTTATCCTCTTCTAAATATTGGATAATGGATTTGGGTGCTTCTAGACATGTCTGCTGTGATGCTACTGCGTTTATTTCCTTACGTCCCATTATGAACTCCACTATTACACTGCCCATTCACATGAGTATAGCTGTTCATTTTAGTGGAAATGTTAATCTTGGTTCCCACTTAATTCTCCAAGATGTACTTTATGTTCCACAATTCAAGTTTAACTTGATCTCCATCAGTGCAGTCATTGCTCATTCTCGAGTTATAGTTTTATTTCTTCTTGATTATTTCTAATTCAGGATCTTCTGACCAAGGTGATGATTGGCAAGGGTAGCAAGACAGTTGGTCTCTACATCCTAGACACCAATCCTATGCCTAAGGACTCAAAGACTCTTATCAGTTAGGTTACTGCTCATCTCTGGCACAACAGGCTAGGCCATCCATCCACTAAAAGACTAGAAATTTTAAAGCCTTAACTGCATTATACTAGTTCTCCTTTAGACCAGAATAATCCATGTTGTATTTGCCCGTTGGCTAAACAAAGACGCTTGTCATTTGTGTCATAGAACAATATGTTTCACATGCCATTTGATTTGATTCATTGTGATATATGGGGCCCTTATCATGTACTAGCACACTCAGGCCACAAATACTTGTGACTCTTGTTGATGGCTATTCACGATTTACTTGGGTTTTCCTTTTAAAACAAAAGTCTGATGTGTCATTTATTATTCCCAAATTCTTCAATATGGTTGCTACTCAATTTGGCTGCAAAATTAAAACCTTCAGATCTGACAATGCTAGAGAATTGGCCTTTACTGACTTCTTTAATCAGCAAGGCATGTTACATCAATACTCTTGTATTGATACACCTCAACAAAACTCAGTTGTGGAAAGAAAGCATCAACATTTGTTAAATGTTGCAAGAGCTCTCTATTTTCAGTCACGGATACCAATCTAGTATTGGACTGAATGTATTTTAACTACAACTTACTTGATTAATCGAATACTAAGCCCCATATTGCACAACCAGACCCCATATGAGAAACTTTACAAGGGACCAGTTGATTTCTCACACTTCAAAGTTTTTGGCTGCCTGGCTTTTGCCTCCACTTTGTCTGCTCAGCGTTTAAAATTTGATCCACGAGCTCGAATGTGCATCGTCCTTGGATATCCTACAGGAATTAAAGGGTACAAATTACTTGATCTTCAAAACAAATAGGCTTTTATCTCCAGAGATGTCATCTTTGATGAAGACAAATTTGCCTTTCATCTGATCACCCCTGCTACAATCATGCTAGATCCTTTCCCTGACCTAGTACTGCCTATACCTGCACATGATGATGCTCCCCTTGCTCCATCACGTTTTGATACACCTTCTCTTCAGTCTCCTCTCATTCCATCTACCAACTCATCTCCCCATCTTCCTCAACGATCTTCTCGAATCATCAAACCTCCATCTTACCTACAAGACTATCACTGCTACTTACTTACTCAAGCTCGCCTCACTAGTGCTTCTCCTACACCACATGCCTTATCCAACTTCATATCTTACAGCTCATTGTCCTTTTCTCACAAACATTTTGTTCTCACCGTGTCTTCTTAATTTGAACCTCAATTCTACCATCAAGCTATAAAATTTCCCCATTGGCGTGGAGCAATGGAGGTTGAACTGCACGCTCTGGAAACCAACAACACATGGTCTGTGGTTCCACTGCCACATGGTAAGCATACCATTGGTTGCAAGTGGATCTACAAGATCAAATATGACTCCAATGGTTTAATAGAATGCTATAAAGCACGTCTAGTAGCCAAAGGTTTTACTCAATAAGAAGGTGTAGATTTCCTTGATACTTTTTCCCCTGTGGCAAAATTAGTCACAGTCAAAGTTCTCTTGGCCTTAGCTGCCAACCAATCCTGGCACTTGGTACAACTAGATGTTAATGATGCTTTCCTCAATGGTGATCTTTTTGAGGAAGTATACATGGATCTCCCACTTGGATATACCAAACAGGCGGAGCACCCTCATCAAGCCACCAAACTTGTATGCAAATTACACAAGTCCCTCTATGGCCTTAAACAAGCCTCGAGACAATGGTACAACAAATTTTCCAACTCTCTTGCTCAATTTGGCTTCACACAATCTAAGTCAGATTATTCCCCGTTCACGAAGGGATCAGGTTCTTCATTTGTAGCTTTACTCGTATATGTTGATGACATCATCATTACAGGACCTTCCTTAGCAATCATTAATTCTCTTAAAGACTTCCTGCATACTCAGTTTAAACTCAAGGATTTAGGCACCTTGAAATATTTCCTAGGCCTGGAAATTGCTCGATCTTCTTCTGGTATTGTGCTCTCCCAACGCCACTATACTCTTCAACTCCTTGAAGATATAGGTTTCCTTGCCTCTAAACCTGTGTCTGCACCAATGGATCCAAATCTTAAATTAAGTGCCTTAGATGGTGATCTTTTAGAAGACACATCCCAATACAGAAGACTTATTGGTCGTCTTCTCTATCTCACACTTTCTAGACCAGATATCACTTACGCCGTCCATAAGCTCAGTCAGTTCATGGCTCACCCTCGGACACCTCACATGCAAGCAGCTCACTACCTACTCAGATACTTGAAGTCTCACCCTAGCCAAGGTCCCTTCTTCTCTTCTTCCTCATTACTTCAACTCAAAGCTTTCTCCGATGCTAATTGGGGTTCATGTCCAGACACTCACAAGTCTACCACTGGTTTTTGTGTCTTTCTTGATGACTCCTTGATATCTTGGAAAGCCAAGAAGCAGTCTACCATCTCTTGTTCCTCTGCTAAAGCTAAATATCGTGCTTTAGCATCCACCACCAGCAAACTCGTGTGGTTACTCCAACTTCTAAAAGATCTATGTGTTCCTGCTCCATCTCCAGCTCTCATTTTTTGTGATAATCAAGCTGCCATTCATATTGCCTCCAATCCAACCTTCCATGAACGGACCAAACATATAGAAATTGACTGTCATTTCGTACGTGACAAGATTACCACAGGCATCATCAAACTTCTTCCTATTCGCAGTCAACACCAACTTGCCGACATGTTTACCAAGGTTCTTCCTTCCTCTACCTTAAATACACTTTTATCCAAGATGGCTATCAAAGACATTTTTCATCCATCTTGAGGGGGAGTTTTAGAACTCAATTAGATAGTTAGAAAACCATTTATTCAATTAGACAATTAGTTTTCTGTGCTGAGGTAGGAAATCAGTTGTAACTAAATTAATTATTCCATAAGCTCACGTTTTTCATCATTACCTTGTACATAAATAGGAACAAGGATTGCTAATAACAAAACAGAAGATATTCATTCTTCCACCCAAATTCTCTCTTTAAGATTTCATTCTCTTGCTCAAAGATTAATTTTGGATTCAACAACTTTTGCAAGAACTTGTTCCGATAGCACAATTTGTCTACGGCTCTTAAGACAAGCTAGAACAACTCTCTTAGGGTGGTATGTTGCAGCATTTTTCCTCCGGCTAAAAGGAGCCTAAAAGTTTCTTTACCTAAAGTGTCTGGAATTGAGGAAAGGAATGCTTGCTCAAGATTTGAAATGTCTCCCCCTCCGATGAGATAGAATCTTTTTGCCATATGTTGATAATGCTTCTCAATATCTTTTCGATTCATTAAGCAGCATTTTATCTTGAAAGATTTTTGCTCATAGCCTTTCAATGATTTGAGCTTCTTAGCCATAGAACTCAATATAGATGTGATTTAGAGCTTTGTCCATTGAATCGGCTTATGGGAATTGGAGTTGCTGTACTCACCAAGACTCGACCACCAATCTTGTAGGATCCCAGTCAATCTATAGACAAATTGGAGCAAGACATCCCTGGTTTAGATTCCAAGATTTTGTGCTTCAAACAAGGTCAATGCTTTAAACTCTTAGAACCTATCGTGCTATTTTGTTGGAGGGAGATCATCTAGAATAAATGTTTAAGATTTTCCATTGGATGACCATGGCGGTTGTTTTTGTTATGGAGTAGAAATCTCTTCATCTTCTATTATTGGTTCTCTTGCTCCTGCTGTTCTTGATGCTTCTATTTGAGCTTTTTGGGCCATAACGTGTTCTGGTGGACCATCATCGTCCTTTGTAGATTCTTCATCAGATGAGTCATCTTCTGTGGACCGTTCTTAGTTTTCTTTAAGGGAGGTCTAACTCGATTCTTCTTCTGTTGGCCGAATGTCTTCTTGTAAGTGAATGTATAGGAGATTATCCGAGCAATGTTCATCTAATGAAATGCTATACAGTCCTCCTCCTCACCTTGTCTTGCAGATATGACCAAGAGACTTCTTACATCATTAGCACCTTAGCTCTAGAGGTATACAGTTCCGGTGATTTCATACTCGAACTATAGGGAACTACAAAAGGTTCTCTTCCTCAAAAATAAAATAATCTCTTAGGAAATCTGGCTAATTGTAGAAGACGATACACCATGGGAACAGTTCCCTCTAGACTACTCACAGCAAATCCAAAAGAATATATAATACTAACATTTGCACCAAGATTATGCTGAAAGACAAGCTAACTCACCATCTATCTAAGAAAGCAGCATTGACATAAATAGCTCATTATTTTAGGATTCTCAGGCCCCATGTGGATTATTAGCCTTATCCATTTCCCTAATAAAAAAACAGAGCCAAGCCACATAGAGTGAATATCATAGCACTAGCATGCCAGTCACATCAAAGGCCACCAAGAAAAAACACACGAAAAGCAGTCATTGGGATGAATAGCTAGAACTCTTAGACGAATACGTGCTAAATGCCATGAACTTGAGTCCAAGTCACGGGCCTATTTGCAAGTAAAAAGGAGATTCTCTCTCCTTTGGTCTTTTCAGTCTTAAATGTTTGTATCACTTTGTAGAAGGGAGATTCTCTACTCTTTGGTCTTTGTAGTCTTTGTCTAAATGTTTGTATCACTTTGTAAAAAGGAGATTTCCTCTCATTTAGTCTCCTTTAGCCTTTGTTTGTATGTTCGCATCACTTTGTAAAAAAAGGAGATTCCCTCTCCTTTGGTGTGTGATAGTCTTGTATCAATGAGGCCTATACAAGAGACCTCAACCTCTCTATAAGATCATAAATAAAATCATAAATAAAATCAATATAGTTTCCAGGAAAATGCTTTTAAAACACCCTTCTAAGAATCTCAAGTCGTTATATAGGAATATAGAAAGGGATCAACAACTATGATTGATCCTAAAAGACTTTCTCACTAGTATAGGTTGATAATGGAATTACAAAATATCAGCCAATAATCTCTAAGACCGTAAAGTGCCCGCGAAAGCCACGAGACGTCTAGGGCTTATCATGATCATTTAGATTATAACCTTCTATTTTAACCAGAATTTATCAATCTATGCCAGAGACCCTTTTCGGTACATTCATTGAGTTCACAATTTGAAACCACAATTTAAGGTTTTTTTTTTTTTTTAACGGTGCCTTTTTTTTTAAAAAAAATAAACTTTCAATTGAAACCTTTTTTTTAAACCTTTGAAGTATGAACCAAATGGGAAATTAACAATCGACATAGTGGTAAGTTTTGCTCCATTTATTAACTGAGGCTATAAAGTATAACGATTGGGAAATGGCAATATAATATGAATGTATACCTATGCTTGTATATATGCTTCTTCATGCGTTACTTTGATGGAGTTGGCAACGTGTGAAGTGGGAAACGCGTCTCTAACGTTTTGGAACTAGAAATTCTAGCCAAGAGTCTAGTTCTTGATCTAATAATAGTTTGTTAATAAATTATATCTTTAATCTTAAAAGAAGCCTTTAATTCCCTCCAAATAAAAAAAAAAGAGCTTTAATGGTAAAATATGAGTTTGTCAACTGGAAATTACTAAACATTGTATGTATAAAAAAGTAGATATTGATACTAAAAATCATATCTACTTTTAGGGTTTTATGGGGAAAATATACGTTTCTTATATGATTATTAATTGAAAATAACTAAATGATATAATGTAAAATATAGTAGATATTGATATTAAAAAATATGTATACTTTAGGGTTTTATGCGAAAACTTTTGAATGTAAGCGGCATATATGTTTTTCCTCGTCAAAATTTTGTCTTGTTTACGGCTCTAAATCATACAATCCACCTTGGACGGGCAGAATTCTCTGAGAGAATTTTTTTGGGGTGTACCGTTACAGCCGTCTGATTGTATTGTAAAGTTAAGATTTAGGAACATTCCCCTTAGAATTTTTCAATAAAGAAAAAAAAATAAATAAAAAATAAAAAAACAAGTAGTTGTCTAAGATATACAAATATCATGCTGCGCACACAAAACAAGGATGTGATCATGAAATTTTTATTCTAACAAAAAAATCTGCACTAGAATTGTTATATGTTACTTTGGGAGCATGATTTGAGTTTAGAAAATTCACATAATTAGTTGATCCAGAAACTGGTTGCTGAAGGGCAGCTTGATGGCTCCGGATGCAACCAGAAGTGACAGGGTCCAAATTGGCAGTAGCCACATAAACGTTAACTTCAAAATTTTTTTGCCTGCAAAATTAATTATGTGGCTTTCAAAGGAAAAGATACATTCCAACGCTCCAAGCACAAAGAGTGAATAAAAATGGCACAACAAAAAAAAGCATCAACTCTTCAGAATCACACCCAAAAAAAAAAAAAAAAACGACATTATAATGTCAAATAAAAAGTGTTACAACTACCAGACTCATATTTGATACTTGTAACATTTTGTGTTCGATATTATAATGTCGTTTGTATGTAACACTAAATAATAAGTCATTTTGTTAAGGGTGAAATAGGGTATGCATTTTTTCTTTTTCTTTTTTTTTTCTATCTGAAATTTAATGGAAGTTAACGATGATTAGACTACTATTGCAACTAAAAATTTCACAAGGGTTTTTTATCATAAAATTAAATCTGGACCCAAAATATCAGAAACTTTAAAACTTTAAAACGTGGAGTCTGCAAAGTAATTAGAATATTGAGGGATATATAATTACCTGACAAACGAAATCTTTTCTCTGTGTTGTCGTTCATCCATTCCCCAACCTGACGAAGTTGCTTTTGCAATGACCCTTCGAATTTGTCCGGAAAGCTCAGTGTAGACATGTCGAATTTCGCATTCTTTTGTTCTTCTAAGTCTCTGAAATATTTATTTACCCATAAATTAAATTTTAATTAAACAATAAAAAAAAAATCCTGAACCACAAACACATGATCCTCAAACTTTGACAAAATAATAAGAAAAAAAAAGAAAAGAAGAAGCATGTCTCAGAGTGCTATGATATTATGAAGCGAAACTTAAATGGCCAGTTTCAGTAAATAGTTTAAGACGCCAATTAAATGGACTTGGAAGCTAGCTAAGATGAACATTAAGCAATTTATTAAGAAGATATATTAGCATCTAACTTGCTATTACAATCGGTCTATTAAATGAACATAAAAGATATTTGTGTGTTATATGAAGAACTTGTGTGCACAGCAGGGAAAGGAAGAGTATGATAAAGGAGCATGCCTGGGGTCGGCATCGCGAAAGCGGCCGGCGCCGATGGCACGCTCGATTTCGATGACAGAAGGTTGCCTTGGCTTGTGTTGGTGATAAGGCTTCTTTGTCTTCTTCTTATTCATATTGTTGTTGTTTTGTGCTGGTGGACTAGTGATGGAAGGCTTGAGAGTAGGGGTGGTGTTGGTTTGGAGTAGTGAATTAGGTGGTGTTGGTGGTGAGTCATTGTTGGTGTTGGGGTTTGAAATGTTTGTGGTCATGTAAACACAGCAAGATAAACAAGACATGGTGTTCTCTTCTCCTCTCTAGCTGTGTTAATTGGCTCTGGATGCCAACAGAATTGTGCTAACAACTTTTATCTATCAATGGATAAGCTTTCTTTTTTTTTTTTTTTTTTAAGGGGGAAATATCTTAGCATAGTAAAAGAAAATAGAGACACACAAACAGAGACGAACTGACTGACTAGTTTTGTCTTTTGTTTTTGTTTTTTCTTTCTTTTTGTTTTTTGTTTTCTTTGTTTTTTTGCTTTATTTTGCTTTGTTTTATTTTGTTTTTTGTCTTTTTGTTGTATTTTGTTTTAGTTTGTTTTTTTTAAAAAAAAATTCTAACGAACTGACTGTTCTGGTAAATATTTATGGTGTGAAAAATTGCATGAAACATGATAAATATCCAAGATAGATTTTATTTGGGTCCGTTAGATAAATAGATTCAAATTAGTGATTTGATTTGAATTAGTGTGATTTGAGTTAGAATTTGAGTTAGTGATTTCAATTGTTATCCGAATTCGTGTTTGGATATGCATTTAGGTTTTAATCTGCGTATGGAATAAAATTGAAATTTGTGTTTAGAAATATAGTAAAAATAGTTTTTGATTTATTAACAAATCTAATAAAATCTTAATGTTAATGATCCTAAAATATGCAATATGGATCTTAATTTATTGTTCTCTTTACTAAGAATACAATGAAAAAAATAATAATCTCTTAGATATCAAATGAAGAAGTTATGATTTTTTTTCCTCAAATACATGAGAGAGAGTTTTAGTTTTTACTGTAGAAAAGATATCTGAGTATTAAAAGTTTAAAGGGAATGAGAACTCTGCAAAACTTGGATTTTTGATACTTAAAGGATTCAAATTTTCGAAGAAACAAACACGTATCCAAAGGATTCTTGATACTCGAATCCAAATTTGAGTCTATTGAGTTTAAATAATACTCAAAACAAATAAACCGATAGATTTTTCTGATACTGGAATTAGAATAATATAAAATGCCTCTTTTCTTTCCCTCTATGACCTGATGGAATAATATAAAATGAATCTATTATATCGTTGAGCAATCTTATGTAATCCATGGGGTTATAACTAGGGGAAACAGAAGCCGGCTCTTAACAAAAATGGAAGTTGACATTTCCTTCAATTCCAAGTCCTTGAATTCGATTTAGGGAGCCTACTTTGGCAACTGAGGAGATATTAACATCAGATTTTCTTTTTTTTTTTTTTAGTAATTAGTGGTTGTCATTAGACATTAATAGTCAAACTTCACATATACTTTGATAATATCTCCTCATAGATTTTCTTTTTGTATATAGTGCCCAGTAATTGTCACTGGACATTAGACGTGAACTTGACATAAAATTCCAGGTTTAGACTGATTGGAATTCTATAATAAGAAAATCTAAAGAGCATCCCCTGAACTTGTCAAAAATATGCAATGCCCTTGGGCTTAAACTAATTAAAAAGTATTCTTATATTATTTTTAATCGTCTAAATATATTCCCAACGCTAAATTCTTGTCAAACTGACAATGCAATTTAAAGAAATCACTAATTAGTAATTATTCCTCATTGTTAAAGGTTTAGTCGAGTGTAGCAACTAAGTTCAAACACCAAAGTTTCAAACACGTTAGAGTTTAAGTTTCAACTTGGCTCCCAAACACTCCACATGTCTAGAAAAATGAAACTGAGTTTGATAAGAATTCAACGTTGGGAAATAACCCAAGGACACTAGCCCTTTTTTCGGACGAAATTCACATACTTTCTGGAACTTTCCCTTTGTTTGGGATGAAATTCACATACTTTCTGGAACTTTCCTTCGACAGTTATTTCAAGTGCCAAGTGTCTATCAACACCATGTAATGTAGATCAATCAATTACTACGAACCATTGAAGTAATGTATTGAATTTAACAATGTTTGGTAATTGAGGAAAGATAAAACTAGGAAGCTCAATTGGGTTAGGACAATTAGATTTGTATTTCATCTTTATACTTATAGAGACCTGTTTAAGGAAAAATGTCATCGTGATGTATAAGTTCCTCAAGGCTTTCCAAGAATAGTAAAAAAAAAAAAACAGATTTTGCTAAAAGAGCAAAACTGCTTTATATTTTACACTCAGCACTTAACTATAGAAGTATGGTGGTGCTGGGTTCTCATCATGTTGGTAAGGTCCTGAGCAAATGAAGTGCCCTTGTCCATTGTGGTCTTTGTGACAGAACAATCCTCCGCAATACTGGCACTGCTCCTGAAGCCACAATTTCCAAATGATTGTCACCGTCCATGCTCAGATTATAAAGCATCGCCAGGCCTGCTTCGACCGCCCTATCGCTCCCTTCCTCAATGAGCTTCACCAAAGGAGGTATCCCTCCCTTGGAAGCAACAGCTCTCGAATCAACGACGCCCTCAGAGATTATTCTGTTGAGTTCTACCATAGCAGCTTCTTTCGATTGTAAAGAGGACGATGTTTTAAGTTGCTCGATGAGTCTTGGTATGGTCTTGTAAAGGGTTACCTCCACGTCAATTGATTCCTCGAGATTTGGCTTGGGACCTGAAAGAGATCTGAGTTTAACCAAGCAAGCAGCAACCCAGTCTTTGCAGTGAAGAGGGATGCTAGACTTGAGGATATCACGGAGCAACTTCATGAAATGGGGGGAATTTATGTTGCGGCAGAGCTGCTCGGAATCAAGCAGTTTTGTTAGTAACCGAGAGGCTGCAGAAATTGCAAGACCGGCTTCTTCTAATTCAAGGGCATATTTTTCTGGCTCCTTTCCCTCCAAATCAGAGTCTGTGTCTGCACACGATAGCATCCACAAAAATCAAACGTCCGAGTGCAATCAAGAATGGAACTAATATTACCAAAGAGAAAAACTATAGCTTTTTACTTGTTAGTCCTTAGTAGAATAACCAATGGAAAGAGTGGAGTCAGAGTAGCATTATGTTTTAAAGCTGCAAAGCTCCAAAACACAAAAACACTGTTGAATGACATTTGAGGCCTACACGATTGATTAATGTACAAAAGTGATACACAACCAGAAAAGGAAAATATATTTACAAAAGTTTTTTGTTTTTTGTTTTGTTTTTTTTTTTTTGTTTTGTTTTTAAAAAGGCACTATCTCGAAGAATTGAGGAAGTGGCCTCTATTAGATTAGTGATAAGATCTCTGTGTGTGTGTCTGTGTGTGTGTAAAAATTTAGTATCAAGATTAAGCAATTTGTTTTTGCAGAAGACAGCAAGGTTAACAGGTATAGGGGAGAAGGGTCTTTTCCTAAATAATCCTAAGGTTCAACATATTGAAACAACATATACCACAACCATCATGCAAACAGAGTTTCAATTTTTTTAAAGATCGGAATTAGGTATTCATCGACAATGGAACTAGCTCATTTGACTGCAAACAACATATTGAGATGGATATAGTCGTTCACTGATTCAATAATAGTTGCAAATCAGAAAATTACAAAGTTTACCAGAGTAAACTGTCCCTTTACCTTTCAGAACCCTTTGTTGGAAAAGAGCATCCAGAGCGGATTCAACATCCACCGAAATGACCATGTCCATAGTTGGGTCAGTAATTGCAATAAATTCAAGAATGGAAGCAGCTTTCCTTTGTAAGTTTGGAGTTGAGGTCTTTAAAATCTCAACGAGGCAAGCAACAACTGCAGGGTCCAGCACACTTTTCCTGTGCACACAAGACGTAAGATTCAAAATTAGCTGGGCAGGACTGCCAAAATTATCATCATTATATTTTTGTAGCATAGAGGTCGGTCCAATTTGAAACAGATTTTAAGTTCACGCATTCTAGCAAGAAATGCTTAATAGGAAAGGAAAATTTACCAAAAAGAAAAGAAATGACTAGACATTCTTGCCATTAGTAATAGTTACATGTATCCATACACAAACACGGTATAAAAACATTCAAAATCAATTAAAACAATTATTGAATTCATTCAAGGAAGCAGCTTTCAATTAAGTCTAGTAACAGAGATATTACATCATTTAGAATATTTTTGAAGTTCATCTATGTTCCTGATTTCAACTGGACAATAAGCGGGGTTAAACATGGACGTGTAGGAAACAGCATTTACATGTCATAGCTAATGATTTATGTTAAATTAAAAAAAAAAAAATTACACAACAACAACAACAACCGACTAAAGAGGAATGAGAAAATCAAGAGACACAAAGTTGTCAGCGCCAATAACAGGTGGTCATAAATGGCGAGTTCTACAAATGGAAAACTAGAAATGTAGAAAAAGAGGAAGAAAATGTATCTGGTGATTCTCTGATATGAACCACGTTGTCGATGAAATAAACTGAGATTATACTGATAAATTTGGTAGAAAAATGAGAGAAAAATACGGATAGATTGTAAGTATTCGGGAGACTTGCACTCTCCCAATGAGCTAAGCTCACAAAACACACTCACTAATTGCCTCCTCACCTTCTCTACACTTCCTGCTTTTAGTCTAAATCTGAGAACATAATTTCTCATATCCCATAGAACTAGCAAAACTAACAAATTCACCTCTATAGTAACAAACACCATAACAAACTAATACGCTAGTTGTAGGCTAATTTATTAAATGATTCTACCTAAATATTTTATTAGTTTTGAGTAAATTGTAGGAGTTTGATCTTGTTTTATGTTCTTTTGTAGCGTTTTAGGAGAAAAATGCGCATTGGCAAGTTGCGGGACAAAACAGACCAGGAAGTGAGCATAAGTGGACTTGAAGACAGAATGGCGCCTAGGCGCCCTGTAGGAATTCTTGTTTAGATTTGGTGGTTAGAGAGTTAGTTATTTGTTATTATTTTCGCTGTTTGTTTAGAAAATAAATTAATTAGTGAATCAAGAAGAAAAGGCCTACGTGCCTTAATCTAGGGTAGTTAGATTTTACTTCCTAGTTTGTAGGAATTTAAGATTTTGTTCAACTCCTATATATACAGATATTAATACTTGAATAATATATAATAATCAGAACAAGTTATTCATTTTGAAAAAGTTACATGGTATCCAAGCCAGGTTCTCTACATCACACAACCCTAACTTGCCGCGATGAGCACTGAGAAAAGGCGCCCAAGTTTAGAGCAGGAGACGTCCTTGTCACCATCGTCCCAAGCGCTGGTCTCTGCTCAGATGACTGCTGTTTCACAATCTTTTGCAGGTGGGCAGTCACTGCAGATAACGAATCACAAATTGGATGGGAGAAATTTCCTCCAATGGTCCCAATCAGTTCTTCTAGTGATACGTGGACGTGGCAAGATGGGTTATATCTTAAGAGAGATTCAAAATCCCAATCCTAGTGATCCCTTGTACACTTCATGGGAACTCAATAACTCTATCGTTATGGCATGGTTAATCTACTCCATGGAACCCCACATCAGTCGTACTTATCTCTTCCTCCGTACAGCAAAGGCCATTTGGGACGCAGTGCATGAGAATTACTCAGAGCTTGAAAACGCCTCTCAGGTTTTTGAGATAAAAAATAAACTCAAAGACATGTGTCAGGGCAGCCTCAATGTGATTGAATATTACAACTCCCTTCAAACCTTATGGCAAGAACTTGACATGTATTATGAAGCTGATTGGGCCGATCTAGAAGGGAACGTCAAATTCAAGCATCACCTTGACAAGGAGCGTCTGTGTGAATTTTAGGCTGGTTTGAATAAAGACCTAGATGACGTCCGAGGCAGGATTCTAGGACGAAGGCCGCTTCCATCAATTGGTGAGGCATTTTCAAAGGTGCGACGAGAGGCTAATAGGTGTTGTGTCATGCTCTGAAAAGGAGACCAGGCAGTTACAGCAGCTAGGGAGCGCCCAACCGAGACTACTACTCTAACAATTAAAACTCTTACTGACCGAACTGGAGGAGATCAAAAAGAGAACTTGCGTGCAGGATGCCCTTGGTGCAACCACTACAACAAAGCTGGTCACACTCGGGAGAAATGCTAGGATCTCCACGGCAGACCAGCAAACGCCAAAGGCAGAGGTTCAGGTAACAGAAGTAAGAGCTATCAAGTAACTAAGGAAGATAAGGCCGAAACTTTGGGTGCCACTGAAGAAGAGGTTAATGTATTCCTGAGCAAGAGCCAGCTAGAGTAGCTCCACAAACTTCTTAATCAGCCCATCAACGATGACTCGACCACTGCAGTATGCAGCTTTGCACAAAAAGGAATGGCTCTTCATGCACAACAAGACACTCAACAACCCTAGATATTTGACTCTAGAGCCACCGACCACATGACAGGTAACCAGTCTTTATTTTGTGCTTACGAACCATGCTATGGAAGCTCACGGGTAAAGGTAGTTGATGGCACTTACTTTGCAATTTTGGGCAGAGGCTCCGTTCGATTGTTTGACACAATTACCCTTAAACCAGCTTTATATGTACCCGGCCTAGATTGCAATTTAATTTCTGTTAATAAACTGACAAAAGACCTTGGCTGCATTGCTGAATTTTCTCCCACTTGGTGTAAATTGCAGGAGCAAAGATCAAGGAAGATGATTGGGATTGCTATAAATGGAAGATGGACTCCATTACTTTGGGGATGATGGACATGTTGAAAAACAAGCTTTGAATATCAAAACTTCACCTTCCTCTGTTTCTAGTGATGATGTAATAAGGTTGTGGCACAATAGGTTAGGTCACCCAAATTTCTTTTACTTAAAACGCTTGTTCCCAAATTTGTTTATCAATAAAAATCTAAGTTCTTTTCATTGTGATTTCTGTCAATTAGCAAAACTATCTCGAACATTGTTCCCCGCTAAAACTTACAGAGAATCTCGTCCATTTGCCTTAATCCATAGTGACATCTGGGGTCCCTCCTGTGTTAAAAATATTACTGGAAGTCGCTGGTTTATAACCTTTATTGATGATCATACTAGAGTTTGTTGGCTCTACCTCCTTAAAGAAAAATCTGAGGCAAAAAAACCATTTAGAATATTTCACTCTATGATCAAAAACCAATTTCAAGCATCAATTCAAATATTTCGTACTGATAATGGCAAAGAGTACTTTAATTCACTCCTAGGTGACTATCTAGCAACTAATGGGATAATACATTAAAGTTCTTGTCCTGACACACCACAACAAAATGGTGTCTCAGAACGGAAGAACCGTCATCTTCTTGAAGTTACTAGGGCCTTAATGTTCACTATGAACATACCAAATTACCTTTGGGGTAAAGCGGTTTTAATTGCCTCACATCTTATCAACAGAATGCCTTCTAGAGTGCTGAATTTTAACTCTCCATTGTCAGTCTTGTTAAAGGATTATCCCACGCTTCGATCACTTTTTGATCTACTACTCAAAACTTTAAGATGTAGTGTGTTTGTTCATGTGCCTAGTCAACACAGATCCAAGCTTGAACCAAAATCCGTCAAATGTGTGTTCATAGGATATTCTCCCACTCAACGTGGCTTCAAATGTTATTCACCAACACTTCGATGTGTGTTTGTATCCATGGATGTGTCATTCAATGAGTCACAACCTTATTTTTTCAAGCCTCCTCTTTAGGGGGAGACACTAGGTGAATATGAGCCTTGGGAACCACCTCAGTCAATCATAGATATTTCTCTTTCATCTCACTCCACTCCTCTTCCTATTGTGCCTCCCATGGGTGACCAAGAAACAGGTGAACAAACGAACTCTTCAGCCATGCTAAATCAGCCGAACTCCTCAACCACTCTAAATCACTCAAGTCACTCAAGCCCTTGTTCTTTAACTCGGTTAAACCATCCTAACCTGCTTATTTACTCACGAAGAAATCATCCTCAAAGAAAGGACAAGTCCGAAACTCAGCGACCTCAAGAGTTGGAACTGAACTTAGCTCCTAGTTCTGAGATATTTGAGTCTGCAACTCATAATGAAGAACCTGCCTCCACTGGTGTCACGGACCTGATTTCTGGTGATTTATATTTGCCTGTTGCATTCAGAAAAGGGACAAGATCATGTACTCAACATCCGATTTCCGGGTTTGTCTCATATGCAAAGCTATCTCTAGAATTTCGAGCTTTTACCACATCTGTCCAAAACAAAAATTCCAAAAAGCATATAGGAAGCACTTGCAGATAAAAATTGGAAACAAGTGGTCTTGGAAGAAATGGGAGCCTTGTAGAAAAATGGTACCTAGGAAATTGTTGAGCTACCTAGAGGTAAGAAAACTGTTGGGTGTAAGTGGGTATTCACGGTGAAATATAATTCAGATGGAAGCATCAACAGATACAAGGCGAGACTTGTAGCCAAGGGTTTTACACAAACCTATGGCATCGACTATCAGGAGACGTTTGCCCCTATTGCAAAACTCAACACAGTAAGGGTCTTACTATCATTAGCAGCCAATCTTGACTGGCCACTCTAGCAGCTGAATGTAAAAAACACGTTCCTTAATGGCGACCTACATGAGGAAGTTTATCTAGTTCTCCCACCAGGATTTGAAAACAATTCACGCTTGGCATGCAGACTGAAGAAATCACTCTATGGACCAAAACAATCTCCAAGAGAGTGGCTTGAGAAATTCACACGAGTAGTAAGAGGCCTTGACTTTGTCCAAGCACAGACCGATCATACACCGTTCTTTAAGCATTCTCAAGAAGGAAAAGTTGCTATCCTAACAGTGTATGTGGATGACATTATCATGACAGGGGAGGACCAAAAAGAACTTAGCAGATTAAAGTATTAAGCAGAGGAATTTGAGCTCAAAGACCTCGGGACTTTGATGTATTTTTTGGGCATGGAAGTAGCAAGAAGCAAGGCTGGGATTATAGTTTCTCAAAGAAAATATGTGCTTGACCTTCTACAAGATTCAAGAAAATTGGGATGCAGACCTGCTAACATGGGACACTGGCATGAAGCAAGCGCATATGAAATTGCGCCATGCCTTATAAGGCTGGTCTAGTAGAGCACCGGGAGGGAAAGAAATCTGCTCATCACTTCTTCCTATTTTCCAACTAGTGCTGGGTGCGCACAACTTGTTGAGAACATCATGATCTACGTTCCCAAACAAGCTTGATATTCATCATCATCAATATTTGACAACCCAAAGTACTAATTGATGACAGCGTGATCAATTCTTACCCATATTCTCTGCACAAAGACCTTGCTGTTTTGACCCTCGGAGGCATTAGCATAGAATTCTCAAACCATAAGAGTTAAACTCGAGCCAGGTTGCTTCATAAACTCACCCCATCCACGAGCTGTAATAATATCCATGGTTTTCCTTTCCTTTGTGTCAAATCCCCCATCCACGAGCGTTGTCCTCACTCCGTTCTGTTCCGATCCTATCATCCCATAGAGATCGTCTGTCCATTGACAACTTTCTCTAGCATGGATCATCCTCCACAGGTCGCATAGGAACAACTCTCAAGCCAGATTGGGAAACCCCTGGGTTGCCACTTAAACCCGGTCACAAATCCTCCCTCGTCATTCGTTGACGCTGAACTTTTAGTTCCGATCGCGCACCCAACTTTTGCTTGATTTCCTCCGCGAAGACCAGCCTAGATCGCCATGAACCATATGGCCTCCAAGCTGATCTCCGCGTGAGACGAACTCCAAACCAAAGCTTAGGCTATAATCTCTGCCCAAAATCTCATATCTATGCTCTATGTAACTAGATTGCAAAAAATAGCTCAAATCGCACGATTCCACACAAACTTCGTTCAAATCTTTTGGCTCAATCGTCTAATTACCATTCGTCTTCCCAGTCAGTGAACCCAATCGTGACCAGCCTCCGTTGGGAACCCTTGGGTCGCTGGAGTCCTTAGTCTTCAAATCGGTGCGACTCTTGTCTTTAGATTTACAATTGCACTTCACTTTCTTGTCGGACTTCTTTGAATCCCGAGCTTGCTTGGAATTTTCGATCTCCTCCATCGACATCTTGCCATCGTTGAAGTCATCTCCCTACGCTCAACCACTCCCTGACAAGTCTGGAATCATGGCCAAAGCTGCAATCAAAGATTGCGACCTCAACGTCAGTAACGTCATCCGTGAACGCCGCTTTCTCCTCCTAGCGCCAGAACAAGCAGCGTCATCATCGCTGTCATCCCTTGGTGTTGCTGTAAATTTCCAGACTCTTCATCGTTTCCTCCATATTTGTCAAACTCCTTCCCACATCATTTTTTTGTTACTTTGCCCGAGAATCAATGCTCCAATACCACTTGATATGAAGTTGGTTGAAGAAATAAACTGAGATTTTATTGATAAATTGGCAGAAAAATGAGAGGAAAATACAGATAGATTGCAAGTATTTGAGAGACTTCACTCTCCCAATGAGCTAACCTCACAAAACATACTTGCTAATTGCCTCCTCACCTTCTCTACACTTCCCCCTTTTATTCTAAATCTGAATTAACATATTTTTCACATCCCATAGAACTAACAAAACTAACAAATTCACCTCTATAGTAAGAAACACCATAACAAACTAGCGACCAAGTAAATGTCTGGATCCTATCATTCTCCAACCGGAAAGAAGATTAATGTGGTGGGTATTACTTTTTTTTTTCTTGAAGGGAGGATATTACTTCATTTTGATCTAGCGAGTATTTGCAATTTGAAATAACGGTCACTGCAACCAGGATTAACTTGTGAATTTAGTTTTCTGTTCCCATCTTGGCCACTGACTGATGCATTCAAACAACTTTGAGATTAGCCTTTGGCCTGCAGTTGCCGAACCATGTGAAGACCACTTAATAACAGTAGGTCTCACAACAGTTCCAGGCGTCACAAGTTGAGTAGATGCATATTGAGGAGTGTTGTTAAGACTCAGATAGACAGATCGAGTTAAGCTACTTGTTTGACTATTATCAAAAGTTAATATTCTAACTACTACTAGTTAACAACTCTAATTTTCGCATTACAACTAACTGTAACAACTAATGTCTCCAAAATAATAATAATAAAAAGAAAGAAATATTGACATTGAAAATAAATATATGAATGGCTAATATGTTTACAAAGTTTCTTAATTCTCCATTTCAAATGGAAATTAATTATACATATATTAAGGGATTATATCTGCCACTCAAAGAATGTATATGTATTATAAGGCAATTTATAGTTTTGAAGAACTAAAATCCCAAAATAAGGGGTGGGAAAACAGAAGAATAGAAGAAACCTGGTGTTTGTTTTCGAGTTGTCTATCTCAGCGAGATCTCCATTTTGTTCTTTAGGAAGATTAGAGCTTCTTGCTTCATCCAATCCCTTACTTGATCCGTTGAGTGGTCCATCATAAAACTGTAAAGCAGCAATACATTTTGTAAGTTGTCATCTACGAGCTTCCATAAGATGCCACAAGAAGCAACTGACTAACCTTTGTCCTCATTTCTTTACTAGGGTCTAAGATCCGAGCAAGAATATCCAAGGCCTGTGTTTTTTGCAACAATGATCTATGTCATTAGAGAACCATCATAGAATTATTTCCCAAGTTACTTGTGGTAAACAAGAAATGCTACTATGTAAAAACCTTTTCCATCAAATTATCAGAAATGTTTGAGCATCTCAGAGTCTCAATTAAAGGATCTATAACACCTTCGGCTTCAATTGCCTGGCAAACACCATTGCTGCATCAAGAAAAAATAGAAACTATTAATGCACACTATGTGGTTTAAATTTACATGTAGATAGAAGGATACTTGTATATTTTCTATGCTTAAACAGAGCATCTTGGATAACTCAAAGAGTGGCAAAATATTATACCATAGAGTTGAGCGTACCTGACAGATAACCTCTCCAAAGCTCGAATTGCAGACAACTTGACATCTTGATTGTTATATTCCAACAGCTGAACTAAATGCTTTATTGCCCCGGCTTCCTTAAATGCTATCCGCATTTCCTCATTAATAGATGCGTCTGCAATTGAATCTGCAGCCCTGGACAAGGCCGACTCATCCTGAAGTTCAAGAATTAAAACTAAACGAGCCACACCATCCACCCATGGCAAAAGGGTAAGTTTCCGACCAGATGACAGCTCAGATTCTTTTTTTCCATCTTCTGTTTCAATGGCCCCAATACGTGCAAGAAATTGTTGTTGAGTCCGTCCAACTATAGCATTCATCTTGGCTTCGTCAATATTTACGTTCTTGTCATCAACATTTAATCCCAGGAGTAATTCAGAAGCACCAAACCTAGAAGGTGTTTTTGAAGTCCGCTCAATCTCAGTACCATCCGGTAATTTGGGCCAGGAACGCAAAACAGGTCTGAAGGACTTGTAAGCGGCTGCACCAATTAAGGGGACAGGAAGCAGACCTTCCTCTATGATAAGAATTCTGTAATAGTCATCTTTGGATAGTTCCAACAACACATTTCTTGCCTCCTTTCTAATTACTTTAGATCCTTCCTCGACATTTTTTAAAAAGTTCGCCTGCAATCAATGGTCAAGGTAATCAATCCCCAGAACAACATAACCAAACATCAATATAGGATTACCTTTTACTAACATTTTGAAACCAAAATGACCTAGCTTCTCTACCTAAACAAATACCAGATCAAGTCCCTTGTGTTACCATGAGATGTAAAACCAGCAAAGTTATTTTTCAAAAAAAAAAAAAAAAACAAAACAAAACAAAAAGCTAAGATTTTCGTCCAATTGAACATTAAAATAAATTTCTCCATAAAGAATGATAGAGTAAGTCTCACAAATTTTGATATAACACCTCCTTCAACCATGATTTTGTGGTTAACCTGGCTCAGTGCCAAGTTCGATAAAACACCTCCTGCTGCTTCTTTCACCTTTATATCATCATGGTCAAGAGACTTTACAAGTATTGGCAGGATATCACCGTTAGCAATTTTCACCCGAAGCTTTTCATCCACTGACAAGTTCCATAAAGTACATATGCTTTGCTCCTTCACCTGAAGAATTATATTCAACTTGTAGATCAATTTTTAATATCAGTACATTCATGGATGCAAATTCAATGGATAGTTACCCATCCCATACCTCGGAAGTCAAGGAAGGTCGATTTAGTAACCCAGTTATCTCTTCGATTGCTCCACTTTCTGCCACCAAATCTTTGTACAGGTTAACCATAGATATTGATCGTAGAAGACCAGCAGCCGCTTCACACGTCAAACAAGATTCCGATCTAAGCAGGTTTACAGTGAGATTAATACAGCCAGGAAACTGCATGATGGCATCAATGTACTTCTTTCCTCCGAGCGAATATTTCCATAGTGCCAGAATTGCCTGCTCTCTATCAAGGGGATCGTTATCTAATCCAAGCATCCGAACAAAAAGGGAAACGTAACCATCACCAAGACTAGATGAAGAAATGGTTGCTTCTTCAACATCCTGAATGAAAATTGCAAGATGTGTTACTATATAGACTGCATAATCAGATACAAAGTTATCATCCTCAATTAAGTAGATACAGTCGTAGAAAACACAACTACCTAAGCTGATGAGTAATCTCCTGATGGAGCACAGTGCCTACAAGTTGAGGGTAGAAACAAAAGCACCAAACAATCTGCTAATCTTATGACACATGCTAACTGAAATTTAAGTGTGCTAAAGTATCTCTACCTCAATTGGTAATAGCAAGCATATAAATAACTATATACTGCAAATGTGCAAGTTAAAATAAACAGTAGATGACATATTTCAATGAGTTCAAGAAAAGGTTTAAATCAGTTCATCTTTGGCATTACAAACTACTACAAATTAGTTCAACCTACGCTCACTGCAATTTTTTCTCTCTACAGGAACACTTGGAATGTCATATGCCTGAAAACCTCCTCCAAGCATGACCCAAAAAAAAAAAAAAATCCGCCCTTCCATATCCAGAAATTCCACAGCACAAAACTTGACAAATCCACACACACACACACACACAAAAACCAATAATGCCTAAATGAGAGCAACCAAATATCACGGTAATATGATCAAATAACAGTAACCGCAAAAACTGGGGCACCCCATTTTTTCAATCAACATGTACAACAAAAACTAGCTAGGAACAAACAAACTAAACCTCAATTCTAACAATGGCAGAAAGTCCCGTACCAGAAGGGGAAAAAAAATCTCAGAACTTACAGGAGATGTGGGCTGTTGTGAAAAGGCATCAACTGCGCCACCGCCACCACCACCACCACCATCACCATCATTGGTGACCCTTGTGAGGACTGTACGGCCAAAGAGTGACCTTGGGTTGTTGAGTTCAGGATGATGATGAATATTAAGATGAGGATTATGATTATTATGATTATGATGTCTTCTTCTTATTCTTCTTCTGGGTGCAGCGGCTTCAACTCCAGAGAACCCGAAGTGGGCACTTGTGGGCACCCGTCGGAAGAGGCAATAATGGGTCAGCTTCACATTCAAGGTGGCTGGAATTGTTGAGCCCAACATATTTGTTCTGTAGATAGAGCTTCCCTCCAGTTAATAAGTTCTCTCTTGTTTGTCTTTACTTTGCTGAAAAGAAGAAGATAACTTTGTTGGGTTCTTGACTACCCTCTTCCTGGTGACAGACAGTCCCTCGGTTAGAGTTGCTTTTTGCTTGCAAGGGATTTTCTGTTTTTGTTTGAGCGAGGGATTGAATCTGCTAGAACTTTGGTAACCCTGGTCAAGAATTGGATTTCTTTTTTTTTTTTTTTTGTCTAGTTTTCATTTCATTTCTTTTCAAGAATCGAGGATTAAGAATATTTCGCAATTCCCCTCAAAAAAAAAAAAAAGAGGATATTTCGTAATTTTCAACATGGTGCTTAAACTTCACTACCTTTGCCATTAGGCCCTTATTTTTTTTTTCCTTCCTGACTTTCTTTCTTTCTTTCTTTTTTTCCCTTTCTTGAATTTTAAGATTTAAACATTCATACTTTGGTGGAATCAGATAAAGAATTACCATTAGACTATGCTTGTAATCGCAATTCTTAGCCTTTTAATAGCACTACATAGTTACTCTATCTCAAATTTTACACGTTCCTTGTTCTTACTCTAAAGAACTTGTGTGCAGTATCTTTTGACAAGTTCTCGCTGATAAGTCATTGTAACTTCAGCTTTAAAATCATTATAAGACATAACATATCGTTTAAGAAGAATATTAGATAAATTAATTAGGTAAATTATTACGTTAGTCTCCAACCTTTCACGAAAGTGTTATTTTGGTCCCCAAACTTTTTTTATTAAACTAACCCCAATCTTTTATTTTAGTTGCTGAGAAACCATTTTAACTGCATCCACTAACTTTTGTGTTACATGACCTACATATAAGGGCATTTTAGTAAAACATTTGATACTTTTTAAAAAATTAAAATAAAAAATATTTTTTAAAAAATTTAAAGTTAATATGCAAAAAAAAAATCCACAAAACAATTTCTTAATCTTAAAATATTAAAAATCAGCAAAACCCACTTAAAAAAAGAAGAAGCAATACCCAGCCACTTTTGACGAACGAAAAAGGGGTAGGGGCGACGAGGGTAGGGGTGGGGGAATGCAACAAGGCTAGGGTCATTGGTGGGGGTGAGGGGTGGGTAGGACGCGACGGGAATGGGGCGTGAAGGGAGAGGCACTTACGAGATTATAGGGGGTTCGGTGGTCACATCGTGGTTGTAGAGTGTTGGGTGGGTTGGGTGTGACGAGGAGAGGCTTGACAGCACCGGGTGGGTGCTGGGTTAGACGTGATCTTTTACCCTAGGAATAAGGGTGGGGTTTGGGGGGCCCGAGAATGGTGATGGGTGTAGGGGTGGGATCACCAACTAGGGTGGGGTGGTTGGGTGCAGAGGTGAGGTCACCAACACGGAAGGTGGTGGGCAGGCAGTGGTGAGTGACAGGGGAGGGAGTTGGGTTTTTGGGATTTTTTTGTTTTTTTTCCTTTTTTTGTTTTTTTTTTTTTTTTGGTCTGTTGATTTTGAATTTTTTAGGTAGAACAAATAAATGGCTGTTATTTAGTGTTTTAAAATCTCCTTAATTTTTAATGTATTAATTATTTTGAAGGGTAATTTAGTAATTTTAATTAAAAAATATTATCCAACAATTTTTAAACCGTAAAATGGTACCTCAGTAATTAGAATTAAAGATTGGGGTCAGTTTAATTAAAAAAAAAGTTGGGATAAAAATAACACTTTCATAAAAAGTTAGGGATTAACGTGGCAATTTACTAAAATTAATTTTACTATTCCTAGAATAAACGCTGACTTAAACAGTAAAATTAGTTTATCTAATACATTTAGCAAACAACATGTAAAACATGAAAATTTAGCTCAATCACCTCTCATAACAAAAAGTTTTATTGACAAACTTTCCTTTTTATTTTATTTTTTCTGTTAATTTATTTTTTTTATCAAATTACCCTTATTATTTGCTACCACGTAAAATAAAAAAATAAATTAAAAACAAAAGGAGCCCTTAACGCTCAAAGCCCTAAATAAAAGAGACTAGAGGGATTAAAAAGAAAACCCCTTCTTCCCTGCCTTCTGCCTCTACCATCTTCAATCCCACTAGCCCATGTCTTCAACCTTTGAAAAAATAAAAGTCTATGCATTTGCTTCTTCTCCTTCTTCCTTCCTCTGCTCACAACCTTCATGACAGAAACTTTTACTTTTATTTTGGCACCTTGATTCTTCATCCAAGATGGTGAATATTACAGAACCAAGCTCTACAAACGTGAATTGTTCAAGTTCATCGGCAAGTCTAGAGGGTCGAGTTCTACCAACGACAATTGAGGTAATTTTTTTCTTGTGATTGAATAAAAGGATATCGCATATATAAATTCTCTTTAATGTAGTTTGAGAATAGCTAAATCATTTTGTTGATTTGGTTTGTTGGATCGAAATATAAATCAAACGTTGTATGAGAATTGGACATTGGACCTGCAATGTTTTTAAAGAAAAGAAGGGAGGTTGAAGATGAACAGATCACCTCAACAAGTGACCAGTCATGGTGTGTAAGAATGAAGGATCGGAATGCCTCCAGCCCTTGACGTTCCTTGAAGCTTTTTGAAACTGAAACCAAGAGCAGTGTTCCATGGGTTCGAGCGCTTTTAATGCCTTGTTCATGATGGTGTGTATTAAAACGAATAGAGAGAATGACGTTAAGGACCCGAACCAAATTTCTTTTATAGACTCGATCCATCACTGAGTTTCCAAAATTGATTTTCGATAATTTTGGAAATCACATACTATTGTTGAAAGTTTCCCGATTGTGAATATTCTGAATGGAAACTCTTAAATAGTAAATTTGGGCCATCTTGAGTTTCCCATATTTTGGTTTTCATACCAAAAATAAACACACATAAATTATGAGAAAATTTTATATTCTCTCACTTGGCCTAAAAATTCTATCACTTCCCATAGTAAGAAACAAATGCACAAGTCTAGCGATAGGTTCTCTTAGAATGAGTATTATCTTCCATGTATTAAGATATATCTTGTGTCTTAACTCTAGTCCAATGAATAAATCTTATTTTTATTCTAGATCCAAACTTAATGATATTTCTCCAATAGAGAAATAAATTAATACATATAAACAAACATGAGAAAACATTACAACTGAAATAAAGTTTCATTATAAATAACATTGGTCCTTACAATAAAGTCATACTAAAGAACCAAGTCTCATTCAATCCACATAATCCTTAAATTTGAATGCAGGCATATCTTTAGTCAAAAGATCAACAATAATCAATTCAGTGTTTAACACATTCCTTTATGGCTAAATACTTAATGTTGATGTGTTTGCTTTGATTACCACTTTTATTATTTTTAGCCATAAAAACTATCGTTGAATTGTCGCAATTTATTTTCAATAGCCTAGAAATAGAATTTACAATCTTAAGCCCTGCAAAATGAAACTCTTCATTTATACACCATACAACGTAGCGTCAAAACATGAAGTGAACTCCGCCTCCATAGTGAGAGTAGCAGTCAAAGTCTGCTTTACGCTTCTCCAAGATATAGCTCCACTGGTAAACATAAAAATGTACACAGATGTTGATTTCTATGAATCAACATAGCCAGCATATTTTGAATTTAAGTAGTCAATCACCTCTAGATTATCAGTCCATCTATACATAAGCATGTAATCCTTCATCCCTTGAAGGTACTTTAACACTTTCTTTGTCGCTCTCTAGCGGTTTATACCTAGACTACTCTGATATCTTCCCCATTCCAATAGCTGATGCAATGTTAGGCTTTGTGCAACTTAAGCATACATTATGCTGCCAACAACTGAAGCATATAGGGTGTTCTTAATTTGTTCCCTCTCAAAATCATTCCTTGAACACTAGTTCAAATTGAACTTGTCACCCTTCGCAATGGGAGCTGTACTCAGTGAACAATTTTTCATTCGAAATCTCTTTAAAACTTTATTGATATAGGTTTCTTGTGACAGACTCAAAATACCTCTATATATGTCTAAATATCTTTATATCAATGATATAAGATGCATCACCTATATCCTTCATATTAAAATTTTTAAAGAAAAATTGTTTCACCTCATGTGGCAAACCCTTATTATTGGTTGCAAGTAAAATATCATCCAGATATAGAATTAGAAAACAAATTTTGCTCCCACTAACCTTTTAGTATATACATTGATCTATAATGTTCTCTATAAAACCAAATGAAGAGATGACATCATACCATCTTATGATGGTAAGATGGTCCTTAGCAATTAAAGCGATAAAATTTTGAAATAATTTACAAAATATTCATAATACGTATACCATTTAATTATAATTTGACTTACCTAACTAGATAGATTAACTAACCAAAAATTTTATTTGAACAACTTATATGCTATTTAAAAAAATGTAAACAAGCCATACTTAGTGCAAAAAGAGACAATAAATAATTATAAAGTTTCATCAAAAACTAAGAATAAAATTGTTATGATATTTTTATTCAAATTACTCCTGCAGGCAGCAATACTTCAAATTTATTGTTTAGAACAATTAATGAGCAAAAATAAAAAACATAAACAAAAATTAAACTTTACACGTGTGGATAGTATAATGTTTGATTTCTTTAAGATTTCTTCATAACCTATTTAATGAGCTTTGGGTTAGTAACTCCTAGACTAGTTGGCCTAAGGTACTAGGTATTGAAACACTCTTTAGAACTTGCTTATTCGAGTTAAAGAGGCTACAAAACCAAACTTTGTTTCTTTATTATTATTTTTCTTCTTTTAATTTTTTTCTTCTTTTTATTCGAGTTAAAGAGTGCAACATAATTACACTCTTTATTTATTATTTACACTTTTGTTTCTCTTTATTATTTTTCTTCTTTTTATTTTTTAATTATTTAATTAATTTTGAAAATGTTACTGCCTTTAATTGTTCATTTTCATAAAATAACAAAACTCAAATATTCATAACCTTAACTTACTACTACAATTAAGCATTACAGTGCGTGTGTGTAAAGAATGGATTACAAACACTTTGAAAAATAAACATATAAAAATATTAAATAAAACTGAAGTTTTGAGAGTCTATAAAGTTAAATAATTTAAAGAACAAAAAAATAATATCACATTAATATGAAATTCAAAAATCAAAACAAAATAATAGCACATTATTAAATAAAACTGAAGTTTTGAGAGTCTATAAAGTTAAATAATTTAAAGAACAAAAAAATAATATCACATTAATATGAAATTCAAAAATCAAAACAAAATAATAGCACATTAATTACTTAAAAACTAATATTTTCAAAAAATTTTTATTTTTTTTTTATTTTATGACTCACAAAAACTTAAAAAAATTACACACAAAAATTTGAAGTAAAAATTAAAAAAAGGGAAAAAATTGGAAAAATTTAGCATGATTTCACACAGCATTGGAGCACAACTCTCTCCCTTCAACTTAAATTGTACATTATCCCCAATGTATAAAAAGAATAGTAAGAGTAGTAAAAATATTATTTGAATTAGCACAGCCATAGAGATGATCTATAGCAAACAAACAAAACTAAAAACTAACAAAACACACAACAATATATTACAAATGGGTCTTTTAGAGTCAAATTCCCTAGAGTTTATTTTTTTGTTTAAAAATTAAAATTATTTTCAAATTCTTCAAAACACGTTTTAGGAGGCCACAAGTACAAAATACTTACTAATCACAATGATTATAACCTCCTTAATCTTAGCCATTTTAAATGGATTATTAAGTAATTTAAATTTTCAAAGATTTTTCTTAAGGAAAATTATAATGTAAAATCAAAGCACACATTTTTTTTATTGAAAATTTACTTAAAAATCCAATCAAACTGCATTTATAAAATTAAATTCATTAAAATGTGTCTCTTGAAGCTTTCTATAACTCAATCACTTTGAACAAATTTAATTTATAACCTTAATTTTAAATTTTCAAAATAAATTTCAATTTTTTTATTTTTTAAAGAAAATCAAAATAACACATAATAACACACGTTACAAAATATATTACAAATAAAGGAAGGTAAAGATATTACTTTGAAAGTGTTTTCCCATTGTTTGATGATCTGAATTCAGCAAATCTTTCTTCCAACTCTGCTCCTAATGGACAGTCACCAAAGGGCGGCTTCCTCCCATAATAAGTGTCGAAGGACACTACATACAGATCTTGTGTGGATATGGCCTTAAGATTGACAAAATATGAAACATTTAAAATTGCAAAACTTGGACTCATTTTACATTCTTTGTACGTCCATAACAACGATGCTAGTGATGGCGGAGGAAGTGGTGGCCACATAGGATCTTAGTAAGAATGATCTTTGGTGAACTCTTCTCGCAACTGAAGTTGAGAACCTAAGACTAAAGATGATGGTTGTTCCTCTTCTATAACTAAGTCTTTTTTCTCTTCCTCACATTTCTCTCCTAATGGTTGTTTTTCAAAATAGGTGGTTCTAAATATTCCTCTTCTATGGTTGAGTCAACTTTTGCTTCCTTACTTAAGGAATCTTCTTCAAACAACTCAAAAGGGTGCTCAATTGGCTCAATAGGTTCTTCTAAGTAACAATTTTGTACTAGGGTATTTTTGTCAAAAATGGTTTCATTTTGCTCTACCTTTGACATTAATTGATACAAAGAATTTTCAAATCTATCTAGGTCTACATCTCGCATGGTTTCCATATATTTTTCTAAAGTTTCTTTCAATTTTTCTAAAGTTTTTTCCAGATCCACCATATTTGGGTCACTATATGTCTCTTGCAATTCAAAATTGGACTCTAAAATTTTGGGTTGAGTGTCAGGCTAGGATTCTAAAAAATTTAAGTTATTCTCCCAAAATTCTCCCAAATTAAGTTGTTTCTAGAATTATTGAATCTCCAATAATCATACTTGGCCATATCCTCTATCATATGATGGGCTTCGTCAACAATTTGTTAGTAAAAAGGGATATATCTATCTCCTTTATCTACCCGGACTTAACCTATCTATGAAATCTTCTAACAGATATTCCCTAAAAAGACCATTATGAGGGTACTTATCTAGCAAGCCTTTATATCTCCACTAAGCACTATAAAACGGTTTCAAGTATTTTTTAGAAAAACTTGCAACAAAATGCCAATGAATTTCCCAACAATTTTTTTATTTTTTATTTTTTTTAATTTTTGAACTTTTTAAAGAAAAAATGTCAAGCTGAATAATGCTAAATTAGTCGGATTTCTAGATTGTTGGGGGATCACAACAGATATGCTTACAAGTCCTAACTTTCTTAGGCAAGAGTTTTAGCCTTGTAGTCGTAAGATCAAGTCCCAACAATCCAAAAAATTTTACGATTACCCAAACTTACAAAATAAAAGACAAGATGCTAAGTTTTTCTTTATTTGGAACAAATCAAATAGTGAGTGAAAAGCATCCGCTTTTTTAATTTTTATTAATTTTTTGAAATTTTTTATTTTTTGAATAATAAACACACTAATTAAAACATGCACATAATTAAAATAATCTTTACAAAGGATAGGGATAGATCACTTACCTATTTTCCCTCTTAATTTAGCAATCTAACAAAGTGACAGCACCTCCCTAATGATGTCGCCAAAATTTTTGTTGTATCGTCTAAAAATGTTTCTTTAAACGCAAATATTTGTAGTGTAGAAAGATTGTCGTATTCACAGGGAGGTGAACATTCTGTAACTCGAGAGATTGAAAAAAATAAATGTTCAAAAAGGCAAGGGTTTTCAAAACAAAGTTTAAAATAAAATAAATATTTTTTGTATTTTTTTAATTCAAAATTTAAAATATAAAATTAAAACGGTGAAACTTTGAGAATCCTTATATGTTTCACAACTAATATGGAATTTTAGCTTTAAATAATTAATTATCAAAAGTATTTGATTTATTATATCTTTTGTCATTAATTACAAGCACTTTTATTAATTTTATGAGTCAACTGAGAGCGGCAATATAGCCAGCCATATTACAGTAAGAGTCTTCATATAAAAAGTAACAAAATAATCATCTTTTACTAATGATTAGGTGTACTAATTATGAAAATTATAACCGCTATCACTACAATTATAATCATTATAATTTTAAGAAAGAAAAGATAATAACAAATTAAAATTAATATATTTTAATAGAATAAATTATTGTGTTAATTTCAGCAACATCTTGGCTTATTAAGTAGCTTAAGAATACACTATGATATCTTCTGTCGACAATAAATCAAGCATTACCAAGAATTTATTGTGTCAGTTCATGTTTGTAATGCAACAAAAACTCAACTTAATAAATGAGCATGCTTTCAGCATTATTACTATTAATTATGCGATACAATTAAATTACATAAATAAAAGCATGACTAAATTTATGCAAGAATTGGACAGCATAACAACATTAACAATAATTATTAAAAACTTAAAAATATAATTTATTCCATAAAAAATATAAGCATTATAAAAACATATATAGAGCTAATATCCATACCAGAATACTATGCATACAAAATTATCTCTCAGCTTCACCAAATTCTTTGCACTAATATACACATTACTTCATTTTTTTAGTGAGATCGAAGAAGTACCTTAACAAATCCCCTCCCAAAAAATTACTGCTGAGCAAGAGGCTCAGCGGTTGAAAAACTACTCAAAGGCCAAAATGGCCAAAGAATAGCCTAAAGGGGGGAGAAATCTCCCCCTTTTATAGTAGAAAATTTCTATTATTCATGAATTTTTATATAATATTTTTATTATAATTATTGTATTATATTTTATTTTTATTTTTATTTTTATTTTTAATTTATTATTATTTTTATCTATTAATCAGCCGCCCTAATCCACATAAATCACACTAAATGATTTATATATATATATATATATAATTGTTTTCTTCCGTGTGTCAGCAGCTCATTGTTGTGCATGTTTGCCTTTGTGATCAGGTGCTTCACATGTACTCGATGGACGGGCAAGACCGTAGGATGCGGTGACCAAAGGAATGAGCCAGATAAGAGTCAAAACTACTAAAGTAAACAGCGAGCCTAGAGACCACTGGATCGGTCAATTTACCTTGATCGGATGGTTATGAAATGAGCACAATGGAGACAGGCGCAGCGAATTCCATAAGGAAGGGGGCTACGTGGACAACCTGGATGCTTCAGGCGACGCGATCGAACTGCCTAAAGTCTGAAAATATGATTTTTAAGTCTTAAAAATATTTTTAAAAATTACTAAAAATATAATAGAATATATTTACAAACTTAAAACACACTATCAAGCATATTAAAACTCAAAACAAAATTACTATTTATTATTTTTACGGTTTTGAATATTTACAAACTAAACATATATTTAACACACCGAAACGACTCTAAAAATTACCAAAAATATTATCAAACATAAAAACACACTAAAAATACATTTTTAAACACATTTACACACTCAGACACAAAAATACTTGTTAGCAAAAAAAAAAACCATTAATTAGAGGATTTAATGAGAAATAAAAGCATAAATAAATGATTTAAGGCTTGAAAAATGTTCACTTTTATAGTTTCATCAAGTGTCCATGTCCATATAGCAAATATCTAAATATATGATCTCTAAGATGTCTGTACTTCCTCTTGGCACCTTTCTTTGACTTTTTAGTCTACTTTCCATTAATGTAGCCCACAAAAGTGTTAAAATCAGTAAAATCCAAAGTATTAAGTACTCTATCATTTACTAATCTCTTCATTCTTTCTTTTGAGATATGTTCCAATCTTTGATGCCACAACATAGATGAATCTTCATTCATAATACATTGTTTATTACCTGCGTGAACACGGATAATAGTATTATGTTGTAGATTAATAGAGAAAAGACCATCAGATAATGTATTATTCCTAACAAGATCAGATTTATAAAATAAACTAAAAGATATCTATAAAAAATTAAAGGATTAACCTAAAAGTACAAGTCTTGAAACTGAAATCAAATTTCTAAAGAAACTTGGAATATGAAATGTCCTTTCCAAATCTAAAGCATAGCCATTATCTAGAACTAAGCTGCATGTTCCAATACACTCCACATGTGAGCTAATCTTATTGCCTATACGATATTTTGCTCACGTCCTACTGGTTTTCTTAGGTTTTGTATATCCTGCAAGGTATTGAAATATGGATTGTAGCACTAAATTAATCCACCATGTATTATGATTAACATCAACCATATTAGATTCATAACAAATAAATGAGATTGGTTTATCTCTCTTTTCAAGCCATTGCTAAAATTTGGTGTTGGAAAAATAGTACGCAGTGGAAATTTAAAAATTTTATATGAGAATATTTTTCAAAACACAAGTTTGACACGCTATATGCATAAATTAACTAGATCTTACTAACTTTGTTTGCCGAAAGCTACTGTAGTCTGTGAAGAGTATAACGTTCCATAAGAGCCTCAACCAACTGGACTTCTTTGCTATTCTCTATCAACAATCGATGTGTGTGTGGACACACTTGTACAGCTCTTTCCTGGTGACTCTCCTTCCAACCAGTTCAGAAAACCCAAAACTAGTGTTCGTGATTCGTGAACAAAAGCTCGCAGGGAGTTTTAGAGCCTCACTGGCAGAGCACTCGCTCTTAATTTCTCAACTGATCTACATAACAATGAGTCTCACTCCCTATTTATAGAGGTTGGGCCTAGGGGTTAGTCCTTATTAGATAAGGCCTCAAAAATTTGAATCAAGATTAAATCAGAATCAATATCTGATAAAATTCATGTCTAAAACGCGTGATTTGATTATCATTCGGTCAGTAGGCTGAATTAGCAGATCGGCCTATCGAACTTACTCCATCGACATGCTGAACTTGAAGATTGGCATGCTGAACTTATTATAAATAATCCCAGCGAATCTTTATTTTTCACCTGAGATTCTTGGGATAGATCTTAGTTTTAATTCAAATATCCCAATAGAGAAGTTATTTGATTAAAATAGTCATATCTAGATAGTCTCTAGGAAAATAAATATTCTTGATAATTCAACAAGTTTATCTTAAATTAATTTACACAAAATTAATTCAACCGATAAATAGACATGAATTATCTGATCCTATTAAATTTCAGCCAATCTGATAATTAGACATAAGTCACCAATTTATTAAAAAAAGCACGCCGTATTGTTACAGGACTTATTATGAGCTAGCAAAGGGGAACTAATAGACCTATATAATTTAAGCTCCCGATAATTATAAAAACCAATATCCCAGATATATATTTCATAATCATCAACTCTAACGCTACTCCACTAAAAGCTTAGAGCTGCATTCTTGAACTATATAGAATTACGAAACCCGAATAGCTAAGTCTCCATGACATATCATAATGTGTCGTATCTCTATAGGATTATCCATAATCGGCTTAAGGATAAATTCTGTCTTATCTTCCCAATTATTTTTCTCTTACGTTCCATTATCTCACCACCAAAAAACTTACCATCTAAAGACAGCATTCCATTCGATTACACCTATGTATTCAAATGGTTGAGCGCTCTAATTTTTCAATTACAAGATAACGCATATAAGAGGATATCAACGACTGTTAAAGAAGAGCTATAACCTTCATATCCATGAATAACAAGTCTACGCTATCTAGAGTTATGCCTCCAACGTAATGGCATGCGTACAACATAAAATATCGATATCACCCTTTGGTACATCAAAAGACATAAGTCAAGATAACGGGCCCGTTATTCATCTCAATATTAAGATACAACATATATGATTGTCTAAAGTGGATAGATTCGCTAAGACAGAATTATTAATCCAAATCAATTCACTTTATGTCCCAATCCAATACATCGTCACTATGCCAATGCACCAATGTTTCTATTCGCAGAGTCCACCTCTAATGGCCAAGACAAACCATCTCCCGCTAGGGATATAGACAACATAACAATCTTTGCATGAATAAAGCGCCTAACTTTATTCCCTTAATTGCGGATCTCATGATTTAGACAGTCACTTTTAGAATCATATCTTTTACATAATCTGTCCATCATATGCCTGACTTTAAAGGTTTAGAACGATAGTCTCAGACTTTTGTTTGCTTATCATACATTTAACAAATATGAACGTAAACAAGATAAGAATTTGGTATATGAATAATAAATAAATTCTTTATTGATAGAAATGTTTTCAAAAACATATTACATTTTTACTCCTTAGGGCATACATATTTAACATTTGGTGCAATGTTTCTTTATGTGTCCCTTCTTTTTACAGAAGAAGCACTTGGATTCCTAATGAATTCCACCATGGGGTGGTATTTTACTTTTCCCCTTTTGCTTAGTTTGTTTCTGATTCTTTCCCTTATTCTAGTCCTTTTCTTGTGTTGCTAGTAATACACTCTCACCTATTTCCATCACTAGCCTTCTTTCCTTTTGAATGCATATGGTTAGAAGTTCATTAATTGACCACTTATTCTTACGCGTATTGTTAGATATTTTGAAAGGTCCGTATTGTTATAGAAGAGTGTTTAATATATGGTGCACAAAGAAAGATCTAGAGATATTAACCTCAATAAATTTTAATTGAGTTGCAATGTCCCTCATCTCCATGATATACTCACATACACCTCTTACACCAATGTGCCTCAAGGATGAAAACTTCATAATCATGATACTAGCAAATGCCTTTTCTGAAGTGGCACATCAATTGCCTTTAGTAATGCCCTCACATTGTTATTCTAATTGATAGAACCACGAATACTAATAGAAATTTTGGTCTTTATAAACATCACACTAAGGCGATTAGATCGCTCCCAGTGTTCATAAAGAGCCTTTTCAACAGAAGTGCTGATCTCAGTAATGGTGGTTTTAGGAAGCCTATCAATGTTAAACATACGACATCCATAACTCTTTTGACGCATGTTATCCACCACATTATTGTTTCCTCTCTTCACATAGAACTCGGAGGAGTTTAAGTACTTTTGGAATCATTTCCTGTGACTCAATGAACCTATGACGTAGGATTTCCTTTACCTTTAGAGTAACAGTTATTGTGCACGATTCTGCATTTTTATGTTGCTCATGTTGGAATTAAAATATGAAAATGCAACGGAAGGAACAGATAGTTGACAAACAAAAATTTTCTGAAAACTTTGTTCAATGAAATAGATATATAATTTTAATTAATAATAGAAAGCTTTGGGAATTTTACTAACCTTTTTGAAGTCTATCAGGGTATCATAGCTTTCCTCTTTGACACCACGATCTTCCAATCTAAGCCTCCACACCAATGGAAAGACGGGTGGGCGTCAAACTGTAAGAATAAATTTTTCTCACACTTTTCTAAATCTAATATGTAGTCAACACATGAGAGAGTAGACCTTTTTTTTTTTTCCCAGAGAAAAACTCTTAGTTTTTTCTCTATGAGTATTCTATAAAAGTTACGTAAAACTTTGAGATAACTGTTATCTCTCCTTTTTTATATCTTTTTCCTTTCCCTTTTTTTATTAATATATATATATATATATATAAGAATGAACGTTTACGTTTTCAAAATTGGTAACTACCTTTTTTTTCGTTTCTTTTTCGAATCACGTTTTGATTCACAATATATATATATATATATATATATATATATATATAAATAAATAAAGTAAAACGTCAACTTTTCTTTTAAGTAAAGAACGAAAAGTTCTTTTATTTTAATATATATATATATATATATATTAATATATTTTAAAATCTTATATATAAATAAGATTTGGTTCAAAACCATATATATAAATAAATATATCTAAATCTAAATTAAAAATAAAACACATTTATTTAAGAATAGATTTTAAAATTAATCAATTAATTAATTAACTAATGTTCAGTTAAATGCGACAACATTTATCACATTACATTATGTGTCACAGAGAACATTTTTCTGTGTCACATTAATAATTCAAGTGTGAAATAAATAATTCCAAACAAATATGTGTAATTCATTCTATGCATAAATCTAATATAGTGTTACAGATGTGGTATTGGGGACCTATGGACCTATAACCTAAGCTCCAATAAATTTGACAATTAATCAAACTCTTTGATTAATGTGTTAAATTTATTAGTTTCAGTGTTATTCCATTAAAAACCTAAAACTGAACTCTTGAGATTATAGTAAAATCACTCAAAGAAAATTAACGAGTAGTCCATTGATATAATCATTACATATAAGTTAATCCTCCATAAATAGTTCATAATAAGAGCTAGGCTCAATATCTGTTCACCTCTCTTATTACATCTTTATTCTTGTGTTCCAATAATTCTCTAATGAATAGTTAATTCATAATCTTATTATAAACAAGCGCTCTATGTTCAAACATCGAATTATCACTCAAGAGAACTATTTTTCTAACTTTCATAAGGAAGGAATGAATTCTATATCTGTAGAATATTATTCTCAGCTATTTATTACGTTATGTTTCTAAGATGCTAAGTTATGATCTGTGCTTAGACAAAACTTACTAAGCAAGTCAAAAAAACATAATGTCATAAATAGGAGTCTAATAGATACTTAGGATTAAGACTGTTAAATATATGATCATCATAGTGATAAATTTGAATACTCTATATGTACGTATCATTATTAGATATTCATAATTTATCTGGTCTAGTCCTATATAATCTCATTATATAAAGTACCTCCAATTCAATGTCTCTACATTAATAGCCTAGATAATGATTATTTCATTTTAAATGAGATTGGACCGTACTTGTAATATTTAATTAAAGATCCTAAACTTTAATTAATTATTATGAACTATTTAGATTATTACTATAAATTTTAACCCTAAGTATATAACACTTATATGCTAAATTTATAGTCACATAAATAATCATGGAATGTTCTCGATGTTTATAAATATATTTATAACACATATAAGCAACCAAAATAATAATAAATGTCACTTTATTTATTTATTAACAATATGTATAATATTACAGCTTTTAGGGCACCAAATCCAATAGCTCATTGAACTAAGTGGAGATGAAGCCTTGAATCTCATCTAGCAAGGCAATTATAGGATATTCTCTTGCTTTTCTCAAAGTCGTATTGATTGACTCAACGCCATTGGTGGCCATGATATTGGATCTAGAACCTGCAAATGAGCCCCTGACCATTTTCCAACATCAATGTTCTTCTCAAGATAATTGCCTACTATTGAATGCCTACTCTTCAAATCATTATAGAGGTGATTGAAATCTAAAACTTTTCATGCATTTGCAGTCCTCTTAAAAAGATCAAGGACATCACCACGACAGAAACGCGCTTTGATATTGTGACCAATATGCCACCTACAATGCCCATGTTGTGACTTCTTATTAACATGCTCTACTATATTGATGATGCTTTGATTCCTGTCCGAAATGAAGACTAACTCATTATCATCTAGTATAAGCCCCTTAAGCTTCGTTAAGAACCATGTCCATGACTCATCATTTTCTGAGTAAACCACGGCCCAAGCAATAGGATATTGATGATAGTTACTATTTTGTGTTTTGGCAACAAGCATCGTATTCTTGTATTTGCTTTTTAAAAATATTCCATCCACTGCAATTTTCCCCATGCACAAGAATCCATTAAGTAAAGCACTTTGCGCCAAGAAAAGGCATTTAAACATGTCATATGCATCCCCCTCTGAACGGTACTTGTATTAGGATTAAGCTTCCTCACCATGTACAAATAAGTCGAAAGTAATTCAAAACTCGACTCCAGGGAACCCCTGAGAAGGTTGTGAGCAGCTTGTTTGCCTTTCCAAGCTTTGCAATAAGAAATTGCCACTTTCTGGTTTTGCGTCATTGCCGTAATTGATTTTGGGGTTGGTGTCTCTAGTTGATCTTGGAACTTTTCTGTTAGCATCTCTGCAACTTGAGTAGCACTTGCTTGTCGATGGGACGTGTTTCGATATTTTATGGAACAAGTATCAGTGTTATTGTAGGTTTGAATGGAGAAGTAATTTGAGTTAGATATGTTTGCTACTCGCACTCCCCATTTGCAATCCTTATCAAGGCATTTCACCACGTGTAAAGTTTTGTTAGATTTGCTCACTAACATTTGAAAACAAGCATTCGTTGCAATATCTAGCAATTTGTTTTGTACTTCATACTTGCTCTTAAATTGTTGACCAATTTCTAAATCCAAATCGTCTATTAAACTATAAGAAGAGGTCATGGGATTAATATTGAGTGACTCTTAGTCATCGACATCACCAAAAGCTAGTTGTTGCGACTGTGGAGATTGTGGACTCGGAGGTGTGCTGTTGTCTTTTTGTTGTTTGGCTCCCCCATTGGTCTATCTAAATTTACCTCACTATCTCCTGGTGATGAAGCTACGTCACAAATATCTTGTACTATGATATCTCGATCAAAATATGTAGCCACCCCTCGTGATCTCCTTCAACCTATTCCTCTTCTATATTGTCATAAACTTTATTTTGCCAATTCTATCCTTTCTAATGAACTCTACGTTCAATGTCCCTCTACTACCTTGCTCAGCACATCTAAGAGATAACTGGCAAGACATATATAATCTTCAATGATAAGAGGCGGTATCTTGTCTCAGGAATTTGGCATGTAACTTAATTTTAGGTCGATCTCATTTCAATTCACACCGAGCCTCTCATATAATTTCTCCATAAAACCCACCAATGTTATACTTTTTTTGTTAATAATGATGCATGTAGGACAATAATCTTTAAGCACCACTAATAGGATCCTAGCTCACTCTTCTATTCTACATCGTATTGAACAATGATGACTGTATTATCCTCCATCCTATGACAAAAATTAAAAAAATTAAAAAAGTTATCAATAATTTGAAAAGATGTTATGAGAAGAAAAACAAAATAATAATCACTTTCTTCACTACTAATACCTAACTTGAACCACTCAAAGACTCCCCTAAATTGCTATCAATTGAGGTCTTTCTATTAAGCATATTATGCATATTATGAATATTTTCCACAAAATATGTTCATAATTTAAAAATAAACTAGAAATCACAAAGTTTATTATGAAGTTGTAACATATTATTAAAAAGCAAAATAATAATGCCACCTCGACTGAACACTTGACCTCAATAGTTGTCATATGCACCGCGATTGGTCATCAGTCGAGGTCAAACTGTTTGTCTTCGACTTTTGTTTTATCTTTTAAAAAATCATAAACCCGAGATTCAATTTTCATGCATTTTGCATTTTATTCATCTCAACCTCTTATAAATTAGAAAACTTTATCTTAAACAAGATTGTTATTCAAAAAAAAAAAAAAAAGAAACCAAATGGACACAAGAATTTAACTTATTTTCAAAAACCTAGATTCAAATCTTTCCTAAAGTTTTGAACGTCAATCTACTACAAAGAGACGGTACTCGCCAGAACAGCTCAAGACACGTCCATTACAATGCCAAAAATTGAAAGATTTTGAAATTCTAAGGCTGGGGGAACATGGCGGCGGAAGGAAGAAGAGGACGAAATGTGTATCGGTTTTTTATCAATAGTTTGATATATTATTTTTTCAGATTTTTTTACACATATTCCTTTTGATATTTTTAACCTATTGAGGGGTATTAGGAGCTAAGAGATTCTTTTTCATAGAGATAAGGTTAATGACTACAACTTTCATTTTAACATGTTACAAAACTATAAGTTTCATCACTTAAGGCCACATTTTAAAAGGGTATTTCAGTCGGCGTTTGTGCCAGGAAGGGTGGAATGGAATTAATTGATTATCTCCAAAGAGTGAGAAACAACAAACAAGAGCTACCAAACAAAAAGATGCCCATAAGTGCTAATAGTTATTAATTTGCTGTGTATAATTACTTGAATCAATGGATAAATATGTTTTGAAATATTCTAATCTATATTGAATCGTGGATGGAGATATAATGGGAGGGTAAGTTACAACCAACTTATATATTATTAAGACTAATAATACATGCATATATATATATATATATATATATATATAATGCTAAAATCACAAATGAACACAAAGTCTTTAAACTAGGATTTTTTTTTTCAACCAATACCAAACCAAAAGTTCACTCAATCCATAATGCAAACTGGTTGATCAGTTTCTGTGATTTGGCGAATGCTCTCGGATGCTGTGATATATATATATATATATATTTAAAGTAGTACTAAGAATTCTAACTTTGTTGCCAACTCATGTAACAGTAAGTTATCATCTTTCCATTAATGGATACAATTCTTGTTAATAATCAAGTAAGAAGTTTTTAAACACCTCTCAATAAAAAGAATAACAATTTATATAATACAATAGTAAGTATTAAGAAGTTGAGATTCCTAGTCTTATTCTTTTTTAACACCGCAATGATAAATATTTATAAATATTGTATGGTTTAAATCATATAGTTTTTTTTTTTTTTTTTACTTTTATGATAAGGTCAAACATGCCCAATAGAATTATAAAAAAGAGAATGAAGAGAATATAAAGGAATAGTTTTACGAAAAATAAAAATAAAAACAGTGTGATTTGATGTGCAGCTGATAAATATAAGGGCATTAAATTTTTCATTGAAGAACAATTTTTAATATTGAACGATGATCGCCAAACTTTACATTACCAAAAATTCTTGGAGAGAATATCCAAAAAAAAATGGAGAGAATGTTCTGAATTAATGTATAGACTACTATCAGTCAAATGAGCTGGCCTAATGATAATAAATAACCATTATGTGATCAAAAATTTGAGTATTAGGTTACCTTATCAAGGGTTTTAAATAGTATAGGGTGCTTGGTTAGCGGTAGGAACCATTGGTAGGAACCGTTTTTACTATAGCATGTGAGAGCTTTATATTGTAGTAACTTTTTTCTTTTTACTGCAGCATGTGAGAGTTTTACATTATTCATAACTGAGTTTGTAGTTTCACACCACTCTTAGCCAAACACCTCCTAATGATTTATCTCTATTTAGTTGGCACTTGAATTATCATGCTTTAGAAAGCTAACCGATGTATCCTTACCGATGTATTCTTTTTGAATTATTAGTCTTTTCATTGTTTGCTTGCTTGTTATTTATTTATTTTATCATAGGGTTATCTAGACATCGTACGCGAGATGGCCTTAAAACAACCTGATCACAAGGGAAAATGGGAACGTAGGGGAAATTAGTAGCCATGTTATGAGACCAGGATCTTGAGGAACCACAAAATGCTATTCAAATGAGTAGCCATGTGTTAGACCCCCAAACTTCGAACTAAGTCAGTGGTGGCAAATCTTGGATGTGGGTGGCCCATGTCCAAGGCAAGGGGGCATGTGATAATCTCCTTTGCATGGTTCGGACAAGACCCAAAGGATCAGCATGCAAGCACAAGGTGGCCTTGGCCATGCATGTGGGTCAGCCGAGAAATATGCACGCAGGTGGGTGCTAGGCGTGGCTAGTCGGACAGGAGCGCGAGCATTCGGACAGACATGCGAGCATCTCGGACAGGCAGTGAGACGTGCGCACGGGCGTACGAACATGCATGCGAGAAACTCGGGCAAAGCCAGTGGACGAAGACACAGGTAGGCAAGACTAAGTGCGGGCTAAGTCTCGGTTCAGACAACGCCCTGCGGAAAAGGGAACGTGCAGATGTGCATGGACTGTTGAGTGAGCGAGATTACTCTCAGCCCACGTGTGCGAGTGGTGCGCACACAATCTGCAGAAGTAGGTGGCCTCAACGGCTAGCTCTGGAACGTGGCCACAACGGCTAGATTCTGAAGGCACGTGGGTGCTAGTTGCGGGCGAACGTGGGTCAACCAAAGAATTGGCCAGCCAATGGCTAGACCATGACTACGCCCCACGTGGCCCATGTTCGTGCATCAGGAGGCAAGTGGGTGTTCGTAGGCTGCACGTGGGGTGCAGAGGGCCAAGCCTCCGCCCGAAAATTGTGGAAGGCGTTGTAACGTGGCTGTTAGCTTGCATAGTGTCCTGAAGTTGATCCTTAGTGGCTGGGGGTGTCAGCCACATGTTGTAAAGTTTGTCTATAAATAGTGAGGCCCCGAGACACCAACTCACAAGTGAAAACTGAGTGTTGTGGTGATCCGTGTGAGGCAAAACTTGTATTCCTTTTGTGAGTTAATAAAAGATTGGAAAGTGGTTTCCGTAAGTTGGTTTTGTGTGTTTGATTATCGGATCATCGTGGGTAAACACTTGGGTAGGCTGACTAGGTAGGATGGCTTAGTGCCGCACAGTGGCAGACTTTCGGTGAAAAGTTTGGCCCTTGTGACAATTGGTATCAGAGCCGAGAACAACAGACATTCTTGGAAACACTACGATGAATGAGTTGCGTGAAAGAGTTAGTCGCTTGGAGGACTTCGTCAGGAATCCTTAAAGCGACGATGCAGTGAGTCTTGCAGTGCAGGTGGCATGTCAGGCCAAGCAAATGGCAACCTTGAACACGGTTCGGTCTGACACGTTGCGAGACATGGAATAGCGGTTTTCCTCCATGATGCAGGACCTCATCACCATGATTGACTTGGTGAAGGAAAACTCGAAGAGACTAGAGGATGAGATAAGTATCCTCAAGAGGGCCGTGGCGACCCCTCAGGCCATGGATGAGGTCTCTTCGAAGATCAAAGTTTCAGAACCTAAGGCGTTCAAAGGTATGGAGCAGTGTTTCAAGGCCGCTCATATTCCAGATTGTGAGAAGATAACCATAACTAGCATCTATTTATCCGGTGATGTTAAACTATGGTGGCGGACCCAGATGTCAGGAGAGACAAGGGCTGGTAAACCTCCGATCGAGGATTGGGAAACGTTAAAGAAGGAACTAAAGGATCAGTTCCTCCCGTGCAACACCGCATGGATTGCATGAGAAGCACTCAAGAAGCTTCGACAGACGAGTTCTGTTCGAGAGTATGTGTGGGAGTTTAGTTCTTTGATGTTGGACATCAAAGATATGTCGGATGCAGACAAGCTATTCAACTTTCTGTCAGGCTTGCAAGCGTGGGCACATGCCGAGTTGCGGAGACAAGGCGTGAAGGACCTTCCTTCGGCCATTGCTGCTGCAGAGGGCTTAGTCGACTTTAGACCCACCCCAACTGCCTCAATTGGTGACAAGAAGAAGGGTCAGGAAGGCAAAAAGGGTAAAGGCCCCTCTAAGGATTTTAAGAAATCCGAATGGAAGGGTAAAAAGACGACCGAGCAAGGCGAGTCCAAGGGAGGCAAGAAGGAAGCGGGCTGTTTTATTTGTGGGGGACCACATATGGCCAAGAAATGCCCAAAGCGAGAAAGATTGAATGCTATTCAAGAGTCTGAAGGAGAGGAGAATGCAGGTGGATCTAGCACTTCACTTGTAAACCCTCTCCAACTCCTTAATACGGTTTCAACGGTTAAGTCAACCCCAAATATGGGTCTTTTGTATGCAGCGGTGGAACTAAATGAGAAGAGTGTAAGAGCTTTGTTGGACACGGGAGCGACTAGTAACTTCCTTTCTAATAGAATGGTGGACAAGTTAGGTTTAATGGTAAACCAGAGTCCATGCAAAATCAAGGCAGTAAACTCGGGTGCTACTCCGGTCTAAGGTGTGGCCACAACGACCCTCAAAGTTGGTGCTTGGGAGGGACAGATAAACCTTACTGTCGCAGCCTTGGATGATTTTGAGTTGATCTTAGGGATTGATTTCTTCATTGAAGCCAAGGCAACAATCATGCCTCATCTATCGGGTATGTTGGTAAATGAGGAACAAAATCCTTGTTTTATTCACGCTAACTTCTTTGGACAGGTCGAGAGTAAGTTAGAGATGCAGTCGGCTAAGCAATTTAAAAATGGGGTGAAAAAGGGCGAGATTACTTACGTTGCAGCCCTCGTGGAAATCAAACCGGATCAGGTCGTGGAGGTGCCTGACGAAGTTGCAACGGTGTTGGAGCAGTTCTCAGACGTGATGCCCTCAGAGCTGCCAAAGGAATTACCACCGAGGCGAGCGGTGGACCACAAGATCGAGCTGGAGCCAGGTGCCAGGCCGCCAGCCCAAGCCCCTTATCGGATGGCCCCATCAGAGTTGGTTGAGCTGAGGAGTCAGCTTAACGAGTTGCTGAATGCCGGTTTCATACAACCATCAAAGCCCGTTATGGTGCCCCTGTGCTGTTTCAGAGGAAGCAGGATGGCTCGTTGCAGATGTGCATAGAATATCGGGCCCTTAATAAGGTGACTCTCAAGAATAAGTACCCGGTCCCCAATGCAGCAGATTTGTTCGACTGATTGGCAGGTGCGCCATACTTCACAAAGCTGGACCTACGGTCAGGCTATTGGCAGGTGCGGATAGCCAAAAGGGATGAGCCTAAGACAGCTTGTGTAACGAGGTATGGTTTATTTGAGTTTTTGGTGATGCCTTTTGGCTTAACCAATGCCCCTGCCACGTTTTGCAACTTAATGAATGAGGTACTCTATGAATTTCTTGATCGGTTTGTGGTTGTTTATTTGGATGATATTGTTGTTTACTCGGGATCCTTGGTGGATCATGTTAGTCACTTGCGGCAAGTATTCTCACGGCTTAGAGAATACAAGTTATTTGTGAAGAAAGAAAAATGTGAGTTTTGCAGGCAAGAAATCAAATTCTTGGGCCATTGGATTTCCAAAGGCAATATTCGGATGGACGAGGACAAGGTGAAGGCAATCGTTGATTGGCCTGCGCCAACGAAGGTGCCAGACTTGCGTTCTTTTCTTGGTTTGGCAAATTACTATCGACGGTTCATCAAAGGGTATTCAAAGAAGGCAAGCCCTTTGACAGATTTGCTGAGAAAGGAGCAAAAGGGGGCGTGGACAGACGCATGCCAAGAACCCTTTGAGAAGCTGAAGACAACAGTTGCCTCGGAACCAATCTTGAGATTGTTGGATTTTGAGCTTCCATTTGAGGTACACACGGATGCATCAGACTAAGCTCTTAGTGGAGTGCTCGTGCAGGATGGCCACCCTGTGGCTTATGAAAGTAGGAAGCTTAAGGATGCTGAGCAGCGGTACTTAGCCCATGAGAAGAAAATGATGGCAGTGGTGCACTGCCTTGACACTTGGAGGCATTACTTGCTGGGAACGAAGTTAAAAGTGTTGACGGACAATGTGTCGAGCACTTATTTCAAGACCCAGAAGAAGTTAACCCCAAAACAGGCTCGATGGCAGGAATTCCTGGCGGAATTTGACTTTGTGTGGGAACACAAACCAGGCAAGCAAAACCAAGTCGCTGACGCCTTGAGTCGCAAGGAGGTGCAGGACTATGTAGCTGCATTGATGGCAGTGCAGTCAACTTTTCTTGATCGAGTGAAACAACAAGCTGAGGCGGACCAGGTCTATGTTCATCTCAAGAAGGAAGTGCAAGAAGGAGTAGTGAGGCGTTATTGGGAAGATGACGGACTCCTTTATGCCAAAGGTAATCGATTATTTATTCCTAACTCGGGTGGCTTGAGACATGAACTTTTGCAGGAGACGCATGACCCTCAATGGGCGGGACATCCAAGGAGAGAACGGATGATGGCACTCTTAACCCACAGCTATTATTGGCCCAACATGGAGGAGGATGTTGAGCTATATGTGAAGACTTGTTTGGTGTGCCAACAAGACAAGATGGAAAGAAGGAAGGCAGTCGGACTATTACAGCCACTCCCGGTGCCAGAAAAGCCATGGAAATCGGTATCTATGGATTTCATTTTGGGGTTCCCTTCAATCCAAGGTATGTGGTCAGTGTTGGTCGTCGTAGATCGGTTTTCGAAGTATGCAGTGTTCATTGCAGCCCCACATGAGTGCTCAGCTATCGTGGCGGCAGAGCTCTTTTTCAAGAATGTGGTGAAATATTTCGGTGTGCCTAAAGATATAGTCAGTGATCGTGATTCAAGGTTCACTGGTAAGTTTTGGACAGCTCTCTTTAACTTGATAGGTTCTGAGTTAAAGTTTTCTACATCTAACCATCCATAGACCGATGGCCAAATGGAGCGTATTAATGCTCTATTGGAAGAATTTTTAAGGCATTATGTCTCGGCGAGTCAAAAGAATTGGCTTGATTTACTTGATGTGGCCCAATTCTCCAACAACTTACATCGGAGTTCTGCAACCAGAATGAGTCCAGCAGAGCTTGCACTCAGACATCAGCCCCTGACGCCATTGGAAGTGGCACGTTCCAAAGGGCGAGTTAGCTGTCCAGCAGCCTATCACTTTGCGAAAGAGAAGTAGGAGTTGATACTACAGGCCCGAGACAGTTTGATGAAAGCAGCCAGGCGCATGAAGAAGTATGCTGATCAGCATAGACGCCAAGTCGAGTTCAATGTTGGTGACATGGTGTTGCTGAAATTGACCCCACAGATTTGGAAGAAGATAAGCAGCAAAATAGTGCATCGTGGGCTTCTTCCAAGGTACGATGGTCCCTTTGAAATTATTAAGAAAGTTGGGAATGTTGCTTACAGGCTAAAGTTACCACCTCGAATAAAGGTGCACCCAACGTTCCACGTGAGTTTTCTAAAGCCTTACAAGGAGGACTTGTTGAACGAAAGGCAACAGGCGAAGAGGGCTCCGCCTACTATCAGAAAACAATTTGACAAAATGGTGGAAAAGATCCTTGACCATCGAACAATGGGCATGAGCAAGAAGAATCGACGGACTGATTTTCTTGTGAAATGGAAGGGTGAAGAGGAGAACAGTGCTACTTGGGAGCGGGACGTTACCTTGTGGCAATTTGAGAAAGAGGTGCAGGAATACCTCGAGGCTATACCAACGAGGGCGTCGGCTTCATCCGGTGGGGGTGGTTTGTTAGACCCCCGAACTTCGAACTAAGTCAGTGGTGGCAAATCTTGGATGTGGGTGGCCCATGTCCAAGGCAAGGGGGCATGTGATAATTTCCTTTACATAGTTCGGACAAGACCCAAAGGATCAGCATGCAGGCACAAGGTGGCCTTGGCCATGCATGTGGGTCAGCCGAGAAATATGCACGCAGGTGTGTGCCAGGCGTGGCCAGTCGGACAGGCGCGCGAGCATTCGGACAGGCGCGCGAGCATCTCGGACAGGCAGTGAGACGTGCGCGCGGGCGTGCGGACAGGCATGCGAGAAACTCGGGCAAAGCCAGTGGCCGAAGACACAGGCAGGCAAGACTAAGTAGGGGCTAAGTCTCAGTTCAGACAAGGCCCCGCGGAAAAGGGAACGTGCAGATATGTGTGGGCTGTTGGGTGAGCGAGCGAACTCTCAGCCCACGTGTGCGAGTGGTGCGCACACAATCCGTGGAAGCAGGTGGCCTCAACGGCTAGCACTAGAACGTGGGCACAACGGCTGGATTCTGAAGGCACGTGGGCGCAAGTCGTGGGCGAACGTGGATCGACCAGGGAGTTGGCCAGCCAACGGCTAGATCATGTCTGCGCCCCACGTGGCCCATGTTCGCGCATCAGGAGGCGAGTGGGTGTTGGTAGGCTGCACGTGGTGTGCAGAGGGCCAAGCCTCCGCTCGAAAATTATGGAAGGCGCTGCAACGTGGCTGTTAGCTTACATAGTGTCCCGAAGTTGATCCTTAGTGGCTGGGGGTGTCAGCCATACGTTGTAAACTTTGTCTATAAATAGTGAGGCCCCGAGACACCAACTCACAAGTGGAAAGTGAGTGTTGTGGTGATCCGTGTGAGGCAAAACTTGTATTCTTTTTGTGAGTTAATAAAAGGTTAGAAAGTGGTTTCCGTAAGTTGGTTTTATGTGTTTGATTATTGGATCATCGTGGGTAAACACTTGGGTAGGCTGACTAGGTTGGGTAGCTTAGTGCCGCACAGTGGCAGCCTTTCGGTGAAAAGTTTGGCCCCTGTGACACCATGTTACCATCTACTTTCTGTCCACCCAAGCAAGTAACATCCTTTTATTGAAGTTACCTTGATCAGCGTGAACTACTACCTCACAAGTGCTATTTTGAATGTACTTAGAAGTAGTGATATTGAAGAAATATAAGAAGGGGCATACAGATACCCTCGTGAGGGATAATTTGTAACTAATTCCACCGTGATTAGGGTTGTTAATGGAACCTACCAATCTATTCAATTCAATCCAATCCGTCGAATAGAATTGAATTATGAAAAATACAGATTGGTTTTGAATTAAGATTTTCTTAATCCAATATGTACAGATTAGATTATGGATTGAGTATCTCTCAATCCGTATAATCCATGAATCCAAACAATATAATTTTTATAAATTATACATACAGATACACACACACACACACATATATATATATAAATTTAGTGTATATATATAAACATATACTTCAATGGTAGTATGTCCAAAGTTTATATGTTAAAAAAAGATTAATTTGATTACAAAGACTAGTATTATTAGCTTATAAAATGTACTTATGTCTAAAGTTTATTTAAATTTGTTAGTTGTAATGTTTTTATAATGCTATAATTTAGTTTATCACGAAAGACTTACGTTCTATTTGGTTATAATATATTAGATTTTATTAAATTGTATTATCTTATACTATGTTAATTTAATTGCTAGTTTTTTAATAAATTTAAAAACTCAACATGTGAAGTCTGCGGTTTCGGATTGGATATGGGTGTTCACAAATTGGTTTTAAATTAAAATTTTTACAATCTAATATTTATGGATTGCATTACAGATTAACCCTTAATCTGTATAATCTAATTTTGTGACCACCCCTAAGTTGCCAGTTTTAAAGTTAAAAAAGGGGAAAAAAAAAAACAAAGAGCAGATCAAGCCCAAAAAAAAAAGAAAAAAAAAAGATTTCACAAATTTACAAATCAGAATATTTTTTTTCTAGATCTTTAACAATAAATAGATCCAACCACAAAAATTAAAAGGAAAAAAAAAAAAGAAGATCCTATAAGGTGAACATAACCAAACAAAAACACAAAATCAAACCATAGATCTCCCAAAAATCACATCTCGCAAAATCAAACTACAATGCTTTTAAAATTATTTTTCTGCAAAATAATTACAAAATCATTACACAAAATCGACCATTTTATACAAATTATCATATAAATAAAAAACAAGAATCAGAATAAAGAAACAAAAGTATACGGAATTATAATTCCTATACAAAAATGATCTTAAAATTTTCTTTTATCTTTATTCAATCATGTTCTAATTGTTGTAACTTGTGAACTTCTGTGTATTGCTTCTTCCATGGTTCCGCAAACAAATAGCATTTGGTAATATATGAAATCTTCTGAGATCTGTAGATTACAAAAGTGATTAAAAGAAGAAACTCAATCAGTAAAATAAAAGCATCAACCAGACTTCACGTAGCAAAAGAAAAATCAAAAAACAAAAACTGAGAAACAAAAAATAAAACTTAGAAACTATTAGCGCACGAAGAAACTAACAGAGGAAACTACACTTTTACTCGTGCTTGCAAACTTAGAAACTAACTTACTCATGCTTTGCAAAAATTTAACAGAAATTTTAAAAAATACATTAAAAGCACTTTCAAGCCACAAAGATAGAATTAACCGGAATTGTCTCGAAAGAAAAGTGACTAAAGTATATGAAACGGCGAAAGACTTGAGGTCGATCTTGTTGGCCCCAAGGTTCCACAAAGATATTTTCAAATTAGTTTTGATAATAACAAATCAATTTTGGGGTTTTGCTAAGTATAAATGCATAACTAAAATTTGGAGCAATATCAAATCTCAAGATCAATCAAGTATTGGAAGCACTCACAAAGACTTGAAGTTCATTTGATTTTGATTTTAAGCTCTTATATGAGCGACCAACAATCTTGAATTACTAAGTTTATTAAGCTCAAATCATACAACATTCATAATTGTTTTAAATCTTTGCATAATTCGCTTTGATCTACAAAATGTTTTCATATTTGAACTTTGTATCTAAAATGCAGACTTAAAATCACACTTAAAAAGCACACAAATCACTCAAATAAAGTTTTATAAAAACTGTATTTTGGAAACATGTCTTGGGAGGTTATGTTTAGCAGGACCGACCTACGAACGATTTCGGGTCAGCCTATCGGTTACAAAAGATAGAAAGCTGCGTTTCCAACCTCCCATCTGCCTGCCGGTTCAAGAAAGTCGGCCTACCAAAAGCCTTGCTTTGGCTGTCGGTGGAATGCTTTAAAAGCATAATTTGTTTCTTGCTTAGGGTAGTTTGCCAGACTCACAAGACCGGCCTGCCAGTGGTCCCAAGTAACCTACCGGCTACCCTAAGCAGCCTACCAGTCAGATGAATGTTTGGAGTTTAATTTAGAAAATTTCAAATTCTGGCCTGCTTGACCAAATTCCTGGCCTGCCAACTAGTCTGCAACAGCTAGTTTTCTGACTGTTAGAACTCCATTTTCAATGGCTATTTTGATCTAAAAATGTTATTTTGGGCCATAATTGAGTACTTGGAAGAATATATATACCCCTCCATTCATTGTGCTCAAAACCTAAGTATTAATTGCAAGATTTCTCACATTGTTTTGATAATAAGTAGTAATACTCTTTACAGACTCTTGAGCTTACGTATTCTATATTTTTCTTGGGAGTTGCTCACACCCTCCAACATAAGCCTTACACTGTATTCATCTATATTTGGAGAGTGTATCTTTTGAGTGAGCCTAAAAAAATTATTAATCATATCCTTTCAAGTAATAGGTCACCAAGACTTAGAAATTGAAGGAATTTTTTGTCTGTCAATCTCCGTAAAATTGACATTGTAAGAGGTCGTGGTGAGCTTTCAGTAGATTAAGTCACTAGTGTTGTACAAGGAGTGATCATACCAAAAAGACGATCATTATAGTGGAAGAGTCAAGCCTTGCTTGATGGCAGTAGACGTAGCATATTACCAAACCACTATAAATAAGCATTTGCATCCTCTTTCCCTTAACCCTTTTATTTTACAAGCACTTACATTTTGCATTCATTATTTATCTCATTGAGTGTTTAATTTGCTTGTACGATTATATTAGAAAATTCCAATAATTGTAAAAAGTTTTAAAACCCCATTTGCCCCTTCTTGGGTAGTCATTCTTGGGTAACAAATCTAACTCGTCATCTATCGCAGATCTAATGGTGACCGGTCAAATCTTCATGGTCTATGCTAAAAAGTGACGGTCGCATGCAGAGAAGAAAAGCGCAATCTCACCACCTATGATTGTTTGCCAGTCATCTTTGATGAAGATAATCACTCAAATCTGCCATCAAAACTAGAAGATGGATATGACAAAGACGACGACAGCATTCATGCCTGAGAAACAATGGCGAAGTGGTGCTCCAATCTCCTCGCGATGGCGTGATCTCTGATTTGCATGGTCTTTGGGTGGAAAAGACGAGAGCGAGGGTAGAGACAAGAACAGAGAGACAAAGGAAGAGAGGGAGAAAGATGAGGCAAAGAGAAGAAAGAGAGAGAGAAAGGGAGCCGTGAAAGAGAGATCTGAGAGGGGAGGAGAGAGAATGTATTAGACAATGGTGAAAAGGTCATATGATAAATCTAATAAAAAGAAAATAATTATAAAAGGGGTAATATTGAAAAGTGAAAAAGAGGAAAGCAATTTAATAACTGATGTGTTTTAAAAGTATTCTCTATAATTTTCTCAATATTCTTTTTGGCTTTTTAGTTTAAAAAATACAATAAAATACAATCTATATTAAGTGACTTTTTTTGTTTCTTGCTCTTTTTGTTATTTTAAAATATTGTTTCTTTAAGAGATTAATTTTAGAGTTTTAAATTAAAAGGGCATGAGGGGATAATTTACATTTAATTTTCGAAATTTGAAGTGGGAATTACTGATTTGGTATTCCATAAACACTGAGATATTGTTCTTTGAATAAATAGAAAAGTTTTCAAAAATTAATTTAGTTTTAAAGCATGGACGGACAATTTATAGTTAATTCCCAGAAAATTGAAGTCGGAATTGCTGATTTGGTATTCCGTAAACACTGAGATATTGTTTTATGAATGAATAGAAAACTTTATTGAAAATGAACAAACTAAAACATAAAAACCTAATCAAAATGAAGATAATCTAGAATAAAAGTCACAAAACTAAAGTAAGGGACATAAATGAAAATCTAAAATCTAATATTTTCTTATTTTAAAACCCTCCCCTATGAAATCTAATGTTATAAGATGAATTTTCTCCTCTGGATCAGTGTCTAGTTCCTTCCTCAAGATAACATCTAACAATTTTTCCCAAGAACCTGAAACCACAATTTTTACCTCTTTAAGACTAACTTCCAAATTGATACCATGGAAACTTTGAGAAACCAAAGGATAAATATTAGATGACACAATATTTGAACCATCCTTGGGTTGTTGAGTAACTATGAAACAAGTTGGAGTAACTGTATTTTTAAGAACCAAATCTTTTTGCATTCTCAACCAATTCCTCGATTGAAGAGCCCAATGTAAGAAGTTATCTCCTTCGCATTGTGTTCCGTATCTTTGTTTTGAACGAGCACATTTATGGTTACCATCTGATAACTTGAAATTTCAAAACACCAGTTTATATATATATATATATATATATAACACAATGACTGTGACCAAGGGTAGTAGCCGGTAGACTTTGGAAGCACAGCGGATGCCGGCGGACAGAAAATGATGCCAAAATGCCAATTTGACAAAGCAATAAAAATGAATTAATATATTAAATAGGGTGAATAATTTATAATGCGCGATATCAAAATTTGGAATTCAATTTTTTAGGATATACGTTCATATTCAATTTAAAGTAGTTGGATTTATAATACAGAATTAGTTTGAATTTGGTTAAAATTATTCATTTTGTTAGCTTAGCTCTCCATAAATATCTTAGATTGTAATTCCCATGATTGATTAATGGATATTGAGTTTCTACTTTCCTTTTCCTAAGATATTATTCTTGTCTTGAATCTTCTATTTCTCTCCTTTGGATTTGTTTTTATCTCTCTTTGGTTTTATTTCTCTTCTGGATTCTCCCTTTTTTATCTAATAATATTATTTATCTCTATTTTTAGTTCTATCCAAGTCCTACAATAGAAATATTTGTTTGATTTTATAGCAACCAAAGTGATCACAAACGCCTCTTCTTATAACGAAATCTAATCTTATATGAGCATGATCAACACCACAAGGTCTAGATCTCTCAAAATCAACACAGAGGGCAGGGCCCCACCTCTACCGCAAATAGAGAATCATATATTACATATAGGGTCTGTTTGGTAAATGAATTTAAATTAGTGATTTAATTTAAGTTAATGTGATTTGAATTAGGATTTGAGTTAGTGATTTAAATTGTTATTCGAATTGACGTTTGGATGTACATTTAAATTTTAATTTGAGTATGGAATAAAATTGAAATTTATGTTTAGAAAGATAGTGAAGATAGTTTTTGATTTATTAATCAATCTAATAAAATCTTAATGTTAATAATCTTAAAAAAAATGCAATATGGATATTGATTTATTCCTCTTTTCATTGGAAACACAGTAAAAAAAGAATCATTTTAATTGGATATCAAATAAATAAGTTACGATTTTTTTTTCTCAAATATAAAAGAAAGAATTTTAGTTTTTACTGTTGCAAAGATATCCAAGTATCAAAAATTTAAAAGAAAATTCTTGAGACTCAAATGGTTTAAATTTTTTAAAAAATAAATATATATTCAAAATATCTTTAATATTTAAATTTAAATTTAAATTTATTAAGTTAAAAAAATACCTCAACCAAACATACCCAAAATCATCTCTCGGTATTCTCTACCTTGGCAAGTCATTTTATTCTGCAAGGGCGGGCCCATACATACGCCTTTTCCCTGCCATGAAACTAAGCTGAAAAAAAAAAAAAAAAAGATAAGGGAACACACAAGAAGTGAAAAGCTCCAAAATGAGTTGCTCAATCAGCCTCCATATCCCCAAGGCTCTGCCTTCTCTAGGCCTTCCTCAGCGCAGAACTCCTCTCTCTGTTACTTCTAAACGCTGCCATTCCTGCACTGCCAAGCTTAACGAAAAGGTATAGTTTTAGCAGTTTGTTTTGGGCCACTTATCTATCCAATGTTTGAGGTTTAAAAGCTCTTGATATGACTGTAAATTCTTTGACCCTTATTGTTTTAGACAACGGAAAGCATAATTCAAAAGCCAAACGAGTATTTTCAACTGAAGAAAACTAGTTTGGCCGTTCAAGTTGGAGCTATTTTGGCCACTGTAAGGCATAAGTCTTTTGTGCTTTAAATTTTTTTCATTTTGTGCTTTTCTTTTCTTTTCTTTTTTTGGGGTTATGAAATTCAATGAGAACTTGTTCTAGCAGGTAGAGCAGCCTGTCTTTGCCGTAACTGGAGTTAATAAAGAGCAAAATCTTACATGGACTCTAATACAATTAGGAGTTGTTGCCTTTTTCTACTTCATTGTTATGCCAGTGAGTTTTTCTTTTCCCTTTATCTTTACTACTTTGTGTTTTAATCATTTATCCACTTGTTGTTATTATTATTATTACTACTTAAATGCATATTGTCTTGAACTGTAGCCAATCATCATGAACTGGCTTAGGATAAGATGGTACAAAAGGAATCTCCTGGAGACATATTTCCAATTCATGTTTGTCTTCATCTTCTTTCCTGGGTAAGGCCTTTTTTTTCACTTGTGGTTTTCTTTTAAAATTTGAACAACTTTGTCCTAAAATGATAAACATGAACATGTTTGTCCAATTTCTCTTATCTTAGCTTAATTTCCCCAAGATAGATAGAGGCATCATCAAGAGTTCATAAACAGAAGTTTTTTTTATTTACTTTCTAAAAAGTTTTCATCCATTTTATTAAAATTGTTATATGTTTCTGTCTCTTTTTCTCTATTTAAGTCATGAATTCGGAACTCTATAAAATATAGGCTCAATCTAGTAGTTCTTCATAAGTTACCTCAGTTACGAATATAATGATTTAAGTTTTGCTTATAATTCCATTGTTTTCTCCCCTTGGACAGTGTGATTCTTTGGGCACCATTTCTGAACTTCAGGAAATTCCCTCGGGATCCATCCATGAAGTATCCTTGGTCTAAGCCAGAAGATCCTTCAAAAATTAAAAATGCATATCTGAAATACCCATTTGCCAAACCCGAAGATTACTCATGAAAACTTCTAAAATGCAGAACGACCCAACACACTCTACAGCTCGGAATGTGCTTGCCTGCATTACTGGATAAAGCCTCTCTTCATCATACATATTTTCCAACCCCCCTATTCCCTAAACAAAAAGCATTGTAAATTTTTATTTCTCCGTAAGTGTTATTTCAATAATACATATCCTGTAAACAAAAGACAATCCAATGTATTATTTATTCACTTACACCGCCCAACTTTCTAGTTTCTAGAGTGAAAGCTGTGAAGCTACTGCGGCGAGGCCGAGCGGTCGACTGGGGCACCAAGCAATAAGGGGAAAAATCAATGAAACAACTCAATGAATCACCAGAGACCAAAATCAAAGCAGTAAAATACAAAAATTTGAAAATTAATTGAAAAAGTAAAAGAAAAAGACCATGTCAAAGTAGTCCTTTTTTATATCGATATCAATCCAGGCCTACATGTGTATTCAACCCTTCTGCATTTTGCCGTCGCTATAGATGTCAGAGGTGAATAGCTTAAAAGCGGTTCCCAAAAGATGTCAAAAAAGTAAAGTAAAATCAAGTCCTAAATGGCACAAACCATCTCAAACTTTAAACCGGTATCAGCTTTTCAACTATGTTTTGCTACTTTCTTTCCCACCTGGGGATGCAGAAAAGTATACAAGAACCTCTCATTCTCTGCCGCCTTATGCAGCGGTAAATAGATTATTTTGCCTGTTCGCTGGATGCTCTAAGGTAAAGAAACTGATGGTTTGCATCGCTAACGGTAAGGCGGTAAACCATTCTCCTCGAACAGACGGATAAGAGCTGAAAGCCATGGTCAGTTTCTGCCAGTTGAAAGACTCCAGTTTGGGGAGACGACAGCAGCACCCACAGCCGAGGCAATAACAACAACGGCCATGCGTTTCACAAACCCGTTTCCGCGTGATGGTTTTCCCATGATCGGCTTTCCATACTTGTCCGCATCCTTGAGGAGTGCTTGTTGAGTTGCATCAGCTCAAGCTAATGCCTTCTCATTCTATGCAAACAACAAGCGTAAATCAAGTCATACTTCCTTTCATTAAACAAATCACTTAGTCAGTGCACTATTGATTCCGAAATGGAAAGACAGTAGTTTGATTTGCAATTTAATGATTATGGGAGCAACATTATGTACTATCTACAAAAATATAGATAAGGTGCCTTGTGCCTGAAATTCTTCGGCGTTTCTCTCGCAGGATCAAGAGGGAACAGTTTCATGGATAGCTCTTTCCATTGGTCAGAGAGCTTTTTCAGGACAGCTACACTTGCTTCTAGATTGTCTTCGTAAACCTTGTCCTGTTCAGAAATTATATGGAATAAGCAGGCAACATAAGTTGATATACATGTTGGAGCCATAGAAGAATATTTAAAAAAAAGAAAAACAATTGCAGAAGGTGGAACCAAACGCTCACCCTTTCTGACAGAACTATTTACCAAAATAGTACGAGCTTTAGGGGTAGACAAGATCCTGATACCAAAACGAATTAGTTTCATTTGAGCTCGAAGAATTCAAAAAGCTGGAAAAAGATAGAGAAGATCCGATGCTTTAATACCTCTGCACCAGCTGTAAAACCAGATCCCTGGACTGTGGATTGCTACTTTTACTACCGACTAAACGCAAGAGATTCCTTGCCCATGCATACAACCCTACAGCCAGATCTCCTTGACAGGCCTATAAAAAATAAGATTATATTGACAGGAGAAGCAAAATGTGGGACCAAATAAAAGGAAAAGAAGCCAATAAATTAACTTACCTGGAGTATAATCCACACAATAAGTAGAAGCTTATCTTGTCCTTGATACTTTTGAGCTTCCCACAACTTTGGCAATATGTTAACTAAGACATCAGGTTTTCTTCGCAGTACCTAGCTATGACCACAAATATTGCAACCTGATATTTACATAGGGTCATTGTACAGAGGTTCTAGCATTAAGAAGTAAATTAAACAAGAGGGAAATGGCATTTCATAGGGCGGAAATGGCCATGATCTGCAAACTTTGGCTATTCTTTGAATCACTACTTCGGAAAGACTAGATCCATCCCCGATACAATTCGCATGTGAAATTTTATATAATTTAATAAGTTTTGGGTTCACACCCCTTTTCTCCTCTTTTCTTGTGTACATGTCAGATTGATTTAAAGTACAATAATATGAATAATGGTAATAAGTCCCGTTTTATCATGCAAGGCAAGGACTTCCTGCCCTTTTCTTTTACAAACAATGTAAAACAAGCCCTGCAAAGAAAAAGGCATAGACACATCTGCAATTACCTGAGATTTTGATGAAACATGTTGAACACCCCTTTTGAAGCCTTTAGCACTAGCACGCTGACTTGCAAAGTCAGCCAAAAGGCTATCTAAGGACCATAATACAAAAGTTCCAAGTTCCTCAGCGGCGTGCTGGTTGTGTCTGTGTTTACATGTTTTTTCTTTGTATTTTTCAGGTTTTCATGTTTTTTGTTTTCGTCTTTTTTTTTGGGTTCGAGTTTGTCTGCAAGAATATTTCATTGTAGTTTGTTTTGTGGTGATTATCTTTGTGTGCTATTATATTATGACCCTTATTCGATTGGTTTTCTGACAACTTGTAGAATTTTGAGAAAAGCGTAATGTGTACTCATTCATATATGTGTCGAAGTGCTCTTGTTTTCTTACGGGCTTCTGTTACCCCCCTTTCCGGTGCATAATCATGTCTGCATTGATAGTGGTTGAGTCATGCTCTATATTGCAGAGTTTATCACTTTACTTTTATTGGTTCCAATTGAATATTTGAATGAAATCATCTTTCCATTTCAAAAAAAAAAAAAACTACGTAAACCAATAGTTAACATACTAACATAGTTTTCCAAATTTGTATTAAACTAACGGTTTAACAAATTAATAAAGCTTTTCAAGTAATAAATTAAAGATCCTTCAAGATATATAGGAACATCTTAGTAGAGAAGACATAATAAAATTTTTAAAATATTTTTAAAAAAGCAAAAATTAATATTATTAAAATAAATAGCAATTATATGGTATAAAATGTGACTGTTATTATGATATTTATTAGATGACTTTTTTAAATGGAGTTATTATATAACTTTGTTATCCTCAAAATATTATAAAATTTTTTCTAGAATTCGTTCTCTCTATGTAGAACCAAAAAAAAAAAAAAAAAATCCCATTCAAACAAGCAACAATTTGAACTCTAATTCGCAAGGGGTGGAGAATTGTCGATGCAACAACGGAGAGCTGATCATGGTGGTCGCCCCTGCGCAATAAAATATTTCTATGACAACCCCTGCATAGTGAAATCTTGTTGTGATCCAGCCATGTCTCCGCTGCTGCACACTTGGTGGTCTTGTCAAAGGAAATCTGACAACGTCATGCAGGAGAGGGAGATATGAATCTCCAATGGACAAGGGGGAAAATCGAATTCAATGACATCATTTGTAGTCATGGACTCATGATGAACATCTTAAAGATTTTTTTTTTTTTTAAAAAAAAGAGATTTGGGTATGTTTGTTTCATACATTCTTTGAACTCAATAGATTCAAATTTAGATTTGAGTATCAAGAATCATTCAGATACGTGTTTGTTTTCCCTAAAATCCAAATCATTTGAGCATCAAGAATCTAAGGGTCCGTTTGATTCGGTTATTTAAGTAGAGTATTTGAATGAAGATTTAAATTTTTGTGAGAGAAAATACTGTAGCAAAATGATTCAAACCTTAATTTGAATATTCAAACAAACATACCCTAAGTTTTTAGAGTTCTCATTCCTTTAAACTTTTAAGACTCGGATATCTCTGCTACAGTAAAAATTGAAATTCTCTCGATTATATGTGAGAAAAAAATCATAACTTCTTCATTTGATATCCAATTAAGATGATTCTTTTTTCATTATATTCCTAATGAAGTGAGGAATAAATCAAGATCTATATTGCATATTTTTTAAGATCATTAACATTAAGATTTTATTAGATTTATTAATAAATTAAATACTATTTTCACTACTTTTCTAAACACATATTCTAATTTTGTTTCATATTCTGGTTAAAACATAAATGTATATCCATAAGCTAATTTGGATAACAATTCAAATCACTAACTCAAATCCTAATTCAAATCACACTAACTTAAATAAAATCACTAATTTGAATCTGTTTACTAAACGAACCCATAGTAAATTAGTCACATTTATGGATTAAAAATTAACAAAGAGGCAAATAGGCAACAAAGTGGCTATGTAGAGGCCAAAGGCAGGAGAGCGAAGGAGGAGAGAAGAGAGGAGAAGGAGAGAGGCGTGTGTGCAGGTTAGGTTATTCTAATCAAAGTTACTATTAATAATAAGAAATCATTAGTGTTATATATCTTATGATTATTTATTTCTTTTAAAACAACAATCATTAAATTTTGGAATACGTCTATTTTCTTTAAATATATATATAACATAATCAATTATATTTGTGCATATATCTAGAATGTATATACTTTTTAAAGTACATAAAATAAAAATTAGTCTGGTGTGCTTTGTTTTTAGGGTAAAGCTATTATTAAATCTTTAAAGTTTTAAATCAAAAATTTTTAAAATACATATAATAGAAATGGGTTTGGTTTGGTTTGGTTTGGTTTGCATTGTTTTTTAGGGTACAACCATAATTCATTTTTTAAAATTTTAAACCAAACTAAACCAAAATGGTTTGGTTGGTTTGCTGCCTATTCCTATCATAGAGGAAGGGAAAATCCATTCTCGAGATTTGTACAGTGAGAAAGAGGGGATCCTGGCAGCAGGGGGAAGTGCAGCGTATGCCCCCATGGCATCTTGATGGCGAAATCTCTAACAATCAAGGTGCAACAACCCCCGCTCTTCCCCCCTTCCCCAAGTTTTCCAAAACTTTTCATATATGCTTTTACAAGATTTTATGTATCCCCCCTCCATTGATAAATATTTTCTCTAATTTATTACTATTAAAACTATTTTTTATATATGCCTTATTGATTTTGTTTTTTAATTTGCTCCATTACAATAATGTTTCTCAAATGTTCCTTAGTTAAGTATTTTTTCAGTTTAATTATTTAAACCAATGTTCTTTTTATAAATATGGCCTTCATCAATATATATTTTCCTAATTTCCATTTCTACTCAAACCTCTTTTCTGATGTAACCTTTTTACAAACAATTTTTCTCTTTTATACTCTGTAAATATTTTTTGTTAGCTTTGCGTATCAAAATACTTTTTTTAAAAAAATTGTTCTACTTTATTTTTTAACTAAATTCGAAAGAGAATAGTAAATCAAAAAGACACTAGACTTTTAAGAAAATTTTATGTTCACAGAGCAAAAAATTCAACAAATTGAATAATTATGTCCTTCCAATTATTTTATAACACCAAGATTTCATAAATTGATGGTTTTTAAAGTTTTTCATATTCTTAAATTATGCACTCTCTAAAACAAAAATGCTGGTTCAGCCACTGCTAGCAATAGTGGGAATAGAAAGAGTGAGAAATGAAAAAAAAAAAATCAAATTGAAAACCATTTGCAATAAATATTTTCGCCGTTTGTTCACTTAAATAGAATATTCACATTCTCCTACATACGTAGTATATTTGGATACCAACCCTACGTTACTGGTATTCCTCCAACTCACCCCAATGTTTCACCCCGAGTCCCATGAGCCCACTGTACCAACCTATATTGGGCCAAGATGGGCCCACTTGAGCCAGCCCATAGTTTATGTTTTAGGATAAAATTTTAGTATTTGTTCATCCATAAATATGAATAGTAGGGGCATATATTCTACCGTTTGAGGACTTTCTTTTGCTTGACCATAGTTTCAGAACTTGGAAACACAACCTTAACTGCCAAACAACCATATTATCTTCATGTGTATTTCAAGAATTCCATGCTAAACAGGGCCATGTTTCTTGATCAACGAATAGAATATCTTTGGACAGGAGTTGTGTCGTTCAGCCGATGAGGCCTTGAAGCTTATGAACTAAATCACTGTAGTTCATTTTATTAGCTTTCTTAGAGTGTGTTTGATTGAGTTTTCAAATCACGGTTCGAATCATTTTGCTACAATATTTTCTCTCACAAAAATTTAAATCTTCATTCAAATACTATACTTAAATACTCGTAGTGTGTTTGTTTGAGTTTTCAAATCACGGTTCGAATCATTTTGCTGCAGTATTTTCTCTCACAAAAATTTAAATCTTCATTCAAATACTATACTTAAATACTCGTAGTGTGTTTGTTTGAGTTTTCAAATCACGGTTCGAATCATTTTGCTACAGTATTTTCTCTCACAAAAATTTAAATATTCATTCAAATACTATACTCAAATACTCGTACCAAACGCACCCTTAGAGTCGTCCCTAAACCTACAGAATCTGATTAAAGAAATTTCAACTTACTGTGCAATTTTAAATAAAGCCGATTCCCTTAAAAAAAACCCTTCCATTTTCGTGTCTAGTATGGCTGCAAAAAATACGTTAAAAAATAAATGTCTATCAGTAGTTCTCGAGGCATTAAGTCGTTAACTACTTTTTGTTAAATTGGTAATTTTCAATGCATTGATGTGCTTCAAGCTGAGGGTTCAAACCACTACATGTGCAAAACTCTATTTTTTTTTTACTAATGTGAGGTGACCGATTCGATTAGGTTTGTTGTTCAATTCCCTCTAAAATTGTTTTTTTTTTTTTTGGTTTTTGAATGATCAATTTTTCGGTCCACGTATGTCTTTTTTTTTTTTTTTTGGAACAGCCCTATCTTTTACTACTTTTTGTTCAAATGGTAATTTTTAGGTTACATATTTTTTTTAGTAAGGAAACACGCACGACTTTACATGTGTTTAAAGAATTGGTTCAAATCAATCAGTTTAAACTTAAACAGTATACACTCTCAGTTATAACAATGTTTTAAACTATTTGATTCAAACTGAAATTCCTAAACACCTCAAATTAGTTTATATGAGAGGATTTGCGCTAGTATAATTCATAAATATATGTGTATACTTCCTTCTCTTTTTTTTCTTTTCCATAAACCTTAGAATACTATTAATATAACGTGTCTTTTCCCTATACAGTTTATCATAATAACTAATTGGCAGGTTATAAAGCCCATTAATTAGGCAAATTTCATTCTGAGATAAAAAAATACAAGTTGAGAGTTCAAGTACTAAACTGACTGTTAGAAAACACGCATTGTTCTGCTCCTTGAGACGAGCAGGCTCTATTTTTGTAAACAAATTGACAAGAAGTCTTATACAGACTTTTATCTTAGATTTATGTCGTAGATAAAATCCATATTACCTATTTCTAAGTGCTTAGTCATATCAAAAACTAAATGGAGTCAACTAGTGTGCAAATTCAGCAAAACATGATGGTTCGTAAACATGCACTTTAAGGCCTCGTTTGGTTTCGTTCTTAGAATTTTTAAGAATATTTTCACACGTTTTTCGAGTTAAAAATTTTAAAAACATCCTCAGTACTATTGCTAAAAAACTTTCATTTTTCAAAACAAAAATAGCTTCGTTTATTTTAAAAACAATACTAAACGGCTCTTAAGTTTTGTATTTTTTGTCGGGTTATTAGTATTGTTAGTGCTTAAATTATGAGTATCATGTCATTTGGTTCTTAAATTTTTAATTTTGGCAAATTAATCATTGAATTATTATTATCATCATCATCGTCATCATTTACTGCTTTGGTCCTTGATTTTAAATTGACAAAGGATTTTTTAAATTTCACGGATAGACTCGTGCTCCAGTCGCTTAATAACTAAAATCTTTATAGACATTATTACGTCAACATAGAATAGTCATTGTTGTTGAAGAAATTTTTAAGAATAGAATATTTTGCATTTAAGTTAACCATTTTCGTAAAAAATTCCAGTTGCTATACTATTGGAAGGTGATTATCTCAGAGAAATTTTAGAAGAGATTCTCCAATTTAAGTGTTAGGGACTAAAACTACCAATCAATTTAAAGTTCACTGAGTAATTTATCAAAATCAAAAGTTTAGGGACTAAAGTGACACAATGCTCATAATTCATGAACTAATAATACTAATAACTATTGTCTTCATCCTGGTAATTCACCTCTTTTAAAAAAGAGGAATTCTTATAAATGCCATCATTTGAAACGTATTTTTTATGAATTCCACACATGTTTAAATATGATACAACTTAAACATATAATAAAAGTTATAGTATGGTATAACTTTTTCAAATATGACATCAATAAATACAATTTTTAAAAGTATGGTACAACATGTAACTTTCTCTTTTAAAGAGTCATTACTACTTGGATATGGATGCTTGACGATTGTCCATGTATTCTGACTAGACCCAAATTCCTTATCTAATTTTTAGTGTGCTAAATGGTATCTAATCAATTACATTATGACACATCGTTTAAACAATTTAAATATTTTTCATTAAATGTTATGTCATAATGTGATTGGAATAAACACCATTTAAAACTTGGATCTCTCCGACTATCATAATGAAACTTACTTGAGCCTGAAACTTTGTTGAAAAAACGAGTAGTCTTGTCACCCAACCAAATAACCAATAGTCCAATTGACCCATTCGGTTCACTGCATAAATCTCTCTCCCACTAGATGTCCCGGTCACTATTATTGGGCGCATAAGAACATGTGAGAGGTTAGCAAAGGTCATGAATGTTTTGGGCCCACCAACTCCTTATGTAAGATGTATGGCTGCCCCTTTTTTAGAGGCATTGCAAAACTGGCCATGCCTTACAGTTACATGAATGTTGGGACCCAAAAATCCGACAAAAAATCACCAATCAATGTGAGTTCACAGTTTTTGGGCCCTCTGATCTGTGCTATTCCGCATCACGGACTAGCATGGGCAAAAACTGTAAGAGACCAATTCGAAATGTGCTGTTCACATGGCATGGGGCTTTGAAGACTCTTATTGCAATATTTTTGGCCTAAATGGTCCCTTCATAGGATATCTATATGTGTATTATCAATGAAGGGAATCTGTTAAAGGTACCTTGTTTTGAGAAAAGTGTTGTGGACCTCCATCTTCACGTGGATTATCGCCTTGGAGATTCTACATGTCAGTGAAAATGAAAAGTGAAAAATTCACGGCATCTGTTTGAAATTTTTATGATTCAGGCGATTCTTCTTTTTGGGCACTTCAATTTCTGAATTGGGGACCATCACAAATGTTTGTATGAAAGAGTCAAGCAATTTTAACTTGGGGTAAAAAAATGAAAAAAAAATCTAGGAAATTCTGATAAGGATTATAGTCCACCCATTAAACATGATGCTATCTCCAGCCACAATTCTGATTTTGTTGATTATGTATAAAAAGAAACCTCGCATATATGTAAAATTAACAGACGACACTACAACTACTTAATTAGCTACGTTTGGCAATGCTCAAGTTCCTTTTCTTCTTTCTAAGGGGGTAAAACTATCCTTTTCTTCGTTTCTTAACTTATGGGAAAGAGCCCACGTAAAAATTATGACCAAGCCTCACGTTACATAGAGCAGAAGATATATGTGATAGCTTTGATTCCGAATTGAGGAGGACTTCCAAAATGGTAGGTAATTTTGTGTTGATGACAGAAAAACATTTACTGCTCCGCCTACTAGTTATATTATTATTTTTTTACTTAGTTTTCCTTAGAAAGTGCTATTAAGTATGTTAACCAAATCATAAAATAATATAATGGAAAAGTTAATGAAATATTATAAAGAAAAATAAAAAAAGTAAGAATGAGGATCGTTATTTGTTTTAGTATTTATTTATCTATGAGACAGTGAAATGAGAAATTATAATCTATTTCTCTTTCCTTTTTTTTTCTTTAGGTAAAAATTGAATTTCATTAATAGGCTAAATCGACAAATACAACATAGAGCATTGATGAAGGAATAGCCCCTGACAAAATGCATGCTATTGTGATATGTGCTCTTAAAAGTATATGATGTTTTATAAAAAGGATATATTTATAAATAAATAAAGTGAATTTTTCATTACATGTACGTGCATGTATTTTGAATACTTTATGAATATAATTAAAATTTTATAGTTATTTATGTGACCTTAAATATTATATGTAAGTGTTTATGCAAAAGGATAATATTTAAGGATAATAGTTAAAATGGTTAGTAATATATAACTAATTATTATAATTAATTATTCAATTAAAGGATGAAATCTTTAATTGAACATTACTAATACAGGTTACTTCTATTAAGAATGGAACGGTCTTCTCTAAACTATTAATATAATGAGGCATTAAGTAAGTGCATTTTATATAATGAGATTATGTAAGATCAGGACATGTGATATGACCAGCTAGTAATTTCTATTAAATATAGCATGTTTTATTAGACATAGCATGTTATATTCACATCGATTGATAGTCATATATAAAACGATCTTAATCCTGAGTTATTAGCAGACTCTTATTTAAAGATTTATGTCTTTTGATTTACTCGATACAGATATGAGAATCTAATCCTATCCCTTGTATTTTGGAGGCATAATGAAGTAAAATAACTGAAAATGTTAATATTATAAGATGCAATCTATTTCTTCTCCAATGAGAAGTAGATAAATAATTCTTTTGAGTATTAATTCGAGTCTTGAATAATATAAGCACTCAATCCATGATTATGTTCATGAATTTATTATTCATTAGAGAATTAATGACACTCAAGAAAAAAAAAAGTAATTAGAAGACTAACGAATTTTACCTAGCTTTAGTTATGAATTATCTATAGAGGATCAACTTATATACAATGATTATATCAAATGGATGACTCTAAGAAATGAGTAATTATATCTATAATTTTAAGAATGCAATTTTAAGTATTTAGTGGAATTACATTAAAATTAATTAAAGATCTTAATTAATATATTGATTTTATTGGAGCTTGAAATTATAGGTCCATTAGTTCCCCATCCTTGTAAACACTGTTTGGACAAATGAAATCACTGGTTTAATTAATTAATTTAGAATTATGAAATTCTAAATCAAATATTACTCCAAATAAATTATTAATTACTATTTAATTTAAAATTATTAAATAAGATTATTTAATAATAAAAATTAATTTTAGAAAACACACAGTAGGGTCCACCCATTGTGTGTGGCACCACAAAGCACAGGAGAATATTCTTTATGCACTCCAAAGCTTGATTGCCAAGTTTCCATATATAAAATTTTTATTTTTGGATAAATGTGATTTAATTCAAATTTGGAACAAATGAGATTGAGTTACAAGTAGATTTTCTCTACTCCTACTCTTTGAATTGGTGCCACCCGTAGATAAAGTATCAGTATGAGTGGCATCATATACTAATAGAGAAAAATAAAATATTCTCCTTTATTTTAATTAAATATTTGATATTTAAAATTAAAATAAAGAAAACTTCCAAAATTAATTGAGTCTACCTTTCTCTACAAATAGAGACCTCCTCTATTCATTCCATACAATTGTGAGTTTTGGAGAGACTGGGAGAACTTTGCTAAAATCCCCTCATATATTTAATGAAATATAAGTTCACATAAAACTTCAAATATCGTTTAACACATCATGATAAGAGAAGCAGTAGTATAGTTTTCAAGAAACTATAATTTCAAAAACATAAAACTATCTCAAACCAACATAAGTACAGAAAATAACACTAAAATAAATTTTTTGCTTGAGATTCTAATTTATTTTCATGGCATGATTCTGTTTTCAATCTAATACTTGTGCATACATGCCCATTCCTATCCTCTACCTTATTCAATTTGCTTTTTACCTTTGACTGTTACATGCTATAAAACTAAGTAAGCATAAGCTTAACAAGTACATTTTTTTATCTCACAACATAAAATATAAACTTTCATAAACTTATAATTTAACATAATAATCATAATCATAATCATAGTAATGCACAAGGCATGTATTTATGTATAACATATCTTTCATTTAAACTTTTATATTAAAACATTACTCATTTTATTTTTAGGGACCGAAGTGTTGCACCATTAATAGTATTGGCACACCAGCAATGAGAGGAGAAAGGTAGGTAATCCCAAACCAAACATGACAAATCTACCTTCAAGACATCATAATATAAACATAGGGTGTGCAACACTTAATTAAATGATACACACACACACATATATAAACTTTCTTTAAAAACTTGTCATAGATCATAAAATCATAAACATGAAAACATCCTTAAGAAAATTCATCGTAAAAGGTTTAGAAAAAAGAAACGTTTGTTCACAAACCTTTAACCATAAAACATTCTTTATCATTTTCATAAACTTTATCATGTTACAGGTAAAAAGGTACTTACTTGAATTGCTAGCTTATTAAACCTTAAGTTGGGTGACGTAATCATGGTTCTTGGTGTGCTCGCCTTTGGAGTGCTCATGTCAATCATTCATATAATATATGAAATTATTATTCATATTTACAACATCATTTAATACAATAGTACATCATTAAACATCATTCTTAATGGAATAAAACATCTTTAAGTCATAAACTTACACTTAGAATCAAGAAACATATAACCAGAAAACTTAAGCTCTAAATACTTAGAGAATTTAATCTCAATTTATAAGCATGATAAAAGTGTGACATATCTTCCATAATACAACTCACATATAACATCACTCAAATTTTTATTTTCTTGAAAGTATTAATCTAAAGTATATTTTTATATTTTCATATTCAACCAAGCAATCTATCAGTCACAAAAACTAACTGACATGCAAGGATTCTTTGCTTTACAACTTAAAATACACACACAATTAGAGGACTAATATTTGTAAAAATTAAGTAGACACACATATACAACCTCAAAATTTTTTCTAGCCATAAAAATATCATTTGATTATTTAAATAAATCTCGCAAAGATTACAAGGGAATTTGTTAGCATCTACCCAGCAGTGAGCAGTCATTATTTAAAATTATGGATAAAATAAATTATGTTATAAAATAATTTTTTAAAATTGTCACATATAATAGACACATAATAGCATAACTTATCCAAAATTTAGCATCAAATAAAATTTGAATAATTTAAAATACATGTTTGAACTTAAAGAAAAATATTAATTTTAGATGTGCTAATAGTAAACACCAATCAATCAAACACTTTTATAAAATAAACTATGCATGATATGGTTTTGAAATTTTTATATGTCATGATTAACATATAAAAAAAATACTACAAAAATAAGAAATCATAAAAAAAATTTAAAAGTATATTTTCTATCTTACAAATTTTGTAGAGCATATCAGACAAAGATTTATATTCACTGAGGACTTGGTAATCAACAATTTTTTCTTACAACATAGAGATGATATGAGGCTAAAAATTTATACACATGCCAATAAAGACTCAAAAATTTTTACAGAATCGTTAGGTCTCATTTAACTATTAAAACAGACCTTACAAGATGCGCATATAAATCTCTCAGCGTAAGGAAATCCATGAGCAATGCTCGTTTGAAGGCTCATAACATTATTTAATGAAAATTCATAAAAGAATTTTAAGCATTCTTAACATACAAATACCTGGCATATCCAAATATCATAGAGAAATAAAATCATACAAACTTGAAACATTATCAGGAATTTTACCAAACGATCGAAACCCTAAAAGACTCTCAACATATTCTAATAACAAAGCATTATATTCATGCAAATTCATCATTTCATATGAACGTGAATATTTGAAACCATAAAACAATGTTTTGATAACCAAAATAGTAACAAAATAATGTATATTTCATGATAACATAACATGTTTATGCATTCATACCACAAAAGAATGATTCTCTAAACATGTTTGTCATAAAAACTATACATATCAATCATGAAAATTCATAATAATCAAAACCTTTAAATCATACCTTAAGTTCTTTTTTTTTTTCTCTTTAAACAAACACGAAGGCTTGTATGTAAAAATCTTCAAAAACATTTCCTTCTCCAATGGCTTGAAAGAAAGGAAGATGAGTAATGAATGCTCAACTTCATGGGTTGGAGAGATAATAGACACTTTCTTAGAAAATTTTTAGGTGATAATGGAGGCTTATGAACATGCATTTGATAGGAGAAGAGGGAAAAATTTTTCTTTGGTTGGAAAATAAGAAAACATGTGGGCTTTGTTGGCATCAAGATGTTTTTATAAGTTGATGAATGAGAAAGAGAGTGAAAACCCTAGTATTTAACTTAAAAATCTTTTAAATTAATTTAAAATACAATTCCTAGGAAGTTTTCTTGATATTGGATGATTAGAAATCATAAAATGGGTCAAAATTGGTTAAAAAAATTTGAATTGGGTAAGTGTTGAGCTTGAAATCCACTGTGAAAATGTGTGAAAGAGCCAAATCAACATCGTCACTATTGTGCTGAATTCTAGTGTTGCTTGTTTTCCTTTGGCATTGTAGCACCTGTGCATGGGTTTGCAAGTTGTTGCTCACACATATTCGCACTGTAGGGCTCGTTTTATTGCTACAGCACCTATGGACGTGCATGGGACATGCAAAACTTCCTTCCTATGATTTTTAATTCAATTTTGACTATTGTAAATACATCTAAACACCAAAACACATGTGGAAATCATTAAAACACTGAAATTAATATAATATGACACATCATAATGTATTCAAATATAAATAAAACTTTAATTACTTATGCACATTTTTGACATGAACACTTTCGTTATATCGATTCCACGTGGCTGTCACCTGCATCATAACTAGATAAAAACATTGGTTGCTTGACTTAAATTTTATAAAATAAAATTATTATCATGTTAACTCGTTAATTTCCCCATTTAAATGTTAAAAAGTTGATAGGTGTTACAAACCATATGTTAGAACTCATGCCCCAAGTCCAAGCACACCCCCAAGCCTAGCGCTACTCAAGAAACCACTAGAGAAAAAGTTGTCGCATCAATCAGTGACCCTCATATGGGGCTAGTAGTTAGGAATCTGGCCCAGGGTTGACATCAGTCTTCCAACCCTTTGAGGCCTCATACAAAGGCGATGCACCAAAGTTGAAAGAAAAAAAAACCCTAGCGGAGCAGAGGAAGAAAGAGAGTCAAATATTATTATTATTATTATTTCCCCATCCGTTTATTTTATTTTTCTTTTTTGTGTAGTGAAAAGGGATAATTTGAAAATTTTGAGCAAAATGAGGTCAAAAAGAGAAGGGGAATACAAATTTAATTCAGGTTCAATGTACCCCTATGTGCAGAAGAAGGAAATCTAGCGCTAAGCGCACTTTCAGCCGTCAGATATTGGCCTTAACACCCCGATAGCGCCTGAGGTCCACTCTCCACCAAGGCGGGTGAAGTGTTGGGCAGCAGAAGCATCAGCCAGTCAACAAGCGCCATGCGTCCTCCACTGCATCAGCCCACTAACTCCTCCTGTGATCCAGTATTGCCTCTTCTAGTTCTTTCCCGTGCAACTATGTGCGCTAACGAGCCTGACAGCGCCATTGGCCCTTGCTTCTCCTGTGGCTAAATGAAACGCCGCCACGTGGCCTGGGATCAAATAAATTAATTGGCTCTTCTTTTATGCTTCTGACGTGGGAATCAGCGAATAAAAGAGAATCAGCTTCCATTTTGTCAGGAAGCATAGTGCCTGATGGCTTCTGCACTCCATTTACTTTCGGAGTTGATTAATGAGAACGAAAAAGAAAAAAATAATATAAATATTTTATTTTGAGGGCTTTATTGCTAGATTTAGGATTAGTTTTAGGTTTTGTTTACAACATTCTCAAAGAAGAAAATACCATGAGGCAAGAACAAGGAGAAGAGCAATGGAGATTGAGTTTTCTCTTAAACTTTATTCCCTTTTAATTATTATTACTATTTTTTTTTTTTTTGCTTATTGGTGTCAAAATCTTTGAGATTGAGTTTTTATTTTCAATTATGAATTAATTTTCCTTTTATTATAGAATTGCAATATCATCTAAATATTTACTTTTACTTTCTCTTTCTTGATTTAATGCATGTTATCCTACTAAATTGATTGTTCCAGTTTAAGCCTACTGCCTCTAAATGCTTGATCATCATTTAGACTTGAATAGATAACCTCAATGCACTTGAAAAAAGTGAATTTTGTGTTTTGTTATGGATGGAATGACATATGTTGTGTAGCATATGAATATACCACATAGCATGTGTAGCCATTAAAGGAAGCCTAGATCTTAACGAACCCATGGTTATTTTTATCTTCATAGGAATATAGTGGATAATGTATTTTTGGGTATTTCCATATGCTAGCGGGATAGGCTTATGGATGTTAGAGGGGTCAATTTAGTTTGTTATAATTAATTGAGGAGAGAAAGAGGATTAAAGTAAATTGTTTAGATGCAACTATAATTCTAGATGTTTATTTTCTTATTCTTTAGCTTATTTTGTTTATTTTAATTTTAACCACTTCTCTTTTTCGCAATCAGTCATTCTAATAATTTTAAAGCTAATCCAATTTTGGTAATTAGTCCAAATTAAATACAATCTCTATGGGAACAATATTTGCACTTTCATCCATTTTATTACTTGTACGATTCCGTATAGTTGTAGATTTTAACCAACACATGTCCCAATGAGTGTAACCAATCACATTATGATATATCATTCAATGGGCTCAAAATTAAAGTGCAAAAAAGTTAGTTACAGACCCTCCATTTTGTTTGTTGGTTTGGATTAGATTGATTTAAACTTTTTTATTTCAACACAAAAAAATAGAATCATGTAGTTTAAATTACAATTTAAATTGGTGTTTGAATGTACAGTTAAAGTGTTAATCTTAAACAGGAAAGTTGAACTGAATTTGTATCTGAATGAGTTTTGAGAACTCTAGTCTGAAGCATGAAAAATTTATGTAATTGAAAAATAAATATAAAATAAGTAAAACAAAATTTATTTAATTGTAAAACAAATATAAAATAATAGCTTTAAACTATTAAATACAAATATATATGAATGAAATTACTGTTCAATACTAATTTAAAATGTTAAGATAAATAAGGGTTTCAATTATAAGTTAAGCAGTGCAACTCAGTTTGTTTAATTCAAATTATATGTTTTAACAAACTTCAATTCAAACTGTGATGGTCGTTGGAACTAACCCGAATTGAGCCAATGAACCAAACACACTAAAAGTGTCATTTTTTCAAAAATGTAATATAATATAGTTGGTTAGAAACAATTTTAAACAACAAAATTGAATTTGTGATCTCCATCCACCTTAAAGGATTGATTTTTATTTTTTTCTTCTTATATTACGTGGAGCTCATTAAACTCGCATTTCCACAGGTAAACTCGTGTCATGAGAAAAGGGTATTGCTCTTTCTCATAAAGCTTTTCGACCTCCAAACTTTTATTCGTATAATTGGAAGCTCCTGCAAAGTTTTTCTTTTTCCTCGTGGTGTTTTTGGTAAATTCCAAACGGTAATCACCCATTTCATTAATTTTTTATATCCTTGAGATTCTTATAATTAGTTTGGATTAGCTCTTCGCTTGTTCCTATTCATCCTCCGCCCCTTACCCAGTGCTTCGGATCATGCCTTCCTAATAATAGAGATAACAGGGAAAGTTTACAATAAATTAATTAGTTTACAATTATCAGCTTTCCCTATTATTTCAATTACTTTCCTCCCATCATTTTCTCTTCTTTTCATGAAAAATTTTCTCACTCTAGAGAAACTTTTTATTTTTTCCCTCTCTTCAAATGGGCGGGTTGCTTTCCTAGAAAAAAATGGGTTGATTGCTGATTGTGATGTCTACCGTATTTTAGGGTGTTTGACGTTGCCAATTTAACTAAAAATTTTTGGTTACTACAATAAGCTCTCATATACTATCATATTAAAAAAATAAGTTACACGTGTAAAGATTTTATATGTTATAATATTTACATTGTAACTAAAATTGTTTCAAAATATTGACTTGAACTAATACTTTTAACACCTTATTATTATTATTATTATGTGGTATTTAATATAGCCCATATACCTTAAATATACTATATTAATAAATTTTATTTTACACTTCTCATGTCTCAAACCTGAGACCTAACCTTCTAACCTTTTAACCCAACGGCTGGCTTCAAACACCTTTTTAGTTGTACACCTGTATATTTAACAATCGTGGGATAGCCTGGGGATCCATAATGTGCCTTTATTGGTTAAAAGAAGTCAAGCCATTCCTACAACAAAATTTGAAAAAAGAGGGAATTTCTAAGCTGGATATTATAAAAGTAATGTTTATTACCCATTTGTTTTTTGATTAATAAATCTGTAGAAAAAAAATGGATTTTAATTAAATATAACGGTAAAAAGCAGAGTTTTACTAGTAGGGTTCGCACGGTAAAAACCCAAAGAGAGAGAGAGAGAACCTTGCCGATGGATAAATGAAATATGTGGTAAAAAGAATGCCTGCTTAGCTTAAAAATGCTTCTTACCAAGTTGTGTAATTTCGAAGATTGTGCGGTTGATGAAACTGAAAGGGCTTTGAATTAGAAGTAAAGGACAAGCAAGAAAGAGCTCATTAACACCACAATCCATCATTTAATTTTCTCATTAAGGAGCCACCATAATTGCTTAGTTGAATGACGACAATTATACTCTTGTAATATATGTTGTTCTCCTTCTCAATTTTTTATTTTTTAAAACTTAAAACATTAAAGATAGGGTTCCATTCAACTTGGTTGTTGCTAGGTACAATCCATCAATCATAAACTACAGTTTGGTTTTATCCAAAAGAGAGCATTGTTTTTCTGCTTTTTTTATTTCTTTTGAGTAGTAGGATATGCATGCCTGTCCTTGCTGTTAGGAATAGTGCTATTTTGCATGAATTCTTCAAAGTTTTATAATTTATTGTTTTTTTTTGGGCGAGCCCAAAAAAAAAATTATAAGGTGAAACATTATATGTCCACCCTCTAATTAACATTGCTTTTCCGGGAAAATGATGAATTCTGGTACGCCTTTTTTCCTAGTGTTGTCCAATCAATTTGGACATATGTAAATCCATCTTATGGGGTGAGACATCAGAAATTAGGGTTCTTCAATTCAATGCACTAGGTGGGTCGGGCATGTCACATGTTTGGTGATGGCCAATCTGAAAGGCGACAAGATCTAGACCATTCTACAGTTTTTATCCCCTTGGAAATTTCCTATTTCCACAGTAAGGGAATTTAAATACTCTAGAACTCATATTATAACATCAGAATCACATCAAGCAAATTAAAAAAGTGTGCTCTATAATCAATATATGACATTATAAACATAGAAAAGTATATTGGAAATTTATGATGGATCAAAACTCATCCCTATCAATAATGTCTTCTTTTTCCTACCACAAAATTCTCTTTTTCTTTTTTGGATTTGGCCAGGTAGTGTTCATTTGGTACTCAGTCTCTCCTCAAAGTTGTGGTCTCTATTTTACTTTGCGATGATAGAAAGCGTGAAGTTTGTTAAAAGGAAGATTGAAACTTGTAGGATAATTCTATGGTAAGGTTATCCTCATATCGTTAGATTCGACCAAAATTTTCTATCAAAATAAGAAAAAAGACGCAGAAATTTTGTACCACATTGCTATGGACTGTGTCATACTAAAACATTTGTAACATTTAATAAAAGTAAGTTTTAAAATGTCGTATATATGAGAATTCCTCATATATAGTGTATATTTTATACTAATAGGGTGTTTGACAAAGCTAATTACAACTAACTTTTTAGTTAAAAAACACTATAGCATGTGAGAGTTTTATATTATAACAATTTTTTAATTTTTACAGTAACATGTAAGAGTTTTATATTATTTCTTAATTAAAAAATTAATTCTTGCTAACTTTATCAAACCCGTTATGAAATTTATTGTTTTGTTAATAACAGGGTTGTAGTTTTATATGATTAAATAAGATTATCCTTTATACATAAATAAAAAAGGGGGAAAAAGAGTAGTAATGTAATTTAAGTGGCTAAATTCTCGTCAAAATCTCCCGCAAGAAAAAACATCTTGGAATCCTAGTTCTAACGACCGTCTAGGCTCTAAACCTGACTTGACGTGGGAAAATTCCATCCACAAAATAAGAATTAACCAGCCTTTGATATTTTTGCTCATTGGGTATTTTGGCCTTTTTTGACCAATGAAGAGCTTTTTAGAAGAAGTTGTGGACGATCTGTTCGCCCATGTCACTATGCAGTCACTTTCAAGCTTCAATGTGTGTGTTTTTATTTTATTTTAATTTTTTAGAGGAATATCTATATATATATATATATATATACACACACACACATCTTGCAAAAGCAATCTGTGACGGCCATAGATTTCAGAGTAGAACCAAAAGGAATCACGAAACAGATGGGGCGGGCCGTCCAATAGTTTGCCACTTGGCATCAATGCACAGCTCGGGACAGGTCTGCAGTCTGAGCCCAGAGAGGGTCTCTCACTTTCAGGGCTCCACAATGCTAAGCTGTCTTTGCAGTAAACCTAAATCTTTTAACACTCGCACTATGGAGGAGAGTGTGGTAAACGCGCTTTTCTAATAAAATTAAATTATTTTGGTTTTTTTTCCTAATTCTTTTTAGTTTTTGATTAAATCTCTGTCCCATGATTTTTATGCAACAAAAATAATTTCAGATTTGGAAGGCTAAAGTTAGTTCTTACTACAAGCTCAGTTATATATAATGTAAAACTCTTACATGCTTCAATAAAAAGAAAAAAAATTACTACAATATAAAAGCTCTCACATGCTACAGTAAAAAACAAGTCTCACCAATGATTCTCACCACTAGCCAAACACCCTTTTATTATCCATCTTCTCATAATGTTTCACCATCTAGTAGGCAAGTAACACACTCTCTCTCTCTCTTTTTATCTTTTCTTTTTTTTTCGAGTACCGTTAATAAGCTTTTAAATGGGTGTAAAACCGTAATATGCATTGAATTATGAATAAAAATTGCATATTAAATGTTATTTTTACAATTCTTTTAGTGTGAAATTTATATGATATCTTTCAAAAGAACATAGCATGGATATTAGCATTTCTATCCCAGATAGGGTAAGAGTTTGTCTTCAAAGCATATAACTTGATGGTCTTTTTTTTTTTTAAAAAAAATGATGTGACATAACAAGCCTCTTAAAAAAATAAGTAATTCTTTTCATTTTTATAAGGTTATAATTTTATTACTCATAAAATTGTATAAATCTAATATAATCTATAGTAAATTTTTTAAATTGAATTTTATTGTGTTGCTAATAACTAGTTATATCCTGATGAATTAAATAAAATTGCTTAAAAAAAGGGGGCAGAGTCCTGGATTGCAATAGGAGAAGGACTCGGAAGGGCATGCTCTGACACATGCCATTCCACCATGAATATCCGTACAATGATCTTGTTGGGGTGGAATTCAAGCACTGTGGCCAACATCATTCCATGATCTTAGTGGTCCACACCCCATGGTTTTGTGCAAGATAGCCTCTCTAACCTCCGTTCTTGCATTGACAGCAGTAATGCACCTTCTTTTTTTCTTTTTTCTTTTTTCTTTTTTAAGAACAACCGATAATATCAACTTCTTCTTTTTTTTCTTCTAAATAGTGTCTTGAAAATTTAAAAAATTTCCCCATTTACGTCCTTAGGAAGATTTTGATGAAAGTGCCAAAAGAAAATTCTAATTAGGTAAATGGTCTCTTTTTTTTTTGAACAAAAAAATACGTTTTTTTATACAGGTAAGCTGTTTCAATTTTTTTTCAAAAAAATAAGAAAAATGACTGTAGCAGAATAAGGAACCTCAACAGGAAAAAAAAAATAGAACCGTTTTAATGTCTAAAAAACTTTCTTTTTATGTCAAAAATTGTAAAAAAAAAAAGGTCTATTTACCAAAAAAAATTTTAGCCGGAGGCCCTTTATCAAAATCCCTCCTTACGACAACATACCGCGCGCTCTATCTCTTTCTCTCTCTCTCTCTCTCTTTATTTGGGAGGGTTACGGTGGAGTGTGAAATTTTTCTCCACCAGTGAAGAATGTTTGGAGATTAATCTGAAGGTTGACATTCAATTTCAACATAGTTTTATATGATCACGCACACATTGAATCATTGTCAAAATATAATAAAAATAAATAGGAAACCATTATATCTTTTTTAGAAGAAAAAATCATTACATTTAAAAAATTAAAAAACTATCAAAATAATCTCAAAATTTACCACATCTTTTAAAAAAATTAAACAATTTCAACAAATTAATACACTTTTAAACTCAAGTTAAGCACAACACTAACACTTTACTAAATTAGTACAAAACTTTTTTAAAAAATTAATATCCATTAATAGATTAATCTAAACATTTAGATTAAACTAATTTTACGAATCAAAGATCAAACCAATTGCACAATTTTTTCCACAAATAATACAATAATAAACGAATCAATTTCAAAAACATAATTATATTACAAAATATATTTAATTACACAAGTTTCACAAAATTTTCCCCAATAATAACAGGGAAAAATAGACTAATTTCAAAATTGAAAAAAAATTAAGAAGTATAGACCCAGATCTAGCGGCAAGGGCGGGGGCACCGCCGTTCTATGTCGTTCATCGGTTTCCGCAGTGAGGAAACACAAATCACCATCATCGACGACCATCGCTAGTTTTGGGGAAAAAAAATTAATTTCAAAATTGAAAAAAAGAAGATGTAACGGCCCAGATCTAGAGGCAAGGGCGGGGGCGGGGGCGGGGAGCACCGCCATTCGTCATCTAAATCCGCAGTGAGCAAATGCGAATTGCCACATCGGCGACCATCGCTGGGATCGCACACGACATTGTGGATGAAGGCTAAGGTTCTTGCAGACGAGGAGTTGATGTAGGCGGTGGAAGAGATCGACGTCATTCGCTAGGTTTCAAGCCAAATCTCGGCGTTCATGGAGTTTTGAGGTAGATCTTGGCGTTCAATTATTCAATGGACTCAACGACATTTGATGGGCTTGGCCCTCATGAAGGAGGGTGGCTTGCGATGGGGCTTAGTTGGCATGATAGAGGGTTGATGCTGTCGCCTCAATCAAAGGATCTCTTCTTCTCCGATGACGGCGGACGGCGAACAAAATAGAAAAAATAGAAGAACAGAGTTTTTCTTTTTGAGGATAAAGAACATAGAGATTTAAGTGAAAATGAGAGGAAAAAATTATGAATTTGATGAATTGTAGTTTAAATTTTGGTATTGATTTATATGTGGTGGAGTGTATTATATATTTAGTACTCCTTTAAGTTTTTTCTCCATTAGATCAAAATCTAATGGTCCTAACAAAATTCTCCATCGATGGAGAATTTTTTTGCACTCTACTATAGCATTTTCCTTTTTAAATTAGCACTCTTTCCCTTATCTATAGATTTTTTTTCCCATAATTCTCAGTCCATCACACTATTCCACTTATAAATTGGAAAAGAATTCCTATGAGTTAATAAATGTCTTGTATGTTGTTTATAAAGATCAAAAAGTCCATACACATAGCAATCTAGTTCAAAAACTTGAAAAAATAGACCTTTTGTGTGTTCTAATTAAGGATGAAAATATCAATATGGATGAAAATATCGATATTCTAATTTTAAGAAAATTTTGAATAAAATATCGATATATATGGAGATATGAGAAAAACTACAGAAATTATAAAAACATTTACATTCAAACATATTTATGATAGACTCATAGAATAAGCATTAAAAAGATACATATATATATAGATATATATATATATCTATATATATGCATCTTTTACGTGAAAATCTTTGTACATGTATTAGATTTCTCAATATCAAAAGAGAAAATTACACTCCATGCTGCATTTTTCTCCCTCAATTTTTTATGTAACAAATTACAAAACTTAAAAAAATATATACCACAAAATGTGATCTACCATGAACAGTCATCATCTCTAGAAAAACATTTCCCCTTTTTTTTCTCTCTCACTCTCCCCCATCTCCCCTCTCTCACTCTTCCCTCACTTTCTTAATTCTAGGAGTCTATTGAAGCTGTAATAGATGCCACTGCCATAAATCACCAGTGAAGAAATCCAAAATGTCTTTCATTGTCACATTGTCCCCTATCATCATCCTCATCATTGATCTAACCAAATCTAAGGCAGAGATGTCGACTTCGAACTAGTGTCGTTGTGTTCGTCTTGTTCGCCGGTGACACAAAATCAGATCTCGAGTACCAGATCGTCTTCTCTGTAGCACTCCATACTCGTCGCTGATCTTACCAAATTTAAGATTGAGATCCTAACTCTAAACCAATGACGAAAGCAGATCATGTCCACCAAGATTCCCATGTGCTAGTGATGTGAAACCAGATCCAAAGCACCATATCAGTCGTTGCCGAGCACTTCAGGTTGAAAGACGTTGAATGCAGGCGACCGACGGTTTCCACCGGTGACGGGATGCCTATAAAAAAAGAGAAAATAGGACAAAAGATAGGAAGAAGAAAAATAAAAGAATTTTTTTTATCTATTTAAAATTAAATTTGTTGTTGTTTTGGATCTTCTTTTTGTTGTTGTTGTTTTGGATCTTCTTTTTTTATTATTGTTAGTTTTTTTCTCTTTTTTATTTTTTTTTTGGGTTGCCGACAATATCGTCAATGCTAAGATAAGCCAATGCTCATGAGGATAGAGAGAGATAAAAAAGAGAGAACATAGAGGAAATAAAAAAGTCCAACCGGGACGTTTCCTAGAGGGATATTCACAACATGTCATCAAGGGATACAAAAAATATGTAGGTAGAATGTAACCCAGAGGGGCACTAAAAAATGTCCCAAAGGGATATGAAAAATGTCCTAAAGGGACATATGACTATAGGGTCGAACCTAAAAACACATGTAAAATGTAGTGGAACAGGGTTTTAAAGTTTTTCTTCTTCCAGGATCTTTTTTAAAATGCTACATGCGAATAATTGTGTAAACACAAACTTACTGGTTTGACAATAGCTTTGAATAATCAAGCATTCTAAAACCTTCAGATTATTCTTGTTATGTTCCTCCTTTTGGCTCAACTGTGTGTTGGTACCAACGATATTTCTTAGAAAATCTCTAAGTATATCTTCTTCCAATATCTCCTTCCAATTTCTTCTTGACTGAGGTTCTTTAAAGCTCTAAAAAGGAGAACAATAAGAACACTAGAAGGAGGTTAGGGAGAAGTCTCTAAAAAAATAGAACCTTCAATGTCTATCTATAGATACAGTGGCTAAGAGTTAGTTGGAGCATAATCTTCTAAAGATTCTAAGAGAATCACGCCTAGCAAGAGTTGTTGGCCATGATCTTTAGCCTTCCAATAGGAGAGTAACACATGTCACAACTATCTCCAACCATATGATTCTATATCCATCAAGTATTTGTCCAAGATATGATTTTGGTTCAAACTAAGATATTATTTATTTTACCTTTTAAATATATTCCATGATTTGCTCAATTATTTATATTTTCTCATAAAAAAATAATTGTTATAAAGAATCTATTTCAACTTTTGAAACAAATATTCTCTACACTTTGATAACAACCATGCCGTATAAAATCAAGTGATATATTTGAATCAACAAATCATAAAAACACACCACTTGTACTCCCAAAGTGCACAGTTGGCACTGCATATATTGCAGATGGTGCACTACATGAATTTCTAATTCTGCCCTCAAAGGTCAAAAGTAATCCAAGAAATTTCCATTGACCAATCTAAAAGAATGTTATAAAGCTAATAAGGGGACCCAATAGACATATGTAATTTAAGCTCCAATAATTATTTATTATTTTATAAGTAAATTAATACAAATTATTAACTCTTGTTTGCGCCACTATTGGAAATCGAAGATGCACTCTCAAATTTTATACAAAATTATAAAGAACCTTAAATATTAAATGTTGATAATAGGGTCATGCATTGATATAATCATTTGCCATGTGATGATACCCTCCACAATAATATTCATAATTAGAGCTAGATTTATAATTTTCTGTGCAATCTCTCTATTTACTTCTTTGTCCATGAATTCCGTTAATTCTTTATTGGATGACCTTTTTATAAACAAAGCATAAACTTTGGGTAATATTTGATATCCCAAATCAAATAGTGAGATCTCTGCATATAAGTTCCTGAGTTAATACTCATTGGAATATTATCTTATCATCTTATCGTGTAGGAGTTATGGATTCCATATATGTAAGAAATATTTTTAGCTACCTATATTACTATGTCTTCAATATACCGAGTTTTTCATCGTGTATTTATAAATCTCACACATTGGCAATCAAAAGACATAATAAATAAATGTGAGTCCATCAATTGCCTCAAGATTAAGATATGATCCATAAAATAATCAACAATGATAGAATTTTAATTTCTTGTTATGGAATTACATAAGAAATTTAATTCTATCGTGGTTCAGGTTTAATGTGTCCTAAACACATAGATGTTTCTATCCAGTAATCATTATATTATTATAATCCAGATAAGATTATTCCACAAAGTTAGGAATATTCAACATCACAATCTTAAGCAAGATAAAGTTTCCAACTTTATTTACCAATTGTAAACCAAAATTTATACTAAGTACACATAGTTATATCCTTTGTGTGATGAACACTTTTATATACATGATTATGAATTTTTATAAGAATTAGAACCTTTACGATATTTACATACATATATAAATCAACATATATATCATGGAAAACATCAAGGAATATCATTTATTAATAATGGAACACTTTATTTCTCATAATATCCAATTGGTATAAAACGACATGCTTTAAAAACACAAATCTTAATAGTGGCATGTTCTTGAGGGACACACGACATGTCTTGAAGGGATATGTATCAAGTTTATGGCATAAGAACTTTTAATATTTTACAGCATAAATAAAAATTGTTTAAAAAAGTAGTATTTATGTGAATTGCTCATATCAAAAGGAAGTTTTAGAAGGCTTAAACATGCTTGGGATGTCATCTTGATTCATGCAATGTTGTGCTATATCATGTTATCTAAATAATGTTGAATATATTTGTATAGGTTTATTGATCTCATCTTATTGTATTTCCATGAATAGGAAGTTTGCTCTACAGAATTCATTAGTAAATGACATAGACTTTTTCAACTAGAAAATATTGATATAATTACTATTTTTTTTGAAAAAAAATTCAAACATATGTAATTTTGTGTTTTTGATTGTGGCCGAAAATTTCATAAAATTTCTCTAAATGTTAATTGAGTGTTGGGTTTCCCAAGCTTCATTTTGTATCAAAATGCTAGGTAATAGTTATTGTGAATCTAATTTGTTGAAATTTAGTAAATTTTACAAAAATGACGCTAATTGCATACAATGTTGATATTTCAACTGATATATACCGGTCTTCTGGTGAAAAATTTTACAATAAAAAGATATTTTGATACCTCCATAAAACCAAAATTTCGATGAAAATTATCAAAATTTTGGCAAAACTTTTATCCATGGTTCTAATTAGGTTATAATCCTCTTAATATTTTGACCTCTAAAGGGCACACCGCACCATGTCCTGGGTCCTACAGGTTGGCCATCATGAACCCGAGGACACTGTTTAGAGTCCACGAGCTCAACCTTGATGCCCAAAGGCTACAAAGCATAATGATGACAAGGATGAGAACTTAAAGAAATCTCTCTCACCTTGCTGGTTGGCTACCCTTTTGAATTGGGTGATGTTAAGATTAATGTTCTGAAGCAGATAGATTATGAGTATGTTTGTTTAATGCATTCTTTGAACTCAATGGACTCAAATTTGGATTTGAATATCAAGAATCCTTCAGATACATGTTTGTTTCCCCTAAAATCTGAATCATTTGAGAATCAAGAATCCAAGTTTTTAGAGTTCTTATCTCCCCTTAAACTTTTGATACTCGGATATCTTTGCTACAGTAAAAACTAAAATTCTCTCTTCTATATTTGAGGAAAAAAAATGATAACTTCTTCATTTGTTATCCAATTGAGATGATTTTTTTTTACTGTGTTCCTAATGAAGAGATGAATAAATCAAGATTTATATTGTATATTTTTTAAGATCATTAACATTAAGATTTTATTAGATTTGTTAATAAATCAAAAACTATCTTCACTACCTCTCCAAACGCAAATTTTAATTTTATTCTATACTCATATTAAAACTTAAATGCACATCCAAACGTCAATTCGATTAATAATTCAAATCACTAACTCAAATCCTAATTCAAATCACACTAACTCAAATTAAATCACTAATTCAAATCCATTTACCAAACGGACCCTATATATATTTGAGACACTTCCATTGATAAAAGTCTTATTTTATTTATTTCGTACGTCCCAAGTCCTTATTATTAATATGGGATTCATAAGAGTTTAACAAGAAAACAAAAGTACAAAGTCTAGTAATATCTAACCTTAAATTGTACAGATAGGGTGTATAAAAGAATATATATATATATACACACACACACACATAGTCTTTTGTTTGGAATCTTAATTGGAACCAATGGTTTATAAAACTCTCAACAGTTAGAGTATAAAGCTATCACATGCTATAGTCTTCAAACTAATATTTTCGGTTCTAACGTCTCTACCAAACAATGTTATAATTTTTCTAAGAAAATAACCTAATTATTAGTGTAAACTAATATTATAATGGACCTAAATAAAAATTATTTACATAATAATTTCATTTAACTATAAATCAAATTCACTTGAAATGGTGAAGAGGTGGCTAAATATTTATGGCTTGTATCTTTTGACATATCAACTTTAAATGAAGTGTTTAATCACTTCGATATGTTGGAGGCATAAATTACAAACGCTAACAATGTTGACTTTTTTCAATGAATAGTTAATAATATCCTATTAAAGTGATATTTAGGACTTCGATAGTATGAAAGATATCAGTTATTTAGTTAAGATAATTACTGATTGATTTGCTAATTATATACTTATGATTGGGATTCTCCAAGGTGAAATAACAAAAAGCTTTAAGATCAAAATAACCAGGAAGATTGAAACTTGACCATAAATCGGTTATGAAAGTCCTAGCATAGACAAAAACAATTTTGAGCTTTCCTATCGTAGTATATAATTCAAGAGTTTGGAACAAAACTCTTAGCGGAATAGTAACGAAGTTTAATGATCAAATAACTTAGTTTAAATTAAAGAAATTAAGCTAGGATGGCATTTTTAATGGCCTCTTCAAAATAAATAATTATACTTTATTTAAATTAGATAAACGATATCTTTTTATTAATTATAAAATCAAAATGCAAAAAATAACATTCATTGTTATTATTGATCTCTTCGCTATCTTAAGAATTTAAAAAAATAATAATTTGGAATAATTTTTAGTCTAGTTAACGAAATTATGCACGGTCCTAGGCGGGACCATGTAGGTTTGGTGCAACCATTACCCGGCAAGAGACGCAGTACATACCCAAGTCCAACAAGAGAACTGCGCGTGCACAAACCCTCCTAGGACTAGTAGGCATAGGACACATGGAGGTATTGAGAAGAGTTTTTTTAATTATTCAAGGTGTAGAATAATTTATAAATTTTTGATGATTAATTGTCATGAGTTGATAGATAATTAATTGTAATTTGAATGAAAATAAAATTTGAATAATTATCAAAATATGAGATAATTATTGATTCAAAATAAATAATGATATAGATTAACTAATCTTCTATAGAGTTGATAATTACTGATTAATCTAGAATCCTAATAAAATAATTTATTTGATTCAAATCCTATTGTAAATTTTTATAATTAAATATTTTATTATAACAATTTACAATAGGATTTCAATCAAATAAATTATTCTTTTTAGTCCCCTTTATATGCGAAATTGGATATGTAGCGACAATTTCTAAATATTGGGAGGCATATTGACATAAGTTCATAGTTGGGGAATTTTTAAAATTAATCCAACTCACAAAGTTGAATGATAATTGGAATTTTTTATTGTATATATTTGAGTTTGTGTAATGGAAATATTTCAGTTTAGGGTAGGATAAAAATTTCAGACTTAATGTGTACTTGGAAAATTAGTAATAATTGTTACAAAACTAATCCAAGTTTGTTTGCCAAGTGATTCGATTAAAAAAAGATGGAATGTCTATTCTCTGTCTGTTTTATATTCACTACTTTTAGTGTGTGTTTTCTTTTTTCTTTTTTTTTTTCCTGGAAATACTCTTATAGCTTTTTAATATGTATCATTCCTTTTTCCAAAGAATGAGATGTTTATAAGCCAAACTTCCCCATTAGGGTTGGCTGGGTATTTGCTTAGCCTATCTTTTCATGTCCCTTTTTGTGCATTGGACAAAAGGTATAGCCCAACAATTGATGTCTAACAAATATGCTATTTGCAGTTGTGCTTACGTCAAAAGAACTTAATTTAGTTTGTTTTAGTAGTTTGGTACTTTTCATTTGTCTAATATATATATATATATTTATTTATGTATATATATATATAATGTGTCATCCTTCTTAGCCGGCGCAAGTCCTCGTGCAACAGTGATCAATTCTTAATCAAACCATTTAATTTATTCATTAAGTCAATTACTATCATAATTTTGTAATCACAATTCTATAATTCATCATCCACCAACATCACCATCTGATTTTATTAAAATATTCTTGACATTTAATATGATTAAACACATATAGCATGCATGAAATGACGGGATCATGGTATTATATATATCAAGAGTCAATTCGCCAAGCTAACCTGTCTTTGTTTTCAGAAATTACATTTACTTCATCCATACGTTAAACTCCTACTGGACTGAGTTGAATAATTGATGGAAAGGGATTTGGTTATGTCAGTTTATTTATTTATTTATTTTTAAAATTTAAAGGGCACATTTTTTTAAAGGAATTTAAAGGGCACATTTGAATTCAAGACTTAACTTTGAGACGGTATGAGATTATTGCTAGTAATTTAAAAGGCAATTTATTGATGGGAAGAGATTGGTTATGTCAATTTATTTATTTGTTTATTTTTAAAATTTAAAGGGCACATTTTTTTTAAAAGGAATTTAAAGGGCATATTTGAATTCAAGATTTAACTTTGAGACGGTGTGAGATTATTGCTAGTAAATAATTAACATGCTATTTGGCAGCGGTTTCTACCATATGGTTACCATCACAAACTCAATTGTAAACAGTGTAAAGCTCTCACATACTACAGTAATAATAAAAAAATTACTATAGTGTAAAGCTCTCATATGCTACAATAAGTAGTTCTAACCAAAGGTTTCCAATTATCCCTCCAAATACCCTATAAATCAGTTCAACTATTTATTAATTAATGAAAATAGAAAATTTAAACATTTTCTAAATGTTGTATTCCCCTAATTACAAGTGCAAAGAGCTGCAATATGATTGAGTATTACTTTTCAAAAAAAAAAAAAAAAAAGGGCAAACATTGATTGACTGGTCGTTGGCGTTTTTGCATCTAACAGACCCATCTGCCCAGTAGGAAGTGGCTATTTATATTGGGGTCAAATCACATGAATTTGTAATTTAACAGAGAATTCTTTTTTTTTTTTTAGAAAAAAGAGAAAAAAATTATCGTCCCTTCACGGCAAATGCACTATTTTATACTTTGAAATAGATGGACCTTATTGTTAGGAATGTTCCTGAGTATCAAGATTTTCATCCCCATTAGGGAATTTGAAAATAAAAATTGTAGCAATAGAGAAAAGGTGCTAATACTAAATTACTAATAGCGTGTGATTGACTACGTTACTTTTTTTTTTTTTTTTTTTTTGTCATTTCCTTCTTCGTTCGATTTTTTTTTTCCCTACTTTTGGAGAATGTTGAAGCAAAGTGGCCAACTACTTAAAATGAAGTTAATTGGTATAAAATACAAAAGAAAGCAAGACTCTTGATCTAATGCCCCAAAAGACTCCATTTGTGAAATAGTCATGTTTTCTTCACAATAATAGAGCGTAAGCATTATTGAGCGTTACACAACTCTATAATTCTACTTCAATATAAAATTTTTTTTTAAAAAAACTCTTCAACTCTGTATCCCATTAAAAAAAAACTATATTAACTACAAAAAAAAAAAAAAAAAAACCTTCATAACTCTATTACTAGACCATAATAATCATGTCCATGTGACTTATCATAAAAAGAATTAATATTCTCTGTTTTTTTTGGCAAGAAAAATTACATCTTATTATTCCTTCTCAAGAAATGATAGAAAAAGGACAAAAAAAAAAAAAGAAAAAAAGGAGCTCCATTTGGCTTTCTTTGAAAAGAAAGGAGCAAGAAGAAAAACAGTTTCCATTTCAAGGTTACAACCTTAGCGCAGAAGAAAAGCAAATGGTATCCTTGATATGAAAAAGGCAAAAGGTTTCTTGAGGTTCAAAGACAGCCATACATTCCACATGGAACTCCACAACTGACCAGTTATTGTCTTTCCTCTGAGTTACAGCTTCCTGATTTACAGGCTCAGAAAAATCTACGTTATACAGGTATTGAGATGCCGACTCAAAACAGAGTTTCTTTTCCTTTTTGATAAAACAAATCAGAAATTATTTAATTTTCGAGATTTCTTAACCTCTTTTCCTTGGTAGGATCATGATATTTCTTACTCGAGTATCATCACGGCAGTTTCTTGAAATATACTTCGTTTTTCGCGTTAGATCCGTAAAAAAAAAAGAAAAAAAAGAAAAAAAAGAAGAAGAGAGATTTTCACTAAATTTATATGTTAAAACATACAAAGCAATACCGTGGAGTCCATAGTATAGAAGGACCCTTCTTCTATATAAGAATAGTATTGACATATCATTAAAAGGATGATTGTACCTTAAGCAGGAGAGAGAGAACGCCCATCTAGCGTCAAATTTGTGGAAGTTCTAAAAGGTATGATTAACAAGGTCTAACTACAAAAATTCACATTTTATCCAAAAATAAAAAATAAAAAAACACAAAAGGCTACTAATCAAATTATTATTAGAGAGAGTTCATCACGCTTGCCTACCAAAATAAAAAAGACATAATTAGAGTTCAAAACTTGCTTGTATATCAACTTTCGGATGCGACTCATGTGAAAATTTCTTTTTTTTGTAATTGATTTTATAAACTCTTGTTCTAATTATAATCCTACAAAATCAAATAGCATGAAAATAAACATTATTTAAATAATAATAATAATATATGGTTCAACACTTGTTGTGCGTGGTTGTTGTTGTTGTGGGGAAGACTATCTAAAATCCAGAACCCTTTGAACCAAGTAGGTCTAGAAGCTTAATTTGAGATGGCCAAGAAAGCCACAAAGTAGGCCGAGAAAGTCAATCCGAAAAGGCGACCAAATAGGCCGATAAGGCCACAAAGTAGTCCGAGAAGCCCAAGCCAAAAAGGCCACAAAGTAAGCGGGGAAGACCAATCCGAGAAGTTAGGATAAGAAGGCCCGAAAATAGGTCCACCAGGTCTAACTAAGGTTTGACTAGGATTCGACCACGATTAGTCTGATCACGATCTATCCGACTACAATCCGTTCGATTGGAATTCGTCCAACCAGGATCCATCTAACTAGGATTAGTGTGACTAAAATCCATCCTATCAGGATCTATCTGATCAAGATCCATCTAATCAACATATATCCAAGCAAGCCAAAGCAACCACGAAGAACAGCTTCGCTGAACTATTAAGGCGGTCAAGCCTTGACTAGATCATCCTCACCGAACGCACTAACATTTCTACACATAAAAGTGAATCTCACCCAAAGACCATCACTTGACTTCATCTCAATGCTCTATTGGGTAAGCCTTCTTATCCGGAGATCATGACAACTACCACTAGCCACATAGTCTTCGTATAACGGTACATCTGGGTCACGAGCAAAACTCGTCTCACACTCTGTCTAAACCAAACTCTATAAAGAAGAGCATTAACTCTACTGCAAAGGTACATGCATTCTTCCATTGCCTACTCTGTCTCTCTATTTACTCTTTCTGGTCAGAACGCTGATTTGAGCATCGGAGTGCTTTCTCCACACACCATATCGTTCCCTCACTCCAAGGCCTTCTCTTCTTTTACAGATCCAACCAGACAAGGTGGAGCCTGATAGAACAAGGAACCTAACAACGTGTGCCCCCGCAAGCAATATTGTGCTGATCAAAGGTATCAATGACAGTAGAACTATTGCATTAGTCGATTAACTTGTAAAAATGAAAGCTTTAGATAGGGCATTAGTTTGTTATTATCTAAAAGGACTCTGATACTTAAGTAAGAGGACTGTGGTAAGCAAATAGGAGTGAGCAAACCCTATGGTCAAAGTATTTGGCATAGCTTTTTATTGGCACACTACATGGGTCAATTTAAAGCATATCGCAAAGGTTTATAAGTTTAGGGTTGATTGCCAAAATAAAGGAGTTTATGAGGAAATTTTTCCAAAAAAAAAAAAAAAAATTAAGGAGGTGAAGTGCCAATATATCATGAAAGCTAATTGTATCAGCAAAATTTTTCATATTGAAGCAAACAAATATTTCAACGTTGACCTGTTGATATTGCTCTTCCGCCATAAATGAAAATAAGTAAGCTGCATGGAAATTTGAGGAGGAGAATTGAAAGCTTCTGAAGTTTTATATACCTAAATTTAGGTTGCTTCAGGTACAGGAGAGTGACAAGATGCACAATCTAATATTGATCCTTAATATCCCCAAAATTTAATGTTTGCCTAAATTTATATTGTCGTGTATATTTGTATAGTTTATGCGTTGAGAACTCACATTCTCTTCCTAACAAAAGGGGTTAGCCGCCCAAAATTTCCCCCCAAAGTTAAGACCTCAATACAACCATGAATCAAATGATTTTGTATAATGATTAAAATAAAAAAGAAACATTTTTTTTAATTCTCGTACGATATTTATAGTTGCAAATACCTCCAAACAAAAAACAACATCAACCTTTTTACGTTGCTATATTGACCAATAGGGACGTAATAATATCCGATTACTCGCAAAATCCCTACTATTATTACATGTTTTATTTCCAAACTTATCCATTGACCGTATAACTTGACCTAACTTTCTGGCTACCATTTTCTCGTTGCAATCTTTTTGCCAAATGAAAATATTACACTTAGATCAAAATCTTGTTGAGTCTATTTGTTTCAATACTTGACTTAAATTATTTTATTATAATATTTTTTTTTATAAAATTTTAAATTTTTATTTAAATACTTGAACCAAACAAGCTTAACAATAACACCAAATACTACTACGTGGCCGTCTGGTTGAGCCATTTTGAGTTTTTTTTTTCATAAAACCTCAAAAAAAAAAAAAAAAAAAAAATTAAAATTTAGAAACAAGAAAATTATAAAAAAAAATAAACAAATTTCATCTTTATCTGTTTGTGCTATATTATTTTTTAGGTGTTTGCCTGGCTCACTTCATTGGAGCTCGCGCCCCATCACGAGCCCTTTTTGTTTTAGAAAAACCATTTTTTCGCGCGGGCTGGGGACAGGGCCCCTCACATGGGTGGACCAAGAAGCTGCTCTTTATTTTCATAGTACGAAATCTGTAATATTTAAAGAAATGAGTTTTATTTATTTATTTATTTTTTTAAAAATTAAGGGTCAAATTGTTATTATCTTCCCTCTGAAGAAGGAAACTTGCAGTGAGTGAAAAAAATAAAGCTGAGAAGGGGGAGAGAGAGAGAGAGAGACAGAGAGAGAGAGAGAGATAAAGAAACCCCAAAATCCCCCAATGCTCAGATTCCTCTGCGGCCCTCTTTTTCTTCAACCCCTCCATTTCTTTGATTTCTGAATCCGAAAATCCCAATCTCAAACAAAATCATAGAAAAAAAGAAAAAGATCAGAAGAAGAAGAATCATCATGAAAAGGGAATATCATCATTTCAATCCTCGCTCGGATCCTTCCATGGATGGCGTCGGCTCCAGCGCTGGCGGATATCTTCCTGCGGAGTCGGCCTGCGGAAAGGCGTCGAAGATGTGGGAGGAAGACGACGGCGGGATGGATGAGCTCCTGGCTGTTTTGGGTTACAAGGTGAGGACAACGGACATGGCGGAAGTCGCTCAGAAGCTCGAGCAGCTCGAGGAGGCGATGTGCAGCGTTCAGCAGGACAATCTCTCTCACTTTGCTTCTGACACTGTCCACTACAACCCTTCCGATCTCTCCACTTGGCTGGAAAGCATGCTCACAGAGCTCAATCCTCCTCCCAATTTCGACTCCGTCATGGCGGCGCCGCCTCTCCCTCTGGCGATAGCGCATCAGCAATCGACGCTCGACGATTCGTTCATAGCCCCGGCGGAATCCTCCACCATAACCTCCGTCGACAACGATTACGATCTCAAAGCCATTCCAGGGAAGGCGATTTACAGCCAAACGACAAATCTTGATTCCTCTTCTTCCTCCACCAGAGAGAGCAAGCGGCTCAAAACCTCCCCACCGGCTTCCAACAACAACGACGCCGCCGTCGTCTCCACCGCAGCCACCGACTCGACTCGGCCGATCGTCCTGGTCGACTCGCAGGAGAACGGGATCCGACTTGTCCACGCTTTAATGGCGTGCGCGGAGGCCGTACAGTCGAACAAACTTGCCGTGGCGGAGGCTCTGGTGAAGCAGATCAACGACCTGGCCATCTCCCAAGCCGGCGCCATGAGAAAGGTGGCGACCTACTTCGCCCAAGCCCTAGCCCGCAGAATCTACCGCCTCTACCCTGAGAACCCTCTCGACCACTCCCTTGCCGACTTCTCCAGATGCACTTCTACGAGACCTGTCCTTACCTCAAATTCGCCCACTTCACAGCCAACCAAGCCATACTCGAAGCCTTCCAAGGGAAGAAGAGAGTCCACGTCATCGATTTCTCCATGAACCAGGGGATGCAATGGCCGGCGCTTATGCAGGCCCTCGCCTTAAGGCCCGGCGGCCCACCGGCCTTCCGGCTCACCGGAATAGGCCCACCGGCGCCGGACAACTGCGACCACTTGCAGGAAGTGGGCTGGAAGCTGGCCCAATTGGCCGAAACCATTCACGTGGAGTTCGAGTACAGAGGGTTCGTCGCCAACAGCGTGGCCGATCTCGACGCGTCCATGCTCGAACTCAGACCGAGAGACGTCGAATCGGTGGCGGTCAACTCGGTCTTCGAGCTCCACAAGCTACTGGCCCGACCGGGGGCTATAGAGAGGGTCTTGTCGGTGGTGAAGCAGATGAAGCCGGAGATTGTGACGGTGGTTGAGCAAGAAGCGAACCACAACGGGCCGGTTTTCCTGGACCGGTTCACGGAGGCGTTGCACTATTACTCGACGCTGTTTGATTCTCTAGAAGGTTCGGCGAACAGCCAGGACAAGGTTATGTCGGAGGTTTATCTGGGGAAGCAGATCGCAAACGTGGTGGCGGCGGAGGGGCCTGACCGGGTGGAGAGACATGAGACGATGGACCAGTGGCGTGCCAGAATGGAAGGGGCCGGGTTCGCGCCGGCATACCTCGGGTCCAACGCATTCAAGCAGGCCAGCATGTTGCTGGCCCTATACGCTGGTGGAGATGGGTATGGGGTGGAGGAGAAGAATGGGTCTCTGATGTTGGGCTGGCATACAAGGCCACTCATCGCCACCTCCGCCTGGCAACTCGCCGGGAAGAAGACCGCCGTGGCTCACTGAGTCGGATCGGTTCGACCCGACCCGACTTTTTTTTTATCCCCCTCCCCCGGTGGTGGGGTTTTGCCAGCAAATGGTTGCCTTGCTGACATCGAAGCCCAGATGACCCATAATATTTTCGCAACTTTTTTTTTTTTTAATTTATTAATGTTTCCCATCCTCTTCCCATCGCTCAATTGTTCCTGTACTTTTTTTTAGGTATTTTTATTAGTTTTTTTTTTCCTTTTCTTTTGGTTATTTGGGGTGGAATCTTTTTGTAATTTTTCTGGGTGAATCAAAAGGGCTATGTTTATTGATGTTTATAACTTATGTTACCTTGTGACAATAAAAGAATTTAGAGCCTCTTTTAACTGTCTTTTTTTTTTTCCTTTTAAAATGTTGGACAATAACAGGGTGTTTTGTTAGTGGTGTAATAATTGGTGAGAACCGTTGTTATTATAGTATGTTGTTATTGTAACATGAGAGTTTTATATTACTTTTTTACGTAACATATATAAATTTATACTGTTTATAATTGAATTTGTGATATAAACTATTCTTAATCAAACACCCTATTAAATGGTCAGTGATTTGGGTTAAGTGGAACGGCATAGAATAACCAACAACCACTTTCAAAGCCATAGATAACATTATTAGAGGAGTGAAAATTTGGGGCCAATGTAAAAAGTGGGGAGCAGAACAATATCCCAAAACCCCAGTTTCTATGCTTCAGCATAGGCTGGATTCCACTGATAACAGAGCTTAACCTCTTTTTTAATACAATTATTGTGTTTTTTTTTTTTTTTTTGGTTGTGGCGTTACTGTATTGGTGCAGTGTGTAGGACCTCCAATGTTACTAAAATTGTGAATTGTAATACATGCAAGTAAAGCACCTTGCGTATTTAAACATTTAGTCACGGCTCACATTAATTCAAAGTTGATTGAAACTATTGCATTCTCTAGAGGGAAAACAAAAAGGAAAAAGCAGCGGAGGAAAAAACTTGCTATTACCGAATCATCTTTTATGTCAGGAGGGAGGCACAATCATAAGAAAGTTAAAAAATTCTAACTCATGTCAAATTCTTTATTGTGACGCTTGCTTTCCTCAAATGGGTTGGCCTTTTTCTTGCCTTCATTTTATTGTGATATTAATTCCCTCCTTGATCTCTTGTTGAAGTTTTCTTTTTTAACCCTTTTGGATCTCAAATAGTTCATTCCACAAAGTTGAAATCACGTTTAAACCACTCTTGAATCAAAGAAAGCTTTATAGGTGATTGAATTAGGTAATGCCTTCCAAAGTTCTTTTTATAGATATTTCCTTCCTTAGTTGAAGGTTGTTGTTGTTGTTGTTTTAAATTTCTTTTGGATAATTTGGTCGTAGGGACTTTAGAGCCGTCAAAACTAGACAGTATTTTTAGAATTTCTCAACTCAAATTGTAATTTATTTAGCTAAAGTTTCATTGGGGAACTTTTAGCGTCTTAGTTGAAGTTAATAACAGCTACACAGTAGAGACCAGGCTTAAATTGCCATATTGCAGTATTAACTTTCCACTTTGAATTGCAAGAACTTTAGAGCCTCCTCGGCAATTCTTTTAGAAGATTGCCTCTTATTTACATTCACAAATATGCAATAATTATGCTTCGTCTTCATTCGTTTACACAGACTCGTCCTATAACATGTAGAAGTAAGATGTGTAAGGTGATATTCATGCTATTTTTAGAAATGTGAACATTAGGATATGATAAATAAATAGGATATTTTTTTATATTCTCTATTTTAAGTAAATTTAAAATCTATACCTTTGGTTTTTATTTTCATTAAATGCATACTTTTAAATTAGATTTAATTCATAAATTTGTATCTTATTTCAGTTAATAGCTAATTTTCACCTTTAAAATGACCAAATTATTCTTAAAAAAATAGAGAAAAATTAAAACTTTAACAAAACAAAACAAAAAAAAAATAAAAACACACAAAGCACTTATTTTTTAGGGTATTTTATACATTTTTGCTATTGAAAACTTCAGTGTAAAGTTTCTTTAAAATTATAAAATTCTTTTGTTTTTCAATTTGAGGGCATTTTGGGTAATTTTTTAGGTTAAAATTGAATATCGATTAGAAAAAAAAGTATAAATTTTTGTATTAAATTTAATATGAAAGTATGAATTCGATTAGAACCAAAATTAAAGGTATAGTGTTTAAATAAACCTGAAATATAAGATATAAAAAGATAAATAATCCTAAATAAATTCTTTGTTGTTCTTGCATAAAATAAATGTCATGTTACAACGTTAATTTACCTATTTTACACGTAAGACTAGTCCTTTTTGAGTGACTTAAATCTTTACAACACATCCTTTAATTGGGAGGACTTTATGTCTAATTGAAAGTTAATAATATTGAGAGGGACCGGGGCTATAGATACACATCGTATTCAAATAGGATATCATGCAATTTGTCTAACCCTGTACATCTAGTCTCTCCCCAACCCCACCTTGCTATAGGGAAGGGCAAGGATGGTGGGTGGGTCCTATATAGAGGAGCTGGACTTGGTTAATAAATTATTTGTTCTTGTAACTAACATTATTGTAGAACTAAAGCAAAAATGTTACTACAACTCCTGCCTATCACTAAAATGGGTTTGGGAGTCAAAGATTGATCCGTATTTTCTTTTTTTTTTTCCCTCGAAATATTCACTTGACAATCCAGTTTAGCTGGCCTCTATTCTCCAAGGAATAAGAGGAATATTCTATTAAACTTTTCTTCTCATTTTCTTTCTCCTCCTCTTCTTCTAACCATCTCTCTCTTTCTTCATGATAGGAAGATCCTACCTTTTTTTTTTTTTTTTTTTTTTCTTGAGGAAAAGATGGAAAGATCTTACAAAACTTTGTAATCGCGTAATAAATTTATCATCATCACTAATTATTTTACTTTTTAAAGATGTCCTAACTATTTAACTAGAAAATTTTATTCTTCTCTGGATCTCCAATGTTTTTTCTTTTGAAGGTTCCTCTGAACCTTCTAACTATGTTTAATAACATTTTTCTTTTCTGTTTGCTCAAAAACTATGTCTAATATTTTGATGCATCATTCTCCAAAAAAAAAAAAAAACGATGCGACATCAATATTCCTATTCTCTTTCCTAATATAATGCACTCTATATATTATTTGGAGCACATATAATATTATGCATTGATCATGACACGTCCTTAAGAATTAAAAATGCGAGGGTAGGTCAAGTAGGTGTAATTAGAAAATTTGAATTAAACTCTGCTTATGTATAGCGTTAATATTCTTATTGTTATTATTATTATTAATTAGTTTAAGTTAAAAGATATCACCGAAATAAAATAGGAGTCCCCCAACAAAAGTGACATTTGGCCGAGTTTTCTCTTGGGCACTTAAATGTATAATGTATGCACTTAAATCAATTGATGCACTTAATTTAGAATATTGGTAACTATCATGGCTACATGTAGATTAGTATATAACGCCTAGTGCATCTAGCAAACCCAATTTAATAAAGACAGCTCCAACGTGTAATGAATGTCATATATATAGCTAGCTAGAGAAATTATTCCATTATTCAGAGTAACGTACGATATTATCTCCTTTTTATTATAAATTAGTGGATGCAAACACTTATAAGGCGTGCAATTATGCATGAGAAATAGTCAATGGAACTTTTTTGGTTCTCTAATCTTCCTCCAGTTTCTTTCTTTGGCTTTGGGTGGAGAGAAATACGAATGATGTATTTATTAGTTTCAACTATTGTAGATGCCTATTATTATTATTTTTTTTTGGGGAAATTCCATATCGAACTAAATAAAATACATTTTAAATACGACTATTACTTGAGGATTAAATTTTAGATATTTGATTAGATCTATTAGTAAAAACGAATAAAGCATATCGATAAATTACAAGTGGAGAAACCGAACAAGAAAAACCGGCTCGACATAAAAATTCAATACGACCAAAGGTCTTTATACCTATTGGTATTACTATAAACTATTTTATATACCTAATTTTTTTTTGAAGAAAAAAATAATGTGCATGTAGACAAGTTATTATTAGAAAGAAAATGGTACACAGAATAAACTAGATCAAGTAACTTTATGTGTTTTTTTCTTTTTTTTTTTTTTTTTTTGTATTAGTAGGGTACTACAATAATTTGAATTTTGATAGTACTAAATAATAAACTATACTTTAAAAAAAATCTTCAAAGTACGCATAAAATCTCACAAATTTGTTTGGTCTGGTTTTGATTTTTTTCCCTTTCTTTATATGTGACGCGAGTTTTTCTTTCTTTTTACGTTATATTATTTTCAATATGTTTTTAGATTAAAAGGGCATACAATACATTTTGTATCCTAAAAACGACCTCACAATGTTGGTTATTTTAAATATCAAATACGGATCTACCATTATCTAATAATTTAGGTACCAATTTTTTAGTTTGTTGCACTAGCTACTCTATACTATGATATGACATTCTCTTTTCTTTATATAAGAACTTTTTGTAGTGCCAAATGATGATTGTCGTTCAAAATAGTTAAAAACATGGCAAACAAGGGAAGATGAAGGAAATAATTAAATCAAAAAAATTGTTTTAGAGCCGTGTGGGATAGATTGTGCTTTTGCTTTTAAAGAGTAGAAGAAGAGAATCATAAGTTAGGGCATTTTATTAACGTTTGGATAGTACATAAAAATGATTTTTGATTTCAGAAGAGTTTTTGAACTTATTTGGTTAAATAAATTAAAAGCTCTTATTGATATAAAAAGTAGAGTAATTTAAGGATATAGATAAAATTCTTAATTTGTTATTTTTAAATATAAGGTTACAAGTGTAAATAATAAACCTTTTTATAAGTGCTTTTTTTATAAACACCGTTGGCCCGACTTTTTCAAAAGTGCTTATAAAAGCCACAATCATTTTTTATGGGTCACCTAAATAGACTCATAAGTAATTTTTATCAAAAACAAGCCAAAAACAGCTTAAAATAAACCATTCTAAATGAGCTCTTAGAATATTATAAAACAACTGACTAATGATATTGGGATACAATCCCTTTACTTATGCAACTTACATATATGTGTGTGTGTGTGTGTGTGTGAGTATGTTTAGACTATTATTTTTATTTTTAAAACCCTAATACATCAACGAATAGACCTTTTTGTTTCCGTTTGGAAGGCCTGGTGTGATGTATAAAATCTGAAATCGTACAAAATAAATCTAACAAACTAAGTTTGGGTGCTATAATTAGTCATAAAGAAACCAAATCAACTGCCCTATCATTAAATTAGGACTACACCATTAATTTAACCAAAAGAAACTTTTATTTATTTAAAGCTTTTGGTACTCTCACACCCCATCGTTATAAAATCATATGTCATGGAATATAATAATCTTCATCTACATAGATATGAACATAAAAACACATGTAATTAGTGAATGAGAATGAATTAGAAGAAGCACCATATCAATATTCCATGTAACTCTCCATGTATTGGGCAAGCTTACAAATACTTCAACTGGACACATATACTTTGAGAATAAATGCGAATTAATAGTGGATTCTTACCCTAAGAATGCAATGAAGGTTTTCCATATTATGACACTTTGCCAACTTGCACGAGTTTTGGGAATTATTGTCTGCGTAGACGGACCCCCACGTCACTTCTCTATTTGCACATCACATCAAACCCCACAATACCAATATGGTTATAACTCACCTCCTCTTTTTCTTTCTTTTCACATATGTAGAAGAAAAGCATGCACTCCACTTAAAGAAATGGTAAAATATTCCCATAATATCATTCATTTTCTCTTTTTAAAGGTTTAAAAGGCAAAAGCAAAGGTCGGGTTTCATTATTTTATTCATTATAATTTTTTTTTTCCAACAAATATTGAATAAACATTGGCAGTGGTCCTTTAACTAGTGGATTATGGTGAAAGAAAGCCAAGTCAAACTAAAATAGCTAATCTCCATTAGAATTCCGGCTCTAGAAGCTATTATAAGACTGAAAATGAGTGTACACAAAATTGAAATTAATAAATAAGAAAGAGAAAGTAAAAAATAAAAAATAAAGTGGTTTCATAGTGATACGTGCATCGGAGAGAATGTCAAATGACAAATTTTTTCTTCTCAAGGTTTTACCAAACTACATATCAAACATTCTAATATTTGGGATATTATGGGAGAGAAATATTAGAGATTTTTCCATGCAATTTCAGTCAGTGTTTTAAAGCGTCAGAATCACAGGCTCACACACTGAGAGACACTCCTCAGCTTCGGAACACTTTCTTTTTTGAAAATGTCGGGGATATGAATACGACATGTGCTGTCTGTCTCAATTCATCTCAATTATATGCTACCATATATATCCTTTGACCAATATCCATATTTAACAATAGCCCACTTGCCTATTTCTTTACTTTTTTTTTCTTCCTCCATGATTCTTAAATCCTATGTTCCTAACTCTTACTGTGAGTCAGACCATGAATAAAAATGCGCAACGTACATTTTGATAAGATATATCTTCCATTTTTTTAATAAAAATTTCGACGGCATCTCCCTTTAGTTCTTCTAAGTGTGCTATTAAACGCACACCAGGAGAACAAAGAAAGATTTACCGAAACCTCTACCAAAGGCGCTAGTGAAATTAAGGACAAACACGTAAATTATAATACTAAACTATCCAAACGGGACAATTCAAGCGTCGATGTTACTACCTACCGATCCTCGAACAGGTCTAACGTAAACTCATGCATGCAAGTGTAAAATAAAAACAGAAATTTATACTCATGTATGTTGTTTTTGCGACTATAAAGTCACATATCAAACCAAACTATCTCCGAAAAAAGTTACAATTTTATTAAATTTTATGCAATCTTATCAAATTGTATGATAATTTTATTGTTCTTATTGTTTTTTAAATAAAATTAATTTCTTAATTTTCATAAACAATAATATTACAATTATTTATCCATTTATAATGACATATAATTCTAATTTAATTTATTCTTTCATATCATTTAATTAACATAATATATTAATTAATCCTTAACAATAATATTATAATTATTAAACTATTATATTGGTCATGAATTTATAATAACGATTTATTATATTATTTTACTTTATAATTAATTAATACTTAGTTCATTAATTATTAATTAAGAATTTTCATTTCCTTATTTTTATTTCTTAATTTGTAATAAAAACTTTGAATGTGATATTTAAATTATTATTATTAATAAATTTGTAATTACTATAATCGTTAAAAATAATTTTATACTATATTAACTTAATTTTACTTTCAACCCAAACCACTTGGATAAAACAATTTGTTACTAATTTAACCATAACTACACAATTTCAACAATAATCACAAGCACAAGTAACAATCTTAAACAATAATCACAATCCAAAAAAATCCAAATATCAAATATCACAATTTTACAAATATCACAATCCCAAAAATCTAATTCTACAACAATCCACATTATAACAATCCTACATCACACCATTCTAAAAAAAATCACAATCACAATTCATAATTCAACAACAATTCACAATCCAACTAATATATTCACAATTCCAAAATTCAAATTAATAACACAATTCCAAAATTCCAAACACCAAAAAAGTAAAAACTTACATAATCTAAAACCTACTAAGAACGGGGGTTAGAAAACGAGGATAACAACAAAAACTTCTATGTTAGATGGCTGGAAAACAACCAAAAAGCTCCAAAATCCAACCGGGAAAAATTTTAAGGATTTTACAATTTAGGGAGATTTCTAAGAATATTATTTGATAATATGAGTTTCTACAATACAAAACTCATGAATCTATGTGTTTTTAGAAGTTTGGAAGATATTTGAGGCGGAATAAAGTAGAGAAACAGAGAGAAATTAGAGGAGGAGAAGAATTTGCCTGAAGAAATGGGCGAAGAGGAGCTCTTGGGTTCGTTTACATGCAGAGGTTTTTGAGACGATATTTTGTCGTCGCAAATAAGTTTAATGTTGTCACAAAAGATATACAAAATGATGACGTCTCATTTAATCTTAAATAAGATGATTCTCGAACAACTATTATGATGACAAATGAAAATTGTCGTCGCAAATAATATTAAGTATAGCGCCCTTTTCTCCATCAAAATTTTGGTGAAAAATTAAATTTTCACTTTTTGTCTCATTACCATTGTTAATGATAGGGGAGGACTGCTACAAACCATTTGTATTTGCTACGACTTTTTTGTCACGAATAAAACCAGGTGAAGTTATTTACAACAACAATGTCGTTGGAAATAATCTCATTGCCATTGTGAATGACAGCGGAAGATAGTTTTAAACCATTATTATTTGTGACGACTATGTCATCCCAAATAAAACCAAGTGATTGCCACTTATACAAAGTGTTATTTTGCTACGACAATGTCGTCGCAAATAACTACATAATTGGCACGAGAAACCTTCACACCAAAAAGGTGTGGCGTCAAAATATTAATTGCGACGACATGTCGTCACAAATACAAAAAGATATTTTCTTTCTTTTTTGCGATGATATGTCGAGGCACATAAGTTTTAGATGTGACGACATGTTGTCGTAAAAAATATAATATTTGCGACGTTTTGTCGTTGCAAATGATATAATATTTTCGACGATAGTCGTCGCTATTAGCCTGTTTGTAGTAGTGTTTAGACCCATAAAGTAAATGACTTATAAGGTGTTTGGGGGCATTGAATATAACCAATTAGTTTGAACTAATTGGTTAAAAATATTATAGCATGTGAGAGTTATTATAATGTAGTTTTGTTTGATACTATAGTATGTGAGAGCTTGATATGCCGCCTGTGCGTTTCACTCACGTAAGACGCAAGTATGCTAAAAAGAAGCCAAGTGTAGAGAGTAGTCATATGGTAGAGGGGTTGCTGATGAAGGAAAGTGCTAATGTGGAAAAGAATGTAATGGAAGTTGGTAGTGACGTGTGCAAGGAGGCTTCAAAAATGCAAGATTGGTCAGTCTTGAGTGGTGTGGGACTGTCAGGGTAGTTTAGAATTATCAACATGTGGGAAACTGGTTAGTTTGTTAGTAGAGAGCTGTGAATGAAGGAATAAAACATGAAGGGGAATTTTGTTGGGATTATCAATCTTTTTTCTAGAATTTTGGATTGACCTTTTGCTCTTGGGAGAGCAGGGGTCTCTTGAATACCTTGTGTCTTTGTTTTTGTTTTTCTCAGTCATTTTTAGATTCAATAAAAGGGAATTCCATTGATTGATTATAATTTTCTCTAAGATTTCTATGATTTTTCTTTTATTTGAGCCGAGTTCTAACAGATTTGGTTTCAGAGCGAATGATCCTTTATATAGACCAGGTAGAAAGAAGAATGAAAATAGAAGAATGATTGGAGAAAGTGGAGGTAGTGAAGAAGGAGCTCGACGAAATGAAGGAAGACTTAAAAAAAAACCTAGGTTAGAACAAAAGCTGGATTGAGTACTAGGGAAGTTGGAAGAATTAATGATGAAATGTTGTGAGCCTACACCGATGGTGACCCCAACAAAGGCAGAGTTTTCAATGAGCCCATTAACCCTATCGCAAGGAGCCACGGGGGAAGGCGGTCTTTCACTTACAAAAAGGTGAGGTGAGAATGTGGGAAAAGAAAGTCCACCATGCGAGGGAGGCAGTCATTTGGAGGTTCAAGCTCGGCATGTTGAGATGCCTATGTTTGACAGGGAGAATCCAGACGGTTGGATCTTTAAGGCCGATTCACCGAGGCTTAAAAGCTTGAGGTGGCAGTGGTGAGTCTCAAAGGTGAAGCCCTAGCTTGGTTCTAGTAGGAGGACGGTTAGAGAGCCATACACGGCTGGTTGAAGCTAAAGACCATGGTGTTGGAAAGGTTTTGCCTGACCTAAGACGGGAATCTCTATGAGAAATTCCTTGTTCTCCATTAGGAGATGACGGTATAGGAGTACCGGTGGCAGTTCAAGATTATGGTAGCACCACTCTTGGACATGCTTGAGCACTTTCTGGAAAGGAGTTTCGTGAATAGGCTGAAGGCAGATATTCAAGTGGAAATCTAAGTGTTGAAACCCAACAGGTTAAGTTAGATCATGGATATGGCCAAGAGACTTGAAGTTAGAAATACCCAACCTAAGTTCTATAGGGCCCAACGTTCTATTGTTGGGGCCTAGCCTAAAATTCTAAATGTGACTTCTAATGCTACTTCGAAGGGTGCCCTACCATAGTTTGGGTGACGACCAACGATGGTGGAGAAACCAGGAGGGCCTGCCACAACCCCTTTTTGGCGACTATCTAATGCCAAGATTCGAGCGAAGAGGGAAAAAGGGTTGTGTTATAGATGTGACGGGAAGCACTCCTTAAGCCATTGGTGCCCTAATCATAAGCTGTAGGTTCTAGTTTTCAAGGAAGAAGAGGAGGAGATGGAAGGAAGTGGGCTAAAAGAAGAGGCCACTATGATAGAAAAGGTAGCAGAGATTACCCTCAACTTGGTTGTGGGACTTACAATGCCATAAAAGATGAGGGTCAAATGGGTAATTAAAACGAGTGTGGTGATTGTACTGATTGATAGCAGGGCCACTCATAATTTCATTTCCATGGAATTGGTGAAACAGTTGGACCGACCTCTAGACACTATTAAGAGTTGTGGTGATGTGATAGGAATGGGCCTATAGGTGCGAGGAAAAGGAAAATGTCAAAAAGTTGTGCTCTCACTCTAAAAATTGAGGTAATTGAAGATTTCCTACCTTTGGAACTTGGAAGCTCAGCTGTTATATTAGGAATGAAATGGCTAGAAACACTAGGATCTATGACTATAAATTGGAAGGCTTTGTCAATGAAATTTAAGACTGGGGAGAACCAAATAATATTGCAAGAGGATCCTAGTTTGTGCATGGCTCCTGTCTCGTTGAAGTCTATGGTGAAGGCTTTGAAAAGTAGGGCTCAACGGGTTCATTAATGTCAAATATAAATGTGGCGTGGCCAAGTGGTAAGGCAATAGGTTGAGTTTGGAAGTTTTGAAGTGGCAAAGGGTCAATAAGATGTTGGGGATCCGGCTATGCTACTAGCAGTTTAAGAGGTGTTACAGCAATGAGAAAAGTTGTTTTTGCTACCTATGGGATTGCCCCCTCTGAGTGTTAGGGACCAAGCGATTGTGCTTAAGGAAGGAACTTTGCCGATTTATGTTCAGCCATATTAGTATCCTCAAGTCCAAAAAAGTGAGATAAAGTTAGTAGGTGAAATGTTGATGCTAGGAATAATCCAATCAAGTGTGAGCCTATATTTTAGCCCGGTCTTATTGGTGAAGAAACAAGACAGTCGCTAAAGATTTGTGTAGATTACTGCATGTTGGATATGGAGACAATTCTGGATTGTTTTCCCATCCTGGTAATTAAGGAGTTGTTTGATGACTTCACTGCGTGGACATTTTTACGAAAATTAACTTGAAATTTAGTTACCACTAGATTCGAGTCAAGAAAAAAGACGTCCTAAAAACTGCTTTCTAGGCACATGAAGGGCACTATGAGTTTTGGGTTATGCCTTTTGGATTGACTAATTGCACCCGTGTCCTTCCAAGCCCTAATGAATGAGGTACTTTGTCCGTTCCTCTGGAAGTTTGTTTTGGTGTTCTTTGACGACACATTGATCTATTGTCGGAGTAAGGGGGACCATATTCACCACCTGTAATTTGTGTTAGTGGGGTTGCATAAGAATTGCCTTTATACCAATGCAAAAAATGATGTTTTCGAAAGCCTTCGGTGGAGTACTTGGGGCATATTTTATCGGGAGAAGGTGTGGCTGTTGATCCGGCCAAGGTTTCTGCCATGGTGCAATTGTCTCGGAAGACTAATCTTATGGAACTTTGGGGATTTTTGGGTCTCATGGGCTATTACCGCTGATTTGTCTAGGGTATGGTTCTATTGCGCGACCATTGACTGATCACTTAAAGAAAGACAAGTTTAGATGGACGAATGAGGCTACACAAGCATTTGAGCAACTTAAGTTGGATATGACACAAGTTTTTGTTTTGGCACTTCCAAACTTCACCAAATCATTCATGCTTGAAACTGATGTTTTGGGATATGGAGTAAGAGATATGTTAAACAATCTCTTATAGCTTCTTCTACCATGGCGACAGAGTTCATAACATGTTATGAGGCGTCAAATCATGGAATATGGTTGCAAAATTTTGTCACAGGGCTGTGCATAGTGTACAGTATTCAAAGACCACTCAAGTTATTTTGTGACAATAAGTTAGCAGTTTTATATTCCAACAACAACAGGAGCTCGATGAAGTCAAAGCATATAGATATCAAGTTTTTGGTTGTGAAAGAAAGAGTTCAGAGTGGACGGTTGTCTATAGAGCATATCGGTACAAACTTTATGATTGCGGATCTGCTTACTAAGGGATTGCCGCCCAAAATGTTTCATGAGCACACTACTTTTATGGGTGTCATGTCTTATGAGGATTTTCAATTTTACTAGGAGTTTTAATTTTAGATGCTTTCCTAATATAGACATATTTTCAGTTATTTCAGTTTATGATATTTTGAGGTTATTTTCTGTAAAAATAAAGTTTCAGTTCATTCACACTCTGATTTTGATATGGTTTGATCTCACTAAGGTTTTAAGGTGGACCAGTTGGAAATAGGCATGCTAAGATCACATTGTATGAAATTTCCATGCTACACATCCATGCTTGATCTTTGTCATTAGTTGTATTAGTATATGTAATCATTAATGGGTCTAGTTACGACAAATATAACGAAGGTCGCTTTGGTCCTATATTGATATGATTAATGGACAAGATTGTTGAGATGCAGAAGTTTTTGATAGCAAAATTCATAAGCTCATAAGGAATAATTCACATTTATAAAGTTTTATATATAGCCCAAGTGGGAGATTGTTGGAATAAATCTAATGTATATGGGCTAATATATAAATAAATGTATATTAAAGGTTATCAGATAAGGTTGCCCAATTAAAAGTGATCAATTTGGGTTTTGGACTTTTAATGCATCATTAAGTGTGGGCCTCCTATGTGTATATACTAAAATATAATTATTAATTTTATGATGGGCTAAATTGGTAATTAAGAGTAACTGTTAGGGTTTAGCAGTTATATAAAGGGGTTATAGACCCTAAGTCAGTATGTACGTTATTTTTCTATCACCCATCTACAGAGAAATTACAGTGAAAAACTTTGAAGGAGGACTTACGTACCATACTTGAAAGATCCTTAACCTACAGACTTGGAAATCACAATTCTATCTATGAATTTATGTTAGTTTCCGTATCTTATTAATTATTTCAGTGATTTGACATGAATGATCCTAGGTGATGATGGTTTTCCATCACAATATTTTCTTCTAACAATTATAGCTAAGTTTTGTCTCCTTGGGCTTGCCACAAGTCAGTGTATGAACGAGAGCTCATGGCCATAGTTCTCGTGGTGCAAAAGTGGCGGCCGTATATCTTGGGCCGAAAGTTTTTGATTCAGATTAACGAAAGGAGTTAAAAAAACCTATTAGAGTAGTGGGTGGTTAGCAGGGAACATAAAAAATGGATGTCCAAATTGCTGGGGTATGACTTTGAAATTCAATATTGGCCTGGATTGGAGAACAAATCTGCCAATTAGCAATCATGCCTACCAAAACCTTCCTTGAGCATTCTTACGGCACCATTAGTCCTCAATACTAAAGAACTACAATAACAACCATTAATGGATGAATGCTTAGCTCGAATTTGGGAAGATTTGCAGAGCAAGGTTGATTCTCGCCCAGGATTTCTATGGACCAAGGCCGGCTATGGTACAAAGGGAAGCTTGTCATAGTGCGAGATTCGCCCTTTGTCATGGAAGTGTTGTGGCTTTATCATGATGGGGTTGTAAGTCACTTTGGAGTATTGAAGTCTTTCTGCCAAGTGACTACAGAGTGGTTTTGGATAGGGATGAAAAAAGATATCATGGACTATATGGCAAGGCGCATTATTTGTCAGTGGAACATGTAAAAAGCCTTGGCCCTGGGAGGACTCTTGCAGCCCTTGCCCATGCTCGAACAAGTATGGGTTGATATCTCTATGGATTTCATCGAAGGCCCCCTGAAGTCGGATGAGTTTGATGTAATATTTGTCATAATAGATTGCCTCACCGAATATGCCTACTTCATTTCCCTCAAGCATCCTTCCATGGCAGTCACGGTAGCTGACATTTTTGTACTAGAGGTGGTGCGTCTAGATGTCATTCTAAGGTCCATAATTTCAGACCATGACCGGGTTTTCCTATGCTTATTTTGGACTGAACTCTTCAAGCCCCAAAGGATAGCCTTGCATAAGAGTATAGCTTATTGCTCGCAATAAGATGGGCAAACGTGTTGAGTCAAGAATCACGTGGTCTGTCAGTTGTGTTGTCCTAGTCTTAAGGAATTTGTTTTTTTTTTTTTAGTTTGTTTTTATTGCTTTAGTAAGTGGCTAATGTGCCTAGCTTTTAGGAATAAGTGGAGATAATGTTTATGTTAGTTGCTATTTTTTTTAGTATTTATCCGTTGGTGTAATGCCTATTTAAAGGCCCTTTAGCTTGTTCAATAATATAACTCAGATCACTTTTTCTTTTGTTTCCACTTTATAACAGTGGTATCAGAGCTACGGAGAGAGAGAAGGGAAACACAAGGGTGAGTTAAAGTCTGAGTTAGAGCCTTGAAAAAAAGAAAGGGAAACACATGGGAGTGGGAGAGGGTTGTCGTAGTAGGTTTTTTTTTTTTTCACTTGTTTTGTAGCAGCAGAAGCAGTGAAGAATGGCATCTAAAACAACATTTGTTCAGCGAGCAATTCCCCGCTTTGATGTCACTACGATCATTCGAGCATGTTGATGGAAAACTTCTTGAGGTCCAAGGAGTATTGGCAAGTTGTTGAATCTGGAGTAGCAGAACCAACAGCTGGAGTCGTGTTGTCGGATACACAGAGAGCAAAGTTGGAAGCACTGAAGCTGAAGGATCCTAAGGCCAAGAACTATTTGTTCCAAGCTAATGATCGGTCAAATTTGGAAACCATTCTTTGCAAGGACACCTCCAAGCATATTTGGGATTCAATGAAGAAGAAGTACCAAGGCTCAACAAGGGCAAAGCGGCAGCAGCTTCAAACACTTCATACTGAGTATGAAGCACTTCGAATGAAATCAGGAGAGTCAGGTTAATGACTATTTTTCACAGACGATGGAAATCGTCAACAAGACGCGGATTTATGGTGACAAGATGGAGGATGTAGACATTACTGAGAAGATTCTTTGATCCATGACTCCAAAATTCAATTTTGTTGTCTGTTCTATAGAGGAATCTAAGAATATTGATGAACTTTCACTTGATGAATTACAAAGTTCTTTGTTGGTTCATGAGTAGAAAATTCAATGTCAAGAGAAAGACCATCAAGCTTTGAAGGCGTCAACTAACAATTACTCTTCGTCATCAAATAAAGCAGATCAAGGAAGTGGAAGAGGTAGAGAAAACAATGATCGCAGATTTCAACAACAAAAATCTGAAGACAATCAGGTTTGTAATTCTCAAGGAAGCAGAAGAGGCCGTGGAGTTCACCAGTTAACCAATTACAGATCAAAGTCTAGAGACAAGTCCAACGTGGAATGCTTTAGATGTCACAAGTATGGCCACCACAAGTCAGAATGTCGAGCCAATCTGAACAAACAACGTGGAGAAAGATCTAACTTTGCAGAAAAAGAAGATGAAGTATCTTTGCTGATGGTTTGTAATGTCAACAAGGAAGCCAACAAGAATCTGTGGTACTTGGACACAGGTTGTAGCAACCACATGTGCAGAGACAAGTCAATATTTTCTGAGTTTGATGAAACCTTCCACAACAATGTGAAGTTTGGAGATAATTCAAAAGTCTCTGTCATGGGAAAAGGAAAGGTAATCATCCAAACTGAGAACAACACTATTCAAACCATAACTAATGTTCTTTTTGTTACAGATTTGAGAACAAATTTGCTTGGTGTTGGTCAGCTGCAAGAAAAGGGATATGAAATTTCTATTAAAGAAGGAGTGTGCAGAATTCAAGATGAGAAATTGGGGTTAATAGATCAAGTCAATATGACAACAAACTGAATGTTTATGTTGTATCTAGACAATACAACTTCTTCATGTTTTTCTACAAGATTGAAGGACGAGGCTTGGTTATGGCACTTTCGTTATAGGAATCTAAACTTTGGTGGATTAAAAACTCTGCAAAAGAAGAATATGGTGACAGGTCTTCCACAAATTGAACCTCCTTCTCAAATTTGTGAAGAATGTGTTGTTAGCAAACAACACCGTAATCCATTTCCGCAAAGGAAGGCTTAGAGAGCAATGAAGGCATTAAAGCTGGTTCACTCTGACATTTGTGGGCCAATTAATCTAGCCTCTAATGGAGGTAAAAGATATATAATCACTTTCATTAATGATTATACTCGAAAAACATGGGTTTATTTTTTGCAGGAAAAATCTGAAGCCTTTGAGGCATTTAAAAGCTATAAAGTGCTTGTTGAGAAAGAAGTTGGCTGGCTAATAAAAGTTCTTAGAACAGATCGTGGTGGAGAATACAACTCACAAGAATTTGCAAACTTTTGTGAGATGCATGGAATCAAAAGGCAACTTACAGCAGTGTACACACCTCAACAAAATGGAGTTTGTGAGAGGAAAAATTGTACTATCATGAATATGGTGCGAAGCCTTTTGACGAGGAGCAGCTTACCGAAAAGTTTCTGGCCCGAAGCAGTGAATTGGAGCATCCATATATTAAACAGAAGTCCCACTGTTGCAGTTCAAAATATAACACCAGAGGAAGCATGGAGCAGATGAAGAGCAGCTGTAGATCATTTTAGAATCTTTGGGTGTATTGTGTACGCCCATATTCCAGATGAAAAGAGGAAAAAGCTAGATGACAAGGGAGAAAAATGCATCTTTCTTGGTGTTAGTGACCAATCAAAAGCTTATAAGCTATACAACCCTAACACTAAGAAAATGATTATCAGCCAGGATGTCATTTTTGATGAAGAACGAATCTGGCCATGGAGTGACAAAAGTACTGAAGTTATTCTAGTAGATTTTGATGGCAATGATGATGAGCAGGAAGGGCAACAACCTGTGGAGAGTATGCAACATCCAACAAGCTCATAGAATGTTCCAACACCTACTCAAACCTCATCTATAGCTGCAGTTGACGATGAACAACGGCCACAACGAGCTAGAAGAAGACCCGCATGGATGACTGATTATGAGGTAACTGGGATTGATCAATCTGAGGATCCACTTGTGCATTTTGCTTTATTTTCAGATTGTGATCCTATAGCTTTCGAAGATGCTATCAAAGAATCAAAGTGGCGGAAGGTTATGGATGTTGAGATTACATCCATTGAAAGAAACAACACCTGGGAGTTGATAGAGCTTCCAAAAGGAGAGAAGACCATTGGTGTGAAGTGGGTCTACAAGACAAAACTGAAGGAGAATGGTGAAGTTGATAAGTACAAGGCTCGTTTAGTTGCTAAAGGCTACAAGCAAGAGTTTGGGGTCGACTACAAATAAGTTTTCGCTTCTGTTGCAAGGCATGACACAATAAGAGTGGTGATTGCATTGGCAGCTCAAAACTCATGGCCTATCTTCCAATTGGACGTGAAATCGGCATTCTTACATGGTAATTTGGAAGAACAAGTATTTATTGAACAACCTCCTGGTTAAGTGAAGTCTGGCAATGAGCATAAAGTGTATAAACTTAAAAAGGCTCTATATGGATTAAAACAAGCTCCAAGAGCTTGGTATAGTCATATAGAAGCTTATTTTTTAAAGGAAGGTTTTCTCAAATGTCCATATGAGCATACACTTTTTACAAAAATTGGAGCTGGAAGAAAGATGCTTATTGTGTGTCTATATGTTGATGACTTGATTTACACTGGGAATGATAGTGCTTTGTTTGAAAAATTTAAGCAATCCATGATGCTTGAATTTGATATGTCTGATCTTGGCATGATGCATTATTTTCTTTGTCTAGAAGTGATTCAAACAGTTGCTAGAATTTTTCTTTCTCAAAAGAAATATGTGCAAGAAGTTATGAACAGGTTTCAAATGATGAATTGTAATCCTATAAGCACACCAATTGAAGCTGGTATGAAGCTAACTAGAGATCATGGTGGAAATAAGGTTGACAGCACACTCAACAAGCAAATTGTTAGAAGTCTCATGTACTTAACAGAAACAAGACCAGATATTATGTATTCTGTGAGTCTCATTAGCAGATACATGGAGAATCCTACGGAAATGCATCTTTTAGCTGCCAAGAGGATCTTTCGTTACTTGCAGGGCACCATGGATTTTGGGCTGTTCGACAAGAATGGAGAAAAATCAGAATTGTTTGGCTTTACCGACAGTGACTATGCTGGAGATTCAGATGATCAGAAGAGCACTTCATGATATGTTTTTATGTTGGGCTCTGGATCTGTTTCGTGGTCATCCAAGAAGCAACCAATCGTCACTCTACCAACCACTGAAGCTGAATTTGTCGCTGCAACTTCATGTGCTTGTCAAGCTGTTTGGTTGAAGCAAATTCTTGAAGTACTGAATTTCAAGCAACAAGGGCCCATAACAATTTTTTGTGATAACAGTTCTGCCATCAAACTCTCCAAAAATCCTGTTCTACATGGAAGGAGCAAGCATATAGACGTAAAGTTTCACTTCTTGAGAGATCTCACAAAGGAAGGAATCATCGATCTTAGCTAATGCAAAAGTGAAGATCAAGTTGCTGATGTGCTTACAAAGTCCCTCAAATTAGCCGCGTTTCAAAAATTAAGGAGTTTACTTGGCGTTTGCACTTTGAAGAATCCTATTTGAGGAAAGGAGCTGCAAGATTTTTGAGTAAACTGAAGTCTAAATACTTTCAGTGTAAGGGAGGGATTGTTGAGTTAAGAATCACGTGGTCTGTCAGTTGTGTTGTCCTAGTCTTAAGGAATTTGTTTTTTTAAGTTTGTTTTTATTGCTTCAATAAGTGGCTGATGTGTCTAGCTTTTAGGAATAAGTGGAGATAATGTTTATGTCAGTTGCTATTTTTTTTAGTATTTATCCGTTGGTGTAATGCCTATTTAAAGGCCCTTTAGCTTATTCAATAAGATAACTCAGATAACTTTTTCTTTAGTTTCCACTTTATAACAAAACGGAGGTGCTGAATTGATGCCTTGAGACTTACTTGTGGTGTTTTGCATTGGATAAGCTACATCAATGGTACAAGTGGCTTTCTTGTTTGGAGTTTTGGTATAATGCCTCCTTCCACGTAGCCATTTGCATGACTCTATATCATGCTTTGTATGGTCACGACCCGCCACCATTAGTCCGTTATAGCGTGGGGGCATCTCCTGTTGACTCGGTGGAACAAATGTTGGCAGACTGAGATGCTATTCTTAAAGAGCTCAAGCACCACCTCCTGCATGCACAGCAGAAAATGAAGGCAACAACTGATGGGAAACGCCGTGATGTGCATTTTGATGTTGGCGACATGGTGTTCCTCAAGCTTCGACCGTATCGACAAAAGTCCTTGGCTCAATGCCAGAATGAGAAACTCTCAGTTCGATATTATGGCCCTTATGAGGTGTTAGAGAAATTGGCTCGGTGGCATATCGCATGCGTTTTCCCGACACTACCACCATTCATCCAGTGTCTTATGTCTTGCAACTCCGCCGAGTTGTGGGGTCCTCTACTACAGTCTCCGATCTACCTGTTCAGTTGAATGTAGATCTTACATTGATTGTGGAGCCTGCTGCTTTCCTCAGGGTTCGCCAGAAATTCCGAGGAAGTACTACTGAACTAGAGGTGCTGATCAGGTGGGCAAATTTGCCACCTCACAAAGATACTCGGGAACTTTATGATGTGCCTTTGGGCAGGGAGTATTGATAGGCCGCCTGTGCACTTCACCTGCGTAAGGCGCAAGTATGCTAAAAAGACGCCAAGTGTAGAGAGTGGTTGTTGGAATTAAAACATGAAACGCAGCGGAAGGAACGGATCGTTGACAAACAAAAATTTTCTGAAAACTTTGTTCATCCGGAATAGATATATAATTTTAATTACAGAAAGCTTTAGGAATTTTTACTAACCTTTTGAAGACTATCAGGGTATCCTAGCTTTCCTCTTTGACACCACGATCTTCCAAACCAGGCCTCCACACCAATGGAAAGACGAGTGGGCGTCAAACTGCAAGAATGAATTTTCCTCACACTTTTTTGAATCTACTATGTACTCAACACATGAGATAGCAGACCTTTTTCTTTAGAGAAGAACTCTCAGTTTTTCTCTCTAAAAATTATGTGAATAAAAATTATTGAGATAACTGTTATCTCTCCCTTTTTATAACTGAGCCATTAGTAATTTTATTTTCCCTTTTCTTTTCCTTTCCTTTTTCTTTCCTTTTTCTTCTTTTCTTTTTCATTTGTTTCCCCGAATCCTTATCTTGTTTCACACACATATGCATATGTATATATAAAGTTACGGTGAAGAAAAGAAGAAACTTGCCATTTTTTTTTTGATTTCTTTTGACCGAATCACATTCGGTCATATATATATATATATATATGTATGTGTGTGTGGAAAGCGTGAAACAGTTTCACGTCTTTCCCTTTTTTTTTTGTTATAATATTATATTAATATATATATATATATATTAATATATTATAAAATCTTATATATATATATATATATAAAGATTTTGTTCAAAACCATATATATATATAAATCTCAATTCAAAAATAAATCACATTTATTTAAGAATAGATTTTAACAATAATCAATTAATTAACTAATGCTCAGTTAAATGTGATAACATTTATCACATTACATTATGTGTCACAGAAAACATTTTTCTGTGTCACGTTAATAATTCAAGTGTGAAAAATTAATTCAGAATTCAAAAATTTTAAATTAAACATGTTTGATTCATTCTATGCAAAATCCAATATAGTGTTACAGAGATGGTATTGGGGACCTATGGACCTATAACCCAAGCTCCAATAAATTTGACATTTAATCAAACTCTTTAATTAATGTGCCAAATTTATTAGTTTCAGTGTTACTCCACTAAAAACCTGAAACTGAACTCTTGAGATTACTGTGAAATTACTCAAAGAAAATTAGCGAGTAGTCCATTGATATAATCATTACATATAAGTCAGTCCTCCATAAATAGTTCATAATAAGAGCTAGGTTCAATTTCCGTTCACCTCTCTTATTACATCTTTATCCTTGAGTTCCAATAATTCTCTAATGAACAATTAATTCATAATCTTATTATGAACGAGCGCTCTATTGTTCAAACCTTGAATTATCACTCAAGAGAACTATTTTTCTAACTTCCATAGGGAAGGAATGGATTCCATATCTGTATAATATTATTCCTAGCCATTTATTACTTTATGTTTCCAAGATGCTAAGTTATAATCCGTGCTTAGACAAATCTTACCATGCAAGTCAAAAAACATAATGTAATAAATAGGAGTCTAATAAATACTCAGGATTAAGACTGTCAAATATATGATCATCATAGTGATAAATTTGAATACTCTATTTGTAACGGATGATTATTAGAGATTCATAATTTATCTGGTCCAGTCCTATATAATCTCATTATATAAAGTACCTCCAACCCAATGTCTCTACATTAATAGTCCGGATAATGACTATTTCATTTTAGATGAGATTGGACCGTACTTGTAATTTTTAATTAAAGATCCCAAACTTTAATTAATTATTACGGACTATTTAGATTATTATCTATAAATTTTATCCCTAAGCAAATAACACTTATATGCTAAATTTATAGTCACATAAATAATCATGGAATTTTCTTGATGTTTATAAATGTATTCATAATACATATAATCAACCAAAATAATAATAAATGTCATTTTATTTATTTATTAACAATATGTACAATGTCACAGCTTTGAGGGCACCAAACCCAACAATCTCCCATTTGCCCTAAAGCAGGTGAGACATGTCTCTAAGACCTAAGCCTTCCAAGTGTCCCTTAAAGCTCTTTGCCTGATTGAAAATCAGAATCAGTGTATCCAATGGGAATTAAATTCTCACCAGAATAAACTAGCATATAGTTTCTCGTTCTCCTAAGATACTTGAGAATATGTTTAACCGCTACCCAATGATCTAATCCTGGGTTGGATTGATACCGAATGACTATATCCACCGCATAGCAAATGTCAGATCTTATACACAACATGGCATACATTAGACTTCCTACTGCAGATGCATAGGGTACCCGTCTCATATTTTCTTCCTCTTGAGGTGTCTTAGGACACTGCTCTTTTGAAAGATAAACTCCATGACGTGTAGGCAAATTACCTTTCTTGGAGTTTTGCATCGAAAATCTGATAAGCACCTTATTGATATACGATGCCTGAGACAGCGCCAACAGTTTGTTCTTGCGATCTCTTATGAGTTGGATTCCAAGAACATAACTTGCTTCTCCTAAATCTTTCATTTGGAAATTGCTGGCGAGCCATTTCTTTACATCAGATAATACGCCTACATCATTCCCAATGAGTAGGATATCATCTACATAAAGAACCAAGAAGACCACCTTCTTATCTTTGATGTACTTGTAAACACAAGGTTCATCAATATTTTGATCGAAACCATAAGATTTGATCGCTTCATCAAATCTCAAGTTCCAAGATCTTGAAGCTTGCTTGAGTCCATAGATGGACCTCTGCAACTTGCAAACTTTTTGCTCTTGACCTTTGACTACAAACCCTTCTGGTTGCACCATATAGATGCTTTCCTCAAGATAGCCATTCAAAAAGGCAGTCTTGACATCCATTTGCCATATCTCATAATCAAGACAAGCAGCAATGGATAAAAGAATCCGAATGGATTTAAGCATAGCTACAGGCGAGAAAGTTTCTTCATAGTCAACTCCCTGCTTTTGGGTATAACCCTTTGCCACAAGCCTAGCTTTGAAAGTCTCAACTTTCCCATCCACTCCTCTTTTCTTCTTGTAAATCCATTTGCACCCTATGGGTTTTATCCCTTCAGGTAGGTCTACAAGATCCCAGACTGAATTGGAGTATATGGACTCCATTTCAAGGTTCATAGCCTCTAGCCATTTTTCCTTCTCAGAAACTTCCATTGCATCACGATATGTCAATGGATCATCTTCACCATTATCAGAGATAGCAACATTTGCTTCTCCAAGTTCCCTGTAGCGAGCAGGTGGTCTCACAACCCTCCCACTATGTCGAGGTGGTATGACATTCTGATAGGAAGATGTGGTCTCCTCATTTTGTCCTTCGACAACAGTTGTCGGTTGCGGTTTGATCTGATCAGAAAGTAACTCTTCAAGTACAATTTTGCTACGAGGTTTATAGTTTGTCATATAATCATTCTCGAGAAAAGTGGCATTTGTCGATACAAATACTTTCTTATCCTATGGACTATAAAACAAACCTCCCCTCGTTCCCTTTGGGTATCCCACAAATAAGCATACTTCAGAACGTGGTTCCAACTTCCCAGTCTTACCTTTCAGCACATGTGCTGGACACCCTATATACGGATATGTCGCATACTAGGTTTGCGACCATTCCATAACTCTAGAGGTGTTTTTGAAATAGACTTAGATGGAACTATGTTTAGAAGATATACTGCAGTTTGTAGTGCATATCCCCAAAATGAAGTGGGTGATGATGAGTAGCTAAGCATGGATCTCACCATATCAAGCAACGTTCTATTTCTTCTCTCTGCAACACCATTTTGTTGTGGTGTTCCAGGTGCGGTGAGTTGTGATAGAATACCATGTTCTATCATATAATCCTTGAATTCAGTATCAAGGTATTCTCCTCCTCGATCAGATCGAAGACTCTTCACCGTCTTTCCTAATTGCTTTTCAGCTTCCGCTTGGAATTCTTTGAACTTTCCAAAAGTTTTAGATTTTCTTTGCATTAGGTATATGTAACCATACCTTGAATAATCGTCAATAAATGTGACGAAATATTCGTAACCACCACGGGCTTGTACATTCATTGGACCACAGATGTCTGAATGTATTAGCTCAAGTGGTTCCTTGGCCCTTTCGCCTTTTGCAGAGAAAGGCCTCTTAGTCATTTTACCTTCAAGACAAGATTTACAAACTGGTAGAAAACTAACTTTTAGCTCTTTTAAAGGACCTTCCTTTACCAGTCTGTTAATTCTGTCAAGGTTGACGTGACCTAATCTAAGGTGCCATAGGTATGTTTCATTATTAGAAGAAATCTTTTGCTTCTTGGGTTTAGGTTGTTCAACTTTGAACATTTCGGTATTGAGCAGTGCTTTTTCGTTGGGCCTTAAGGTGTAAAGCCCATTTTCTAGATGCGCAGAACAAATATCCAAACCATTTCTAGAAATATTAATGATTATTAAAAGAAACATTAAACATTTGTTCAAACATCCTGGAAACAGAAATCAAATTTCTACAAAAACAAGGAATGTAATAAACATTGTCTAAAATTAAAAACTTATTTCTAAAATAAAGTTTAACAACTCCCACTGCTCTTGCCGAAACAACCTCTCCCGTTCCCACTCTCATCGTTTGTTCCCCGTCGGCAAGCTCCCTTGAAGAACTAAGCATCTGCAAAGAAGAACAAACATGGTTAGTTGCCCCTGAATCAATTATCGAAGGTGAAGTATAATCTTCAACTAAACAACCTTCTAAAATGAGTAAATCTGATTTACCGTTGTTCTTCTTTTCTTTGAGCTCCTGAAGATACTTCTTACAGTTTCTCTTCCAGTGCCCAACTACGCCGCAGTGGAAACTTTTTCCTTTAGGCTTCTTTTGGTTGGAGCTCTTTTTGTTGTTGTTGCTTTTGTTCTTCTTAGGTTGCCCTCCATTCTTAGACTTACCACTTCCTTCAGTCCCCTTCCTCTTCTTATTCTTTTGGGCAGAAGAGGAGGGTTGAGCTTCTGCAACATTTGCCTCAGCTTCTTTAGTCTTTTCTTTGGAAATAGACTCGAAGGTTTGAAGCTCATTAAGCAACTCAATCATGTTATATTTCAGCTTGTTCATGAAATAGTTGCTTTTGAACTGAAGGAACGCAGGGGAGAGGGTTTCTAAAATCATCCCCACCTGGGTGGCTTCATCTATCATAGCCCCGTTGACCTCGGCCTCATGGAGATAGTTAACCATGTTGAGAACATGTTCTCTGACCGAAATCCCTGCCTTCATTTTTGCATTCATTACTACCTTAACGGCTTCGTGGCGTGCCTTTTCAAAAGGTTTACCAAACATGTCTTGCAGAGACTGCATTATCTCATAAGCGGTCTCCATGCTTTCGTGCTTCATCCTAAGCACGTCAGACATCCCAGCCAAAAGAAAACAGCGGGCCTTGTTGTTTGCCTGAATCCAACGATCATATGCTTCCCGTACATTACGAGGAGCATTGGCAGCAGGCTCTGGAGGACATTCCTCCGTCAGGACAAACTTGTAACTTTCGCAAATTAGTACAATGTTCATGTTACTCTTCCACTTGACAAAATTATCTCCGGTTAATTTTTCATTTGAGAGAATTGCGATGATTGGATTAGACATTGTTGCTGTAATAAATAAATAAAATAGCATAAATTAAAATGGTTGCATAAACATCATAAATATATGTTTTGGAATAGTAAACGTGATGTATGATGCATATGAAAAACACAAAAAATATTTTACTAATTCCACGATTATTCAATTTTAATAAATAAAGTGCCGCCGTAGGGTAGGTCAAATTATTTATGAATTGAATTGAGACATTCTCAATTAATAAATATATTCAAAATATCTCATATTTTCTATATTTATTAATAACCGTTTATTTTGGTCAAGATATAATTAACAATTTAATTATGTCTTTATGAGTGTAACCCACTATTTTGGATTTTAACAACTTAACTCAAAATTGCCGCCGTAGGATAGGTCAATTTTGAAATACATTATAAAATCCTATCTCAAGGAAGCCAACCTTGATATTGATTTAAATGGACACCCTCCGTAGGGAGGACGAAATCAAAGCGTCGCGAGGCGCCACCTAAATCTCACGGTGTTGTACTAATAATGGAGACCGCATGTTATATTGTCATATTACCTTCTCCCACTCATTATTTTAGAAGATGTGTTTTCTCTTATAAAACATCATATGTTTCATAATTCTAGTAGATAAAAACAATTTTTAATTACTAGATTATATTGTCATATGAAACATCATATTGTCATATGATGTGTTTTATCTTATAAAACATCTTCTAATAGTGGAGACCGCAGGTTATATTGTCATATTACCTTCTCCCACTCATTATTTTAGAAGATGTGTTTTATCTTATAAAACATCATATGTTTCATAATTCTCGTAGATAAAATCAATTTTTAATTACTAGATTATATTATGTGTTAATAGAATCTCATTCTATTTACACTTAAATAAATTACCAGACTTTCTAAAAATCTAAATTTACTATGAATTGTCTAAGTTACCAAATATTAAACAATTTAAAATTAGATAACTTAGAATTAATGTGAATTTTACCAAGTCTTAACTGTTAAAACTAAATTCACATTATTTGGTTGATTAATAAATTAAGATTCTATAAAACCAACCCAATTAATTTAATCTCATTAAATTAATGCTAACACATATTAAATCATTTTATAAACTCCTTTATAAAAATAATATGCTAAGCGTATACATGTCATGTTACAATAACTATAAGTGGGAACTTTCCTAGATGACATGTTATCATGCATGAACATGTTATCACAATCTTCACATGAAAATAAAAATGAAAATAAACAATGAATTTTTGACCGGGTCCTTTTGGATAATTAAAATTACAACCCAAAAAATAAAAAATAAAAAAAAATAAAATTACAGGAGTCTTCTTGTAATTTATACATAATTCCCTGCTCCAATTTTGCAGTCTTCATCAAGAGGTTTATTGTGCAACAATTTGCTGGATTACCTTTGAAATCTAATAGGCCCACAGTTCTCAACTGGGCCAAAAAAAATCCAATGGACATTTTTTTCTTCATCGTTCCACGTGTAGCAAGTGAAAGAGAGGAGAGAAGAAAAAATAATAATAATAAATTACAAAAAGCCAATACCCCTTTATGGGTTTACACAAATTGATCTAATCAAACTGAAAATAAAATTATTAATCCAAAAGGACCATATAATTAACGACCAAAAATCCTTTCATTAAACAACCATTCATCACATGAATAAAAATTAACAAAGATGCAAAGTGCCCACAAACATGCATCAAAAACATGATATCATCAAAATAAAATCATGTTTAATTAAAATTATATATGCTATAACCCGCTCTGATGCCATTTGTTGGAATTAAAACATGAAACGCTGCGGAAGGAACGGATCGTTGACAAACAAAAATTTTCTGAAAACTTTGTTCATCGGGAATAGATATATAATTTTAATTACAGAAAGCTTTAGGAATTTTTACTAACCTTTTGAAGACTATCAGGGTATCCTAGCTTTCCTCTTTGACACCACGATATTCCAAACCAAGCCTCCACACCAATGGAAAGACGAGTGGGCGTCAAACTGCAAGAATGAATTTTTCTCACACTTTTCTGAATCTGCTATGTACTCAACACATGAGATAGCAGACCTTTTTCTTTAGAGAAGAACTCTCAGTTTTTCTCTCTAAAAATTATGTGAATAAAAATTACTGAGATAACTGTTATCTCTCCCTTTTTATAACTGAGCCATTAGTAATTTTATTTTCCCTTTTCTTTTCCTTTCCTTTTTCTTTCCTTTTTCTTCTTTTCTTTTTCGTTTGTTTCCCCGAATCCTTATCCTGTTTCACACACATATGCATATGTATATATAAAGTTACGGTGAAGAAAAGAAGAAACTTGCCATTTTTTTTTTGATTTCTTTTGACCGAATCACATTCGGTCATATATATATATATATGTATGTGTGTGTGGAAAGCGTGAAACAGTTTCACGTCTCTCCCTTTTTTTTTGTTATAATATTATATTAATATATATATTAATATATTGTAAAATCTTATATATATATATATAAAGATTTTGTTCAAAACCATATATATATATATAAATCTCAATTCAAAAATAAATCACATTTATTTAAGAATAGATTTTAACAATAATCAATTAATTAACTAATGCTTAGTTAAATGTGATAACATTTATCATATTACATTATGTGTCACAGAGAACATTTTTCTGTGTCACGTTAATAATTCAAGTGTGAAAAATTAATTCAGAATTCAAAAATTCTAAATTAAACATGTATGATTCATTCTATGCAAAATCCAATATAGTGTTACAGAGGTGGTATTGGGGACCTATGGACCTATAACCCAAGCTCCAATAAATTTGACATTTAATCAAACTCTTTAATTAATGTGCCAAATTTATTAGTTTCAGTGTTACTCCACTAAAAACTTGAAACTGAACTCTTGAGATTACTGTGAAATTACTCAAAAAAATTAGCGAGTAGTCCATTGATATAATCATTACATATAAGTCAGTCCTCCATAAATAGTTCATAATAAGAGCTAGGTTCAATTTTCAGTTCACCTCTCTTATTACATCTTTATCCTTGAGTTTCAATAATTCTCTAATGAACAATTAATTCATAATCTTATTATGAACGAGCGCTCTATTGTTCAAACCTTGAATTATCACTTAAGAGAACTATTTTTCTAACTTCCATAGGGAAGGAATGGATTCCATATCTGTATAATATTATTCCCAGCCATTTATTACTTTATGTTTCCAAGATGCTAAGTTATAATCTGTGCTTAGACAAATCTTACCATGTAAGTCAAAAAACATAATGTAATAAATAGGAGTCTAATAAATACTCAAGATTAAGACTGCAAATATATGATCATCATAGTGATAAATTTGAATACTCTATTTGTAACGGATGATTATTAGAGATTCATAATTTATCTGGTCCAGTCCTATATCATCTCATTATATAAAGTACCTCCAACCCAATGTCTCTACATTAATAGTCCGGATAATGACTATTTCATTTTAGATGAGATTGGACCGTACTTGTAATTTTTAATTAAAGATCCCAAACTTTAATTAATTATTACGGACTATTTAGATTATTATCTATAAATTTTATCCCTAAGCAAATAACACTTATATGCTAAATTTATAGTCACATAAATAATCATGGAATTTTCTTGATGTTTATAAATGTATTCATAATACATATAATCAACCAAAATAATAATAAATGTCATTTTATTTATTTATTAACAATATGTACAATGTCACAGCTTTTAGGATACCAAACCCAACAGTGGTGATGTGGCAGAGGGGCTGCTGATGAAGTAAAGTGATGATATGGAAAAGAATGTCATGGAAGCTGGAGGTGATGTGTGCAAGGAGGCTCCAAAAATGCAGGATTGGTTAGTCTTGAGTGTTGAGGGACTATCAGGGTAGTTTAGCATAGCCAGCATGTGGGAAAACGGTTAGTTTGTTAGTAAAGAGCTGTGAGTGAAGGAATAAAACATGAAGGGCAATTTTATGAGGATTATCGATCTGTTTTATGAAATTTTGGATTGACCTTTTGCTCTTGGGAGATCAAGGGTCCCTCGAATACCTCGTATCCTTGTTTTTTTGTTTTTTTTTTTTCTTCTCAGTCATTTTCAGATTCATATAATTTAATTTTCTTTGAGATTTCTGTGATTTTTCGTTTTTTTGAACCAAGTCCTAACATAGGTTTACACCGTCGCAACAAAAATTTTGATTTGAAAAAGAATTCCAAACGCACTTTTAATCGTTGCAATCAATGTACGCCAACTTTGTCTACTAAGCTTTTCTCGTACGTATATATATATATATATGTTGTATAATATCTTCAAGTACCATATTATTATATAAGAATGAAATGATTATAAAGATTATATACTGTAGTTTGTAATATTACTCGATTATTACGATTGGAAGTTACATATAGCTCATATTGTGTGCGAGAGTGTATATAATAAACATACAATATGCATAAAGTTGGTTTTCCAAATTTTGTGCAATGACTCTTGTATGTGATTTTTTTTTTTTTTTTAGGAAACTTGTACGTGAATTGTTAAATGCCTATGTTTGGTACAATTTTTTAGGGTGAATTGCTCTAATAGTCTTTAACATTTCACGAAAGTGAATATTTGATCATCAATATTTTATTTTTGATTTATCAATCCATGATATTTGATTTTAGTTGCTGAGAGACCAATTTAACAGTTAAGTAGTTAATTTTACACAAAAAATTAAGATAAATTGGTCTCTAAAGTTATTAAAAGGTGACAAATTGGTCTCTAAAATTAACGTTTTAACCGTTACATGTGACGACCCGTCTTTTGGGGCAGTCACTTTGCTTACTTAATCATCATTACTTAAATAGTAATATTACTTAGTAGGAAAAATACTGAAATATTTTTTTTTCTTTAAACGTTCTTTAAAACATACTTACAAACTATTGCGACTTCTGTCACAAATTTAGTAGAGACCTCGCTCAGCATTTGCTTTTAAAACCATTTCAAATCGTTCCTTAAAACTTAACAAGGAACATTTATTAAATCATAGCTTAAAACTTCACTTTATAATTTTATAACACATTTAGTACAATGTTTCTTAAAACTTTTGAAAACATTTCTTAAAACTCAGATTTTCTTTGGACTTTGAAAACACTATATTAAATAGTGAAAAACCTTTTCTTTGAGTAGCGGAAGCAAAACCATGGTGGTATCCATACTCAAATCTTAGCATCTGTTCTCTGTAGCACCCAGCTCTTCTAACGGGTCCTACTGGTCACCAATAAATTACCTACAGCATGAACAAACTTTTTTATTGAGCTTTCGCTCAGTAAGTTCAAACATAAACTCACCAATCATTTAAACATGCTTTAAAACTTTTCTCATGAAAGCCTTTCTCTTAAAACATATATCATCAATATTTTCCATAGACATTTCTAAAAACGACTTTCGTAAACATTCTTCATGAAACTTTTCTAGAACGTTTCTCATAAACGCTCTTTTTAAAACATTTAACATGTAGCAATCCTTATAATGCTTTTCGTAAAACATCATTTATAAACCTTTTTCTTAAAACTTTTATCATAAACGCTTTTCATAAACATTTTTCATAAAATATTCCTAAAACGTTTCTCATAAACGTTTTCATAAAGTATTTATGTAACATTTTTCATAAACGCTTTTCATTAAATATTTAGCATAAAACAATTCTCAGATTGCTTTTCATAAACGTTATTTATTTTTTCATAAACACTTAATATAAAACATTCCTCAGAATGTTTTTCATAGCATATAAATGTTTCATAATAAACAAATCAAGTACAATCACAATGCATGTTTTCATTTATGCTAAATTATAAACTTTCGATTATGAGTATCTTATGAACATTCTTCCTTACTTTGACTTTCTATTCTTGTTCCTTATTTTTTCTTATCTTATACTTTAACTTTCCTTATCTGACTTTAACTTTCCACCTTTTGTTCCTTAACTTTCTTTATCTTATAACCTTTAGTGTTCATACCAACATCTTTAATCATGAGATCATAAACGTGATGCTTCCCTTGTGGAAGACTTAAGACAATCAAACTTCGAGGTCGTGTACCTCACATCTAGGAGGTTAAACTTCAACTTTACTTTCATTACCTTACAACGAGGAGGTTGGTATGACACTTTCTTTTTAACTTTACGTTACCTTTTTATTAACCTTAGTGAGCACATCAAATGCAACCACATCATATGTAAACACACTTGCAAATCATAGCTTGTACTATAAAATATATTTCATAACCAATGCAACTTGAAACACAAATACATTTTACAAATCATAACTTGTATTCTGAAATATATTGCATATGAATGCAACATATAATACAATCCCATATTGCAAATCATAACTTTTATTCTGAATTATATTGCATACAAATGCAACATATAATGCAATCACATATTGCAAATCATAACTCTTATTCTGAATCATATTGCATACAAATGCAACGTATAACGAAATCACATATTACAAATCATAACTCTTATTCTGAATCATATTGCATACAAATGCAACATATAACACAATCACATATTGCAAATCATAACTTTTATTCTGAATCATATTGCATACAAATGCAACATATAATGCAATCGCATATTGCAAATCATAACTTTTTATTGCAAATGCAACATATAACGCAATCACATATTGCAAATCATAACTTTTTATTCTGAAACATATTGCATACAAATACAACATATAACGTAATCACATATTGCAAATCATAACTTTTTATTCTAAAACATATTACATAACAAATACTTCATAAAACTTATAACTTAAATTATAAAACATTATGCATTGTCAAAATGCAGGACTTATACTAATCCTATTTCGTATCTAGGTTGCACATCCGTGTCTAGATCATAATCTATTACATAAAAAATGGCCATTAAATTCACCTTTTTATTGTTCAGTCTATAAGTCTTTTATCATCTAGTTGTTCTAAACTAGTGATAATGATTATCTAAAACATGTTTACGTGCTTGTCTGAAAACTTCTAAGGGTCATAACAGAGCTTAACTTTTCATATCTCTCTTGAACATGTCTAGCCTTTCCTTGGGGTGCGAAAAAAGGAAAACTTAGCTCTTGTCTTTTTGTATTCGTAGAGTCTCTCTCTTGGCTCCGCTCTTGTGACCTCTCTGTTGGTCATGAGAAATTTTCTAAATTCTACTTGATTATCTAAATCGTTCTCACGATTTCTAATCGAAACTAGGGTGTCTTATAGTAGTTTTTCTAGTTTCCAATAGGCAAATTGGAGGTTATATCCTTAATGGGTTTCTTATGGACCTTATTGTGCATGTTCATTATGCACTACATGGTATTGTACTTATATACTATATTTTGTTATACTCTAGATAACAAGCATCAATCATAACATTCATATCCATATCATTCGCTCGTATAAGTATCATACTTACATATCATATTCATAAACATATCATACATATACATGTCATTCATATCATATTTTCACATATCATGCTTTCACATATTACTCATACTCATGTCATTCATATCATAATACACTTGTCGTTCATACTTTCATATCGTAGAGTTGCTATGCATTTTCTTCTTTGGATAGCAACTATTTCATATTATATTCATATAATACTTTAAGTCATGTCACATTTATAATACACACATCAATCATAGTTCATAACATTCATGCATATCAATATGCAAATAGGCTTCAAACATAACGGTTGCAAATTCATTGTAAATCTTATTTTGTACTTTAGAACTTTTTTGCATAATAAATGCAAATATACTTTAAAAAACAACTTGCATAACCATTGCAAACTCATTTACAAATGCATATGTAAGCATTCAAAAACTATTTACTTCATGCTGTGGGTGAAGTCTGAACTTACTTGGACTTTACTCTAACGTTCCTTTCTCCGTTCCTATCTCGTTCCTTTTCCTTCCATTGGTCGGCTTCGGTGTCCTGATCAAACAACAGCCGACTTATCAATTAACTTTCTTTTTATCAATCTACTCGATTGATAATATAACGTAAACATTAAACATTCCTTTTAACTTGACTTGTATACTATCGTTCTACAGGTCTTTCACTAACTTTGTAACCCACCAGGGTTATCTTTCCATTATTAATTCTCTCATCTCAGATAACAGTTATGTTACTTAACATATTACGGAACACTTTCCGTCTAACAACGTTATGCTAAATCGGAGTGTTCGACTCCGTTCTAGCCGTTTCCTTAATATTGACAATTTTACCCTTAATGGGTTTTTCGTCAACTTTGTAACATTATAAAACCCACATAAAATAGTGTAACAATCACTGATCATACATTTTCATAAATTTTTATGAAAGCATCTAAAACAATTTATTTTAAAACGGTTCATACTATAGGCGAGATTCCAACTTACAACTTTGACCTAAGCGGGTCTAGTTGTACCTCGCTGTATCTACAGTATGCGAAGCATCCTCTATAGTGCTCCTTGTGCAACCATGAATGGCTAGGAATGCTTCCTAGAGATCATACATTGCTCAAAACATCATTCTGGACTCTGTTACTATAGTTTGAATCATCTCGATCCACGTGCAATCAAACTAGACAATTTTCACCAGAGTGGAATTAGCTAGAATGGAGGTTAGCATTGTGTTCAAAGCATCAAAACGAGTTAGGAGGTGGTCTCGGATCATCGATCGGAGGTCCGGATCACAAAATCTCAAAGTGGCCGTTGACCGCCGCTAATTGGCTCCGTTGGGGGCTGAGCTCAGACCTACCCCCCCTGATTCGACCCTTCTGAGTCCAATGACAGTGTCAATTTCACCCAATTTGACCTCCATCTGCTCAAATCGAAGACAAGATTCTTAGCCAAAACTGGTGGCTTGGATCTCCTATCTCCGGCGGAGATACCGTGAAATTAAGTTGGGGGTTTTGTTCCCCGTTGCACTCTGAACATTTCCCCTAACATGGGGCTGCTTGACGTTGCATGGAACGATGGCCCCACCTCCCTGTGGCGGTGCTAGGTGGCGGGTCTTAGTTCTTAGGGGATCGGCGGTCGTTTCGTGTAATTGAAGAGCTGAATTTCTTCCTCTCAATCCTATGAAGGTGTTTGTGCCCTCAATTTGGCACAACACAGCCTAAAATGGTGAACCCAAGTTCATCCACATCGGTGGTGGCAGGCGTCCTCGATCTCCGGTGAGAGACGGCGCAATGGTGCAATTAGGTGAGGGGTTTTACTTCTCGTGGCGGTTTGAACCGAAAGGTAGCGGCGGTGCACCATACTGTCACTGGAGGAGGCGGCTCCGATGGCAGCCCAACGCCAGAAAAGGGAGGATTCCGTCGAAGCTTTTCTGGCTAAAATCAAGCTGGGATAGTGGTACCATCTTGTTCTTCTCCTCATGTTAAGTCTGTGGACACCAAGATCACGTCGATTGGTGGTTGGATGGCGGAGAAATCAAGTCAGGAAAAATGGGTTTCACCGCCACTTCAGGCGGCGCATGTGGCTTAGTCCGGTGACGTTTTGGTCGGCACGATACCTTATTGGACTCAGCTCAATGAGAGCTTTCCGTTGGTGCAGGAGGTGTCGAAAACAAACGCCGAAATCTTGATCGAGATTTGAGGAGAGAGAGAAAGTAGAGAGAGAGCTGATTTTTTTGAGATTTTCTTTTTTTTCTTTTCTTTTTTTTTTGCACTTTTATAATAAATTTGTGGTCTATACAGTCCAATTCTGTACTGCATGACCTTAAACAGTCCAATTTCTATACTGCTTTACTTTTGCAATATAATTTTCATGCTGCATAACTTTATCAGTGTACTTCTGTACACTGTATTATTCTAATACTGTATAATTTTTTATGTTATTATACAGTATTTTTTCTTAAACTGTATTTTTCATCTTAATATAATCCTTAACTTAATGCATTTTTAATGTATGTAAAATGTTCGAGTGTTACATTACATTGGTCCTTTAGTAACTAAAATGAAAGATTAATGACTGATAAATCAAAAACAAAAGATTAAAGACTAAAATCATACTTTTGTGAAAAATTGAGACTAACACAGCAATTTATCCAATTTTCTATGTAGTAAATAATTGTAAACACAATATGGTGCTTGTAGTACTATTACTCTTGAATAAACTATAATTGTAGTGCCATCCTGTCGGTCTACCATCATGTCGGTCTAAATTTCTTTCATGTTTTGGAATTTTTTCCTTGTATAAACAAATTAGTAAACACCCTAGCTTTCGTCCAGTGTTAGAAAATTTTTTTTCCTTGAATGATTACTTATTATTAAGGGATAATATATACATAACAAAATTTCACAGTAATTGGAGAACACACAAACCAGAACTTTATAAAGTGCTTAACAAAGTCAGTTTTAATTGATCATCAGTTTTGACTTAAATATTGTAAACCTCTCACATTCTACAATATAAAGTAAAAGTTTACTATAATAAAGCTTTTTATATACTATAATACTTTCAGTTCTAATTTGCAGTTTCAACTTATTTCCTAAAATCCCTACTAATGTTCTTCTTACTACAGTATCTACCGGGACAATTGTTGCTTTTGATAATATAAAGTAAAATACTTTAAAGATGTTTTAAAGTATATTTTTTTACACAATTTATTTTAAGTATTTTTTTACACAATTTATTTTAGGTTTTTCTCATAAATCATTGCAAAAGTATACTATCGAATATATAATAGATAAATGTGAATATATTTTTTTAAAAAAATACTTACATTTGCTCGATTAATTGTCAGTTTTGACTATTAAAAAGAAAAAATAACAAGTTTATTTTTCATATTTTAAAATAATAAAGATTAGGATTCACTTGTTTATATTTAATTAAAGTTTCTATAGTATTTTCTTTCTATATTTTCTTCAGAGATTTCTATTATTTGTGGTCAAAATTGAGTTTTGACAAAGAAAAGGTACATATTTATCTACATATTAAATGAAAATTTGACGATACATTTGTAACAATAAGAGAAAGATGGTAATCCTTTTAAATAATCTTAAAATAGAAAGAGAAATTAAGTGGTGCCAAATTTTAGCCACCTCTTTTAATAAATAGCAGAATTTGTTTTTAGAATAATGACTAATAGCCATTATAATAATTATAGAGTGTTTGGTAGCGTGGTTAGAACCGTTGTTAGAACTTTTTTTACTGTAGCATGTGAGAGCTTTACACTGTAACGATTTTTTTTAATTGTTATTATAACATATGAGAGCTTTACATTATTTTATAACTAAAAAAACAGTCCAAACCATCACCTACCAAACACCTTTTTAATGTGCTTGCTAATTATATCCGATTAATCAGTGATTGCCACCAAATCAATCGAAAAATTCTTAATCGACATTAGTCAAACATTGATTGATATCAGCGCGTTAGTGATTTACCACCAAGTATGGACCAGTTTTTAAATAAAGGTTATTTTCTTAATTTAACAAACTATAAATATCTATTAAAACTATACCGTTAAGCCTGTTTAGTGCGTAATTAAGATAGGATAACATTGGATAGAAGTTTTAGAGGATTGGATTGGAATATATTGGAAAGGATAGGATTAAATTTTTGCTAATCCAATCATATGTTTGGTGTTGTGTTATTAAGATAGGAGCCTTTTATAAAGAAGTTTCGAAAAAATTGGAGTCAAATGGTAATATTTTAAAATTAGAGGTCAAAAATATAATTATTGCAAAATATGTCTGTCATATAAAAATTTTATTTTGACCCTTTAATTTTAAATTATGATTTAACCCTAAATTTTATAAATTTTTACAATAGGTCCTTAAAATTTTCCCAATGTATCAAGGTTGTGTTTAATCTCATGCTTTTAGCAAGGGATAGCCTAATTCCCTTTAGGGGGATCTAATTACAGAGTAGATAAGAGCTTGTCCTATGCAGTGCTTTAAAATTGTTCACCAAACAAAGTATTAAAATTTGATCTAATCTAGTTTTCCCTAATCATGTGAACCAAACAAGCCCTAAATAAACATTTTCCAACAAATCTCAAATACAAGGTCGGAAAACATAGAGATTGGTACTTTAAATAGTATTTAACCTGGTTTTCATGTTTCTGCAGACTCCAACGTTGGTTTAAACAATGGGAAGACAAGCGCCATATTATGTTCTTTTCTCAACTGTAACCCTTTATTTGGCTGAGTAGTGGGAACCACGGTTCCTACCACAAACTCAGTTATAAACAGTGTAAAGCTTTTACATGCTACAGTAACAATAAAAAAATTGCTACAGTGTAAAAGCTCTCACATGCTATAGTAAAAGTGGTTCTAACTAACGGTTCCCACCAGCCTTCTAAACACAGTTAGCATGCAATGAAGAAGATCTCTATTTATATTTTTGCTCCTTTTTCTTTTCTTTATATTTTCTTCTAAGAGTACATGTTCGAAAACATCCTTGTTCACGACTCATGCTTTATATAAACCCTTGGCCAATAATACAACATGTCACAACCCATCTTTTTTGAGCGGTGATAAACCTTTTTCTTACTTACTTATAGGCAAAAAAATTTAGGAAATTTTTTTTTAATAAATAAATATTTCACATATACTAGTTTCAACAACTTTCGGAATTCAAACATATACATATATTTACTTCATCAACCTTTCTTTTACAATAATGTTTACTAAATATTACATTTCAAAATAACTTAAAATATATTACAGCAGAAACATACTGTGGCGGAATCCATACCCATTCTACACATTACTCATCTCTCCGCCAGCTCATCTATGAAATTATTCTGACCTTCTTGTCGGAATACCTACAGCATGAAACACTCAATGAGCTTGCGCCCAGTAAGTCCTAATATAGCCTACATGCACAATCAATAAAATGTATGATCCGATTATGCTTTCTTATGATCATTCTTTATCCTTTTCATATCTTATCTCTTACTAGGGCCAAAGTGTTTGTACCAATGCGCACTTAAGTCTTCGTAACACCGAGACCATACTATATCCTTAAACTCCTCTTGAGTCAGGAGTCGGTATGACACTTTTCTTAACTTCTGGTGATATAATTACTAGTCCATTTATTATGGTTATCATACCATGCATGAAGTGATAAACACATGTTATACACAAAACCTAAATGCTCTTGTACGATATAGTACATACAAATACATAATTTATATACACACAGGTATACATTAGTATACACACAGGTATATGACATAAAGTACACGCAGGTACTTAACATAATATACACACAGGTATTTATTCTGTATACTCACAGGTATACACTAATGCACTTATAGGTATTCATGTTATAGCATACACACAGGTACACACATTGATATACACGCAGGTATACATATATATATTTCACATTATATACCTATAATTTTATACTGTAGGTGGGATTGAAACTTACTTGATTCGTGTACTACGTAAAGCAACTTCGGTTTCCTCTTTCCTAGACTTCTAGGTTCCTGTTGGCCAATTACAAAGCTATTAGCCAAAGTTTACTATTTCCTCTATGTCTCATTACGAAACGATCGTAAATTAATAAATTGAGTTGCATAATTATATACAACTCCACCAACTCCCGGTTTTCTTATTTCAATCCAACTTTACCCTATCGTCTCTAATGAAGAGCGAAAGTCTGTCTAATTATTCCTTTTTCCCCATCTAGGGACGCTTTAGAGCGATTCGGCCTACTTCGGGGAAAATGAAAATTTTTGCCTCCAGTGAGCCTACTAGCTTCCCAGGCTCGATTTTGCTATTCTAACTAAAATAGCTACGCACTGATTTAAAAACAATACTCTAATGGGTCAGATTCCTAATTTTACTTTTATGCCCCATTTCAGTAAAACTTTGCAGTTTAGTCCATAAATTGAAAATTTTGACAATTTTATGCCCAGGATTAAAATTAATTTTTTAAAACCATAATGTGCCTTTTTTCACAAGGATCATTTTTCCTCAAAGTACCATATTCAAAATCCTTTAAAAAAATGACATTTTTGCCCTTTAATTTTTTTTTCAATTTTAACAAATTCTTGAAAAATTAAAATCTCTCAAACGGTTGATATTTTTGACTAACCGTCCACATGCCTAACAGTTTCGTCGATATCTACAACTTTTGTGTTTTAACTTTTTTGAAATTCTCATTGCAAAGGGTTGTTTTTGGGCAATTTTCAATTCGCCGAGAAAGAACTTTTTCTTTCAATTTAGTCCTTGGGGCATTTTTGTAAAAATCTATTTTTAAACAGAATATTTACCCTTGTATAGACAGTTCCAGTCAAATCATCATTTTTGCAAAATTAGTACTAAAATTACAAAAATAATACTTTTTGCAAAAACTAACATTTTCAACAAGTCTTCCCTTAATTTCACAACATCAACATACCATAATTCATATTTATATGGGATTCAACCAAAAATTTACTCAAGAGCCCACATACTTTTGAGGGAATTAAAATCAAAACAAAAAAAAAATCACAAAATGTTAAAACTTTAAGGAATCAAACTTACCCAACTTGAAAACTTTGTGATTCTTGCCTTCCAAGGCTCCTTTGAATCCTTTTTCCTAAATATTTTTCATGTAAAAACAAAATCAACTTCTCCCTTAACCATGAAAAATCCCTTTGAAAACTTGAAAAAAGTTTAGGTTTTACCTTAAAACTTGTTGAACTTTCTTAAATTTTGCCTCTTGAACTTGCTTGGGTCTATTTTTTGCAAAAATTTGGGTTGAGAAAATTTTTGAGAATCTCCAACAATGGCTGCCGTGGGGGTTGAGGAAGAAAAATGGGATTTTTTTGGCTTAATGTCACATTAAATGCAAGCTTATCCACATGGGTGACTCAGAAGGTAATCTATTGGGTTACCAAGTGTCACAATTTGATTGGGCCACCTTTCAAGACATGTGGGCCAATGAAATTCTAATGGGTGTCCACTAAGTGGGCCCCAAAAATTTTACACTATGTAATTTTTTATCAAACAGTATTTTTCTTATACTGCTATGGTAAAATCAGTGCAAAACATATTCTTAGACTATATAAAATATTTTTCTTACCTTTGGTTTACCTTTGGAGGCCAAATGTAACCTTTCCCCCATCTGTGTTTTCACTTAGCAGTATACTTATACTGCTTCGGCCTCCTTTTCATACTGGGTTAGGATTTTGGTAGACTATATGTCTCGTTCATACCGTAATTATCCATCCGTGTATATCACAATTTTACAATTAATTGTGATATAAAATTCATTTTTTGGATATTATTTACAAATTCTTGAGTATTTAAATTCATAAAACCTGTATTATTAATATCCAACATTGCATCACGTTCATAATGAAATATCCAATTAATACCGCTTATTTATATATTGTCACAATTTTTACAAAAATAATAATTTAAAAGTAAATTCATTAATTTAACCTAATTAAATATTAAGTTTTATTAATGAATTTTTTCTGGTTATTACACAACATACATACATAATGTAATAAAGTTAATAAGATTACTGCCATATATATATACATATATATATATGTTTGCGTATATGTATATCTTGATCAATGACGATTCCACTACTTTTCAATTTATGTCAAATCACTGATACTTTTCCATGGAGCAGCACTATATGGCCCAAGCAGGCCACAGCCCGGGCCTCTCACAGGCCCAGGCCCCACTACTAGGCCCGGGCCCCACCATGTGGATCCCACAGTGGTGGGGCCTGGGCCTGTGAGAGGCCCAGGTTGTGGCCCGTTTGGGCCAAAAAGACTTTTTCTTTTCTATGTGAGGACTACACGTAACATTGTCGTTGAATTATAAGATTGAGGGCACCAAAAAGGAAAAAAATTTTGCTACCACGTCCATCCCGACGTTCAAAATTTTAAGAAAAACCAATCATAAAATTAGAGATGGCATTCTTAGCATGGATACCTATAGACACCTACCTCATAGTAAGACAGGTCTGAAGACACTATAAAAGGACAGGGGTAGATATAGGGGTTAAAATTAATCCTTAAATCAGGGAGGAGGAGGGCGTAGGGGAAGCTCCTCCACTTCTGACCCACTTATATGAATTTTTTTACATATATGTGTGTGTATTTGTGTGTATGTAGGGAGAGATAATTACAACTATACTTTATAGTTGTAATTATTTCTCAATATATTTTCTGTTTTAAGAAACTACAAAGTTGGTATCATTTAAATTTGAAAAACTTGTCTTAATTTTATCTCTTGCAGATTTTTCTCTTAAAAAATTTAGAGATAAGACAAACATACCCTTAATTGATTGAATTTGTTACCAAAATATATTTTTCTTCTTGAAAAAGACTTTTAAAAAAATATTTTAATATTCAAAAAACTATAAAATTTAAGATCCTATTTTGCAAATTGATAATTTTTTTTTGGAATTTTTATGTTTTTAAATTTATAAGATATTTTTCAAAACTATTCAAAGGTAATTATGTTATTTTGTTTAAGTTTTCTATTTATAGAAATGAAATTGATATAAGTATTTATTCAAAGGATTCTTTTGTAGAATCTAAAAATAGAGGGACAAGTTGAGAAATAGTTAAAATTAGGAGGTATAATTATGTAATAAACCGAATATATATATATATATATATATATATATATTTACATAGTAACAGAGTTGGCATGAAATTAGAAGAGAATATATGCAAAGAAAATGCATAATGTTGGCATTGTAATGCTTTGGTCTATTTTTAAATTTAGTTTGCAGATTAAAAGAGTTTGGATCTTGTTTACGGCTTATTTTTATAAGGCATGAATGGTCATGTTGCCAAAATATTCTAGTTTTCTTAATAAAATTTGATTTAAGTTTAATAATGTTATAATAATTTTAAAAAGAGGTTGGAAAATAACATACTGGTAAGGGAGAATAAAAATAAATAGCACATTTAGTGAGAAATAAAATTTATAATTAAAATTTTAAACTCATTTTCCTCTAAAAGAAAAAAAAGACTCGTTAATTCCTAAAAAAACCAAACAAAGCAGGATCGTCTGACCGGAAAGGAGATTGAACCTCTCTCTCTCCCCCCCATTTCCATCTCCTTCTCTCTCCTCCTGCTGCCCCTTTCTCTTTTGTCTGCCTAACACTGGATATCATTGAAGCTTCAGTGACGATGGAGGATGTTCACAACACAAAGGATGGCAACATAGAGGTTGCTTCCAATGATGGAGATGGGAAGAGATCAGACCAGTTGATGCTTGCTCGAGGAAGGAGCGAGAAATGGATCTAGGGAAGGAAGGAAGAAAGAGGTCTGGTGAAGTAGAAAAAGACCGACAACGACCAATGTGGTAGCTTCAATGGCCGCCGAGATGGAGGAAAGATTGGAAGGGAAAGAGAAGAAAGAGAGGAGGGCAAAAAGAAACTAAATAATTATGGGTCTAAATTATGCTATTTATTTTTCCTAGTTTAAAATATGTTGGTTGCTTAAATTGCTTTAAAAACTAGTATATGATACTATTTTTTAATTTTAAAACTCTTAATAGATAAATGAATAAGACATGGCGATAGCTTTCCCAATAAAGATTCTCGATCCCGATTCGACCTTGACCCCAACCCCGACGCTACCTTAAATCAAGTGAGTATCAAGAGAAGGGGGACGGGAGTGTGTGAGGACAAAAGAGTAGCAGGGTATAAGGATGGAAGAAACATAGTTGCCCCCACCCTGTCTCGTTGCCCCTATAGAAAATTTGATTTTATTGTGTTTTTGTGGGCTTATTTACACCCAATTGACTGCATCAAACGTGATTGAACTTTAGGAAACTGCAATTTCTTTACCCTAAACAAATTATATAATATATTTTATCTATCTATCTTTCTATTACATATATATACATATATATATATATGTATATATAAATGAAAATACATGTTTTGATACTCTCTTAATATGTGCCAACTACTATCAATTCCCCCTCTCCTTTTGTGTTTTTCATTTTGTGTTTTTGTTTTTCCATATTTTTTATTATTCTTTTATCCTAACTAGCCAATAATAATATTGTAGATTCCATATGCGTGTCAAAACTTTAAATCTTGATTTTTATTTTTTCTTACGCCATTTTATTATAAAAATATTTACATAGGAAATTTTAAGAAAAATTACCTTTATAAGAACAAATTAGAGCAAAAATTTTTATGAGAGCGTAATAATTGAAAGAGTTGTGTAAAAAAAGTTTATAAAGAGACATTTGAAAAAAAAAATGGTAGGCTAATTAATTAGGGACACATTTGTAAAAATTACTTTAAGAGCAACAAAAAAAGTTATTTTAAAGAAGTGCATCCAAAAATTAAAATATATAAAGGTGCTTCAATAAAAAGAAAAGAAATTAAACAAACGTTTGGAAGAAAATATTTCAGTAGATGAAAGGCAAAGAAAGAAAAAGAATTTTAAAATGTCGTATTAAAAAAAAATGTGTAGTAGCTTTAGGAAAAAAAACAATACAAAAAAGAAAGAAAAAAAATACAAAATGAAAAATGAAAAATAAAACAGAACAAAAGAAAGAAAGGAAAAAATAGGAGTAATGTGACGGAAAGAAAAGAGGTGACTAAGGATCTTTGTACTAGTTTATATATATATATATATGTATGTATATATATAGCCTAATATATATTTTAAGACGTGTCTATTATATTTTATTATCATCTTAAAATCTGTCTATATGTATTATTTGTATGGATAACTTTACATATATATATATTTCAAGTCGTGTTTATTATCTTTTATTATATCTTAAAATGTGTCTATATATCTATTTTATAGGTTATTAAATTCAAAAAATATAAGACGCAAAATACATACACAGGTATAGAATATGCACACATATAGCGTGTGTTGTCGAACATATATATATATATATATATATATATATATATATATATAAAATTTAATAGGATATTTAGGAGCATTTATTAAAACCAATTATTTGAACCAATTTTAGTTAAAAATATTATAGCATGTAAAAACTTTACATTATGACACACTTTTTATTGATATCATAACTCATGAAAATTTTACTCTATAACAAATAAAAATTTTGGTTCTAGCAAACACTACATAAAATAAATTATATTTTGGTAACTATTTTTTCAGATCATCCTTTCATGTTTACATGTAACACACCCTTCATATCAATCCACTCCAATAACAAGGATACACGTGTGTGGATTGGGTCATATGAGATTTTCAGTCGGCCAGCCGAGATTCAACTTAAGCATATACCTTTGCGTGATGCTTATGGACCACATGCATTAGTAATAATATCGTTCGATGGTTGACCTCAGGCCCGAGGAAAGCTGGGACCCATTTTTCATTTCCAAATAATTAAGCAGTTTTTTTTATTTCTTTTTTAATTATTAAATCTTTTCCTTAGGAATAACAAGACTATATATAGACACACTAGCATTTTGTTTTCAACTTTGAGGGTTTTTGACTATGTCAAGAGTTGTGATTGTTAAGAACATGACTACCTTGAAATGCAAATCATATAAGATAGCGCTATATAGAAAATACTCTTATCATTTAGGTTTATTAGGTTTATATATATATATATATATCTTGTTAAATATATATTTTTAGATTATATTTAATACATAATTTATACTTTTTTTGGTTAACTTTTAATATTAACTTAAAAAATTACCCAAAATACTGTTTAATAAAAAAGTAAGAGAATGTGGCGTACCCGGCCCCATTCAAGCCCCCATGAGGCCCGTAGGTCGGCCCCCGGCATAATTGGCTCTTATTGCGGCTTATCTGGGCCCACTCATCCGTACTGTCCCCTTTAGGACCCACTGGTCCCTCAGGGTTTTATTTCGCGTCCCTCATGGTTCGAACCTCAAACCTCCTTTAAGAGGTTCTTATTTCCTTCATGAGTACCAATTGAGCTAACGCGTTTTATTGTAGCGTACCCGGCCCCACTCAAGCCCCCATGAGGCCCGTAGGTCAGCCCCTGGCATAATTGGCTCTTATTGCGCCTTATCCGGGCCCACTCATCCGTACTGTCCCCTCTAAGACCCACTGGTCCCTTAGGGTTTTATTTCGCGTCCCACATGGTTCGAACCTCAAACCTCCTTTAAGAGGTTCTTATTTCCTTCATGAGTTTAAGAGGTTCTTATTTCCTTCATGAGTACCTCTTAAAGGAGGTTTGAGGTTCGAACCATGAGGGACGCGAAATAAAACCCTGAGGGACCAGTGGGTCTTAGAGGGGACAGTACGGATGAGTGGGCTTGGATAAGCCGCAATAAGAGCCAATTATGCCAGGGGCCGACCTACGGGCCTCATGGGGGCTTGAGTGGGGCCGGGTACGCCACAATAAAATAAACCTGTAACGCCCTCCTTACGGACGTCACAGATGACATTACATTCATATATTGCATACTTATTTGAACTTTAAATGTAAACGTAGTTAAGAAAAATCATAACTAGGATCCATACATTGCATACTTATTATTATTTTTTTTTAAAACAACATTCATTAAATTAATCCGTAATTTAATTTCACATTACTATTGATCATAAACTTGCTTTAATAAAATAAATATACCAAATTGTAAAATCATAACTTATAAAAAAATCACATCATTTAAAAACTATATGCTCCCACAGTTCGACAGGCCGAACTTGAAACTTCGACAGGCCGAACATGATCGGCAGGCTGGAAGTTGTCAACCGGCAGGCCATCAGAGGCTCTACAAATCTGGGCATTAAAAACTTTCAAAGTTTGGCAGGCCAAAAATGTGATCGGCAGGCCGAACATTCTTACATTGGCATGCCGACCAATGATGTTCATTAGGCCGATAGAGCCAAAAGCCTTTAGAAAACTTAATTTGTAAAACAGATTCAACTTTCAAAATGAGGAAGATCAAATTCTTAAAATGATAAAATAAAATATTTAAAACATAGTTCTTGTATTCTTAAAACTTAACAAATAAATATGTCCAAAATGTAAAACTTGATTTAAATCATATAAACTTTCTTCTTGGCGTTCTTCCGGTTACAATTCATCGTACTTTGCTCACACGCCTTTCCATATCCTCTGCCTAGTCTATAACTTTCTTGCCCTTATCTGTAACGTGACATAAACTTGAATAAGCTAAAGCTTAGTAAGTACATATAATTCTCACAACTTAAAAACATTTCATAAGCATCATCATCATTATCATATCATAATAGTGCATTAAACACATTTTCATAGTAACATATCTTTCATTACTTGACCACATTCAAACTTATTCCATTTTATCTTAAGGGCCCAAGTGTTGCACCATAATTATCATTGTAGGCGCGCCGTCATGAGAAGAGAAGGGTAGCTAATCCTAAACCAAACACGACATCATAACATATCATATCATAACATTAGTGTGCAACACATATTAGGTGATACATATATACATAACTTTCATGCTTTGAAATTTGCCATAATCAAACATGCATAACTTTAAATCATGAAAATCTTTCATAAGAAATTCTTTAAGGAAATCATCATAAAATCATTATAAATATCATCATGAACATAACATCAAACCTTTTAAAACACATCATGTTGCAGGTGAGAATGTACTTACCTTTAAAGCTAGCTTACTAAACCTTATATGAATTGGTGACGACGCTGCGGTCTCGATGTGCTCGTTCCTTTGCGTGTTCATGCCATTTATTCATTTAAAGACACAAAATAAAATTAATACTTACTATCATAAAATATAACATTCATTCATCTTACATCACATATACATTCATCTCATACAATCATAATTCATAACATGCATCTTTAACTATAATAATAAAAAATAACCCATACATTTCAAACATGAAATCTGCCAACAATAATAATAAGGTAGATGAGTAATCTTTTGAAAACATTTTCTAACAATTAAAATACAAATATGTTAATTTTAAAATTGATACTAACATCTTATTATCATACATTTCAATATCATAAAATTATTTCATCATCAATAAAATCATTTAAACATATAGAATATCACATAAAACAAAAGTCCAATAATAATATTGTTAAAACAGTTTCTTGACCTAATCTTAATAAAATTTACAAAGCACATAATTTACTCATCAAATCATTACCAAACTTTGCAGTCCATAACATAAATATACATGAACATTCTTGCCAAATTTCGTGAAAAACAAAACACATTTTCCCCTTGAACAAAAATTACATTTTCATGCATCATAGTCAAACAACAATATTTTACTGTAAGTGGTAGAGGATAGAAAATTCATAACTTATCATTGAAAAATCCAAATAACGTGAAATTTGGAGGAATATTACATAACAAATACATGAATAACATATTAAAAATTCAGAGTAAAACGAAATACCTAGAGAAAAATATGGCAGTCGCATGTCTAGAAGGATTTCATTTCAAAATTAAACCAAAAATGATCTCTTACCTCAAAACGATTCTTCTCAAATTCCTTCTAATTCATCCAAAGAAAACTCAATATTTCTCAAATATTTGCAAGAGAATTTTTGAGAGAGAGGAGGAATAGAAAACGTGGAGAAGAGAAGAAGAAGAGAGGAATAAAAGAAACGTCTCAGAATGAATGAGAGAGAGAAGACGTGAGAGGAAGAAAGAGATAGAGAAAAGAACGTTAAAAAAATTTAACATAATGAGTATAACATAAAAAGGTGAGTCAAAACTCTTCATTAAGTCAGAAATTTTTTGACTAAGATTGAGACTAATTTGCGTGGAGAATGGAGAGAAAAAAGGGAATGTCAAACAAATCATCTCATTTTACGATATTTTGCCTTCTAAAAATAGGAAACCATATCAATCAATGAAAAGTCAATGATTTTATTTCCTTAAATGAAGAAATGAATCCATAAATATGTCAATTAATCACAAAAACCACCCATTTAATGTAATCATCTCAACCATAAAATTTGGAGAGATTTTTGCTAACTGCTCGTCAGCTGTCATCTGCCTGCCGACTGCATAGTTCGGCCTGCCGATTCCATGAAGTCCGGCCTCGGTTTCCATCGGCCTGCCGATCCTTAACAGGCTATTCGGCCTGCCGAACTTGAAAGTCTGGCCTACCGAACTGTCCTTAAAATGTAATATATCATAGCATTCATAAATAAACATACATTGTAACTAACATGAACACTTGAGCACATCGATTCCATGCGGTCGTCACCTGTCATAACACTTAGAATAAATAGTTAGTAACATTAAGATCAAAAATCATAACATAAATTATTAATAAAATTTACTTAATGTCGTTACTAACTTAACATGATTTCGTTACATCAAAATTGGTGGGTGTTACAATTCTCCCCACCTTATAAATGTTTCGTACTCGAAACTCAGAATAACTACAGATACTTAGATCTCATATCATCTTCACGTTCCCATGTAGCTTCTTCAACTTGATGATTTTGCCATAACACCTTGACCAATGGAATTTCTTTATTCCTCAAGGTCTTGGTTTTTTGATCGAGTATCTCTACTAGCTTTTCTTCATAACTTAAGTCTTCCCGTATCTCGATCACTTGTGGCTCAATCACATGCGTAGGGTTCGGGACATACTTCTTGAGCATGGAGACATGAAACACATCGTGCATTGCGGGCATTTTTGAAGGCAACTTCAGCTGATAAGCTACTTTGCCTATTCGCTTCACAATTTCATAAGGACCAATGAATCTTGGGCTTAACTTGCTTGTCTTCCCAAACCTCATAACTCCTTTCATTGGTGCAACTTTCAAAAACACATATTCGCCTACGGCAAATTCTAAGGGTCTTCTTCTCTTGTCAGCATAACTCTTCTGACGGCTTTGAGCGGTCTCTATTCTTTTTCTTATCAACTTTATCATCTCAGAAGTTTCGTTAACAAAATCAGTTCTTTCAGCATCGACGCTTTCCATCAACTTCTTCTCACCAGCTTCGTGCTAACATATAGGCGACCTGCAATTTCGCCCATATAGAGCTTTATAAGGTGCCATCCCAATTGTCGCCTGGCGGCTGTTGTTGTAAGCAAACTCTGCTAATGGCAACATTTTACATAATCTGGTCTTAAAATTGAGAGAACAAGCCCGTAGCATATCTTCTAAAATCAAGTTCGTCCTCTCCGTTTGACCGTCTGTCTGAGGATGAAAAGCTATACTGAAATGTAACCTGGTTCCCATAGTAGTTTGTACACTCTTCTAAAACTTAGATGTGAACCTGCCATCATGATCTGAGATGATTGACTTGAGAATTCCATAAAGTCGTACAATCTCCTTAACATAGAGTTCCGCTAACCATTCCATAGAGTAAGTGATCTTAATAGGAATGAAATATGCCGTCTTAGTCAGTCGATCCACAACTACCCAAATTGCATCATAACCGTTTATAGTTCTGGGCAAACCAGTAATGAAATCTATTGCTATATCCTCCCATTTTCATTCCGGTATTTGGATAGATTACAGTTCACCACCAGGTCTCTGGTGTTCAGCCTTTACTTGTTGGCATGTCATACATTTCTTCGTATACAAGGCAACATCATGTTTTATTCCAAACCATCAGAAGTTACCCCTTCGATCATTATACTTCTTTGTTGCACCTGGATGAATAGAGTAAGGAGTGTCATGAATTTTCGCTAAGATCTTTTCCCTTAAGTCATCAACATTGGGAACACATAAGCAGTCTTTGAGGTACAAAGTTTTGTCATCTGCAATACGAAACTCTTGACATTTTCCTTCTTTCATTTCCTGCTTAATCCTTACAAGACTTACATCTTCATCTTGTTTTCTCCAAATTTCATCATACATCATCGGAGCGAGAGAGAGTGCTGAGAGCTGACGTGCTATAAGTTCTAAACCGAAGTTTAGAATTTCCTTTCTTAAAGGTGGAGACATTGCTTGCATTGACATCAACGTGTCAACTGACTTCCTACTTAGAGCATTAGCCACTCGGTTAGCTTTTCGAGGATGATAAAGGATTTCACAGTCGTAATCCTTTACCAACTCTAGCCATCTTCGTTGTCTCATGTTCAGGTCTTTTTGCATGAAGAAGTACTTCAGACTTTGATGATCAGTGAAGATCTTACATTGGACCCCATATAAATAGTGTCACTATATTTTCAACGCAAAAACGACTGCTACTAACTCAAGGTCATGAGTAGAATAGTTCTTTTCGTAATCCTTCAGTTGTCTTGACGCATAAGCAATCACCCTTTCATTTTGCATTAAAACAACTTCGAGGCCCATCCTTGATGCATCACTATAAATTGCAAATCCATCATTCCCTTCTGGTATAGCCAATACTGGAGCTATCGTTAGCCTCTTCTTCAGTTCTTGAAAACTCTTCTCGCATGCATTTGTCCATTCATACTTCTTTCCCTTGCGAGTTAGATTCGTGAGTGGAGCTGCTATCTTGGAGAAATCTTCTACGAATCTTCGATAATATCCTGTTAGTCCTAAGAAGCTCCTTATTTCACTTACATTCATCGGTTGCTTCTAGTTGAGAACAACCTCTACTTTAGCAGGGTCAACCATAATCCCTTGCTTCGATATAACATGCCCCAAGAAAGACACTTTATTAAGCCAAAACTCGCACTTGGAGAACTTTGCATATAGCTGTTGTCTTCTTAAAGTCTCCAGCACAATCCTTAAATGCTCCATATGTTCTTCTTGATTCTTTGAATAGACAAGAATATCATCGATAAATACAACAACAAATTTATCGAGGAAATCCTTGAATACCCGGTTCATCAAATCCATAAAAGCAGCAGGTGCATTCCTCAGACCGAAAGGCATAACCACGAATTCATAGTGACCATACCTTAACCTGAAGGCAGTCTTGGGGATATCTCCTTCTTTAATCTTCAGCTGGTGATAACCTGACCGTAGATCAATCTTTGAAAACACAGATGCACCCTTGAGCTGATCAAACAAATCATCGATTTGAGGCAACGAGTACTTGTTCTTGATCGTCACCTTATTCAGCTCTCTATAGTCGATGCAGAGTCTCATAGTGCCATCCTTCTTCTTAACAAATAAGACTAAAGCTCCCCAAGGTGAGTGACTCGGCCTGATGAATCCTTTGTCGAGTAGCTTTTTTAATTGCGTATGAAGCTCCTTTAACTCTGCCAGGGCCATTCTGTAAGGTGCTTTTGAGATCGGATCGGTGCCAGGAGCCAGCTTGATCTCAAATTCGACTTCTCTTTCTGGAGGTAGACTTGTCAGATCATCAGGAAACACTTCTGCATATTCATGAACTACAGGCACATCTTCAATTCTTATCTTTTCTTCTTGGCTTTTGTCTACAATGTTCGTCAAATAGCCCATGTAGCCACTTGCTAATAACTTTCTTGCTTTCATTGCGGATAAAAACATGCTGGATTTCTTTTTGGACTCGCCAACATACACGAACTTTTGATCACCTTCAGGATGGAAGATCACTTTTCATTTCTGACATTCTATAGAAGCATTGTGTTGCTTAGGAAATCCATCCTAAGAATCATATCGTAGTCATACACGTCGATCACAATGAGGTCGATGAAAAGTTCCCTATCAGAAATCTATAGGGGTACTGTACGTAGACAGTGCGTAGATAATATCACTTCCCCGGAGGGTAGTGTCGTAGTGAATCCCTGTCTCATAGGCTCTAAACGAACCTCTAACTTTTTAACAAATGACGTGGATATAAAAGAGTGAGTAGCACCTGTATCAAAGAGAACATAAGCATCATTAGATAAACTTGTTATCTGACCTGTGACCACATTGGAGGCTTCAGCAACCACTTGTTCTTTCATCATGACATAGATTCGGGCATTCGTTGGTAGGGCTTCAATTCTCCCTTGACTGATAAGTGGCCCTTCAAGGGAAGCTTGCATCTGATGAAGCTGGCTTGAGGATGAGCTCTTTGAGGGGCATTGGCATTCATCAGTTTGGGGCAGTTCTTGACAAAGTGGTCTTCACGACCACAAATAAAACATTGGTTTGTCCCCAAGCGGCATTCCCCTGGATGTTTCTTTCCACATTTGGCACATGGTTGAAACCGCCTGTTATTATTATTGTGCTGACCATCATTATGCTTCTTGTTGTCTTGGCCTTGCTGGTTTTGAGGATTACCCTTCCTCTTGTTATTCCTCCAGTTCTGGTTGCTGTTGTTGTTGTTGTTGTTGTTGTTGCTGTTGTTGTTCCTGTGTGGAGGGCGGTTCTGGTTGTTTGTATTATTGGCTTGCTGGCCAGACTGAGGCTGGTTCCTTCTTAGCTTGGATAAGTGGAACTCTGCATGTTGGGCCCTCATGACAACCTGCTCTTGAGTCCTGGGTGGACTTGCCCCATCAACGATAGCAGCAATTTCAGGCCTAAGGACCTTGATCAACCTTCTAACCCTTTCATTTTCATCCATAACCATCCCTGGGCATAGGTGAGCAACCTGGTCAAACTTCGTCACCACATCTGTAACTGACATATCCTCCTGGCACAGGCTCTCAAACTCCTCATAATGCTTCCTTATGATGTTCATGTGGAAAAACTTCGTGTTGAACTCATGAACAAAGTCTTCCCATGACATCTCTTCAACATTCTTGCTCTGTTCGATGCCATCCCACCAAATTCTAGCCTCCATGGTGAGGCAGTATGAGGCATAGAGGACTTTCTCATTGTCTGTGAAATCCATGAGTCTTAAGGTGGCTTCAATCATCTTCAACCATCCTTGTGCGACTAACGAGTCCTTTGAACCCTCAAAGTCTACTGGCTTAACCCTCTTCTATCTGACTAGAAGAGGTTCCTGATAGACCGCTCTTGGTTCAGCAGCAGGAACTGGGACTTTATTAACTGGTGGCTGCGGAGGAGAAGGAGGCACGTCATTGCCTCGTCGATCGTCATTCCGGCCGTTGGCCCTTAACACAGCAATTTCTCTTCTTTAATCCTCAAGTTGTCTCTACAACTTAGCGATCATGGTCATAAGCCTTTCGTTGGTCTGGGTGCGCGTTTGCATTCTTCTGTGACCGTCCATCGTTAATTCTCCTAAAAGAGTTAGAAACTTAGAAATAATCTTCTAATATGAGACAGGTTTTTACTACAAGAACATTAATCGTTAAACATCTAAACCTTAATCTTATCATCATACTTGCATCAAAACATCTTCTTTTGAAACATACTTACTTGGAGAACCTAGATTGACGTGTGGCGATATGAATTGTAATCGAAAGTTTCCTCTCTAATACCAAAACCTGTAACGCCCTCCTTACAGACGTCATAGATGACATTACATTCATATATTGCATACTTATTTGAACTTTAAATGTAAACGTAGTTAAGGAAAATCATAACCAGGATCCATACATTGCATACTTATTATTATTTTTTAAAAAAACAACATTCATAACTTAATCCGTAATTTAATTTCACTTTACTATTGATCATAAACTTGCTTTAATAAAATAAATATACCAAATTGTAAAATTCTAACTTATAAGTACAACACATCATTTAAAAACTATATGCTCCCACAGTTCGGCGGGCCGAACTTGGAACTTCAGCAGGCCGAACATGATCGGCAGGCCGGAAGTCGTCAACCGACAAGCCGTCAGAGGCTTTGTAAATCTGGGCTTTAAAAACTTTCAAAGTTCAACAGGTCAAAAATGTGATCGGCAGGCTGAACATTCTTATATCGGCATGCCAACCAATGATGTTTGGCAGGCCGACAGAGCCAAAAGCCTTTAGAAAACTTAATTTGTAAAACAGATTCAACTTTCAAAATGCAGAAGATCAAATTCTTAAAATGATAAAATAAAATATTTAAAACATAGTTCTTGTATTCTTAAAACTTAACAAATAAATATGTCCAAAATGTAAAACTTGATTTAAATCATATTAACTTTCTTCTTGGCATTCTTCCGGTTACAATTCATCATACTTTACTCACACGCCTTTCCATATCCTTCGCCTAGTCCCTGACTTTCTTACCCTTATCTGCAACATGACATAAACTTGATTAAGCTGAAGCTTAGTAAGTACATATAATTCTCACAACTTGAAAACATTTCATAAACATCATCATCATTATCATATCATAATAGTGCATTAAGCACATTCTTATAGTAACATATCTTTCATTACTTGACTATATTCAAACTTATTCCATTTTATCTTAAGGGCCCAAGTGTTGCACCATAATCATCATTGTAGGGGTGCCTTCATGAGAGGAGAAGGGTAGCTAATCCTAAACCAAACACGACATCATAACATATCATATCATAACATTGGTGTGTAACACTTATTAGGTGATACATATATACATAACTTTTATGCTTTGAAATTTGCCATAATCAAACATGCATAACTTTAAATCATGAAAATCTTTCATAAGAAATTCTTTAAGGAAGTCATCATAAAATCATTATAAATATCATCATGAACATAACATCAAACCTTTTAAAACTGTAACGCCCCTATATGGGGGTTAATAGTTTTTAATGAGATAAAATAAAAATAAATAATAAAAGTAAAACCTTAAAAATTAAAATTTACCCGGGACTTAAATGAAAACTCTCAACTCAAAAATAAAAATATAAACGACAAATAAACCACAGTTTTAATGTAGCACCTTAAATTTAATAATATAAACTGTTGTCATCATCATTTTAACCCTCAACACATTATAATACAGTCACAGAAAGTAACAATTGATGCTTACATTATCATGAAGAACATTCTCAACGATTGAAGCAGTCCCAATGTAATATAGCTACATCACTTCCTCAACTATATTTCTCGTAGCCACCTCACACTTAGTGAGTCCTGAAAAGATATAAACATAAGGGTATGAGCAACACTATGCTCAGTAGAGAAAGCCATTACTCACCTTTAGGTTTTTATCATTACCACATTAAAACCTGCATGGTTAGTAAGTCACATCATATTCCAGATTATGAGGTTTATTATGATCACATCTTATGGATACCGTAGTTAATCATTACCAAGTGTCATAATTACACATTTATACAAATATTACCAATCATCATTGTTCCTAGGTATCCATGTTAAATTGAGTATCACTCAACTCATCGAAACCCAAATGGGCGCACTTGATCACCCTATAAACATTCCAAGGGTGTTCCGGTGAGGGGACATCAAGCCCCGAGTCCTCACCAAATCGATTCCTGTACAGTGTGTTCTGGGACTTTCAACCCAAGGAAGCGTCATCGCCTTCCCCATATTTTACCTTTTAGGGTATTCATGCCCAAGGACGTAACCGTCGCCCTCTTCATGTCTCACAATTTCTCTATATTGAATCATTATTAATAGAGTTAGTTTTCCTAACCATGCTTCTCAATTTATAACATGTGTCAATTCATTATGTTCCTCGCCGTACAATACAAGACGAGTCCATGTCATAGTTTCATATGTGATACTCATATAATATTAGTTCAACATAGATATATATATTGCGGCAAAACAATCAATTTTAATTCTATAAAAACCTCACAAAAGATGAGTAATAGAATCCCTACCTTTCAAGCTTATCAACAATCTTTTAATCCTGGAATCAGTTAACGTTAGCTCCATACTCCCTTGATCCTAAGGCGTGCATAAGGACAATTAAAACTAAAGCACAACATACAACTACATTCATAAATAAATCATGTGTAAACTTATCTTACTAGTATGCCATTAAAGCTTTTATATAAATCTCTTTTGAATACCACAGTAAACAATTTTTGTCTTAACACAATATAAAATGTGAACAAGTAATCTATATGTTTTAGTCCCTAATAAGATTCATCAATCACTTAGGATAATATTGGAAAGGTTGCAAGACATTAAAGAATTAGGTGGTGAGCAAAGATGGGTTCTTGGTTCAGGTTAGCAGCTGGTATACCATAACAAACTGGCAGATTTACTAGTTTCCAATACAAAAATTAAATAATTCTTAGAAAATAAAATACAACTCCGATTTAGGTTTATGATAGCTCGTTAGAAAGCCTAGGATGCTACTTTTCAAATATGCAAACCAATTCATAAAATTCATTTTAATTTAATCTTAGAATTTCAAGAAATAACCACTGCCCATAGAGGTATTACAAAGTTTAACAATATAAATTTTCTGTCTAGGGCATATACACTCAGACTTCATACATATGCTCCAAAATAGCAACAAACATATACTTAGGTTTAAGAACGCAAATTTGAATAATCCTTTAGTATAAAAGAAAATTTATAAATGAAAGACTAAATTTGTTCATAAGATTCTAACCTCGGATTATGGTTAGTTGGAAGCTTGAAATGGCTTCAAAACAGGTTCCTTTACTTCGGTATGACTGAAATTCTTGCTCAAATGGAGGTGATGGTGGCTGATTTTTATGGCTGCCTTGAAGAAGTTCTCTAAGTATTTTGCTTCAGCAAAGAAATGAGAAGAAGAGTGTGGGAACCGTGGAAGAGAAAGGAAGAAAAGATGAAGTCTTTGAAGAGAAGTGATAGAAACAATTATAGAGGAGACATGTTGAAGCATGTCACGGAGGAAATAAAGAAAATGAGGGTCAAGAGTAGTTGGAAAAGATATCCTTATGTCTCATCTAAAGACTTTAACACACATAATGCCAATATGACATTTTTGAGATTTATTAGAAGTTCTAAGGCTTTTTAGTAATCATACTAAATAAATATAGGAGAATTTTAGAAAACTTAAAAATAGATAAAAATAAATATTATAAAATAAATTTAAATGAAGCAAATTTTTTTTTATACATTAAAAATTAATTTAATTACCTCAATACCCGTTAGGAGAATAACGGGTGTCACAGCTCTACCCCCCTTAAAGAAATTTCGTCCTCGAAATTTCAATTCAGCAATACTAGTAAAAATTTTGATTCCATTATGATTCCAATTCCGAGTCTAAACCGTTAATGTTGTTTATCTTCCAAAGTTAAGTTATCGTATTTTCACTTATTTACTTGCATAATAAATCTTACTCCTAAATCCCTCAATAAGAGTATTTCTGACAAGTTTCAACTTATAACACCGTATAATAGTCTAAGAATCTGATCAGGCATACATATTGACCATATCATGATTCCAGTCCTTCATTGTCCATGGACTGTGATTTACAATCACATTTAAGGAGATTGCCAGAGAAATTTTATATACTTCATCTTTAGGTTCCTTTTCCTTTTTGAGTAAGGAAAAGTCAAATATATTTGATTTCATACCTCAACTAATAAACTAGAACATAATCATAAAACATATATCACAAACACTTTTATTCAAAACTATTCATTAAACTTACTCATAGAGATATTAAACGGAATCTCAGAGTTGCAAACATACCCGACATATTTTTCATTAAACAGCTATCCTCATGACACAAACATTCAATCCAAATAATATACTCATATTTCATATGGAATATCCCCATAACTGACTCTGGTACTTCCACATAATATTAACAGAATATTACACATTACAAACATGATACGGATACGTTTCGAGAGTACAAGGCACTCCGTATACCAGCTATCCATATCATGCATGCTTATAGGATACAAAAACATCGATAAACAAAAGATCGGACCTTAAGAAGGATGCGTTTCGAGAGCATCAAGTACTCCGTATCCAGCCATCCCGGCATTAGGCTCAATGAATCTAAAAGATTGAACAACGATGTACCACAAGAAACACAGAATACAAGGTAAACGGTTATTCGTAACACACGAAATACGGACACACATGCCTACATGCCAAAGATAAAACAAAAAGATTACAGATGGAGATTCAAATCAATTGGCCGCTCCCGGCTTTCCCTTTCCCATTCAAGCTTGGATGTTGCAGTGTCGGATTCTGGATGTATGATTTGCATTTTATCTATCAATTCCTCAGCTGTTGAAGCAGTGACAAAGATTTGTCTCTCCGATTCTGTAGTGATGTTTTCTTCCACAGCGTAATCTAGAAATTTCAAAAGACCGTCATAAAAACCCTTTACGTTCAGCAGTCCCAAAGGTTTGGAATAAAAGCCCAACAATTGCCCACAAGCAACTATAAATATTTCCTCAAGAGTACCTAGACCACCAGGTAATGCTATAAAAGCATCAGAATTATAGATTATGTCTTTAAAATTTTTAGGGATACTCCTGACTCCTTCTCCCTTACCTATGGCTTCCTTACAAAGGTTTCCTTCAACTGGAATATGAGGCCAAATTCTTACATCAGTAGCGTCGCTAGACCTAGCTGCTAGTGCCATATTTACCATCATTTTTATACTACCACCCCCATAGATTATGTTAATCTTCTTGTGTGCTAGGACTTGCCCTAAGTGATTTGCAGCTTCTAAATAAGCTTTATCTTTTCCAAGGCTGGAACCACAAAAGACACAGACATTCTTTATTTTCTTCGTGGACTGGGAGGTAGACATATTTGGTTTATAGAAGTGGTTGCTTAATGTCTGCTCCACTTAGACTTCGGGTTCTATATGAGATTTTAAAGATGAGAAATATACAAAAAGGGCTAAAGAGATAGACGAGTAGGTAATGAAAAGGTAATCCAAAGATTTAAACAAAATCTTGTGCGGATAAGAAAGTAAGATAAGGTGATTGATAGTTTACAGAAAATCTGATTCACTTTTTGAAAAAGATTAGACTCTAATTGTATAACTTTTGACAATTGAGAACAATTCGACAGAAGACTCTCATGACACAACTGTAGACTTTTTGACAAATATACACCAAGTCTAGAAATTTAATATAAACGACAAATACTGTAGAACTTTTGAAATTTGAGACACAAATCTTGAAATATCCGGATAAGCTTTTCAAAATTCAAACATATTACTGTACCGTATGTAACGTGTCTGATAAGATAATATATTTTATTATATATATATTTAAGAAAATCATAAATTAAATAAGATATTAACACTTACTGTATCAATCTAATAATCACAATTATTTCAAACACAAAAGCAAATATTCTGAGTAAAAGAAAAACACAAACTGTTGAACATCAGCTAAAACTGCTTCAAATAAGCAAAGACTAAATAACCTTTATAGAGTGATGACTTATTCCCCATCCAGTTTTCTTATGGTTTGGCAAACAGGATCTAGAAATACCATATTCCTGAGGCGTTGTCTTTCTGTATAAAATTTAGGCCAGAGTTTAAAAATAGCTCCTTGAACATATCCACTAGGGTGACCGTGGAGAGGAGGATGGATGCTATCCAAGTTCTCCTTTGAAAGTCCATCCCTACAAAACCTTATTTTATCCTCTCTATTCGTTGACATATAACCAGGTGAAGTACATTTACTGTTACAATTTTGTCTTCCACATTTGTTACAAGTGACCACGATGGCACGAGCTCTTCTTTTCATTGCACTACGACTGGTACCCGTTCCTGGTAAACCGACATCTTGACTAAAGTCACTCGGACGGATTTTCCCCTCTATCAACATTCTCACATCACAAGGGATACCAAAACGCATAAGAATCCACAACCGAGTAATTCTAGCCTTGTATTTCTTTCTGAGAATCTTTTGGGAGAGTGATGGGAAATACTTTCTCAGGTGTTGGTACTTTGGGTCCATGATGAGATGAAAGAAGAGTAAATAGAAAGGAAAAATTAAGATAGTAAATTGCAGAATCTTAGAATTCCTTCTTCTTTTGGAGGAAAAGAAGAATTTTTAATGAGAAAGAAGAGGATTTGCGATTTAGAGAGAAAATAACAAATTAAGAGAGAAAAAGTGAACTCGGAGAAATAAGCTCTTATGCACAGTAAACGTATATGTAAACAATAATTAAACCACTGTATATGACACGTATAGAGATCACGTGAGAGAGACAGTGTGAATCAAACTGATTTAGGATTTAAACTAGGCCCAAATGTTCTTAGTTGAAAATGGTCAGGTTGTTTCGGCCTTAACACATTTAGAACGAGTTAAATAACAAACATAAAATTGAAAACCAATTCATATGAATCTTAAACCCAATTCAAAGCCCACTATAGATAAAGTTAACTATAAACAACAAATCTAATTTAACGACAACAAGGATCTTCCTGAATGATATTTAAAATCATTTCATAACAACACAATCTTCCAACAACTCAAATAATTTTGTTTTAATCAAAACCTTATTGAACAATGCATACACCCATATGTTATTCCTAATACTCAACATCTATCAATGGATTCATCATCATTACTACCAAGGGTTTAGAATGCGACTAACTTTGAAATCAATACGATTTACGTCTTTTAACATAGACCATATCAATGAACAAAGACACTAGATGTTACTACTTAAGAACATCTACAATCCCCACAATTCTACTCATACAATATATAATTTCCTCATATAACAAAACCTTAGGTAACCAAAAGATTCACTGATACACTTAAATACAATGTACGTAACGAAATATTCCAATTTTGAGATTCATGCATTCTAGACTTTACACAGTCTCAACAGACCAAAAGTCTAACATTTATCTCTCTCAAGATTCAATACCATGATTCCCAACTTATATCATATTCCTCAAATAAATAGAACTTTCAAGAAAAGATATTGACACTTATGTGCTCCATCGAATCCACACATAATCATTACTTAGGTTTGAATCAATTACGAAAAATTTGGCATATCTATGTCAAACTTTAAAATCAATAAATCAAGCCTTATATTTCTTATTGTTTTTCACGAGACAAAAGGCTCTTAAATCCTCGTATCTATACGAATTTCTCATCGTTTATACGAATTAAATATGCTTATAGATCCAAATATTATACGAATCTCTCATAAGCAATCTACTTATAAACTTATTCCATATAATTATCATTCCCTCATAACTATTAATACTTTCCTTCTATATAATTATTGTACTCATATAACTATTGATATTTTCATTCTATGGCCTTTCCATGTTACATCCTTTTAGACTGTATAAATCAATGTGAAGGTTCATTTTGATGATGACAATGAAAATTCAGCTTCAAAACCATCTCAAAAATATATTTTTTAAAGTGGTGCTACACTCCCTAGGTTAACCGAACCTAGGCTCTGATACCAAAAATCCTGTAACGCCCCTATATGGGGGTTAACAGTTTTTAATGAGATAAAATAAAAATAAATAATAAAAGTAAAACCTTAAAAATTAAAATTTGCCCGGGACTTAAATGAAAACTCTCAACTCAAAAATAAAAATATAAACGACAAATAAACCACAGTTTTAATGTAGCACCTTAAATTTAATAATATAAACTGTTGTCATCATCATTTTAACCCTCAACACATTATAATACAGTCACAGAAAGTAACAATTGATGCTTACATTATCATGAAGAACATTCTCAACGATTGAAGCAGTCCCAATGTAATATAGCTACATCACTTCCTCAACTATATTTCTCGTAGCCACCTCACACTTAGTGAGTCCTGAAAAGATATAAACATAAGGGTATGAGCAACACTATGCTCAGTAGAGAAAGCCATTACTCACCTTTAGGTTTTTATCATTACCACATTAAAACCTGCATGGTTAGTAAGTCACATCATATTCCAGATTATGAGGTTTATTATGATCACATCTTATGGATACCGTAGTTAATCATTACCAAGTGTCATAATTACACATTTATACAAATATTACCAATCATCATTGTTCCTAGGTATCCATGTTAAATTGAGTATCACTCAACTCATCGAAACCCAAATGGGCGCACTTGATCACCCTATAAACATTCCAAGGGTGTTCCGGTGAGGGGACATCAAGCCCCGAGTCCTCACCAAATCGATTCCTGTACAGTGTGTTCTGGGACTTTCAACCCAAGGAAGCGTCATCGCCTTCCCCATATTTTACCTTTTAGGGTATTCATGCCCAAGGACGTAACCGTCGCCCTCTTCATGTCTCACAATTTCTCTATATTGAATCATTATTAATAGAGTTAGTTTTCCTAACCATGCTTCTCAATTTATAACATGTGTCAATTCATTATGTTCCTCGCCGTACAATACAAGACGAGTCCATGTCATAGTTTCATATGTGATACTCATATAATATTAGTTCAACATAGATATATATATTGCGGCAAAACAATCAATTTTAATTCTATAAAAACCTCACAAAAGATGAGTAATAGAATCCCTACCTTTCAAGCTTATCAACAATCTTTTAATCCTGGAATCAGTTAACGTTAGCTCCATACTCCCTTGATCCTAAGGCGTGCATAAGGACAATTAAAACTAAAGCACAACATACAACTACATTCATAAATAAATCATGTGTAAACTTATCTTACTAGTATGCCATTAAAGCTTTTATATAAATCTCTTTTGAATACCACAGTAAACAATTTTTGTCTTAACACAATATAAAATGTGAACAAGTAATCTATATGTTTTAGTCCCTAATAAGATTCATCAATCACTTAGGATAATATTGGAAAGGTTGCAAGACATTAAAGAATTAGGTGGTGAGCAAAGATGGGTTCTTGGTTCAGGTTAGCAGCTGGTATACCATAACAAACTGGCAGATTTACTAGTTTCCAATACAAAAATTAAATAATTCTTAGAAAATAAAATACAACTCCGATTTAGGTTTATGATAGCTCGTTAGAAAGCCTAGGATGCTACTTTTCAAATATGCAAACCAATTCATAAAATTCATTTTAATTTAATCTTAGAATTTCAAGAAATAACCACTGCCCATAGAGGTATTACAAAGTTTAACAATATAAATTTTCTGTCTAGGGCATATACACTCAGACTTCATACATATGCTCCAAAATAGCAACAAACATATACTTAGGTTTAAGAACGCAAATTTGAATAATCCTTTAGTATAAAAGAAAATTTATAAATGAAAGACTAAATTTGTTCATAAGATTCTAACCTCGGATTATGGTTAGTTGGAAGCTTGAAATGGCTTCAAAACAGGTTCCTTTACTTCGGTATGACTGAAATTCTTGCTCAAATGGAGGTGATGGTGGCTGATTTTTATGGCTGCCTTGAAGAAGTTCTCTAAGTATTTTGCTTCAGCAAAGAAATGAGAAGAAGAGTGTGGGAACCGTGGAAGAGAAAGGAAGAAAAGATGAAGTCTTTGAAGAGAAGTGATAGAAACAATTATAGAGGAGACATGTTGAAGCATGTCACGGAGGAAATAAAGAAAATGAGGGTCAAGAGTAGTTGGAAAAGATATCCTTATGTCTCATCTAAAGACTTTAACACACATAATGCCAATATGACATTTTTGAGATTTATTAGAAGTTCTAAGGCTTTTTAGTAATCATACTAAATAAATATAGGAGAATTTTAGAAAACTTAAAAATAGATAAAAATAAATATTATAAAATAAATTTAAATGAAGCAAATTTTTTTTTATACATTAAAAATTAATTTAATTACCTCAATACCCGTTAGGAGAATAACGGGTGTCACAAAAACACATCATGTTGCAAGTGAGAATATACTTACCTTAAAAGCTAGCTTATTTAACCTTATATGAATTGGTGAGGACGCTGCGGCCTCGATGTGCTCGTTCCTTTGCGTGTTCATGCCATTTATTCATTTAAAGACACAAAATAAAATTAATACTTACTATCATAAAATATAACATTCATTCATATTACATCACATATACATTCATCTCATACAATCATAATTCATAACATGCATCTTTAACTATAATAATAAAAAACAACCCATACATTTCAAACATGAAATCTGCCAACAATAATAATAAGGTAGATGAGTAATCTTTTGAAAACATTTTCTAACAATTAAAATACATATATTTTAATTTTAAAATTCATACTAACATCTTATTATCATACATTTCAATATCATAAAATTATTTCATCATAATATTGTTAAAACAGTTTCTTGACCTAATCTCAATAAAATTTACATAACACATAATTTACTAATCAAATCATTACCAAACTTGGCAGTGCATAACATAACATATACATGAACATTCTTGTCAAATTTCGTGAAAAACAAAACACTTTTACCCCTTGAACAAAAATTACATTTTCATGCATCATAGTCAAACAACAATATTTTACTGTAAGTGGTAGAGGATAGAAAATTCATAACTTATCATAAAAAAATCCAAATAACGTAAAATTTGGAGGAACATTACATAACACATTCATGAATAACATATTAAAAATTCAGAGTAAAACGAAATATCTAGAGAAAAATATGGCAGTCGCATGTCCAGAAGGATTTCATTTCAAAATTAAACCAAAAACGATCTCTTACCTCAAAACGATTCTTCTCAAATTCCTTCGAATTCGTCCAAAGAAAACTCAATATTTCTCAAATATTTGCAAGAGAATTTTTGAGAGAGAGGAGGAATAGAAAACATGGAGAAGAGAAGAAGAAGAGAGGAATAAAAGCAACGTCTCAGAATGAATGAGAGAGAGAAGACGTGAGAGGAAGAAAGAGATAGAGAAAAGAACGTTAAAAAAATTTAATGTAATGAGCATAACATAAAGGGGGGAGTCAAAACTCTTCATGAAGTCAGAAATTTTCTGACTAAGATTGAGACTAATTTGCATGGAGAATGGAGAGAACAGAGGGAAAGTCAAACAAATCATCTCATCTTACCATATTTTGCCTTCTAAAAATAGGAAACCATATCAATCAATGAAAAGCCAATGACTTTATTTCCTTAAATGAAGAAATTAATCCATAAATATGTCAATTAATCACAATAACCACCCATTTAACGTAATCATCTCAACCATAAAATTTGGAGAGATTTCTGCTGACTGCTCGTCTGCTGTCATCGGCCTGCCGACTGCATAGTTCGGCCTGTCGATTCCATGAAGTCCGGCCTGCTGATGGTTTTCATCGGCTTGCCGATCCTTAACAGGCTGTTTGGCCTGTCGAACATGAAAGTCCGGCCTGCCGAACTGTCCTTAAAATGTAATATATCATAACATTCATAAATAAACATACATTGTAACTAACATGAACGCTTGAGCACATCGATTCCATGCGATCGTCACCTGTCGTAACACTTAGAATAAATAGTTAGTAACATTAAGATCATAAATCATAACATATAACATAAATTATTAATAAAATTTACTTAACGTCGTTACTAACTTAACATGATTCCGCTACATCAAAATTGGTGGGTGTTACAGAGAACTTCAAAACTAAACAAAAAAAAATTGAATTAAGCATTTTGACTTCAAAAATGTCTAAAATACCTTCAGAATGAGAATTTTTGTGTGCTTTTGTTTTTATTTTCTTTTTCTTTTTTAAAATTTTTAATTTTCTTCTCTTGTATAAGTATAATTTAATCATTTTTAAAGATCAAAATAAATTATTAGCCGAGATAAAAAACACATTTTTGTATTAAATCTAATCTTAAAGTATACATTTGATAAAATTAAAAACAAGGGAATAATTTTTTAATAAACTTGCAACAAACAATATAAAATGGTACATATCCGTATAAGATATGATGCTCTTAGATGTAGCAAAAGTTCAAAGTGAAATGACGCAACTTTCATTTTCTTCGGGTCGCATATTGTATACCGATATTTTCTATGATATTTTCAGGTTGTCATTATTATTGTTATTATCCTTGTGATTATCATTGTTAATTATTATCACAAACAGTGGATTTTAAAGTCCTTTTGCATTGGATTTATTCCAAAAAATATAAACAAATCTAAATAGAAAAAGTACACCTTTTTAAAGTTGTATTCCCAAAAAGCCCTTTTCATAGTTACACTCTTAATTGAAAAATGTGATTTATTAAAGTCTAAGTTATCCAGTCTCCTTTAATTAGAAAAAGTGATTTATTTAGAGTTCAAATTATCCTTCCTTCTCACTTTTTTTATACGTTAGATTACTTTGATCGTTGGCACAAAATGCCAGAGCATAACCTGGTATTTCCAAAACGAGAACCTACCAAGTTCTCACATTTTTTTTTAAATATATACCAACAATCTCCGGTTGTAGGCATAAGGTGTCAGAGCATAACCTGGTAGGTTCTAGAGAGAGGACCTACCAGGTTCCCTTATATTTTCTTTAAAACAAAAAAATAACAACGGCGTTTAGTCGTCGGCACAGGGTGTTGGAGTGTAACCTAGTAGGTTTTGGAGTGGGAACCCGTTAGGTTCCCTCATATTTTCTTTAAACAAAGAAATATCAACTACCTCCGTTGCCTGCACGGAATATCAAAGCGTAACCTAGTAAGTGCTAGGGCGGAAACTTGCTAGGTTTCGATGCAGAACCAACGAGATTTCAAAGCAGAATCTACTAAATTATCTCTTTTTCTTTTTCTTTTTTTTAAATAAAGAAATTATCTTGACCAATGTCATCTATAAGGGATGTCGTAGAATCTCTAAGACTTTGACAATATTTCCTACTTGTCGTTAAATAATTTAACGACACTAAACTATTGACGTTAAAAGGAGACCTTTAATACGACATCTATATTTATGTCATTAATTATTGTTTCAAATATCATTAATGACATCTTTGTTGAAGATGTCGTTGTATGTACTTTATAACGACATTCAAAAATCACATGTGATAAATAATATGTCGTTAAATGTAGTTTTTCTTATAGTGAATGACGACAGACTGCTCCAAATTTATTTCAGATTTTAACACCTTTACAAATAACACGGGCACATAAAAACATGCTTCAAAAAAATGGGGAGTGGAGAAAGGCAACTGGATATTCATTAATTAGGTTCATTTTTTTTTCCATAAAACTAATTTTCGGTAGTTGATATATCGGTTCCATCACTTCTATACAGTTACTGTAACTAAAAACAAATACTTGTTTAACTAGCCAATTCAACAAAATGTTAAACAACAATTAACACCTCTTGGAAGATGACAAAAAGAAAGATCAGGAAATAAAGATGAGAAAGAACCAATATGTACCAATATTAGCCAACTCATAAAACCCATACTCTAGCTTGTAAAGCTGTTAAAGCATTATGAGCATCAGATTCACAAATCATAAGTGGTAGAGACCTACCGTAGCCGAATAAAGACACCATTGAATTGTTAAAGCCTAAGCTTCTTTAGCATGATGGCTCCGATACCAATCTTGCCCTCCATGACAAAAATAGCAGCATCAACTTGGAGTTTATAAGAAAGAAGGGATATTTATCTTTCAGTACCTTTTGTTTTAGGTTAACTAAAAACGTTTATTTTTGTTTTTGATCTTATATCTTAGGATTAGATTTAATATACAAATCTATACCTTATCTTAGTCAATAGTTAATTTTGACCTTTAAAATGACCAAAATATCCGAAAATAAAATAGAAAAAAATAAAACTTAAAAAAACAAAGAAAAAACACACAAAACACCTATTTTTAGGGTATTTTACGCATTTTTAAAGTAAAAAATTTTAGTATAAAGTTTTTTTTTAAGTTTTTAAAGTTTTATTACTTTTCAATTTGAAGGTGTTTTACGTAACTTTTTAGATTAAAATTGAATATTGATCAGAAAAATATATAAATTTGTATACTAAATCTAATCTGAAGGTATAAATTCAATGAGGTTAAAACCAAAAGTATAATATTTAAATAAACTTAAAATACATGGATAAAAGATAAATAACCCTTATAATTATAAGAATTGTCAACAGGAGTCTTCTTTATATCTTCCTTACCCACCACAACAGACTGATGAAAGAAAAAGATCCAATAAGCAAGTTGAGTTGGAGATTTAAGTAATCCGACTGTGAATGAATTTATTCAGCTGTGCCCATGGGCTCCATAACACCACCAGGAAAACATGTCTCCTACACAAAAGGAATAGCTTCAGTAAAGCAAATTCAGGACAGTTTCTTAAACTTCAACGGAGCCTTAACTAGCCTCCACACTTGCTTCGCATAATGTGTGAGTGTGAGGGGAATGACAATTACAGTGGCCGCATTGACTACTAAGAATCAATTACGCCTCATGAAATCCATACTACGAAAAGCATTATGATGAGCGTACCAAGCATTATTTCGAGCTTAGTATCCCACGAGGCTACGAAGGGAAACCCCACGAACCCGATTATTCCGTTTGACCATTCTTTTTGTAGATGATTAGCGGAACAAAAATCCAAACGGGAGTTCACCATGTTTCAAAGACTCCTCCAAAAATGGCTAAGAAACCGAGTATCACAATCGGAAGCGATAGAAGTAGGTAAACCATATAGCCAATAAAATAATGTTTCAAGCTATGAAGTTCTATGCATTATTTTCATGAATTTTTCGTTCCTTATCCTTGAATAATCTTCTTGCCAATTCCTATAATTATATCTCCAAGATGCCATGTTATTAATCACAAATTATTCTCACGAACTATAAATGTAAGTTTATTAATAAATCTAGGTTAGAGTTACTCCCTATATTACTACGGTTATAAAAAACCACAAAAAAATTAGAAATTTATTGTGGTCTTGCACAATTTGTTAGAAAATACATAACTTTCTCTATTTACAGTCACCACTACAATTAATCTAGTTTAAATTATCTCATTTCTAACAAAAATAGACAATAACAAATTTTAAATAAAATCAAATGTCCAACTTTATTTGCTAAATCATGAACTATTATCTTCTCAGCGTGAACACTTATATACATAATTAAAAGACTAATTATAATAATACATTGTTATGAGATTTAGTCGAAATAATGTACAAATCATCATAGGCAAAATTAATATATGAATAAATTTATAAAACTGTGTTCTATAAAATAACAAATCTAGAATACAAATATACATTCTTGGTGCCTTACGCGACACATTAAATTTCTAGATCATACAAATATACTTCCTAAGCACCTATCCTTACACGACGCACTAAATTTGTAGATCATACAAAAGTTCATCCCCTTGAGTTAGGAGACAACCAGCATAAATTTCTCTATTAGAATAAGGTTAGTGATATAAATGTCTAAATGTTAGTCTTAACTTCAAAATTATATACAATTTCATTTTATAATAAAACTATCTAAAGCTATAATATACATTAGGACGTTAAATCCATAAACTAAATAAAGATCATAATTCAAATAATTGATTAATTAAGATTATTGGGCCCTTGATCACCCTTATTAGGTCCTTAATAAACTTATTAGCCTTTGAATTCTTTTTTTCTTATTTCTTTTTTTTTTTCTCTTTTTTTTTGTGTTTTTTTTTTTTTTTGACAATGAATAAACATGAATACATAATCTCTTGATAACAATACTCAAAACTCCACCCATCCTCCCATAATGCCTACTACCTTCAAATAATTTCCTGGACAAACTAATCATGCTTATGAGTGAGGGACTAAGTAGGATAAAATTATTCAAAGGCTAGGTTGATTATGTGGGTAACAAAGAAAATGGTTAATAAGGCTCAACGAAGTAACTAGTGATTAAATGATGTCAATGGTAGGCTTGAAAGGCTCAAACGGTCCAAAAATAGCCTAAATCATGTCCTTAATGATGTGTAGCCTAGGATTTCGCCTCGAGTGGTTATCAAATAGGTTCTAGCGTTCATTTGAGATCAAAAATATCACTTAATCAACATAAAAGTCCTCTAAGTGTAGAATATTTAGGTGATCAAGGCATGAGTGCTCAAAGTGTTCAAAGAATCACAGCATGGCAAAAAAAATCACAAGAAAAACAAGGATAGACCAACAATAATTATTATCCCCTAAAAGCCATATTCAATTTCAACCATCGTCTTATCATTGGCTTCCTATGACTCAAGTTAAACAGTGCTCAAACGACACAACTTTACTATCCTAATTACTATCAAATGCAAAGAAAAAAAAAACTAAACTAAAACCTAATTAAACCATAATGACTAATTGACACAAAAAAATAATAAAGCAACACACCACCCCTAAACTTGAACAATATATTGTCCTCAATGTAAAAAGAAAACAAAAATCAGAAAGGAAAGAATACTCCATAAACTGAAGGTTGCGGCAGCCTATTCCTCCTCATCCTCATTCTCTTCATTATCTTCATTGAAAGCAGAGACTGTAGGAAAATTGTCCAAGTTCATGTTCAGATGCATGGCCATGTGGTTCATCATCTGTGCCAGGTTGCCGATATAGTTTCAGTTTTTGAATTTTTTATTTTTTTTTTAGCAAGCTGAGCACCTTGATGTCCCCTGAAAACCTAGAACCACCACAAACAAGACTTACATCATGATTAAGTTGCAAAATAGACTAAAACTAAAAGAAACAACTAACAAACTAAATAATATGATCAAAACTAAAACTGAAAAGGATAGAGAGCTTGGGTTGCCTCCCAAGAAGCGCTTGTTTTATAGTCATTAGCCTGACTCTCAAAGAAGCGCTTGTCAAAGAGCGGCTTTCGCCCATAGTTAGTGTCAAACCGCACCACATATGGGTCTTGGTTATAGATGCCCTCAAGCTTGGCGAGATTTAGAAGTGATTTGCACATAGCACCAACAACAGATGTCTTTAAATGATGTGCTTTTGATGGGAACTTCATTAATGGATCGAGTTTGAACATGGTGAGATGTGATGGTGGTGATGAACATGGCCAACAGGAATCAGTTAGTGTCTTATATGTTGGAACCATTGATGAGCTCAAATCAATAGTCTTATGTGCTTCTATATCTTCCAACGACCCTCGCGGCTTCTCCTCATATAGGAATTCCTTTAATGACCCTTCTATTTGCTCTTCCCTTTCCTTTTGGCTATCCATTAGCATGCTTGTGATTTGGTCTTCATAAAAGTCAAAGTTTTGGATAGACTCCTCTTGATTTAGCAAGTGTACATCATTGTTGATCGAGCAAGAGCCCAACTCAACAAATGGTTCAGCTAACACAACATCAAAGGGTTCTTGTTCACCATCTTGAGGCTCTATTTCCTCTAGAGGCTCAAATTCCTGAGGTTTCACACAATCATCATCAAACAAAACCACATCCTTTATCATTTCATGGTCACTATAAGGATTTAATGTTGCAACTTCCTCCTCTAGATGACTATCTAAAATTGTCCTCTTTAAACGGATTTGTTCATCAAGATATCGCCTAGAGTTGGATACTTCATGACTTCCCTCAAGAGTGGCCTTTAGACTATCTAAAGCAACTTCCAAAGGTGTCTTCTCTTCTTGATATTGTCAACAGGATTGTTCCATCATGTTGGAGTGGATATTCCATGAAAGATTTTGGTGCCTCTCCCAGCAAGAATTATGCATTGAAGAATTCAAATGCCAATGATAATTAAAGGCTGCCATATCCTCCAATAAGTAGTAAACTTCATCAACAGTTCTTGAAAAGAAAGAATGACCGTCAGAAACTGCGCCTTTTTCCACCCAATCTCTAGCTTCAAAATGCAATCCTTCAATAAAAATTTGGAGAAGTGCCCACTTTGGCAAGTTGTGATGTGGATACCGCTCAAGCATATCTTTAAATCGTTCCCAAGCCGCATAAAATGGTTCCATATGTTGTTGGACAAAACTTGCAAGGATATTCCGATGCAACATCATGAAGTTCGTTGGAAAACAAATGACTTAAAAGAAAAAAATTAGAACAAATAAAAACGAAATAAAACAATAAAAAAAATTCAAAGTAATTCTAGAGCTAATTGGTATCGATATTAACTAAATTAAACAACAATCCCCGGCAACGGCGCCAAAAACTTGTTGTGGATTTTCTTAACGCAAGTGCACGTATCGTTAACAAGTAATAAAGAGTAAGTAAAGTATCGTTCCCATGAGGATTGCGTTAATCTAGCTAAGTAGCGAAATTGGTTAACCCTACAATTATTTGAACAATCAAAAATAAAATAGAAAAATAACAAAACAAATAAATATAAATGAAAATCTAAATAATAAAAGACTAGGGCATCCGATTTCACCTAAATTAATCATATTCAAATTATCTAATTTAATCAACTGATGTTTACTCCTATGCCAATAATGAATTTCTCATAGGTAGTCATTAATCTTTCTCAAGCATTAATAATTTATCTTAGTTAGCAAATTTCCTACATCTCTGTGGAAACTCTAAACTTACCGAGATTCATTAAGAACAAGAAATTCATAGTGTTACACAAGTTTCATAGATATCTCTATCCTATGATGATCTCATGGCATTCAATCATAGTCTAATTTAATCATCGCTTCTCAGCCTCAAATTAAATCACATATCATGCAAAAGGTGCGCAAACTTTTACAAGCATTAAGATTAGATTAAATACTCAGCATAGATAATGAATAAACATCGAATTGAATTAAATTAAACAAAAGTGAACATTCATAATCCGGCTACATCGTAGCCCTAGAATAGAGAAAATTAGTTCCTAATGAAACTAAAAACAATCCTAAATAATCTCTTAAACATGATGAGTGCAAGAAAAGAACTCTATTTGGATGCGAAGATGGTTTCCGTCTCTGGGTTGCACCGTTCTTCTTCTCCAAAGCAGTGAGTTCTCCTCTCTTGTTTGTAGTTTTTCTCCCTTAGAATTCGTCTTTCAACCCTCTATAATGTTCTATTTATAGGCTAGGGTTTGAAAGGGTAATTTTGGAACGAAATTACACTAAAATTTGAACTGGGATCGCAATGGCGCCTAGGCTTGATTTTCTGGCGCCTAGGCTCATGACTGTAGCGCCTAGGCGCCTATACTTGTCCGCGTCTCCTTCATGCACTATGGCGCTGAACTAGCGCCTAGGCTTTCATGAACTAGGAGCCTAGGCTTAAAGTAGCGCCTAGGCGCCAAGATTGTAGCGCCTAGGCGCTATACTAATTCTTCCAAATGGCACCTAGGCGCCCAAATTGTGGCGCCTAGGCGCTATGCTCTCGGGTTTTCTGTGTGAGGCTTCATCTGTAAGAGCGCCTAGGCGCCCATAAGCTGGCGTCTAGGCTCCATTTTGTCCCGAGTCCAATTTCACTTATTTTTCGGTCCGTTTTGTCTCGCACTTTGCCAATATGCATCTTTTTTCCTCAAAACCTACAAAAGAACATAAAACATTATCAAATTCTTATAAATTACTCAAAACTAACAAAAATATTAAGTGAAAACCGTCTAATTAATTAGCCTAAAACTAACTTATCAGTGTCTTATTAAAAACCAGCAAAGAATAGATTGAAATTATAGTCAACAAAATGGAACAACTAAAAAATATATATCACACAAAGATCTATAGTGGTTTATTCAATATTGAGCTACGTCCATTGTTGGGAGAAGTACCTTCACTATTCATCAACTTGGTACAAATAATAGCAATTTCTAAAAACAAGATATTACTTGTAGAAATATGGATGAGAGAGAGAATGTCTATGTATGCATAGAGAGGATGAAGTATTGAGAAAGAATGTGTCTAAAATAGAGTGTTCTAGGCCTAATAGGTTCCCGTTAGTGGGTAGTGGGCTTGTGTAATGGCTGATGGAGTGGGATTTTTGTTAGCTTGCCATTGGAGACGAGTTTCGGACCACTACATCTTAAGCAACTGCTTGACTTAGTGGATTATAACTTTCATCTGGTAGTTTCCAGCCCTAAAACGATCGCTCTGTGATGAAGCAAGCAAAGCGACTACAATGACCATAAAGTTCATCATGATATTACGTTGGACTTATGTAATCTAAATCACATGAATAGAGCACGCCGAGCATTAAGTTGGTACCTATCATAGTTGGGCCTGCAACTTTTACCACATAATTCTAGCTGCATGCTTACACACCTGGAAAAGACCTTTCGATTCGGGCTCTTCTAAATCACACCTTAATAGTTGGTACCCTACTCCTTTGTCGATTAGATCAACTATAAGAGTGAGATCGAATCCAACGAATAGAAAGATGCTCACTTGATCACAAATTTTTCTTTCTTCACATGAAAGTCCTCTTGCAAAAACATCATGATCATTTCTTGAGAAGGCGCGACTGTTAGAGGTGAGACAGAAGGCATAATTTCTTTGCTCGAATTTGAAATATCCATGGAGCAATGATACCACTAGTATTTGAAATGATAGCACCTTGGTTTAAGCAAAAGATTGAAATGATGTTCTTGACCACCGGATCACTTCCTATAGATTCAATATCAGCTGTTAATCAGGATACCAAAGAGGCTTAAAAACCCATCTCCTTCTTCACTTTTCTCAATTGCATATTTGAGCCAAGAAAGAGAGAAAATTTCGAGTTCCCCTGAGAATCTTCAAGGAAGATTTCTTCCCCATTTCTCACTTTTTTGCAATTTTGATTCCATAAAATTGTTAGTTTTTCAATTCTAATCAATTTGGTGAAACTTTTTAGGAATTTTACCGTGAAATCTATTGTTTGGTTATTTCTTTATCCAAAATTTGAAAGAGTACTTTGAGTTCTTAGTTTTTAGGTCCTTTGATCTTTCAAGGCCTAGAACATCTAGCTTTTCATGTTTTTCTTCCAATTATATCAAAGAAGCCAATTGTAGTCGATCTAGTCAATAACTAATGAGTTGGTTTTATGCCCACGATTTGAGTATTTCATTACTCGATCTTTTGTTAGTTTTTAGAGTTTTGTTTTCTTTTTTACGCGTTTTATTTTGATTTTGTAGGTTTTAGGAAAAAAAATAAAGTGTAAAATTAGAAATTGGAGACAAAGGGAGTTAACTGGCGCGACAACCTTGAAATTGGGTGCCGCAAAGCCGTTGTGTGAACATCTTGTAAAAAAAGGCAGTGAGTTGGGCGCCGCAGCGCCCACCAGGAGTGCCACAATGAGTGGCTAGCACGACGATTTTACAACAACACATAGCGTGGCGATGCTAGAGCCTGAAGCTATGATGCCCATCGAAACATTTTTAACATGGATTTTTAATTCGGGCTTGAATCATTTATTTTAACCTAAAGAGTATAAATAAGATACTTTACGGTATTTCTAGAGGACTTTTTGACAGAGAGACAACTGCTATCAAGAAGAGAAAAGCTCGATGTTTTGGAGAAGAAGAATGGTGCAATCTGAAGATAGATTACAACAATTCTCATCCAAATTTCTAGTCTTTTTCCTTATTTCTTATTATGTTTAAGATCTTTGTTAGGATTTCTATTAGTTTCATTATGCACTAAATTTATTTTTCTAGGACTACAATATAGCTAGATTATGATTGTTCAATTTTTATTCTACTTTTAGTCAAATCGAGGTTTATTTATTAATATGCTGAGTGTTTCAATTGTGCTTAATGCTTATGATTCTTTGGCACTAATAATCACATGATTTGTGATTCGATTTGAGACTAAGAAGTGATAATTGAATTAGTCCATGAACGAAATACTATTAGAATATCATAAGTTAGACATAATTATGAGACTAGTGTTGAAAAAACAGTACGCAGCAGAATTTTAAAAATTTTATATCAGAGTATTTTCTAAAACACAAGTTAACATGCTATATGTATAAATTAACCAGATCTTATTAACCTTGTAAATACCGAAAAGCTTCCTCAATCAGTGAAGAGAAGTAACGTTCTAGAAGGACCTCAACCAACTGGCCTTCATTGCTATTCTCTGTCCACGATTAGAGTAAGTGTGGGCTCACATGTATAGCTCTTCCACCAAGCGACTCTCCTTCCAACCAATTGAGAGAACCTAAAGCTTATTTGTGATCTGTGAACAAGAGATCTCAGGGAGTCTTTAGAATCTCACTAGCAGATTATCACTCTTAATCTCTCAATTGATCTTTTTATTGCGCAGTCAGCATGCCGATCTGTCTAACCCGCATGTCAAACTTACCTTATTGGCAGGCCAAACCTGAGGATTGGCATGCTAAACCTACAATAAAAATCTCAGCAAATCTTTTATTTTTCACCTGAGATTCTATAGGATAAAGTCTCAGTTTTAATTCAAATAACCCAATAGAAAATTATCTAATTAAAACAACTTTATCTAGATAATCTCTAGGAAAATAAATAAATTCCTGATAATTCTACAAGTGTATCTTGATTTAATTTATTCAAAATTAAATCAACTGATAAACAGACAAGAATTATCATATCCCAATAATTCAACAAGTTTATCTTGAATTAATTTTGTCACAAAATTAATTCAACCGATAAATAGACATGAATGATCTGATTTTACCAAATTTCAGCCAATTTGATAAATTTGACATAAGTCACTAATTATTGGAAAAGCACGTAGTATCACTACAGGATTTTTGTAATCTAGCAAAGGGGACCCAATGGACCTATATAGTTCAAGCTCTGAATAATTATGAAACCCAATATCCTAGATATAAATTTCATAATTATAAACTCTAGCACTACTCCACTAAAAATTTAGAGCTGCACCCTTGAACTATATAGAATTACGAAGCCTGTATAGCTAAGTCTCTATGACATATCAGAGTGTATCATATCCCCATAGGATTATCCATAATAGGCTTAAGGACAAGTTCTGTCTTACCTTCCTGATTATTTTATCTTACGTTCCATTACCTTACCATCAAAAAACTTACGATCCAAAGACGGTATACCATTCGATTACACTTATGTATCCAAATGGTTGAGCGCTTCAGTTTTTTAATTACAGGATAACATATATAAGAGGATATCAGTACTCCTAAAGAGGAGCTATGGATTCCATATCTATGAATAACAGGCCTATGCTATAATAAGTCATGCCTCCAACGCATCAGCATGCATACCACTATTAAAATGTGGGTGTCACCCTTTGGTACATCAAAAGATACAAGTCAAGACAACGGGCCCACTATTCATCTCAGGATTACAATACAATATAAATGATCGTCTAAAGTGAATCGATTTACCGAGACAGAATTATTAATCCAAATCAATTTACTTTATGTCCCGATCTAACACATCATCACTTATGTAATGTGCCAATGTTTCTATTCGTAGAGTCTACCTCTGATGGCCAAGACAAACCATCTTCCAATAAGGATATAGATAACATAACAATTTTTACATGAATAAAGCGGCCAACTTTGTTCCCTCAATTGTGGATCTATGATTTAGACCGTCACCTTAAGAATCATGTCTTCCGCATAATCTGTCAATTATATGCCTAATTCTTAAAGGTTTAGACCGACAGTTTTAGACTTTTGTTTGCTTAACATACATTCAACAAATATGAACGTAAAGAGGACAATATTTGGTATATTAGTAATAAATAAATTCTTTATTGATAAAAATGTCTCCAAAAAACTTATTACATTTTTACTCCTTAAGGCATACATGTCTAACACGTATAACAATCTCCCACTTGCACTAAGTGAGTAAATATGACAAATCTCACATCTACATAGCTTCTACATGCCTCTCGAAGACTCTCTCAGTACGTGTCTTCATGGATAGATTAGCTAAATTATTCTCTAACGTGATTTTGCACATCGTGACATGCCCGCCCTCGACGAAGTCCTTTATCACATGATACTTTCGATCAATATGCTTACTCTTCCTATGAAATCTTGGTTCCTTAGTATTAGCTACCACCGCACTGTTATCACAATACAGTAATATTGCCTTATCCATACCAGGAACTACCTCAAGATCCCTAAAGAACTTGTAGAACCACACTACTTCTTTCAAAGCATCACTAGCTACCATATACTCGGCCTTCATCATTGAATCTAAAGTACAATCTTGCTTCACACTTCTCTAACTGATGGCACCTCTACCCAAAGTAACACAAAACCTAAAGTCGATCTCCTAGAATCCAAACAAGATTGAAATCCGATTCAGTATATCCTAGAGGATTTAAGTCCTCACCTGAATACACAAGCTTATACCCTCGAGTCCTTCTTAGGTACTTGAAAATATGCTTTACCACAACTCAGTGGTTCGGTCCTAGATTCGCCTGAAATCAACTTACAATTCCGACCACATGACAAATATCTGGTCATGTGCAAAGCATGGCATACATAAGACTACCCACTGCTGAAGCAAAAGGCACCTTCTTCATGTATTCTCTTTCTTCCTCAGACTTTGGAGAGTCTTTCTTAGAAAGAGTAATTACAGACCTAGATGGTTGCCCACCTTTCTTGGAATCTTGCATTGCAAACCTTCTAAGAATTTTATCTATGTAGCCAGCTTGTGACAAAGCTATCATTTTGTTCTTCCTATCCCAAAAAATCTGGACACTGAGAACAAAATTAGCCTTACCCAAGTCCTTTATGTCAAACTGCTTAGTCAACCATAATTTGATCGATGACAATGCTCCAACGTCATTGCTAATTAGCAGAATGTCATCTATATAGAGCAGTAGAAAAACTACTTTCCTATCCTTAATGTGTTTGTAAACACATGGCTCATCCACATTTTGTGAAAACCCATAAGTTTTGATCACTTGATCAAATCTTATGTTCCAAGAACGGGAAGCCTACTTAAGTCCATAAATTGACTTTAGCAGCATAGAAACCTTGTCCTCCTAACCCTTGACCTTGAACCTGTCTGATTGTTTCATATAAATGGACTCATCAAGATAGCTATTTAGAAAAGCCGTCTTAACATGCATCTGTCAAATCTCGTAATTGAGAGCGGTAGCTATGGACAAGAGAATCCGGATGGACTTAAGCATGGCTACAGGCGAAAAGGTTTCATCGTAATTGATTTCTTCCTTTTACATATAACCCTTAGCTACAAGTTTAGCCTTACAGGTTTTGAACTTTCCATCCACTCCTCTTTTCCTCTTGTAGATCCACTTACACCCTATGGGTTTTACCCCTTCAGGAAGATCCACAAGCTCCCAAACCCGATTAGTCTCCATAGACTTCATCTCTGTAGTCATGGCCTCTGTCTAGAGTTTTGAATCAACATCCTTCATAGCCTCTGTGTAAGTGTAAGGATCCCTATCATGTTCATCCGGTTCAGCCAAGAAGGCCTCCCCATTGAACATATACCTACCGAGTTGACGCCTGATCCTCCCACTACGCCGAAGCCTCCTAGGTTGTTGTTCAAATTTGTTTAATTTTTCTACACTGATAGGAACGGTTTCATTCAGAACCTCTGGAGTGATTGGATCACTCCTTAACTCCTCAAGCACCACTTTGCTTTGAGGCTTAAAGTCGTCCATGTAACTCTCCTTAAGGAAAGTTACATTAGTTGAAACCATGACTTTATTTTCCTTTGGGTTATAGAAATAACCCCCTTTAGTCCCTTTTGGATATCCTACAAATACGCAAACTTTTGAATGTGCTTCCAACTTATTTGCATCCTTAAACAGAACATGAGTCGGACATCCCCATACGTGAATATGGTTTAAGGATGTCTTCTTGCCCATCCACAACTCGTGAGGAGTTTTAAGGACCGATTTTGAAGGCACATTATTTAAAAGATAACATGCGGTTTGTAGTGCATATCCCCAAAAGGACAAATGCAATGACGAATAACTCAACATAGACCTAACCATGTCTAACAAAGTACTATTTCTTCTCCTTGCTAAGCTATTCTGCTGCGGAGTGCCTGGTGTAGTTAAATGAGATAAAATCTCATTCTCTATCAGAAAGGTATTCCCCACCTCGATTAGATCAAAGTACCTTTATGGGTCTACCCAATTGGTTTTCCACTTCAGTCTGAAACTCCCTAAACTTGTCAAAAGTTTCGCTTTTGTGGTGCATCAGGTACACATACCCATACCTTGAGTGATCGTCAATAAAAGTGACAAAATACTCATATCTTTCTCATGCTCGGATGTTCATTGGTCCGCAAACATCACTATGCATAAGTTCTAGAACCCGTTGGCCCTATTGCCCTTAGAACCAAATGGTCTTTTGGTCATTTTACCCTCCAAACAAGATTCACATTGACGTATAGATTCCACCTTTAAGTGACTTAAAGGTCCATCTCTTACCAACCTTTGAATCCTATTCCGGTTAATATGACCAAGACGCAAATGCCAAAGATAAGTCTTATTAGAGTGAAAAGTTTTAAGTCTTTTAGATTATTATCATTCATCTCAACATTAAGGAGTAAGTCCATCTTAGGTTTGATAAAAAATAGATTATTTTGCATCCATCTAGAGCAGATAAAAGATTTATTTTTACGAATCGCCACTTTATTATTAAAAGAAACCAAATAGGAGTATTTAAATAAACAAGCTATAGAAATTAAATTCCTCTTAAATTTAGGAACATAAAACAATCTCGCAAAATTAAATTCCTATAATTATCAAAATAAAGATAAACGTCTTCCACTGCTTCTGCTAAGACCAAGGGTCCATCACCCATCCGAAGCATGAAGTCTTCATGAAGCAGACTTCTCGTTTCTATGAACCCTTATAGAGAAACATAAACATGATTAGTTGCACCAGAATCTACGACCCAAATGTCGCTGGATTCCTCAACCAAACAAGTTTCTAAATACAGTAAAGCACAACTACCTCCTTTGGAAAGGAAGTCCTTGCAATGCTTTTTTATGTGCCTAACCTTCCTGCAGAAGAAGCACTTAAGCTTTTTCGGGTTCTTCTTCTTCTTCTTCTTGCTCTTGTTGTTAGAAGGACCAAAAGACTTCCTTTTTTTGGCTCGTTGTTTCTTTCCATTCCCAGAGTTGGATTGGAACCAGAAGCAACTGCCAAATTGGCCTCTCCACTAACAAGAGATTCCTTCATCAGCAGTTTAAACTCCTATAATGTTTCATCAACTCTGTTAAGGTCATATACCACCTCTTGCTCAACTTAAATGTAGCTCTAAATGGAATAAATTTCTTTGACAAAGTCTCAAAGACCATTGTCATCTGAGTTTCAGCATCGATGTTGGCTCCATTGGTTTGTGCCTCAACGAGGTAACCCATGACCAACATCATGTGCTCCTTTATAGATGTCCCCGGTCTCTACTCACAGTTTAAGAGTTTCTGAAGCACCCCTTGCCGTTTTGCTAGGGCCTGCCCTCCAAACATGTCTTTTAGATTGTCCAAGATCTATTTAGCAGTCTCATAATCCTCATGTTAAGCCTATGCCACGTTATTCATGGTAGCCATAACATAACAGTAGGCCTGATCGTTTACATCTTTTTAGTGATCGTACTCTTGGAATTTCTCATTAGTGGAGTCTTCCGTAGGCTCGGGAGGACAAGAGGTTGTCAGCATGAGTTTTAGTTTCTCAAAAGATTGGACGATGTCCAGGTTCCACTTTCAATCATTATAATTCTCACCGGTTAATTGGTTTTTGTCAAGTATCGATGATAAAGCATTTAGACATTTTTAATCTACAACAAAGAATCATATACGAAACATAAGCAAATATATCATAATAATTTAGTAAGATAACACAATCACGTCAAAAAATACAAATGTATTTATGGGTCAAAACCTTGAAAATATCACAATCTTACAACAATAATTCCCAACTCAGAATTCAACAAGCTCCTAGGGGAGTCATGCCAAATTGAATCAGGAACACGGATCCCCTCTTAATTAATATATACCATCCAGGACCCATATGATCTAACATATATTAATAATCATTTCTTTGGCCATTAATTTTATTAACAGAGCTCCTAGAGGAGGTTAATAATAAAATTAACATGAGTATCTAACCATCGTTTCAATATTTTATCCATGATTTATACTCACCACCTAGGGGTGTGCAACCATAAATCATACTAAAATACCTTATCCTCTTGAAGATCCAATTTGATACATGATAGAAATCCCTTCCTAGGGGTCGGGACCACCATGTTCTTTCTACAGACCAACAATGAAGGCCTTAGGTCCTCTATTCATAATTTTTGTATTCAAAATTCAATGCAAATTTCTAGTTATGTTAACATGCATATTTGAACATCTATGAACAAAAACACGAGTCTTGAGTTGAAACCGACAACTAACCTTTATTTTAGTTTGATAACAATATTACAAACATGTTAGGAATGTTTAAACTGGTTTCCATAACTTTAAGATTAATGTTTTAATGTTTTGAGCTTAAAGAGCAAACTTAAGCATGTTTTCATCATTATTTACAAGAAAGGCTAGAGATATGGTTTGATAATGGTTTTGGTATAAAACTCATGAGAAAATGTTTATTGTGATTATATAATGCATGTTGCATATTTTGGAATGGTTTTGAGATTTTGAACAAGGATAACATGCTTTTGGTTAAAGAAAAACTTGACATTCCATGAACTTTGTAATACCTCTATGGACAGTGGCTCTTTCTTAAAATTCTGGGGTTAAATGAAAATGAATTTTGTAAATTGGTTTGCATATTTAAAAAGTAGACATCCTAAGCGTTCCAACGAGCTATCATGAGCCTAAATCGGAGTTGCATTTTATTTTTTATGAATTTTTTAATTTTTGGATTGGAAACCAGTAAACCTGCCAGTGGCAGTAAACCATTCGTCTACTCTAAGTAAACCACCTGTTAACCAGTGTGTTGATTGTAGATAGTGAACTGCCTTTTTGCAAAAGTATACGGCCAGTTTGCCATGGTATACAGTTGCTAACCTGAACCAAGAACTTAACTTTGCTCACCTTTTAATCCCTTAATATCATGCAACCTTTCCAACACTATCCTAAGTGATTTATGTATCTTATTAGAGACTAAAACATATAGATTATTTGTATGTATTTTATATTGTGTTTAAGATAAAAATTGTTTACTTTGGTATTTAAAGAAAAATTGCATAAAAACTTTAATGGCACACTAGTGAGATGGGTTTACACATAATTCATTTATGGATGTGATTATATGTTGTGTTTTAGTTTTAATTGTCCTTATGCATGCCTTAGGGTCAAGGATGTATGAAGTTAACGTTAATTAATTCCGAGATTAAAAGATTGTTGATAAGCTTGGAAGGTAGGGATTCTATTGCTCATCTTTTGTGAGGTTTTGGTAAATTAAAATTTGGTTGTTTTATGTTGTAAAATATGTAGATTATACAGCGAGGAACATAATAATTTGACATATGTTATAAATTAAGAAGCATGGTTAGGAAAATTAGCTCTATAAATAAAAATTGAATATAGAGGAATGGTGAGATGTAAAGAGGGCGGCGGTTACGTCCTTGGGCACATACCCTAAAAGGTAAAATAGGAGGAAGATGATGACGCTTCCTTGGGTCGAAAGTCTCAGAACACACTGTACAAGTATCGATTTGGTGAGGACTCGAGGCTTGATGTCCCCTCACCGGAACACCCTTGGAATGTTTGAAGGGTGGCCAAGTGCGCCCATTTGGGTTTCGATGAGTTGAGTGATACTATATTTAACGTGGATACCTAGGAACAATGATGAATGGTAATATTTGTATATATGTATAATTATGAAACTTGGTAATGATTAACTATGGTATCCACAGGATGTGATCATAATAAACCTCATAATCTGAAATATGATGTAAGTTAACTAACCATGCAGTTTTAATGTGGTAATGAATAAACCATAAGGTGAGTCATGATTTTCTCCACTGGGCATGTCGATGCTCATCCCTATCATATTTCCATCTCTCAGGTGGAATTCAGTGCAACTTATCTGACGAGAAATAGGCAACAACTCTGCTGGTTTCGTATTAGAAGATCTTGTTTATTTGTAACTCGTTTAGAACATGTAAGATATGTAATATTTTTGTGATGAATGTGTTAAGTTATTTGAGAATTGTACTATGGTGATGATGACTATATTTTAATATTTGGTGTTACACTAAAACTACCGTTTGTATTTACAGTTAAATTTTATTTTCTGTTTATTCCCAAAGACCCATGGGCAATGTTTTATTGTTTTGAAATGATATTATATTTAACTTTATTTTTATTTATTCAATACTGTTAACCTCGCATAGGGATGTTACAAAGAAATATTACGAGACCTTATTTCAAACAAAAAAAAAAAGAAAATACAAATCCTATTTCTTCACTTTTTCAAAAAAAAAAAGGAAATGTTTTTTTTTTTAATTTCTTATTACTTGCAGTCTTGGTAGCCCCACGTGATAGCCACATATCTTCTTTGGATCATATTCAGTTAATTGCACGAGTCTAACACCTGACTGAATCTGTGTGTATGTGCTCCATGTGGTCTCACGTTAAGACTGCATTTATCATGCTGCGTCTAAATTACCTCACAGCTCGTAATTATCCTAAGCAATATTATTTATAACTCTTCCGTTTGACTCGCACATTCAAACATAGAAAACTTTCAGCGTGTACAGTAAAAATGACTACGATATAAAACTCTTAACAACTTTAATATATTAAATTGAAATGGTTTGAACTACTCATAGTTAACATACACCCAAGCAAAATATAACTGTTTTGTGTTTCCCCTTTTATTTATTTATAAATGGTCAATAAACTAAACTAATTTTTTCTTCTTGCTGACATATATAAACTAAAGATTTAGCACTTTTGCATCAAAATAATGAATTTTTGCTCAGAAATGAATTTATAAGAAGAAACAAAGAAAATGCCAAAAAAAAAAAAACACATGCATATAACATGCATGTGAGTCTCGTTTGTCAGCATCAGAGAAAAAGGTTGGTCCGACGACATCCTGAAAAAAGATCCTTGCATAATCATGCAGATGCAGGCCTCAAAACTTATCAATAAAAATCTGTGTTGGATCGGCTGCACTAGTGCTCCTGATTCAGTCTTTGGTCATCGCTTTTTTTCTTTTTTCTTTTAATTCTTTTTAATTTTTAAGTTTTATAAATGTACATATTGTTATTTTAATTTTATTTATTATTATTTATAGTTTTTTAAATGATAATAAATTAATAAAATAAATTAAAGCAGTCCAATATATCCCAATTTTTAAGAGCTCTCCACCAAAAGGTTATTGTAAACTCTTACAATGTTTCAGAAAAAAGACCATGCTTTAGGGATAGTTATTTGATGGTAACATACACCCCGGTATGGGTGTGTTTGAAAATTATTACATTTAAACCAGAGGGTCCCTAAGCCTAACAGTTATACAAAGAAATACACCATCTTTCTAAATTGCTTAAAGTTTAGAAGAGTCTCTTGCTCTGCAAATTCTTCTTCAAAAATTCTTGCAGATATTCTCCATTCGTTTTTCTATTTATCTATGGCTGGAGGTTAGATTTCCTTTCCTTTACGCTTCCGCATTTAGATGATTTTTATGCAATTTGGTTTATGCATAATTTTGAAAATCATAATTATGTATATTAAGAACTCTAACATTTGGTCTCAGAGCCTTGTTTTATCTCTGCCATGATTTGTATGAATGGGTTCTTAAAGTTTATTGAAGTTTTTCAAAATACCGAAAACTTTGTTGTACATGAAATCATTTTTTGAAATTTTTTTGATGCCCAAAAGGTCTAAAAACGATCAGGTCTACAATTGGACCCATCTACGTCTTTTTCCAGTCGAGAAGACCCATTTTTCATGAAGAAGACTATTTTAGGGGTCCAAAACGACATGTAGTTTTGGCCTCAGATAGGCACTGATTCATGTCAAAAAACGACATGTTGTTTTTCAAAGTGAAAAACGACACATCATTTTACTTAAGAGAGGCGCGATTGGCTGAAAACGAAATGACATGTCATTTTTCATAGTAAAAAAACGACACATCGTTTTATTCAAAAGGGTGCACTGGTCGTTGGCTGAAAATGATACAAAGTTTTCATTCAATAATGGAAAACGACATGTTGTTTTCAAGGGCATTTTTGATGAAAAAAATTTAAATTTATTTTGATATTTTTTTTATAGAATTTATCATTTGGGTATTTTGGAAAATTAATTTTTGATGAATCTAAAATAAATTTAATGAAACCCAAGATTTTATTATTTGTGTTTAAATAAAATTTTCAAATTTATTTTAGATGTGGTTATAATTTTATGCATAATTTATTTTGTATGTATTCTTTAGTTGTTATATTATGATGCATGCAATTTCATGAATATTTTATGCATGAAAATTAAATGAGTTGAGTGATATGTATAATTTTAATTGATTTGAGAGTAGTCACAGCATCTTTGATTATATTGAAATTATAGGCTAAGTTTTTTGAATCACATGTAGTTAAACAGACATTCATTGTAACTAATTATGTTTGGTATAATAAAATTTTTCCCATAGGAAATTTTATTATATTAAACATGATTGGTTATGATTAAATATTAAATTATTGTCTTAATTTGCCTACAGGGATTAAGAAACAGAATATAGTTTAATAGTTTTATCATAAGGTTGTATGTGAATCTATGTGAATTAAAAACTTAGCCCATATGTAGTTTTTATATGTCATTTGATTCATAATTTTTGTAGCATGATTTACATTGATAAAACATGATATATAGTTATTAGCTTCAAATTTTGTGACATGAAATACGATATTCTTGAGCTTAAAGGTGATAACTATAAGGTTTGGAATGAGAGGATTCTGTTGGAAAAAGAGTGCATAGCAAAATTTTAAAAATTTTATATCAGAGTAATTTCTAAAACACAAGTTTGACATGCTATATATATAAATTAACCAGATCTTACTAACCTTTGTGTGCCGAAGAACCTCCGTAACCTGTGAAGAGAAGTAACGTTCCAAAAAAGCCTAAACCAACTGGTCTTCTTTGCTATTCTCTATCCACAACTGGAGTGAGTGTGGGCTCACACGTACAACTCTTCCACCGGTGACTCTCCTTCCAACCAATCGAGAGAACCTAAAGCAAGTGTTCGTGATTTGTGAACAAATGCTCTCAGAGAGTTTTCAGATTCTCACTTAGCAGAGTATCACTCTTAATCTCTCAATTGATCTGAGTAACTCATAAGACTTACTCCCTTTATATAGAGATTGGTTTGGGGTCAGTCCTTATCAGATTAGGTCTCAAAAACTTGAAACAGAATCAAGTTCGGATCAATATCTGATAAGATCCACTTAGAAATGCGTAATCTTATCCTTTGTTGATCGGCAGGCCAAACACATAGATCGACAGGCCGAACTGCCACGTAAATATATCCGCGAATCTTTTATTTTTCACTCGAGATTCTATAGGATAAAGTCCCAGTTTTAATTCAAATAACCCAATAGAGAAGTTATCTGATCAAAACAACTTTATCTAGATAATCTCTAAGAAAATAAATCAATTCCCAATAAATCTACAAGTTTATCTTGATCTAATTTATCTAAAATTAAATCAACCGATAAACAGACAAGAATTATCCGATCCCAATAATTCAACAAGTTTATCTTTAATTAATTTATCCAATTAAATCAACCGATAAACAAACATAAATTATTTGATTCTTTCAAATTTTAAACCAATCTGACAAATCCGACATAAGTCACCAATTATTGAAAAAGCACGCCGTATCGTTACAAGATTTTGTGAGCTAGCAAAGGAGACCAAATGGACCTATATAGTTCAAGCTTCCGATAATTATGAAACCCAATATCCCATATATGCATTTCATAATTATGAACTCCAACGCTACTCTACTAAAAGCTTGGAGCTGCACTCTCGAACTACATAGAATTACAAAGCCCGTATAGCCAAGTTTCCATGACATATCATAGTGTATTGTATCCCTATATGATTATCCATAATCGGCTTAAGGACAAGTTCTGTCTTACCTTTCCGATTACTTTTATCTCATGTTCCATTATCTCACCATTAGAAAGCTTACCATCCAAAGACAGTATACCATTCGGTTACACCTATGTATCCAAATGGTTGAGCGCTCTAGTTTTTCAATTACAGGACAACCCATATAAGAGGATATCATTACTCCTAAAGAGGAGCTATGGATTCCATATCTATGAATAACAAGTCTACGCCATCAAGAGTCATGCCTCCAACGTACTGGCATGCATACCACTATTAAGATGTGGGTATCACCCTTTGGTACATCAAAAGGCACAAGTCAAGACAACAGGCCTACTATTCATATCAGGATTAAGATACAATACAAATGATTGTCTAAAGTGAATCGATTTGCCGAGACAGAATTATTAATTTAAATCAATTCACTTTATGTCCCGATCCAACACATCGTCATCTATGACAACGTGCCAATATTTCTAATCACGGAGTCCGCCTCCGATGGTCAAGATAAACTATCTCCGTAAAAGGATATAGACAACATAACAATCTTTGTATGAATAAAGCGCCCAACTTTATTCCCTCAATTGCGGATCTTATGTTTTAGACCAACACCTTAAGAATCGTGTCTACCGCATAATCTGTCCATCATATGCCCAATTCTTAAGGTTTAGACTGATAGTCTCAGACTATTGTTTGCTTAACATACATTCAACAAATATGAACGTAAAGAGGACAAGATTTGGTATATAAATAATGAATAAATTCTTTATTGATAAAAACGTCTCTAAAAACTTTTTACAATTTTACTCCTTAGGGCATACATGTCTAACAGATTCTCCTTCATTTGGGATGGATGGACATTGACTAATGCCATCAAGAAAAATGAATTGCACCCCCCATCACTGAGACCAGTAATCTAGATGATGTTGATCGATATGAAAAGTAGGAGCTATCCAATCGCTTCTCAGTTATGTTCATAACGACCAAGATCTTTGCTGGGATTAGGGGTTTGGTCGGTCGTTATAACAATATCCAATCTACAAACAGAATTCTGGATGCAAACAATCTAGAACAAGAGGACTATTGAGTTTAGGATCGATATCATGCCAAATTATTGAGGATTAATTGATAAATAAAATACATGGATCCATTGGTATTGTTCGAACAGCAGAACTGGTGGTTTATGATCTTTCTCAATCAAAAACGCCTCAATTCCTCAATGAGACTGTCGTCTCTCTTCCTAATGGGGAGAAAAGAAACTATATCGTGTTTTTGATATATTAGGGACCATAACTAAGAAAATCTTCATATAGAGTTCCCATAATCCCCTAAATGGTATCTACTCAATTTATGCCATATCAATTCCGTAATTAATGGGTTTTAATGATAAATAAGATCACCAAAATTTCAACCCATATTAAATAGCTTATATAATTGATTGAGAATTATATGTTGCCCAATATAGGAAATATGATTTCCTAGTAATTTGCATAATATAGGAAATCTAATTTCCTAACACAAAAGCCACTCAGATCACTAACATCAGGTTACCTCTTAGAAACTAGTTCACATTGACGAACATTCACGAAGAATGCAAAATCAAAATGAAAGAGAATCCACAAAAACACAAAAATACAACATAAAATACAGATTAGTCCAAAAAATTACAGGCATAGAACACAGAAATTACAACAAATATACGAAATCTCAAGCAAGCGCAAAATGTAAAACAATAGATTTCAACAAAATCTTCAGACACAGAGGTCAAAGACTAAGATCAAACCACAAACTCAAAAACATCTTAATAACAATCAGATCAAAACAAAAACAACAAAATTAAAAGAAAATCACCAAAAAAATTCACTCTCAGATTCCTAAACAAGAGCCAATCTTTCTCTATACAATCCAAGGATATTGTTATCTAATTTCTTATCAAGTTCTTCAATAATTACTCTATCTCAACAATATAATCTAGAAAAGAATAAATATAGCAACTATAAAACACCAAAAAAGGGGAGAAAATTACCAAAACTGGCAAGTTGAACTTTGGTCGAGCGAGTCACGGACAAGACCAAACCAAATATCATTGAATTTGCCGCCAGAACAGATGGAGAAGAAATTGCATGAAGGACACTCGTAACGGTTGGGTCGTGACAATGGATGAACTCATCATCGACGTGGTTCCAGATTTGGAACAGAGAAGCGATACACTTGTTGGAGATTGTCATCGTGAAGAGAAACAATCAGGTTGACTTGAGAGCGACACCACAGAGTTGATCTTCGAGTTCTGACCAGATCGACGATTTCACAAATTTCATTGGGTTGAGTTGAGAATGATACCACGGTTCCATCTTGGCGATTGAAGCGCTGTCTAGAACTCTGATCTCGTCGCCTTCTTAATATCATGCCGATCTCGTCAGGGCCTGCTTGTGATGGCAACTTCTCCGAGAGAAAAAAGGCCAAAGAAAGGCGGTGTTGTTCCAAGAGATCCACCAATGGCAGCTTTCCCTCACTAAATCTCTAATGTCATCATTGTTCCAAGAGAGAGAAGGGTGAAGAAAAAGGACGAGAGAGGGAAGAAAGAAAGGGAGATTCAAATGGGGTAGAGCTAGAAATTTCAGATACGGCACGATGACATGATACAAAAACGACATGATATTAACAGGTTTGGACTGCAAGTATATTAATTGGGTCATAAATAGGTTGGCATGAATAATACGAAAATAAACGTGTTGGATTCATGCTAGCACGTTTAACACGTTTAATTAAACGCACAGTAGACGTGTCAACAAGACACCGCATGACCCGCTAATTTATAACACGTTTAAACTCAAAATAAAAAAATTTTAGAATTTTGCGGGTTCAAAATTCAAACCTTGCACTAAAGGGTGGATTAAGGGTGGAATTTTTGCGCTTGCCACCACCACGTTGGATTGTCATTTAGCATTCAGTAATAGCTTTTAATATATTTATTATGATTTTATACTTTTGAAACTTTCAAACCTTCAAAAGTCTCACATGGAAAGTGAAATGACATGTCTCTCTTAACTCCCCTCTATTTAATGCCTCAGTTTCTCTCGTTAAGCTTGCATTCTCAATAAAAGCCGTCAATGGCTTTAAAACAATTTCCCTAATCTGCTTCTTTAAAAATTTAAAGATTGGAGAAAAAAATAAAAATACAGTTTAAAATATTTATTAATTTAAAAATTAGAGGAAAAAATAAAAATACAATTTAAAATATTTAATAATTAAAAATTATTTTTTTACACCAACATTTAAAGCCTTTTATTTTTTTTTTGGCTTTCAAAAAAATTATATAGTAAAAAAATTAAAAAATTAAATACTAATTTTTTTTAATTGTGTTGTGCCATGTTGTACATATTATAGGCGTGTCATGTTTATGCTTGTATTTTAGGCATGTTTTTTAATCATGTTGTATTTGTGTTTAGTCTAATCATGTTGTGTTATAAATGTGTTAGCACGAACGCAACATGTGAACACGAATTGACAGCTCTAGAAGGGAGGGTAGAGAGGGGAAAGGCAGTTTAGGGGGAGGGGAAGAAAGAGAGTTTGACTGTGCAATTTGAGATAGGGGGAGATCTAAGTATGATAAAATCAAGGATAAAAGTGTCAAATGACATATTAAATAATAACAAATAAAAAAGAGACAATATTGAAAAGTGAAAAAAGAAAAGGGCAATAGTGATAAGTAGTGCTAATAAGAGAACATTCACTAGTAGAAAAAACTTATTTCATGACAGTTGAAAGCCGTCGTGAAAATCTTACACAACAGCTAAAAAACCTTCATGTAATCCTTTGTCATAATACAAAATAAAGCTTACATAGTGGTTTTTTACCATCATATAAGGTATATTTAAGTTTAGTTTGGGTGCATTTTGGGGTATCTTATACTACGGTTTTGTCAAAATATTTGTGAAACTAGAATTCGACCATTCACCCAAAGCCTTCAAATTCCATAATACTACTAAGTAAACAATCCTATGAAATCTATACACCCCTCATACATGGGTGTCTCGGTATCATTCACTATTGTCTCAAACAATTTTAAGCGGTGTACAAAGTATTCTTTGAAACCATTTACCATGTCAACCATATTGTCAGGATCACCTATATTATCCTCCTCCACAATAGGTTACTTTTATCCAGTACTGGAAGTTGGATTGGAAAAAGACTCACCATAATAATGCCATATTTGGTAACTACAATCTATCCCATTTCAAAATAAATGTCCTCTAGCAATTTCAATTGAGTGAGATCTATGATTTTCACATTAAACAACAGTTTTCTATGGAGGTTTAGGTTTGTCTTTGAGAGGCTGTGTTTGCATCTGCATCTGTCATGTTTGAGCTGAGGGGAGGGTTTTAATGAGACCTTACACAACAGTTTTTAATAGAAACCATCGTCTAAGTTAACAAAGATTACATGACGGTTCTTTAAAAAAACGTTGTCTAAGCCCTCTATTAGTTTAATTGTTTTTGTTATTATATTAACTATTACTATATTTATAATATTATATGTATCTATTATATTTCTAATACTTTTATTATCCTTATCATCAAATAGTTAATTTATATTAATATTTTAATTATTTTTATTTTTTAAATATATTGGTAACAATTATTTTTTCAATAATTATCCTTATTATCAAATAAGATTATATAATAATAATTATTATTATTATATATTAAGAATTATAAAATACGAGTATTATCATAAAAAAATTGATGATATATTGTTAATATTCTTAATTTATAACAATATTTTTCTTAACAAAATGCTTACACGATAGTTTTTTGTAAAAACCGTCATGTAAATTAAACCCTTACATGACAGTTTTTACAATAAACCAAAAGGCCCACTTTGCTCACATGATTGTGTTTGTATTTTAGAGTGTAAGTTTGCTCGTTTGCCCTTGCCACAACGGTTTTTGAAAAACCATCATTAAATGAGGGTCGTATAATCTTAACTTTCGAGTCGTGATTTTGTGTAATTTTCTCATCTAAATAGTAAAGAATGGTTGATGAGATTGTATTGCACTAGACAGGTTTATTTGGTTTTGAACCATTTGAGAAAGAAAATAAAATCATAAACCATAATAGTCATAAGTTTACATGAAGTTGTATTATTCAAGCTATAGTATCTTTCTACCAATATCACTGATGCTTTTCTTTAGGCTAATTTCAGACTTGGCCTTGAAAAAAAAAAAAAAAAAGATGTCTTACTTTGTCTTTTTCAACTTGAAATAAACATAATACTGCACCTCTAGCTTATTATAAGTTGTAACTTTGATACTTTTGTCAATAAAATATTACATTTTTTAAAAATAATTTTAACCACGTTCAAGTCATGTGGCTAATTAGTAAAAGAAAGCATATGAAGATGACATTGATGTGGAGAGGTTATGAGCAAAAGAGAAAGTAACACTTAAAAGGTTAGGGCGAAAAAGAATTTATGACTATTTTTTGTGTTTCAGATTACTTTGTTTTTGGATATGAAGATAAAAATGATATATATGCATATATATATATATATATATATATATGTATATTGAAATGGTGCTAGAGGACTAGGTGGTGCAAGAGGACTATGACTATATCTGAAATTTTATTTGGTCATTTTTCTAAAAGATTTTTTTTTTTTTGGTTTTGAAACAGATAATTGTATTCCAAATTAATAAGATATACATACTAATATTGCCTCGCTACACAGGGACACTTAATCCTAACAACAAACTGGTCTCCATATTACTACTTACTGACACACAATGGGTGAAGAAACGTGCCCCCATTTTCCTTAATGGGAGACGCAAAAGCACACTACATATTGAGCTCTTTATTGGCTCTTAACATAACCCTGATAAGCTATGGACAATTCCAATCGGTCGGGACTCAGGGGCCTCCCATACAAAGGACATGTAGTGTGTTGAAGCTGTTAGACATGATGCCCTAATGAGTAAAAAGTTGTAATAAGTTTTTGGAAACATTTTAGGAATAAAAAGTTAATTTATTATTTATATACCAAATGTTGTCCTTTTCATGTTCATTTTTGTCGAATGTATGATAAGCAAACAAAAGTCTAAAGCTATTCGTCTAAACCTTTAAGAATCATGCATATGATGGACAGATTATGCAAAAGACATGAATGTTAAAGGTGATGGTATAAATCATAAGATCTATAATCGAGGGAATAAAGTTGGACGATTTATTCATGCTAAGATTGTTATATTGTCTACATTGCTAACAGAAAATGGTTGGTCTTAGTCATCAGAGTAGGACTTCACGAGTAGAAACATTGGTGCATTGTCATAGGTGACAATGTATTAGATTGGGAGAAAAAGCTGAATTGATTTGGTTAATAATTCTATTTGTTCAAATCAATTCACTTTAGACAATCATATGTATTGTGTCTTAATCTTGAAATGACTAATGAGCCTATATTCTTGACTTATTTCTTTTGATGTGCCAAAGGGTAACATCCTGACTTAATGATGATACGCATACCAGTACGTTGAAGGCATAGCTCTTGATTCACATGGACTCATTATTCATAGATATGGAATCCATAGCTCTTTTTGTAGAGTTTATGATATTCTCTTATATGCATTATCCTATAATTGGAAGATTAGAGCGCTTAACCATTTGGATACATAGGTGTAATCGAATGGTATACTTTCTACATATAGTAAGTATTCTAATGGTGTGATAATAGAACGTAAGATAAAAATAATTGAAAAGTAAAACAGAATTTATCCTTAAGCCGATTATGAATATCCTATGGGAATGTGATACATTATGATATGTTATGGACGTTTAGCTTATTGGAGCTTTATAATTTTATATAGTTCGAGAGTGCAACTTTAAGCTCTTAGTGGAGTAGCGTTAGAGTTGATAATTGTAAAATATGTATTTGGGATATTGTATTTTATGATTATAGGAGCTTGAACTATATATGTTCATCGGGTTCCCTTTGCTAGCTCATGATAAATCTTGTAATGATATGGCATGTTTCTCCTATATATTGATGACTTATGTTAAATTATTAGATTGGCTAAAATTCGAGTTGATTGGATTTAATAATTTATGTTAGTTTATTAGTTGAATTAATTTTGTGAATTAATTCAAGAATGGCATGTTAAATTATTTGGATAATATTTTATTTGTATGGGTTTATCTGTATATGTCTATTTTAATCAGATAATTTTTCTATTAGGTTATTTGAATTAAAATTGAGACTCTATAAAGTATACCTAGGTCAAATAAGATAGGATTTATCCAATTGATTGAGATTGGATTAATCAGATCAACTTGAGGAGTTCAAATTTGGTTCGAACTCTACGATCACGACCACATGGTCAACCACGATACACATGGTGTGGTCGACCATGATAGTTAAAGTCAGAATCTGTTTCATGCATTTTTACTTTGATGTTGATCTAAACTCGAATTTTAAGGCCCAATCTAATAATGATTAACCCTAGGTCTGACCACTATAAATAGGGGTGAATTTTCTTTGTTATTCAGATCACTTGAGAAACATAAAATGAGTACTCAAGTGAGAGAAACTCTAAAACTCCCTGAGAGCTATTGTTCAACATCATGAACCTTAGCTCTAGGTCTTCTCAAGTGGTTGGAAAGAGAGTCACCGAAGGAAAGGGTATATGACGTGCAACCATCCGCATTCCGATCATGGATAGAAAATAGCAAAAAAGATCAGTTAGTTGAGGCTCTTCTAGAAGGTTCTTCTCTACACGGATTCTCGCTGCTTTTCGGTTCTCAAAAGAGGTTAGGAAAATCTGTCATTAATTTATGTATTTAGCATGTCAAACTTGTGTTTTGAAAAATTCTTTGATTTAAAATTTTTAAAATTCTTCTACGTACTATTTTCCAATAAAAGCGCACGTAAACAACAGTATACTGGTGAGATGAAAATCTTGCCACACTTATTGAACAAATGTAAAATAAGCAAATAAACAAATGAAGGTACCACCATATCTCAAGGAATAGAAACATGACCATCAGCAACAAACCCCCTCCTTTAAGTTAAGATCGTCATGGTTGGACAACTTGTAAGACCCACTCCTTTCTCCTAACTTGACAACCCAACTCACGATCTTAGTGCGGCGGAACACCCGTAATGGTAGATATGTCCCTTCACTGTCGGTTTCCTCCAATCTCCACCTTGATCTACTACGGCCACCAACCTCCGACCAAGTACTCTGTCCATTAGTAAAGATCTCCATCCACTTCAATCTCAGTGCTTTGAGGCTGAGCAACGTCACCTAAGAGATTGTTTTAGGTATAAGAAAATAGTAAAGTTGGTGTTTGGCTATATTTACGGAAACATGTATTAATTAAGTTATATTCTTTAGAACATGAAAACGGAAATAAGAAAACAACTTTAAACCCTTTTCCATTTCCTTAACAAAAATTATTCTCACCATTATTTGTTTTTGTTCCCGTTTTCAAAGAATTTGCTAACCAAACGTTAGTTAGAAAACGTTTTTGTTTTTGTGTCTCAAAAGACTTGTGAAACATTAAAAAAAAAAAGGAATTTCATAAATGCCACACGTGTTCATTTGTGGTATAACTTAACATATAATATAATTGATAATGTGACATAAATTGTTTTAAATGTAGCATAAATAAATAGATCTTTTAAAAGTATGGCATAACATGTAATTTTCTCTTTGAAAAAAATAAAACTTTTTTTATTTGAACTGTGTGGTATAAACTACAATCCAAACTAACATTTAAAATTGTAAAATTTGATCATAGGACAAAATCTGAATTAGTGTTGTGATAATATTTAAAAACATGAATTTGAAGAAGCAAAATGTTGCTAGACAACAAGGGCTCGGATTGGCTAAATTTGGCGGGGCGTTAATTTCTCAAGTTGAAGGGTCTCCAATTTGAAATATCAAACATCAGTTTGGACTGGGCTCATGGATTTAAACTGTTTGAACCCACAATCGATGCAGTGCTGGACATCTTTTCTTTTTTCTTTTATCCCTAATCTCTCTCTTTTTTGTTTCCCGGAATTTGTTACAGCTATTTTAGAAAGTCTTCTTTTATTTATTTTGTTTTCACGTTTGGTTTTTGCGTAGAGTAACTGAGCATGCTAATGGTTTAGCAAGAGTAAACCATTGATTTATCTTATATTAATAATAAACTACTAATTTATAGTAAAACTGGGCGTAAATCAAAAAGGAAAACAATTGTTTTTCTTTTTCTTTTCTCAAAATTGACAAATTCGATCCCTTGTCTGCAAATAAAATCTCTCTTTTGAAGAAGAGTCTCGATAATACAGTTTTGTTTTACTACAAATGCTGCTAGAGGAGCTCATTTAAGCTAAGGTATAATATGGCTACTAAAATACAAACATGCTATCCTCATTGTTGCCCTCATCTCTTCCAATGCCATAAATCCCGGCCCAAAAAGTAGATTTTCACAGGCTTACCACAACGTGTTCACTAATATACCAAAGAATCTCGTGTCATCATTTACCCAACAAAAATAGTTTCTAATATGTGTATATATGTTTATATTACATATAAAACCAATCGATCTCTCCTAGATTTTGTATAATAAAATATGTGTCTTATAAAAATAGACTATCTCAGTTTCAATTTGAATAATATAAAGTTCACATCCGTTATATAGTGTAAAACAAAAGTTATTAATTTTAATTCAAACTCTCAATTACAACTCATTTTTTAAACACTTCAGAAAAATTGAAGTATATGGGCCGGCCTCTCTCCCACTCTTTTATATTTCGCTTTTAAGAAATCAGGATCGAGTGACGAGCCCGTGGAGTACTTTAGTTCATGAGTTAAACATGCCACATAGTTTGTAGTTACAATAGGAAAAAGACAAAAAATAAAATAAAAAAAGAAAAACATGACGACCATGACGTGTTATTTATGGTATAAAGATGATAGGAAGGGTTAAACACAATATGTTATAAGTTTGCGAAAATGAAAACAGTTCCATCACCTGCCACTTTTGTCTTGCAGCCCTTTATTTATGTTATACCAGGGCAGGGGCTGAACTGCCGCCCACTAGATGACGTGTTACAAACTTTGATCATCTGTATTGGGAATCTCTGTGTGTGTCTGTATATATATATATGTATATGTGTGTGCGTTAGTGTTCTTAATATACATAATTATTATTTTCAAAAATATGTATGAATCAAATTGCATAAAAATTATTTAAACGTGGAAACGTAAAAGAAAGAAAATTTAACATCCAGTCATTGATAAATAAATGGATGAATGGAAAATGTCTCTGCAAAAATTCTTGAAAAAGAATTTGTAAAACAAGGAGCTCTTCTAAACCTTAAGCAATTTAAAAAGATGGTGTATTTCTTTGTATAACTGCTAAGCTTACTCTGATTTAAACGTAATAATTTGAAAACACACCCACACCAGGGTGTACGTTACCATCAAATAACTGTCTCTTAAATATGGTCTTTTTTTTTTTTTTTTCTAAAACGTTATAAGAGTTCACAATAACTTTTTAGTTGAGATCCCTTAAAAATAGGAATATATTGGATCACTTTAATTTATTTTATTTATTTGTTATCATTAAAAACTGAAATAAATAATAATAAATAAATTAAAATAACATTCTCCCACTTGGTCTGTATATATTTTCGATATAACCAAAATCCATCAATTTCAAACTTAAGAAAAAATATATGAGTCATGGCAATATGTCCTCTTAGAATGAGTATTATCTTCCATGTATTACAATACATTATATTCCTTAATACTAACTTATAAATGGCAACGTGACTTAATGAATAAACCCTATGTTTATTCTAGGTTCAACTTAATGGATTTTTCTCAAAATAACTAAATATATGCACAACTAAATATGAAATAACATCACAACTGAATAAGAGTTTCATTAAAATAATAAATGTACATACAATGAACTTCACATCATGGAACCAAGTGCCATTCGTACCACATGATCCTTAAAATTCTTTGGTGGCATGCCTTTAGTTAAAGGATCGACAATCATCAACTCAGTACTAACGTGGTCAATGACCACTGTCTTTTCTATAACACGTTCTCTTATAGCTAAGTACTTAATGGTGATATGTTTACTCCGACTACTGCTCTTGTTGTTCTTCGTCATAAATACTGCAGCTGAATTGTTACAGTATAATTTCAATGGCCTAGAGATAGGATCTACAATTCTAGGCCCAAATATAAAACTCTTCAGCCATACACCATGAGAAGTCACCTCAAAACAAGAAACAAACTCTGCCTCCATAGTAGAAGTAGGAGTCAAAGTCTGCTTTGTACTCTTCCAAGATACAGCTCCATCGACAAACATGAAAACATAACTAGACGTTGATGTTCGCGAATCAACACAACCAGCAAAGTCTAAATCAGAGTATCCAATCACCTCTAAAATGTTAGTCTATTTATACGTGAGCATCTAATCCTTAGTCTCTTGAAGGTATCTCATCATCTTCTTTGTAGCTCTCTAGTAGTCAACATTTGAGTTACTTTGATATCTGCCCAAAATTCCCATAATAAATGCAATGTAAGGTCTTGTGAAGACCTGAGCATACATTAGGCTTCTAACTACTGAAGCATATGGAATGTTTTTTTATTTGTTCTCATTTGAGCTTATTTTTTGGGCACTAGTTCAAATTGGACCTGTCACACTTCACAATGGGTGCCACACTTGGTGAACAGTCATTCATTTAAAACCTCTCTAGAACTTTATTAATATAGATCTCTTAAGACAAACCCAAAATGCCTCGAGATTGTCACTGTGGATCTTAATGCCAATGACATAAGATGCCTCTCCTATGTCTTTCATATAAAAGTTCTTTGAGAGAAATTGCTTCGCCTCATATAGCAATCCCTTATCATTAGCTACAAGTAATATGTCATCCATATATAGCACAAGGAAACAAATCCTAATCCCACTGACCCTTGAGTATGTACATTAATCCATGATATTCTCCTCAAAACCAAATAGAGAGATAGCATCATGGAACTTTAGATACCATTGATAAGAGGCTTGTTTTAGTCTATATATAGTTTGCTTAAGCTTGCAAACTAAATGCTCACCATCACTAGAGGAATATCCTTCTGGTTGCTTCATATAACCCTCTTCCTCTAGATTACCATTGAGAAAGGCCATTTTCACATCCATTTGATGCAAATCCAAGTCAAAATGAGCGACCAATTGCAAAATAACTCGAAGAGAATACTTTTTAGATACAAAAGAAAAGGTCTTCGTGTAGTCGATTCCTTCTCTTTGAGTGAATCCTTTAGCAACGAGTCTTGCCTTATGTCTCTCATTGTTGCCCAATGAGTCTTTCTTTGTTTTAAAGACCCATTTATATCCAATGGCTTTTACACCATCAGGCAACTCAATGAGATCCCAAACTCTATTAGATGCCATAGAATCCATTTCGTCTTTCATGGCACTATACCATAAGTCAAATTCCCTGGAGCCCATGGCCTATGAAAACATTTAAAGATCATTTTCAGCTCCAACATTGTAGTTAGACTCTTGTAGATACACAATATAGTCATTAGGTATCGCCAATCGCTTTTCTCGAGTAGATTTCCTTAATGTTGATTTAACATTCTATTGAGGTGCATATTGTTCAACAGGCTGTTCAATATTTTCCTGTGTCTGTTGTTTAACTAGATCCATTATTTATTGATCAACAGTCTATGGAACTCGAACGTTTTGTTATTATTCATCACACATTTGAACTCTAGGCGTGTTGTGTACAACAATCACTCTATCATATGAAGTGGAATGTGGAGCATCTGTATAATCTTTCATAGGAACAATGTTCCAGGATTGATTGCTCCCACTATTCAAGTCATTTTTAAGAAATTTTGCATTCCTTGATTCCACAAATCAAGTACTGTGCGATGAACAATAAGATCTGTGTCTCTTAGACCACTCAACATAGCCAACAAAATATCCACTTATAGTCCTTGGATCTAGCTTCTTTTTTTGTGGATTATAAACTTTTACCTTTGATTGGCATCCCCAAACACATACATGTCGTAAATTTGGTTTTCCAACCTTTGGATAACTCAAAAGGCGTCTTTGGGTCAGCATTGGTTGGAACTTGATTCAATATGTGCACTGTCGTCTTAAGAGCTTCAGTCCATAATGACTCAGAAAGTTTTGAGCTAGCAAGCATGTTCCGCACCATGTCCAATAATATTCAGTTTCTTCTTTTAACTACACCATTCTGGTCTAAAGAACCAGACATAGTATATTGGGCAACAATTCCATGCTCTTTAAGAAACCTAGCAAATGGACCAGGTGCTTGTCCATGCTCAGTGTATCTACCATAGTACTCTCCACTTCTATTTGATCTCACGATCTTAATTTTCTTTTCGTATTGTTTCTCTACTTTGCTTTAAAGACCTTAAAAGCATTTTGTGCCTTGTTTTTATTATTAAGCATGTAGAGATACATGTATCATGAATAGCCTTCTATAAAAGAGACAAAGTACCTTTGAGAGCATGCATCTATGTCTAACTACAAATATCTATATGTATGATTTCCAATAGATCAGAACTCTTCTTAGCACCCTTTTTTGACTTGTTGGTCTGCTTACCCTTAATGCAGTCCACACAAGTATCAAAATCAGAAAAATCTAAAGTACTAAGTACTTCATCATTTACTAATCTCTTAATTCTCTCAATAGAGATATATCATAATCTTCGATGCCACAACATAAAGGATTCATCATTTACAACACTTCGCTTTATACCAACATTTTCCTGAACGTGCATAGTAGTAATTTTGTAAATTAAGACGAAAAAGGCCATCAGACAAAGTACCATATCCAATAAAATCATATTTATAAAATAAACTAAATGAAGATTCTAAAAAACTAAAGGAATATCCAACTGATACAAGTTTGGAAACCGAAATTAAATTTCTAGAAATACTAGGAATACAAAATATCTTTTCCAAATACAAAATAAAATTACTACTTAAAACTAGTTTGCACGTTCCTATAGCCTTCACATGTGAGTGTATCTTATTCCCAGAGTAGATGCTTTGCTCACTTCCCACTGGCTTCCATAAGTCTTGCAATCCCTGTAAAGAATTGATAACATGAATTGTAGAACCGGATTCAATCCACCATGTGTGATAATTCACATCAATCATATTGGATTTGTAGCAGACAAGTAAGATTAAAGTACCTATCTTGTCAAGCCACTCCTAGAATTTAGAGCAGTCCTTCTTCATATGCCCTTCTTTTTGCAAAAGAAGCACTTGAACTCCTTCTCAATATCTGGCTAGGCAGGAACCTTGCCTTTCCTCTTTTGTTTGGCCTAAAATTTCTTCTTATTTCCTTAAGTTGCCAATTTACTTTCTTTCCTTCTTCGATAAAGAGCCTTCCCTCCTCCTAAACACACATGGTCAATAGCTCATTAATTGACCATTTGTCCCTATGTGTCATAAGAAAGCTTAAAGGGACCATAATCCAAGAGTAGAGTGTTCAAAATGTAATGAACCAGGAAAGAATCAGACATCTCAACCTTAAGCGTCTTCAGTTGAGCCGCAATGTCCCTCATTTGCATGATATGCTCACACTTGCCTCTAATACTGGTAAGTTTCAAGGATGAAAACTGCATGATTAGGGTGCTTGCCAATGCCTTATCTGAAGACTCAAACTGTTCATCAATAGCCTTCAGTAGTGCTTAGACATTGTTATATTGATCGACCGAACCCCTAATCCCAGCAGAGATCTTGGTCTTTATGAACATAACTGAGAGGCGATTGGATCGTTCCTACTTTTCATATTGATTAACATCATCTAGACTGCTGGTCTTAGTGATGGGGGGCGGTTCATCTTTTCTGATAGCATAGTCAATGTCCTGTAACGTCCCGAAATTTATTTAATATTAATGTAATGTAAATGATGAATTAGTGTGCCATAATTAAAGTTTTAACTTTAATTAGATTATTTGGTTGGATTTTTAGTTTTTGGTTGTTTTGTTAAATTGATGTGTTCAAAAGATTTCTTATTGATTTAAAATGATGTTTTGAGTTTTAAAACACAACAATTTGTAAAATGTTAAAAATACTCTGTTTTACAAAACCGTGGGCGGCACATGGTTTTCGCACAGTAAAACCGCCCACCGATTTTCTCTATTTATTTTCCTTTCCTCTCTCTCTCTCCTCACTTCCACGCCCATCTCTCTCTCTCTCTTTCCTCTCTCTCTCGGCAGCCCCTCTCTCCCTCTAATTTCTTCACAAAATTTTGATTTCCATTCGAATCCAAGCTTCGGGACAGCAAGGAGGAAGCTCGGGGACGTGATTCGGCGACCGAGAGCACGGATTGAAGCTTCGATTCGAGGTTAGATTCGAAATTTCTAAACTTTTTACAAAATTTTCGATTTTGTGTGTTTTTGAAATCTAAGTTTGTTTTAGCTTAGAAAATCGTGGATTTGTGTTAAATGAGCTTAGAACAACTAGAATCGAAGCCTAGATTGAAGAAAAACGGATTGAATCTAAGATTTTTCATTTTTCTCCTCATTTTCTCATTTTCGGATTTTTGAGGATTTTGAGTTTAAATGTTGTTTAAATGATTCCAAACATGTTTTAGAATGTTTTTCTATCAACTGTAGTTGTTTTTCATGCCTGGGATTTGAGAAAAACAGGTTAGAAACAAGATTTGGATTTTGGGGATCGAGAAACCCGTGGCTGGGATTTCTGGATCTTCCCAGTTCGGCAGGCCGAAGTTCATGATCGGCAGGCCGGTGTTCTTCGGACCGGCAGGCCGAATCTGGGGAAATGTTCGGCAGGCCGAACCTCGTTTCCGGCAGGCCGAACTGTACAGTTCGGCAGGCCGAAGCAGGGCGTCCGGTAGGCCGACCGAGGCATGGAAAATTTTGTGATTTTTACCCGATTTCACTGTTTTGAACCCTAATTTAAATCCCAACCTTATAGGATGATTTTAATGATACAAATGGCACACTAGGACATCATGAAATGATTTAGTAACATAGAATGTCTCGAACTAGATATTGATTGACTTAGTTTGTATCTAGGATCGTTCGTGGTTCCGTGGAGCTAACGTATAGCGGACCGAGATTACGGTGTGGGGTACCGGTACGAGTACTGAGGTAGGACTTCTATCCTATTTCTTTGGTAGCCTGGTTTTGAAATGATTTGGCTTTGAAAATGATTTCTATCAAAATGTTTTCAACGGTTGTTTGAAAATGATTTTATCGGTTATATTTTTATATACCGTAACATGAAATGAATTTCATAATGAATGTAATTGACAACACTCGGTAATTGGGTTTTGAATGATAATGATAATAAACACATGGGCATGATGCCATATCAGAGATCGGGTCGTGATCGACCTTGGGGGCAGGTCCCGAAACCCAGCTGGGCCACTACGGTGGTGATATCATGGTTTGCCTAGGTAAAAGTAAACTGGTGTTTTGATTTGACGAGTAGACTGTTCTGTGTCAAAACGGTTCTACTCAATTTATTTATTTATTTATTCAAGTTCCCTTTTTGTATAACTCCTGATAATGCTATGTTTCTTTGCATTAAATTATTTTATAAAACTTAGTCCTACTGAGCCTTTCGCTCACGTTTTATCTGTTTTAAATTCCCCCCCCCTTCTAGGTGGTTTCCCATTTAGGTTTGGAGAAGATTCTTCGGACCGAACTCTGGAGCAATAGGAGAATTTATTTACATTCTGTATTTGTTAATTAAGGCATGTAAGACTTAACTTTATTTGTACTTGGACTGTAATTGTATTTGTGATATTGTCAGATCCATGTGTGTGCACAAGTTGTGGGTTGTGGAACCCATATTCGCGGTTTTTATTCAATTATTGTTATTTGTTTAATGATTTTAAATTCTTTATCAAATGTGGTGGAAAAATCTCTTTATTTCTTGCTTAATTGGATTTTTAAACCCTTAATTTCAATTAAACTCTCCTTTAATTAACCTAAATATTCCGCCACGTCACCTCCCGTACTCCGGGGCGTGACATGTCCATCCACCCCAAATGAAAGAGAATCCTCTCCTTCCAAACCTTATAGTTATCACCTTTAAGCTAGAGAATATCGTATTTCATATCAGATAAAATAACAGGTTGAATTACTACAATATATCAAATATACATGCTCATGTCACAAAATTTGAAGCTAATAACTATATGTCATGTTTTGTCAATGTAAATCATGCTACAAAAATTATGAATCAAATGACATATAAAAAAAACTACCTGTGGGTTAAGTTTCTAATTCACATAGATTCACATACAACCTTATGATAAAACTATTAAACTATATTCCATTTCTTAATCCTTGTAGGCAAATTAAGAAAATAATTTAATATTTCATCCTAACAACCTTGTTTAATACAATAAAATTTCTTATGGGAAAAATTTTATTATACCAAATATAATTAGTTACAATTAATGTCAGTTTAACTACATGTGATTCAAAAAACTTAACCTATAATTTCAATATAATCAAAGATGCTATAGCTATTCTCAAATCATTTAAAATTATTAAATCGCATGCATCAGAATATAACAACTAAAGAATACATACAAAATAAATTTTGTATAAAATTATAACCATATCTAAAATAAATTTCCAAAATTTTATTTAAACACAAATAATAAAATCTTGGGTTTCATTAAATTTATTTCAGATTCATCAAAAATTAATTTTCAAAAATACCCAAATCATAAATTCTGTAAAAAAAAAAAAAAAAAAACCAAAACAGAATTAAATTTTTTTCGTCAAAAATGCCCCTTGAAAACGACACGTTGTTTTCCATTACTGAATGAAAATGACATTTCATTTTCAGCCAACGACCAGTACACCCTTTTGAATAAAACGACGTGAGTTTTTTCTATGAAAAATGACATGTTGTTTTGTTTTCAGCTGGTTGCGCCTCTCTTAAGTAAAACGATGTGTTGTTTTCACTTTGAAAAATGACATGTTGTTTTTTGACATGAATCAGCGCCTGTTTGGGTCCAAAATGAGGGCCAAAATGACATGTCATTTTGGACCCCTGAAATAGTCTTCTTCGTGAAAAATGGGTCTTCTCAAACGGAAAAAGACTCAGATGGATCCAATTGCAGACCTGGTTGTTTCTAGATCTTCTGGGCACCAAAATTGATGTTTTAAAAACTCATAAATGTTAGAAAATCAATTTTTTAATGATTTCCAATATTGGTTTTCATCAAAAATTATCAAAAAATGATTTCATGTACAACAAAGTTTTCAGTGTTTTCAAAAACTTCAATAAATTTTAAGAACCCATTCATACAAATCAAGACAGAGGTAAAACAAGGCTTTAAGACCAAATGTTAGAGTTCTTAATATACATATTTATGATTTTCAAAAATATGCATGAACTAAATTGCATAAAAATCATTTAAATGTGGACGCGAAAAGGAAAGGAAATCTAACTTTTAGCCATTAATAAACAAAGAATGAATGCAAAATATTTCTGCAAGAATTTTTGAAGAAGAATTTGCACAGCAAGAGACTCTTCTAAACCTTAAGCAATTTAGAAAGATGGTGTATTTCTCTCTATAATTGTTAGGCTTAGGGACTCTCTGGTTTAAACGTAATAATTTTAAAACACACCTACATCAGAGTGTATGTTACCATCAAATAACTATCTCTAAAACATGGTTTTTTTTTCCTGAAACGTTATAAGAGTTCACAATAATCTTTTGGTTGAGATCTCTTAAAAATAGGGATATATTGGACCACTTTAATTTATTTTCTTTATTTATTATCATTTTAAAAACTACAAATAGTAATAAATAAAATTAAAATAACAATATGTAGATTTATAAAACTTAAAAATTAAAAAGAATAAAAAAAAAGAAAAAAAGCGATGACCAAAGACTGAATCAGGAGCACTAGTGCAGCCGATTCAGCACAGATTTTTATGGACAAGTTTTGAGGCCTGCATCTGCATGATAATGCAAGGATCTTTTTTCGGGATGTCGTCGGACCAACCTTTTTCTCTGATGCTGACAAACGAGACTCACATGCATATAACATGCTTGTGTTTTTTTTTTTTTTTTTTTTGCATTTTCTTTATTTCTTCTTATAAATTCATTTCTGAGCAAAAATTCATTATTTTGATGCAAAAGTGCTAAATCTTTAGTTTATATATGTCAGCAAGAAGAAAAAATTAGTTTAGCTTATTGACCATTTATAAATAAATAAAAGGGGAAACACAAAACAGTTATATTTTAACTTGGGTGTATGTTAATTATTAGAGTGTGAAAAATAATTCAAACCATTTTGATTTAATATATTAAAGTTGTTAAGAGTTTTATATTATAGTTATTTTTTACTGTACACGCTGAATGTTTGAATGTGCGAGTCAAACGGAAGAGTTATATATAATATTGCTTAAGATAATTACGAGCTGTGAGGTAATTCAGACGCAGCATGATAAATGCAGTCTTAACGTGAGACCACATGGAGCACATACACACTGATTCGGTCAGGTGTTAGACTCGTGCAATTAACTGAATAGGATCCAAAGAAGATATGTGGCTATCACGTGGGGCTACCAAGACTGCAACTAATAAGAAATTAAAAATGACATTTCCTTTTTTGTTTTGAAAAAGTGACGAAATAGGATATGTATTTTTTTTTTTTTGGTTGAAATAAGGTTTCGTAATATTTCTTTTTTCACTAACAGCCGAGCGATAATCACATGGGATTTCCAAGAATAAAAAAGAGACGGATAAAAATAGACCAAACTTATAATAAAACAAAATTAATAGTTCTAAGTTTAAAACAAAATTAATAAATAGGTTAAAAACATAAATGTATATTTATTAACTAGTTAAATTATAAAATTATCCTAGTTTAATTAATAATATTATATATATATTTTTCTTCCTTTTTTTCTCTCTCTGTTTCTCTCTCTTTCCTTCTCTCTCGTCCTCTTCCTTGCCAGATCACCAAAGCAGTCCGTGAGTAAAGATCGCAGGAGCTGCGCCGAGAGAAGTTCTTGGAAATGCACAGGAAGGAGTGCCAGAGTCGCAATGCCAAAAACGAGCGAAGATGCCAAAGTCGCGAGGAAGAAGCTGCGCTAGGAGAAGCTGTGATCTACACCAGAGAAACTACCGAAGATGCACGAGGAGAAGGGCCAGAGTCGTGAGGCCAAAATCAAGTCGGAGTTGCGAGGGAGAAGCTGCCGGAGTTGCGGAGGGAGACGCCGTCGCTATGGAGACAGGCACCGGCTAGAAGTCGTGCGAAGACAGCAACGTCGCCAGAGTTGCTGCCGAGGCTGGAGAGAAAACAGGAGGAGAGAGGAGGAAAAGGAGAGAGACTGGATCTAGGGTTTTTTAGAGGTGATGAAAAGATGCAAGTAAAATTAGAAATTTTAATGTTTAAAAAGATGTTAAAAATACAAAAATACTATATACCGTACTGCACAATCGTTTTGCCTAGTGTTGCGTTAGATTACTAATCTCCAAGGAAAAAAAAAAAAAAAAGGAAAAGGGAGAAGGCAAAATGAAATGAGAAAATTAGTGAATGTGCCCATTTTAACTTGCTACTTTAGTGTTAGAATCAAGCCACTCTCGATTAAACAGCTAAAGTGAGAAAATGAGAACATAAATCTTATAGTGTTAGTGTGTAAGAAAGGGCATAAATTTTTGTGCTTTTCTATAAAGAGGCATTTGTCTGACTTTCGATTAAACAGCTAGAGTGAGAAAATGAAACATCAATTTCATAGTGTTAGTGTTTTTGAAAGGCTATAAATTTTTATACTCTTCCACAAAGAGGCATTTGTCTGACTTTCTAAATGAAATTGCAACAATGAAGTGACAATTACGATATCATGATATCAACAAAGATTTAAGTCCATCACAAAAAAAAAAAAAAAAATGACAGAGATGAAAGTTAAATGCAGTCTAAACCAGTCTCAGGCCAGAAAGGATCAACTGGGGAAGGGATTGAGGAAAAGCCCGATCAAAATTTTCTGTGGGCGAAGCCACTCTTAGGGTTGTGGACCGGGGGTGGCCGTAAGAATATAATTTTTTTAATTTTAAAACTCATTTTAAAAAGAGAAGTTGTACCTTTATTTAGTCAACAATGGACATAGCTCAATATTAAATAAACCACTATAGATCTTTGTGTGATATCTTTTATTCAGTTGTTCCATTTTGTTGACTATAATTTCACTCCATTCTTTGCTGGTTTTAAATAAGACACTCAATTTTCATGATTATAAGTTCATTAAGGACCTAATAAGGGTGATCAAGACCCAATAATCTTAATCAATCAATTATTTGAATTATGATCTTTATTTAGTTTATAGATTTAACGTCTACGTATATATTATAGCTTTAGATAGTTTTATTATAAAATGAAATTGTATATAATTTTGAAGTTAAGACTAACATTTAGACATTTATATCACTAACCTTATTCTAATAGAGAAATTTATGCTGGTTGTCTCCTTCTAACTCAGGGGGATGAACTTTTGTATGATCTACAAATTTAGTGCGTCGTGTCAGGATAGGTGCTTAGGAAGTATACTTGTATGATCTAGAAATTTAATGTGTCCTGTAAGGATAGGTACCTAGAATATATATTTGTAATCTAGATTTGTTATTTTATAGAACACAGTTTTATAAATTTATTTATATATTAATATTGCCTATAATGATTTGTACATTATTTGACTAAATGTCATCAGAATGCATTACTATAATTAGTCAATTAATTATGTATATAAGTGTTCATGCTGAGAAGATAATAGTTCATAATTTAGCAAATAAAGTTGGACATTTTATTTTATTTAAACTTCGTTATTGTCTATTTTTGTTAGAAATGAGATAATTTAAACTAGATTAATTGTAGTGGTGACTATAAATAGAGAAAGTTATGTATTTTCTAACAATTTGTGCAAGACCACAATAAATTTCTAATTTTTTTGTGGTTTTTTATAACCGTAGTAATATAGGGAGTAAATTTAAACTTACATTTATAGTTCGTGAGAAAAATTCGTGATTAATAACATGGCATCTTGGAGATATAATGATAGGAATTGGTAAGAAGATTATTAAAGGATAAGGAACGAAAAATTCATAAAAATAATGGCATAGAACCTCATAGCTTGAAACATTATTTTCTTGGCTATATGGTTTACCTACTTCTATCGCTTCCGATTGTGATACTGGGTTTCTTAGCCATTTTTCGAGCAGTCTTTGAAACATGGTGAACTCCCGATTGGATTTTCGTTCCACTAATCATCTACAAAGAGAATGGTCAAACGGAATAATCGGGTTTGTGGGGTTTCGCTTCGTAGCCTCGTGGGATACTAGGCTCGAAATAATGCTTGGTATGCTCATCATAATGCTTCTCGTAGCATGGATTTCATGAGGCGTAATTTATTCTTTGTAGTCAATGTGGCCACTGTAACATTATGCGAAACAGGTGTAGAAACTGTCCTGAATTTGCTTTACTGAAGCTATTCCTTTTGTATAGAAGACATGTTTTCCTGGTGGTGTTATGGAGCCCATGGGCACAGCTGAATAACTTGACTCACAATCGGATTACTTAAATCTCCAACTCAACTTGTTTAGTGGATCTTTCTCTTTCATCAGTCTGTTGTGGTGGATAAGGAAGATGTATAAAGAAGACTCCTGTTGACAATTCTTATAATTATAAGGGTTATTTACCTTTTTATCCCTTGTAATTTAAGTTTATTTAAATATTATAATTTTACTTTTTAACCTCATTGAATTTATACATTCAGATTAGATTTAATATACAAATTTATACATTTTTCTGATCAATATTCAATTTTAATCTAAAAAGTTATGTAAAATACCTTCAAATTGAAAAGTAATAAAACTTTAAAAACTTAAAAAAAAACTTTATACTAAAATTTTTGACTTTAAAAATGCATAAAATACCTTAAAAATAGGTGTTTTGTGTGTTTTTCTTCTTTTTTCAAGTTTTTTTCTATTTTATTTAAGGATAATTTGGTCATTTTAAAGGTCAAAATTAACTATTGACTAAGATAAGGTATAGATTTGTATATTAAATCTAATCCTAAGATATAAGATCAAAAATAAAAATAAAAGTTTTTAGTTAACCTAAAACAATGGGCACTGAAAGATAAATCTCCCTTCTTTCTTATAAACTCCAAGTTGATGCTGCTATTTTTTCATGGAGGGCAAGATTGGTATTGGAGCCATCATGCTAAAGAAGCTTAGGCTTTAACAATTCAACGGTGTCTTTATTTGGCTACTGTAGGTCTCTACCACTTATGATTTGTGAATCTGATGCTCTTAATGCTTTAACAGCTTTACAAGCTAGAGTATGGGTTTTATGAGTTGGCTAATATTGGTACATGTTGGTTCTTTCTCATCTTTATTTCCTGATCTTTCTTTTTGTCATCTTCCAAGAGGTGTTAATACCACAGCTCATTGTCTGGCTAAACAGGGATTAAGGGTAGATGGGGGAAATTGACCTTGTATCTGTGACCATTAATTCTGCATTACTTCTGAAAAAATATGTTATATATATTCAATTATAGTTTGGTAACAAGCATATTCGACGAATGTTCTCATTTAACCCTTTCTCTGAAATTCCAACCAAGAAAAAAATTTTAAATTAAAAAAAAAAGAAAAAGTAAAAGAAAGCAAAGTTTGTCACGACGTTGTTTAAGAACGCGTGATTGGTGCCTTGTGACTTCGAATCTTATTAAACTGATATCTGAAGGTCTTAGCCGTACATCCCCACAGTATTGGCATATAGAACTCAAAAATTAATAACCAACTCTTTCGTGAGCAGACTAATTTGAACGGGTGTTTAGGCAGTTTCCTTTTGGTACGTTAATTTTAAGTCTTAAACTGTAAAGCTTTCAACAGCTACAATATAAAGTAAAAAATTATTACAATATAAAGCAAGCAATCGTACTACAGTTTTTAAGCTTAAAAGTTCAGTTACAATTAGAGTTAAAATTAGAGTGCCGGTTTAGTGTAGCAAACATGGTCACATCATGTTCAAAACCATCTCTCAGAGTATACATTTAAACACCAGTATGAACTACAAGTCGCGTGTTCAAAGCAGCTAAACCCATAAACTAAACACCACCTAGACATAGTCCCACTTGAGTGGCTAATATATATTTTTATATAAAGGCATGCACTGGCATATTTCTTTGAGAATGGGGATGAAATTAAATGAGCATACCTGCAGGTGGAACTACAAAAGTATGGCGAAATAAATGCAGATCTGCGATCACATCTCGTTGATTAAGGAAGCTAAACTTTAAAGAAAGGGACGTAGGACGCCCCTTGCATAAGCATGTGAAGGATGCATTTGTTGTTTTGAAGCATAATTGTCAGACCACCTGTTGAGTCATCGTCAATTGATCATCTATAACGGGAGTTGAACAACCACAAGATTGACCCAATTTCCGGATCTAATTTGGTTAATGAATTGACAACTAACTAGTCTCAATAGGTATTCTCCTCATGGAATACTATTTTAACTAGAGGCCACCGCCATGTGCGAATTCAATTAACTAGTCTCAATTGGTATTCTCCTCATGGAATACTATTATAACTAGAGCCCACCGCCATGTGCGAATTCAATTTAGCTATTAATTAATTGAAAGTCGACATAAAATAAAATTGAAAAAAAAATTATAATAAAGATCCCAGCAATCTAAGCAATGTAATTTGGAAGTTGAAATATACCCTCACTGTAAACACAGTAGATTTGACTGCAACAGGCAACAAAGGCCGAAACAAACCCAATAGAAATATAATTGAAAATAGTAATAAAAAGAGAGGTAATTTTATTTCAGCACAAATTCAACAACAAAGTTCCCATAGAGCTTATTACAGAACAGAAATTGAAAAAGAGTGAAATCCCAAAACACACGAAGATTGAAGAATGGCAAATAAACCAAATAAGCAAAATCAATGGGAAGTGATCTTCAAGTTGAGGGACTTGTTGAGCCACGATTTCCAGTTACCAGTTGCCTTGCGATTGCTTTCCTTGACATCGTCCTCCATCCTCAGAGGCTGTGGCTTCTTACACAGCATAAAATTGCGAGTTCCTTGCGACCCAATTGTGTCAAGAGGATTCAGAGCTACACACAAACACAAATCATAAATAAAACCAATCTAATCTTTGCTTAATTCAATTCAATTGAGTTTTTCAGAAATCAGAACAAAGGGACTTGTAAAACAAGAGGCGTTTCACGCTTGACTACGGCTCTAACACTAAAGGGGTGAGTTGGGCATAAATTTTAGCAACAATTAATACATAATTTTACTATTCCTATAATATTCCAAAAGAAAAATTTTGCAACCTTTCATAAAACATGCAAATTTTAATAAAAAACTAAAGTCCAATAAAGAATCTCAAACTTCATATGTTTTCATGGTTTTTAATTACCAATGACATCTAACAAAATACAGACTCAAAAGATGCAAAATTTAGAGATCAATTTATCTATAGAATCTGAAAACTGAAAATTAGGCTTTCGATTTGGTGAGTACCTTCGGTGCTGGAATTGGGGCAGTAGAGGAGGAAATCATTGAGATCAGAGCTGAGAAGAGGGAGTCGACCCTCGCGGGCGTAAGACTTCAAGGCAGTGTCGATGACGGCGGCGACGAGCTCCTCCTCTTTGACGACGAAGCGGATCGGCCCGGCGCTCCCCAGCACCGTCACGCTGATCAAGAGCCTGTTGCCCTTGGCGTTCTGGCTCTTCTTCTGCTTGTAGAGCAACATCGTCGAAGATTCGTGATCCAAACTCAAAAAAAAAAAAATTCCCAAAATTCAACAAAGGAAAGACCCGAATCGCCAACGCAAAATCACAAAATCAGAAAATGGAACCGAACAGAGAGAGGGAGAAAGAATGGATGGTTGGTCGGCGATGGGTCGGCGAAAGCGACGTCGTGAGTTTCAGGGGTCGACGCCGAGGCAGCGGTAGTACCAGCCTTCCTTGCAGGAGGCGAAAGCGAAGGCGAAAGCGAAAGCGGAGAAGGCGAGAAGAAGAGGGAGAGCGCTCGCCGCCGTCGATGGAGAAAGCGAGCGCATCAAATTCTCAGTCTCTGAGATTTCCACCATTCACAACGGCCGCTGGCTAGGGTTTCGAATCGAGAGAAGAAAAGAAGAACAAGAAAGCAGAAGATGAATTGAAAGGGCAACAAAAAAGAACAAAACAAAGCTTTGTTTTGCAAGGCAAGAAGAGAATAAGAAAGAAAGCAGTTTTGGTGTTTGAGAGAATTCGGGCGGTGTGAATTTGGCCAGATGGGGGGGGTTATGAGGTTATATAGAGTGCGCGTGTCTTGGAAAGGAAATTTTTTGAGTAAGCAAATTCAGGCTGATTAGGGTTAGAAAGTCTTAGGACTTGGGCTTCCTCTCCTAATTACGCTCAGATTTAAAAGTCGGCTCCTCTTTGTGTATGAAAAAGCATTTGTTAAGAGAGCTTCTTCTACTGTAAAGTCCAACCAGTTTAAATTTGGATTAATCAGGTATACTCTTGCTAGAGTTAAAGAATCTTTAATATGGGTTCTAGCCTCTAGTCTAGATACCCGATGGTTTACATAAAAAAAAATCGACTTCTTTGTATTCATCCCCACAACCCATACTCTAAAGTTTTAACCTTTTTTTTTTTCGAGTAAATTCAACATTTTTTTTCCCATCCAATAGGAAAAAAAAAATCTCTTTTTGGTACTTTTCTTGAAGGGATTTTTATTTGGTCATTATGGCCTTTGAAAAATCTTGTTGAGCTGTTAGGCTCTTCTATTTCAAAAACATAACTCACCACCTCTTTTTTTAAATATCAAATGACGAAATAAGATATTTTGTTGTTTGTTTGTCATGAAAGGTTGGTTTGAAATTGTGTTCTTAGTTTAGTTATTTTTCCTTTAGATTTTATGTTTTTTGATACTTTATTGTTTTTCATTTATTTTTTTTTAAATGAAAGGGCATAATTGTTATTCCATCTTGTAAAAAAGGGTTTATGGTACCTAAATGAAAAGGTATTTCAATAACTTTCAAAAAAACGAGTCTCAATAGAATTTTTTAAACACAAAAAATAATTGTCAAATTACAAACTACTGAAATGATTGTTTTCTTATCTCGTAAAAAAGGGGCTCATGGTACCTAAATTATATGTATTTTTAGATTTATCTTAATAAGATTTTACAAATAAAAAGAAACTGTTGAAATACAAGATACCAAAAATAATATGTTATTTAATAACAAAGCAAAAATACTTGTTGTATTCATTATATATATATATATATATGTATATATTTGTTAAACATAAAAAAGAGAGAGCAATAAAGTGTTTAGAAAAGTAATTTAAACTATTAGTCTATGTTTGATAACGATAACATGTGAGGGTTTTATACTGTAACTTTTTACAGTAGCATGAGGGAGCTTTACAGGGTGTTTGGTATGATGGTTAAAATTATTGGTTAAAATTATAAACACTATAGCATGTGAGAGCTTTATACTATAGCAACTTTATTTTTTTATAGTAATATATAAAGTTTTACATTGTCCTTAACTAAAAAATTGATTATAATCAACTTTTTCAAACAAACTATTAAATTGTTCATAGTTCATTATTCCAAACACATATAAGTATCGAAGTACAAAAGTAGGTAGTAGGTCCAAAAGGAAAGGAGACTCAAGGAGTCCAGCCTGACTCATCGGATGGGACTCTAGGAGGCATACAGTCAAGAGCAAAAAATCCCTCTTTATGAGTCTAGAATCACCGACTTAGCCAAGTTATGAGCTATAGAGTATCTCTCTCTAGGAATCTTAGACCAACTAAAGAGGGTGTTTGGAAAAGCGGTGGAAGTTTTTACCTTTTTTAATTATAAATAATATAAAGCTCTCACATATTACAATAACAATAAAAAAATAGATATAATGTAAAGCTCTCACATGCTACAATAAAAGTAGCTCTAACCAACGGTTCCTACTAGCTTTCTAAACACCCCATAACATTTTCTAACCTAGTTAGACTATCCAAGACGTTATCTATCGTGTTCTTCATCTCCCATAGAGCCGGGTCTTCATTTTCGAGAGGGCTTCTACTACCAGAGAGGAGTCTCCTCAATAATAATAATAATAAATTCTTCTTAAGTGTGATCTCCATGCCCGATAGGAAGGCCAGAGCTTCTTCTTGTATGGCAGAGAGAGACACATGGAATTTGGACCAAATTTCCCGAATGTCACCATCAGAATCTCAGGTTATCATTGCAGTTGATGAGATTGAGTCCCTAACACTGACATCAATATTGATTTTGATCCAATCCCTAAGAGCTAAAGCTAGGGTGTGGTTGCTTGAAGGTCTCAAACCCTGAGAGCTTTCAAACCAAAGCTGACTTGATTCTTCACAGAGGAGAAGAAGGTGGATAACTAATTCCGGTTCCTTTTTGCAGAGAGGGCAGCTTGTATTTTTTTATTTGAAACAATGAGCTGCCTTTGCTTCTAACTAGGAGGATATCCAAGATAGCCTGCCACCTAAAGAGTTTGTGGCGGTTCGTTAATCTTGTAGTCCAACGTCTATTTTAGAGCCTCGATGGTAGCGAGGATGAGTCGAGCAGTCGAGGCATGATAAGTGCTACGCATGTTAACTTTGCAGTGAATCTACCATTGTTGTTTAAGCATTGTTGAGGGACTTTCTACTCCACCAATGGGAGCGCAACACGTGTCATTTAGATAATAAAAATTTCTGTGTTTAATAAATATCTCGATTAAAGAAATAGCAATCGTGATTCAAGCCAGAGAACTCCAAGGTGTTTAAGGATCTCTCTCTCGAGAGGGGTGAAGATGACCACTTAAATTGAGAAACCAAAATAAAACTGCATGTGATGATGTTGGGGAATTAGGCGCCTCCTAATTCTAAGGATCGCAAGAACGAATAATTACAGAAAATAAATAGGAGAAAAGAAGAAAAAAGAGACACCAAATTTTTATACAGGTTCGTCCAAATTTGAGACTACATCCTATTTCTACTATTGCAGATTCTACTATGATGAAGGAGATTACAGATTACAAGAGAAGTTTCTCACACACTCTCAATTGTGTTTACCAAAACTCTCTTCTACCTAGCACCCTGTGAGAATTTTTCTCTCAACAATGAGGGAGCTCTCACAAAAATATGCCTCTCACAAAGTCACACACACCAAAGTTACAATCCTAGCCCCTTTATGTCTATTTATACACCAAGGAAGAGAAAAATAGTAACTAACTGAGAAATCCTAACAGTTTCCCCTTTTTAGGGTGCTTGAGTTTGACTCTAACTCAAAATTTTGCAACAACACCGTGCCTTGGCACCGCGGCTCTAGAATTAAGTGCTACGACGCTCCCCCTACGACGTCGCAGCACTATTCACTAAACGCCGTGGCGCTCTATGCTCAATGCCTAGGTGTCTTATGCCTAGAGCCTAGGCGCCTTTGAACTAGCGCCTAGGTGCCTTTCCATCAGTGCCGCGGTGCTGGCGATTTCTTGGCAACACTGCAGCGTTGCATTTCTATCCAATAGGTGCTCCTTTTTTCTTCCTTTTTGCTGAGTATTGACTTGATTTGGCTCCACACCTACAACAATCTCCCACTTGGAGACTAATCAATCACCATGTCTCCAACTGCAGCGGCAACAACTTCTCATGCCTCATGGAGAAGTCCAACTGAAGTTGCACACAACTCAAGTCCACTATAGCCAACTAGAAAACACTTTTTAGACTTTGCATCAAGTTTACTTCTAGTAGTAGAATCAATGTGAACATAGGAAACACAACCAAATACCTTTAAGGAAGAAAGGTCAACCTTTTTACCGCTCCATGCTTCTTCTAGTAGCTTAAATTTCAGCGGTGTTGATGGACTTTTGTTGATCAGATGAGTTGCTGTATTAATTGCCTCAGCCCAAAATGACTTTGGCAGCCCCGCATGCAACCCCATACTTCTTGCACGCTCGTTTAAAGTCCTGTTCATCCTCTCAGCTACCCCGTTCTATTGTGGTTTTCCTGTAATGGTTTTCTTCATCTTTATTCCATTCTCAGCACAGTATCGCTTGAAATTTTCATTCAAATACTCTCCCCCATTGTCGGACTGCAAGCACTTCACCTTCAAATTTGTCTTGTTCTCCACCATGGCTTTCCATCTCTTGAAAGCACCAAAGACATCAGATTTGTTTTTCAGAAAGTAAACCCATACCTTCCTGCTTGAGTCATCTATAAATGTCACATAATAATTTGCGCCACCAAGGGAAGTCATCGGCGTAAGCCCCCACACATCAGTGTGAACTAGCTCCAATTTCCTAGACTTGGGCTCTTTACTTGTTGTTGAGAAGCTAACTCTCTTCTGTTTATCAAAGATGCAAGCTTCACACAAACTGTGATCAACAATTTTCAATCCTGACAATTTTTCTTTACAGTGAAGCACCTTCATTCCCTTCTTACTCATGTGACCGAGCCTATAATGCTTAGCTCGGTATTGGCAGTAGAATCAGCAACTGTTATGGTATCTTTGCAACTAGAGTTCATGTAGAGAGTTCTAGCCTTGCGTCCCCGAGCAACAACCATTGCTTCCTTTGTGACTTTCCAATCTTCACAATTGAAGGTCACTTTATGACCTTCGTCATCCAGTTACCCCACCGAAATCAAGTTGCGCATTAGTTTGGGCACATGTCTTACTTTATGAATCTTCCACACAGACCCATTAGGCATTTTCAAACTGACATCTCCAATGCCAATAATATTCAAAGGTTCTCCGTCAGCAAGATAAACTTTACCATGATTTTCAGCAACATAATTCTCTAGGACATAACGGTGTGCAATGGTGTGGAATGATGCTCCTGAATCTATCACCCACGAATCAAAAGAACTGTCAACAAACAAGATTAAGGCAACTTGTGTGTCTTCTATGGTGGCATTAGTGGCATCATTACTCTTGTCATCATTCTTCCTTAGAGCCCTACAATTCTTTTTCAAGTGGCCGGTTCTCCCACAATTCCAACACTCCATCCTGTCGTTTCTCGACTTACTTCTCTCATTCCTCGACTTACCTCTCATGCCATTATCCCTGTTGGAATGCCTCTCAAGTTTTATGCCCCTATTATCAATATTAAAGGCCGAGTTCGACGTTGAGCCTTCACCCGAGTCCTCCTGCGAACTTCTTCCGCCAGAATAGAGTTTCTGACATCAACAAACTTTAGTTTTGCATTCCCAATCGAATTTGTAATGGCCACCCTTATGAGTTCCCAACTATTCGGTAATTAGGCCAAGAGGATTAGGGCATTGATCTCATCATCGAATTTAATCTCTACTGAGACCAATTGGTTCAGGATGGTGTTGAAACTGTTTAGATGCTTTACCACTGAGGCACCTTCAGGCATTTTTAAATTAAACAGCTTCTTCATGAGATGTACCTTGTTATTGGCTAAGCGCTTCTGACAGAGCCTTCATCATCCCTGCTATAGTATTCTCCTTCGCAACGTTGTGGGCCACGTTCTTGGACAAGGTCAAACGGATCACACCTAGCACTTGTCTATCAAGGAGATACCACTCCTCATCCTTCATGCCTTCAGGCTTATTACCCAAGGGCAAGTGCAGTTTCTTGCTGTAGAGGTAATCTTCCACTTATATCCTCCAATAGAAAAAATCCGAACCATCAAATTTGGTGATACCGGCTGTCGAACCTTCTTCTCTCGTCATCGTTCTTAATCAAAACCTCCGCTCTGATACCAGTTGTTGGGGAATTAGACGCCTCCTAATTCCAAGGATCGCAAGAACGAATAATTGTAGAAAAGAAATAGGAGAAAAGAAGAAAAAAGAGACAATAAATTTTTATACAGGTTCGTCCAAATTTGAGACTACGGCCTGTTTATGCCATTGCAATTTCCACTATGATGAAGGAGATTACAGATTACAAGAGAAGTTTCTCACATACTCTCAATTGTGTTTACCAAAACTCTCTTCTACCTAGCACCCTATAGGAATTTTTCTCTCAACAATGATGGAGCTCTCACAAAAATATGCCTCTCATAAAGTCACACACTCCAAAGTTACAACCATAGCCACCTTATGTCTATTTATACACCAAGGAAGAGAAAAATAGCAACTAATTGAGAAAACCTAGTAGTTTTCCCATTTTATGGCATTTGAGTTCGACTCTGACTCAAAATTTCGCAATAACACCGCGGCTCGGTGTCTCAGCGCCTGTTCGCCGCTTCCTCTGTGGCGCTGCGGCGCTCTATGCTCATTGCTTAGGTGCCCTTCAACCAGCACCTAGGCGTCTTTCCATCAGCGCCGCGGTGCTCTCTTAGCACTGTCGCGGCATTGCCTTTCTATCCAACGGGCGCTCCTTTTTTCTTCCTTTTTGTTGAGCATTGACTTGATTTGGCTCTACACCTATAACAGATGAGGCATGTGTTTTAAATCAAGGTGATCAATCTTCATATGACACGTGACTCATTATATATCTAAATCACTGAATAAACATGGAACGTGAATCCCATGAAAAGAAAAAAAAATGAAGAATAAAGAACATTCTGCATGGGCCACTTCTAGGAAAGAAATGAATAAAAGGCCCAAGACCAAAAAGGAAAGATAACATGTCAAATATTAGATTATTCATGAAACAATCATTAGATTTTTGACAACCTAATGTAAATAAACCGTTTGAAAAGAAAATGGGGGACTGTCTTAGCAGATTTTGGAGACTTACATATATTTTGGTTATTCTTATTTGCTTTGCTAAAAAAAAACTCCATAGTTGTTTTCCCAAAGTTTCAGAGTGTCTCTGCAGATCTATCGGAGACAAAGAAAAGGCGATGGTACTCAAATCATTCCATCGGAGATCATTAGAGCAGGTAAGAGAGATTTGATGTTTGGAAATCTGCCTGGCACTATCTATGGGAAATCATTCAGGTGTTTATGGAAAGCATATTCGACCGATTTTCTTACTTCACAATCTCTACTCATACATTACGATCGATTTTGTTCTCTAAACTTTCTCTAGTTCAAAGTTTGTGGATGAATATCTTTGATTTGGAGAATCGAGCTTTTTAATTCTATTCCTAGTCATTTGAATTCTTTGGTTGGGTACATTGATATGTGACAGTGAGTTGATTTTATTACTTCGGCTGAATTTAAAATGATGAATATTCAGAAGTCGAATTCCACAGTATTTACGCTGGAATCTATATTGTTTCCTCGATTATTGATGGAATCATTTATTCGCCGAGTTCATTTCTCAATCATTGCAGCGAGTATATGATTATTGCTTTCAAATTTTTTATTTTCTTTTACGTAGCATATTATTCATATATATGCGGATACTTAAATTGTTAACGGATATTTTGTGGATATTTCGTTAAGTTGTTTATTAATAAATTCAATAAGTATTTCACCTTGAATTAATTAGTGCAATGCGAAATATCAATGTGTAGAATCTGCTTTAAAAATTTCTCTGATTCAAAGCCTTCTTTCTCAATTGAGGTATCGTGGTGATCTCTATTGTGGCATCCTAATCCATATGGACTAGCGAACTAAGCAGAAACTATGAGCAAAAAGAAGCACCAAGCACGAAAAGGCGTTAGAGGCAGCTAGGCAAAAGCCAGATCCAATGATCCAAACCCTGTTGGACTATCAACGCCTCACTAAGGCGCAAATGGAGGAATAACGTCGAGAGAACGCCGAGCTGAAGTCCATGTTGCAACAATTCATTGGCGCCCAAGAGGAAAACCATCGTGAAGAAATAGGCAAAAATGACACCCCTGGAGGCTTAAACAAGAGCCCAATTGTCCTTGTAAAAGAACAGCAAGCCGATCAGCTACCAAAGCAGTTACTCGAACAAGAATAGCAAGTGATAAAGGAAGTCTAGAAGCAAAACTCTGAGGGCTCTAGGACAAATATCATTGCCATTGGAGCCTATGAATTAATCAAAGAGGAGATAAGACAAGGAAGAGAAGAGCTATGTTTAGAGGTGCAAAAGAATGTTGGAGGATTTCAAGGACTCAGCCCTGCTGAGCTAGCCGCACAAGTAGCTAGAGGGATAACTCAATCCCTGTTTATCGATGCAATCCTTGCTGAACCTCGAAAAGCCAAAGCTCGAGGAATGGCCTCGAACCAAAAAGACCATATAACGGCGATAATGACCGACTCCCAAAAAACCAAAGGCCAAAAAAGCCGAGAAATGTTGATAGACTGAGGACTGACAATAGACTGCTTCTCGAGCTGAAGATGACAGCTGAGAGAATTTTGGATGAGAACAAGAACCACGGGATTTTTCAAAAGCCCGCACCACTTCGTACCCCAGATGAACTGAAAGGCAAGAGAAAGTTCTGTTGATTCCGTAATGATTATGGGCATATCACAGAAGAATGTCAAACCTTGAACGGCCAAAGTCGAGCCATGGTACTCAACGGGTAGCTTGCGCGTTATAAGAAGGAAGAACAGTGGTCAAGGTACCAAAGGTAATCGAACAAGCACCACCTAAGGCTGAGTTTGACAAGCTTCCAAGCTCGAGTTCTACGTTGAAGTATGTCCTTGTAATCTTGGGACAACCAAAGAAAAGCGATAAAAAAAAGCACAAATGAAGTAAATGACGACGTGATGAAAAGATAAAAAATATTGAGGCTGATTGTTATCGAGTTCAATTCTTTGCAAAACAGTGAGAGCCCACTGTACTAATCGCTTTCACTCAGCAAGACTTGGTTGATGTAAAACTCCCACACGACGACCCCCTCATCGTAGAATTGCAGATTGGGAATTTCCTTTGCTGGAAAGGTGATCATTAACAAGGAAATAGCGCAAATGTCCTATTCAAAGACGCTTTCGCTAACATGTGACTTAACCTTGATCAAATATCACCAAGTACCTCTCCCTTCCTTGGTTTTGACAATACTCGAGTCCAACCCCCCAGGTCAGTCATTTTGCCGGTCACAGCTGCTAAGCGGACTATTGAGGTAGAATTTTTGGTTGTTGACTCTTCTTCCCCATTCAATGCAATCACAGGACAAACTTGGATTTATGCCATGCATGGTGTCATTTCTACTTTACACCAGACGATGCAGTATCCATCTCCAGATGGAACCTATACAGTTGACATTCGGGCAAGTAAAAAAATATTTAACAATGTTACAACCTCGCCTTTAGAGAAGGCGCAGCTCAATAGTCCCTTGAGCCCCTTATAAGTGACTTATAGCAACCAAAGGGCTATTTGCCAACATACATGCAGCATATCAAAGCAGAATCAGATAAGCGCGACTCAATCAAAAAGTTGATCGAAGTCCCTTTCAATGAGACAGAGCCCAATAAAAAAAAGTGCTGGTAGGGGCCCTTTTTGACAAAGCTGACTGTAACAATTTAATCGAGCTATTGCAGCAATACAAGGACATTTTTGCCTGGTCACATGAAGATATACCAAGGTGTACCCATATTTTTTCTGCCACAGTCTAAATTTGGATCTGATTTACCCTCTAGTTAAATAAAAACAGTGACAGTTTGTGCCTGAGAAGAATCAAGTAATAAGTGATAAAGTTGACCAGTTATTGGCCATAGGGTTTATCAAGAAGTGAAATACCCGGATTGGGTGTCCAATGTAGTAGTCATAAGACAGAAGAGTGGAAACTGTAGAGTCTATGTCGATTTAACCAACCTAAACAAAGCTTTGCCCTAAAGATAGCTACCCTCTTCCCAAGATTGAGTAGATGGTCGATGCCATAGTTGGTTTTAAGTGCATGAGTTTCCTCGATGCTTATGCAAGGTACAATCAAATCCCTATGAATGAAGCAGATCAGCTTCACACCATTTTTACATGCAAGTGTGGGCACTTTGCCCACATTATTATGTCGTTCGGTTTGAAGAATTCTAAAGCTACATATTAGAGGATCATCAATAAAATGTTCTTTAAATAGTTGGGGAAAACCATGGAAGCTTACATCAATGACATGGTGGTAAAATTAAGAGTATTACATGATCACTTGAAGGATCTGACGGAATGCTTCAATATCCATTGAAAGCATAAGATGCATCTCAATTCGACCAAGTGAGCTTTAGAGCATCTTTAGGGAAATTCCTTGGATATATAATCAGCAAGAAAGGGATACAAGTGAATCATTCCCAAATCCAGACATTGTCAGAGGTTTAAGAGCCTCAGACCATCCGCGATGAGCAAAAGTTAGTTGGGAAAATTTCTGCCCTAATCACTTCATACTTTGACTTTCTTATCCATGTTGACCATTTTTTAAGTGTATAAAGCAGTTTGATAGAGCCAACGGGGTGATGAGCAAAGAGCAACACTCGATGATTTGAAAAAATTTCTGAGCAGTCTACTCATCTTTTTAGCTTTTAAGCCTGGTGAGAACCTTTACACTTGTTTGGCGGTCTTTAACGCCGCCATAAGCATAGTGCTATTTCGAGAAGAAGGGGGGAAGCAAAAACTGATTTTTTATGCTAGCAGAATGTTGCTGGACGCGAAAACCAGATATGCAGTGATGGAGAAATTGGCTTTTGTCTTAGTCAATGTAAGAAAACTCTTGAAGAATTACTTCGAGTCCCACATAATCATTGTCCTAACTGATCAGCCTCTTAAGGTAGTTTTAGCGAAATTATATGTGTCTGCTCGACTGATGAACTAGGCCATTGATTTTGTAACGGCTCGCCTTTTTAAACAGTCATTTAATTTTTTAAACATTAATTTTACTTATTTAGTAAGAAAAATACTGAGTAATTTTTTTTCTTTTCCTTTTAACATCCTTGAAAAATATACTTAAAAACTATTATAACCTTTGTCGCCATTCAAGTTGAGATCTTGCTCAACACTTGTCTTTAAAACTATTTCAAATCGTTTCTTAAAACTTATTAAGAAACATTTATCTTAACATCAAGCTGTTCTCATTCTAAATCAAACTTGGCTGTCAATACAAGCAAGATTCCAATGGAAACATGTTTAACCATAGGTGAAAATACTTCATTAAAATATATTCCCTCCTACTGTGTAAACCCTTTGGCAGCCAACCTAGCTTTATACCTAGGTTTTTCTACTCCAGTTATTCCTTCCTTATACTTATATATCCACTTACATCTAACTAGTTTACAATTTTGAGGCTTTTTTTTTACCAATTCCTAGGTTCTATTCTTCTGCAAAGACTTGATTTCCTCATTCATGGCTTCTTACCATAGTTCCTTCTTTGGACTTTCCATGGGTTCTTTGTAACCCAATGATTAGCATATCCATACCTTTCAGGAGCTTTTACATGCCCTTTTATTCTATCTCTGGTGAGTTTATAATCCTCCAAAGGGTTTGGATGCATTGTTGGTTGTCCATGATCTTCATCACCATGTTGTGGAACTTTATGAGATGTTGCATCACCAGTGTGCTCCACCTCTAACTCAATTCCCTCTACTATTTTTCCAACTGAATAATATACTTATTTTCATCACTGGTCTTATAAAACTCACTTTCCTTGAATGTTATATCTATATTAATAATGGTCTTTCTACCCTTTGTATCTAAACACCACAATTTGTACCCCTTAACAGCCTCAGGATATCCCAAAAAGAGACACTTCTTAGCCCTAGGTCCTAGTTTTCCCTGCTTCACGTGAGCATAGGCTATACAGCCAAATACCTTTAGGTGATTATAACTTGTAGGCTTTCCAGACCATTTCTTCTATGGTGTAATCATATTGAAAGCTACAGTTGGATGTTGGTTAATCAAATAACATGTAGCAACAACAGTCTCTCTCCAAAATGTTTTGGGAAGGTTAGCGTTAGATAACATACTCCTAATTCTTTCTAGAATAGTTTTGTTATACCTTTCTGCTAAGCCATTTTGCTGTAGGGTACTTGCCACTATTAGTTGCTTTGCAATACCAACATTAACGTAGAATTCCTTAAATGCATTATCACGATATTCAAGGCCATTATTAGCTCTTAGTCTTTTTATTTTCCTCCTTGTTTGATTTTCAATCAAGATTTTCCATTGTTTAAATTTTTCCAGGGTATCATTTTTATTTTTGAGTAAATAAATCGATACCTTTCTACAATAATCATCTATAAAGGTTATGAAGTACCTAGCTCCACCATAAGAAGGAATCCTTGAGGGTCCCTAAAGGTTGGATGAATATAGTCCAGAGTTCCTTTGGTCTTGTGTATACTTGTTGAAAACCTCAGCCTCAAAGCATCACCATACACATAGTGCTCGTAGAAGTCAAGCCCCTTAAGTTTGTCTTTCTTAAACAGTCCTTGTTTATGCAATTCTTGAGGCCCCCTCTCACTAATGTAACCTAATCTTCTATGCCACAAGATAGTGATGTCTTTAGAATTTCTAGTTGCCACAGCTGATGATTCCACAAGAGTCTTTCCTTGCAATATATAGAGTCTATTTGATCTAGTGCCTTTAAACATAACCATAGATCCCTTTATAACCTGAAAGATCCCACTTTCTGCCTTGAAACTCATGCCTTCAATATCCAATATTTTGAGTAAGACTAAATTCCTCTTCAATTATGGGGTATGTTTCACATATTCAACTTTTTGGTACGCTTATCTACTGTTTACAGTATAACTGTCCTAATTCCAAAATTTTGCAGGCCTTATTATTTTCCAATAGAACCAATCCACCTTCTATGGCCTTATAATCAGTGAACCAGGATTTATGGGTTGTCATATGGAATGAACACTGAGAATCTAGAATCCACTCATTCCTTGCATCTTTGTCAAAAATTTATAATATTTATGCCTTTCACACCCATCATATACAAGTTTTGCATCTCCAGAATTTTGTTTAATCTCATTATCCTTCTTTTTCCTTTCTGGATAATCCCGTTTAAAGTGACCTTCCTTATGACATAGAAAACACTTTTACCTAGGTTTCAATCTAAACCTTACCTTGTCTTGTCCCTCAAAACTTCCCTTTTCTAATCTACCCCTAGCGGTCAACCCTTGATCAGATGATTCAACAAGAACATCCTTTTTGCCCTCAAATCTTTTCATTAATTCTTTTGACATTAAAGTAGCATGAACATCCTCTAAAGACAACCCATCCTTTCTAAAATTCAGAGTATCAGATTATTTTCATACCTACTAGGAAGAGAGCATAGAAGCAATAATGCTTCATCCTCATCGTCAATCTTAATGCCAATATTCTCCAGATCTAAGATTATCTTGTTGAAGTCATCGAGGTAGTCTTCAATCATCTTTCTAGAGGCCATCTTGAATGTGTATAATCACTGTTTAAGATACAAGCTATTTGCCAAAGACTTGGTCATGTGCAAATTTTCTAGTTTGAGCCAAAGACTGTCAGGAGATTTTTCTTTTATTATCTCCCTGAGAACATAGTCTCTGAGGCACAGAATTAATGCACTGTGAACTATATCAAGAGCCTCTTTCTTCTCTTTGTCTAACATGGTGCTGGGTAGTTTAGATTCTCCACCCAACGCATCTTCAAGGCCTTGTTGAACCAAAAAAGCATGCGTCTTCAATCGCCATAGTTCAAAGTTGTTCTTCCCATAAACTTCTCAGTGTCGAATTTCACAGTCCCCATCATCATTATGATCGGCTTTGATATCAGTTTGTTGTGAAAGAACGAACCCTACATTCCCAAACACTAATTTCTGCGTTTGGCCACAGATTGAGATAATCCATGCACCAAGAACCCTCAGACTAATTGAAACAAGATTACAAAACTGAACATGCTCACACATACGAAGAACACCAAAGATTACGTGGTTCGCTATTTCCACCTATTTCGATTGGGAGAAAAGCACCAATTGCTTTGTTCTTCTTTATTTCATAGAGATTACACCCTCTTCCTCGCCAAACCCTCTCTTTCCTATGGATTACAAAGAAAGATTATAGAAAAAGCACTCTCTATAGATAATTTTCTTTTGCTCTCACTAAGTTTTTTAGCAGACAAAAGAAACAAACATCATTAACCTTAATCATAAAACCTAACAAATATGTATGATGATTAGATTACATCATAACCGTTAGATAAAAAAAGGGCTATTATACACGATAAGATCTACTTACAACTTAACTAACCTTAGACTTAATAAAGACACTAAACAAAACGACAATGAAACCCTCAAAATGACAATCAATTTAGAACAATTACTATGTAATTTTGCTATTGCTATGTATTTTTCTAAAAAAAAATTCTATACTTCCAACTTTTCTCATAAATTTGTCATATAATGTAATTTTTTTGCCAGATGTATTCTTACAAAAATACTAGGGACCCCAAATCTAATCCTAACTTTTATACTAACTTATGAGTTGTCATTCTTTTATTGATAAATGTTCAAAAAAAATTGCCACATCAATTGATATTAGAGGTTTAACCTAATCATAAAAAATGACAACTTAATAGTTGGTATTGCTTATATTTTTAATAGGTAATGAGAGATTTAGGCTTTCTTAAAAAAGAATTACAATTTAGAGTCTAAACTTTAAGAGACTTTAATTAATGGGCCATTTGAATGTAAATTAGAATTTACCAATTGGGTAAATGACAAAAGCATCCCAATTCATAATATTAATTTTCAAATTGAGAAAACCTAACATTACTTAGAACTAAGAACTGATTATTCCACAACGGTTTAAATCCATCCTGAAAGTATTCAAGATGTTTAAAAAATCGTCGTAAAATCATCTGTCAGGGTACCGATAACACTTTCCACGGCAGTTTTTTACTCCACATGCTAGCATGCTATTTGAGTAAGCTCAAGCCATGTGGCTTCTTGAGTATACTTCAACCAACCCATGTGAGCCACGTGTCCAATCCAAATGTGGGAAATCTGATGAAGCTCTCTCTTTCCCTAGATTTAATGTTTCCCGCTCCTTCCCCATAAAAGCAAATATGTCCAATAATTCCCCAAATAAATTACAATTAGAATTTTAGACTTTTTTCATTTTAGTTTTACTTTTATTTTGTTTCCATTTTTGTGGCTGGTTTTGTTAATTCATTGGCAGCCCTAAACACTATAAATAGAGGCTAGGCCAAGGCATAGGGGGGCACTTCACATTTTTCTCTCTTTCTTTGCCTTGTATAATTTTACATATTTTCTCTCCAAAACTTTTTGAGAATGTTCTTTGAACTACGTTAAAGTTCTTTAGTGAGACTAAAGATGAACTTATATGTTGATCCGTGATTTGATTGAGGTTTTTATTCATTTGCTTTGTAATGCTTATATGTTTAAATGAATTGAATTAATTTACTTCAAAATATTGTGTGCCAAACTTTTATATAAATTTAGTCATGTTTTGTTTATGTAAATTTTTGTCTTGCACTATTTTGTTGTAAGAATTATTTTATAACTTGATCTTTTAATGCAATATTACCAACCAATATATTGTTGATTTTAGATATTTTGTAATAATAATCTTCGTGGAATCAACGTAAGGATTTAATTTATTCAAATACTTTTGTTTTATATTATGAATCAAAACTTAGATTAAAAAACAAGACATATAAAGAATTCTTGATGTCTTGCCCGTCTTTACCATTGTATTTCTCTCTTTACAAAAATATCATTTTTGCAAGCCACGTAAATATTTCCTTTTATTTGTTTCCTTTACTTATCTGTCTAACATTTTTGTTCCACTAATTTTTTCTTGTTTGTTTTGTCTCTTTCTCATGGAATCAACACCTTAACTTATATTGTGATAGACGCATTAACTTTTGGCCATAATTAGACACCAAATTGTCAAGTAGGGTAAGTAGCACATGACCTATACTTTCCAAGGAAAACTTACTGTTGTAGGTAATCTCGGCGGCCCAAGGCCTAAAGTCGACATTAGGAAGAAACTCCATAAAAGCCCTAGTTAAGAGTAAGCCAAGAATTGGTGGAAGGACACCCTCCGACAGGGTCGAGATAACTCCCGAAGGACAGGAAGTCAAGATATCAAGATTTGATGTCTAGATTTATTGAATAGAAAGGCTCAGGTTTGAATTCAAAAAGGGGTTACTAAATCTCCACCAAATAAGGAAGTAACGCCTAATGCGAAGACTTGGGGAAAGAGCCAACCATTGATAATGGGAAAGCTATTGGAATAAAATCAAGCAAGAGAATATTCTTGATTTTATTAAGTTTTTATTTATTATTTTTTAATAATTATTTTGTACAGAAATTGTAACTATAAATAAAAGTGAAAACTTAAAACAAGGGACTTATGAGTCTCTAGTTCTTGTATTTAGTAATATAGTAAAATTCTCTCAAAGTGGACATAACTCTAAAGAGTAAACCACTATAATTCTCGGACTTAATACTATTTTTTGCACTTTTCTATTTGCTTTTTGTGAGTGTTATTTGAGGGAAATTGTTGGCAAATTTCCACCATCAATAATTGGTCCTAGAAGGAGGGCCAGATTTATCTAAATGGAACCTTTCATCCTAAGAATATTCTCACAACCATAATGGTGACTACACACACCAACCGCACTAGAGACAACAACAACTCCATCACCCAGGGCAACAAAGAAGTTGTTGGAGGAGGAGGCGTTGGGGGCTCTTGAAGAGGATGACAACCTTCAAGAACCACCATTTTAGAGCTGAGGGTAGAAGTGATGAATGGGCTGCTTGAAAGGATCTCAACAGCTCTAGACTAAATCTAAGCCAGAGATGGTAACACTACAAGTGATGACCCGGTAGACCAAAGGGACAAAGTTGGTGACCAAAATAATGGTGGCTAGTAGGTCAACCTTGAGGGAACTAGAGAGACTACAGGTGGTTAGAATCGAAGAACTATCTACATGGGAAGCCAAGAGAGAAGACAGATAGCGGCCCAGGCTGAGAACCACGGTATGAACCAACAACCAATGCAAAATGCTAGTTCCCCTCCACTCCCATTGAGGCGTGAAGCTAGACCAGATGTAGCCTTGACAAGAATAGGGGCGATTTAAGGGATTAGCTACATAAAGGTGATTTAAGTGATTGACTGTGTGCAAGAAATGCTGTTTCATTGAGGAATAACCCCAACATTGTAGATCTCCCAACTGTTGACCAACTAGTGAATAACCCTTAGGATGACCCTTAGTTTATAACCCAGCAAATAAAATAGCAGTTGCAGGCTACTTTAGGACTCCCTAAAGGCGAGATCAAGTTCCTCATGGGGTGAGTTGGAGACCTAAAAGATAAGCTCAACATGCATCGCGAAAAGGAGATCATATACACAAAATCCATTTGCCCCTAAGATCATGGAAATGCCTTTTCCAAAAAAAGTTTAAGCCCCTATAAATGACTCTTTAAGAAGGACTTATAGATCCAAATGACCATATCCAGATCTATGAGTTTTATATGGAGCTCTATGTAGTCCCATAAGAAATTATGTGCCAAGCATTTAGCCAAACTCTAACAAGATTAGCATGGCGATGGTTCAGGCAATTAAAAGCTGGAAGCATTATGTGTTTCCAAGATTTAAAAGTGGCCTTCCTAAACCAATTTGTAAGTTTGAGAGCTCTACTACTATCAAAGAAAAAGCTTCGCTTATTGACTCAAGGGCTAAAAATGAATCTTTGAAGGATTGGCTCGTGAGGTTTACTAAGGAGGTGGCCACAATGGGAGGGATTTCTAAGGACATCGCCCTTATAGGAACATTAAGTATCATACGTACTGTCATTTCGTACTCCTTAGAACCTTGGCATTGGTTGACCACACCGACGACGACAGCGGTAATTTCTTTAGCCTTCTTCTTCTCTGTCACCTGAGCTTTGGATTTAAAGAACTTCCAAGCCTTTAGAAGCCACTTCTTTTCCCTCTCAACCTCTGCCTTTAGATTTCCAATTATCTTTGAAAAGACAACCGTCTTATCCTACTCCAAATTCAACAGGGTGTTGGTTTTAGAACCTTTATCTTTGGCATCTTCAATCATTAATTTCTTGACCTCGAGGAGAGCCTTCAGCGATTCAATTTCTTTGCTTGGTCCCTCATTGTCCTTCACCAACTATTCTATCTCGTAGGAAGAGACCAAAGCCAGCACCAAAGCCTACAAGTAAATGATCAAGATTAGAGGTCAAAATTAACATACATATAAATAAAGAGAAGTAAGTTTATAGCATTCCTTGACTTGGCTGCGGATCTATTTCCGTTGGCAGTCAAGGAGAGGAGATTTCTCGACTATGTTCTAGTCTTTCTCAAAGACATAATGGTAAATTGCTTGGCAAGTAAGGCTAAACTACGATGGAAGGTTAAGAATGCTGGCAACTTAGGCATCGAATAAATTGCCTGCAATAAAGTTTAGGTCGACAATCCAAGTTCTAGGTAGGAGACGATAGCTTTTCTCAAGGGGAGAAGTAGGAAGATCTGAAATCTCGACAACAACAACTTTCTCATATCGATGTATTAGAGTCAACGTGCCATCATTGAATCACTGCTTCTTTGGTGATAGTGCATTGTAAGATTGATGGCTGGAATCTTTCTTTTAGTCAGAAGGCTTCTTAGGAGGAATACCACTCTTAAATAAGCTTTTTCTAGTAGAAACCTGGCTTTTCTTGACCTAAAAAGGGAGCTTTAGGTCCAACATCTTTACAAAGGATAAAGAGAGAGAGTATATAATCTTAATAAGTTAATAACACAATGGTAAACAATATAAAACCTACCCTCTATGCTCACTCTATGTGGAAATCTTCTTGGGACAACCCAAGAAGGCTTACGAGGGTCTATAATAAGGCCAGTGGCCCATTTATTCTCAACCATCAGAAGATTCTCAATCGTTCTTTATTCCTCAAGCATTCTCGCGATGTGCCTGAGCCTTATCTAGCTAGGAACCGAGAGAACTAGGCTTTGAGGAGTTCTATAAGAGAGAGAAAGAGGTGAGTTAAAAAAAAGGATGGCTCATAAAGGTTGCATGACTTACTAGGAATCCTTCAGGTGGTGTTGGCCTCATACTTCCTATTGTCTTATGCCTTTTTTCCATTCAAAGGGTGAGTGTTAAAGTCATCTTTTAGCATAAAGAACATTCCAGTCATGGCTAAAAGAAGGGAGATCTAAGATGATTAAGGGGGACCTTGTCCTTAACTCGGCTATAGGCACCCGTACAGTAGTATCCTTTCGATGGCGACTAGCTGATAGAATAACAATACGAAAACTTGTCCAGGGCAAACGGAGCCTTGAAATGTAGATGCCATAAGATCCATATGCCAGAGAATATATACCAAAAGCTCGGCAACAATTGAGTAGGCAACATCTCCAGCTTGCCATGTAAAGAGGGAAGGTTTAACCGATCGTCACTCATCTGTTGTAAACAATGAGACATCCTTGCAGAGTAGCATCTACATGCTGGTGTTTGTTGGGAATGAGGAATTCGAAATATCAGTCGTCGATGTGACCTTCTAAAGATATTCTTTGAATTTCTTGAGGTTGACATGCCGATTTGGTCTTCCTCGCCTTTTGCAACAACACCTTTCCATTAAATGTTGCCAAGGGCTCATCCTGTGTTGCAACCATTCCATGAGATCCTTTTTTTTTGGGAAGTAGTCAACTATCACCGGCCGAGGATATCTGGGGTCTGGGATAGCAACAGACAAAGGGATAGAGACTCTGTCCACCTTCTCGTCGACACTATTTATCGAGGGTATGGCGCCAAAATTGTCAATTTCCATGAAGATGGGGTTGTCATTAGAGGTTAGAGCATTATCTTGCCATGAGGGCTCGGTGACCTCTGTAACATCGGGACATATTTGGATTGACGACTCTTAAAGGCCTCTAGAAGATGCCATAGATTGAAGATCTAAAGAAGAAATAAAAGGGAAAAAGTTAGGGCTGCCTAAATCTAGAGGCCCACTTAAAACCTAAAAGGTTAGAAGTTAATTAAGGTTCAAAGATGAATTTTTGATTCAAATAGTTGACCTATTCATATGATGGATGACTTAATTTAAAAGTTTAGAAAAAGAAGCACACTTCTCAAACCGCCCTAACTCGTGCAAAATGTCTCTTAAACCTCTAAAATTGTATGTTTTACATTTCCTAGTCATTTTTGTTATGATTTAACCTATTCTTGTAGGAATTTAAAGAATATAAGAGAATAGAAAAAAACTAAAAACAAACAGGAAGAGAGGGTTTCAAATACTTACTATCTTGGGAAGCTTTGCAAAGAGACTCTTGAAATTCATGAACTCTTTATGGAGCAAGAAAATCACACATCATACAAGGGAAATGGAGTTTAAGACAATGAATTTAAGGGTTTGGAGCAAGTTAAATAGAGTTTTGGCAAAGGTTTTGGAGAAGAAACAATGAAAATGAGTTTTAAAACTTGTTATAGATGCTCTTAGGTGGTTAAATATGAACCGTTGGAGCGAGAAACCGTAAATCCAATGGTCAAGGATTAAGGTAACTAAAGGTCGTCATTCTACGGTCTTTATTTTAGGCGAAAAATCTTAAAGCTAATCCAACAGCTTAGATCAAAGCTTTCTGAGAGCTATAGCGACGCCTGACGTTGATTTGACAATTGTAGTAGTTGACGCGACTGTTTGGCTGCCCAAAAAGTCAAAGTGTTAGAAAGCACAATCATCATGATGGTCAAAGGCTACTTCAATAAGCAAACCCAAGGTGAATGAAGGCTTGACTACTAAACAACAAGAGACCTATCGAGGTCTCGACTTCAAAAGTGCAAAGTAACTTGAAGAATCACTCCATGATGGGGGCAATTATTTTGGGTAATCTTAGCGGCCCAAGGCCCAAAGTCGAGAGTAGGAAGAAACTCCATAAAAGCCCAAGTTAGGAGTAAGCCAAGAAACTGGGGGAAGTATTTCCCACAAGATTGAGTTAACTCCCAAAGGACAGGAAGTTGAGATATTAAGATCTGATGTCTAAATTTGTTCAACGGAAAGGCTTGGGTTTGAATCCAACAAGGGACAACTAATAGGGTGTTTGAGAGCATCGATTAGAACCAATGGTTTGAAAAAATACAGCATTTGAGAGCTTTACAATGTATCACACATTTTCTTGACACTATAGAATGTGAGAGCTTTACACTGTAACAACCAAAAGTTTTAGCTCTAACTCACATTACCAAATGCCACATAAATCTCCACCAAATCAAGAAATAATGCCTAATGTGAAGACTTGGGGAAAAAGTCAACCACTGATAATGGGAAAGCCGTTGGAATAGAATCGGGAAAGAGAATATTCTTAATTTTATTAAGATTTTACTTATTAATTTTTAATAATTATTTTGTACAGAAATTGTAACTATAAATAAAGGTGAAAAACCTTAACAAAAAAATAAAAGACTTTTGAGTCTGTAGTGTGTATTCAACAAATATAGTGAAATTATCTCAAAATGGACGTAGCACTAAAGAATGAACCACTATAATTCTCGGTGTCTATACTATTTTGTGCACTTTTTTATTTGCTTTGTGCGAGTGTTATCTGAGGGACATTGTTGGCGAATTTCCACAATCAATACTGACCTTTTCCGACCAAAATTGAAATGGAAACTTTACGTGGCACCTTCTTAATTTGCATTCTCTTTTGTGGAGCTCCAAGTTCAATAAAATGTGGGACATGTGGCAAACAACCTGCAATTCCCAAAGTGGTGGTGCCTTCGAGTCGTTTCGGGTGTTGGGTCGGATATGGTTACTACCCATATCAACGGATTTTATAAATACTATGCTAAAAAACTTATTTAGGTATGAATTCTTACCTTGTATCAAAGTGTTCTTCTCCACTTGTTTTTTTTCCTCAATACGATGACTTATGTATTGTTGTGCTCTTGGTAGACAATCAACCTATGTCCCCTCTTTCTTTTTTGTAGCCCAATTTGAGTTCTCAGTCCGACTACCATGCATAGTGACACATGGTGTTGTGCCACTTCCACATTAAAATATTACAATCACCTCTGAAAGGGATAGTCTATGGACGATGTCGTTAAAAAAAGGAAATTACTATTATATATTTATTGTGATGATATTCCTTGTGACAATTGTGATTTGTTGTCCTTTTCTTAATTAGTTCTGTTTCTAGTTATTTTTATGCGGCTCCTGGAGAAACTCAAGGGCACGATCAAAGAAATATAAGATAAGAAAAAAGAAAAGAATCACACTATGCACATAATGTTCCACATGATGGGCCCACCTCAAACGAATAAATGATAAATTTTAGCAATCGTTCAAAATGTATACAGCTACAAGCTACAAATCCTGCCGATAACCTTCAGTGAATTTTTTTTTTTATACTGTTTGCTGCATTTTTTTTATTCTATTAATCATCGCCACGATAGAAGAAGCTTTTGATTACGACAATTTTTTGTGGCTAAAAAATTGTGAGTAAAAGTAAAAATTCCTTAATATTAGTGAAAGTCATGTGACCAGAAGTTTTAGTGGACGAGTATTTTAATTATGGTACGATACAATGGTAAATAGGCGAAAAAGCTTGTTTTCAAATTAATAGTATACTAGTGACAATTTGTGATGAAAATTTTCATTTAATCACAAATAAGTATTTTTTGTACAATAAGGTGATTGTTATTATTATTATTATTATTATTATTATTATTGGAGTGGTGCCCATATCATGATTCACGTAGAACAAGGTTCAAGTGCATTACAAAGAGATGAAACATACAATAATACAACCTTTAATGATATCAAGATTTGATCCTTTAATTTTGACATGCGTTAGGATAAACCATCACAATTCCCATCTTGAGTACTTCCCTTTTAGGGGCAAAATAACACTCTGCAATTCAGTGAGTTAAGGATCGATACTCGTTTATTTGAAACAAGCTATGCTGTATTATTAATGTATAATACAAAATTTAATTGTTGAACGCAAAAGCGAGGCCGGGGGCACGTCCCCAACCACATTTTAAAAATTTGGTCTTACCATCAATTTTTGTAAAAATTTCCAATGTACTCTACTAGTTTTTAGTTGTGTTGTGTCTTATTTTTTAATAGTTAACATATGTTATTATGTCCTTGCTATTTTAATAAAGATTCTCCCTAATTTTTTTATAGTGCCTCCTATTGAAATATTTTTTAAATCTGTCACTCATTATATGACAGAAAAAAATGATTTGAGTTGTTAAAATTTTTATCAGCTAAAAGTTAATGTTCTTTATTTTTATCTTTTTACTATTAGGGTCGTTTTTTTTTATCATCATTTAGGGACTGAGATTTAGAATTCATGAGACATTCAATTTTTAGGATATTTTATAGCTTTCACGACTTTTATTGAGAAAAACTTGCAAGAGATTACACCTATTGTGCAGTTGAAAAGCTTCGGGATTGGAAAACATACTTGGGGGAATTAAAGATTTCTTCGTTAGCACTGTCAAAAGCTACACTAGAATTACGCTTAACAAAACTAAAAATAAAAGGCAACTAATTTACAAATCCTTTCTTATCCGTAAGTTCTTTCTAGTTGCTGCTAGGGATTCTTGAATCCTGACTATAGTAAAATATTTATGTAGTATTTTCTCGTATTTTATATGTGTGACACTTGTTCTTTTTTTTCTAAGCAAACCTCTTTACCTCGTAATGCTTATTATATCAGCTTGTCCTTTTATAAGTGATGTCATCCCCAAACAAACAGCAAATGTGACATGTCTTGGACCTAATTATTTGAGATGGAATGAGCACACTCCAGCGCATCATCATTAGCTATAATTTGGTCCGTTATTTCAGTTTAAACTAGAACTTTTAGTTGTTATAGTATGAAATTTTCATATGTTATAATATTAAAAAAAATAAACTACAATATAAAATTCTTATATATTACAATAAACTAAAGTTTTGATTTAAATTATACTTCTCAAACATGCAATTATTAATAGGGAGAATATTATGAAGAAACGGCAAAACAAGAAATACCGCTCTTCAAAACCACTATGGGCATTACTCATTCTTCAATGGTCCAAGTATTAGTGGGAGGGGGTGCATGTGAAGATGTGATCTTGGAAAAGATTTATGGGTCCCATATTGTACAATGTGGAATAATTTGTACGATGCAATGTGCAATGTGCAATGAGACGGGGAATCAAACAAAACAACAAGACTTGAGGGGAAAAAAGAAGAAGAAAGAGATGAACCTTCACTATAGAAACTATCTTTTTAACACTTCCAATAAGAGCTGCTATTTTAATGATATGGTTACATTTTGAACTTTATTTTATATATAAAAGAGTTTCGCTAGTAATTTGAGGTTTTTACACTTGTAAACTTGATTGTTATAGCTGTATAAAAAGATATCGGTTTTAGAATAATTAGAGAGGCTGAAGAAAACCACATAGTGTTATAAGGTATGCATTAATAAACCTTTTATTCATTATAGTACATTTTTTTATAGCAGATAATAATAAATGTAACCCTTAGTGAAAATCAATATTATCAATTATACGATCTTATTTGCTTGATTTTTCTTGTGAGATTTTAATTGCTTGATCTTATCAATTATATATTTTTTTCTTGATTTTTCTATTTTTAATTTTTATTTACCTTGTTTGGTCTATTCCATTTCAATATATATATATTCCTTCTTATTTATAGAAATACTCATAGGTGGCTTCTTTAGTGCTCTGGGAGAATCAACGTTTCACATATGCTTTGCTAAAAAAGTACCAATAATTTTACTCATTCAACTTTTAGTGGGAGGGGTGCATGTGAAGATGTGATCTTAGAAAAAGATTTATGGGTCCCATATTGTGTAATGTGGAATAATTTGTACGTGCAATGTGCAATGTGCAATGTGCAATGAGGTGGGGATGGATCAAACAAAACAACAAAACTTGAGGGGGAAAAAAAGAAAAAGATGAACTTTCACTCTAGAAACTATCCTTTTGACACTTCCAATAAGAGCTGCTACCTTAATGATTTTATTACATTTTGAACGTTCTTTTTATATATAAAAGAGTTTCACTAAAAGTAATTTGAGGTTTTTACACTTATAAATTTGGTTGTTCTAGTCGTATAAACAGATTTTGGTTTTAGAATAATTAGAGAGATTAAAAAAAAAAAACCACATAGAGTTATAAGGTATGCATTAATAAACTTTTTATTCATTATTGTACATTTTTATAGCAGATAAAAATAAATGTATCTTTCATATTAAAAGTGAACCAATATTATCAATTGTATGGCCTTATTTGCTTGATTTTTCTTGTGAGATTTTAATTGCGCTTGGTCAAATAGAATTGGGCAATTAGGCATCTAATTACTGACATATGTGACCATAAAATTTCTATTTTGAATTGTTATTTACCTTGTTTGGTCTGTTCCATTTCAACAAAACAAATATTTCTTCTTATCTGTAGAAGTACTCTTACGTGGCTTCTCTAGTACTCTGGGATAATCAACGTTTCACATATGCTTTGATACAAATTTTTGTTGTAAAAATCCTTTCTTTTTATCACCAGTAAACGGTACAAATGTGATTCTAGGTATTTGGCTTTAGGAAAATGTACATATTTATGTTTGCTAATAAAATTGTTAAAAGGGTTATATTATACATGTACCCAAAATATTGTATACGTGTGTTTTTTTATTATATGTGTTCTTCCCTTTGAGTGTCATGAGTAATTATTGGTGGAACCTGTTTTCATTGGGGTTGTATTGATTGATAATTTTTTTTTTACTGTTGCTATTCATAAATGAATTAGAATCAGAAAACGCTAAATTGTTTTTTTTTTTTTTGTACACAAGTTCAAAACATAATGGGAAGAGGTTCTCTTCTTTACTTTGTGAATAAACTAGTTAATATAAAATTTACCGGTGATTTATTTATTTTTTATAATGGAAAAAATTTCCCTTTCCCTTTAATTAAAATATAAGAATACCTTATGTTTTTCCCCTTAAAAAAAATACCTTGTGTTTCTTAATTTGTTCAGATTGTTTTCTATCTTTTCCTAATCAGTGGTCACATCTATATACAACTTAATAAAAACTATAAATAAATCCTAAAACCCGATACTATTAATTCTATTTCTTTTTGAGCAAGTGTATGATATTAGATTTTTTCTCCTGACTAGACATCAATATTTCTAGTGATAGGCATGATTTTCTCTATAATTTATTGTTGGAGAGACTGTAATATGTCTCCCACAATCATTAGAGATCAAAAATCACACTTAATTGAACAAGAAAAATACATTTTTAATATGTTTAGACTCAACTTAGAGCGCCACGCGCTCATATTGGAGGCCGTGGCACAAGGCTCTGGGTGGTGGCACCTAGGCACTAGGCTGCCTAGGCGCTGGCACTACAGCACCCATTCATTGTTGATCACAACGCCAGAAAGCTGGCGCCATGGTGCGCATCTGAGCTAGTTTGAGTTAAAAACGTGTGTTTTTGAGTTGTTTCAAACCGGTACTTTTATTGGTTGTATTATTCTTCTATACAAACCTAAACAACTATTAGCAATGGAATATCTGTTGCTAATAGTTGCATTGTTATATGAATAGATACATTTACATTTAAAGAGATACTTTTACAAATGAAGAGATATCTTTAAGCAAATGTTGTTTGGATTGAACTAATTGTGTCCATCCATGACGAGGCACCCCTGTCTATTATTAAATCTCCAAAATTATTCAAATATCATATCTTGTTCTAGAACACCATATTGTTGCAAAATATAGTGTTTAAGTGTTTGTTATATCTTGGGGGTAATTTGCCACAAAACGCTCTAAAAAACTTGAATAAGTGAGGGCAAATAAAACCTTTAGAGAAACGTGTTTATATACGCCTCAAACACATTTTATTTCTAGAAATTCCTAGCCTCCTTCTCTTCTTACTCACAAAATACACCAATAATCTTAAATGTTTATTTTCTACTATAATGGAGGCTGAAAAGAGCTTGGCATCATTCCTCAACCTAAATGTCCAACCAGATCATTTTGATGGCACCAACTTCACTAGCTAGAATGTGAAGTTGTTCTTCTTACTCACGGTGCTTAAGATCGTTTATGTGCTTCATTCGAAGATAGAGCCACTCCTAGAGCCAAAGGAAGACGTTTTTGATGCCGTTAAAACTGTTTGAAAGAAAAGAGAAAATGATGAAGTAATGTGCTGAGGCCACATTCTCAACAACCTCCCCGATCGTCTTTATGATCTCTACCACAACATAGAGTCTTTAGTGGAGATATGGAATGCTCTTGAATACAAGTACAAAAACGAGAAGGAAAGTACAGATAAATCCCTTATTCTTAAATTTCTAAAATTTTCTATGCTTGACACCTAGTTTGTTTTAGACCATATACATGAATTGCAAGTCATTGTTACAAAACTCAAAGAGTTGAAGGTTGAGATTTTTTAATCAACCTTCTTCTTCTATGTCGCCTAAGCTTCAGCTTTGAAGACTTCTTGAGCCTTCAAAAGCCTCTCCTTGTCCCTCTTCACCTCTGTCTTTTGATTTTCAATTTGCTTGGAAAGGTCAGTCATCTTATCCTACTCCAAATTCGATAGGGTGGTGGTCTTAGCACCCTTATCTTTGGCATCTTCAATCACCAATTTCTCGACCTTGAGGAAAGCCTTCAGTGATTCAATTTCTTTGTTGGGCCCCTCATTGTCTCTGACTAGCTGTTTGATCTTACAGTAAGAGACCAAAGCCAGCACGAAAGCCTACAAGTAAATGATCAAGATTAGAGGTCAAAATTAACATAGATATAAATAAAAGCGGAAGAGAAGTAAGATTATAGAATGTCTTGACTTGGCTGTGGACCTGTTTTCACTGAAAGTTGATGAAAGGAGATTTCGTGGCTATGTTCTAGTCTTTCCCAAAGATATAATTGTAAATTACCTAGCAGGCAAGGCTAAACTATGCCGAAAGGTGAAGAATGTTGACAACCTAGGCATTTGATAAATTGCCCACAAAAAAGTTTAGGTCAATAATTCGAGTTCCATGTAACGCCCCCTTCCGGACGTTCCAGATAATGTTGCATTCATTCATTGTTACCGTTACTTAAGATAAACTATTTTAAATAAAACATAAATTTGAAAACAAACCCCAAGATCCATGCATACATATGTTTTTTTTTTATTTAATAAACTACTTGATTATAAACATTCCTTAAATAGTTTATCACACCAAAACAAAAGAACGATATTTTGAATAAAAGTCAACACAACTTTTGAAATTTGCTTGCATAGTTTGGTAGGCCAAACTTCAGACTTTGGCAGGCCAAACTTGACCGGCAGTTCAAACTTCAACCACCGGCAGGCCGCCTAAGGCTTTGTCAATCAGGGTTTTAAAATCGCTAAGATCGGCAGGCCAACACAGGGTAATCGACAGGCTGATCATTGCATCGACAAACCGACCAATAATGATCGGCAGGCCTATCGGATGTTAAAACAAAATTTTTAATTTAAAACAAGTCTCAATATTTCAAAATGCGGAAGACAAATAATAATACTATAAAGTTAAAGAGACATAGTTCAAATCTTTAAGACTATTCAAATAAACATACTCAGATAAATAAACATACTTAGAAAACAAAACATAGTTTATAACTTTTTAAAACTTCTTTGGTGTGTTCCGTTTTTAATCCATCCAGTATAGCTCACACGCCCTTCCTTGCCCTCCACCTAATCCATAATTCTCTTACCCTTATCTGCAACATGATATAAAACTAAGTAAGCGAAAGCTTAGTAAGTACATTTCATATCTCACAACGTAAAACATCTTATGAACTTCATTATAGAACATCATTACCATAAATATCATCATAATAGTGCGCTAGGCACAATTTCATATAGAACATATTTTTCATTTCATTATCCATATTAAAAATTTGTTTGTTTTACCTTTAGGGGCCCAAGTGTTGCACAATTATCATCATCATAGGCGTGTCATCATGAGAGGAGAGGGGTAGTTAATTCCAAACTAAACATGACATCATAACATAAACATGGGTGTGCAACACTTATTTAGGTGATACATATATCTATACTTTTATACCTTTGAATACATCATTATTAAAACATGCATGACTTTTGTACAACAAACATTCATAATAATTCACTAAATAAAACTGTCATAGAATCATTGTAAAATCATCATGAGCATGAAAATTCAAACTTTTTCACAAACCACATCATGTTGCAGGGGATGATGTACTTACCTGTTTAGCTTACTCGACCTTAATTGTAGGTGACATCGCCGCGGTCTTGATGTGCTCACTCCTTAATGTGTTCATGTCATACATTCATTTAAAAATGAAATTAACATTTATTTTCATAAAATCATTCAATACCATATTACGTCACACATACATTCTTCTCTTGAAAACATTAATCCATAACACGTTTCATTAGCCTATAAAACATTAGGACAAAACTGCCAATACAATGTTGTCCAACCCTTGTGAATTCACAGCCCAAAATCTCATAATTCGCACACAATTCAAGCACCAAACTTGGCAAGGACAAACTTATCATATAAACATATCACCATGATTTTTCATTGGTTATAAAAATTTTGTTTAGCAATTTAAATAAGTCACATAACATACAATACCAAAACTTCCAACAATAGTTAGGTAGTGAACAATCTCAGTTTAAGTCTTTTTATCACATTGTTGATGTCGTAGAAAAATCTACAAAATTAACACATATAATAGACACCTAAAACTATAACATATCCAAAATCACCTTTAAATAAAATCCAAAACAGACAAACCATGCATTAGAAGGCAGAGACAATAATAACTTCCAATGTGTCAGGCAGTGAGTTAAATATATTCATCATATTCCAATAATTAAAATAAAATTACTATGACCCTAAAATTATATGACAACTTATTAACATATAATTACAGAAGCACAAATAGTTTCATCACCAAATAAATTCATTTAATTATACAAAAACGTCACACAACACAAGTCCGAACAATCCACTGATAAAGTAGTCTCATAACCTAGTCTTAATGAAAATTCCATAACACATAAAATATTCATCATTTCACTGTGAGACTTTCCAGTTCAATACATAATATATATATATATATATATGAATATATTTGCCAAATTTCATGCAAAATATTATTTATTTGCCCTATGAACAAAAACTACATTTTTGTGCAACATAACCAATCAACAACAATTCATTATGAGTGGCAGAGAAAAGAAAATTCACATCTCAGCGTAGAAAAATCCAATTGGTGTGAAATTTTGAGGGACAACACATAACATATTAAAATTTCAAAGCAAACATAAACTCCTAGACAAAGATATAGCAGTCGGATTATAGGGAAAAAAATATATTTCAGAAATACCGAGAATGAGTTCTTACCTTAAAACAAATTCTTCTCAATTTCCCTTTGAATTCGCCCAAGGAAAACCCAATATTTCACTCTATTGTTTGTAAGGGAATAATGGAGAGAAGAAGGAGAAGAAAACATGGAGAAGGAAAAAGAAAGAGTCTGAGAGAATATTTCTGAGAAAGAGAAAGAACGTGTGATAGAAAGAGAGTGAAATTAACGTGAAAAAAATGAGAATGGCATAAAAGGAGAAGATATTCTTCTCTATAATATCAGAAATTTTCTGACTAAATTGAGGCCAATTCACGTAGGAATGGGGGGAAATTGGGGAAGTCAAGTAATTTAACTTTACTTATCATATTTTGAACTTTCAAAATAGGAAACCATATCAAATAATCCAATCAACCTAAAAGTCAAACATTTTATTACCTAAAATAAGGAATTAAATCAAAAATATGCCAATCAATCAAAAATTAATCATCCAATTATATCCTATCATCATGGCCATAACTCTAGTGATTACTTGCTGATTACTCGTCAACTGTCTTCGACCTGCCGAAGTCGTGAGGTCTGGCCTGCCAATAGAATCCATCGGTCTACCATTTTCTAAGGGATAATTCGGCTTGCCAAACTGTCATATACACTAAATATAGAAACATTAATTTATTACAAAAATTATTATCAAACATACAATGTATATGACGTGAACACTTTGAGCATATCAATTCGACGTGACTGTCGCCTGTCATAATACTCATAATAAAATAGTCAGTAACATAATATCATATATCAATAAGGAAATTACTTAACGTCGTTTATTCATTTGACATAATCTGTTACATGAAAATTGGCGGGTGTTACATTCCAGGCAGGAGATGAGAAGTTTTCTCAAGGGGAGAAGAAGGAAGATTTGGAATCTCGATGACAGCTGCTTTTTTAAATTGATGCTTTAGGTCGACGTGCCATCATTGACTTATTGCTTTTTTGATGTGCATTGCCAGATCAATGGCTGGGATCTTTCTTCTAGTCGGAAGGCTTCTTGGGAGGAATACCATTCCCAAACAAGCTACCACTGGTAGAAACCTGGTTTTTCTTGACCTTAGAAGGAAGCTTTAGATTCAACATCTCTACAAAGGAAAAAGAGAGAGCATATAATCTTAATAAGTTAAGAAACAATGGTAAACAATCTAACCTCTACCCTCTATGCTCACTCCACGTGGAAATCTTCTAGGATAACCCAAGAGGGCTTAAAAGGGTCCATAATTAGGCCAGCAGCTTGTTTATTCTCAAGCCTCGAAAGATTCTCAATTATCCTCTATTCCTCAGGCATACTGGTGATATGTCTGAGCCTTATCTACCTAGCAACTAAGAGAACTAGGCATTCGAGGAGTTCTATAAAAGAGAGAGAGAGAGAGGCAAGTTAAAAAAAAAAGGATAGCTTGCAAAGGTTGCGTGGCTTACTAGGAATACCTTTTTGGCTAAAAAAAGGGAGATCTAAGATGATTGGGGGGGACCTTGTCCTCAACTCAGCTATAGGCACCCACATAGTAGTATCCTTTCAATGGCGACTGCCTAATGGAATAATAGTATAGAAACTCATCCATGCAAGTAGAGACTTAAAATGTAGATGCAATAAGATCCACATGCCATAGAATATATACCAAAAGTTTGAGGACAATTGAGTAGGCAACATCTCCAACTTGCAGCACAACCTCTTCACGAAAGGGTAAAGAGGGAAGGTTTGACTGGTCATCACACATTTGTTGTAAAAAAATGAGACAGTTTAAGGGAGTAACATCCACATGTTGGTGTTCGTTGGGGATGAGGAATTCAAAATATCGGCTATCAATGTGACCTTTTGAAAATATTCTATGAATTTCTTTAAGTCGACTTGCCAATTTGGTTTCCATCGCCTTCTGCGACAGCATCTTTCCATTGAAAGTTGCCAAGAACTCATCCTATGGCACGGTTATTCCATGAGATCCTTTTTTTAGGAAGTCATCGACCATCATTGGCCGAGGATATCTAGGTCTAGGATAGCAACAGACAAGGGGATGGAGACATTATTCACTATCTCGTCGACGCTATCCGTCGAGGGTATGGTGCCAAAATTGTCAATGTCCTTGAAGATGGGGTTGTCATTAGAGGCTAAAGCATTATCTTGCTATGGGGATCGACGACCTCTGTAGCATCGGGATGTACTTGGAACGACAACCTAACCTCTTAATGACCACTAGAAGATGCCATAGATTGAAGATGTAAAGAAGAAGTAAAAAGGAAAAAGTTAGGACTGCCTAAATCAAGAGATTGACTTAAAACCTAAAAGGTTATAAGTTAATCATGGTTTAAAGATGAATTTTTGAACCAAATAGTTGACCCATTCATATGATGGACGACTTAATTTAACAGTTCAGAATAAAGAAGCACACTTCTCAGAATGCCTAACTCGTGCAAGATGTCTCTTAAACCTCTAAAAAGGTATTTTTACATTTCCTAGTCATTTTTGTTATGATTTAACCCATTCTTGCAGGAATTTAAAGAATAAGAGAATCAAAAAAAGCAGAAAACAAATAGGAAGAGAGGGTTTTGAATACGTATTGTCTTAGGAAGCTTTGCAAAGAGACTCTTCAAATTCACAAACTCTTTGTGGAGTAGGAAAAGCACACATCAAACGAGGGAAATGGACTTTGAAACAATGAATTTAAGGGTCTGAAGCAAGTTAAACAGAGTTTTGGCAAAGGTTTTAGAGAAGAAATGGTGAAAACGAGTTTTAAAACTCATTATATATGCTCTTAGGTGATTAAATATGAATAGTTGGAGAGAGAAACTATAAATCTAATGGCCAGGGATTAAGGAAACTAAAGGTCACCATCCTAGGGTCTTGATTTTAGGCAAGAAATCTTGAAGTTGATCCAGTGGCTTAGATTAAAACCTGCTGAAAACCAAAGCGATGCCTAATATTGATTTGACAACTGTAGTAGTCGACACGACTGTTTGGTTACCCAAAAGTCTAAGTGTTAGAAAGCACAATCATTGTGATGGTCAAAGGCTACATCGATAAGCAACCCCAAGGTAAATGAAAGCTTTACTTCCAAACAACAGGAGACCTATCGAGGTCTCGACTTCAAAAGTGTAGTGTAACTCGAAAAGTCACTCCATGCTGGGGGTGATCTTAGTGGCCTAAGGTCCAAAGTTGAGATTAGGAAGAAATTCCATAAAAGCCTAAGTTAAGAGTAAGCCGAGAGACTGGGGGAAGTATTTTCCACAAGGTCGAGATAACTCCCAAAGTATAGGAACTCGTGATATCAAGACCAGATGTCTAGATTCAGGTTGAAGTTGGCTTCCAAAAAGGGATAACTGATAGGGTGTTTGAGAGTATTGATTAAAACCAATAGTTAGAACTAATTTTGATTAAAAAAATATAACATGTGAGAGCTTTATATTGTAGCAAATTTTTTCTTAATATTATAAAATATGAGAGCTTTACACTATGGTAACCAAAAGATTTGGTTCGAACTCACGTTATCAAACTACACATAAATCTCCATCAAATCAAGAAATAAAGCCTAATGCAAAGACTTGGGGAAAGAGTCAACCACAGATAATGGGAAAGCCGTTGGAATAGAATCAAGCAAGAAAATATTCCTGATTTTATTAAGATTTTATTTATTAATTTTTAATATTTATTTTATATAGAAATTGTAACTATAAATAGAGGTATAAAAAAAAAAGACTTTTGAGTCTGTAATGTGTGTATTCAACAAATATAGTGAAATTCTCTCAAAATAGACGTAGCATTAAAAAATAAACCACTATAATTTTCGTGTCTATACTATTTTGTGCACTTTTCTATTTGCTTTTTGTGAGTGTTATTGAAGGGACATTGTTGGCCAATTTCTACAGTCAATACTTACCTTTTCTAAACAAAATGGAAATGGAAACTTTACGTGGCACCTCCTTAATTTACATTCTCTTTTGTGGAGCTCCAAGTTCAATAATATGTGGGACATGTGGCAAACAACCCGCAATTCCTATAATGGTGGTGCCTTCGAGTCCTTTCGGGTGTCGGGTCAGGTATAGTTACTACCCAAATCAATGGATTTTGTAAATACCATGCTAATAAACTCATTTGGGTATGAATTCTTACTTTGTATTAAAGTTTTCTTCTCCACTTGTTTTTCTTTTTTCCTCAATAAACTGACTTATGTATTGGAGTGCTCTTGGCAGACAACCAACCTATGTCCCCTCTTTCTTTTTTGTAGCCCCACCTGAGTACATAGCGACACGTGGTGTTGTGTCACTTCCACGTTAAAATATTACAATCACCCCTGAAAGGAGTAGTCTATGGACGACGTCTTTTAAGAAAAAAAGAAATTGTTATTATATATTGATTGTGATGATATTCCTTGTGACAATTGTGATTTGTTGTCCTTTTCTTAATTACTTTTGTTTCTAGTCATTTTTATACGGCTCCTGGAGAAACTCAAGGCCACAATCAAAGAAATATATGATAAGAAAAAAAAGAAAAGAATCACACTATGCACATAATGTTCCACATGGTGGGCCCACCTCAAACGACTAAACGATAAATTTTAGCAATAGTTCAAAATATATACAGCTACAAGCTACAAATCCTGCCGATAACCTTTTGTGAATTTTTTTATACTGTTTGCTGCATTTTTTTCATTCTACTAATTATCACGATAATAGAAGAAGCTTTTGTGGCTAAAAAATTGTAAGTAAAAGTAAAAATTCCTTAATGTTAGCAAAAGTCATGTGACCAGAAGTTTTAGTGGACAAGTAATTTAATTATAGCACGATACAAGGATAAATAGGTGAAAAAACTTGTTTTCAAATTAATAGCATACAAGTGACAATTTGTGATACCAATTTTCATTTAATCACAAATAAATATTTTGAGCACAAAAGGGTAGCCGTTAATTTTTTTTTTTTTGGGCAGTGGTACTGTAACGTCCCGAAATTTATTTAATGTTAATGTAATGTAAATGATGAATTAGTGTGCCATAATTAAAGTTTTAACTTTAATTAGATTATTTGGTTGGATTTTTAGTTTTTGGTTGTTTTGTTAAATTGATGTGTTCAAAAGATTTCTTATTGATTTAAAATGATGTTTTGAGTTTTAAAACACAACAATTTGTAAAATGTTAAAAATACTATGTTTTACAAAACCGTGGGCGGCACATGGTTTTCGCACAGTAAAACCGCCCACCGATTTTCTCTATTTATTTCTCTCTTCTCTCTCTCTCTCCTCACTCTCACGTTCAACTCTCTCTCTCTTCTCTCTCTCTCGGCAGCTCCCTCTCTCTCTCAATCTCTTTCAAAAAATTTTGATTTCCATTCGAATCCAAGCTTCGGAACAGCAAGGAGGAAGCTCGGGGACGTGATTCGGCGACCGAGAACGCGGATTGAAGCTTCGATTCGAGGTTAGATTCGAAATTTCTAAACTTTTTACAAAATTTTCAATTTTGTGTGTTTTTGAAATCTAAGTTTGTTTTAGCTTAGAAAACCGTGGATTTGTGTTAAATGAACTTAAAACAACTAGAATCTAAACCTAGATTGAAGAAAAACGGATTGGATTCAAGATTTTCATTTTTCTCCTCTTTTTCTCATTTTCGGATTCTTGAGGATTTCGAGTTTAAATGTTGTTTAAATGATCCCAAACATGTTCTAGAATGTTTTTCTATCAATTATAGTTGTTTTTCATGCCTGGGATTTGAGAAAAACAGGTTAGAAACAAGATTTGGATTTTGGGGATCGAGAAACCCGTGGCTGGGATTTCTGGATCTTCCCAGTTCGGCAGGCCGAAGTTCATGTTCGGCAGGCCGGAGTGATGATCGGCAGGCCGGTGTTCTTCCGACCGGCAGGCCGAATCTGGGGAAATGTTCGGCAGGCCGAACTTTGCTTCCGGCAGGCCGAACTGTGCAGTTCGGCAGGCCGAAGCAGGGCATCCGGCAGGCCGACCGAGGCATGGAAAATTTTGTGATTTTTACCCGATTTCATTGTTTTGAACCCTGATTTAAATCCCAACCTTATAGGATGATTTTAATGATACAAATGGCACACTAGGACATCATGAAATGATTTAGTAACATAGAATGTTTCGAACTAGATATTGATCGACTTAGTTTGTATCTAGGATTGTTCGTGGTTCCGTGGAGCTAACGTATAGCGGATCGGGATTACGGTGTGGGGTACCGGCACGAGTACTGAGGTAGGACTTCTATCCTATTTCTTTGGTAGCCTGGTTTTGAAATGATTTGGCTTTGAAAAGGATTTCTATCAAAATGTTTTCAACGGTTGTTTGAAAATGGTTTTATCGGTTATATTTTTATATACCGTGACATGAAATGAATTTCATAATGAATGTAATTGACAACACTCGGTAATTGGGTTTTGAATGATAATGATAATAAACACATGGGCATGATGCCATATCAGAGATCGAGTCGTGATCGACCTTGGGGGCAGGTCCCGAAACCCAGCTGGGCCACTACGGTGGTGATTTCATGGTTTGCCTAGGTAAAAGTAAACTAGTGTTTTGATTTGACGAGTAGACTGTTCTGTGTCAGAACGGTTCTACTCAATTTATTTATTTATTTATTCAAGGTCCTTTTCTGTATAACTCTTGATAATGTTATGTTTCTTTGCATTAAATTATTTTATAAAACTTAGTCCTACTGAGCCTTTCGCTCACGTTTTATCTGTTTTAAATTCCCCCCCTTTCTAGGTGGTTTCCCATTTAGGTTTGGAGAAGATTCTTCGGACCGAACTCAGGAGCAATAGGAGAATTTATTTATATTCTGTATTATTAATCAAGGCATGTAAGACTTAACTTTATTGGTACTTGGACTGTAATTGTATTTATGATATTGTCAGAACCATGTGTGTGCACAAGTTGTGGGTTGTGGAACCCATATTCGCGGTTTTTATTCAATTATTATTATTTGCTAAATATTTGTAAATTCGTCTATTAAATGTGGTGGAAAATCTCTTTATTTCTTGCTTAATTGGATTTTTAAACCCTTAATTTTAATTAAATTCTCTTTTAATTAATCTAAATATTCTGCCACGTCACCTCCCGTACTCCGGGGCGTGACAGAATGGTATCAGAGCTCAAGGTTATGAACCTTGGGAATTGTGCACACATAGGTTTGACAATGAAATACCTCTGACAGTCCAAATTTTGTTTTCAGAAGTGAGAGAATGGCACCTAGACGTCGTTCGACAGCTGACGCCGAGTTCGGAAATGATGAGGGCCTGATGAGGTCTATGATTGTGGCTTTTCGACAGATGGCAGCCAGGACTAGACCGGAAGACTCCAGTGTTGGTAGTCGGCATGCTTTCTTTGAGGAATTTCGGCGGGCGTCTATTCTGACTTTTGATGGCAATGGGGATCCGCAGTTAGCAGAGTATTGGTTGGATTCGATCTTGAAGCATCTTGATACTCTTGGTGTGCCTGAGGAGTATCGTGTGGAGTTTGCGGCGTATAAGCTCGAGGGTGGCGCTAACACCTGGTGGAAACAAACTAAGCGTCTGGAGCGCGGTGGTGATATCGGTTGGGACAAGTTCGAGGATCTGTTCTATGATCGGTATTTTCCGCAGGGGTATAGAGACCAGAAAGCAGCTGAGTTTTATAGATTGCAGCAGGGTGATATGTCAGTTCGGGAGTATGAGGCAAAATTTAACGAGTTGGCTAGATTTGCTCCATCAGCTGTGGCATCAAAGCGTGAAAAGTGTATCAAGTTCCAGGAAGGACTCAAGGCTCCTATTCGACGGCAGTTGGTTGCTCTACGGCTTAGGGGTTTCGGAGAGCTTGTGTCGTCGGCGATCTCCGTGGAGAATGATTACGTGCAGTATTGTGAGGACCGAGCCAAGGCTTCAGGAGGACCGCAGAGGAGTGGCAAGAAGAGCACCAGTAGTCGTCCAGCTCCGGGGAAAGGCAAGCAAGGCGGTGCGACCAGTGGCAGTAGCAGTTCGTCTGGCAGCGGGCGCAGCAACCCCTACAGCTTTCATTGTCATTTCTGTCAGCAGCCCGGACACATCAAGAGGAATTGCCCGATCAGGAGTGCTCGTCTTGGATCGCAGACCGGGGAGGATGCCAGTCGTTCGTCTCAGCCTCAGCCTCAGACCCTACCTCCGCCTCCGCAGTACCCGCAGTTGCAGTATCCGCAGTTTTCTCCTCAGCAATTCTCATATCCGGCACGGGGACAGCAGCCGCAGTATTTTCAGCGCAGTGTCCCTCAGTATAGAGCTCCGAGTACAGGTAGTGTGCAGTCATCTCCATCTCAGCAGTATCGGCCGAGTAATGCAGGACCCAGCAATGTCGGTAGAGGAAAAGGGAAGGCGCCAGTGCAGGTTCATGCAATGGCATCTGAAGGGTCAGATTCTCAGATTGGTAACGCGGTTGTCGATGGTATGGTTTTGGTTTCTAGATCTCTAGCTCGCGTTTTATTTGATACCGGTGCCTCTCATTCTCTCATTTCGAGTTCCTTTGTACATGCCTTGGGATTAGAAGTAGAAGAGTTTAAGGAACCCCTAGTTATAATTTCTCCTTTGGGGCGGGTGTGTGTAAATTGTATGTGTAAATCATGTAAAATAAAGATTAGGGATGAGATTTTGAAAAGTGATTTGATTGTACTCCCCATGAGTTCCTATGATGTGATTTTAGGGATGGACTGGTTGTCCAGGTATAGTGCAGTTGTGGACTGCCAACTTAGAAAAGTGACCCTAGTGTCTGATAGGGGGACGGTAATCACTTACCAGGGTGGTGGTGATTGGCTAATGAGTGAGCGTCTCATGAAGTCGTGTTTAGGAGGGCGAAGGAATCTAGATTGTTTTGCTTTTCTTGCCAATCTAGATTGCGAGCCCTATGTTTCGAGTAGTAGTGTAGCGATTCCGGTGGTTGGTGAGTTCGAGGATGTCTTTCCCGACGAGTTATCAGGATTACCACCGCATCGGGAGATTGAGTTTGGTATCGAGTTGTTTCCAGGGACATCACCGATTTCTATGGCACCTTATCGGATGGCGCCGGCAGAAATGAAGGAATTGAGGAAGCAACTTCAGGAGCTTGCTGATAAAGGATATATTCGAAATAGCACATCTCCATGGGGAGCACCAGTTTTGTTCGCTAAGAAGCACGATGGGACTCTCAGGTTATGTGTGGATTATCGGCAGTAGAATCGTGTTACGGTGAAGAACAAGTATCCTTTGCCTAGGATTGATGAGCTATTTGATCAGTTGGGAGGTTCGCGATACTTCTCGAAGATTGATTTGCGGTCAGGTTATCATCAGCTTAGAATCAAGGAAGAGGATATTCCCAAGACAGCTTTTAGGACTCGGTATGGGCACTTCGAGTTTCTGGTTATGTCTTTTGGGTTGACGAATGCTCCAGCAGCTTTTATGGATTTGATGAACAGGATATTTAGGCCATACCTGGATCAGTTTGTGATCGTGTTCATCGATGACATTCTTGTGTATTCTAAGACTTGGGAGGAGCATGAGCAGCATCTTCGGATCGTGCTTCAGACTCTGCGGGAGCACCAGTTGTATGCTAAGAGGGAAAAGTGTGAGTTCTGGTTGACTGAGGTCAAATTTCTGGGTCATGTCATTTCGGAGCATGGTATTTCAGTGGATCCGTCCAAGATTGAAGCTATATTGGAGTGGGAACGACCAAGGAATGTAGCGGAGATTCGTAGCTTCTTAGGTCTTGCTGGATATTACAGGAAATTTGTAAAGGACTTTTCGAAGATTGTAGCTCCGTTGACGAGATTGACCAAGAAAAACGTCAGGTTTGAGTGGGATGAAGACTGTGAGTCTGCTTTTCAGGAATTGAAGAACCGGTTGACTTCAGCTCCAGTGTTGATTATTCTTAGCAGTGATGAGCCGTATGAGGTTTATGTTGATGCTTCAGGGCGCGGACTTGGATGCGTGTTGATGCAGCATGGTCGTGTAGTTGCGTACGGATCGAGACAGCTACGACCTCACGAGCAGAATAATCCTACTCACGATTTAGAGCTTGCAGCGGTGGTTTACGCGCTGAAGATTTGGAGGTGTTACTTGTATGGAGCATCGTTTCAGGTCTTCTCCGATCATAAGAGTTTGAGGCATTTGTTCACTCAGAGGGATCTCAACTTGAGGCAGCGCAGATGGGTGGAGTACATGGAGGATTATGATTTCGCGTTGCAGTATCATCCCAGAAAAGCTAATGTGGTAGCGGACGCGCTTAGCAGAAAGTCTTCAGGGATTCTCGCTTGTTTGATTTTTGAGGACTGGAGCAGGGATGCGACAGTGAGTGAGTATCGGCTACAGTATCATGACGACGGTGATCGAGTTTTGTTGTATCACGTGGAAGCGACTCCAGCTCTTGTTCGGATGGTGAAGCAAGGTCAATGGCAGGATTGACATTTGCAGGGGATTTGGTCGTGGATTCAGAACGGGGAGCAGTTCGAGGAATGGAGCGTGCATGTAGATGGATCGTTGTACTTTCGGGAGCGTCTTGCAGTTCCAGTTATCGCCGAGGTGACGAAAGCCGTTCTAGATGAAGCTCATAGGTCTCAGTTTGCTATTCATCCGGGGAGCACCAAGATGTATCGTGATTTGAAGAGGCAGTATTGGTGGAGAGGCATGAAGAAAGATGTTCGCGAGTACGTGGCCAAGTGTTCGACGTGTCTTCAGGTGAAAGCCGAGCATCAGAAGCCTGCAGGTCAGCTTCAGCCGCTTCCTATTCCAGGGTGGAAATGGGAGCATGTGACGATGGATTTTCTCACAGGTTTGCCGAGGATGGAGCAGCGGCATGATGCAGTTTGGGTGGTAGTCGATAGGTTGACGAAATCGGCGCATTTCATTCCGTTTAGGTCGACATGTTCCAGGAAGATTCTCGGGGAGTTGTATATGCAGAACATTGTGAGGTTGCATGGAGTTCCTTTGTCCATCACCTCTGATCGAGACACCAGGTTTAATGCTAAGTACTGGAGGAGTTTTCAGGAGGCTTTGGGTACGGATTTGAACTTCAGTACGGCGTTTCATCCTTAGACTGATGGGCAGTCTGAGCGGGTTATTCAGGTTCTCGAGGATATGTTGCGTGCTTGTGCGTTGGACTTCGGCGGGAATTGGAAGCAATATTTGCATTTGGCGGAGTTCGCGTACAACAACAGTTATCATGCGAGTATCGGTATGGCACCATTTGAGGCATTGTATGGGCGACCGTGTCGATCACCTGTGTGTTGGGCCGGGCCGGAAGATAGAGTTATTCTTGGGCCGGATGAGATTCGTGACAGCAACGAGAAAGTCGTGGTAATTCGGGATCGGTTAAGAGCAGCTTAGAGTCGGCAGAAGAGCTACGCAGATAGGAGACGTAGACCCTTAGAGTTCGCGGTTGGAGATTTTGTTCTCTTGAGGGTGTCACCTCGTAAGGGAACTATGCGGTTCGGAGTGAGTGGGAGACTCGCGCCGAGGTATATTGGGCCGTTCGAGATCACTCAGCGTGTTAGTGTGGTCGCTTATCGGCTTGATCTTCCGCCCGAACTTTCTCATGTGCACGATGTGTTTCATGTGTCTATGCTTAGGAAGTGTCCACCTGAGCAGGGTAAGATAGTATCGTTTCGCGATGTACAGGTTCAGGAGGATACGACGTACGAAGAAGTGCCGATTCAGATCATCGACCGGAAAGTGATTAGCTTGCGTCGTCGTGAGATACCGTTGGTAAAGATCGTGTGGCAGCATCACGGTGTTGATGAAGCCACTTGGGAATTAGAGTCGAGTATGCGGGAATTGTATCCGCATTTGTTTTGTTTTTGAGATGAGTTGTAAATTTCGAGGACGAAATTTCTTTTAGGGGTAGAGAGCTGTAACGTCCCGAAATTTATTTAATATTAATGTAATGTAAATGATGAATTAGTGTGCCATAATTAAAGTTTTAACTTTAATTAGATTATTTGGTTGGATTTTTAGTTTTTGGTTGTTTTGTTAAATTGATGTGTTCAAAAGATTTCTTATTGATTTAAAATGATGTTTTGAGTTTTAAAACACAACAATTTGTAAAATGTTAAAAATACTCTGTTTTACAAAACCGTGGGCGGCACATGGTTTTCGCACAGTAAAACCGCCCACCGATTTTCTCTATTTATTTCTCTCTTCTCTCTCTCTCTCTCCTCACTCTCACGTTCAACTCTCTCTCTCTTCTCTCTCTCTCGGCAGCTCCCTCTCTCTCTCAATCTCTTTCAAAAAATTTTGATTTCCATTCGAATCCAAGCTTCGGAACAGCAAGGAGGAAGCTCGGGGACGTGATTCGGCGACCGAGAACGCGGATTGAAGCTTCGATTCGAGGTTAGATTCGAAATTTCTAAACTTTTTACAAAATTTTCAATTTTGTGTGTTTTTGAAATCTAAGTTTGTTTTAGCTTAGAAAACCGTGGATTTGTGTTAAATGAACTTAAAACAACTAGAATCTAAGCCTAGATTGAAGAAAAACGGATTGGATTCAAGATTTTCATTTTTCTCCTCTTTTTCTCATTTTCGGATTCTTGAGGATTTCGAGTTTAAATGTTGTTTAAATGATCCCAAACATGTTCTAGAATGTTTTTCTATCAATTATAGTTGTTTTTCATGCCTGGGATTTGAGAAAAACAGGTTAGAAACAAGATTTGGATTTTGGGGATCGAGAAACCCGTGGCTGGGATTTCTGGATCTTCCCAGTTCGGCAGGCCGAAGTTCATGTTCGGCAGGCCGGAGTGATGATCGGCAGGCCGGTGTTCTTCCGACCGGCAGGCCGAATCTGGGGAAATGTTCGGCAGGCCGAACTTTGCTTCCGGCAGGCCGAACTGTGCAGTTCGGCAGGCCGAAGCAGGGCATCCGGCAGGCCGACCGAGGCATGGAAAATTTTGTGATTTTTACCCGATTTCATTGTTTTGAACCCTGATTTAAATCCCAACCTTATAGGATGATTTTAATGATACAAATGGCACACTAGGACATCATGAAATGATTTAGTAACATAGAATGTTTCGAACTAGATATTGATCGACTTAGTTTGTATCTAGGATTGTTCGTGGTTCCGTGGAGCTAACGTATAGCGGATCGGGATTACGGTGTGGGGTACCGGCACGAGTACTGAGGTAGGACTTCTATCCTATTTCTTTGGTAGCCTGGTTTTGAAATGATTTGGCTTTGAAAAGGATTTCTATCAAAATGTTTTCAACGGTTGTTTGAAAATGGTTTTATCGGTTATATTTTTATATACCGTGACATGAAATGAATTTCATAATGAATGTAATTGACAACACTCGGTAATTGGGTTTTGAATGATAATGATAATAAACACATGGGCATGATGCCATATCAGAGATCGGGTCGTGATCGACCTTGGGGGCAGGTCCCGAAACCCAGCTGGGTCACTACGGTGGTGATTTCATGGTTTGCCTAGGTAAAAGTAAACTGGTGTTTTGATTTGACGAGTAGACTGTTCTGTGTCAGAACGGTTCTACTCAATTTATTTATTTATTTATTCAAGTTCCTTTTCTGTATAACTCCTGATAATGTTATGTTTCTTTGCATTAAATTATTTTATAAAACTTAGTCCTACTGAGCCTTTCGCTCACGTTTTATCTGTTTTAAATTTCCCCCCCTTCTAGGTGGTTTCCCATTTAGGTTTGGAGAAGATTCTTCGAACCGAACTCAGGAGCAATAGGAGAATTTATTTATATTCTGTATTATTAATCAAGGCATGTAAGACTTAACTTTATTGGTACTTGGACTGTAATTGTATTTATGATATTGTCAGAACCATGTGTGTGCACAAGTTGTGGGTTGTGGAACCCATATTCGCGGTTTTTATTCAATTATTATTATTTGCTAAATATTTGTAAATTCGTCTATTAAATGTGGTGGAAAATCTCTCTATTTCTTGCTTAATTGGATTTTTAAACCCTTAATTTCAATTAAATTCTCTTTTAATTAATCTAAATATTCCGCCACGTCACCTCCCGTACTCCGGGGCGTGACAGGTACCCATATCATGATTCACGTAGAACAAGGTTCACGTGTATCACAAAGAGAGGAAACATACAATAATACAACCTTTACTGATATCAAGATTTGATCCTTTAATTTTGACATGAGTTGGGATAAACTACCACAATTGTCATCTTGAGTACTTCCCATTTGGGGGCAAAATAACACTCTACAAATCAGTGAATTAATGATCGATGCTCGTTTATTTGAAACAAGCTACGTAATTGTTGAACGCAATAGCGAGGCCGGGGCACGTCCCCACCCACATTTTAAAAATTTGGTTTTACTGTCAATTTTTGTAAAAATTTCAATTGTACTCTACTGGTTTTTAGTTGTGTTGTGTCCTTATTTTTTAATAGTTAAAATATGTTATTATGTCCATGCTATTTTAATAAAGATTCTCCCTAATTTTTTATAGTGCCTCCTATTGAAATATTTTTTAGATCTGTCACTCATTAAATGGCATAAAAAATGATTTGAGTTGTTAAAATTTTTATCAGCTAAAAGTTAATTTTTTATTTTTATTTTTTTACTATTAGGATCCTTTTTTTTTTAATCATCATTTAGGGACTGAGCTTTAGGATTCATGACACATTCAACTTTTAGGATATTTCATAGCTTTCACGACTTTTATTGAGAAAAATTTGGAAGAGATTAGACCTCTTGTGTGGTTGAAAAGCTTTGGGATTGGAAAACATACTTGGGGGGATTAAACATAACTTTCTTCATTGGCACTGTCAAAAGCTACACTAGAATTACAAGCTTAACAAAACTAAAAATAAAAGGCAACTAATTTACAAATCCTTTGCTATCCGTAAATACTTTCTAGTTGCTGTTAGGGATTCTTGAATACTGACTATAGTAAAATATTAATTTAGTGTTTTCTTGTAAACCTCTTTGCAATGCAGTGCTTAATATATCAGCTTGTCCTTTCATAAGTGAGGCCAACCCCAAATAAACATCAAATGTGACGTGTCTTGGACCCAATTATTTGACATGGAATGAGCACACTCCAGTGCATCATCATTAATTATAGTATGGTCGGTTATTTAGTTCAAACTAGAACTTTAGATTATTATAATATGAATCTTTTATATGCTATAATGTAAAAATATATATATATTGTAAAATTCTCGTCTACTGCAATGAACTAAAGTTTTGATTTAAACTATGCGTCTCAAACATACAATAATAGGGGATGAAGAAACGACAAAAGAAGAAGTACTTCTCTGCAATACCACTATAGGCATTACTCATTCTTCAATGGTACAAGTATTAGTGGGAGGGGGTGCATGTGATGATGTGATCTTAGAAAAATATTTATGGGTCCCATATTGTGTAATGTGGAATAATTTGTACGGTGCAATGTGCAATGTTCAATGAGATGGGGATGGATCAAACAAAACAACAAAACTTGAGGGGGGAAAAAAAGAAAAAGATGAACATTCACCATAGAAACTATCATTTTGACACTTCCAATAAGAACTGCTATTTTAATTATTTGATTACATTTTGAACTTTTTTTTTACATATAAAAGAGTTTCACTAATAATTTGAGGTTTTTACACTTATAAATTTGATTGTTCTAGTTGTATAAAAAGATATCGGTTTTACAGTAATTAGAGAGGTTGAAAAAAATCATATAGAATTATGTATGCATTAATAAACTTTTTATTCATTATACTACATTTTTTATAGCAGATGAAAATAAATGTATCTCTTAGTGAAACCAATATTATCAATAATATGGTCTTATTTGCTTGATTTTTCTTGTGAGTTGCGCTCAGTCAAATAGAATTGGGCAATTAGGCATCTAATTATCGACATATGTGACCATGAAATGTCTATTTTTAATTTTTATTTACCTTGTTTGGCCTGATCCATTTCAATATATACATACATACATACATACATACATATATATATATATATATATATATATATATTTCTTCTTATCTGTTGAAGTACTCACATGTGGCTTCTCTAGTACTTTGGGATAATCAACCTTTCACATATGCTTTGATACAAATTTTTGTTGTAAAAATTTTTTCTTTTTATCACCAGCAAACGGTACTGATGTGATTTTAGGTATTTGGCTTCAGGAAAATGTACATATTTGTCTTTGCCAATAAAATTCTTAAAAGGATTATATTATATATGTGCTCAAAATATTGTAGACGCGTTTTTTTTTTTTTTTGTTTATTATAAGAGATGTGTTCTTCCCTTTGGGTGATTCATAATTATTAATGGAACCTTTTTTTTTTGTTGGGGGTTATATTTATTGAATAATTTGTTTTCAGTGTTGCTATCCGTAAATGAATTAGAATCAGAAAATACTAATTTTTTTTTGTACAAGTTCAAAACATAATGGGATAAGGTTCTCTTCTTTACTTTGTGAATAAACTAATTAATATGAAATTTACCGGTGATTTTTTTATAATGGCAAAAATTTCCCTTCGCCTTTAATCAAAATGTAAGAATACCTTGTGTTTTTCCCTAAAAAAAAAAAAATACTTTGTGTTTCTTAATATGTTCAGATTGTCTTCTATCTTTTCCTGGTGGTCACATCTATATACAACTTAATAAAAACTATAAATAAATCCTAAAACCCGAAACTACTAATTCTATTTCTTTTTGAGCAAGTTTATGATACTAGATTTTTTTCTCCTAAGTAGACATCAACATTTCTAGTGATGGCAAGATTTTCTCTATAGACTATTGTTGGAGAGATTGTAATATGTCTCTTACAATCATTAGAGATCAAAAATCACACTTAATTGAACAAGAAAACACATCTTTAATGTGTTTGAAGTCAGTTCAGAGCACCGCGGCACTCATATTAGAGACCGTGGCACACCCAGCATCTTGGCGCTGGACTGCCCACGCACTGGTGCCGTGGCGTCCATTCGTTGTTGATCACAATGCCAGAAAGCTGGCACTATGGCACCCATCTGAGCTAGTTTGAGTTGAAAATGTACGTTCTTGAGTTGTTTCGAACCGATACTTTCGCTAACTATATTCTTCTATACAAACATAAACAATGTTAGCAACAAACAAATCTATTGTACTAGTTGCATTAATACATGAATAGATACCTTTACAATTGAAGAGATACCTTTACAAATAAAGAGGTACTTTTAAGTAAAGGTTGTATGCATTGAATGAGTTGTGTCCATCTATGAAATGACACCCCTGCCTATTCTAAATCTCTAAAATTATACAAATTTCATATCTTATTCTGGAATACTATATTGTTGCAAAATATAGTGGTCAAGTGTATCTTATGGGTAATTTGCCACAAAACTATCTAGCAAACTTGAATAAGTGAAGCCAAATAAAACCTTTAAGAAACATGTTTTATACATGCCTCACACACATTTCATTTCTAGAAATTCTTAGCCTCCGTTCTCTTCTTACTCACAAAATACTCCAATAATCTTAAAGGTATATTTTATACTGCAATGGAGGCTAAAAAGAACTTGAAATCCTTCCTCAATCTAAATGTCCAACTAGATCATTTTGATGGCACCAACTTTACTCGCTAGAAGGGGAAGTTGTTCTTCTTACTCATGATGCTTAAGCTCACTTATGTGCTTGATCTGAAGATGGAGCCACTCCTGTAGCCAAAGGAGGATGATTTTGATGCCATCAAAACTGCTAGAAAGAAAAGAGAAGATGACGAAGTCATGTGTGGAGGCCACATTCTCAACACCCTCTCCGATTGTCGCTATGATCGTTACCACAACATGGAGTCTTTGGTGGAAATATGGCATGCTCTTAAATACATGTACAAAACCAAGAAGGAAAGTATGAATAAATTCCTTATTCTTAGACTCCTAGAATTTTCTAGGCTTGGCTCCAAGTCCCTTCTAGACTAAATACATGAATTGCAAGTTATTGTTATAAAACTCAAAGAGTTGAAGAATGAGATTTCTGAATCATTTCTAGTGGGGGCTATTATTACTAAATTACTCTAATCATGGAATGGTTATGGAAACAAACTCCTCCACATGAGGGATGACATGACTCTAGAAGAGTTGTGAAGATCAAACAAGAGACCAAGTCTTATAATCCCAAGGGAAAACTTTAGGACTCTTCTAAAGTTAATGTTGCTAAAACTGGTAAGTTTCAAAAGAACTTCAAAAATAACAATGACAAGAAATGCAAAAGGTCCGGTAATAACTCAAAAAAGTTTATCGGAAGTTGTTTCTTTACAGAAAAAAGGCCATAGCCAAAGCAAATGTAGGTATAAAAAGAAAAAGGAAGAAGTGAACTCTATCAAAGCTAATGTTGTTGAAGAGAAATCCAAAGAAAACTGTGTTATCGTCTTGGAGATGCAAATTGGCATGATTACTAAAACCAACATGGCTGCAACAAAGTATTGCTAATGGTGGCTCGATTCTAGTGCCATCATTCGTGTTTGCGATGCTAAGAGTATGTTCTTATCATATGCAGTGGAGAAAGTAGGACAAATGGCTCTCATGGGGAGCCATAATGCAGTGGTGGTTATGGGAAAAGGAGTGATGAAAATCAACTTTACTTCCTAGAAGAAAGTGACTTTAAACAATGTCTTCTATGTTTTGAAAATTAGAAATAATCTTGAACCTATTGGTCTTATATGTAAGAATGGTCGTAAAACTGTACTTGAGTGCACTACTTGTATTATTTCTAAAATGGGTCATTTGTTGGGAAAGGGTATTCTTGTGATGACATGTATAAACTTAGCATTAATCAAAGAGATATGAATTCCATTTATATTGTTAAGTCTTTTGATATTTGGCATGCTCGTTTATCACACTTATATTTTAGATTTTTGAAATACATGTCTAAACATAGATTAATTAATTGCAAAGTTAAAAGAAACATGATAAGTGTGTGAGATATGCATACAAGAAAAAATAACAAAGAAACGGATTTGATTCATACTGATATTTGTAAGTATAATAGAATTTTAACAAGAGGAGGAACAAGATATTTTATCACTTTCATTGATGATTGTTCTAGATACACAAATATGTACTTAATTAGAACAAAAGATGAAGTCTTAGATAAGTTCAAAATTTTCAAGGCTGAAGTTGAACTAAAAAGATAAGAAAATTAAAATGGTTCGAAATGATAGAGGCGGTGAATACTTTTTTAATGATTTTGATGCATTTTGTGAAGAGCATGGTATTATTCACCAAAAGTCAGCCACCTTTAGTCCTCAATAAAATGGTTTAGCTGAAAGAAAGAATAGTATATTCCCCGATTTGATTAACTCTATGCTTCTTAATGCAAAATTGCGTAATAATTTACGGGGAGAAGCTTTACTTATTGTATGTCATGTTCATGATAGAATAACATCTATGAAAACACATGTCTCTCTATATGAAGTAGGGAAAAGAATGAAATCAAATTTGATGTATTTAATGGTGTGGGGCTATTTAGCTTTCGATATATTGCATAACCCTAAATCATCAAAGTTAGGTGCAAGAAGTATTAAAAGTGTTTTTGTTGGATATGCTGAAAATTCCAAGGCATATAAATTGTTAAATCTAGATCCTAATGTAATTGTGGAATCAACAGATATTGAATTTATTGAAAATAAATTTAATTTTGATCCTGCCATTGAATTAGAATCTAATGTTGATCAAACATGTGATTGTACTCTCGATACCTCCACTAATAAAAGAAAAGAATCTATGACATCTTTTCAAACTGAGGAGAAGTCAATATGAAAGAAAAGAAAAGAGTTTAGTACTAAATTTTATTTCATCTCAAGCTTTGGCCTTCTTGGTTGAAGAAGATAGAAATGGTGTACTTAGTAAAATACCATTTGTTGCTAAATATTGAGGGTGATCTACAGACATAGTGAAGCCATTTTATCTAGAGAAGCTTTCTTTTGGAGAAAGGCTGTTAATAATGAAATGTATTCAATTATGTCTAATAAACTTGGATTTTGGTTGATCTCCTTTTGGGATCAAAACCAATAAGCAACAAGTGGGTGTTTAGAAGAAAGTACAACACTTATAGGTCTATACAAACATTCAAGGCCAGGTTGGTAGCCAAGGGCTTTAAACAAAGGCTTAGTATAGACTCCTTTGATACATATGCTCTAGTAGCTAGTTTGACATCTATTAGAGTTCTATTTGCAATTACTTTGATATACAATTTATATGTGCACCAAATGGATGTCAAAGAAACTTTTCTAAATGATGATCTTGACCAAAAAAAAAATCTATATAGAACAATCTGAAGGGTTTGTATTGCCTGGAAAAGAAAATATAGTTTGCAAGTTTATCAAGTTGCTTTATGGATTAAAGCAAGCACCAAAACAAAGGCAATTGAAATTTGATTATGTTATCCTGTCTCATGAGAAATTTGATTCGGTTATCTTGTCTCATGATTTTAAGCAGAATAATACAGATAAATGTATATATTCACTTGCTTATCTTTGGAACTAACATGCAATGAGTGAATGATACTAAAAAATATCTAACTTCACAATTTAAGATGAAAAACCTTGGTGAGGTAGATACTATCTTAGGTGCGAAAGTAAGGAAGAATAATGGAGGTTACTCGTTGTGCCAATCTCATTAAATTGAGAAGATGCTTCTTAAATTTAATTATTTGAAGTTTAAAGAAGCAAATACCCATATGATTCTAGCATTAAATTACTAGAAAATGATGACCGAGTGGTAGCACAACTTGAGTATGCTAGTGTGATTAGTAGCTTAATGAATACTATGCACTGTACAAGGCCGAACATTGCATTTGTGATATGCAAAATGTCAAGAATTACAAGTAACCCAAGTGTTGATCATTGGAATGTAACTGGTAGGATACTTGGTTATCTTAAAAGGACCGTTAACTTGGGATTGTTTTATGATGATTATCCTGGGGTAGTAGAAGGGTATTTAGATGCTAGTTGGATAACAAATGCAAGTGATAATAAATCTAAATTTGGTTGGATTTTCACAATTGCAGGAGGAGCAATGTCTTGGGAATTGTCACTAATTGAAAATTAAAATCGAAAAATACCTTCTTGTATGGATGAGTTTATCAATGTTGAATATGGAGAAATATTACAATCTACTGGGAAATTGTTAGAGAGATTGTAATATATCTCTCACAATCACTGGTAATCAAAAATCATACTTAATTGAATAAGAAAACACATTTTTAATATGTTTGGAATCAACTTAGACTGCCGCGGCCACCATATTGAACGCCGCGATGCTAAAATTTGCAAATTGTACAAAATAAGGCAGTGCACCTAGCGCCTTTGTGCAAAGTGGTGGCACCTAGGTGCCCACTCATTAAAACAACAAAAATGTTGTTAGTTGATCATAGCGCTTTCTGGCACCATGGCACTAACCTGATCTAGTTTGAGTTGAAAACGTGTGTTCTTGAGTTGCTTCGAACCGGTACTTTCATTGGTTGTATACTTCTATACAAATATAAACAACTATTAGCAATAGACATATCCGTTATAATAATTACATTGATATGTGAATAGATACCTTTACCATTGAAGAGATATCTTTACAAACAAATAGGCACCTTTAAGCAAAGATTGTGTGGATTAAATAAATTGTATCTATCCATAAATGGCACCCCGTCTATTCTTAAATCTCTAGTATTATACAAATTTTATATCTTGTTCTAGAATATCATATTATTACTAAATATAGTATTCAAGTGTTTATTGTATCTTGGGGTAATTTGCTACAAAACTTTATAGCAACTTGAATAAATGAGGGCAAATAAAACCTTTAAGGAAAATGTTTTATACACGCGTCAAACACATTCCATTTCTAGAAATTCTTAGCCTCGTTTCTCTTCTTACTCATAAAATACACCAACAACTATAGCTCAATTAAACAAACTCCCCTCTAAAAACTAAAAAATAAAAAATAAATAAAAAGTTGAATTTCCCTCGATTATTATCGTGTTTGGTATTACATCATTATCATAGAAGTCTTCTCCATACTGGCATGCAATTAATTGCAACTTAATTAAGAACCATTCTCTGATGACTACTAATTTACAAGTTGAAGTCAGAAAAAAAGTTTCCTTTTCAGCCTTGGTTCTAAATACCATTGAGTGCGAAATTGTAATTTGATTATTGTCTTTGGTATAAATTGTTTATATTTTGTTTTGTTAATCAATTACAATTTTTAAATTAGAAATCCATGGTGGGGTAGAGAGAAGACTGTATTTGCACATGACGTCGAGATGATCTGAAATTAAATAAGAAAGAAATAGAGCAAGTCCAGTCTCCGTACGTGATCGAGTACTAAAATTCTAAAACAAAGTCAAGGAGAAAAAACTGGGAGCCAAGCCCGTCAGCCGTAGACCGCCACCACCACCTGGTATTGTCAAGATAAATGTTGATTTAACTATCAAAAACTATTTTGACTTTATGGGTGTTGGCATCGTTGTTAGGGATGAGACAGGATGTGTTGTAAATGCAGCTACTATTAGAATCGAAGGAAAGTTCTCCCCCACATCGAAGAGTGCTTAGCAATTCGGGAAGGAATTCAACTCGCCAGAAAAATGGGTTTTACTCAATGGGATCGAGACGGATGCAGCAAATACGGTTTCATGGTTAAAACCTCCGATCTCGGGAGCTCCTGAAGTTTTCATCATTGACAATATTCATGAAACTATTTCTCATGTTACTAGTGGATCTGTTTGCTACGTCTCCCGAAAACGAAACTCGGTAGCCCACTGTTTGACAAATTTCGCCTGTTTGCGTTCTATTTCTTTGGTTTAGATTGACTCTTTGCAAGCTTTATTGGCTCTTATATACTAGCTGATCTAGCATTTGAGTAATAAAGCTTTTATCGTATCCTTTAAAAAAGTGGGAAATATTAAAGAACAAAAATAAAACGAGTCTCTACCAAAAAAAAAAAAACAACAACAACAAAGGTGTAGTTTTTTGTTTCAACGTTCTTATCCTTTCCTCTACGACCCCAGGAAAATTTGTTGTCCTTTTATTGGAGTGGATTTTTATTTTTTTTTGTTGGTTATGCAGCTTGATGACCAACACATTTTAAATTACCAAAAATATTTTACAACATCAATGGTATTGTAGTGCTAAACACCAATAATGCTACTAGTGTTGCAGCTGAATAATAAATCCTGGGAATCATAGTTAAAATTCAAAATAATTGGAGAAACAGTTAAAAAAAAAAACCAAGGATCATGCCGGAATATCACTTTTGTAGCAAGCAGAGGCTTTTGAAATTACTGGCTTCCATTAAAAAAAAAGGAACAAGTTGCCGTTGCATTGAAATATAAAGTAGAAGATATAGATCGTCGAATGTCACCTTTAGAATAAGTATCATAATAATTGATTACTTTTAACTGTAACACTTGTCTTCAATTAATTGATTAATAGCTAAGAAATGAGGATCCGCGTAAAACCAGCCCTCTAAGAAATACAATTGGTCCACAGAGAAAAGTGGTTCTAGAATTGAGAACTATCTTGTGTGTCGTGTGGAGCCGAATAAAATCACTCTTTGATGTTTTGTTTGTAATTCAGCTGAAAAAATCAAAAGTATAAGATTATTTGAATTATAAAAAAATGAAATAGTCCAAATAAAAAATATATATCGACGGAGAACCAATTATAACTTCTGCAAGAAAAATAGAGACTGCTGTAAAGAATCCAAATCACGTGTAGAATTATTTTTAGCCTTTTAACTGTACAACTTTGTCCGACATATATCATGAAAACCACTTGTTTTCCTTTTTTTTTTTTGGCTAGAATTTTAATATTTTATAGAAGACTTGGTAAAGCGAGCGGAACGGGGAAAGAACAAACTCACAATTGAGGGACCACTTATTTCCAAATTCCTAAAACAAAAGGATGATTGAGGGGGTGTTTGGAGGGTGGTGAGAACCACTTTTATTGTAGCATGTGAAAGCTTTACACTGTAGTAATTTTTTAAATTATTACTGTAGCATGTGAGAGCTTTATACTGTTTATAAATGCCAAACAGGGGGTGAAACACTCATCGATTTCGGTTTTTGAATTTTCTTTTTCTTTTTTTTTTCTTTTTAACCTTTCTTATATACACCACAAGACACGTTGCAACATAGTTTAATTTTACCCAGACACGCTCCTTTCAAGTGTACTGTTTTTATTAAAAAAGATGCTTCTTCTGACCCTCCTTGTACGATGATAAATTAGCTAATACATATATTTCGTTGCCAATTATATATATATATATATATATGTATATCTCTAAATCTATGCACATAAATATTGGCATACCACTTGGTTCTTTTGGGTAGCAGAGAAAACAGGCTTTTATTTTGCAGGAACCAAATTGAAGAGAGAAAATTGCTAGATGGAGAATATTTTGGGACTTCTGAGGATTCGTGTGCAAAGAGGAGTTAATCTTGCCGTTCGCGATACCCTTTCAAGTGACCCCTATGTTGTTGTTACCATGGGTGAAAAGGCTTGTTATTTTTAACCCCTTTTTTTCTATTTATTTCTTTTCTTTATGATTTTGCATACAATTATATTAGTCTGATTTATGCACTCAGAGCATATAAAGTAAATAATCATGGTCATCACCATCCTCATATTTTTGGATATCTGCTTGTTTTGAATCTGTTTCACAAGTGTCTCAAATCATGCCCATGCATCTGTTCATACCCATTTCCTAGAATTTCCTAACAATTACTTTGCTTCTTGTTCTTATTTTATTTATATATTTATTTATTTGAAGTTTGTAGTCTCTCTCCTTTGTGGTTTCTGATGAAATTACATATTTTGACTTAGTTATGTTTATAACGGTGTTGTTGGGACAACTTTTGCTCCTTTTTTTTTTTTTTTTTGGGGGAAACCTTTTGCTCCCATGAACAATAGTTTTTATGCTTAGAATTTTCATTTTATAGATAAAATACTTGATGATGTTTTGAAGACAATCCTTGTAGTAGTTCCTTAACTACCAAAATGGTTATAGGGAAGGTTTTTTTTTTTTTTTTTTTATTAATCCTTGGTTGTTGATTTGGAGCAGAACTAATGATAGTTTTCAGCAGTTGAACAATGGAAATATGAAAATTCATAGCTGTTATTTAGGAAAGAGCTGAAACAATATGCATAGAATTGGTCCACTTATAAGAAGTTGCATCTTTGGCTTCAGGAATGGTTTCTATTTCTTACCCAAAACCATGGAAAAAAAAAAGAGTTAAAGGAAAGCTACTAGATTCTCACCGTTGATTTGGAATCTTTTTTTAGTAAAGCATTGATGTGGAATACTGAAAATGAATGCCTTTATGAGTTATTTAACATCATTGACTAGTTGTATTCAATTAAATTTTGTATTTCAATTTTATCAAATCCCTTTTTGTAATCATGTAAAATATTGCTCTTTGTTTTGCCATTTGGCTATCCTGAAAAAGTTATTGCACTTTGCCTATGCTCTAGATATCAGTTGGTAAATTTCAAAGAGAGCTCTTTTGAGAGTGCACAAGATTTAAGCGTCTTCTTTTTTTGGTTGTGATCAATTAAAATTCCTGGTTGTTGGTTTGCTTTCTTTCCTCTGATGTTCATACAAAAATCAAACGCAGAAATTGAAGACTAGCGTGGTGAAAAACAACTGCAACCCTGAGTGGAATGATGAATTGACCCTCTCCATCACAGATCTTGAGACCCCAATTACTCTTGTAAGCAATCATGAATTTCTTATATTGTTTTGTTCATATGGGAAACACAACTTATATACTAATCGTCAAACAATCAAGCAAAATCTATACTTTATTTATGATCATTTTACATTGTGAACAGAAAAAGAGATATTTGCACTATGTTTTTTTTTTTTTTAATTTTTCAATTTTTTTATTTCAATAAGGGCAATGAATGATTTTTCCTGTTTTCTGCAGACAGTGTTTGACAGAGACACGCTAACTTTCGATGACAAAATGGGTGATGCAGCGATTGACATCAAGCCATATGTAGAATGCCTTAAAATGGGGCTGGAAAACCTTCCAGATGGGTGTGTGGTCAAGAGGGTTCAGCCTAGTCGCGAAAATTGCCTCGCTGATGAGAGCAGTTGTGTTTGGAGCAATGGAAAAATTGTTCAGGACATGTGTCTCAAGTTGAGAAATGTCGAGTGTGGCGAAATCGTGATCCAGATCGAGTGGATCAATCTTCCAGGTTGTAAAGGTTTGTCAGGGGATGAAGCTAAAAATGGTTCATTAGAATCCGAAGCTACAAACAGTTTGTTGGGAGTTGAAGCCAAAAGAGGTTTATTTGGAGTTGAGGCTACAAACTAATGAGCATTGTGTCCTGTAATATATGCATATATGTATTTGGTTTCGACCTCTTTGTGTCTTATGCTTGAAATAGTATGTGTTTGTATTAGGCTTCAATTTTCAAGCTGTCTTGTGGTTGAAATATTAATGTTGTACGTATTTAGCATCAAGCATATTGTCTAGGTTTGGAATAATCAGTTCAATATAAATTATGCGTCTATTACTCTGCTTAGTAACAGAAACTTGGCTGTGATAATAAAATTTATGTATATAGATATATATATATACACACACACACACACATATATCAGTATGCGTTTTCTATTTGTGCTATTGATTATATTGATCTCAAGATAAACCGTGAGATTAGTCATGGTCTTGATTAAGTAAAGATATTCCATATTATTAAATAGTTGAAATTGTTCAGTTGATTTCGTTTTTAGAAAAAGATAACTAATTTTCATAATTTTCTCGTTGGTTAAGATTATCATAGTGGCATAAGTGTAATTTTAGTTTTGTTTTAATTTGTCTCAGAATAATTTATATTATCTTGTATTAAGTCCCTAAAATGGATATGTTAGAAAACTACATTTGAATGACCATTGCAATTATGTTTGGCTATATTATTTCAAATGAAACCGATGTATGTTTGAACGTTAATAGGATGTTTGACAAGCATGGTTAAAACCAGCTTGTTAGAGTGATGACTCGAATTTAGTCCTGAAAAGCTCGTGGTGCAATAATTGTGGTGAAAGAACAAATATGAGACTTTTCATGAGATCTGTGATGGTTGTAAAGGGATCAGACCGATAATTGATATGCTAAATTGATAATTAGTGTGTCTAATTAAGATTTAATTTCTAATTAATCATTTTCATGGTATTTCTTATTCATTTGCATTTTAATTATTTTGTTGTTCTATGTTGAATTTTTACCAATTATTGAAATGTTTTAAAAATAAATTTATGGTATTTTACTTTACTTTCAAAATCAGATTTTTATTTTTAAAAAAATGAAAATGACCATGTCCTCAACACTCGCTTAGATATCCCTCCCACATGATATTTCAAACATTAAAACTTAAACATTCAGACCACACACCACGCTAAGCTCTCAAACCAAAAACAATGATCCGAGCATGGTTTTGCCTTGAAACCATTTATGTATCTCTCATTTACAGAAACCAAAAATTCCCTCAACCCACTCTTGCTCTCTCTTCCTCATTCACGTCTCTCTCCCTCTTAGACACTCTCACATTTTGCAAAAACTCAAGACACAAACAGCTTCATTTCCAGCCAAAAATAGAAGCAGAAACTCAGCCTTGAAGCCAACAAATCATTACCAAGCTGTTCAATCCTAGGTTGCTTGCTGTCCCTTAGAGCTAACGTTTAGCGAGATAGGATTGAGGTGTAGGCATGATTGGTGTTAAAGAACGAGGTAGGACTCTAAATCCCTTCCTTGATAGCCATGATTTTAATAGTGTTTTGGTCGCACTTTTCATTCTTAAAATACTTTTAAGAATTGAATAGTGTATGTGTGTGTGTATATATATCCAAAAGATTTTGGATACAAGCATGAATAAATGACAATGAATGTATAATGAAATTTTGGTAATAGTGTATAATGAAATTTTGGTAATAGTGTACCAAATGAAATAAAATGACTAATTGGACTTTAAACACCAAACGATCTAAGAATCCCCATTTGCTTGAGTTCTAAGTGCATGATGCCACACAAAGATCAGGTCGTGCAGAGAGTGACCTTAAGGGTAGAGCCTGAAACCTAGTTCGGGCCACTATGGTTGTGATTTCATTAGGCTTTGCACACAATAAATTTACAATATATGATTTGAGATAAATCATATGACATGAACGGTAAGCATAAAATTTATTTAATGATTTATTATTCCTTCGTATCTTATTTGAATTATTTATTTTATTCTAACATGATGATTTGGAACTCAAGTCTTACTGAGTCTTTTGCTTATGATTTCTACTGTTTTTTAATTTTCCCCCTCTAGGTGGTTCATAGTACGCAGCTGAGTAGAATACTACTAATTTACTCACGGAGTTTGTGAGTTGTTTGGTTAACAGTTTTTCTCAAGGCGTGTAATAATGAGACTTTAAACATGCTCTTTGATTATGTTTTGTTGGACTATGCTATAGTTGTATTTCCTTTATGTCTACACTATATGTGCACCATGTGGAGTCCAATGGGGCCCAGACAGCTTTTGGTGGATTTTAAGTTTTAATTTAATTTGGAGGTTAATTGAGTAATTTGCTGTTGTAATTTTTTTATATTAGTGTTATTTTAACTGAGAATAAATTGACGTAATTAGGAATTTTGCTAAAAATGTTTTAAAAATATAACGAAAATTTCTAGTGTGTTTAATTAATCTTATTTATTTTAATTAAACTGCTACGTTACCACCTAGGTTTGGGTGCATGATGGATTTGGCATCAGAGCCCTAGGTTTTGAACCTTGAAAATTGTGCACACATAGATACAACATTGAAAACCACCGATAGTTCAGTTTTTCTTTTCAAAATTGAGAGAAAGATACTAAGACGTTGTCCTGCCGCTACCGCTGACTCAGACCCTGTTCATGATGAGGGTATGATGAATGCCATGTTTGCTGCCTTTAGACAAATGGCGGCAAGGGTGCAGTGCAAGGATCCTGCGATGAATTGCTAACAGGAGTATTTTTGGGAATTTTGTCATGCAGCGATTTCGACCTCCGATGGGAATGGAGAATCTCAAGCTACTGAGTACTAGTTCAACTTAGTGGTGAAACATTTAGACACATTAGGAGTGCCCTCTAAATTTCGTGTCAAGTTTACAGCATTCAAGCTGGAAGGTAGTGCCAATGCCTATGGAAATAGGCAAAGCGTGTGGAGAACAATAGGAACATCGATTGGGCTGATTTCAAGAAGTTGTTCTATGATCGTTATTTTCCTCAAGGATATAGGGATCAAAAGATTGTTGAGTTCTATTGTTTGGAGTAGGGTGAGATGAAGGTTAAGGATTATGAGACAAAATTAAGTCAATTGGCTAGGTTTGTCCCGTCTATAATGGCATCTAAAAAAGAAATTAAGCTCCAAGAAGGGCATAAGGGTTCTATTTAGCGTCATTTGGTTGCTCTAAGGATCCAGACCTATAGTAATTTAGTGTCATTGGCATTGTAAGTTGAGAGGGACAACACCAATTACTATGAGAATGGAGCAAGGACCACCAGTGGACCTCAAAGAAACAACAGAAGGGGCAACAGCAACCATCGGTAGCCACAGCAATAGTCGAGGAACCAGCACGGTAGTGGTGCAATAGTGGTAGTAGCTGCTTATTCGGCCATGGTTGAAACAATCCTTATAGCTTTTATTGTCATTTTTGCCAGTAGCCTAGCCACATTAAGAGAAATTGTCCGGTTAGGAACACGCTACAGACACCTCATTTTAGAGACGACGTATCCTGATAGCCTCAATCTCAACCTCATGTTCAACCTCAACAGTTTTCTCAATCCTAATGTCATCAGTTCACTCCACAACAGATGTCATTTTCAAATTACTAAACTATTCAACTTAATATTGCATGCCTGATTAAAATCACAAATTATACATAATGAATAATATATGCACCAAAATTATGAATCTTTTTCATAAATTATACCAAAATATGAAAAGTCATAACAATATAAAAATTGTGGATATTATGAAAATTTCTAAAATATTAAAATTTATGAATTTTATGAAAATTTTCCTAAAAATACTCAGTTTTTGAAAAATACGTGAGAATTTGTTTTTATTTTAGGTACATAGTTTTTGGACGTTTTGATGGAAGCTAAGATTAGAAATCATTAGGATATTCGATTTTTGACATTTCTGCAATTTGAGCCATCGATTTCGGTGTACAAAACATGGAGAAGCCATTGAGTTTCATACGAGATCTACAACTAGGTTACACGGGTCACACGACCCATTTTAGGAGGAAGAAGATGATAAAAAATGACAGGTCATTTTGCTCCTCCCACTACAAGACGACATGTCGCTTCTGGGGGAAATTTTAAAAAAAAAAAATCCTAGGCAACTCGAGAAGATCCTAGACTCTGTTAGATGCCATAGAATTCATCTCATCTTTCATGGCGTCAAACCACAAATTTGATACTTTACAATTCATGGCTTGTGAAACGTTTTAAGATTATTTTTAGCTCCAATGTTGTAGTCCAACTCTTGCAAATACACAACATAATCACTGGAAAATTGTTGATTTCTTTAATCTAGTAGATCTTCTTAATGTCATATTAACATTTTCCTAAGGAGCATGTTTAACTAGTTGTTCAACTATTTCCGGCATTTTCCTAAACAATTTGATATAATGGATTATTATCAGTAGTTTGTGGAACTTCAATGATGGGTTGTCCAACACTTGTTTGAGCTTGAGGAGTGTTCACACAACAATCAATTTGTCACTTGAGCAGGAAGGTTAAGCATCTAAATAATCTTTCTCAGAAACAATGTTCTGTGATAAATCACTCCCACTAATCAAGTCATTCTCAAGAAGTGGTGCATTTCTTGATTCCACAATCTTAGTGCTGTGAGATGGACAATAGAATCTATATCCTTTAGACCTTTTAGCATATCCAAGGAAATACTCACTAATGATCCTTGGATCCAGTTTCTTTTCTTGTAGATTATAAACTCTTACTTCAGACGGCCATCCCCAAATGCGTATATGTTGCATACTTGGTTTTCAACCTTTCTATAATTCAAATGGCATCTTTGTTAGACATAGTTCCCTAAAGAGTAAAATGTTGTAATATGTTTTTATAGACATTTTACCAATAAAGAGTTTATTTATTATTCATATACCAAATGTTATCCTCTTTATGCTCATTTTTATTGAATGTATGATAAGCAAACAAAAGTTTAAGACTGTCAGTCTAAACCTTTAAGCAAGATTGTTTGTTTCGTCCATCTTTATTTTGATAATTATAGGATTTTAGTTTTGAAAGATTGTTTTTATGTTCCTAGACTTAAACGGAATTTAATATCTATAGCTTGTTTATTTAAAGACTTTTATTCAGTATCTTTTAATAATAAAATGGTGATTTGTATAAACAAATATTTTATCTGTGATGGATAAATGCAAAACAATCTCTATTTTATCAAATCTAAGATGGACATACTGCTTAACACTAAGGTTAATAATAATAACTCTAAAAGACTTAAGACTTCTCACTTTAATAAGACTTATCTTTGGCGTATGCGATTAGATCATATTGGCCTGAATAGGATTCAAAGGTTGGTAAGGGAAGGGATGGACCTTTAAGTTACTTAGAGGTGGAATCTATACTACAATGTGAATCTTATTTGGAGGGCAAAATAACCAAAACACTATTTAGGTCTAAGGGCAATAAGACCAAAGGAGTTCTAGAACTTGTGCATAATGATGTTTTTGGTCCCATGAACATCAGGGCACATGGAGGGTATGAGTCCTTTGTCACTTTTATTAATGATTACTCAAGATATGGGTTATGTTTACCTAATGCATCAAAAAAGTGAATCTTTTGACAGGTTCAAGGAGTTTCAAACTGAAGCAAAAAAGCAATTAGGTAAACCTATAAAGGCACTTCGATCCAATCAAGGAGATTCCACTCCTCATCCTTCATGCCTTCGAGCTTACTACCCAAAGGCAAGTGCAGTTTCCTATTGTACAGGTAGTCTTTTACTTGCATCCTCCAATATGAAAAATCTGAACCATCAAATTTGGTGATACCGGCTGCCATACCTTCTTCTCCAGTCATCGTTCTTGATCAAAACCTCCGCCCTGATACTAATTGTTGGGGAATTAGGCGACTCCTAATTCTAAGGATCGCAAGAATGAACAATTGTAGAAAATATATAGGAGAAAAGAAGAAAAAGAGACACCAAATTTTTATACAGGTTCGTCCAAAACTGAGACTACGTCATGTTTCTGTCGCTTGCAGATTCCACTATGTTGAAGGAGATTTCAGATTACAAGAGCAGTTTCTCACACACTCACAAATTGTGCTTACCAAAACTCTCTTCTATCTAACACCCTATGGGAATTTTTCTCTCTCAAGGATGGAGCTCTCAAGAATTTTGCCTCTCACAAAATTATGCCACTCATAATTTTCACACACACCTTTCACACACACCCAACCCTAGCCACCTTATGTCTATTTATAGCCAAAAGAGGAGAAAAATAGCAACTAATGGGAAACCCTAGTAGTTTCACGTTTTTGGGACCTTTGAGTTTGACTCTGACTTAAAAAAACATCGCGCATCACAGCGCGTCAACGCCGCGGCGCTCAAAACGAGCGTTGCGGCACCTAGGAGCTCTTCTCCTGGCGCCTAGGTGCCATCCACTTGACGCCTCGGCGTCTTGCCCCTAGCGCCTAGGAGCTCACCACTTGGTGCCTAGGTGCTCTCCACTTGGCGCCTAGGCGTCCTCCTCCCAGCGCCGCGGCGCTCTTCTGCCAGAGCCGCGGTGCTTGCTCCCCGCCTCCGAGGACTGCTTTTTCTCCCTTTTTCTTCCTTTTGTTGGGTTGTCGACTTGATTTGGCTCCACATCTGCAACATATGGGAAGACGAAAATGCGGTATCCTGACTATACAGAAACAGAATCAAGTCTTCAGTATAAGGTCGCCCATTGTCGATTTTAATTATTCCAAACAATTGGATTTCAAATTTATGTTTGCAACATATTGATGTTTTCACAGCCTCCCCTATTTGTAATCAATTTGATTCTTAATTTTCTATCTATGAAGGACGCAGGACTTGTGACTTGGAGATGGCCCCAGTCCTAAGATGGGAGACACTGTTGTGGTATAACACCCCTTATCTCCTCTTTGTTTTCTCTATTTTTATTTTTTTTTCAACTTCAACTTCCAAAAAAAAAGTGCAATCCTTTTTTATATAACTGTATCTTAGAACAATCGTGTATCACTGTCGATGAGATAACCAATTTTGTTGTGATTGATAGTTCTCTTTTATTGTCACACGTGTTCGTGTTCTGATACATTAGTTGTAAAATCCCAATGCTCATTATTAAAGTCAGCCAAATATTTTTGCCACTAATATGTTGAAAGGGCAGTGTTCTAACACACTTTTGAGTCAGGGTAGGGATGCCACAAAGTTTGACATAAAGCAGCCCTTATAGAGATGGCACTTAGATGCTACTCATTCATGTTTGAGTTAGGAGGTTCAAGTTGGTTTTTTTTTACTTTGCAATGAAAATTTAGGTTGATTGGGAAGGTTATACCATAGGCTACTATGGCTGTATATTTGAAGCTAGGAATAAGACCAAGGGTGGTTCATTTGAGGTATCGAGTTCTCCTCTCACCCCTTAAAATGGGGAGTCTTCTGATAGAGCTTGTTTAATGGACGATTTAACTTTTGCATAATTTTCTCTCATTGCAGGGTGATGGCAAGGACTTTTTCAAATTTAGAGTAGGATCTCAAGAGGTGAGAGGCTACTACTCTACCTTTATTTTAAACTAGGTACTATCATCAGAATGTACTCTTTTGATATTAAATTGTGAAGGACAAGAAGGTATTTAGGAATTCAATCGAGATTTTTGAGAACATAATAAGCACATATAAGTCATATCTATCATTACTAGTATGACTTAAGTCTTAGTCACATTAAGGGGTGTTCAAAGATGACAAACTGTGGAAACCAAACAATCCAAACCAAATAAAAAACTTAGTATTTTCAGATTATGGATCTGTTTAGGCAACTATTTTTTGCGGTCAGTTTAGTTGTTTGTTTGTGTTCTGACTCACATTGCGTATCAGTGATTGGTTGCTGAGCTTTAATTTTTAAAATTATCTGGTTATACCAGCTTTTGAAGAGGCTGTTTAAGGCATGGCTCTTGGTGGCATCTCCCATTTATCGGCTTTTGTCATTAAGAAATTGTTTCAAGAAGTTAGCTATTACTAGACAAATTCATACATGTATTTTTATCAAAGGGATGAAAATTTGAGAGATAAAGGGGAGTAATAAATCTTAAACAATTAGGCCTGAGTGCATGAATAAGAAAATTTCACAATCTAGTTCACAGTGGTGCAGGATTATAGTGCCACCAGAATTAGGATACCCCGAGAACAACTTCAACAAGAGGGGACCGAGACCAACGATGTTTTCGGTAACAATCTGCTCTTTTCTTATTAATTCTATGATTCCAATATGATATTGTGCCTGAAAACTGAAAATTGCTTGTGTGACAGGGCCAACGAGCCTTGGATTTTGTTTTGAGGAACCAAGGGCTGATAGATAAGATTCTTTTGTTTGATATTGAGCTACTTAAGGTCATTCCCAACTGAGCTCCCATCAAAATTCAACTTAGCTCATCAGACACAACTTCCTGCATTTAGAGGTTAGTTTCTTTGTGGGCAATATCCTACTTAAGTGGAAATGCATTTGGATTGTAGCTTTAGGGACATTTGAGCTGTGTTAATGTTTATTTCAGCACCTTGAGATACTGATGCATTGAAGAAGCTGGTTTGATAAATACCATCCGTTTTGAGGAGTGAATTTTTGTCTCTGGAGCCGGAGAGCTTTTCTTCTTCGTTTTGTTCTCTTTTGTCAATGCAAGATTGAATTATTGGGTTTTTTTTTTTTCTTTGTTATTGCTCCGATTACTTGTGTTAATCTTATCTGGTTAAATTGGATTGTAGTGGATATAGTTCTGATAAAATATTTGGAATCAACGCACAGCTATACCAATATTTATTTTTTTAATTTCCAAAAAAAGAGGAAAGAAAATAAGGTGAACTAGTGTCTCTGTTATTTCTGTGGGTTCTCACTGAGATTAAATGTTGCTTAATGCTCATGAAATGAGGAAGAGTTTGCTAGGATATCCATTTTATAAAAATATATGCAAGATTAATGAAGTGCAGGGATAGACTTTCTATTATTTCATAAATCACTTTTTCCTTATCTGACACTACAGCTTCACATATGTTCGTTCTTTTCTTTTTCTGAGGTAAGAAGCACAAACATCTATAACGTCAAGATTCAAAAAGTTCATTACAATTAGAAGAAATTCAATGCATTCAAAACACTTGTGTAACAAAACTAAGGCGCCGTTGCAAACCAGAATATCATCATCATACAAGGCAATTCAATTTGAGCAACAATCCAACAGAAAAGCAAGGGAGTTTCGGCTAAAGAAATGCATTTATTTAAAAAAAAAAAATCCTACATGCGACCTAACTTAGAATTGCCAATGGCTCACCTACGTCTTTTGACATTAGTTAACAGATAGTTCTCGTCGCTTGTAGCGCACCATCACCTTTCCTTTCACACCCACAACCATGGCATTCCAATCAATCTCGGGAAATGGTGATACAAGTTCCAATTCAAAGTTCCTCAGCAAATGGCTCCATATTGCCTTAATTTGCAAATATGCAAATGGCTCACCAAGGCACCCATGTCTACCACCACCAAACGAAATATATGAGAAAGGCCCTGCCACCTTGTCCTCTTCTCTCCCAGGTGCAAATCTGTCAGGATCATACATATCTGGGTCCTTAAAAACATGAGGAAGGCGGTTGGCGAAAGCTGGCGATGTCGCAACTATGTGGCCCTTTGGAATGTCGTATTGTTTCCCCTCTCGTGTTTGCACACTAAAATCGCTATGTGAACTACGTAGCAGCATGATCAATGGGGGGTGCAGTCTCAGAGCTTCCTTGATGCTTCGATACAGGACATCCATCTCTGACAAAATATCATGATCCACCTTCTTTCCATGTTTCTCCATGAGTTTTTTCTGCTCCTCCAACACAGCACACAGGTACTCCTTGTGACGGAGGAGATAGGCCCCAGTCCATGTTGAAGTGATAGAACTAGTGTGCTGCCCAGCAAAAAGAGCGGCAATCAACAAGCCTGTGACCTCAGACTCGGTTGTTACGCGGCCATCTTTGTACCTGGACTCGATAAAACACTGTAGCATGTCATTCTCTGACTTGCCGCTTTGCTTACGGGAAGCTATGATGCTTGCAAAGATTTCTGCCAGCTTCTTGCGTGCCTGGTCACGGCGGCGGTGAGCTGGGATGGGAAGGTATGGAACGATGACACTAATAGGAAGCATCCCATTGTCAAGGTCATGGAACAAGGCAGAAACATCAGCAAAGAGCTTGTCACGAACTTCTCGACCCAAAAGACATCTGCTGGCTGTCAGAATAATCAGATGCTCTAGCTCATACTTCAGGTCTACCTCGCCGCTGTCACCCCACTTGGAGAAGTAATCCTGCCAAATACAAGTGTATTGGAAAAAATTAAAAAATGAATATCTTAAATTACATATGAATGGCTGAAGAATACAAGACAAATTAAACTTTTTAGCTAACTGGTTGTCTTTAATCAGGCAATGGACAATGAAAACCTACAACACCCAACTCATTTAGCAAAGATCATACAACTAAACTTGCCTTCATGAAGAGCATACCGTGCGTTGTGCAGCTGGTGACTGTTCATGCTCAAACAAGCATGAAAAGTATAGCTTAATCACAAGAAGAGACACGCACCAGAAGTAAATTTGGCTACTTAATGGTATGGTAAGATTAATTCTAGTAAGCCTTAACAGGAAAATAACTTCACATTTTTCCGCTTGTTATCAAGGTTTTATCTAATTTGTACGTCAAGCCAAATTAGTTACAAAATCTTAAATGGCTCCTCAATTGGTGGGAGTTTTGTCAAAAATCCTATTAAAGATTGGGAAGGAGAAATGTTTAAACATGTTAATTGAAACAACCCTTTTTTTTCGATCACCTTTCCTAGCACAATTTTGTTAGATGTTATTGTTGCCATGTAGCAGAGCCTTGGCTCAAACCGTTGTTATCTGATGATATGCAAAACTTAATAATGTAACAATATTCAAAGTAATACAGTGCCAGGCAAAACAACTCAATGAGAAAACTATCGCTTGAAACAACTAAATATTATGAAAATATTCGTTCCAACTTCTCACCTCTGCTTCTGTAACCATCTGATCCACGTAACCCTTGAGTTTATTGACTCTGAGAGCCTCTGTGAAGAAGCGGAACTGCTCCTGGCGGACTGAGTAATCGACGTCAAAGACAACTCCAGGTCCAAAAGTTGGCACATTGAACTGGTACACCTCCTGTTGGCTAAGATCAGACTCGGGGGCCTTGAAGAAGTGGGCTGAAACCTCATGGCCAATCAGAAAAGTTATCTTCTTATGAAAAATGTTCACAGTGAACACACTACCAAGCTTGGGATACTCTTCACGGAGCATCACAATGGGACCTTTTATGAATCGGAGAAGTCCCCCAATGAGAGGCCAAGTCCTCACCACCGGGGGAAGACGTTTCTTAGATCGCGGCATTATAAGCACAGAGATGAGCTTGGCCACCACCAGAGTGGCCACTATGAGCAGACCCGTATTCAACAGCTTGTTATCAACATCCATTCTTAGGTGATTCTGATAGAATTACAGGAACTCAACCGATGATTTTCACAGAAACGGAAAAATCAGAGAAGCAAATCAATCACATTTCGTAATTTACCATCAAAAGTTAACAATCAGTGCCCACACAGAAAAGCAAAATCAGAGAAGCAAATCAATCACATTAGAAATTACCACCATAAATTCTAACAAACATAACTCACACAAAAATGGGACAATCCGAGAAGAAAACCAATCAAATTAGAACGTACCCATCAATTCCGACAATCACAACTTACGCACAAACAGAAAGGAGGGAGAAAGGAAAAAAAAAAGAAGAAAACAACGATTTTGGCTGATGTTTGCAAAATAAGTGAAAATAATTTTATTTTAAAAAATAAAAAATTTTAAAAAATTATATGGAAAGTGTTTTTAAAATTTTTTCTTAAAATACATACAAAAAATATTTTTTAAAATTTTTAAAATAAAACCAATCGGAGCCAAACTTAATATTATTGTCAGACAAAAACAAAAGAATCGTTTAGTATTATTTTTAAAATATGAAAAAATATTTTTGTTTTAAAAAATAAATAAAAATTTAAAATTATATTTAAGAATGTTTTTAAAATTTTTGCTTCAAAAATCATTTCAAAAAAACCAACAAAACCATTTCAAAAAAACCAAAAATAAAACCAAACCGGGACATTTTCTCCCAAATCGATAAGCCACAAAATGCAAATCTTCATCAATGACCGGAAAAACAATGTAAAGGAAATACAAAAGAGAAAATGAACAAGAAACGCCTAGGAAATCCAATTTGCTAAATCCCTAGCTTAAACCCTCCCCCAAAAAATATATATATATTGACAAGAATACAGCAAAAGAGTTGAATCTTACAGGAAATGCGGAGAAAAGCAGCAATGCCGGCCAAAGGGTAAAATCAGAAAGAGAAAACAGATTTCATCGCACTTAGAATTGAAATCAAAAGGCAGAAATGCAAATTCAATAGGGAAAGTTTCGGATTAAGATCATTAACAGAGAAAATCATACCTCAAAATTTTAAGATTTAGACCAGCGGAGAGAGAAAAATGTTGTTTCTCTCTCCACTCTCACTCTAACTGGACCGGTCCTGATAATTAGGCTTTTTCTGAGATGGAGATTAGGCTTTGTATTTAAGGGGAGTGAGAAATGAGCCGAGCCGAGCTGCCAGCTGTTTTAGCCGCAGAGGAATCTGCTCTCTGGACTTCGGTGCTCGTTGGATCTGGAAAACAGTGGGTCAGGAAAAGGTGTATTGTAATACACTTGGCGTTCTATTATTGGTTCCCTGCATATTGTTTCACGTGCCAAGTTCTTTTTCCACACGAGAGTACGACAAAAGGCAGCCACGCTCGGGCTTTTTGGTGGTCTCAACTCAAAACGACTCTGCTCCAAGGAAACAAGCGGCACAGATCAAGCGAGAGAAAGTTTCGTTATGAACGTTTCGCCATGTGTCAGTACACAGTTTTGCTAAACTCAAGCCTTTCCACGTGTCACAATTTGATTCGTAAAAAAAAACATGCTCATATTATTAGTCCGTTGAAAAACGAATAGGCAGTGAACATGGTGTTTGAAAAGGTGGTGGGAAACAATGATGAAAACTATTTTTATTATAATATATGAGAGTTTTATACTATAGTATATTTTTTTATTGTTACTGTAGCATATAAGAGCTTTATACTGTTCATAACTGAGATTGTGGTGTAGTATATTTTTTTATTGTTGCTATAACATGTAAGAGCTTTACACTGTTTATAACTGAGATTGTAGTGGGAACTGAGTGGTTCCCACTACTGCCAAACACCCTTGAAATTTTAAAATCTTTTTAAGCAGGGTATTTTTTAAAATACAAATTTAATATATTATAGATATAAATTAATCAGATCTTATATTCTTTTGTATGTCGAAAAATACTAGCAATTAGTGAAGAGATAGACGTTCCCCAATAGCCTAACCAACTAGTTTTCTTTGCTATTCTCTATCCACGATTGGAGTGTGAGTGAGCACACATCGTACAGCTTTTCCTTTAGTGACTCTCCTTTCAACCAATTGAGAAAACCTAAAGCTAAGGTTCTTGATTGTGAACAATAGCTCTATGAGTTTCAGAGTTTCTCACACTAGAGTACTCACTCTAAACTTATCAACTAATCAAATAACTGAGAAAACTCACTCCTATTTATAGAGGTTGGACTTAGGGTTAATCATTATCAAATAAGGCCTCAAAATTCAAATCTAGATCAGCTTCTGATAAAAATTGCGTCTGAAATACGTAATTAGATAATCGTTAGATAAGCAGTCCAAACTTATCCATCAGCCTATCGAACTTATTTCATCGGTAGGACGAATTAGCAGATCGGCCTATTGAACTTGCAATAATAAGATCCCTAACAATCTTTTTATTTTTTACTTGAGATTCTTTAGATAGATTCTCAGTTTTAATTTAAATAACCCAATAAAGATTTTATCTGATCAAAACAGCCATACTTGGATAATCTTATAGAAAATTAAATATTTCTGATAATCCAACATATTTATCTTGAATTAATTCACAAAATTAATTCAATAGATAAACAGACATGAATTATATGATCCTATCAAATTTCAGTCAATCTAATAATTTAACATAAGTCACCAATTTATTACAAAAGCATGTCGTATCGTTATAGGATTTATTATGAGTTGGCAAAGAGGGACTTAATGGACGTATATAGTTTAAGCTCCGATAATTATAAAATACAATATCTTAGATATATATTTTATAATTATCAATTCTAACGCTATTTCATTAAAAGCTTAGAGCTCACTCTCAAACTATATAAAAGCACGAAGCTCCAAATAAGCTAAGCGTTCATGACATATCATAATGTGTCGTATTCCCATAGGATATTTATAATCGGCTTAAGGATAAATTCTATCTTACTTCCTGATTTTTATCTTACATTCCGTTATTTCACCATTGGAAAACTTACTATCCAAAGATAGTATACCATGTGGTTACACCTATGTATCCAAATGGTTGAGTGGTCCAGTCTTTCAATTACAGGATAATACATATACGAGAATATCATTAGCTCTATAAAAAGAGCTATGGATTCTATATCTATGAATAACAGGTCTACGCTCTGATGAGTTATGTCTGTAACGTACCCGTATGCATACCATCATAAAGTCAAGATGTCACCCTTTGATACATCAAAAGACATAAATCAAGATAATGGGCCCATTAGTCATTTTAGGATTATGACACAATACATATGAATGTCTAAAGTGAATTGATTTGCACAGATATAATTATAAATCCAAATCAATTCAACTTTATGTCTTGATCCAATACATTATCACCTATGCCAATATACCAATGTTTCTATTCGTGGAGTCCCACTCCGATGGCTAAGACAAGCCATCGTTAGAGATGTAAACAACATAACAATCTTAGCATGAATAAAGCGTCCAACTTTATTCCCTTGATTGTGGATCTTATAATTTAGACCGTCACTTTTAATATTCATATATTCCGTGTAATCTGTCCATCATATGCATGATTTTTAAAAGTTTAGACTGACAATCTTAGACTTTTGTTTGCTTATCATACATTCAATAGAAATGAACGTAAAGGGGATAACATTTGGTATATGAATAATAAATAAACTCTTTATTGATAAAATGTCCCCAAAAATCATATTACAACATTTTACTCCTTAAGGGCACAATGTCTAACGTCGGCCACATACGATCACACTAATTAGTGGAGTAAAAAAGTGGCAGGACCCATAAACCGACAATGCACTCGCGTGTGCCATTGCCAAACAAAGACTACATGGACACCCAGGTGGGGCCCATTTGATGCGAGAGTTACAGGCCATGTTGGGCGACCTTCCTCTCTTTGCGCATGTATGAATGTGCCAATCCAGACCGTTCACGCAATAGATCGAATGGCTGCAATGATGTCTCCAAATCTGATCCTTACTAATAACTTTCTCCTAAGTTGCCATGCTGAAATAAATTCCCCATCAATATCCCTACCAAAACTCTAATTTAGGACCTCTCAAATACATTTTTAACCTCTATACAACAAATAATCTATAACCTTTATATAAAAGATAACATTTTTGGCTTTTTTTTTTTAACTTTCACTTCTCTCTTTTGCCTTGCATTTTTTCTACTCTTGTTATTTTTTCATATTTTTTCAATATATCAATATTCTTTAATTGTTCAGCCGAAATAATTTGTTTTTTAAATGTCACTATCCAAACATTGTTTAAAAACCTACCTAAATGCACAATAACCTTTTTTTGTTTTTGCTTTTTTCTTATTTCTTTTTTCTCTCATTTTTCTTCCCATTCTTGTCCTTTTTTATACATTTTTGCTTTTTGTCATATTCTTGTTCTTTTTTCATACATATTTGTCCTTTTTTTTTACTTAATTTCTAATTCTTTTCTTTTTATTAATATGTTCAATTAGCTCATGCTTTTCGATTAGTAAATAAATAAATCATAATATAGACTATTTTTTGAGAAAACCTCATTGTATGTCATATTTTTAAAAAGGACAACTTACAAGAGTGCCTCCTTATGAAGTACCTTTTTAAGAATGCCCTCCTAAAAGGCTCTTTTTAAAATTATCTATTTAATTAAAAAAAGTCATTTATTAAAAGTTCAAGTTACTTTTCCTTCTTTAATTAAAAAATGTGATTTATTATAAGTTTAAATTACCCTTCATTCTCATTCTCTCATGCGGTAAATTACTTTGGGCGCTAACACGGGGTACCAAACCTAACCTAGTAGGTTCTAAAGTTAGAACCTATAAGGTTCCAATATGTTTTCTTTGCAACAAAGAAGCATTAATCGACACATGGTGCCAAAGCATAACCTGGTAGATACCAACATATTTTCTTTAAAACAAAGAAGCACTTACCGCCTCCTCCGATAGCCGATGCAAGGCGCTGGGCATAACCTGCTAGATTCTAAAGCTAGAACTTATCAAATTTCAACATATTTTCGTTGAAATAGAGAAATGCAAACCGTATTCGATCGTTGGCGTAGGATGTTGGAGTGTAACCTGGTAGGTTCCAAAGATAGAACCTACCAGATTCTAACATATTTTTTCGAAACAAAAAAATACCAACCACCTCCAATTAGCGGCACGGAGTGCTAGAGTGTAACTTGATAAGTTCTAGAGCAAGAACCCGCTAGGTTATGTCACGGAACCCACGAGGTGCCAAGAAGTTTTGTTGCAGAACTCGCTAGGTTCCATCATGGAAACCGTCAGATTCCATCCTAGAATCTAGCAAATTATTTATTTCCTATTTTTAACTAAATAAAATTCACAATATTATGTGATTTTCAACAACAAACTAAAACGAAAGCATAACAAAATATATCTGACAGCCAAAACATAACAAAAATTCAATCACCAAATTACAAATAAAAAAAGATAAATCCTACATAAGTTCTAATATCAAGAATCATCAAATTTGGTGGTGAGATTGGTAAGTGCATATATCAATTATCCAAGGCAAATTAGTTCAAAAATTTAGATATGAAGACAGGTTAAGATTTGTGGAAATGAACACCACAAATTGGTCTTTTATCATCAACTATCAGACCTTGCAACTAATCGAATCTCATCATCAACATTTGCAAATTTCATCAAAACAAACACCATATCTTTAATCAAATCTAAAACCTAAATCAAAAGGCACAAAAAAAAGTTCAAATTCCTTATCCTGTTTGATCGTAAAGAAAAGCACAAGTATTTTTTCTTCCAAACAGAAATTAAAACATAAACACTCCACTCTCGCTCTCTTAGATTTGAAGTTTCAAATCACTTTCTCACAATTCGACACTCAAAATTTAGCATTATATGCAAATGTGAAAATGGAAAACATGAACAAATCTGAACAAAGAAAACCTAAGAATGAAAAATTCACCTCAAATCTATCTGTGATAAATGAACACCACATTCCATAGAGCAAAAAAGAATCACCTTAGAACGTGACGCAGACAAGCTTCATGTGACAGGACTAGGTTTCGTCACAAATGGCATTGCCATTGAACTTAGAGCAGTTGAGGAGAGAGAGTGACACAAATCTAGACTGAGGGAAGAGAGAGGAGAGAGAGAGAAGGATGCAGAGGAGAGAGAGTGAAGGAGGTAGAGAGAAAAAGAGGAGAGAGAGTGATGGAGGCAGAGAGAAAAAGAGAAGAGAGAAAGAATTAGGGTTTTTGATTTTTGAGAGAGAATTATAATGGGCAAAACATAAATGTATAATTAGTATTTTAAAAATAAAATAAAAAATAGGCAATTTTAAAAAGACAAAAGTGAGAAGGCAGTTTTAAGAACTCACTTACTTAAGCGGGCATTTGTATAAATTTTTCTTTAAAAAAAGGCATTCATGTCACATTTAAAAGAAAAAGTTGTATCATACTACCACTCATATTATATATTTGAATTATGACCTACTTAAACATGCATGGTATTATAAAAAGTATGTGTTTTAAAAGATGGTATTTGTGAAACTTCTCCTTATTTTTTTAAGGTAAATTACACTTATACAATCTAAATTGATTTTTTTTTCCATGTCATACCTTAAACTCTTAATTTTGATATAATGCAATCCAATCAATAACTAAAGTCAATTAATAGAAGACAATTAAAGTGAAATTTCAAAATTTATATGGTGTTTGACAAGTATAGTATGAACCAATGAGTTTGAACTAGTGTTTGGGCTTGAACCAAAAGTAGTTGAAACTAGTGTTTGGATGGTTAAAGAGTTTGAACTCAAAAGTTGAAAAGAATGGATTATGTAATTTTTTTGAATAATATTTAATTAATTATTTAGTCTTTATATTAATATTTCTATTTAAGTCTTTCATAAGAATTTAGTATAAATAATTTAGCAATACAAAAGAATTCCATGAAAAATAATTTTTAAGTCAAATGAAAAAAAAATCATAAAGCATATGTTTAAATAAGAAAAAAATTGGATGATCAAGTTCCTTAAGTTGTCATTGATACAACATAATTTGTTGTAGCCATGGCATCACTGTATTCTTGCATAATCTCTAGACTTCAAACATCGTTCACAGTTATCCTGTCTTGTGAGATTTCATCTTTGATATTATCAACTCAATCATCATCAAACTCATCGTTCTTTTGTTCAAACACTAAGATTGGAACTTCATCGTGATTATAATGTCACATAAGAGTGTCATTTTCCCTCTTAAACCCATCTTCACTGCCTTCCTCGGTGCATATTTAATAAACTATGGACCACTACACAAGCCATTGAAATCATCACTTCTTTCATAGCTTCCAAACATCGAAGGTTCTCTTGATACAATTTCTAAGTGACCAATGTTTGAAGTTAAACAACTCTGCTACAGAATGGAAACTGGTGTTACGTTTGATGTACTCTTCCAAATGATAGGTGGTTCATCAATATGATGTAAGTATATAACCCCTATTTATATCGCCAGAATCTACCAAGTAGTAATTGCCTAGAAACACCTTTTCTAACGTTGGTATGCACAAGCAGTAAGAGTTAAAAAAAGGAATTGATTTAGAAAAGTACCTCCTGGTGGAATCAAAAAGGCATGGCAATATATGTCACTTTGTAGCGCACATAAATTGTGAACAGACCCCTCCCAGCCAATAATATGAATGAAAAATTCATATCAAATAAGCACATTACTAGTATGTTTAATGTGAGCATACTTTTTCGAATCCAATATTTTTCTCTATCAGATGGTAGCGGTACTAAAGGTATGTGTGTATTATCAAGAGCTCTTATATATGGTTGAAAAGGGAAAAATAGAGTTATTTGTTTGCAATCAATTAGCATTAATATGCTTTAATATAATATCAATTTAACATGCATATACTACTACAAATACTAATGTCAAAATAATTATAACATTTAAGTGCATTTTCTCTAATAATTCAGGACAATTTAATGTAGTCAGACGCTTTGATGAAATAAGACCTCAATGAACATAGTGTCCATGGTGCCTCATAGAAGCCTCAGGATATAATTCCCTAGAATGTTGCCAATGATCTTTGGCCTTTCTATTTGTCATTGCATGAGATACAATTATAAGTGCATAATTTGACATAATTTTTCAATCAATATTCTCATGTTTCCTTACTTGATTCTTGAGTATTTTGTACTTTTATTATGTTTTTATATTTTGTTGGTATTTTGGAGGATTAAAGAAGTTTGGAAATTGAAAATATTTATTTGGAGGAGTTCTGGGTGTCTAGGATCGAGAAAATGAGCACTACAGTGTGCATTGCATTAACGTAAATCCATGGATCAAAGACGGTAGCACCTAAGCATTGGTTTTGGGTGCCTAGGTCTTGGGAACTGTAAGATCGCATAATTTTTCATACCACCGCAATGCTACCACCTAGTGCTATAGTGCTACATCGAGAAAATTCTATGTTTTCTCTCCCAAAGTGAACCCAAAGTTACCCATTTTGACCCAACTTTAAGAGCCTATAAATAGACGAGTTTAGGATTGATTTAGAGACCTTTTCCTTAGTTTTTCTTAGCCGTCTTTGGAGAGAAAGAGAGAGAAGCAAGGAGAATTCTCTTGAAGCTCAAGAAGATTCATCCGCGTGGAGATTTCTTCAAGATCAACAATAAATTTTTATCTTCTCCTTCTTTCTTATGAACTCCATATGTTTTTTATTTATTTTTTTATTGTCTAATTTTATAACAATGTTAGGATAAATTTATTTTGTGGTTAAGTGTGATTTCAAAATCTAGACATGATATTGTGATTAATATTTTCAGAATTATTTCTATGTTCTAATCGAAATTGTTTATGTTCTTCTATAATTATTATTTATGATGATTTTCTTTTTTTTTTTATGGCCAATTAAATAAGACTTGAGAATATTCTATTACTAGGTTAGAATTCTTGATATATAATTGTCTTGATTTTCTAATTATTAGTAGCAAATTATGGTCAATGATTGTAAGAAGCTTTTGTTTGATTGCATGTAGAATATAACTTAGGTTGAACAAACTGAGCTTTATGTGTTTGCTGCTTAGATCAACCTATCTTTTTCATCTTAATGCTTTCGTTGAAATGAATCTAGAGAGCTTGTCTTGGATTATTTAATAGAAAGAAATTTAATAAAGAGCTTATTTTATTAAATGACACAGTATGGAAAGAATAGGATGACAGAGCTTATTGTTATCTACAGTTGGTAGTTTTAGTAAAAAATTGTGAATAGTTTTGTGATTAATGACATAATTATTGTCGAGTGGTGATAAATGATCTTTTAACCAGTTTTCTCATTATTATTTACAACTTCATGGAATTTGCTTTGCTTTGCTTTGCTTTAATTTATTTAATTTTTTCTTTTTTTAATTTTCAAACATTTAGTTAATTAATGCTCCCTTTTATATAATTGAAAGATTAATAACTAGTTAATTAAGCTTAATTCTCTGTGGGAATAACCCTTATACTTATTTTTTGGTGAACTTATGAGGCTGCATGATATGAAAATAATTAGACACACATTTAAAAATAATACATAACTTATTATATAAAATCTTGCCTCATTGTAGGGGCAAACGGAGGCTTTGCTCAGTGATAGCATATACGTCCCTTGGATTTTTAAAAGTTTGTATCTTTACCTATAGTTTTTCAAATCTTTTTATACATATGCCACCTTTCATTCACAAAATTTTAAACATGCTACCCTCCTTAGCAAACTTTTTCTCTAATTTATTCCTATTAAAATTATTTTTTTTTGTATGCGTTATTAAATTTTTGTTTCTAATTTGCCCCCATTATAATGATATTTCTTAAACGTCTCTTTGTTTAAGTTTTTTTTTCCTCTTAGTTTACTAAAATAATACTATTTTTAATATAAATTTGACCTTGATAAATACATTATCCTAATCGCACCCTATAGAATAATTTATCTTGAATGCAACCTTTCTAAATATTATTTTCTCTTTTGTACTTCCTAAAAAATTTAATATTAATTTTGCCTCATCAAAATCATTTTTTTATAAGTGTTATGTGTTATTATTATTTTTTATTAAACTAAACATACAAAGAAAATAATATATCAAGAAAACAACTAAACTTTAAAGAAAATATTATGTTTAGTTCACGTAGTGTTTGTTATTCAAACTATTTTATAGTATTAAGAGTTGAAATATTTATGGTTTCCAAAGTTTTTCATATCCTTAACTTTTTCCCCTAAAACAAGATTATGGGTCCGCCACTGTCTGACTGACTAAGTCAGTCAATGCCACTTATAGGGTGTTTAGAAGAGTAGCTTAATCTATTAGTTTGAATTTGAGAATTGTAGTATTTCACTGTAGCATATGAGAGCTTTACATTATTTACAATGGTTTGAGCTACTCTTTCAAGCACCCTATTAGAAGCAACATTGTCATTGTCAAATGATCAAAGGAAGCAATGAATACTTATCTAACTTCTCTCTCTCTTTTTTTCTTCTTCCTTTTTTTTTATTTGTTGAGAATGACGTTAATCCTCACTGATTACTTATTAAATATTAAACTCTCCTACATTATTTTTGCACAAAGATTTTTGTTTTCGCAAATTTTAGGCCCTGTTTGTTTTTGTTCTTAAAATTTTTGGAAATATTTTTGTATGCTTTTTGAGACAAAAATTTTAAAAACACTCTCAGTACAATTCCTCAAAAATTCTTATTTTTAAAAATAAAAACTTTTTACTTACTTTTAAAACAATATCAAACGACTCCTTAATATTCATCTCATCTCCCTTTCTCTCGCTAAATCTATAAATACACGCTTAAGCACTTGTTAATGCATCTTAAAATTTGTGTTTTTGTGCTCATCTATATAACAAATAGACCCCTTAAAAACTGCATTCTACAATCTACACCCAATTGTTGATCCCAGGGATAGAGCCACAGGATAAAAGTGGGCGGGTCCTTGTACTTTTTTTTTTAATATTGAATATGAAATTTTATAAAAATTACTTTTTATCCCGCTTAAAATTCTATTCTGCTCTCCTAAAATTTATATCTCATTTATTTAAATTTTTTTTATAATATTAGTATACATTCAATTCCTCTCGATTATTTTTTTTGGCTCTGCGCTAGTTGATCCAACCAAAGCTCACCAAATCAATAAATCTCCTTTCTCACCAAATTCGTCAACATGATTTGAAGAGGTCAAATCAGTGGAAGACTTGCTTCCTTCGAGGGAAAAAGAAAAATATAATTATGTGTTTTTTTTTTGGTTATTTTGAGAAAAAAAAAGGGGGAAAAATTAAAAATAAAATGAAAGAAAAATGCATGCAAGACTTTAAAAGGCAAAAAGAACAAAATATGAGGAGAACGAGCGAAAAAAGACGTGAAGCATTCACCAGCCATAATTCTAAACCTATTAGAGTCCCGCTATGCCACCCACTCACTCATGCGTTTTGGAAATTGAATCAACAGCAGATGAGAAGTATGGTTCGAACAAGTCATTACCAAATCGAACAAGTCATTACCAAATCATCTCTCTGTCTCTCTAAAACTCTCCTTTTCATCTAAAACTCTCTTTTTCATCTAAAACTCTCTTTTTTCGACTGTCGCGAACAACAAAAAGAAACAGACAAAATAAAAAGCCTCGGCAAGGCAAGAACAACAAAGAAGAATACGAGAGCCAAAGGAATACCCAATTCTCTATATAAATATTCCATCCAATCAAAGCTCTTAAACATTTCTCAAACAGAATTAAAAACAAAAAAACCAGGTCAGCTGTGACATGAAGGGAGATCGGCAAAACAGCTTGCGGACGTAGCTCTAGGCGGAGAGATTTGGTGAAGAGCGACGATATAAGAGAACGACCCTAAAAACTTCACCCCAACAGAAGAAAAAAAAAAGGAGAATGAACTACATTATCAAATTTTTTGCAATTTTCAAAGCGAAACATGCACACATAAAAAAAAGAAAAAGGGAAATTGGCTATTAGCAATGGCTTTTTTATTTGCTAAAAATCCTAGCCGCACTCCATCTGGCTGCGAAGGTTCCCGCAGAAGTATTCAACGGCAACATTTTTATCTCTGTAAATTAGGGAAACATTTAGCGGTTGCAGTATCATTGCTAAATATCTTGCAAACTACACCAAATCTAAGTCAACAAATTGACTTTTCATGTAGTTGCTGGATGATTGTTTAAGCAACGACATAAAGTTGTCGCTAAAACTTTGGTCGCAAAAGGGTCCAATTGCTGTAGTGTGTACTATCAAACATTGAACTAATAATTGTGGTTAGCTTATACATGCAACAATATTGCTCCTGGCCTGAAGCCAAACATCATGATTATAGATTTTTTTTTTTATTCAGTGAGGTTGATGATGGTTTATGTACAATGAACTCTACACAAAATTACGAAATTAGGCTTATATATCTCCTTTTTTGTTCTTTGTCATGTCTGTTAGAGAAATTCGTATCTGTCTCTATCAAATGTTAGAGATCAAAGATCATACAAAATTGCATGAAAATACACATTTTTTATGTGTTTCAAGTCAACTTGGAGCTCCAGCAACACTAAAAAATACAAAAAGCAGTATCGGGTCAAAGAACTCAGCGCCTTGGTGTTGGATGTATAGCACCTAGGCGCTGAGGCGCCCAAGCATTGACACCACAATGCTGGTTCAATGCGCGGCACACACAACGAAGAGATACTTACGTAATTTTTTTCCCAGTGCCAACCCAGAAAGTTGTTTTTTGTACTATTGTTTAATTTGAATTATTTCAAACTAGTATATTCATTGGTTGTATGTTTTCATACAAACCTGAACACCTATTACAATCGGACATATCCGTTATAATGGTTGTAATATTACGTGAAGAGATATCTTTACAAATGAAGAGGTATCTTTATGTAAAAGATTATATAGATTGAACTAGTCATATTCATTCATAAAATCACACCTCTTATTATATAAACTCCTAAAAATCTACAAATTTCATCCATTATTCTAGAACACAATATTATTGTTAGATATTATGTTCAAGAGTTGTTGTATCTTGGAGGTAATTTGCTATTAAACTCATAGTAAACTTTGAGAAGTAAGGGGAAATAAAATATTTAAGAAAAGTATTTTAATATACCTCAAACTCTTTTTTATTTCCAGAAATTCAAGCCTTTATTTTTTGCTCTACCTACAAACAAACCAACAATCTTAAAGGTTTTGGCCTACTACGATCAAGGTTGACAAGGATATAGCATCTTTCTTCAATCCAAATGTTCAACTCGATCGTTTTGATGGCATAAACTTCACTCGCTAGAAGTGAAAGTTGTTCTTCCTAATCATCTTGCTTAAGATCACCTATGTGCTTGATTCAAAGTTAGAGCCACTTCCGTAAACAAAGGAAGACAATTCTAACCAAGTGAAGGCCGCTATGAATGAATATGAAGATAATGAAGTCATATATCAATGACACATTCTCAACACTATCCCCAATAGGCTCTCTCATCTCTTCAACATAATGGAGTCTCTAGTAAAGATGTGGAACACTTTTGAGTACATGTACAATACCGAGAATGAAGTTTTGTACATTGGAATTCACTATAGTAGATACAAAGTCTGTTTTTGATCAAATACATGAACTACAAGTCTTTGTTACTAAGCTTTTGAGAATTAAAATAATATTTTTAAATTGTTCAAAGTAGGGCTTTTTTACTAAATTGCCCCAGAGTTGGAATGGTTATAAAAAAGAAACTCCTTCATACAAAAGATGATATAATCTTAGAGGAATTACTAAAATACTTGAAGATCAAAGAGAAGACTAAGTCTAATGATCCCAAGAGCAAGATTATGGATTCCTTTAAAGTTAATGTCGCTGAAGCTAGTAAGTCTGGTAATGGCCTAAAAAAGTTCTCTGAAAGTTTGCTTCTTTTGTGGGAAGAAGAACCATAGCCAAAATGACCATAGGTACAAGCATAAAAAGGAGGAAGTTAACTCCAACAAAGTCAATTTTGGTAAAGAGAAACCTAAAGAAATATGTGCTATGGTCTTGAGATGTAAATTGACATGATTACTGAAACCAACATGGCTGCAACAAAATTCTACTATTGGTGGCTAAATTCTAGTGACACCATTCATGTTTGTAATAAAAAAAACATATTTTTGTCACATGCAGTGGAAAAAGAAGGACAAACGGTTCTCATGGGGAACTATGATGCAGTGGTGGTTGTGGGAAAGGTATGTCGATATTAGCTTTATTTCTAGGAAGAAATTTGGCTTGAATAATTTCTTTTATGTTCCCAATATTAGGATGAATCTTCTTTCTACAAGTTCAAAGTGTAAGAACAGGCTTAGGATTGTATTTAAGGACAATACTTGTATTGTATCTAAGAATGAGGCATTCGTAGAAAAGAAATATTCTTGTGATGGCATGTACAAACCAATCATTAATAATAATAAAGTTATGAATTCTGCTTATATGGTTGATTCTTTTGACGTTTGGCATGCTCGTTTAGCATACTTAAATTTTAGATGTTTGAAATACATATCTAAATTTGGTTTGATTAATTGCAAAGATGTAAAACATGATAAGTATAAGATTTGCCTATAAGAAAACATGACAAAGATACTCTTTCCTAAAGCCGAACAAAATACTCAAATGTTAGATTTAATTCATACTGATATTTGTAAATATAATAGAATTTTGACAAGAGGAGGAAGAAGATATTTTATCACTTTCATTAATGATTGTTGTAAATACATACATATATATATATATATAATTAATTAGAACAAAAGATAAAGTCTTGGATAAGTTTAAACTTTTTAAGGTTGAAGTTGAGAACTAAAAAGATAAAAAGATCAAAATGGTTCAAAGTAAGAGAAATGATGAATATTTTTCAAATGAATTTAATGCCTTCTGCGAAGAGTATGGTATTAACCAAAAGTCAACCCTTTTTACTCCTCAACATAATGGTTTAGCTGAAAGAAAGAATAGATTTTTCATGGATATAATTAACTCTATGCTTCTTAATACTACATTGCTAAATAATTTATTGGGAGGGGTACATCTATAAAAACACATGTTTCTCTGTATGAAACATAGAAAGGAAGAAAACCAAACTTGATGTATTTAAAAGAATGGGGTTGTTTAGCTTTCTATAGAGTGCATGACATAAAACTTCGAAGTTAGGTGCTAGAGGAATTAAATATGTTTTCATAGGTTATGTTGAAAATTCTAAGGCATATAGATTGTTAAATCTAGATCTAATGTGATTTATTGAAAATAAATTTACTATTGATCCTATTACTGAATTAGAGTCTAATGTTGATCAACCATGTGACTATACTCCTGGTACCTCCACTAATAAACGGAAAGAGTCTATGACATCTTTCGAATCAAGGAGAAGTCAATGTGAAAGAAAAGAATAGAGTTTAGCACTTGATTTTATTTCAGCTCAAGTGTTAACCTTCTATTGAAGGAGATAAAAATGATGTACTTAATAGAATACCTTTGTTGCTAAATATTGAGGAAGATCTAAAGACAAAGACGTTTAGTGAAGCTACGTTATCTATAGATAACTCATTTTGGAGAAACGTCATAAATGATGAAATGAATTCAATAATGTCAAATCAAACTTGGGTCTTGGTTAATCTTCCTTCGGGATTGAAACCGATAAGCAATAAATGAGTGTTTGGAGGAAAGTACAATACCAATGGGTCTATATAACTTTTAAAACTAGATTGGTAGCTGAAGGCTTTAAAAAAAAGCTTGGTATAAATTACTTTGATATATATGTTAGCTAGGTTGATATTCATTAGAGTGCTATTTGCAATTGCTTTGATATATAATTTACATGTGCACCAATTAATGAGTATAAAAACTACTTTTTTAAATGGTGATCTTGATGAGACAATGTATATGGAACAATTTGAGGGGTTTGTATTGCTTGGAAATGAGAAAAAGGTTTACAAGTTAGTTAAGTCACTTTATGGGCTAAAGCAAGCCCTAAAACAATGTCATGTGAAATTTGATTTTTTTTTATTTTGTCTCGTGGTTTTAAGCATAGTAATGCAGATAAATACATATATTTTAGATTTACAAATGATTTTGGTGTGATTATATGTTTCTAGGTTAATGACTTTCTTATCTTTGGAACAAACATGTAAGGGGTAAATGACACTAAGAAGTATCTAACTTCACAATTTAAAATGAAAAATCTTAATAAGGTTGATACTATCTTAGGTATGAAAGTGAAGAAGCATAGTAGGGGTTACTTGTTGTAATAATCTCATTATATTAAGAAGGTGCACTACAAGAAAAACTACATTTAACAACGTATTATTTATGAAATATAGTTTTTGAATGTTGTTGAAAAGTACATAAAACGATATCTTTAACAAACATGTCATTAATGACATTTGAAATAATAATTAACATCTATATAGACTCCGTATTAAAGGTCGCCTTTTAACGATAATAGTTTAGTATCGTTAAATTATTTAACGACAAGTAAGAGATGTCGTCAAAGCCTTAGAGATTCTACGACACCCCTTATAGATAATATGAGTTGGAATGGTTATAAAAAAGAAACTCCTTCATACAAAAGATGATATAATCTTAGAGGAATTACTAAAATACTTGAAGATCAAAGAGAAGACTAAGTCTAATGATCCCAAGAGCAAGATTATGGATTCCTTTAAAGTTAATGTCGCTGAAGCTAGTAAGTCTGGTAATGGCCTAAAAAAGTTCTCTGAAAGTTTGCTTCTTTTGTGGGAAGAAGAACCATAGCCAAAATGACCATAGGTACAAGCATAAAAAGGAGGAAGTTAACTCCAACAAAGTCAATTTTGGTAAAGAGAAACCTAAAGAAATATGTGCTATGGTCTTGAGATGTAAATTGACATGATTACTGAAACCAACATGGCTGCAACAAAATTCTACTATTGGTGGCTAAATTCTAGTGACACCATTCATGTTTGTAATAAAAAAAACATATTTTTGTCACATGCAGTGGAAAAAGAAGGACAAACGGTTCTCATGGGGAACTATGATGCAGTGGTGGTTGTGGGAAAGGTATGTCGATATTAGCTTTATTTCTAGGAAGAAATTTGGCTTGAATAATTTCTTTTATGTTCCCAATATTAGGATGAATCTTCTTTCTACAAGTTCAAAGTGTAAGAACAGGCTTAGGATTGTATTTAAGGACAATACTTGTATTGTATCTAAGAATGAGGCATTCGTAGAAAAGAAATATTCTTGTGATGGCATGTACAAACCAATCATTAATAATAATAAAGTTATGAATTCTGCTTATATGGTTGATTCTTTTGACGTTTGGCATGCTCGTTTAGCATACTTAAATTTTAGATGTTTGAAATACATATCTAAATTTGGTTTGATTAATTGCAAAGATGTAAAACATAATAAGTATAAGATTTGCCTATAAGAAAACATGACAAAGATACTCTTTCCTAAAGCCGAACAAAATACTCAAATGTTAGATTTAATTCATACTGATATTTGTAAATATAATAGAATTTTGACAAGAGGAGGAAGAAGATATTTTATCACTTTCATTAATGATTGTTGTAAATACATACATATATATATATATATATATATATAATTAATTAGAACAAAAGATAAAGTCTTGGATAAGTTTAAACTTTTTAAGGTTGAAGTTGAGAACTAAAAAGATAAAAAGATCAAAATGGTTCAAAGTAAGAGAAATGATGAATATTTTTCAAATGAATTTAATGCCTTCTGCGAAGAGTATGGTATTAACCAAAAGTCAACCCTTTTTACTCCTCAACATAATGGTTTAGCTGAAAGAAAGAATAGATTTTTCATGGATATAATTAACTCTATGCTTCTTAATACTACATTGCTAAATAATTTATTGGGAGGGGTACATCTATAAAAACACATGTTTCTCTGTATGAAACATAGAAAGGAAGAAAACCAAACTTGATGTATTTAAAAGAATGGGGTTGTTTAGCTTTCTATAGAGTGCATGACATAAAACTTCGAAGTTAGGTGCTAGAGGAATTAAATATGTTTTCATAGGTTATGTTGAAAATTCTAAGGCATATAGATTGTTAAATCTAGATCTAATGTGATTTATTGAAAATAAATTTACTATTGATCCTATTACTGAATTAGAGTCTAATGTTGATCAACCATGTGACTATACTCCTGGTACCTCCACTAATAAACGGAAAGAGTCTATGACATCTTTCGAATCAAGGAGAAGTCAATGTGAAAGAAAAGAATAGAGTTTAGCACTTGATTTTATTTCAGCTCAAGTGTTAACCTTCTATTGAAGGAGATAAAAATGATGTACTTAATAGAATACCTTTGTTGCTAAATATTGAGGAAGATCTAAAGACAAAGACGTTTAGTGAAGCTACGTTATCTATAGATAACTCATTTTGGAGAAACGTCATAAATGATGAAATGAATTCAATAATGTCAAATCAAACTTGGGTCTTGGTTAATCTTCCTTCGGGATTGAAACCGATAAGCAATAAATGAGTGTTTGGAGGAAAGTACAATACCAATGGGTCTATATAACTTTTAAAACTAGATTGGTAGCTGAAGGCTTTAAAAAAAAGCTTGGTATAAATTACTTTGATATATATGTTAGCTAGGTTGATATTCATTAGAGTGCTATTTGCAATTGCTTTGATATATAATTTACATGTGCACCAATTAATGAGTATAAAAACTACTTTTTTAAATGGTGATCTTGATGAGACAATGTATATGGAACAATTTGAGGGGTTTGTATTGCTTGGAAATGAGAAAAAGGTTTACAAGTTAGTTAAGTCACTTTATGGGCTAAAGCAAGCCCTAAAACAATGTCATGTGAAATTTGATTTTTTTTTATTTTGTCTCGTGGTTTTAAGCATAGTAATGCAGATAAATACATATATTTTAGATTTACAAATGATTTTGGTGTGATTATATGTTTCTAGGTTAATGACTTTCTTATCTTTGGAACAAACATGTAAGGGGTAAATGACACTAAGAAGTATCTAACTTCACAATTTAAAATGAAAAATCTTAATAAGGTTGATACTATCTTAGGTATGAAAGTGAAGAAGCATAGTAGGGGTTACTTGTTGTAATAATCTCATTATATTAAGAAGGTGCACTACAAGAAAAACTACATTTAACAACGTATTATTTATGAAATATAGTTTTTGAATGTTGTTGAAAAGTACATAAAACGATATCTTTAACAAACATGTCATTAATGACATTTGAAATAATAATTAACATCTATATAGACTCCGTATTAAAGGTCGCCTTTTAACGATAATAGTTTAGTATCGTTAAATTATTTAACGACAAGTAAGAGATGTCGTCAAAGCCTTAGAGATTCTACGACAACCCTTATAGATAACATCTTGACTAATATTATCTATAAGGGGTGTCATAGAATCTCTAAGGCTTTGATGACATCTCCTACTTGTCGTTAAATAATTTAACTACACTAAACTATTATTGTACAAAGGAGAGCTTTAATACGAAATCTATATATATGTCGTTAATTATTGTTTCAAATGTCATTAATGACATCTTTGTTGAAGATGTCGTTGTATGTACTTTTCAACGACATTCAAAACTACATGTCATAAATAATATGCCATTAAATGTAGTTTTTCTTGCAGTGGTGCTTCTTAAACTTCAAATGAATTCAATCATTTGAAGTTTAAGAAGCTAATACACAATATGATTATGGTATTAAATTACTAGAAAATGTTGGCCAAACGGTAGCATAGCTTGAGAATGCTAGTGTGATTGGTAAATTGATGAATGTTATGCATGTCCAAAACAAGGCCAAGGTAAGGCATAGTACAAGGCGAGATATTGCTTTGCAAGGTATAGAATGTCAAGGTTTATGAGTAACCTAAGTGTTAAATATTGGAATGTAATTGGCAGGATACTTGGTTATCTTAAAAAAAAAACATTAATTTAGGTTTGTCTTATAATGATTATCCTGCGGTAATAGAAGGGTACTTGGATGCTAGTTGGATAACCAATGTGACAATAAATCCACATCCAGTTGGATTTTCACAATTGTAGGAGCCGTGTCTTGGGCTTCTAAGAAACAAAAGCATATAATTCACTCAACGATGGAAAGTGAGTTTATAGTACTTGTGGCTATAGGCAAAGAAGCGAAATGGCTGAGAATTTATTGTTTGATATTGAGTTGTAGCTATAACCGATGCTATTTATATCTTTGTACTGCAATAGTAAAGCTATATTATCTAGAGCTTATAATAAAGTTTATAATGAAAAGTCTAGACATATTAGTTTGAGACATGGGTGTGTGAAACAATTAATAACGGATGATGTTATTTATGTTGTTTATGTTAGGACTAATAAGAACCTAGCAGATCCTTTAACAAAAGGTCTTTCAAGAGACTTAGTCAAGACTACATTTAATGGAATGAGACTGAAGCCTTTCTTTGAAACAGCTCCATAATTAAATGGGTAAGAATTAGTCACTGTCATGTGACTACGTTAGCACCGAAAATTTAAATGTCCCTTGTAGCATGTTTGGTGCAAATAGCTATGTGGTTAAAGGTGAGTGCAAACTATTAATGAGGTTCAAGTGTCATAGTTGCTAGAGACATGATTTGAAATTTCACTTAAGTGAACATAAGAAATAGTGTCGTTTCTAACAAAACCGTAGTTTACTCTTGTAAATGTTCGTGAAACCAAGAAAGAGCACAAGGCCGGAATAGTTCTAAAATGATTGGAACATATTTTGAAATCGGAGATAAGTCATATGTGACATATTTTCACTCTTTGCCTAAGAGACAAAGTTCAATGCAAAGTACACTATTGTCTTGTAAATACTTCAAAGTGCATTCACTAATTCAAGGTTAAAATTTAAAAATACCTTCTTGAATGTATGAGTTTATCATTGTTGAATATGAAGAAATATTAACATCTAGTTGAGGATTGTTAGAAAGATTGTAATATATCTCTCTCAAATGTTAAAGATCAAAGATCATGCAAGTTTGCATGAAAATGCACATTGTTAATGTGTTTGAAGTCAACTCGAAGTGCGGTGGTGCTCATATTTGATGCCATAGCATTGAAAAAAAAAATGAAAACGCCATTTTCGGGTCAGAGAACGGCTTGGAATTTTAGTTGGCATGACTTTATATTATTAGAGAGATATATAAAAGGGATATGAATAATAGGACAAAAGCGTTAGATCCGGGGAAGGATGCAAGCTTCATTACCCTTTCTTTACGTAGTCTTCACTTCAGCAATGTGTAAAAAACATTCAAAATTAAGTCGTCTCAAATCAGGACAGATATAGGGCCTCCAAACGAGTAGTCCCCAATTTGTTAAAGGGTAAATGGGATTATCATTTCTAAATCATTGATCTAATATATCTTTGCCTCCCTGTGTTTTCTTTGAAAGGTAGTATGATATTAAGTAATTTATGAGGGGAAAAAATCAAATTGACGTGTATACAATCTTACTTACCCCATGGAGGTGAGAAATGTATCATGATATAAACAAGAGGATACTTTATTTAGTACCATGCAAAGAATATGCTATCTTCCCTTTCACACAGAAAAATCAACTGCACGTCATGAACAAACAAACAACAGAAAAATCTCTTGAACATTTGGAAGCTTGTTAAGAGATATTTGTTCTTTCTCTTTTCTTGTCGATATTAATTTCTATATCGTAAGGCTACGGTTCATTTCTTGGCGCCGGATCTTATCTTTCCACCTCCTTTGCTTGGCTCAAAATATCCCCTCTTTAAAATCTTTCAAAACCAAAACCAAAAAAGCGCCAAACAATCCCATAACTCAAAGAAACAGATAAACTACACTACCAAGTATGGCATCTCCAATATCATCACCTCAAAATAATCAAAACGTTCTAAATCCAAGCTTCCTCTCGAACACTAGTACATCAATAAAACCTGTACTATTCAAGAGCACCAACGTAAACTTTCCGTTCTCCTTACCGCCCTCATCGAAACCTATAACATTCTCAGCAAAATCTTCAAGCACAGCCAAGTACAACGATGTCGAGGTCATTGGCGATGAAGAGATGGACAAGATCAGGAGGCTCCAGAATGGATCAGATGTCCGGGGAGTTGCGTTGGAGGGCGAGAAAAATCGGACAGTGGACCTCACACCGCCCGCAGTGGAGGCCATCGCAGAGAGCTTCGGGGAGTGGGTCATAGCCGGCCTTGAGAAGGAGAGAGGAAACAATCATCATAGCAATTATAAAAATGACAATAGTAATCCAGAGGAGAATGTGAGAGTATCACTTGGCAAAGACCCCAGAATATCAGGGCCTTCATTGAGCGCTGCGGTGTTTGCTGGGCTGGCTCGTGCTGGCTGCGTGGTGTTTGACATGGGACTTGCCACCACTCCTGCTTGCTTCATGAGCACCGTTTTGCCTCCATGTACATTTGACGCTTCTATCATGGTAGTAATAAATACATGACTTAATCACAGCAATCTTTTTCGAGTTTAATTTTTCATTGGAATTCGTTTTAATTAATAGCCAACCATTAGTTGAACCCCGATTTTTTTTTAACTTAAAAGTGGAGGATTCGAGCTTTTATAGTGAAGCCAAGTATGGTTTTAATGTTAGCTTATACCTGTAACAACAAACCTTGATTATTTAATACAATCTCATTTGATAGGGATATAGAAAATATGCTAGATTTAAAAATTTTAAATGAACGATATTTAGCTGTACGACAAGTAATGCCAATTTTCTTCTTTTTAAGTACAAAATTGATTCCTGTGTGTGTTATTTTTAATCATGAACTGGTGTGGCTACACAAGAGATTCATGTATGAATCCCATAGAGGACGCCTTCCTTGTCCCACTTCTTGAAAATGGAAGCTCATGACCTTAATTACTTGAGCTTTTTTTACTATAATAATAATAATAATAATAATTACTTGTACTTTTTGGAAACAAGCCAATACTATTTCCGAATATTTTTAGCTTTTTTGAAGGTTGTCGTAGATTTTGCTATTAATCCCCAAGGAACCAAATTAATATATATAGCCAAAGGCTCTTGTTAGTAATACACGGAGGTTCAAATTTGTTGTCTCATTATTCTATCAATGTTCCTTCAATTTAATGTTACGAACTCAAACAGATACTTAAATTACGTCCCTTAGACAAGACTACTAAAACTTGATGCTATTCAAATATAATTTATGCATTAATTTGGTAGATAAATTTTGAAGATCAAATTGTAATGTAACTCATTATTTGCCCAGATGACAGCATCTCACTTACCCTACACTCGGAATGGCCTCAAATTTTTCACCAAGAAAGGAGGACTAACTTCACCGGATGTGGAGGAGATATGCGACAAAGCCGCCCGTAGGTATGCTAATAGGCTAACAAAGGTGTCGACGTTACTTAACGTTCCTCCCTCAAAAGTCAATTTCATGAGCGCTTACGCACAACACCTTAGGGAGATTATCAAGGCAAGAGTAAACCATCCACTTCATTACGACACTCCACTCCAAGGATTTCAGGTTTTTTCTCTCTCTCATTTTTTTTCCCGGAGTTTAATTTAGGTTGTCTATACATAGTGATTTATAATCAAGATGCGCTTGGTGCTAACAAAACCAACATTAATATTTCATCTCTCATTTTACTTTCATATGATTAGAGTAATTCTTTACAGATAAGTTACTTGAACTCGAATTAATCTAACTGCAACTCTCAGTCATACAAGGAGTAGATATTATCAAAATATTCTTGTGTTGGAGACATCTCAGATTTCCAATCAAATAATATAGTTTGTGACACGTCTGCTTTTTTTTTTTTAGTTTAATCAGGAAATGGAGAATTTTATTTACTGATCTGACCATAATAGAGGTCAATATGGTAACCATCAAGCCAAATGCGCATGACCACAAAAATATTCAAGGGTGTTTAACAATTCTTTCCATGAACTTTTGATGATTAATAAGCTACCCTATAGACTTTTCATTTTAGAAGACTGCCCCCTGAATTTAATAAAGTGTTGTAAAATCTTCAAAAATATAATGGGTGGTAAGATTGGAACGGAAACACCATTATACAATTTATGTAAACTTGACAAAATATAAAGATCGATTGAAATTTTAAGCACGTCATGTCACATGTATGAGAGAATTTCCTTCTAAATTTTAATATTATTCATCAATGTAGGGGCATTTCATAATATTTTATTAGAATCAAGACATAATAATTTGTCACAATTAAAAGTTTGGTGGACAATTACTTGACAATTTTGACATACTTCTGAGGGAGAAACGCCAAAAACCCGAATTTTAATCCTTAAAAAGCGTAAAGTAGTCTTTCTTCTTTGAGCATTGAAGTTCACTATGCTAACCGCGGTTGAAACTAAATTTACAGCAACCAACATTTTCAATTCTTAAAGCTGATAAATGGAGCTGATTCCCATTCAACTGTTTAATTAGCAGTCCTAAAAAAATGAAGGAAATATTTACCATCCCGTTAGTTGTCTTGTCATGTTCTTAATTGTGTCATCACGTGATCTGAGCAAGTGAAAATGTGATTCCAATTCTCCAATATTGCAGATTATAGTAAATGCTGGAAACGGATCAGGAGGCTTCTTTACATGGGATGTTCTAGACAAGCTTGGTGCAGACACCTTTGGGTCTCTTCACCTTAACCCAGATGGAATGTTCCCAAACCACATCCCCAACCCAGGGGACGAAACTGCCATGGCACTGACCCGAGCCGCGGTGCTCGAAAACTCGGCAGATCTTGGAATAGTCTTCGACACTGATGTTGATCGCAGCGGTGTGGTGGATAACAAGGGCAATCCGATCAACGGCGACAAACTTATTGCTCTCATGTCTGCCATTGTGCTAAGGGAACACCCTGGAACTACAATTGTGACCGATGCTCGCACTAGCATGGCGCTTACGAGATTCATAACTAACAAAGGTGGCCACCATTGCTTGTATCGAGTCGGGTACCGGAATGTTATTGACAAGGGAGCGCAGCTAAACAAGGATGGCGTTGAGACTCATCTCATGATGGAAACTTCTGGGCACGGAGCTCTTAAGGAGAACTATTTTCTTGATGACGGTATGTACAAAAAGAATACTACTTTGCATGATACATGGTCATAGAGGGACACTATTAAGTTGTCACATTTTGCACATCCTAGCTGTGAAACCTTATGAAGTCAGCACAATGCCAAATAGCTTATGTAAAACTGAAGTGTTAAGTATTTTTTTCACTAAGCAATCATTTAATGTCATGATCATTTTGATGTATTATTCTAAGATTTAATAATTTATGAATACATTTTCACACTGGTAGAACTAAAACTTTTGTAGGCAGCATGAATGAAACCAAAATTTTAACTATAATTACATGATGCAATTATATTTTCTTAAACTCTCTTTTTTTATTTTTGTTTTATCTATTTGTATCTTTTTTCTTCTTCTTCAAAACAAATTAAGCTTATAATGGAAATTTATTAATTCACTTCTTAAAATTTGCCGTCCCAAAAGTTATGTTATTATGTATAGTAGTTCAGTTAATTTTTGGTTTATTCAGAGTTGTAACTTTGAAATATGAGTATACTTAAATGGTCAAAATTTATAGCAAAAAAATCTACGAAAATATTACATTTAGTCAGGG